>JABBEO010000002.1:89911-1320746 GCA_012851205.1 Torulaspora pretoriensis
AAGATTTCGAATCCTTGTGCCATCTGATAGATACCTGCGAGCCCATTAAAGAGTACATGGACAATCAATTGGGGAGCAGCTTTACAGCATTAATTGGCTCACTTTCGGACTTGGAGCTAGCTATACTGATATGTGCTGCTCGCACTGCCCTCAAGACAAAAGACGAGACAATGAACTTCAACCTCACTTATGCAGAGTATGAAAGCATGACAAAGGCTCTCAATGCAAGAATTCCAACAGTAGCGAAAACAGGCAAATCATCAGAAGGCTCATCTGTCTTGTTCGATAACGCAATTAAGCTCTGGAAGAAAAAGGATGTGAAGAACGTATGGGAAACATTAATCCAGCTGAACTTCCTAACAGAAAAATCTGCAGTCGGTCTACGTGAGTCTGCCATCGCTGTCTTCTATGCAAGTAATTACCAACTCCAGGGAACGACCATCCCCTTTGATCTGAGACAGTACCAGACTCATGTCACACTCTCAGAACTCAGGCGCATCGTCCCCAGATCTTCATTGTATTACTCATGGACCCAGTTATGAAAAAAATCGGCTACGAATGTCGGGCGTTCTTGGGCACAGTTCGATGAGGTACCGCGATTCTATGTAATAACTTTAGCTTACAACCCGTGATACCGATGAGGCATCAAAGGACTACAAATTTAATGGAATGGGACATTTTTCGGGAGCCAAACTGAGAATCTAACAGATCTACCAGCATCCACTGGCTAATTCTAGTATCGTTACTGATCAAACCTACAATACCTTGTCCGCCGTACAAAGCGCGTCGATTTTTCACAGATTGAAGTTACATTAACAGCACGGTATTGAAGAGATTGACCAAAACAGTTAAGCAGAGTTGTTACCAGTCGCTGATCGTGGTCAAAAACCAGTTTTACACTGTAGGTGCACACCGAAATGGCGGAATCTCAAGAAACTCCAAAAAAGGCTGATTTTAAGTACAAGATTGGAAAGGTCAAGCAAACGCCCTCAGTCAAGACAGATCCAAAAACGGGCTTTAGTTACATACAGTTGAAAGCTACACCTGATGAGAAAGTTTACGGATGCACTCAATTCAACGGGCACTATAAAGAAGAGAAAAAACTTGGTCAGGGTACCTTTGGTGAGGTCTACAAGGGCATACATTTGGATACACAAAGACAGGTAGCCATGAAAAGGATCATAGTCAATGTGGAAAAGGATTTATTCCCCATAACCGCTCAAAGAGAAATTACAATCCTAAGAAGACTGGATCACAAAAATGTCATAAAATTGATAGAAATCGTGTATGACCATTCACCCTCATCCTCCAACCGCCCAGATCAAACACAAAGCTCGGGGAAAAGCATTTTATCGAAGTCATTCTACATGATCTTACCGTATATGGTTTCAGATCTTTCGGGTATACTTCACAATCCGAGAATCAAGCTGCAAATGGCGGACATCAAGAACATGATGCTTCAGCTTTTGGAGAGTATCAACTACATCCACTGCCAGAAATTTATGCATAGGGATATCAAAACTGCAAATATACTCATAGATCATAACGGCGTTTTGAAATTAGCAGATTTTGGGCTGGCCAGAGTATACTACGGTGCTCCGCCAAACTTGCAATATCCTGGTGGTGCAGGATCGGGAGCCAAGTACACTTCCGTGGTAGTTACTAGATGGTATAGAGCCCCAGAGCTTGTTTTGGGCGACAAGACTTACACGACGGCTGTCGATCTTTGGGGAGTTGGCTGTGTTTTCGCAGAGTTTTTCGAGAAGAAACCAGTTTTGCAAGGATCTTCCGACATAGACCAAGGTCACGTCATATTCAAATTACTAGGGACACCTAGTGAGTCTGATTGGCCTCTTGCTAGATACCTCCCCGGGGCTGAACTGACAAGAACACAATACCCAGGCACTTTGAAGGAAAGGTTCGGCAGCTTCCTAACCGAGACAGGACTCGATTTCCTGCGAAAGCTGCTCGCTCTCGATCCCTACAAAAGACTGACGGCCATGTCAGCTGCGCAACATCCCTTCTTCAAGGAAGAACCTCTCCCATCTGCCAAGCTAGAACTTCCTTGTGAAGAAAGCCACGAATCAGACATCAAGCGATATAAAGAGGAAATGCAACAGGCTATGTCTCAGAAAGCGCCGACGGCACCCAGGGGTCATGTAACAGAAAGCTCCAACGCTCCTCGAGCCCCTAAGGGTAATTTCCCAAAAGCACCAGCGAGAAATTTCTTTCCTAAAGGTCCTGCTGCCATGCCAGGAGCGCATAATGCTACTAGAAACACATCTTCGGCGCCTCCCGTCAATCGAACATCATCTCGTTACGAAAATGGTGGTCATTCGGCAGCGAGCCAGGCATACAGGAACGGCACAGCTAACGGCTATAGACCGATGGAGTCTGGCGGTCGTTTCAATCCAGAAACCACCCAAAGGAACCCAAGCACAGCCCAACGGCTACCAACAGGTCCTCAGGGATCCAGGTATAGCGGGAGGCCGTCCAGTAACACCGCAAATCGACCCAGGGTGGAGTTTACTACTATCAAGAACGGTAACTACTCCCAACGTACTATTGAGAAACAGAGCGGGGACAAAAAGAGATGGGGCCAAACAACAGCTGCCCCACACGAACAACCAAACCCGGCTACACTACCAGCACGCCCTCGTGGTGACATGCAAGCAACACTCCCCCAGACGAGACAGAAAACCTCTCAGGAAGGACGTCATAGCCCGTCTCGGCCCATAGAGGACAAGAAGCCGGAGGAGGTTGGAGACAACAAGAATGCCAGCAATTTAGCCGATCTATACTAAATAATACCATCGCCCGTTTAGGTTATGCCCAGCCTCGATACTGTCACGACCTCATCTGTTGGTATGCCTCCACTGGTTATTTTCTTGAGGTTACATAGAGGTATGAGAGCGCCGTGCGTGTTTCAAGAAAAGTTTCAAAAGTGAAACAGATTAAGTGGGACTGACAGCTCTCAAGGTACCAGAGACTAAGGTTGTTACTGTTTCCCAGCTGCATCATCTGTTCTGAACTATAAAGGCCTCACTCATTAGATGTGGTTTTCGAGACGAGGGCTGGAGGTCTCGAGAAACAATCTCCAATTAAATCGTTCTTTCGCACTTAAGAACTATCGTTTACAGCATGACTGAGACTGTTTCTTCTAAAACTCTCCATGAGCTTGCTTCCAAAACGTTCTCCCGGACACCGAATGGTGCAATTTATACAGATGATATCAAGATGATTTACTGCACGTTCCTGATATGCCTCGATTTAAAGGCCGACCCTCTGGAACCAAGAAAATGGTACTCATCGTTGGGAAAGAATCATTATGCTTTCTCCTTTTCGCTCGAAGAAGGCATAGAAAAAATGGCAAATCTAAGTCTTTCTGTTGACATGACGACTCCCTCAATCGAAATATCTTACAGCATCCAGCCCGAGCTGGCGCACCAGTTGATCACCACATTTATGGAAGCAAAATTACTTCAAACGCCTGCTGACAGAACACGCAGCATTCCAAAGAGTAAATCTATTCTCCAGCCCACCCCGAAGGGCGTTGGAATACTTCAGAAATACGTCAGAAAGATTGGACTGAAAAGCTTGCCGCCAATTCTCCTTTCAGACTATAATTCAATGGAGATTTTCACCTTCGAAAGAAGCTCTGTAACGGATTCCATAATCTACAGCAATCGTCTGATATGCATTTTGCTCAACAGGATGATGGGCTCATGCCCCAACTTCTGGTCTCCAGAGAAAAGTTGTGACAAAATTCCTTCTCTTTCTAAACTTTTGGAATACAACAGTGACGTCTTCAGTTTCGAAACCGTTGACTATGGATGTCTTGATGGCTTTGAGAGAAAACAAGGGGACCAGACGCCTTCTTGGCTAGACCAGATATCCAGTGAGAGGCTTCACGATGAGAACAGAGTGTCACCACTCGCCCATAGGTTTTTCACCAACCCTGATTCAGACTCACACGTTCAATACTATTCCACTGATTGCGGTCTTAGGATCAACAAATCTAAATTTTTCGGAAATCCCAAAGTTCTCTTTAATTACTGCTTCACTACAAAAGCTATATGGCAATGGATTATGGATTGCACCGATATCATGTATCCACGGGAAGCAGTCTCTGCAGCAGCCTTGTTTCTAAAGGCTGGGCTTATTGTTCCGATTCTCATCCCACCCTCAGAAAACCTAAATAGAAAGTTTTGCATTAGCAGAACGTCATTCTACACCTTAACAAGACGTGCCTGGGATGTTGTGCAATGGAACACCGAGAAAGGCATCAGAAAGTCGATGTGTAACTTCTCGAGCACTCCTTCAAACTCTTGTGTGAGAAGCATTTTCTCAGCTAATATTGAAGAGAATACCACAGAAAGGCCAGTCAGTTCAGATTCAAGTTCAAACAGAAAAGATATGTCGTCTCAAGCTCAAATAAAAAGTATTGATGAAATTCTTCGTGACCCTGGGATGAAATATCTCTTCCGACAGCATTTGGAAAGCGAGTTTTGTGCTGAGAATCTGGATGCTTTTATCGACATTAGGAAATTCTTAAAGAAGATGGGCCTTCTAAAGAATCTTATAGAGTCGAAACACGCCAGCGATCTAAAGAGCAAGAAGACAAGGTCTCGGTGCTCAGACAGCAATATTCGATCTGCTATAGAGTCCGCCTTGACCAGGCATGCGAACGAATGCCTTGAGCTAGGATATCACATTTACTCGTCCTATATTGTTGTTAACGCCCCATACCAACTAAACATAGACCATCATTTGCGCGAAGCCATCAATCAAGTTATGCTGCATTCAGCCACACCGTCTCCAAGAGGTCATAAGAACGAAGGCGAGCTGCTGCGGACTTGTAGTTCAATTGAGCTCTCTGCACAGTCAACTCAGCGAAGTGAGCCATTAAACATTTTCAGGTACAGTTTCTTCAATCAATCTGATCTGACACTTCAAAGTGGAGGGCAGTTTACCAAACTCCCCAGGCCGAGCTCATTGATGCGCGGTAATGAAGAGAGAAGGAGACGCTCGACTCAAGTAACAAGGGACATAACATTGCTTGCGACAAGCGAGAGTAAACTCCAAGGAACTTTTAATATGCTCAAAACCCTTTATCCACTTTTTGAGAATGTCAGTGAAGACTTGTATCGTTTGATGCGTCAGGACTCCTTACAAAAGTTTGTGAGTTCTGATTTGTATCTAGATGCAATTACTTTTTTGGAAGTATCATGAAGATCTCTTGAAAACCCATTGTTTCTCACTGAGATCCAGAGCCTGCACTCTGATATGCGGTCAACCATGATCGATGAAATTTGGTTGATGATTAACTTTACATAATGTGCTGCGTCACCTACGTAGAACATAAGCGGAATTATATATACACAACTGACGTGCTCCTGGGATGACGTGGATGAATTTTGCTTAGAAGATTGGTTCTAGTGTGGTACCTCTCTTGATAGTAGCCCAACCAATCAAACGCCAGTGCTTCTCGATACGTCTTGACAATGCGATCTTTTCGTTAACTTCTGTACAGGCAGGCGATGTCAGCTGCAATCTTGCCATATCAGCTTTCACAGCGACCACACGAGCCCCAGTAGCGGTAGAACCAATATTTACCATCAAAACTTCATTTGGTTCCAGCTTTCTGACCTTAGCTTGCTTCTGACCGTCAGTTTTAACACCTAGCAGACGACGTAGCAAGAAATAATTTATCTCGATATCGGTGTAGATATTTGGCAAATGACCCTTTGCACCAACGACTTGACCGACCAAACGATCAGCTCTACACAGCGTTGGGTCAACCTTGGTACCAACACCAATCAAACCACCGGGAACGGCAAACTTCAAATCGTTCTGTTCAGCAAAGAGAGATACGATGTTGGAGAATATTGGCTTACATTGGATTTTACCTCTTTCATCCTTGGTCACAATACCAGGTCTGATTTCAATCTCGTCACCTAGTTTGAAGACACCGTTCAGAATAGATCCACCTGCAACACCACCCTTTAGATCGTCGATTTCCGCACCAGGCTTGTTGACATCGAAAGAACGGATAACGATCAGACGTGGAGAAATGAGGAAGTCTCTTGGTGGGACTGGGATGGTCTTCACGATGAACTCGTTGACGGCATCAATGTTATACTTCAACTGGGCAGAGATAGGGACGATTGGGGCTCCATCTGCGATGGTGCCTCTAATAAACTTCAAGATCGATTTTTCATGCTCCAACGCACTTTCTTCGCGCATCAGATCGACCTTGTTCTGTAAGATGATGACGTTCTTCAGCTTCATAATTTCGATGGCTGCCAAATGCTCAGAGGTCTGTGGTTGCGGACATGATTCGTTACCAGCAATTAAAAGTAGTGCTGCATCCATAACGGCAGCACCAGACAACATGGTACTCATCAGAATATCGTGACCAGGACAATCCACGAATGAGACGTGGCGCACTAGTTCGTAACGGCCAGGACAGCCAGGTCTCTGACACTTTGGATTAATCTCTTTATCAGACTTAAAAGATCTATAACAATCGGGTTCCGGGCAAGATTTCTCCTGACATTTGTAGATCTTGGCGTTTGCGTAACCCAGCTTGATCGTAATGTTACGCTCCAACTCATCCTTGAAACGGACGGTTTGCACACCAGAGATGGCTCTCACGACTGTCGATTTACCGTGAGCGACATGACCGATCGTACCGATGTTGATAGTGGCTTGTCTATTGATAATCTCTGGCGAAAGTGGGTTCAACTTCGTGAAATCGGGGTTTTCCGGCTGCTCAGGCAATCCACCACCTTCCTCAAACTCTCTCTTTCTCGTTTCCTCGTCATCTGCCTCCTCCAGACCACCAAAAGTGACCTTTTTCTTTGGTTTTTCCTCCTCTACTTCAGCTAATTGCTCATCCATAACCTGCTCCTCCTCGTAAATCTCCTCCTGGTCGGGTTCCAGGTTACCATTGATGATAATACTGGGCTCACGGTCCTGCAAGTCACTCATATTGTACTTTCTACTACTTAAACAATAAGCAGACCCTCACTTTCAGATGAAATCTGGCTAGTCTTTGTCGAATTCATCTTGAAGCTCATTAATATGCTTAGTTTCTTAGAAATTTTTCATGCTTGAAAATTTTTCCGACGCAAGCCGACCACCGAAGGTGTCAGCGACACATATTGTTGACACCCAATAAAATAAATAATTAAATATGAATAATAAGAAGCTGGTTTAGCTCTCTTTAGACCGTGGGATTGAAAGCGAACTCGTTCATCAAAATATCAACATCCCTCCAAACGGAGTCAGACTCCCAGTTGTCCCACTGTTCTGTAGGGGCGGTCGGCAGTGGACTAGGCTCGAGGGAGTTTTCCGGCGGGCGGAATAGAGAGGGTACAAGCGGCTGAGAGACTTCATTTAAAGGAATAGTATTGTTTGCTGAAGCAGCTGGTTCATTTACTGTCATCGATACGTTCTTTGGTAGAAGATCTGCGGGCGAGTTTTTGCTCAGGACGGTGTTGAGTGTTAGAACGTCGGAAGGCTGGCTGTTGGGCGAAGCCAGGCTGCTTCCGCTGCTTGTGTTTGCCGCGTTGATTGGGTTGGGGTCGAGCGGCGTGGTTCTTATGATCTTTCTGGCGCTCTCCTCGGGATGTTTGACGGTACTGAGAGCTCTTCCTGCGGAACGTTGTTCTTCACTGTTTTCCTTTTCCTCGTCGGCCTCCTCGTATTCCTCATCGTCCTCGTACTGCTGGGCTTCTCGTCTAATCTTGGCCATTCCGCACTTCTCTCGAAGGATGTAAAGGCAGTCAAAGAAAACGCTGACCGACATCCTCGACTTAATTGTTATGCCCACGTTGAAATCGATGGCAAACGTATCGGCCTGGGAGACCTTGTCGCTCTTCCAGTCCGCATACATGTTGGCAAACATACTCCATATGCTTTTCATTATCGCCGAGGACCTGTAGGCCATGTCATGCTTCAGGACCGACGCATTGAAAGTTAGCGAAACAGCGTCCTGGTATGCCTTTTTCCCCCTGTCGATGTCTAGGACCGCTGATAATGACGAATGAACCAGCTTGCTAATTATGCATGCAGATTGCCAGATATTGAGGACAAAAACCCCCGGGAAATACTTTATAACTGCTGGGTCCTTCTGCCACATCTTCGTCGAGTGGCCCAGAAGATCGATGGCGGCATTGTAAACCCTGACTAGTCCTCGCTTGGTTTCAAAATTCGACTCGATCTCTGAAAGAGACATGAGCCTGACATCGGTAGAATTCTTGTTGTGCGTAGAAACTGCGTCGGTAAAATAGTAAGTTAGAAGGTGGACCTTGGCAACCAGCAACAGGAATTTTCTCATACTGTCCATGTTGTTTTCCTGCAGATTGACTTCCAGTTGACTAAGTTGTTGCCCTAAGACACGCAACAGCGGTTGCTTCTGCTCACCTCCCACCATACCAAGTTCGTTAGAGGGATTGGAGTTCATCGTGCTGATGACCTGGTTCTCAAAATGCGCTATTTGCGCCATCTGCTTGATCGGAAGAGGCACTTTATGACGTTCGTACTTGTCCTGGCTCTCTCCTGTTGCAATTATGACGGCATGATCGAAGGACACATATGCCGGAAAGCCAAAGGAGGACGCAATTACTTGAGATACAACGTTACAGCAGACCCAAGTTCTTACTTGTTCACTTATTAGCTTGGAATTCGCAGAAGCATATTCCTTCGAAAACTCTGCGCAATTGAGGCCTACTCGTACGGCCTGGAACATGGCAGTACCGATAGTGTTCCAAGAAGTGTCTGCACTCAAAGAAGACGTCAAAGGTGGCCAAAACGTGTACAGTAAAAAAGCCTGAACTGAGTAAACAGAGGCAACGTTCAACACAGGTTCGTCATTTTCTGACGGTGTATATCGTATGATGGGTGATATTGTGATCTCTGCTAGAATAGATTTTACCAAAGCTGATAACTTGGTCATAAGATCTGTAGCCCCCGATTTTCGGCGCAACCCAATCAGTAGTATAACCCAAAACAAGCAGGGTGAAAGTGAGTATATGCACTCAGGGCCCCTCGATATATCTACAACCGGCAGAAAAGGGTGATACTTAGCAGCGAACTCTTTGAAAAGCTCTAGAATATCACCACTCGACATATATACGTCTCCAAGACTTTTTGGCGAACACTCAAATTGTTGCTCACTAATGAACTCGGTAATTTGCCCGTCTTCTTCATCATTTCCATCAGCATTAGCATCAGCGTTGGCGATCTCTTCGATATCCCATGATACAGCTGAAGAATGGCCGTTTGACTGAGTATGATTATCTTTCCTCAGCCGTTTCACCTTTTCCTTGGTAAAATTCTGTCCATTCAATAAGTCTCTTTGTTCCTGCTCTATTTTCTTTAAAATCTCTTCTGAACTCAGGTTGGTAAGAGTCCTTGTAAGTTCCTTAAACCTCTTCTCAATGGCTTCATTTCTGGCACGCTTATACGTCCTTCTAAAGTCCTTCTTTAGGATGCAAGGCACTCCTTTCTTGGCACATTTCGTGCAGGGCTCGGGCGCCCTCTCGTGGGCATCACACTTCGATTTCTGCTGACGGCATTCCACACAGGCGAACTTCCTCCTGCTGTTCCCACTATCACGTAAACCAGCTCTATGGCCGCTCCCACCCCCCTCGAATGCACTCAAGTCAGACTCCGATTGTGATGGACTCATATTTCCACGACTCAAACGGAAGGTCGGTTTGTCAAAGCACACTCCAATGAGTTCCCAGACCTTTAATCTAGTGGGTAATACAAACCAGATGCCATAGAATCGCCGTAGTGGATCTTGGTCTGGTAATGGCCTGCTGAATGGCAGTTTTTTCTGCCAAGATGAGTGAAAAAGTAAGCGATGAGGTAAAAATCTCGACCAGCTTCGCTTGAAAGAACACCATCAGGAAGCCAATTACTTGTATTTTCCGATGAATGTGCTCAAGGAGATACGCATAGCTTCAAGAGATATCAAACTTCTGTGGGCATCCGTTTTTTTCAGACTTTTTGCCTATGGGTTGACAAATCAAGTGCTGACATTGTTCCTCAATGACTTGCATTTATCTGAGAGTAAGATTGGTTGGTTTATGTCTCTTACTCTGGTAGGAGATGTTGTTTGTTCCTATGTGTTGACATGGCATGCTGACTCTTGGGGCAGACGCCGGATTTTGATATATGGCTCGGTTATGATGGTATTAAGTGGTATAGTGTTTGCTTACAGTGAAAACTTTCAAGTTCTGCTGTTGTTTGCAATCATTGGTGTCATTTCACCTTCCAGTGACGAGGTGGGCCCATTTAAATCCATCGAGGAATCTATGATAGCTCATCTTACACCGCATAACAAAAGACCGGAAATTTACGCAATACACTCCCTAGTGGGAACAGTAGGCGCTGCATTGGGGGCTATCGCATGTGGTGCTTTCATCGATACACTAAAATGTATGAATTTAGCTGACACTGACCTGGAATGCTACAAGCTGGTGTTTTTGCTCTATGCCGCGTTTGCCCTAGTTAAGGTGGTAATCATGGTACTTCTATCCGAGGCTACAGAATTGGACGGTGATCATCAAGAGGTATCCACACAAGAGGCTTTAGTGAATGATGAAATGGCCCCACTCTTGCAGGACTCCGAGAACAGGAACAGAGGATTATCGAAAGAGACCACGTCTGTGCTTTTGAAACTACTAGCCATCTTCATGCTGGATTCTTTAGGTAGCGGGTTTATGACTAGTGGATGGATGGTTTACTACTATGCCAGGCAATTTCTGATGAGCTCATTTGCGTTAGGCGCATTGTTCTTTGCTTCCAAGATTGTCATGGCCTCTTCCACAATCCCATCATCGATTATGGCCAAACTTTTTGGTCCAGTCAAGGCTACATTATTAGTACAGGTTCCTTCCGGAATTTTCTCTATTCTGATACCTTTCGCCGAATCTTCCTTGCCACTTTCGATTATTTTGCTGAATTTGCATTTTGCGACTACTGCAATGGATGTGATACCACGTCAAATCTTATTGACGAATATCATTGCTTCAAAGGATCTGACCAAGGTGATGGGGGTGGTGAACATTGGCAAAACACTTGCCCGGTGTGTCGGGCCTATTTTCACAGGCCTATTAGCGTCAATGGACCGTTTGTGGAGCTGTTACATCATTAGTGGTGTCCTGGTAATCCTTGCTGATTGTCTGCTTGCATTCTGGTTTTTGCAAGTAGACCACAAACTAGCTCAACAACTAAAGTAAGGCAACAACAATTCATGGTCATAACGTTCATTAAATAAATAAATAATACAGAAAATTGACTCACTCAAAAGTAGCTGTGACTTTTCTTCCAACCCTACCACGATCGAAGTCGATGTCGAACTTGGAGTTGATGACGTTGCTTCGTTTTCTAGTGTCAGGCCGCGATCCTGCATAAGGAGACTCTTCGTCTGATTCACTTTTAGTGCTAGGTTGTACCTGTTGGATCTCAAACCCTGTATCCAACTTCTCCCTCTCAGTTGGAACAGATAAAGCAAGGTTCATATGCTTCAACAAGTTGCCGGAGCCATGACTGCTGGCAGCCAGCTCGGATAAATGCACCGATGAATTGCTCTGTGACTGAACTCTGGAAGAACCTCTACTGTCCAAGTGCGCTTGCAGGTCAAAAAAGCTATATCCTCCAATCACCTTGTTAGAGCCATATGATTTTGACAGTTTCAAGTCATTCAAAGCATTATCCATCTCATAAAGCTTGTCTACAACTGGACTTATTTTAACACCGCTCTTAGTAAATGCTTTCCCTGTAGAAGCTTTCCAGTAGCCTCGAATTTCGGTGAGAACCCAGTTTAACATATACATTAGCCTATCACCTTGTCTGAATTGTGAGGTCACCGTCAAGTCACTTTGATCATCTTTGATTATGTAACCGATTCCAAAACCTTGGGGAACTGCAGGAGTTATTCCGAAAGTTGTGGTTGCGGCATTACCACAGTTAGCAACAATAAGCTCGGGTGCAGAGAATGGTGTCACCAAAGGATTATCGAAGACCCTCTTAGCCGTCTTTATATCCTTTTTATCCAGCTCAATGCCAAAATACTCATGAAATTTGAACAGGTGTTTCAAAGCATTGTAGTGTTTCTCGAATCCACCACCAAATTTGGCCTTTTTGATTTTTTCACTATGACTGTCACAGGCTTTACGGAATCTTTCGAGCTTCTCTTGTTCGTCCAGCGAAGTAGAGATGAAATTTTGACAAAGCTCAAGCAGCTCTTTGCTCTGCAGATTGATGAAACAGGATCTTGCATTTTTAAAACCACGAGTGGAGACAGGTTCAAGTCCAAAGACCATTTTCCCATACAAAGCATAGTGTGCCACCTGCAAAGCAACCTGTATCATGGAATCTGGATTAATTCCGAGCCGCTGGGCAGATCTGCGACCAAAAGGGATTGATACGTGGTATATGTCATGTTTTGAGATAAGATCTGCCAATTTGGTTTCAGAAAGGTGAACGTGTGTGTTTAATATGTTACTAAAATCCCAGACGATTTTCTTCGTGATCGTGCTGGGATCGAGTTCCAGGGCTGAAGGCTTAGAGGCCGTTTTCTTGCAATCGCTGATGGAAGGCCATAAAGAGAAGCGAGGATCACCAGCATTGACATCTCTAGCCAACCTCAAGATGGACTCAGTGTAGGTTTCAGAGGTAAAACGCAATACTACTGACCCATCACAAGTGAAGGAGTCCCAAATAACTGCTGCCTTCGAGTCTGCAGTTACAATTAGCTGCAATTTGTCGTACCACCTAGAAATACATGATCCGACTTGGTGACCCCTCTCATCAATCACTGAAGTACCGTAGAACAGTCTTTTACAGTCCTCAGAAGAGGTGGTTAGTTCACCTGATTCTTGAGAGCTGGAATGGTCAAGTACAAGTACAAAAAGAGCCGAGTCAATCATTTTCAGCTCTTCCGGGTATCTCTTCTGTAACCGCTTCCTTGCGTATTTCCAATTCTTGAACGAATGAGAGGTCAAGCTCCCGAGAGCCGTTGATTTCTTGAAAGTGATGGGTTCCTGCGAATCTTCGAGGATATGGACAAATGCCGATGCTAGGAGGCCATCGCTATACAATATGTCATTGTTATCATCGAGGACATCTAGCACATAGTACTGGCCTTTGGAAATAACCAGTATATGCTTAGAATCTTCGTGTACTTTCAAATTGATGCCATGTAGCGCAAACACCTCTCCTTCCTGGTCGGAGCCTGTGGAGCTAGCGGTTGGGGGTGGTGTTGGAATTTCGCCTTCAGACTCAGAATCACTGGAGTTCCAGCCTCTGTCAAGGTCTGAGGTGGTGTAAGGTTTGTTAAGGTCAAAGTTCTCGACCTCACCTGGCATGAACACAGGGCATCGGGTGGTCCCAAAAAGGTTCATGTAGGGTCTCATTGAGAGCGGTTTCCCGCTCCTAGAATTGACGTCTGGGGGCAATACGCCGTGTCTCAGGGCAGAAACAAATCGCAGAGCCGAGTGGACCAGCACTGCAGATCGATCTGCCTGAGATATCTCTGGCACCGCGTCCTCTGCGAGAACCAAGAAGGGGTTCCTAGGAAGCACATCATCCTGCACATCACTCAAAGTGTTGTTGTTGATGTCCAGATGTAGATCATCCAGATAATTGTCGTTCACAGAGTCAAATTCCCACAATTTTCCCTGCAGCTTTGCTGCTGCATCACTGGCCAAAAATTCTTTAACTGCCTCGGAGAAGTTCTCCAGCTGTTCTGGATTTAATGGATGGTTATAGTACCCATCTGCGTAGTGCAAAGGCTCCAGGCTACAATGTAACTCGTTTAAAGTTTCCTCAAGAGAGGGAAGAGGTAACTTAGGCAAATCCCGTTCATAGGTAAACGTCCCAACATCTCGGGAGGGTTTGGATGTAATAATACTGGGAACAGCGGACATTCTCAACACTCTACCTCTTCTTACTGGTACTTGTTTATCGGAAAAAGGCTTACGGAAGGATCGGTATCAGCTCTTCTTTATATCTTTAACGTAATTCAGACCGTCATCTACTTGCGTGACCTTCAGCTACCTCACTATGGTTGTAGCATTGTAGTTGTTAGGGTCTTACTATCATGACTATCTAGATGACCTTGGTAGTCATTACTTTCCCAAGCTTATTTACCCCATGGCACTTCCCATTTGTCCGCGGGGTAGGCGAAAAACAAACTGTCCGCCTTAACCCGGTAGGCTCGGACATGAAACCGTTAAGCCAGCCCAGCCAGAGAGCCGTAAACTATGGTTAAGAGAAGAACAGATCCATTGAGGTGCTGGATAGGTGCTGGAAGGTCCCTGGGTGCCCATGATCTTGCTGTGTCGTAGTGGTCAGTTATATTAGATATATAAGACTAAAAGTGATGTAAACAAAGTGTACAGAGGTTGTAAAGAAAAGATGATGACAAGTACCAGGTTTTCTTAACGGTTGGACTTGGCAACACGTTCCAATTCGTCCTTCTTCTTGATAGCGTAAGAAGTGGAGGAACCCTTAGCAGCGTTAATCAATTCCTCGGCCAAAGTTTCAGCAATGGTCTTGATGTTTCTGAATGCGGCTTCTCTGGCACCGATGGTCAACAAAGCAATAGCTTGGTTGACTCTTCTCAAAGGAGAAACATCGACGGCTTGACGTCTGGCAGCACCACCACCACCAACTCTGGTGGTGTCTTCTCTTGGACCGGTGTTGGTGATAGCGTCAACAACGACTTGCAATGGGTTTTGGTCAGTCAAGACGTTGATGATATCTAAAGTGTGCTTGACGATTCTGACAGCCTTCAACTTCTTACCGTTGTTTCTACCGTTCATCATCAAGGAGTTGGTCAATCTCTCGATGATAGGACATTGAGCCTTTCTGAATCTCTTGTTGGCGTAACGGCCGGCGGTGTGGGAGACAAAGATTGGTTGTCTGACTTGGATGTAGTCAACCAAAGAAGCGTCCTTGACTTCAACGTCTTCAAAGGACCATTTGTTGAACAACTTGATCTCTCTTTGAGCCTGTTGAACTTCCTCTGGGATTGGGGTAGCCAATGTGACAGGAGTGAATTCTTCAACAACTTCGAATTCTTCTTGAACTTCAACTGGAGCTTCGGTGTCAGACATCGTGGTTTGTTTGGCCTTCTTGTCCTTTGTTGGGTAACACTGATATTTTGCAGACTTATCTCTTAGATTCACCTAAATTTCACCATCATCATCTGCATTGGCACACTACGAAAAACTTTCCAACCGGCTCAGGCTGAACCTGCCTGAGCCCAGGCTCAACGGTCAGTAAGGGTGGTAGGAGGAGGCTTCAGATTCCTGGTACGGAAGCCCTGGTTGCACCCGCCTAGCTCCGCCCAGCTGAGACAACTTTGCGCCTGGGGTGCCCTTTCCAGCGAGGTGGTCGCCCAGCGGACCACGCGAAATTTGCGCCAGGAGGGTGGATTCTGAATAGACGCAAAAAAAATGTGGTAAAGGGGCTACGGGTGTTAGAAAGTGTGGTGTAATAAAAGCAGTCCAATGAAATTTGAGATCATTGATGACGTATGTTTACCATTTGGTGGGTATGTGCGCGGAGTTTGTAGGTTTATATACAGGATAAATACTATTCTTCGAGCCAGAAGGGCTTCTTTGGTATTACTCCTACGGTTGATCCAGGAATTTGGAACTTGATCTTATCATCTTGTTTACTGAAGGCTAAATTGAAATGCTCCACTCTTAGTAATGCGACTCCTTGATTACCTTCGTGCGCTATCAAAGATCCTGCCGGCCTCTGACGCGTTTTGCCGGGCGAACTCCCGAAGGGCGAGGAAGAGGCGGTCTTGGTGATATATTGAGGATCCAGCATGATATCGTGATATTTGGCGCTGGGACTTAATGTGTCTGCGTTCGTGAGGACAACAGGAACCAGTCGTTTCCGAAGAATCCCTGTGGCGAACGTTCTGGCGGTCAGTTCCTGACCGACATAACAGCCTTTGTCAGCACTCACTGCATTGGGTAAATAGTCAAAGTTGAGCTCTAATGGCAGTAGGGTTTCTGGTATGAAGTCGCTGGTGCTGTCAATGAAACCGGCCTTGAATCTTGCCGCTCTGAAGAAAGGTGGGTCAACTTGTTCGATTGCGCAGGAGTATGGTAGTCCTACCGGATTAAATAATTTTGTTAGGTCCTCAGCGGATGATTTTGTAACCACCCTGAAAGTCTGGGGCGCCTGGCTATCAGTTTCGAGTATTTCATCAGTACGCCGCTCGATGTATAGTGCTTCAATCTGGTCCTCGTTACCCTGGAAAAATGCCGATAGGACGCCATTCGCAAATCCTAGAGCATCCTCTGGCGTTTTCGTCGTCGTACTAGGGTCCAATAGATTGGTAACCCAGGGGTTCGTCTCCTCCTGCGGCAGGTGCAGACTCAGATCCCAGGAGATCAGGTTCTCAAGCTTCTTGATCTTGACCTTGCTTGTAAGCTTATGAGCGCTGAAGATGTCGAGAATGTTGTCCACGATAGAATCATCGAATTCTAGCAGATATGTGGGGTACTTCATCATCTTCGAATCGTGGTTGGATAGCGGCGTGGGATAGAGTATGGTGTCAGTGATCAACTTCCCCTTACTGTTCAAAATACCTGTGTACTGGCCAAACCGTGATATGTAGGCACCATTGTAACTCAGCTCATTATAAATACCCCAGTTAATCTTGCTCTCGTCAAACTCAAACACTTTCTTGGCATCCTGGTCTGCTTCGGGATTTATGGTCGTGAGATTCTTCTTGGTGAAGAACGGTATGATCTTAGAGGTGAGCAATCCATTCAGAAACTTAGGCGAATCCGGACCTCGTATTTTGATGTAAGCTTTGTTGCTTGTTCGACTAAACTGCAGAAGGCCCTTGTCGGTATCTCTAACGGAAGAAAAGCTTCTTCGACTGAGAAGGAAAAACCTGCTTTCTAGGCGCATGATGAACCCCTTTCCACCTAGCTCAGTTACGGCCAGGAAGCATTGTTCTGATCAAGCTAGTCCTTTAAAGCGCTTCACGTGAATTTCCTTAAAGCTTAGTCACTATCTAATAACAAAAGTGTTCTTGAATATAAAATGAAATCTCGATACATAAAGATCATAGTTTTTGGTTCCACATTTCTATAAGCTTTCAGCTAATGAATGGTGTTTCGTTATCATCATGATGGGGATAAGAAAAAAATGGCGAGGGGCCCAATACCAATGTAAAAGCACAGTTTCCCTAAACTTCTTACTCAGAAGCAGCCATCTTTTCAGCCTTAGCGACGACATCCTCAATACCACCAACCATGTAGAAGGCATTTTCTGGTAGATGATCGTACTTACCATCAAGAACAGCTTTGAAGGAAGAAATGGTGTCCTTCAATCTAACCAACTTACCTTGGATACCAGTGAAAACTTCAGCGACAGCGAAAGGCTGAGACAAGAATCTTTGGATCTTTCTTGCTCTTTCGACAGTCAACTTATCAGCTTCGGACAATTCGTCCATACCCAAAATGGCAATGATATCTTGCAAGGATTTGTAAGCTTGTAGAGTCTCTTGAACCTTGGTAGCAACGTCGTAATGTTCTTGACCAACGACAGAAGCGTCCAACAATCTAGATTTGGAGTCCAATGGGTCGACAGCTGGGTAGATACCCAACTCGGAAATACCTCTGGACAACACAGTGGTAGCATCCAAATGCGCGAAAGTAGTGGCTGGGGCAGGATCAGTCAAGTCATCTGCTGGCACGTAAACAGCTTGAACAGAGGTGACAGAACCCTTCTTGGTGGTGGTAATTCTTTCCTGTAGCAAACCCATATCGGTAGCCAAAGTTGGTTGGTAACCGACAGCAGATGGGATACGACCCAACAAAGCAGACACTTCAGAACCGGCTTGGGTGAATCTGAAAATGTTGTCGATAAACAACAAGACATCTTGACCTTCGACATCTCTGAAGTATTCAGCAATAGTCAAACCAGTCAAGGCGACTCTAGCTCTAGCTCCTGGTGGTTCGTTCATTTGACCGAAAACCAAGGCCACCTTGGACTCACCTTCCAAGTTGATGACACCGGTCTCTCTCATTTCACGGTACAAATCGTTACCTTCTCTGGTTCTCTCACCAACACCGGTGAACACGGAGAAACCACCGTGGGCCTTAGCAATGTTGTTAATCAACTCCTGGATAAAAACGGTCTTACCGACACCGGCACCACCGAACAAACCAATCTTACCACCTCTGGCGTAAGGAGCCAACAAGTCGACGACCTTAATACCGGTCTCCAACACTTCAGCAGCAGTGGATTGCTCAACAAAAGCAGGAGGTTCAGCGTGAATTGGTCTCTTCTCCTTGGAGTTGATTGGTCCTCTTTCGTCAATTGGCTCACCAATAACGTTAATAATTCTACCCAAGGTCTCAGGACCCACTGGCACAGAGATTGGAGCACCAGTGTCAGAAACCTTCTCACCACGGACCAAACCTTCAGTACCGTCCATAGCAATAGTTCTGACCGTGTTTTCACCCAAATGCTGTGCAACTTCCAAAACCAACTTTCCACCAGGTCTCTCAATTTCCAGAGCGTTCAAAATAGCAGGCAAGTTTTCCTGTTCAAATTGCACATCCACAATGGCACCAATGACTGCTCTGACCTTACCGGCCAAAGGAGCAGCGGTAGCCATGCTTCTAACAGAAGCAAAGCGTGTAGCAGCCTGCAAAGCCGCACGAGAAGTTTTAGGAATCAAGACCATCGTGAGATAAACTTGTTAACCTCTTAATTAAAGAAAAGGATTCAATTAACCAAAATCAACAAATAGTAGTAATAGAATCAGGAGAAGTAATCTTTATATTAAATAACAACTTACTACAGCGAACCCAATTTTTTTTTCAGTGAACGTATCAATTCTCATATTTTTTCACAACCATTGGCCCCTTTCCGGAATACCTCGAAGAGCCATACAAATTGGGTATAAAAGAGCGCGAACGGTTGGCGCATGCTGATTGGCTGGAGAATCGAGATCCTCCTATACGAAATCTTTCGTATGACCCGGACTTTATACGTGTCGCTATCGACGGTGTATTACCCGGCTCTATACCGTCTTCCGTTTTTGTGTCAGGTTACCCGGGTGGGACAGGTCGCGGTATATAAAGCTCGGCGGCAGTCTGAGCGGCTATTCCACAAATTCAACCATAGTCTACTAGAAATTGACCCAGGTTTGACCAGGTATGTCTCAGCTATATTGAAAGTATGTTAAGCAGTACAGAGTTCTACAGATCTCGGTTCAGAATACTAGCTCTATCATTTTTTGCCCAGCTTGGCGGCTACCTTGGCGGCTTCCTCGACACCACGGATGATGCCGCTCTTGACGCCCTTGTCCTCCATGACACAGAGACCAGCGATGGTGGTACCGCCGGGGGTGCAGACTTGGTGCTTGAGGACGCCGGGGTGCTCGCCTGATTTTTCAACCATCTTGACGGTTCCCTCCAGCACTTTGAGGGCGCACTCCTTGCTCTCTTTCAAGGGGATCCCCATTTGGATGCCACTCTCCATCAGAGACTCGATGATCAGCAGCACAAAGGCAGGTCCAGAGCCGACCAAAGCGGTGGCGGCGTCCATGTTCTTCTCTGGGAGCTCGATGTACTTGCCCACATGGCTGACCAGCTGCGAGACAACGGCCTTGTCATCCGCTGTGATCGCGTCAGAGTGGGAAACGACGGCACAGCCGTAGCCGTACTTGGCGGGCGTGTTGGTCATGACACGGGACACTTTGCCGGTGAATTCGGTCAATTGGCCGATGGTCCAGCCTGCCGCTAGCGAGATGACGATCTTGTCCTTGATCTCGCTCTGCACTCCTGAAAGCACTTTTTCGACCAAAAACGGTTTCGTCGCAAGGATCACGACGCTCGACTTGCTCACCGCGTCCTGGTTTTTACCGTATGTTGATTCAACCTTGATACCGTTAGGAGACTCCTCGAAGGTCTCGAGCACGCGGTCAACTTGCTTGGCACTCGCTTCATCGTGGTTACAGGTGATGATAGTGGACGGATACAACTTAGCGGTTTCTGCGTCGCAAGCTTTGGGGGCGTTGTAGATGGCTGACAAGAGCGCTTGGCCCATGACACCACATCCCAGAATTGCTAACGTGTATCCCATTGCGCTTGTTGTTTTCTAACAGGAGTTGTAGGTTAGGGATTAAAAAGCTTCTTATCTTGATTCTCTGCCTATATTTTGATTGCGCACCATACAGATGGAAGAAAAAAAAAAAAGATCAGCCGCAGATAATACCATTCACTGCAGCTCAATCTCTCAGCTTTAAATCCAGTAAGCCAAATTCTGAGAATTGCTGTATGCAGTTCGAGTAGACTGCAGTGGTTCAATGATCGAAGAATAAGATACCATGGAATTAATACCCACTTTACAACCCTCCGCTAAGGAGTTCGCCAACCCCATTGATTATCTCTCAGAGGCCAAAGTTCAGCGACTGGGTCACAAATATGGTATGGTAAAAATCGTCCCACCGGAAGACTTTCGTCCGCATTTCTCCATCAACAAGGAGTCATTCAAGTTCAACGTCAGGGTTCAAAACCTGGCTGAGCTGAACATCTTGAATAGGAGCCGCATGTTCTTTGTCAAGCAATTGAACAACTTCAACAGGGCTAAGAGAATTAAGAAGTCGCAGAGATTGACCAAGCCTTACATAATGGGCAAAGATGGACAGAAAGTATACCTGTATGACTTATTCATCATGATAATTAAGGAATGCGATACAACATCGAGGGAAAGCGCAAAACTGCAAGCTTCCCGAATTAGGCGCAAAAGAGCCGCCTCTTCCCACTTGGAAGGGCCGCGAACTGAAAGTACTGGACCATTACCTTCTTTGTCTGACATCATGACCAGTGGAAATGTATGGAAGTGTGTTTCCCGTAAGTTAAAGATCCCTGTACCAATATTACAGGATGTATTTGAGCAGTACATCTCCAAGTACTACAGCTATATTGCGGCACAAACAAGAACTCACGGATCTAACCAGTTTTCGAAGCTACTCTACAATGAGGAATACCCCAAATCTTTACTTAGTGATGAGGAAGCAAAGTCCTCGGAATCTGAAAGCGAAGAGAGTGAGGACGAAGGATGCGTTGTATGTGATCGTTCCAACAAGCCGACTAAGATGATACTCTGCGATTCCTGCGATAAGCCATTTCATCTGTTTTGCCTCTCACCTCCTCTTAACACGATACCCAAAGGTGAGTGGATTTGCGACAACTGCATTGTTGGTAATGGTTATTATGGATTTAAAGAAGAAAAACATCTTTACACGCTTTCTGAGTTCAAAGAGCGTTGCAACTCCAGAGAGGCTGAACTTACCACGGATCTAGTAACAGGTAAAAAGCTATCGATAGAACGTCTGGAGCATAAGTTTTGGAACTACGTTAATGATATAGAGAACACAATAACCGTGAAGTATGGTGCTGATGTCAGCGGAGACTCTCCAGGAGAAATCTCTGGATTCCCCAGTTTGGGATATACGCCTGAAGATTTGCTTGAAACAGACAAGCAGAAGTTTGCAGAGGTGGCAAAACACCCTATGAATTTGTTGAACCTTCCGAATGCCAAGGGTTCTTTGTTGCCAATGTTTGATAGGAAAATATCAGGCATGACAGTTCCATGGATTTATGTGGGGTCTACTTTTTCAACATTCTGCTGGCACTTAGAGGATCAGTATACACTTAGTGCAAATTATCAACACGAAGGCGCTCCCAAGGTTTGGTATAGTATACCAGAGTACAGTTGTAACCAGTTCAACAACCTCATGGAAAGTCTGGCCCCCGACCTGTTTGATAAGCAGCCTGACCTGTTGCATCAACTGGTTACATTGGTTTCACCTTATGATAAAAAGTTTCAAAATGCTAACGTAACATGTTACAAGGCAGTCCAAAGGCCTAACGAGTATATTGTGACGTTTCCCAAGTGCTATCATGCAGGTTTCAATAGCGGGTACAATTTTAATGAAGCTGTGAATTTCACCCTCGATTCATGGGTGCCTTACGGCATTGAAGCGATCAACGACTACCAACTTACTGGTAAGCAATGTGTTTTTGACATGCTTGAGTTGATGTTGAATGTTATCATTGAGTTTTTGAGGGGAAGTACCTCATTCCAGGAGGGTCTTGTCAGAACATGTTACTCAGAACTTTTGAATGTCTTGAATGCGAAAAACAGAATGATCAAGCAATTGCCGGAGGTTTCCGTAAACCCAAGCTTTCTGAAGAGAATTGTGAGGAATGATTATTCGAGGGTCAAGGAGCATAATCTGCCATCACCAAAAGCTGAAGAGGATCAATCTATGACATTGACACATCAAGAAGATTCCGATGCTGTTGATTTCGATGTTTTTTGCTCCAAATGCCACACCATATGTTTTATGGCTTTCATGATACATTATAAGGTGCCCAACCCACGTAAAAGAAGGAAGCTTCATTCCTTCACGGTCACCAAGATAAATGAGCTAAGGGGTGACAAGGATCTTGAGGTTCTATGTTTGAAGGACTATCTCTCTCTGCTCAAAGAAACTTATGGCAAAGATGATTATGACAGGTTTAACGATGATGATAATGACGACCCTTTCAAGCACGACGAACTTAACTACATCCGGGACCCCCAGGAGGTGCGCGATATTTTGAGCGCAGCTGGTCCAAAGATTGAAAGGGCTAGGATATGATGTTTACAATACAGTTTGTAATTATGGTTTATATGGCGTTCATAAACTTTTCTTGATTCTTGTTCGTGTTTGAACATTAGGTCCATCGCAGCGCGCGCTACTTACAAAATAGATCGTACGCTGAAGGTTCAACTATAGCAAGAAGCTTGGGCCCAGATTACACGCAAAGAGTTAGCATAATGGCAGCCATTTCATCCTTCAACGCTCTTTTCTTTAGGATAGCATTTCTGTCTGGTCTTGGGTTTTTCTGTTTCAAAGATGTCAACAGTATTCTGCAAAACTCTTACATGGAAGTCTTCACCCAGGCTATGAACTTACCTGCATTAAATATTTCAACATACAGTGCTCAATTAGGGTTATTTGGGCTTTTGTTTATGTTCGCGGCTATCAGCGATCTTATTCCTTTGCTGGAGGGAAATTCGAAGTACTTTAACTCAGTGGTTCCCTTCAGGCTGTTTGTTTTTTTCATACTAACTGCTTTGGCTTATCAGTGGGAATCTAATCTATATTTGCACAATAACGTTGTATTCACTTATTGTTTTATTGAGGTCTGGGTCAACTTCGTTGCGCTTGGAGCTCTTAGAGAAGAAAGAAACGAACAGTTCAAAAGATCAAATCAGTTCTCTTCCGAGGCGATTATAGTGGATGAATCAGATCATGGTGACGAAGACTCTGTGCATATTTTGACTAGTGCTGAAGAAATTGAGCAGGTCGTTAGCACACCGGATGAGTAGAAAACGAACCTGCTTTACAAGGTGGATTCAAGCCATGCATATATTTAACTACGTATTCAGGTTATAACGTAGACTCCAGTCTAGTTTTCATCTTTAACGCTTTCCTTGTCCTTAATGTACTCTATGAAAATGAAATGAAGGAACTCCTCAATCTCCTTGAACTCAGAAAAGTTTGTATCGAATGATGCACCTTTTGTAGCATTTGAGTAGGTAATTCTAACCACAGCGTTGCAATAATTGGGGCTCTCCAATACTAATGTTAACTTTCCCTTATCAGACAGATCAATTTCGAATTTAGTCTTGGATATATTAACCAGGCCACGAAAAGCATTTATTTCTCCGGTCAATTTTGCGACATTAACATCAAGTTCATTGTCCACAGGTGAAGCTGGATATGGAACAGAGGTCTCATTCAAGGTTGAATGTTCCGTTACGTCTAAGATGTAATCTTTCACTATCTTTCTGAGCAATATCCTGTAATTGTGGTGTCTCAGCCTACCAAGTAGAGGTCGCAGGAGTAGAATATCTTTGGCACTCCTTGATACTTTGGATGAGGACGTGAGTCTCTGCTTCAAGTTTTTTTTGAACATCGCGATGAGTAGCAATCGCAGAACGGTCAAAGTCAATGTCGCACGTTTGTCATTAACTTTGGGTGCATCTTGAACATGGTTTATCACTGAATCGTCATCTAGTGAGACAAGTTCAAACTCAAACTTTTCGTTAGGCAGCTCTATAACGACCTTGTTCTCGTTTTCGACAGTAACACCATATGAAATGAGCAGGGAGCTCTCCTTCTTTAGCTGAAACATTAACTCATGCTCGAAAGCAAAAGCTTTTAATCTCTTGATCTGATTCTTGACGTCCTCTGAATTGTCTTCGGTGCCGCCGTCGACGTTTGAAAACAGTTTGCTCAAAGCACTCTCGCCGGTCAAAATATAATCGTCCTCAGATGCTATCTTCGTATATATTCGCACTCTGACGAATCTTTCGGTGTGAGATGAGCTAATAGCATCTGCTCCAGGAGAGGGTACTAATTCTAGTTTGTCCTGCTCGGGATTATTCCTGAGGACTGCCATTCCTCGATCATGTCTAAACGTAGAACCGGAGTCCTCATATCCATACTTTATTCCAAGTAATCGTTCCCCGCTGTTCTTGTCCCTCATTTTAAAGATCACGTCTTTATTGCTAATATGTTTCGAAATATTAATCCAGTATCTATGCTCCTTCGCTATGGTATCATTGAGTACCATGTATTTCTCTTTAAGAAGCGTGCGGGATTCGTTCAAGCTTCTTAATTTCCAGCCTCTGCTCAAGATTTCTGCCGATTGCGTCTCCTCAACACTGTTCGGTACTAATGGCACTTTGTCGCTGTTCAGCGAACCCACGGGAGCCGTCTTCTTCAGAAACGGTGACATTGAGGCTGTCGCAGCAGATTCTCTGACAGAAGACAGCAGTAGCGACAAAAATTCGAGTGCGAGGGATGATTCATTTAAAGCAAGGTTGATATGTTCGATCATACTTCTGCGGATACTCACGAATTGCTCCTGAGTTATTGATTCTGCCTCATTTTCGAAGCTGATTCTGCCCGACTCTTCTTTCTGCTGTAGATCTAACTGAGAGTCCTCCTCAGGCTTGGGCTTGCTGCTGGCCTCGTCTGTCATAAGACTGTCTTCATCTTGACCAAGAATAGGAAAACTGTCTTGTGATTTGTCATCGGCGTGTTGTTGCAAGTTGTCCTGATTTGAGTCAATTTCATTCAGCAGCCCTTCTTCAGAAAGATCAGCGAACTTAAACCCCGGTCCCCTTTGCTGAAGCAGTAGAGGTACTAACTGCTGCATGGGCATCTGCCCAAAAATCTCGTACGGATTCTTAAACAGAGCCTGGGAGTGAGCCAGCTTATCAGTGAGAAAATCCTGGGGCTGATTATCGCCTGTTTTAACGCTTCCTGGTCTTGAAGTGTCCGCATCCGCAGAATTGGTCGTTGTCGCTACTGGCTGCGGACTTGTCGCCGACCCAATGTGTGGCAGGGATATGAGATTAGGATCCAAGGCCAGTTGAATCCCTTCCTCAACAGCTAAATTGGCCTCCTTGGATCCTCTACTCCCGTCAGTCATCATATGATGGGTGTTTCCGGTCCGGATTTACCATCTAGTTTAACTGGTAAAGTGGAATTTTTCAGCACTTTAAAGCGATGCGCCTGGAATGAGAATTCAGGTAAAAGAGGATGATGTTCCATGAGAGGAATTGACCATTGCCAGGTCTGGGACTACACATTACTTACTCTGTTACATCATGTGTTAATCTTGATCTGCTATGCGCGACTATAGGAAGCCTAGACCATCAATGTCGGAAAAGTCGGACAAGTCGTCGAGCAATTCTCCATCGATGAAATCCTCGTCCTCGTTTGTGCTATTCTTTCCTTTACCGTCTTCGGGGTACCTCATGGCAACCACGCTTTCGTCGTGAAGCTGGTTCACGAACTGAATTCTCTCGTCGAACATATCCTGAGGCTCTTTGGTATCATAAACGTTTAACAACTCGCTTGTCTCGATGTATCCTTGTTCGTGATTTATCTTGGCTTCAATCACACCATCTCTAATGGCTCTAGATACCATGTATTCTCCGGTCTGCTCAGAGTCAAGACGTAGCTTCAGACAAATATCTCTTAGCGAGATTTTCTTGTACGTTAGGGATATGATACGAATACCTGTCTTTATGACGTTAGACCTCAATCTGACGTATAGTTGGTAGTTGCCATCTTTTATCAATTGGGGTTTGTACTTCGCTATCGCAGATGTGAACTTTTTCAAATCTCCCAGTTTAACCGCCTTACTTAAATCATAATATGGTTCAAGTGATCTCTGCATGCCTGCCTGATGAAAAAAGGAGAGTTCTGGAATATCTCCCATGAGTAGTTCGATTACACAATGTAGTTTATTGGCCTGCTGTAGAAAACCCAAGCTGTTTGGAGAGTTGGGGGCCTTTCTGATGGCCGCAATAATGTATTCATTGGCGGTCGAGTAATCCAACTGAATTGCATTGATCTTCGAGAGATAGAAGTAAAACCTTGCTTCCAAGGGACTGGACACATCCGCACTATTAGGGAATTCTACTTTGGCCATGAAATCAGCGGCAGACTCCACCTCACCGGTAGCCAAGAAACTTCTGAGTAACAGAGTTATCAGCATAGCTTTCGTCTCGTTGTTGTGTCTGAGGGATGCAATTTTTAGCGACTTTATCATCGTAGAGCGCGTCTCCAGATTGGCACGATCTCCCACAGCTTCGTCACATAGAACCACGTAGAACCACAATTTTGCGCTTATGAGATCAATGGACCTCTGATTATAAAATGCTAGAATTTTTGGGAAGATAACCTTCCTGTTAAATGCCTCCAACTCTTGCAATTTCCCGGCATCCAGCAGATAACGGACGACAAGCAAGTGCACATAGCTGTTTACCTCTGGAGCTACCTCAATCGATCTATCGCTAACAACCTCATAAAAGGACGCAGGATAGCCAGCTCTGATGTCCTGCGCATTAGGAACCGAACATTTCCTTTCCCCGTTGACCGCCTTCAATAGAGGTACTTTAAAAGCCGAAGAGTCGGGGTACAACAAATTAATCAAAGCCAACAGCGACTCTTCATTTAAATGGTTGGCCCTCAAGTTACTCAGCTCTTTCAAACCCTTCCACACAAAATAAGGATCCAATGTCACACTAGTTTTGGCAATTTCCTGCAAAACCGCCACTATCGCGTCCACGTTTTTCTCTTCCGCATACTTTACATCTTCCTGACCAACCTCCGCAGGCGTATCAACGTCCATAAGGTCTGCAACCATCTTAGCTACCTCCAATGGTCCCCCAATGGGTGGCAAATTGGTTTAACTGTGTCCCTTCACCATTTTTTGTATGGTCAAACAAGAATATGTTACCCAGCCCGACCTTCTACTAGGCCTTTAGTCCTTTGATGAGTAGAGCTATCTATGTAGAAGGTGTCTATACAGGATTCAATGCTGCTTCTTCTCGCTTACGTAGCCCAAGTTGGTGAGTCTCTCCGGTAGAGTTGGGTGGGAATAGTGGTAACTGGAGTAGAGGGGATCGACGTTCATAGTAGACAGATTCTTGATCTGAAGGTTGATGAGAGCCTTGCATAAGTTCTTGGAGAGCCCTAGGCCCTTTGCGTAGGTGTCAGCTTGGTACTCATGTAGTCTGGAGACCAGGCTCATGATGAACTGCATAAAGCACTCCAATGGGGTCAGAAGGTCACTGAATAGCATAAAGCCGACGATGATGGGCCACTCTGGAGTGAAAACCTTGGCCGGGGAGCTCAGGAGAGAGTCGGAGGTGCCGATGAAGAAGCCGAAGTCGTTGTAGAGGGAGAGGTTGCGGTAAACACCGGTGAAAAGCGAGAAGATGACGAATATGTGAAGCTGGCTGAAGACGACCATGTTCATGATGTGTTTCTTCTGCCAGTGGCCTATTTCGTGCGCCAACACGGCAGTGATCTCCTCGACGGAGCTCTCGTTGACCAGAGTGTCGAACAGCACGATCCTTTTGCTCATGAAGGGCAGCCCAGTGAAATAGGCGTTGGAGTGCGAGGACCTCTTGGAGCCGTCTATGACGTAGATTTGGTCGAGCGGGAAGCCGACCCGTTTGGCCAGTGCCTCGATTGACGTTTTCAGCTCGCCGTCCTCCAGTGGCGTGAATTTGTTGAAAAGAGGCATGATGTAGACCGGGATCAACGTCATCGCCAAAATTTGAACGGCAAAGATAAAGAGACAGATGTACCACAGGAAGTTGGTCTGGAATTTCTCAAAGATCTTCAAGAACCCGTACAAGATGGGCCCACCTAACACATGGCTCAGCACCAAGCTCTTGACCATGTCAGTAACCCACAACTTGATACTTAGCTTGTTGAACCCAAACTTCTCTTCCAGCACGAAGTGCTGGTAGTAAGAGACGGGGAGATCAACGATGGTTGACAGGTTGGTTAGCACGCTCAAAAAGCACAAACTCTGGGCAACGGTAGAAACTACTTTAAACCTAGCCGGCAGCAAGAGGTTTGCAGCCTGCAACCCAAAATTCCACAGGCGTGGGAACGCGTCCAGCTTGATAAAGATCAACTTCTGGACCAATTCATAAATATCGACAATCACGGAAAACCTAGCCTTAGCACGGGAGTATTCTTCGCTCTTCAAGAAAGTAGCATCGTCGATCTCATTTTCCAGAACCTGGGGAAGCTTCTTCTTACAAAGAACCCTGTATTGACGGTACGTCAAATAAGTTTCAAACGCGAACTTTCCGATGGTTATCCCAGCAATTATGCTTTTGAAAGGGATGTTAGGCTTATCCAGCAGAGCCTGAACTTGATCAAAAACAGTCATAGCAGCCTCAAGTCCTAGGAAGTGTACTGTTGGTGTTACGTTACTTCCTTGCTCGAAGTTGCTTTGTACACCAAGCTTTTTTTTTCACCTGCCAGGTAAGGCTGAACCAATCACGAACAATAGCACAGTTATAAAGCCCCATTGCGGCTCTAGGCCGTCTTCATGACACTCTATATAGCTCTAAATACTCTTAGACCGTGTTGAAGACCGGCCCATCATTTTTTTGGCCAGCCGTAGCATCTTGTTGAGCCAAAATAAGTTTAAGGTGTTGAGCACCAGGTTCAGCGCAAGAAGGATTCCCGACTGCACCAGAGGGAGCTCATGGCGCTCCCTCCACATCTGGCATAGCAGGATGGAGACCGCAACAAACCCCCAGACAATCCTGACGAGGAAAAAGGTACCGATCAGCAGCAGCCCGTTCGCGATGTTGAACCAGTCGGGCACAATGGACTTGGCAGAACCTCTAGAGAGCTGTGCTATGAACCAATTGTTGTTCACAAAGGGCGTGCTGGCCTCAAACAGCAGGAACTTGCCGATCCACGCCTGGCAGAATGGTTTCAGGCCCAGCGTGAATACGTACAGCGAGCTCATCGCGTGTGCGAGGAACTCGAACCCGTACAGGCTGAAGTACCGCACGCAGATGAATAGGTCCCACAGGAAGTACCCCACAGCAAATGCAGCTGCCATCGACGCCAGCTCGTTCTCATACGATACCACACTCAAGTTCATCGGTAGCAGCAGCGTCGGCGCGATCGACCAGAAGGTCACCACGCATTGCACGTTCGACACCGTGTGGATGTCGAAGTTGATCTTCGTCTTGCGGTCCCCAATCGACGTATACCCATGACGGAAAACAAGCCTGTTGAACCACGGAGCAAACCAAGCATATGTAGCCTGGTAGAACACGAACGCTCCTATCACCTCATGCGCATGCAGAAGATACAGGTTATCGGAACCAGGAAATAGCGAAAACCTGAGAAATGGGTCCTGATCAGGAAGAAGTTTCATACTGCTCACTTACCCAACGCCTTCCAATCAATTGTGTAAGGACTGACTATACCCTACTGTTAATACTGGAATTTTTCAGGCATCGGTAATCAACAAGAAGGCCTAAAAACGAGTAACTAAGACACATATGAACTCTGGTAGGCCATTGGAGGCCACAGCTCTCCGGGGAACATTCCAGGTCTACCCAACAGGCTGAATTAGCTATCGTTGAGCTCAATTGAAGCTTATACGATCTGTGGTGGAAAATTTTCACGTGGTGGTCGAGATTTTTCACAAGAATCGGCGGATGGCTGCAATCTCGAGTATTAAAGAGCTTAAAGATGTGGCCAAGACCACTAGCGCACCGTTGGAGAGTTTTGGGAAGGTTTTTGAGAATGTCTGCTACTGCTAAACCACAACTAGTCTGTTTGGGAAACCCATTGCTGGATTACCAGGCTACCGTGCAACCTGCTTATTTGGAGAAGTATGGGCTGAAGCCCGACGACGCTATCCTGGTGGATGCTGCCTCCAAGGACCCCCGTATGGCCATCTTCGAGGAGATGTTGGGTTTTGAGGACGTCAAGTTTGTCGCTGGAGGTGCTGCTCAAAACACCGCTAGAGGGGCCGCATACGTGCTGGGTCCGGGCCAGGTTGGCTACTTTGGGTCTGTTGGTGAGGACCAGTACTCCAAGAAGCTGTTGGAGGAGAACAACGCTGCAGGTGTATTGTCCTTGTACCAATTCCAGAAGGATATCGGTACCGGTAAATGCGCAGCTATGATCAACGGCCACTACAGGTCGATGGTCACGGACCTCGGGGCTGCCAACCACTTCACGCCAGATCACTTGGACAAGCACTGGGACGTCGTTGAAGCCGCCAAGCTGTTCTACGTCGGAGGTTTCCATTTGACCGTGTCTCCAGAGGCTATCTTGAAGTTGGCCAAGCACGCTCAGGAGAAGGGCAAGCCTTTTGTGCTAAACTTGAGCGCACCTTTCATTCCACAGTTCTTCAAGGGTCCTTTGGAACAGGTTTTGCCATACACCACCTACGTTATTGCCAACGAGTCCGAAGCTGCCTCTTACGCCGAGTCCTTTGGGTTGCCTGCTGACCAGAGAGATCTTGTTTCTATTTCTAAGCACATCGTTGGTGACTCTAAGAACAGAACCGTCATTTTCACCCAGGGTCTTGACCCAACGGTTGTCACCTCCTCGGAGGGCTCCAAGTCCTACCCAGTGAGACCTTTGTCTGGAGACAAGATTGTTGACACCAACGGTGCTGGTGACGCCTTCGCTGCTGGATTCATGGCAGGTTTGACTCAGGGCAAGCCAATTGACACTGCCATCGACATGGGCCAGTGGTTGGCCTCTCTATCCATCCAAGAGATTGGTCCTTCGTACCCAAAGAACAAGGTTGAATACCAAGCTTGAATGGACACTGTGATCTTGTATAGATTTGATATAGAGAATATTCAATAGGTTTACTTGTACTCTTTCTGATGACAATGCGTAGAGCTAAAGGGCTTAGCAGCGATCTACGCTTTAAGAATTTAATCCACACATGAGAGAAGGATAGATGATGGGATGGGTAGCCAAACTCGCTCACCCAGCCTTGTTGTTTCCTGATGCTTCTTTGTCGGTAGGGTTTTTGGTGGCTAGTATATTACATGTTGTTCTCTGCTTCGTTCTACTGGGTATAACTGCCTCTGAGTATCTGTGTCCCAATGTTGCCAAAGTAGCTGATTTCAATAACCATGGTACTGGGACTTTGATGGCAGTACTGCTAGCGTGGTGCAACTCTTCACCAGACCTTTTTTCGAACTTCATGAGCTGGACTTCGACTGCCTCTTCAAATGGTGCAGCACTCTCCATCGGTGAAGTGTTGGGGGCTTGTGGAATCATCCTATGCATAGTCGAAGGCTCCATCTTCATGATCATGTCGTCTGCATCTCTCGATATCACCTATCAGCAGAGGATTAATGTGCTGAGGGACTTGGCGTTCACGCTTGTCGCTATCCTCTTCATGTTTTACGTCTGCATCTGCAATAGGGTCACAACTATCGATTGTGTGCTGATGATTGCTATTTACATCTCGTACCTGGCAGTCAAGTTCCTGTGGAAACCTTCAGGAACCCAGGAAACTGGAGCTCTAGAGGAGAATGAGGCTTTTCCTCGAGGATCATTAGAAATAGCTACTTTTCCCCACATCATTAAACCAAGCTTAATATCAGCGATGGACTATAATAACCTGTTATCGATGCTGGAAAGTTCAAGAGGAGAGACGCAAGAGTTCCAAGAAGAGTTGGTGACTATAGATGAGAGAGGTGAACCCCCTCCATTTGTCGCCCATGTTAGGCCATCCACTGAACCCTACAAGAAATCAAACTCTATTGAGGTACAAACACTACCACAAACTTCTCCGGCATCTTTTGCTCCGTATCATGATAACCCATACGAACAACCTGTCGAACCGGAGGTACTGCTTAATCAGGCTTCGAGAATCAGGAAGAAGAGCAGGATGAAAAGGCTAAAGAAGGGCCTTCTTCAACTTTTTGTACCGCATCTCATGAATTTCAGCCAAAAGTCTGCAATTGATGGAATTTTATCGATAGCCACAGTACCCTTTGTCATATTTCTACGGCTTTCGTGTCCACAACCAATGGGTATTTTGGACTTTGATGATGAAACGGGAAAATACGTCATATCTAAGGTGGATGTCGTCCTCCTATTTGCCCAATCTTTAATCTCCCCGCTTATACCGTTCGCATTACTCTCTTGGCTATTGGCACATAGTATATCGTGGGTATTTTGGGTTGTTTCATTTTCCCTTTCTGCAGTGCTGCTGTCTTTGACGGTGGCATTTTACAGAACTTTATTCTCATTCAACAAATTCTCACTTACCGAATCATCATTAGACCCAGAATCGCCTGAGCTAAGTGATGAAAGGAGAGCGATCGAAAAGTTGGGAAATATCATCATCGTGACATACTTGTCCATTGGTATAGTAAACTCTATTCTCTGCATTTCTTTGATTGCTAACTCTGTTATAGAGATGTTGGAAATATATCAAAGAATTACTAAAGCATCCCAGGCAATCTTAGGTCTAACAGTGTTTGCTTTGGGTAATTCAATAAGTGACCTGATATCCAACATCGCTATGTGTCGGCTTTACCAAAAGATGCCCAGTGATAATAATCGAGATATGAGCAAGGTAGCTACGAAGTTCTTCATCATATCCTGTACCTCTTGCATCGGAGGAGTTTTACTAAACTCTATGGGTGGAATTGGCCTCAGTGCACTAGTTTCTATGGTGTTCTTCCGCAAAAGCTCAAGCAAATGGGCAGTACTGCGATACGTCAAACTCCATGACCAGGATAATTCACAAGATTACAAGTTTATTGTTTCGTGCACCGCAATTATTATCCAGATCATAATACTAGGTGTCTTTTTTGGTTCCCCACCAACTATACATCATTGGTGCAAGAAGAGAATGAAAGAACTGGGACTACTGATGTGCTTAATATGGGGCATCGCAACTGTTTTTAATGTTTTATCCGAACTTTTTCTCTAGCATGTAAGCCAAATAGGTCCGCAATCATCAAAACGTAAAATAGATAAAACTTTAAAGAAGCTAAAAATCACTATGGACTTGGGTGCTTGTTGACTTATACGTGAGATACAGAATACATCAAGTTACTTAATTGACGCATTGCATTTAAGAAAACAAGTAAATTAATTATTCATTTGCCGTTCGTGAAACTTTAACTCCATTAGACCTCCTTCATTAAAACCCACAACAGAATAGAGAGCTGGTTAGCCTTCTTTATAATACACCGGAATCTTTCAACGTATTCTCCAAAATAGTTTCTTTGATAGCTGCAAAGACCAGTTTGATATTAGAAGTGTCAGTGGCCTGCGTGACATGCGGATATATGCTCAAGTTGGCCCTATTCAGTTGAATGAACCTCCAAAGAATGTACTTGGCTGCCTTATTTATATCTTGACCCCCAGTGTAATCTGGAAAATAGTTTTCGAGAGGAACCTTCTGCAACTTCTCGGCAAACAAATCGATTTTGTTCAAAAACAGCACTACAGATGTACGCGAAAACCACCTACTGTTGACAATATTATCGAATAGAACGAGTGACTCCTGGAAGCGATTTTGACCCTGATCTTCGAGCAACTGCTGATCGTACTCTGAGAGAGAGACACAAAAGATGATTAAAGTGACGTTATCGAAACAGTGAATCCATTTTTTTCTTTCGGACCGCTGGCCCCCAACGTCATAGATGTGGAACTTCAAGTTGGAACCCATATCGAACACGTTGTCAAAGATACCAGACGTCTTCTGTCTGGAGCGAAGAATGTCTTGCTCATTAGGTATGTAATCTGGCTTCGAAATCCTAGACAAATTCTCCATGTAGTAGCTTGCGGAATCCATCAAATAGAACTCCAACCTGGACTGGCTATTAAGGAGATCCTGTGTTGACTGCAAATCCCATAGCACTCTCAAAACTCTAGTAAGCTCAGGTGGGAATTGGCTGAGCGAAGCCACGGTTTGCCTTTCTCTGCTTTCGCCCCCATTCTGCTTCGCGGACTTATCGCCCTTCGAAGCTTCCTCTGCCTTGAACTTCTCGCTCTCTTCACTGTCGTCGAACGAGTAGAAAAGAGCCAGGTCCTCTTCTGTGATCCCGCAGTCCTGTTCTAGAGGCACGTTGAACTTGGCCCTTGCATCCTTCAGCTCCTTGCCGACGTCCAACAGGTTCTGGAAAACGACTGACCTGTATTCCAGCAGCTCTTCCCTGGTGAACCCGTTCTGGTGAAGGATCTTGAGCTGCTGGATAATCGTAGACTTACCACTTTCTCCGGCACCAAGAAGCAACACCTTAATTTCCTGGTTCTTCTTCGACTTTTCGACACCGGTTGACGCGTCACCTACGGTGTCCTGCTCCTTATGCATTTTCTCTATCCTGGTGTCATCGGAGTTGCTTGACGTGACATTACTGTTGGCCTTACCAGAGTGGTTCTCAGCAGTCCTGCCTGTTCTATTCTGCGGCCGCGACACACTTGAACCTGGCGTTTCCTCAGGTTTAGACCCACAAATCCCCATCTTCTCTGTCTAGGCACCTGTATTCTACTGCTCAAGGGAAATCAAACTCTGGCAGATAGTTCAGACCTAGATATACGCTTCTGTGACTTTAACGTTAAAATCCATCCAGGACCCGTGCCGGGGAATGTTCGCTGCTTTATTTCGCTGTGCGAGGCCTGACAAATCCTGGAAGGGGCCACCCGATTGACGAGGGTTCGTAGGCCCCCCTGGACTTGCTCCCTAGTCGGGCACACCATCCGACGGCGTTTTTTTTCCGCGCCGATGCTGCATAACGGTCTCGTGATGATACGTATGCACACCAGCAGCTCTTTTCCAGTGGAAATATCAGGTGGGAATGCAGCTCAGTGAGCAAATAACGTCAGACCCGCTCGTCAGGTGACCTGGACTACCAATGCCTTATGATCTTGAACGCTTCTTCCCGCCCCGATCCAGCTCGCCTGCCCGCTTGGGCAGGCGTTGAACGCCTGCCAGCGGTCCCAGTTCAATGTACCGCTCGCTGGGCAGGCTACGTGTGCACATCTCTTCGTCGTCCTCGCGTTGCCGCTGTTGGATCTCCTGTCGCTCCCGCTCGTCCTGGACCAGCGATCCTGCCGAGCTGGCACTTCTCTGTGCGTACCATTCCTCATAAGGGTCCTCACAGCCCATTCCTGTTCTTCGATTGCGTTCCTGAGTGGTGAAGAGTGGTCAAGAAAGGGCATTGTGCTTTTTAACCGCTTATCTTGCTTATACAAGACTGTTACCCGCCCTCGATTCTTCCTCATCAATCAGCTCACTATTATAAGTAGTCAGTCAACCTTCAAGAGGCAAAGGGTAAGACAAACGTTGGGTTTAGGAGGCTATATTAAGGGTCAATGATTACACATAGTGCTAGAATCGGTGGTAAGGGGAGCCTGTTGCGTTTTTCGAGAGCTCCAGGGACGGTTTTTGGGTCGAGATCGGTGGTGACGAACGCCGCTGGTGGGGATGGCAAGTCTGAGGTTGCCGGCTCGCTTACATGGACAGATTTCTTCCAGATGAGGAAACAACAGCGCAGAATTAACGTCGGGTCGTCTGTGTTCACGGCTTTCCTTGGGTGTAATGCGTCGTGGGCCTATTTATCGACCATGGAGATCGATCCGACGCAGACTATCCTGGGGTTTGACCCGCTGGTGGTCATCTCGGGGGCTCTGGCTGCGTCTGGTGCTCTTGGGTACCTGTTTGGGCCGCTCATTGGGTCACAGATCTTCACTCTGTCTCATAGAAAAAGATTGCACGAGTTCGATGCCAAGAACAAAGAATTTCTGAGGAAGATCAGCGAGAACAGGGTCGACGCATCTTCCCAAAGCTTCAGCAACCCTGTTCCGGACTACTACGGCGAGAAGATCGGGTCCATCAAGGAGTACAGACAGTGGTTGCGCGATTGTCACGCCTACAGACGTAAGGCCAAGGAGTTCTTGTAATTAGGACCTTGCCTGCATTCTAATATTCCATGCCATACTTCACCAATCTAAAAAGCTCTACATAAAGAAAGAACATATACACCTAATTCTGGACCTTGTTGTCGGTTGCAGCTGCGGTCACTGCTTGGTCGCTCGAGCCCACAACGTCGTCGTAGAGGGGAAGAGTGTTCGACTCTAGATCGACGTCAAAGTCTCCGTTACTTGGTCCCGTAGCGTCCTCTTCGTGGCTGGGAATAGGCGCAAAATCCCTATTACGTTCCTCGCTCGTTTCAACAATCACGTAGGCAGCATGTGCGATAGCTGGGATCCACAGGAACACAAACAGCAGTAGGTTAAGTAGGAAGTCTCTGCTGAAGAATCCCTTTCTGATGAGCACAGGGATAGGTGGGACAAACACAGACAGTAACAACAACCACCCGTCACTCTTGTTAATAGACAGCTTACTCTTAGTATTCATATCAAATCAATCAATCACACAGTTTCTTAATGATTGAAGTGGTGATGAGAGGTTAGTTTCTCCTAGAGGGGCTCGGTTCAAGTTATAAGCTATTAAGCGTCGCTTCACACGTTTGGACCACTAAGCTTAAAGGACCAGTCAGAGGCTCAAGATAAGCAACTTTGAGACTCTCAGTGGCTCAAGAAGTTGATGATAGATCCCTGGTTGTGATGAATGTGGACGGATTTTACTTATTTTGGCTGGATAGGCTGCCTGACGAGCTTTTGCTGGAGGTCTTCTCGCATCTGCCCCAGCAGGACCGGCTAAGTGTGTCGTTGCTAAACCGAAGGTGCCATAGGATTACTACTAAGCTGCTCTACCGGAGGATATACTTGAATGATTCCAATGTAGTTAGGAGCGGCTTTATGAATTTAGCTATTAATTGGACTCTGCTGTACATCCCATCGTCTTTGAAAGAGGATGAATCACGCAGAATCGCTAACGAGAAGCTGAAGAAACTGATATACACTTTGAAGAGCAACAAGCAGGCCCTGGAGTCTGTAGAGTGGATAAGGATCAACTGGGACCTCGACCCAGTGCTACAGAGGACCGTGCTGTCGATTCTGTGCTCGAAAGGGGCGTCTTTGCGCCGGCTGGAGAACATAACGGACCCTTCATGCAACAAGATAATCGCAGAGGGCGCCGTATCTTCCCAGAAGGTGACCAGTCTTGATATGGCCCCACCAAACTCACTTCCCGAGATTTCTGTGCCCAGTGACTATATCCCCAACTTGCAGAAGTATTTGAGGGCCAGAATCTCGACGTCTCTGTCTCATATGACACTGTTCATTGATCCTTTGAAACTGTTCAACTACATCTATCCTTTGGCGCATAAATTACAGATTATAGACCTTAAGCTGCACTGGAGAAGGGAGTTTTACGATCCCGTTTACTTTGTCAACAGTTCGAGAACGACCATGTTAACAAAATTGTCGGAGGTGTTCGAGGTTCGAACGCTCAAAACACTAACCATAATTTCATGGAACGAGACGCTGGTGCCCAGAGAGATTCAGATGATAAAGGATTTCAAAGAATTTGTCTACCTTGAAGACCTATCGCTGATATCTATCAAACAGAATTTTGACGTTCTGGTGACTCTTTTTTATAACCTACCCAGATTGAAAAGGCTCAAGATGGATTTCTTGGAAGACTTCATGCCGGAGACAAGAAATTCCGAGATCTTCCTTACCATTCTCCTAGTTTGCAAAAAATTACAATTTATTGACATGAGATTCGAGGGACTGGATCCCCAAATCATCGCAATTCATGAAACGCAGTTTCAGCTGCATCAGAAATGCTATTGTGATTCATGTGTTCACGTCTTTGAGAACATCTTGAAGAAGAAAATCTTTTTGTTTCCAGAGGATCAGAGGTTGACCGACATTCACGACATTGCTGCTAAAGACATCTTCAAGATGATGCGGTACTTATCTTTGTTGCCTTACTCTAAGGCTAGCGACTGCTATCCCAGCGTTAGGACACAACCAATGAACCTGGATCAGTTCGTTCTAAGGATGAATGAAAATTTATTGTATTACCGCCAAAGTCGTGGGCAGATGCTGGTTCCCGACGATCTGACATCTAACGGTCAAAATGGTGGGTTTTTGTCTTTAGGTCTCCCTCATGATCTACTAACAAGGCAAGATGTAATACAGTGCTACCATGCCCTCATTCACCATTACAAAGCAACTTATGTGGCTTTCTTGAAAGGGTTTCCCCATCTCAGATTTTTGATTCTGAACGACATCCCAACACTGGTAGTTGAAGAAGGACAGGAACGCGTTTTCCAGCCCATTTTCTACCACGAGAACTACAAAACGAATTTAAGTGGTTGGTCACAACCGCATAAAAACAACAAGACTAACGATGACTTGCCGGATCTGGTCAGAAAAGTTAACATGTTTTAATGATACCATGATAGACCCCCCATTCTTATACGCAGTATGTAAGAACGAAGAAAGCCTTCGATGCATATAATACCCTCCCAATTCATCCATGCTAAAAAAATGAAATGAAGTCTAGTGGCTCGAACATTTCCTGTATCAGTTCGAAATTTGCAAGCTCCAAATCAGAGTTGGTGGTGGGTAAGTACCCTGATCCGCTGTTTAGTAGGCCTTGTTTAGCCACAGCAGCATTTGGAGTGACAGTCCAATTACTGAGCTCTGACGGTATTTCTAACTCGGCATTAGCATCCTCTGCACTGTCAGCTAAGCGCGAACTTGCATGATCATAAAATGAGGCAAAAATGTTGAACGAGTTAGCGTAACGGTCAACTAGTAGAAACTGCAACTGGTCAGCATGTAAGTCAATAGTGAAATCTTGGCTTAGTTTACCAATGGGGTAGATTGTGCTATTCCAGGTTCTGAGAACATCGACGTCGGCTCCATCAGGAATCTTTCTCAATGTTTCCTGAAGATCAACGAGTAGAGGAATCCTACGAACAATGTCGACTTCGTCCATTTTCTTTCCATTTCTAATCTTCTCCAAGTCGTGTAGAAGGAAGTGTAAAATAATCTGCCAGGGCTCCTTGTCGGCAGGCCTGTTCAAAATTTTGTAACTTATCTTTGCCGTGAACATCTTCTTGAAGCATCGATAGTAATCAAACCCAAATTCATTGAAATACAAGGAGGAAACCCCGAAAAGGAATTTGACCATAAGATTGCGTTCTGTGAAACCAAATTGAGGAAACCGGTTCAATCGCAGGATCAAAGCCGGTATCAAAATGCAAACCCGGTTTAGAACTATTCCGACAATTTTGTTGGTGTAAAACCTGGTAAAGGGATCAAGATGCGGATCATCGTCATTGCAATATTTATAGCAAATCTGAGTTAGATGTATGATTTGGTCCCACAGAGCTTGCGCAGAGTCATGGAATTGTCGAACATCCATCTGATATTCGTAGTACACCATTTTAGCGTGAACAATTGTAACATGACACAGATGTATCATTAGCTTCAGCTCCAGATTCATGTGTGCATCTTGCTCCAGTTTAATTTGCTGAAACATTTTCAGCGCTCGCTCAATCTCTTGCTCCAGCAGTCGAACATTGGTCTCCTTAGGCGAATCATTTAATAAATTGTTAATTCTGAGAATTGATACATCTAGCATTGTCATCCTCTGATGCCAGGTCATGTTGGGTCCTGTAGCCTGGTAGGCAAACGACTTTTCGATAAAGCATTCTTGACCATTGATTAGGCACATTTTCCTATCCCAGAACAAAACAAAGCTCCATATCATCCCCTGGAGCGCTTTATAATCGTCCCTACCCATTATTGCCGGTGAAGGCCTACATTCGGCGACCAGCTTGAAAAAATAATCGTCAGGACTCAGTAAAGATAGCCAATTAATTCCCATTTCCTTGCAACTAGCAATTATTGTACCTAAAAGAATCTGACCATGCTGAAGGACTTCCCCGTCACCATCTTCAGGACCACACCAATGATATAACCGCAGCAATAGTAAGCATTGCAGTTGCATTAATGTACACTTTCTTAACGTTTTCATTTCGAACAAAAAATGGTTAACAATGGCAATATATTTATTCGTGTTTATGGTCTGTATCCTTGATTGCAACTTAGAGGAGTATTTTGAAAAGTTTATTGATAATTGACACAGCTTGGTTACTAGCAGCACGATGCAATAAACTATGTGGTCAGATCCTTTAATATCGAGTCTACCAATCGACTCCCATGAGTTATAAAATTGATCAATCTCATGTTTTAATAATCCCATGTTGAAGATTGGCGCTAAACTTAAGATGTAACTTTCGAAAAAGGGCAAAACATCCTCAAAGAGAACAGACCTGGGAGGCAGATTATCACCAACAAAGTCGTCCCGCTCATCGAATTTGGCAGAATCATCTTTTCTGTACTTCCCGAACTTGTCAAAAAGCGATTTGTGGATTAATTGATGCTGCTTGAAGGAACCCTCAGATGACAGAGGGTCTCCATCAGAGTCGAATATGGACAATGGTGCGAAAGACTGCGGGAGACTAGGATTTGAATTGGCTTGTTCTTTGTTGCCCCGTAATCTGTTGACAGTCATCTCTATGGCAATCATTCGGAAAGTAATGAGAGATTTCAGGTACGGATCTCGATGCTCTATTGCGATATCAGTCAAAAGAGAGAACATTGTCATAGCTGACCTTTTAACCTCTATGAAGCGCCCGTTGGGCACTAAATCAATGTACTCAGGAACCTCTACTTGAATAGGACCAGTATTAAATCCGTTCTTCTCGTTATTCGTAGAGTTCTTCCTCTTGTTCAAAGTCAACTTCTTACTAATTCTAATGTCATTGGTGCCCCTATCACTCTTTGCCTCTTTGACATAGACACAAGAATCGCTGTCTCCCAATCGAACGCAGTTACCACAAGGTATTTGCCTATCACATTTGCTCTTGCGCCTTCTACAGTTTGTGCAGACGACCGTTAAACGGTTACGCTTCCTCACCGGCTGCCGCGATTGATCCTCTTTACCGTCCATCGGAATTCAGGTCGCATCTAAAGATGAAGGGATAATGATAAGTAGAATGGAAGGTATCCCAGTGGCTATCCTCAGCGTATGAACGACCTTTTTAACTATTCAAGCTTTATTGTTTAATTTTCCAAGCGATTTTCGAGATGTTTTTATTGAGTATTACTGAAAAATTGAGCTAAGTAGCTCATCGACTAGTGATACCTCCAAGATTACTCCAGTGACTAATGGTTCACCCGCGAATAACTCCCTGGTCGAGTCCAGAAGATTTGGAAGAGTTGAAACGCTGGTTCTACGCTGATAAGGTTGGCATCAAGTCGCAAGATACCCGATTGCGTGCAATTCAAAGGGTTAAATGCTACCAGAGTAAGGGATCTCAATATCTACCCCACGTTATAGATTCGACTGCACATATTACTAGCGCGATTCTGCTGGACGAGAAAAGATGGTCTGAGGGAAGCAGTGATGTACTAACGGTGCGGCTCAGTTACACAATGGCATTGATCAGATTTGTAAATGGGCTCTTGGACCCCACACAACAGTCCCAATTTGCTATACCATTGCACACATTGGCAAAGAAGGTGGGCCTGTCATCGTGGTTTGTGGACCTGCGGCACTGGGGAACCCACGAACGGGAGTTACCTAGCTTAGATATGCTGCGAAATGCCGCGAAGGAAGCACTAGAATGGCTATGGAACAACTACTGGGACGATGAAGAACTGGAAGAGGATGAGAGCAGTGGTGACGAGCAGGGCGATACCGTTCCGATCAGAGAAATCGAGGAGCTGATTCTCACAGGCGTGGAAATGGAGGGAATATTCATTGAAAACAGATGGGTCTGGGAGAGTGGCAACAGGAGTTTGATAAGCAGCACCAATTTCGAGGTGCAAGAAATCACTGAGAATAACCATAGAAAGTCGTTAGCTACCCCAGTGCCCGAGAAAATAAATCATTACGTCTCGAGATGTAGAGGCTTATGGCGGCTCGAGTGTAATAGAAAGGCGTTCGTGCAAGCATGTCTCAAGAACTTCACACCGATCCTCGTAGAGTTATTTCTGGCCAAGCTGGGCCGCTTCGATCTGGAGCTTCTACAACTAGTCGCCGAGTGCTACGAGAAGGAGATAAACGGCGAAAGGACCATACTCAAACATAGATTTCCTAGCTGGGACGATCTCAGAAAGAGACTTCTAAAGAAATTTGTCTCTAACATAAATCTAGGAGTGCTGGCGACCCAGTGGGACAAATGGGAGCTTTCAATTGAGACACACCCGTCGTTTGTTGTTCTATGGACTAGTGCTTCTCTGCTAAAGAAACTCCAGGATTCCAACAACCAGTCATCCATGAAGAAGAAGCGGAAGAAAAGACAGAACGAGAATTACTTAGAATTGGAAAGAAGTCTCAGCCAGCTGGTGCAGCGGCTATCAAAGCGCTACAGCGATTCGGACGCCAAGCTGTACGACTTGTCCTCCTCCAAACATCCCACATCCAGCACCCCAAGAAAACGTAATCAGGATACCACTGATATTCTTGATGACCTGGCCAACCTACGCCAGCGGCTTAAGAAGCCCAGGCCGACAAAAGAGACTAAACTGTGGTACAGGCCCTCCCAATGGGAGCCCAAACCCTTCGGTGTATTATAGCTACATAGACAAGAATCAACGTTCACTCAGACATCCTAGGAAGGTCTCATAGAGAGCGGTCACTGAAGAGTACTAACGATGGGTTCGTAATGGCGTACTCCTACCGTGGAAACTGCGAATGTAAGGTCCAAATTTTCATCACCGTGAATCGTTGAAGTGTTAATCTCTTGCAGGAGAAAAGAATAATTGAAACATTCCAATATGGCTCAGGATCTTTGATCGTGTATTAAAATACACTGGCAAGAAAAGTCCCGTAAACGTGACCCCTCCCCGAAAGGAAAGGACACTGAGACGTGGTAGAAACCCTTGTCGTCATGGTCGAATCGGACTGGGAAAGAAGTGATACCGTTTTCATCAAAGCCGGATAGAAATGTTATTCAATAATCTTTCCTCAAGCACACTCATCCTTGAGTATCGAGACAAGATGGTTTGCTGATATTTTCAACAAGAGCAGAAAGATCAACACAGAGAGTACCTTCTAATGATGGCTCCTTTTATACTTTTCTATCTCATCGAAAATTTTTCACTTACTATGCTTAGGGCTTGAGCTTATTACCCTTCTGAAATTTTTGGAAAAATTGAAAAATTTTATGGTGATGAGCCAAGAAGAGCTCATCGCATCGAATAGAGAGAGCCTGGCTGGGTGATTGCGGGTCAATTGGCGAACTATTGAGATGAGCAAGCTATCTAGGGAGTATATCTCAGAATCCGAGGACGAAAACGGTGAAGAAACGGTGGAATTTGCCCCGCCATCTGGGTTCTCGAAATGCAAACATCTGAAGAAGTTCCACAAGAAGAAGGAGGATGAACAACTGTGGTTAATCAAAGTACCTGCATCCCTGAATATAGCAAATTTGAAGAGCTTGCCTCTAGATTTTGGCGGGAAAGAAGGAAGCGAAGCAGTGATAAGAAGCGATGAGGGCAGGAGTTATAACGTCAGCGAGGATGTAACACAGCGGGAGGGCCAGGACCATAGCAATTTGACTCTACTGGTACCGGATGAGAGCCGAGAATCATTGGCTGCAGGCAGAGTGAAGCATAAATCGTTGGAGTTCGACAGAGTGTTCTCGATAAGCGAAGTAGCATCGATTCCAGACATTGACTACGAGAAAGTGAGGGTGCCACGTTCGGATGTGGTTAAGGTGGAGGGCCTGAAAGTGAAGCATTTTGCTACTGGTTATGACGAAGAGCAGGGAGACAGCAAGAAGCGTTCAGCTCCGGAGTCCGCTGAGGAGCCTTCCAAGAAGCACAGCAAGAAGGACAAGAAGGATAAGAAGGCCAAGAAGGATAAAAAGGACAAGAAGGAGAAAAAGTCAAAGCAATAAGGTAACCGTATAGAAGAAATAATATATGCTAATTCAAACCTTGTGTGAATAATCTTTTAGAATACCCGCCATGTGAGTGTTTGTGATCTTACCACGTCTCTGTTTCTTCTTTTTGACCTCGACCCGGGTGGTTTGTCTCTTGACCGTTGCTGGATCAACACTGGCGGGCTTCAATCCGAGGTCTTGCAGCTTTCTAGGCAGTTCTGCGAACTGTGGAAGCTGCACGTTCTCCCACATCTTGACGAAATCTTCGTCGATGCGGTTCAACTCACCACCGTTGTTGTACCAGACGTATCTGGGGGTCTTGTCTTTCTTGGTTCTCAGTACCAGTATCTTGCTGTCCTCTTCCAGCTCGTTAATTGTCTCGTCGCATTGGGGCCACCCGTCCTTCAGTTCCTTGCACGATATCCCCTTGAATGTCACCTGGGATCGTAGTAGATTGATCAGCTCCTGTGCTGAGTGGACATCGTAAGTTGACATGTATTTGAAGGTGCCCTTCTTGGGATCATACTGAATCTTATCAAGCTTCTTTAGTAGCTCAAGCACTTTGTCATCTTTTCTCATTGATAAGTAATCCATTAGCTCGTTAGCCAGCACAGGCTTTCCCTTCTTTTGAATGTACTCTGTGGCCCATAGAAGTTTCGAAGAATCATGACTCTTGGAGATATCTGTTTGGTTAGCCTGCAGAGCTGCGGCTGCTAAAGACCCGGGTCTAACCTTCTTAGATGGTGATCCATCTTCTTCTTCGTCATCAAAATTGTTCTCATCTGGTATGCTTTCTGCTCTAACTTCTGCTTTCTTTCCGTTTTCCCTTTGGGTTGCCAGTCTCTTCGTGGGACTTAATGTAGAACCACTGCTCGATGGAGTGCTTGACTTTGTCGGCAGAACTGGGGCTGATTTCACCTTGCTTTTGAATGCATTTAAATTAGCCAGTAGTGGATCGTTATTCTTGCTCATTATCGTCCCTAATACGCTCTATCACCGGCTTCCAGATCCACTTCTGGGCTCTAAAGGCTTTTGTAAGCTAGTATCCTCGTTCCTACTACCGAAATTTTTCAACTTCCTGTAGATCGATAGTCTTAAATATTACAAGCGAGAGTGAACCATAAAAACTACGAGACATAAGACCATTGTTGGTCAATCTATGATCAATATTACGGTGAAGCACGACTGACGTTCACAACGGCAAGTCTAAGATCTCTCAAAAGCCTGTCGCTCTGCAGCGCGAAGTAGCTTGCAGGTAAACGACACTATAGAAGACGCTTTTCAACACTACATATCTGGCTGCTCACAAGCAAGCCCTCAACTGAATTTTAAAGACATGGTTGAGCCTTCAAGAGCCCTCGCTAGTGATTTGAAGCTTTGATATCTAGCGGGTAACTGAACTCATCGAACTCGCTTATATAAAGAGCTGAAAAATTTTAAGGCTTCTCACACTAACAATGATCTCTCTTCATATACTCAACCAAAGTGACTTTGCTTGAGGTGATAGGGATTCATAGTGCAGTTATGTGTATTAACGTATACATGAGTAGATCCACGCCTTGAGTCTCGCTGTACCTTTAACGTACATTCCTTTTGGAATGTATGACGCAGCGTCATAGATAGATATTCCAATGGGAGCAAGGGCCACGGCCCCTTCCTTTGGAATCGATCCAGCTTTAAAACCATCGCTGTTAGAGGTTGCTTCCAGTTCCACTGGTTAAGCGATCCATGAAACGGTGATGACCTGAGGTTTGGAACATTTTTATATGAACTTCAGCGACATTTGCGACTTCACTTCTTGTTCTTCATCGTGTATGCTAGTTAAAATGAGCTCCAAGTGGCCCTGTAGTGCCGCCAGGTGTTTCTTTCCCTCACAGGCGGTCTGCAACTCCTGGATCGTTAGATCGAGAGACCTTATGAACCTGTATTGGTAGATGGATAATCCGGACTGTGCTTTTAAGTCTTCCAAGGCTACTTTGTTCTCGATACTTACCTTCACTAGTCGAACCATCCACTTCTTGATCTTCTTCTCCGTGGGTTCGTTGCGTGACAACTCTCTCAAAGCCCTGACGAAAAGTTCTTGGTTCTTACTCAAACCAAGTCGGAGGTCCTCTGTCAGCGTTTCTGGCAGTAAATGAGCCTTTGCAAACAAGGACTGATACAGCACAACAACATCCTTTGCACTCCAGTTCTCGATCTTCCGTGCGTTACGCAGTACTACGGATGAAAAGTCAGTTCCTGTTCCCACTTCTCGTGATATACATCGCCACAGCAGCCGCTGGACTATGATATGCAATTCGTGGTAGTGTTCGATCCACTCGTTCCCATACTTTTCCCGTATTTCCTTGTTACCGCTACGAAAGTAGAGCAGGAGAGAGAGATCTCGTCGTTGTGATTCTTTAAACAACGGCATCTTAGCCCAAACCTTGTCCCACGCCGTAAAATTCTTCGAGAGCACGATTTTGGCCATTTGCCCCACGTTAGTCAGCTTATTGGTGTACGTTAGCAACATAAGCCTGTCATACAAAGCATCCGAAGGCACACCGGCATTCACACCCTTCGTAGGCTGCTTTTGGACGTCTCGATCTGTAGCTTTAATCGAGGTCTCGACTATATTCTTCAGTTGCGAGACCAGGACATCATAATGTGCTTCCACACGCAACTTTCGAGACTCAACCTCTGGTAATGTAGAGTTCAAAACTTTCAAAATCCTCTCAACATGCTGGCTATCTTCCTCACCAGTAGCCCCATTCCTTCCATTATCCTTGTGCCCTTCTAAAAGTGAAAAATTGGGAAGCCTTGAACTTCTGGCTAAAAATCTAATTGTAGATTGCAGCTCATCAGACTCTGACTGTTTCAACAGTCGAGATGACAGCTTGGAAAACGCCCTTCTCATACTTAACCACTTTTTTATTAGTCGTGGCCTCGGTCAGGAGATGATTTAAAGATTGAGGCCGTTAAATCACTAAAGGACTACAAGACAGAGGCAAAGCTAAAGGCGAGTTATCAGCTCGAACTTGTAGAATCTTGAGTGTTTCTTGATATGTGCTCGAGGTAGTAGTAGTAGTCAACTAGAACCAATAAGCGTGGAGACCTCACTTCACGTGATAGAGGTGCTAGGGTCGTCCTTTAGTATCAGTCTTGTTAATTGACTACTACAGATGACTTAAGGAGCCAGTTGACAAGAGCAGGAACTTTCTGGTTAGTTTGAAATCGCCCTGACTACCGGTGCTTTAGTTTTCCTCTATCGTCATATTCTTCTCGAGAAGGTGAAGAGGCTTTTGGACGCTGAATTAAGAAGTTGGTCAGAACTATCGTGTGGGGTATCTGTTATCCTTTTACAAGAGCTCTTTTATGGACCTCTGAACAATATGGATGAGAGTTTGGAATCGTTTCCGGATGAGTTTAAAGTGGAGCTGGCGGACGCTGTAAGAAAGTCGTGGTCGGAACCGCAAGAGATGACCGGTGAAGCTGTAAACATCTTTTCACCGGTGGGGACTCCTCCAGGCCACAGTGGGTCGTCCAATGGCTCCTTTACTTCTTCCCATAACCAGGGGAGCTTGTCGACTCCACCCAGTGGTCCCAATGAGTCTTTTGAAGATCAGCATGGGTATCGGCCCAGGGAGCGCCATTATTCGCTCACCGAGAACACGCATGAGTCTATAAGTGATATAATGGTGGACTTGGATCTGGGAGTAGGGGGCTCCGAGGAGCCAGAGCTAGAAGCTCATCCGATCAAAATTAGACGTGGCTCTGTGCAGGACGTGCAGCGTGTCAGACAGCTCCTGAACCCTCGAAGCTCATTCTCTGGGGCATCTTCAGATGAGCCAGTGACGGGGTGGGTCACTATCCTCGCAGATGACAGACCCGAGACGATCAAGCCTGTCATCATTCTACACAGGTCACTGCAGGCAGTAAACTCACAATATGGGCTTTATGTACTTCACAACAAACACACGGATGCTGCAGAACTGGCTGCCTGCGGAATCAAAACGCTGTGCGTCGACGAATCTCTTCCCAGGCTCTTGCAACGGGCTGTTGACTCCAGTTCTATTTTGTGCTTGTTCGTCGCCCTAGTCGGCAAATTTGAGTTGGCATGTTACTTATCGCCAACGTGCATGGTCGTGGAGAACGTTGACGAGCTGTTAGAGAGCGAGGAGATTTGCAGTGAGATTGACAACGAAACCTGCGTCTTGCTCACCAAGGAGGCAGGAACCAGTGCAGAGAAGAATCCTATCCAACTGGCAATTATAAGACCCTGCAATGAAGTAGCTATGTGCGTCAAAGAACTCTTCACGGAGTACGGGGATGGCCAGGAGAGCAAGAACGGTAAATTATGCTGCAAAAACGATCTCGAAGTAATCAAGACCCTGTTCAACGAAACCTGGGGTCACCTCTCGTCCGAAGAGTACTGTGTAACCCCAGATCTCTCCTCAGAAGTGCAGGATCACTACAAAATTATCGACTACAAATACTTGAGACCTTGGAATGAAGAGGAGGGAGTGTCTACCAGCTCGTTGAACGAACGATGGCACTTGGCCTGGCAAGACTTTGAGAGCTCATCGAGAAGACTTGATCATTTTCAGTTAGATGCATAGATATTCACATAGTCTTTCTTAGTAGTGAGCAAGTGAACGGAACGAAGTGCCAAGCGAAAAATAGGTTGAAAGCGAACTTACTTACTTTGAGATACATGATTTATTCAAGAAAGGCATTGGACATCGGACCATTAGAAATGAAATTTGCCAATACTGAGGAGGAGAAAGTGTTTGAAAAGGTGTTCAAAGAGCTACCTGTTTTGATCAAAAGTAAATGTGATGGTTACGATGAGTTGTACGGCTACAAGATGAACCCTGAAGACGAAGATTTGAAAACTCGAGAATTTTATGATGAGAAAGTTGCCAAAGCCTTGACTTATAAATTGTGCAAGGCCAACAAGTTTAACTATGATGAGACAGTACAAAGGATAGTCGATGTTTTGAAATGGAGGTCGAAGTTCAATCCCTTGAGTGCAGCATTCTTGGAGTCCCATAACAAAGAACTGCAAGACGTTGGAATTCTAACATCCTACCCTGATGAGGAGAGTAACAAGCGAGTCGTTACTTGGAATCTTTACGGACAATTGGTCAAGAAGAAGCAGCTCTTCAAGGAAGCCGACAAATTCATTAGATACAGAATTGGACTAATGGAGAGAGGCTTGCGTTTACTGGACTTTACTGATGAGAAGAATTGCTACATGACTCAAGTTCATGACTACAAGGGAGTTTCTTTCCTGAGAATGGACAGCGACATTAAAAAATGCACCAAGCAGGTCATCGCCATTTTTCAGCAGTACTACCCCGAATTGCTGTTCTCCAAGTACTTTGTCAACGTTCCAACCCTTCTATCATGGGTCTATGACCTTGTCAGAGCTTTTGTCGATAAGGAGACAATGAAGAAATTTGTGGTTCTAAATGACGGTTCAAAACTAGGAGGGTACCTAAGGTTTTGCCCCCAGAACCCTTACGGCGGGAAAGATGTTACAAACAGCTTGCAGGGTGAGAATGTAGTAGATGTCAGACCTACAGATTACGCTCTTTTCCTTCTAGAAAGACAGAACAACGAAGATATCGATTAATAAAGTAAGAAACCAAAATCTTTAATAAATAACTAACTTATATGTTAGATCTAATTTAAAAAGCTGCCTCCTGCACTCTTTTCTTCCTTTGCTCCTCTAGAGCATCGTACTGGAATGCCTCCATGGGTTCCAAACCCCATTTACTCAGCATTGCTTTGTCCTCGTCCCATCCGTTACACATGGTGGTCAGCATCTTCTTGCCGGTAAAAATACTGTTGCAACCAGCCATAAAACATAAGAACTGCTCAGTTTCCTTCATGGTGTAACGACCAGCAGCGAGCCTGATGATTGCTTGTGGGATAACAATACGAGCTGTAGCGATGGTCCTAACTATTTCATCGAACTCCAGCTTTTTGGTCTGTGGCTTAGCTAACTCTTCTGCCATCGGAGTGCCCTTGATTGCAACAAGCCTATTGATGGGCAAAGACTCAGGATGAGGGGACATGTTCGACAGCGTATAGATAAACCCAATGTGGTCATCGCGCGTTTCGCCAAGACCCAGAATACCACCAGTGCATGCCTTGATCCCGGAATTCTGCACGTTTTTGATGGTGTTCAATCTCTCGTCATAAGATCTCGTGGTGATGACGTTCTTGTAGTGCTCTCTCGATGTATCAATGTTGTGGTTGTATGCCGTAAGGCCCGCCTCCTTGAGCTGCTTGGACTGTTCTTCGTTGACCATACCTAGAGTGACACACGTCTCCAGCCCCATGTCGTTGACTTTGCTGATCATCTCAGAGATCCTCTTCATGGCCGATTTCCTCCCGTTCATGTCTCTCCAGGCGGCCCCCAGACAGAATCTTGTCGAACCATTCCTCTTGGCTTCCTCTGCCTCCCTGAGGACCTCTTCAACCTGCACCAACTTTTCAGCTTTCAAACCTGTGTCATTTCTACTCGACTGGGAGCAATACTTGCAGTCCTCGGAACACCCACCTGTCTTGATGTTCATCAAAGTACACAGCTGCACTTTGGAAGGATCCTGCCATTTCCTGTGCTGCAATTGAGCACTGTGAACCAGCTCAAGCAAAGGAGTATGGTAGATAGACGACAGCTGCTCCTTGGTCCAGCTGTGGCACGGCTCATCAAGAGAGAGGGCGTATTCCAATGCGCTCTTCGAGGAATGAGCCTGATCCGACCCAAGAGCCGAGGACGCCGTAGCGGTAGCAGCGGCAGCTGCTTTCGCTGGGTCGGCCTTGATAAATAGTGCTCTACCGGTAGAGAAAGCTCTGAAGTTCCTTACAAGCATCTGTGTCGACGAAGGCAAAGGTGGCTAGGGCATTGGGAAAAGGCATTCAATTGTACTCCATCTAACGCCCAATCTTATACCACACATTTCGGATTTTGAAGAGCTCACTTGCCCACCGTTGGGTAAGTGACGTGGAGGCCTCAATATGCTTCCTCGCGACCTACCAGCGCTCGCTGGTCATGAATGGTTACTATTATGTTGGATATTTTTCAGTGAGTCGCCCAGGCTGACTCGCGCATGAGTCATCCACAAATGACTACGGAAAGGCAACAAAGAGAACTTACTACAAAGACCGGTCACTTATCAATGATAGTATAGCAGATAGCTCAGTATTATCATGTCCCTTACTGAGCGGAAACTACAACCCATGAAGAAACAAGCTTGCAGCTACCGATACACATGCAGTTCAGGCGCACCAATACTGCGTAACTGTGCACCAGTACTGCGTAAAACTACTATCTTGCAACATACACCTACATATTGCATTGTTTTGGAGCCCTAAAACCAACGACAGCATAAATCCTTACTTAACGGTACAAAACATAAACGGCAAGCCCGGACCAGCGAGCTCGGACTACGGTGGCTCCCTCAATGGATCCCCTGGCCACAACCACATGATCTGACTCTGCCCGTTGCACTGCGCCTTGCAAGAACATTCTCGAATTATGTAGATGACTAAGGGCGAGATCGCCCTATATGAGTGATCAACCCTATTGCTCATCGTCTTGCAAGCAAAGAGTAACTTCCGTACTACCAGCTGACATGATGAAGACCACCCGTAGGTCAGCTAACAACGGAAAGAGAACTCTGCGATGCAGACGGGAAGAAAACAGGAGCGGAAAGACAGTGGATGCCATCGAGCAGGCTATCGGAAGCCAGGAGGAATTAAGTGCTCAAAGACAGTCCAACATTGTCTACTATTTCATTGAGCTGCGACGTCCCCCAGGGCTCAGGGAACCGGGTCGGCAGGAAGGACACGGCTGGAACGCTCGGCTGAACCACTGAATAGTGGTCCACAAGATATGATAACGAACACCAACCTCTAGATGATGGTTTGTGCATACTACATGGAACAGTATCGTATTGTAAAGTGTATAGTACTGGTTAACTATGTATATTAACGAAGGGAAAGTACCCGGCTTTGATTTTGAAGTTTTTTCAGTGAAAAAGTTGTAATTTAGAGTGAAAAATTGACTAAGTGTGCGACACTATAGCCGTTTCTGAGGGTAAAGAGAGCTGATTTAGCGATTTATTAGACCATGTCGGCCGATCATTCGAGAGATCCTTGTCCCATTGTTATTCTGAACGATTTTGGTGGTGCCTTCGCCATGGGAGCCATTGGTGGGTGTGTTTGGCATGGTATCAAAGGTTTCAGAAACTCTCCGCTGGGTGAGAGAGGGCCTGGGGCCATAAGTGCTATCAAGGCGCGTGCGCCTGTGGTTGGTGGTAATTTTGGTGTATGGGGTGGTCTGTTCTCTACATTTGACTGTGCCGTGAAGGCTGTGAGGAAGAGAGAGGATCCATGGAACGCGATTATTGGTGGTTTTTTCACCGGTGGTGCTTTGGCCATCAGAGGCGGGTGGAGACACACCAGAAATAGCGCTATCACATGTGCATGTCTGTTGGGTGTCATTGAAGGTGTTGGTTTGATGTTCCAGAGGTACGCAGCTTGGCAAGCCAAGCCAATGGCGCCACCTTTGCCAGAGTCCTCGTCACCCCAACCACTACAGGCTTAGGACGCTTAGATAAAAGAACTACTTTCCATGCTCATTGTGCGGTGAGTTCCCTTGTATGGCTTGCATTTCACTTGTACATATGATACGTTGACATCTTTAATGACTTTGAAAACTGAAGAATAATAAAAATCCAAAAAATTATATCGTCGTTATATTACTGCTATTGCTAAAGTTAATCTTCTACTATTCGTAGTTTGTTGAATTCCCTTGCAGTGCCCTCTTGGAATGACGGGTTCCTTACGGTGCCTGGTCGCTTGCTGATATTCGGAGTGTGCGCGGGATCTATGTTTGACGACGATGCAGGGGGACCTTGGAAAGAGCCAGGTGGGTACCATTCTCCTGTAAACGGCTGCTGTGTAATGAATGGATGCAAAGATGCTTGCTGAGGTGTCCACCTTTCTAGAGGGTTCAGGTTTAGTATACCGGTAAGGAAGTGTGTTAGACATTGTCGATCCTGCATTTCCTTCTCTACCAGATCGCTGTAATTCTTGATTTTTTTCGAAATCCTATAGTTCCTTATGATGTCTGGTAGTTTGTCCCATTTGAAGTACTGCTTACTCGGCTGCTCCTCCGCAGAATATTCTTCGTTGAATTCGTCCACCGTCTTCAACACATATTTCTGGGCCGTCTTAGGAAGTCCGACGTTGGGCTGATCGTTATATTCGGTCTTCTTTAGAAACTTGGTAGTATTCTTTCCCATGTCCATCATCCAGGTCGGTGGATACCCCAGACAGTTGATGATCCTCGTTAGTTGATTGAACTCTGAGGAGCCGGGAAAAATCGGAATTCCCAGAAAAAGCTCTGCCACAATGCAGCCGAGAGACCACATATCTATGCTGGTAGAGTACGGAATCCCGAGTATAACTTCAGGAGCACGGTAAAATCTCGATTGAATATAGGTGTAAACTGTTCTCCTTTCTTCGCAGGAAGATCCGAAGTCAATGATTTTCAAGTCTGGTTTGTCTGGTGAACACAGAAGAACATTCTCTGGTTTCAAATCGCAGTGCACTAACTTACTGTCTTTGAGCACGCACAGGGAATCCAGCAATTGGGTAGTAAATGATCGTATTAGATGTATGGTTAAACCGTGAAATTGGTTTTGCTTTAGTAGTTCGTAAAGATTGTTGCTCAAAAGTTCAAATACTAGGCACAGATGGTTTCTATGGACAAAAGTGTCGTGTAATCTCAGAAAGTGGTGCTCATTTCTAGGATCTACTTTGGTATTCAGCAGTTCCAAGATTTTTGCTTCCGTGATACTTTGGGTTAAATATTCAGCTCGTGATTTCACAACCTTCACAGCCACTATGTCTTTTGTGTGAACGTTCTGACATTTGACTACCTGACCGAATGTACCCTGTCCCAGAATATCCAGTACCAGATACCTTCTGTTCTGCTCTGTGCCGAGAACATCGTTCACGTAAAGAATATAATCGCTATTGACATTATCATACCCGCTGTTGCATTTCGCTTCGCTCGGTTTCGTCAACACTCTTTTAGGGTTCTTTGAAGTCTGATACGAGAAATCTGGCGAGCAAAGTGAATAGGTGGTTATCAGATTTTTGGTCAATGCGATTAAGGGTGATATTGTCTTGGAATTTAGAGAGGCCCGTCTGAACTTTGGAGTTGCATTAACTGTTGGTAATAAATCTTCCCTTGAATTACATTTCTGCATCTGCGGAATGACAACCTGTTGTGGAGCTGGACACTGGTCACGCCTTAGCTGCTTATATGGAGGCTGTAGAGATGAAGTGGGACTCGTGCTAGGGGGGTAAGCGCTGAGCCTCCGATATGGGGATACCATCGGCGTTGCTCCACCAGAAGGGCCTGTTAGGGGAACATTTGCGGACGTTGTAGGATAATGTACTACCGCCACACTTTGTCTCCGCTGGGCGTCCTGCGGATTAAACAACCCCGATGGCACGAAGCGACCACTATTAAAACCTTGTTGGGGTATTTGCTGCTGCTGCTGCTGTTGTTGTTGTTGTGCAAAGTATATCGGCCTTTGCTGCTGTCGCTGCGAATACATGCCAGGGTATGCTTTAGCATCGTCATATTCGAACGGATTTGGACCTGGAGCTCTAGCTGGGGGTATAACCAGACTTGATTTACGTCTTGCAAATGCATTCACATTCTCTTTATCATTGGGGATCATGTAGCTACTATCATCAAGTAAGTTTTCTCTATTTGACTGCCCATTATCGGCATTCCCAACCCCCCATGGATTAACAAAGTTAAATTGTACACGCTGTTGGCCCTCTGGGGGCGGCAGCTGCTGCCCACTGCCTTCTTGGTTCATGAAAAGTGGATTCCATATACTTTCTTTGTCATTATTCGCTTCCTCATTACTAGTAGCCTCGGATCCCTGTCGCATTACACAGTTCTTCTGATCTTCAAACTCAACCTAAAAAAACCTGCTCTTCTGGGGATTCCCTGATTCCACTTGCAGAGACCTAATAGCCAACTGATCAGCTACTTGAATACGTGGTAAATGTGCGGATGATTCATCCTTGAAATAGTGATTGTCATAGCTAGCCGACCCGCTGGCTTTGCTAAGGACTAGCCATCACTCACGACGTTTATTGAACAAGAACGCCCAAATCACCTTAAAGAGCCCAAATAGAGCCGTTTGAAGCCAGATAAGGCCCTTAGATGCTCAATTAGCAACATATAAGGGGCGAGAAAACTTTGAGCGGCTTGAAACGAGTAGTTTTGGTTGTTTTAGCTCCTGAAAGCTCTAAATCTAGCCAAATAAGGCCGGGTAACAACTCAATGTAGCGTATAGTCAATAGTATGAAGCTGCCATGGTCTTTAACAATGGTGAAGATGGAACGGCTAGAAGGATTAGGGCTTCCTAGGAGTGATTGCAGGGTGATTTGCGACAATGAATGTGCCAGTATCGACGGTTCAGGCAAGAAGGCGGCTGAAAAAAGTGGAGGAAGAGGAAAATGCTGCGACTTTGCAGCTTGGACAAGAATTCCAGCTCAGACAACTGAATCATCAGGGTGAAGAAGAAGAGTTGATTGCACTTAACTTGAGTGAGGCTCGTTTAGTCATAAAGGAAGCGCTTGTTGAGCGTAGGAAGGCTTTTAAGAGGTCGCAGAACAAGCGCAAGAGCAAGAAAAGAGAGGCTGTGAGCAAAAGTGAGAACGATTCTACCCTAGTAGACGGCCAAGAGAATGGCCTTGGGGGCGAGGGAGACTCGGACCACCATGGGGCGGGCGCAGATGTGGATGAGGACGATGAGGAGGACGACGATAACGATTTTATGCACACAGAGACCCGTGAGAAGGAGCTGGAGTCTCTAGACTCACTTCTCGAACAAACTACGGGCGGAAATAACAAGGATTTGAAGAATACTATGGAATATCTAACCAACTTCTCGAGATTCAGAGACCAAGAAACCGTCAGCGCGGTGATTCAACTATTGAAAAGTGTTGGGTTGCACCCATTCGAAGTAGCGCAGCTGGGATCACTGGCGTGCGACACGGCAGATGAAGCTAAGACGTTGATACCTAGTTTGAACAACAAGATCTCAGACGACGATCTGGAGAGAATTCTCAAGGAATTGTCCAACCTTGAGACGCTGTACTAAAAGAGCAGCTTTCAATTGGAAGACAGCGCTTCACTGTTTATACTTTACAAAACGCTTACCATCCCCAAACTTCCACCATCTCATCAGGCAGCTGTTGGCGGATATGTCAATATTCTGTTCGGCATGCTCGTCACATTGGCATCTTTGTTGTAACCTTAAATAGTAAGCCTTGGGACATGTGCTGAAAGGTGCGTGATGATAGCCTAACTCATCGAAATGTATAATTTCGTCTCTTTTTAGTAGTAACGCTGCGCCAATGCTGTGCACCGGAGCGTCCCCCCACCTCTCGTAATAGAACCCGCCTTTGGAGTCCAAGAACTCAAAGAATCTCCTATAACGATCACTTCTGAAGAAATTTAGATCGCCAATCTCGAAATTCGACCAAAAATGACACAGATTGTAATCCGTATTAGAATCGACGATAGGCGAGAACTTTCCAATAATATTACTGTTTGTAATGAACTCGTAGGAGTTTTCTTCCATGTTTACATCCTCCCCGTAATCTTCGATAAAATCTTCGACAGCATCCCATAGAGTAGGAATAGTGTCTTCATACTCATAAAGGCTTATTACAAAGCCGTATTTTTTATTGTTTCTTCTCATGACTTTAAAAGGATCATAGGGGAAATCACAGTAGTATTCCACGTTTGGTTCCACTCGGAAATAGTAGTCGTAGGACTCTAAGATCTTTTGCCTGAAGAAGAAGCCCGAGTTGAACCGACACATGTTTCGGTATGATTTTGAACCGCCATAAAGAACGCCTCTTTCTTGGAGAAGCTGTAATCGTTCTTCGAACTTTTTTTTATCAATCCAGTCTGGGCAATTCCAGTCTTCAGATGGTACCATTGCGTAGAAGGTTTTCCCACTGGCCATCGCAGTAGTGGCTTCTATAAACTCGGGAGAGAATGGCACGTCATTCAAAAAAACCCAATCGTAGTGGAAATCCTTGTTAAACCTATCTTCTAAAGATCTCATTGAACTCAGGGCCCCTGGTAATTCGAAATTCCTCACCAACATCAATAATGTGGCATTTTCCCTTTGGGCTATACGCTTATCCTCGAGAGACATAATCTCATCATCGTAGGTATTAGTCGACAATTTCAATGGCTCAGTAAGGCTTCTGCGTCTGCTCGAATCATATTTCCTGACCACAGCCTCGGACCTTTCGAATAAGCTTTTCTCAATCTTGTGCCTATCATAACAGAGCTTGGCATAGGACGACACGGATTGTATCAAACGCCCACATATGAGACTAAGTACTAGTACTCCAAAGTAAGCGTAATATCTTTTCATAGGCAATATCGCATTGGCTTGGTGAGCTCTTCGATAAGTGACAAGTGTAAACTTTTGTACAAAATGCTCACCCGCATTGAACTTGGCAAGGCTTTGAACTTGGCATCGAAGGAGTGAGGATCCGAGTCTATTGAATATCACTATAGTTATGGAATTCTTAGTAGAAGAGTGATCACTTTTAAGGTCAATCTCATGGTAATCATAGTGACCTAGAGTGTTCTTCACCGTTTAGGCGCGGAATATACATGTATAATCTTCTGAAGCTACAACGCAGTCTAGCTGCCCAATGATCAAACTATAATTTTCATGTTGTGGAAGTACTTCAATCGAGTTCATGCTTTTGTCGGTTCAGCTCAATTCTTGAAGATCGCCTCAAAACGAGCCTTTATATGAATGTACAATTCCTGACGTTTCAATGTCCATTGATAGAAGTTGCTCTGATATTGCGTCAATCGTCCTCTATCAGTATTATTTTCAATTTACAGAGAGTGATACAGAGTTCTTATTTCGATTTTGACGAAGAGCCGTGATAACTCACAGTTTTATGACTTCGTCTAGATCCTGTCGCACTGTCTCTTGAGGCTTCTCGTATATGGGCAAACTAGGACTATTGCTAGTCTTGACAAAGATTGAAACGATTCCGCCTTTTATCACACCGCCCTGAGGCTTCTTGGTTTTATCACTGAGAAATCTCACAACATCCTGAACATTCTCCACCATTTCATGAACAGACGTTTTCTGTACGTGTCCAATTCTAACGCTAAGACAGTTATCGTTGTTTGGAACGTACGACGTATTTTTACAGATGCTTCTTAGTTGAGCCCTTACATAGGACGGATCACATACGTCCTTCATTTTTTGGCCTTTAACGGGTAGTTCTCTTGACATTCGTATGACAAAGGGCAATTTCTTGTTTCCACGATAGAACCTCGAACCAAGAATGTCTGGTAGTAGGTGATGAACTCGGAAATCTGCCACAATTAGATCAAATTCTTTATAAATCTGGTTCATTTTTGCACCTCTGAATCGACGTTTCAGGTTCTTGACACTAATTATCTCTTTGAACATGTCGGAGGTAGCTTCATGGCTAGTAAGTGCTTGACGATAGCTGGTAGAGGGGTCCTTGGTGATGAGCAGGATACGCAGATCTTTTGGTTTATCTAGTTTGCATGACTTTAATGGAATAATACGGGGGACATAGTCTTTGGATATTCCCATTTTCTTCCCTGTGTATAGTACAACGTGTACATTATTGTCATTCTGTAATTTTGGCTCGGTTCTACAGTGGGATAACAAAGACTCAAGGGCCTTGGTGACCAAACCATCTTTGTCGATCTTGAGTGGGGAAGCCATGGAAGAATGTGCGGTGGGGTTGTTCAATCCTGCGTATTACTTGTATATTGTGGTAATTTTGTTAGTACTTTAGGCGATGAGGTAGATGAAAAAAAAAAAAACTACAGCGACAACTAGTCACAACGAAATTAGTTACAATACGATGATTTAAAACTTTGCATAGCTTGAAATGTATATACTTTCACGTCCAGGAGTCCGGATATGGCTAAGCACTTAGATTAGAAAAGGCACATTTTCAATGTTGACTTAAGACAATTCGATTTCCTTAAGTGAACAATTCAGCAATGTTGGATGGCAATTCTTCGATTTGAGTGGAGTAGAAAGTCTCCAACTCTCTCATAGCACCAACGTCTTCGTTGGTAACGAAGTTGATAGCAACACCCTTTCTACCGAAACGACCACCTCTACCAATTCTGTGGATGTAGTTCTCCTTGTTGGTTGGCAAGTCGTAGTTGATAACCAAAGAAACTTGTTGGACATCGATACCTCTGGCCAACAGATCGGTGGAGATCAAGATTCTGGAAGAACCACTTCTGAACTCCTTCATGATGATGTCTCTTTCTTGCTGTGGCAAATCGGAGTAGATGGAAGAGACAGTGAAGTTGTCGGCCTTCAATTTTTGGGTCAATTCCTCGACCTTTCTTCTGGTGTTACAGAAGATAACAGCTTGTGTAACGGAGATAGAGTCGTACAAGTCAGTCAAACAGTCGTACTTGTAAACTTCTTGTTCGACGTTGATGTAAAATTGTTGAATACCTTCCAAAGTCAATTCGTCCTTCTTGACCAAGATTCTGACTGGGTTTCTCATGAACTTGGTGGTGACTTCCAAGACGTCCTTTGGCATGGTAGCGGACAACAAGACAACCTGGGTGGTTGGTGGAAGTAGAGTGAAGATTTGGTAGATTTGCTCCTTGAAACCGGAAGACAACATTTCATCGGCTTCATCTAGAATGAACATCTTGATGTTGTCAGTCTTGAACTTACGTCTTTGGATGTTGTCAAAGACACGACCTGGGGTACCAACGACAATCTGGGCGTCTCTCAAACCTTCAGCATCCTCTTGGAAAGAAGTACCACCGATACAGGCGTGGACTTTGACGTCCATGTGGAAGGCCAAGGCGATAACGACCTTTTGGATTTGCAAAGCCAATTCTCTGGTTGGGGCCAAGATCAAAGCCTGTGGAGCCTTCAAAGTACTGTCAATTCTTTGCAAAGCTGCAATCGAGAAAGTACCAGTCTTACCAGTACCGGATTGAGCCTGAGCCAAGACATCGTGACCTTCAACAATAGGCAAGATAGCACGCTGTTGAATGGCAGATGGATCTTCGAAACCGTAACCGAAAACACCTCTCAACAACTCGTTCTTCAAGTTCATGTCATCGAACTTATAGACAACCTTGTCATAGTTGGTTTGAATTTGGGATTCTTCAACTTCAGTGATACCTTCAGACATATTGCACTAGGTAGTAGTTTTCTTTGTTATTATGATCTACCTGGAATGGGTTTGACCTTATTAAACAAAGAAACAGGATAGTGTTCAATAGTTTTACTCTCCCAGCTGCGTAGCTCATCCTCTATAGATCGTTCAGGCAATCCTTTCCCAGTAAAAATTTTTCAGTCACAGCCAACGAGTTCCCACAACGTTAAAAATGATCAAATTCGAGAGTAATAAGCTTTAATAATGATAGATATGGATGAGATGAGCCATTGAGCGGATTATATTATCTAGGCTGGATGATACTCATTCTCTGACTTTCGTGGTTTTGTAGGACGTGTTTTGTTCAGTCGGGGAAAGTTCTTTCGACTTCTTGGATGTAGTCTGTCCGTTCCCAGTCGAAGATCGGCTCGGGCATCGAAGATTCCTCTGATTCTTCCTTTATCATCTCTAGTACTCGACCGATCTTGGATGTGGCTGGAGGCGGACTTGCACAATCGTCGGAACCATAAGATTGTTGGTTTTTGACTGGATCGGGGCGCACTAGGTCCTCTACCGAGTCTTCTGGGAACACTCTTTCTACGTCGGAGGGGTTGGGATCTGGTTGTGGGACGACGACAGGGACTTCCGACGAGATTGCGATCTCGCGGGTTGGTTCGTCGCTGTGGGGCTGTAGCGCGCGGTCGGATGTATCGTCCCAGGCGGATGATTCGCCTTGTGGGAAGACCTCATCGGTGGCGGGGAAAACACGTTCAACGCGGTTGGAAGGTCTGAATGATGGGTTGGAGGCTCCATCGCTATGCATGGGCTCCCAGGGGTTGACTGTTGTGACTTTCTCATCAGTGTTCGTCTGCGGGTTCAGCTCTTCTGCAGTGGCGCTGGGAAATACCCTCTCGGGCGGGGTGTTTGTAGATCTCTCTGGCTGGGCCTCGTCTCTTTTGGGTTCACTAGACATTATTCTCTGATTCAGCTTCTCCCAGTCCACGACTGCCGAGTCTTCCTCCTCTGTGGTTTCGGCGGCATCATAGGGAGTGCCCAGGGGTTCTATGCTCAGTTCTTCGAAAAACTGTAGTAAACCGTACTCTTGCTGGAAAGCACGGTACAGCTTACTCCATTGCGTAAAACACGCGTTGTTGTCGTTGCTGAGCCAACCCTTCCACGGTTTGTTCTCGCCAATGAAGTGAACCAGCCTGACTTGCGACCTGAAATACTTCAACGCCGGAGAACTCTGGTACCCATTATTGGGTATCGTCACGTTGTAAATGAAAGGCAGTCTGATCCATTCGTACGCGGAGGGGGTCTGGCCCGAGCTTGTGGCACAGTAGGGGTTGAAGAACTGATTAAAGATTCCCTGATCCGCGCCATCAATGGAGGCTTTGTCTGCGATAAACCTCTGCAATCTTGATGCCAATGACTTGTCTGGCGAGAGCATGAGTACTCCACTATTGAACATATCAGGCCAGCCAATATCGGGGGCTCCACCAATCTGATTGCTCTTTTGCTGGGGAAGCAGATCAAATATTTTCAAAAATTCCTCATTTAGTGGAAGAGTATCTCCATCCAGATACAATACCTGTTCATACTGGGTCAATTCCCATAACCTTGCCTTGATTAGTGTGAATGATAGCTCCGGCCTGCCGAGCATCTCTAAATTAGTAGCATTTCTCCTTGCGCTGATATCCTGGCCGTCCAAGGGGTCGACCTCGTAGATACAGTCATAAAGCTTTCGCAATAAACTCTTGGTCAGCTCACTTAAAGTGTTATTGTACAAATCTCTCGAGATGATCAAACATGTAGCGAACCCCTTCCTGCCTCTAAGGATCTTGTTTAATTGGTACCCCAGAGTAAACACCCCCGGAAGATAATCAGACGTGTAAAGCAAAGTGGCTACAGCATATTTGGGCTTAGACATTCCTCGATTAACCACTTCTTGAAGTGTGTTTGTTACTTCTGATAGCCATCTTGGTATTTCTCCGAATCTCTAACCTGTGGGGGCGGCGAAAATGCAAGATTTGGGCCCTGGCGCCATAGTGACGGTAAATCATATCAAGACGAAAACTATAAACAGTAAGCTGTCAGAATTCAGTAACCCACCATATAGGCAGTTCACGTTCACGGTTAATTTAAATTTTTCCTGTGTGCAATGGTAACAAAGTTAAATTATAGTTTAAGTATCTAGAACTACAAGTACTCCGTCTTAACGGGAGTAAGACCAGACGTTCTTCAACAAACCGTCGTTTTGGGCCAAACGGTTCAAAGAGTCGTCACTTTCACCTCTGGCTCTGACGTAACCGGACAAAGCGTAAGTGATGTACTCACCTGGGATAGCACGACCTTCCTCGTCGACCTTGGCAACGTTAATTTGAACGGAAGCGTGGTCCTTGGCCTTGATAATTCTGTTGGTAGCAGAACACTTTCTTGGAACGTAAAGTTCGACCTACAAGTAAAATAACACCACTGTTAGTATTGATTACTTTTAAATTTCCAGTTTTCTTCCCGCAAGGGCACACGCACACGCACAACACATTTAGATCCACATTATCTATTGAATAAACACTCTTATCGCATCCCTGAGCATCTGGCATTAAATAGTATCTGCAGCACTCTCATATCTTCCTCTATATGTCGTGTGGTGGCCCTCTGGTTTGCTCGTTTCTCACTCATCCTAAACATACTAATTGACCCTTGTCGTTTTCCATCTTGGCTTATTGATTGACTTTGTACTATGTTACGTGAGCTCCTCTGAACGTTAACACAAATAAAGCCTGTTCAGTAGCTGCGTCTGCGAGATGATCACTAGTTTTTCATCCATCCTCACGTTGAAAGGTCGAAGTTCCACCATAAAGCGTGAAAAAACGCGAAGATAAAGATGTTGAAAAATATTCTTGACTATCCGAAGGTGTAAAGATGTAAGATGTGGATGTAAGGGTTTTAAAATAATGACAGTCACATATTATATAAGCTTATTTCTGAATTGTTATATTCTGACCAGAACACACACGCCTTCAACATGATGGGTCTGTGGAAAGAAATCAAAACCTCTGAGACTTTCCACTTTGTAGTCCTTGCCATTGGGAGTTTCCTTGAGAAAGTACTCGACATCTCTGGCCTGGGAGTGCACGTTACAGGATATGTAAACAATCCTGGCAGGACGGTATTCGGCCAATTGCTTCAGGAACGGTTCGTCGCAGCCCTTTCTTGGAGGGTCCAAAACCACGGAAGTTCTGTCATTGGGGGTGTCAATGGATTCAAAAAGACGCTCGGCCTTTCCGACAATAAAACGACAGTTTTCGACTCCGTTAGAGCTGGCGTTCCTTTCGGCAAATGAAACACTGTCGGCGGAAATCTCAACACCTATGACTTTTGTAACACCTTTGGAGCTGCAGATACTGAAGAGGCCTGAGCCGCAGTAGGCGTCCACGAGGTTGTGTTCTGCCCCCGGCTCGGAGTTCGGTATTTGTAGGTTGTCACGCACATACTTAGTCACCAGAGGCAGGATGGAGTTGTTGTTTTGAAAAAATTCTCCTGCGCTGAACTGGAAAGTATAACCGTCGATGTATTCTGTCACCACTTGTCTGGTGTTTGTTACACATGTCTTGACTAGTTCCTTGTCGTTTTCTTTATCAGTGGTCACAAGCAATGAGGTCTTGCCAGCTGGGTCTTTGGAGCCGTCTTTGATCAACTCGTCGGTGGGTTTTTGACCAGGTTCCAGCACAGTTGTGTTTTCTCTGAGCAATATGGTGGCACCCTTCTTGTATTTGGAGAAATCGCTTTCGAAATGGTGCCTCTCGTTATGCATACCGGTGTTGACAATTGGCGTCCCAATAGGGCACTCTTCGATATCGAGGATGGATGCACTGCCGCCCACATCCACAGTATCAGTTCTCCACTTAGGACGACCCTTTTGGCCGAACCCTAGTGGTGGCCTGGTCTTCATCTCTGTCACTTTCCTGGGAACGTCGAAATGGGGCGTCAGCTTTGTTCTGTAGTTGTACTGGATAGGTGATCCTATCGTCTTGCCAACTTCAGGAAGCAGGCCCTCCGCGCAAAGGCGGGGCGCAAAGTGCTGGAAAGCCCTAGAGATCGTGTTCCGTTTCAGCTCCAATTGGTCATCGTAATGCAGGAATTGGAACTGGCAGCCAGAACACTTGCCGAAATACTTACATTTGATCAGTTGATCGTTCCTCATATCACTCTTTTTTCTGACACTGAGTAGGTCGCTTTCCACATAGAGCGGGTGAGTCTTGAATACCTTGATATCCACAACGTCTCCGGGGAGCCCAAACGGTATCACCACTACCTGCTTCTTGCCCTCTTCTACAGGGTTATTGATAACTCCCAATCCGTCACCATTGGACAGAATTTTCAGCACTTCCACGTCCTGAACCTCACGATGGTAGGCGGTAGCGACCGGCCCTTCCCTAGAGCTGTCGTTCAAAATCGCACTGACGTCGTTTTTGATAAGATCCTGGGTCCATCCTTTCTCTTTCACCAATTCCTCTATCTCAAACTGCAGCACACCAAGGGGGGATGTCGCATCCACTTTCTTGGCCTTGTATTTTCTCAATTTAGGCTTCTTGAGTTTCTTGGGCTGGGGCGATTCCGTTATCGCCCGCTTAGTTGCTTCATTAGTACCTAGAGTTGTCATTGAACCACACAAAGATCTTTGAAGCCGACTCCGGAACTGTACTGTAGACAAGGCAACAACGATCCGCTTGAACATGCAATCACATGTCCAACCTATAGCTCATCTCCCTCAAACTAGCGATGAGATCAACGATGCCTGTTGATTGAAAAATTTTAGATACCGGGTTACCCGCCGAGGATAAACAAGCCAGATGAGCTCTTAGTATTGATATTAGTTATGGGTATATCATGTGTATCAGGAATTTATGGTTTATACTATAGTACTGTGCAGCCAAAGCGGCTCGGTTTCTTCTTATCTTTTCTATTATCTTTTGTCTTAGCTTGAACGGACTTTCTCTTGAACGGATTTTTTATAATTGGGGCCATTTCTTTGGGCTGAGAGAGCACGTCTCGCAGAGCTGTGGTGAGGGCCACGTTGAACACGCCGTCAATATCACTTCTTAATTTTGCAGAACACTGGACATGTACGAATGCTCCGAGACTTTTGGCAATAGATTCTGCCTGTCTCGGGTCCACGAGGTCGTCGATGTTATCCCGCGCGTAGAGGTCGGACTTCAATCCGATAAGCATGATGGGCACATCGGGACAGAAGTGCTTTACCTCTGGTATCCACAGGTCCTGCACGTTCTGCAGAGACGTCTTGTTGTCGACTGCGTAACATACCATCAGAATGTCCACCTCGGCATACGACAAAGGCCTGAGACGATTGTACTCTTCCTGCCCAGCAGTATCCCATAAAGCCAGCTCTATAGTCATGTTTCTTGGGCCCTCGATCTTCGTGACATAGTTCTCAAAAACAGTAGGGACGTATTCGGTCGGAAACTTCCTCTGTACGTACGAGATCAACAAACATGTCTTTCCTACTCCGCCATCGCCCACAACTACAAACTTCAAATGTGAGTCTGGTGCTTTGTTGTTCCTCCTCGCCTGCGCATAGCTCGGTATAGACGATAGGGTTCTAGCAAATGCCGTAGGCAACCGCTGGACGCTCTTCTCTTCCAGTGTGGACGACGTAGTAAAAGCAGACTCTTCGCGTGTCATTTCGCTTGAAAATTCACTTCTTTGTTCCCCGCTTGAGGTCAAGCCCATACCATCATCCGCCATCGTTGGCACCTCCAGTTGCTTCATGAATTGCCTATCCAGCTGGTGGTTGTTCACCTTGTTCATCTCGTTGAGAACTTTATATGACGACCCCAGTCTTGATTACTACTCACAACCAACGACGGAACCCTTTTGTTTACATTAGAGTTAACTCTTACAGGAATGACAAGTAAAAGAGAAACACACACTCTCAGAGGACTATGAATGATGAGACTAGGCGTATAGTGGGTGAGTTTACTAGATTTTTCGTGGGGCTTATTGGGTCGTCTTGCTCTCTGGATGACGCTGGACGTCAGGGGCTGATGGAAGAGTTTAGTAATCGTTGGGAGGGAGAAGTGGGTGAGTTTGTGTCTAACGAGCATAAGAGCACGCTTTTACTACGACTAATGAGTGAGTCCAATGGAATTTGTCTTGGGGCAGATGGCTTTGTGGGAAAGGAGCCGCGTTTTACGCTGTTGGTGCTGAAAAATAAGCAATTTGTCGACTGTGAGGTGCCAATGAGCTCCCAATTTACCGTGATGTGGCTCTCCAACATGGTTCTGATGGATTCCCTTAGATCTTTGGTAGATGCGGGCCTTCCAACTATTGTCGATCTCTTGATACAGAAGGAGTCCTCGCCAGAGTCATCAGCCGCCCTCAAAATGACTAAGAACAGACTTAAGGATGCCTCTCATATCTTGAACAACTTCCATAATACGGTATGCGCGCCAGACATTGTCGGACTGGCGCATCCAAAGATTCGGGAGGTTGTGATGGAGGGAAAACAGGCAGACGACTTGGATCATGGGCTCCTGGAGGACTCTAATTTCATAGACGTTTTACAGAGGACAGCAGACCGATGGCTAGAGCTATCAAGAGAGCTTTGCGGATCTGATTACAGTATCGGAGAAGGGTCCGCTAATGACGAGGTTTTGCACTGGACCAATTATCGGAAGGCGTTGGTATCCCTGTCTGAACAATTGCGTTCGCCTGAAATACAAAGTACGGTATCCATTCTGGCTGTTGCAGGAAGGTACAGTTCCACGTCGGATTTCGTGGCAGATAGAGAAGTTGCTGAAAAGTTAAAAATCGTCGACAGCTGTAAGCAATTTGTATCATCAATACCGCTTGACTCTGTTAGTACGGCAAAAGATCTGGATGATGTATTGAAAAGCATGGAACTTATTGCATCGCAGCTAAAAAAGTTCAGGTTCACCGATTTCCCTGAGGAAAGGTTTGCACTTTTCTTGGGCAAAATCTCACAGGAAATTCAGAAGAAATTGTTGAGTGTAGCACCCAACTTATTTAACTCCAGTGATAAACCATTTGCAAAGCACAAAGCTCTACTACGCAGCGCTCTTTTCAAGTGGAATGACATAATACAGGAAAATAAACTGCAGTTGCGAGAAGTCGTACGAAGACGAGGACTACCTCTTAGTCTCGCTATAGATATAAAACCGAGCACAGAGGAACTCCAGGAGTCATTAAAACGCGTCTCAGATTTTCGCAGGCGGCACGCAACCTTACGTATTTCCTTGGAGAAAATCCACTATGACGGTTACCTCCAGGATTTAAAACATCTGTACCTGCCAATCAGGACCTTAGATAACATACGCATTAGTGATTGGGGCGAGGAAGAAGCTTTATACAATCAGCGGCTTTCGGCATTGGAAGATAAGCTAACCAATGTGTGGACTACGGCGATGTACAATAGTAGTAGCTCGGAGGAGATGATCAATCAATACCATATATTTTCTCCACTTATGCAACTTCAACCTAAATCGAGATTGGTGATGCGGAACTGTCAAGAAGCTCTTCTTACAACGGTCAAAAATGAAGCGGCCTTTCTTGAAACCAAATTGGAAGAAATGTATCCAGTCAAAGAAGCGTTACTGCTCAAAGGTCTGACTTCAATTACTGCACATATATTCCAATGTATGCAGATTACTAATCGTCTTCTGGTACTAAGAGAACGCTCTGCTATCCTCCTCGGGAACAATTGGGAGGCACTGCATGAGGGCAAAGGATTGTCTTCGAAAATCGATGATTTGAGGCGAAGAACAAATTGTAAAGATGAATTTGATAACTGGAAAGATAGAGCGTCGCAAATGAACCTGGAAAAACTTAACACTCCACTGCTGAAAATCGTTCATGATCACCACAGCAACTTTGAGCTCTCGGTGAACTTTGACTTTTCTCTTGGGTCAGCTTTCAAAGAAGTGCGAAGCTTGGGATCCATGGGATTTGACATTCCATCAAGTGTTGTCCGTACCGCTCTTAATTATGGAGAAGTTCAAAGCCATGCCTCAGCTATACTCGAACTCCTCCAAACTTTTATGTCCGTTGTAGATGGGCTTGATAATCGATTCTACACATCTTTGTTGCTTAAGAAAGATATTGAGGCCGTTTGGGGTATCATCGAAGCAGCTATGTTTGACGTCTGGTTAAGGCCAGATCAGTGCACAAGAGTGCCCATTGAAGCTCTTCCGGTAAGCATAAAGCGTCTGGAGAAGAGCGTAAACTTAGTCCTCGAAAAATTCGAAGCGTTAGAAGAAGCAGAAGAAAATATAGCAAAGGCTTTCAAAGCCCTAAAATACCTACCTTACGACAGGCAGTCTCTTTCTATGGGCATAGAATCCATTCAAACCCTTCTTTCTGAATTTGATGCTTTTCAGCTTGGGGATACCAGCGGCTTAGTTTTGTTTCTCAACAAGCGCATCGAGGAGATTATTCTGATCAAAGCCCGAAGGGTGTTAGAGGCGATGGACTTTGGCTGTGAAACATTATTTGTTACCTTGAAGGGGAACAAGGTAGAGTTCTACCCAGGGTTGAACAAGATCAAATCTGCCTGGATAGCAAAGCTTGAAAGAATAGTGTCAGTGGTTGTCAAACAACTGCATATCACTATCAATGGCTCCACTGCTGACTTACCCACAGTTTTCGACTTTGTAACACCTCTTACCGAGACTGTGAGCAATGTGTTGCGTAAAATTGAAGTACAATTTCAAGCAACAAAGACATATCTTAAAGAATTGAAAATGGTAGAGGGACTGTGGCTATTACAGGAGCCAGACCTTCACAATGCTATCAGCGGAGATATTGCTGATTGTTACAGATTTAATCAGAATCTAATGCACATGCGCGATATTATAGAAGGTGTTAAGGAAGGCGAGGTTTCAAATAAACTTCTCGTGGTCAAAATTGACAGTTCTTTTACGCAAAGCCGAGAAAAAATAGAGTATTGGCAGGGTTTTCTAATCAACCTCTTGCTCAATCTTTGTATGAATGCCGCAGCTAAGTTGACCTCCGAGGTTAAAATTGATTTAGAATCTCTGGAAGCCTACATTCCTGAGTCCTCTTCTTTTCAACACTTATACTCGTTGCTGGTAGCTGTGCAGAGGATGAAAGCAAGTGCTAATGAGCGAACTCAGTATATCAAGAGTTTTTCTTTGTGCGAATCTCTCTTTCTGCATAGGCGTCTGCAAGTACCTCCAAGTTACATATACAGTGACCAGCTAGATCTTGAGGTTAGCGTTGCCTACGATTGTCTTCACAGGAAAGAAGCCTTGCTTGAAACCAAAAGGGAGTATATGACCAACACTTTGGCGGTGAAGGTGAGAGAAATTGAAAATTGTGCCAATCTGATATTGCAGAACTGGCGCGCCAAGAGAGAAACTATCAACAGTATGTCTCCCGAAGAAGCTTTAGAATGTTTTGAGACTTTTGTAACCTCATCAGCCAAAGTACGAGATGAGATGCGTTTAGTGTCCTTTTGCTCAAAAACTCTACGTCACCCCATAAAAATAGAAGGAGTATTAAATAAAGCGTCAGCCGAGGTTAATGAGCTAATAATCGGTTGCAGAAAGGCCGGGGTGGTTCGAGATGTAGCTAATTGTGTGCTACAACAGAAATGGTATTGCATCGATATTTCTGCTGTGTCTGGGGAAGTGGCAACCATTAGTGAAACAATTGAGAAACTTCCTGAATATTGTCATAAGTTCAAAGGAATGGAAGAGCTATTTACTACGGTGCGAAAACTTGCTGGCTCAATCGGAAGTTTAAAAGAAATGAAAGAGGCATGTATGAAGCCGAGACATTGGAAAGCCATATTTACTAAAAGTTCTCGTGGTGTACCTTCCCTTCCTGTGTTGGAATCACTTAGATTTTCTTTAGACGATGTCATGACTATTGACATACTATCAGATAGTATCTTTGTGAAAGATATCGTTCACGAGGCCCAAAGGGAGGCTATATTGGAAGAATCTCTTGACAGAATGCGCACGTACTGGAGTAATAAAAAGATCAAGACTTTCAAACATCCTACTGGCATTGAGCTGGTATGCGACTGGTCTTCCACCCAAAAAACATGTTCTGAGGATCTAGAAGAGCTAATCTCTATGAAAGGTTCGATTGGTTTTAAGTTTTTGGAGCATGAATGTATGAAACTAGAGTCAAAGCTAACGGCATTTTTGGGAATTCAACTTCACTGGATTGAAGCTCAGTTCAACTGGCTTGATTTATATGGTGTCGTGGGCGATAATACCGAGCTATCCACTATACTACCTCATGAAGCCACCAAATTTCAAAATGTCACTAGTGACTTTCAACTAATATTATCTCAAGTTTTTGAGAAGGATAGTGTGATTGAAATTGTCTCTCTTTCCAATGCAAAGTTGGCCTTGGAAAATGTTTGCTGTAAACTCGAAGACATCAGAATATCACTAAATGCATACCTAGAAGAGCAAAGAAGAATCTTCCCGAGATTTTATTTCATGGGTAACAGCGATCTTTTACAATTGCTCGGTGCAGGAAGTGATTTGGCTCAAGTATCTCGATTTATGCGCCAGTTGTTCGGCAGTATCGAGAGCCTCCAGTTCACAGAATCTACGATTAGTGGAATATGCTCTGTCGAAGGAGAGGTGCTGACCCTAGATACATCAATTGTCATCGAGCAAGGTTCGAAACCCGGAATCTGGCTAGACTGGTTAGAATCGGAGATCAAAACCACGCTTTGGAAAAATGTTATTTGCTGCCTCAGGAACATCGCTGAAGGGACGCGATTCACAAACTTAGTAGAATCTCACTCATTTCAGGTTTTACTTCTTACTTGGCAAGTGCTTTGGACTCAGGAAGTCGAAAAAAGTATAAAAGAAAAAGAGTATTTTACTGTAAAGAAATTGATGGAGCAAACACTAGACTACCTTTCAAGAAATCTCCATGAGTGCGAGGTTTACCATAGTAGACTTAAATATAGAGCACTGATTATTGAAATTATCCATGGAGTCGCTGTTGTCACCAAATTATGCGGTACTTCTAACGAATTAATGGTTGAACACATTTGGAATCAAACACAAAAATTTTACGTCCGGGAGATGGAATTCGAAATTCAGAACAAAGTAGCTTTGATCCAGGGTGGTCTAGAGTTTAGCTACGGGTTTTGTTACATTGGAGTTCCAGAAAGATTAATATACACTCCTACCTTAGAAAAGTGTTTTTCAGCGCTCGGGGTAGCGTTATCTCAGAAATACGGTGGATGTTTGTTTGGACCAGCTGGTACTGGTAAAACCGAAACCATAAAAGCCTTATCTCAGAATTTTGGTCGGATGATTTTTGTCTTCAACTGTGATGACGCCTTTGATTTTCAGGCTATGACAAGGCTTTTATCAGGCATTGCTCAAGTTGGCGCGTGGGGTTGTTTTGATGAAATGAACCGTATGGATGAGGCTACGTTGAGTTCTTTAACGGGGCATGTTGAGAGAATACAGTCGGCCTTATTAGAAGGTTCAGAGAGCATTCATGTTATGGACAGCTCAATTCCCCTCCATAAGGATACTGCATTCTTCATAACACTTAACCCGGGCTATAAAGGAAGATCCAATTTGCCCGAGAACCTAAGAAAAAGATTTAGAGAAATTTCAATGAAAAGGGCTGAGAAAAAGAACATTTCCAAGTCTTTAATTCGGATAATTGGTCTTCATGATGCTGGAAATCTGAGTCGAAAATTGGTATCGTTTCTAAGTAATTTGCAGAAAGAATGCAGCCTACAAAAGCATTACGACTTTGGTCTACGATGCTTCAAAAAAATACTGGCTACCTGTGTTAAATTGATAAACGAGAAGAAATATGGCGCAAACGAAGAGAGTCTACTATCGGAGAGCATTTCTCGAGTTGTCCTTCCTTCTCTCAGCATAGCCGACGAGCGAATATTCATGTCCAATTATTGCAAGCTCTTCGCACCTCAGAATTTGACGTCTTGTGTTGATGAGTTCCACGAAAAACTCCGAGAAACTTGTAGAGACCTGTTTTTAGAAGCGACCAATGAGTTTATCAAGAAGTGCACTCAGCTGTTCAACATTCAAAAATACCATCAAGCCACTATTATAATGGGAAGAGCAGGATTTGGTAAGACAGCGGTATGGCGTGCTACTCTGGAAACATTGAAGAGACTTAATGATTCAAAGCACTATTCGTTTGTTATAGACACTAAGACGTTGTCAAAGGATTCTCTTTACGGAGAACTAAACAAGGCAACATTAGAGTGGAAAGATGGAGTATTTACCAAGATACTTCGCGAGGCAAATGGTGGTCTGAGTGACACCTTTGAGAAATCTATTGTGTGGATTATTTTCGATAGTGATCTGGATCCTGAATACACCGAGGTTCTCAACAGTGCACTAGATGACAACAAGATACTCACTCTACCAACGGGCGAGCGTCTAGAAATACCAGAAAACGTCCGAATCGTATTTGAGGCTCCTAATGTGGATTACGCGACACCTGCGACTATCACTCGTTGTGCTGTCGTATGGTTACCCGAGCCTCTGTACGAAGAACAGGAGCATTTACACGCTATGCTAGCAAAGATGCTAGAAAGTCAAAACAGTTTAGGACTCTCGAGGGAGTTTACGCAGAATGTTCGTCACATTTTGAATGAGTTTTTAAACCCAATGCGGATATGTGGTGTTTTCAGCATTGCAAAATTATTCGAGCACGGGTTAGATCACGATTCATTTAGAGCGACGGCCACAATCTCAAAAATCATCACACATAGCCTAAGGAGTTTTAACAGCGCACTCTCGCATGCCTCTGTAAAACAGCTTAGGGAATTTCTACTTGTCAAAGTTTACAATACTTTGATTAATACCCTGGCATCAGATACTGGTTTGAATGACAGAGGGGAGATTACGAAATGTATCTACAACAGATTTGAGACTTATTTCCGAGCTCAGAAAGGGTTTTCGGGCGCAGAATCACTTTACATACCCAGGGATTCCATAAAACCAGCGCCTTTCCAAAGTTTTTTGAAGCCAATTAGCCTCAGGCCAGATGACGTCATGAAGCCAAACCTTTTCATTCAAACTTTGGACACCATGAAGTACGAAATGTATTTGGTCGAGCTTCTAGAGTCAGGGCTAAGTCCCATATTGTGTGGTCCTCCTGGATCCGGAAAGACAACCATTTTGAACAACGTTATTCGAACATTAAAAGATTATCAAGTTGTGGGGATGAATTTTTCGAGAGACACTACAATTTCGAACATCCTCGATTCCCTCAAACGACATACAACGTACATTGATGGCCCTAAAGGTTTAACATTAAGTCCCAAGTCACCCAGTAAAACCGTGGTATTGTTTTGCGATGAGATAAACCTACCATCGCTAGACAAATATGGTTCACAAAGTGTCATTTTGTTCCTGAGACTCCTAATTGAGAAGAATGGCTTTTGGAGGCCTCACGATAATAGGTGGACAACTATGGAGCGAATTCAGATTGCAGGTGCTTGTAACCCCTCGACAGACTCAGGGCGTGTACTACTTTCTCCCAGGTTTTTACGTCATACTCCGATCCTTTTGATTGATCATCCATCCGAGCAATCACTTATTGTCATTTACAAGGCTCTATTTGAAGCCATTTTGCAGTTAGTCCCACACCTGCAACTCTTCTCGGAAGAGTTCTCTAAAGCCTCAGTATCCTTCTATCTTCAATGCAAAAATTTACTCAACACATCGACACAGGCTCACTACATATTCACTCCTAGAGAGCTGACAAGGTGGGTCAGGGGGTTATACACAGCGATAAGAAGTGGGCTGCGCCAGGAGTTCGATGTACTATTGCGAGCCTGGGTTTACGAGGCCAAAAGAATTTTCCTTGACAGACTCGTAAATAAAAATGACGAGGAGGCGTACCTTTCTTTGATGAAATCCGTCCTGGAGAAGCATTTTCCCGACCATAAAGTTCAATATTTAGAGGCTCGTGATCTGCTTTTCTCTTCATGGATATCTGATGATTATTCGCTAGTCGAAAAGGACGAAATCTATGATTTCCTGAAGCAACGTTTAAAGACCTTCGGTGAGGAGCAGATTGGGAACGAGCTATTCATTCACGAAGAAATGGTGAATCACCTTGTTGGAATAGACCGTATTTTAAGGCAGTCACAAGGTCACGCAATGCTCATTGGTCCCAAAAGAACTGGAAAGGCCACCATGATAAAATTCGTTTCTTGGCTGAATGGTCATACAGTCATGCAGCCGGCCCTGCATAGAAACTTTGGAATTACAGATTTTGACGCATTTTTAAGAGATATGCTTAACCGGTGCACCATTGATGAGGAGCGTGTATGTGTGATCATAAATGAATCGTGCATTTCAGAGCCCTCTTTTTTAGAGAGAATGAACACTTTATTAGCAAATTGCGACATACCTGACCTATTTAAGGAAGAACAGTATGATGCTCTGATTCTTTCCTTGCAAAAAAAAACCAGATCTCTGGGGCTCGCTATGGAGAGTGAACAAGAGCTCTATGCCTGGTTTATCAAGCAGATATCCAAGAATCTTCATGTCATTTTTACGATGTGCGACTCGCGGGATACCGGTAAACTAATATTATCACCAGCTATGTTCAACCGTTGCATCATTATGTGGATGGGTTCATGGTCCATTTCAGTTTTGAGACAGATTTCGAATGAGATCATTCAGTCTGTGTCGCTAGGATCCAGTGATGTGGCCTCAAATGATACTTCTCACTTTGAGTTACCAAACAACGGTGGTGATAGAATTAACGAAATTACGAATGTGCTTTTGAAGTTTCACACTCACTTCGAAGAAAATTTGGGATGCGCTAGCTCGTTGGGTGCCTTTTTAGATGCGCTGAGGCTATTTGAAGCTCTACATCACAAGGAGAAAACCGGTATACGTGAAAGACGGCTTTTCTTTGTCAACGGAATACAAAAACTTAATGAGGCTATTTGTATATCTGAGGAAATGGGTTTGCTCTTGGAAACAAAGGCGGAAGAGCTTAGAGACAAAGAACTATCAGCAAGAAAAACGTTAGATGAAATATTACTGAAGAAGAATGAAGCTGAGCGAAAAAGAGACGCTACGATGGAGATCAAAAACACCCTGGTTCAACGAGAAAGTGAGGCATTTCAAAGACGCTTAGAAGTTGAACGAAAGCTAGATGCCTTTCAACCAATTATGCTGGAAGCCCAAAGGGGCGTGCAGAATATCAAGAAACAACAGCTGACAGAAATCAGGTCTATGACCAATCCCCCAACGACTGTCAAAATCACAATGGATGCTGTATGCTCGGTGTTAGGTTACAGAGCGTCAAGTTGGCGCGAAGTTCAGCATTTCATTAGGTCTGATGAGTTTATTTATGATATGGTGCATTTCGAAGCCGCTCAGATGCTTTCCAATGATTCAAAGAAGATTATCGAAGATGAGTTCTTAAAATCGCCTGCTTTCACCTATGAGAAAGTACATAGAGCTAGCAAGGCCTGTGGACCGCTTTATCGGTGGGTGCATGCTCAGGTAGAATACTCGGAACTCCTTGAGAAAGTTAATCCTTTGAGAGATGAAGTAAGACGACTGGAACAGGACGCTCGACAAGCGAAAGCAAACCTTTCGACCGCAGAAGACACGATTCTTGAATTGGAGCAGAGTATTAATCAATTGAAGATTGTATACAGCTTGATGGTACGTGATACAGAAGCCATTAAAATACGGATGGAGGAGATCAAGAGCAAATCAGACCGCTCGAAGGCCCTCATCGAGGGTTTGTCATCTGAGAAATCAAGATGGGAGCGCACCATTGACAATTATAGGGAGAATGTGGCTCAGTTAGCTGGAGACTGTATTTTATCCGCAGTTTACTACAGTTATGCCGGAACACTTGACCAAAAAAAGAGGAAACGTGCATTTGAGGTATTGAAGGAAATGCTTGATGAGTATTCGATTAAACACAAAAGAAATTATTCTTTTGTTACCCAAAATCTTGACATTGAAATGAAGACTAGATGGGTTGCTTTTGGAGTTCCCGATGAGCAATATTTCTTGGAGAATCTGATACTTACACTAGAGCCCAGTGTCACACCCTACATCATAGACCCAGACAATAAAATTCTACAAGTATTGACAAAGTGCTGCTCAGGACAGGTAGAAGTCATGAGTTTTAGTGATAACACATTCTTAAGAAAGATAACGAATGCAGTGAAATTTGGTAAAGCTGTTGTTGTACAGAATTCTCAGTATTTTGATCCTATTATCAGCAACCTTATATTCAGTGTATGTCAAAGATCAGGGGGCCACGGCAAAGTACGAATTGGAGAGCTCGAGCTAAGTGCTTCTTCAGATTTCAGGTTATTCTTACACACCAATGATGCAAAAGCTGCCGTGCCCGATATTCTTCAATCTTGGGTACGTGTGATAGACTTTTCACTTGACACAGTCGGTATTGAAACGCAAGCAGTAAGAATGGCATTGAAATGCGATGCTCCAGAAATCGAAGAGCGAGACGGCGAAATCACTAAACTTAATGGTGTCTACAAGGCTCAACTGAAAAAGCTTGAACATCAGCTTCTAAAAGAACTCAATGCTTCAACTTCCAACATTGTTGAAAACGATGAATTAAATAAAACTCTCAAAAATATTAAGAGAGAGTCGCAGCTCATCGAGAAGAAATTACAGAAGACCCAAGATTCAATATTGAAGGGCAATGACTTGATTGTCCCCTATTCTGTGTTCGGCTATCATTGCTCCTCAATGTTCACCTTACTCATAAGAATTAGCGCCATACATTGGTTTTACGAATTCCCGCCGTGGTTATTTACCGATTGTCTCAAGGCGGCTTTGGTTGAGGGCCAAAGGTTGTGTGATGTCGAGGAAAGGGTTAAAACGATCTCTTGGAACTGTTACACCAAGGTTTACTCTGCTTTCTCAGCGTACTTGTCAAAAGATTACAAGACTATTTTAGCAGTACTCTTTCATTTGATGTTTCACTCCGGTGGCAATATCAGAACTGCGGAGCATATTTTACAGTCGATCCTCAGATTAAAATCATCAGAAAGTTCGGAAGGCCATTCAGCTGATTATGAAGATATTACAACCTGTTCACAAGGTCTTCGAAACACGGTGGAACAAATAGCAAACCAATCATGTATGTCTGCTATTGATAGTTTGACTTGTGAGTTTGTGAACGAAGACACGTTAGACAGTATGGTTTCATCAGTCGAAAGAAACTGTATACTCGTCGCCTCCGAACACGAATCTGATTTCAAAGTCATACACCTTGCACATAAACAAGGCCAGAAAATATCTGTCATATCTCTTGGCTCCCGAGAGAATGAAATATACGCTGAGAAAGAGATTTGTCGATCTGCGTCTGAGGGAGGATGGCTGTTACTCCAAAACATTCAGATGTCAATGCCATGGGTAACGTCATTTCTAGCTAACGCAATAGAAAATCTTCCGAAGAGTAAGGCAATCAATGGTACAGAGTATAAAATATTCATGACTTGCAATGTAAAGGGCGAGCCATTACCTCTACCATTGTTACAAACTGGCTACAAAAAAGTTTTTGAGAAGACACCAAGAATTATCACATTGGCCCGAGATCTGTGGAATGATTCTGAAGTACAGTGTGAAGGAAATCTTCGAAAACCTGTGTTCGATTACTTCAAGTTCTTACTTGCATTGTTCCATGCAATGCTCGAGGCACGTAACCGTTTGGTACCCGTCGGCTTCAAAAAACAATACGATTTCAACGAATGCGATTTTGATAGTGCTCTGAATAACCTAAAGCACCTTGTGACTCGTACCAAGGACAACAATTCTCTCTTCAATTGTGACGATCTTCATTACACTTTGGGCAGCATTATCTATGGAGGGAAAGTTGATGATGATGAAGATTTTCTGATAGTCCAGCGTATTTGCGCGCGAGTATTTTCGACAGAGGCCTTGCAAATCCTTGAAGATCCTCGTAGATCGTATGAGCTCTTACCAGGACTATCAATATCTTCGAGGTTCTTGAATGAGCAAGATCTGTTCGATATCTTGAACAGTCCCTGCGAGCCAAGCGACTCTTACATCTCGTGGTTAGAACTTCCTACAAATGCGATACAGCAATACGATGCCATTAAGGCGAGAACTTTACTAACAAAGGCTAAAGATCTCCTAGTAGAATAAAGATAAGTTTACAGTTAGCTATGGTTGTATGTATTTTTTTTGATTTTTTTTCCTCGATCGAAGTTCCTGGATTAAGGCACGATCCTGCGCTCTCTGAGCATCGCCATGATTAGATCAACTACTTGAATTTCGAAGTCATGGCTGGTTTTGATGAGCATTTGTAGAGACAAGACCTAAATAAACTCAACAATTGGTTTAGCGAAACTCGATAATAGTTATTGTTACTCACAGCAAGCTCGTGTAATCCTTCCCTAGCTTGATTGCTGCAACGCTCGAGATCATAGCAGATTTTGAATGACAGTTGAAGAGACATTGAGGCCCAGGGGCTTTTCTAACCCCAAGGATTTCCAAGAGAAACATATCTTGCGGCATCCAGGGAATCATCCTAAGGAGAGGTATCTGAAGAGAATGTCTCCCATGAGATATAGGATGAGGGAGTTTCTAATCCAATTTACGGACAATCAATCACTGTCCTTATATGAATGGCAGTCGAGGCACAGAACTAAATTCAGGGATTTTTTCTTTGCATACACTTCTCTTTTAGGATCGCATACTTTTTATGTGCTTTGTCTACCGATTCCTGCTTTCCTTGGAGCATTCGACCTGGTCCGTGATATGGTGTATATCCTAGGCTATTCGATATACGTTTCTGGATTCTTCAAAGACTTTTGGTGTCTTCCAAGACCTCAATCCCCTCCGCTGCACAGGATAACTCTGAGTGCGTATACAGCTCTTGAGTATGGAGCACCGAGCTCGCACTCAGCAAATGCTACAGGTGTGACTATACTATTGTTGTGGAAAACATGGAGCTCTTCTAACTTCACCCTACCCGTGAAGTTGGGCTGCTCATTCCTATCGCTGTTTTACTACTTCACTCTAGTTGTGGGTCGGATATACTGCGGCATGCATGGACTTTTGGACATTATCAGCGGAGCTATTATAGGAATTGTCTGCTTTGCAGTACAAATTTTGGTCAAGAGTTTGTTTGGCAGCTATAACGTTATGGACCAACCATTGCTACCAATTTTGAGCGTAGCTTGGGGCCTATTCATCCTGCTCAATCACGTCAGGCCCATCGACGAATGCCCGTGTTTCGAGGACAGCGTTGCGTTCATCGGAGTGGTAAGCGGAGTAGAGTGTGCTGATTGGTTCTTACACCAGCTAGGGAAGATCCCTGGCGCAGACATGGGATTACAAAGAGGATTTCGCTTTTTTATCTACAGGCTATGTGTTGGAGTGCCCTGCATTGTTCTATGGAAGTACGTCTTGAGCAAGCCGCTGGTTTACACGTTTCTCACTAGAGTACTGCGATTGAAGGACGACAGGCCCGAGAAAACCCTCGAACACGCCAAGAAGAACGAGGACATAGAGTGTCCCCTCTACATAGGCGAGGCGAAGATCGACATTTTCGGCAGATTCTTAATCTACGCCGGAATCCCGATCACTGTGGTTATCGTTTGTCCCGCGCTCTTTGAGCCACTAGGTATCATGTCAGCCTGATTAAACTTTATAAACTATAGAAGACAGACTGTAAACTGCGAAAACAAAACATCAAACAAATTCCAATACGCCAATCTCCCTCAATCCCTAGTTCCTGGGGATATGAGCCAGATGTCTCCTGGCGGCCAACGATGCGCTTAAGGGCCCATATGTCTTAGCGTTTTCTCTATACTCCTTGAACGACTCAAACGAGTTACCGGGTGATCTTCTAAACACCGGAGCCACGACAGCAGACGAGATCACTCTAGTAGAAACGCTAGCGACACTCTTGGCAGCAGCCAACTTTGCATTTTGAGTCAACATTTTTTGATATCTATCTTTATTTGTTCCTTTCTATGGAATCCCTTCGCGGTCTTCTCGAACTGTTCATCTCATCAACCACCCTATTAGTTATATAACTGCACCAGAGCTAGTAAAGCGTGTCTTCGTGACTCGTAGCACCTAGTGATTGGGCGCTTGCACCCCACAGGCAGGTCATTCATTTACTGATAGCGATCTCGAGGCCAGTAAAACTGGAAAAACCAATCCCGAAAGTTTTCCCGCCCGCGGCCTTTCTCAGCGCGCCACAACCCCACCTGTGCCTGTGAAGTTTTTCCGCCATGGGACCATCAACAAGCTCTCGAGGCCCCACGCTATGCTTTGTGGTGAGACCTGGACGACGACAGAGTGCCGTTGGCCGCTCGTTTACCGCTCTCATGTACGTCTGTGTCCGTGAATATGTGCGTCTAGAGAGCTTCGCCGGGCAACCAGTTTCTCTACTCCAAGAAATGAATGTCTTAACTGTTCACAGTTGTTTAATGCCCCGCGTGGTGAGTTATAGCTATGTGATCGAGAGGTGCGAAGGCCGATGACCTTCTGTCAAATGCACTCTTGCGCACATCGAATCAGCACCCTACATATCTTGGACCCGTGAGTCAAATAGTAGCCAGTAATGCACCCTGTTTGGAAAAAAATGGTAAAAAAAAACAAACCAGGCTCTTTTAAAGCCCAGAGTTCAATGGGCCCTGAAGAGCGGTCGATTGTACCCCCACTACGCGTATAATCTCTGTCAGCTCTGAATTTCTCATCGATCAAGTGGTGTTCTAGAAGGCCTAACTTTTGACAAAGCAGTAGGAAAAAACTTCAACAGCGCAAGAAGTTGCAGCTAGTCAAGAGAAAAGTGAAAAAGTTTGGACTAACAAAGGAGTTTAAAGCTTTGAGCTTCATTTTTAGATCACCAAGTGGTCTTGATCTTCAAAACGATCCGTCTGGTTTACTTACGGGGGACCTATATTGTTTGTGAGATCGCTACGTACTTTTTTCATTAAATGAGCACCTCAGAGGTGATTACAGCGGGCGAGATAGATTACGAGTCGCTCCCGGCAAATGCCCCACTTGCAAGCCAGCTGTTGGCCGGTGCGTTTGCTGGTATCATGGAGCATTCGGTGATGTTTCCTATAGATGCCCTGAAAACCCGAATACAGTCAGCTTCAGGCGGGGCAGCGTCGTCTGGGCTTCTTTCGCAGATAAGCAAGATATCGACCGCAGAAGGATCTCTGGCCCTTTGGAAAGGTGTACAGTCTGTCATTTTGGGCGCAGGGCCTGCCCATGCTGTGTACTTTGCCACCTACGAGTTCGCAAAATCGCAGCTGATAGATCCTCAAGACTACCAGACCCATCAGCCTCTAAAAACCGCTCTTAGCGGTACTGCAGCTACTATTGCTGCAGATGCATTAATGAATCCATTTGACACCATCAAGCAAAGAATGCAGTTAAGAACAACATCATCAATGGTCGGTGTGGCCAAGCAAATCTACCAGAAGGAGGGCATTATGGCATTTTACTACTCATATCCTACTACGATAGCCATGAACATTCCGTTTGCAGCTTTCAATTTTGTCATTTACGAGTCATCGGCCAAATTTTTTAATCCTTCGAACGATTACAATCCCTTGATACATTGTCTTTGTGGTGGTATAAGCGGTGCTACTTGCGCTGCGATAACGACTCCTCTTGATTGTATCAAGACAGTTCTCCAGGTGAGAGGAAGTGAAAGCGTGTCATTACCGATATTCAAGAATGCCGATACATTTTCCAAAGCGACGAAAGCCATATACAAAGTCCATGGTTGGGGCGGCTTCTGGCGTGGTCTGAAACCTAGAGTTATAGCGAACATGCCCGCGACTGCCATTTCTTGGACCGCATACGAGTGTGCTAAGCATTTCTTGAGTTGAATGTCCAGCTGTAGCGGTGGAGTGGGATGTTCGAAGCAGTCTAGTCAAGTCTTGTAAATTTTTGCTCCTGGTTTGTTGTTGGACCTACCACTATGCTCATACATAATGAACCAGGCGTTTATGTACAGTATATCATAATTTCATTTAACGCCTAAGAACACATTACTTAACATCACAAATTATACACATCAGACCATGTCCGATCTGCTAAGCACGTCCCTTCGGAGCCGATCTATGTCGGTGCTGTACCTATGGCTATTTCCTACGTCTGACACTATCGGGTAGTTTGGATCAGAGGGAATGTAGCCCTGTTTAGCAATGTCGTCTTCCCAATGGTACAGTGAATCCTCGTTAGATTCAGTACGGTTCTTGCCAGCTTTGCTAGCCGATATACTCCCGTAGTCTACCCAGTGACCATGCTCGCCACCACTTTCGAATCTAAAACCTTGGTTCAGCCTGCGCATTCTTGACAGTGAATCTGCCCTAGCCATTTGGGAGCTACCTGCTAGTGGCTCGAAGTTGCGATAGTTGTAATACGTGGGCCCCATCAGAGCAGATTTGAAATCCCACACCAAATCGGCGCAACCAAAACAATCCTTGACTGCAGTCCAGTACTTGAACCTTCCACACAATGGCATTTTCTCAACAGTGTACTTCCCCCACGGAAAGGCCACCCAGTGCAATATTGCAAAACCAATCATCTCTACGCAAAGTAACCCGTTTTGATAGATATATCCAGCATCCACACTGCTATCTGTCTTCAGCTTCCCCATGTGGTTCAGGATCTGGATCACAATACCTTGCCAGTATGAGGCAAATATAATCAACTTAACGCACAGAAACTTGCTCCATGGATTGAATGGTTTCAGGTCGTTGGACAAGCACTTCCAGAAGATCGCAAGATTGTAAAGAGACCACGTAACTGACAGGTTATAGAGAACCAACAGGATTGTCTCGAGGGTGGGAAGATCTGCGACCAAACACAAGAGGCTGCCTAAGCAGTAAAAAGGTTTGAACCATACGTACTGCAGAATTCCTCTTTTTACCATCAGAAAGTCTGCCGGATCTGAGAGGTCAATCTTCCTGAGATACTTCCCTAACAACGGGATTGCATGTGTGGATGGAACATGCTCAAGGCATATCTCTGCTATTATTCGATGTTCCCCGCCTAATATAAGCGTAAGTAAAGAGAAGAAGGTATAAATCACAAAGGCCTCATATACCTCTCTCACTGGATCCAAATAAAGCTGGCTCTCTACAGGATAGAGAGTGGCAGCTAGACATGTTATGCTGAAAATCGGGACTAGTAGTTGTATTCTCACTGTCAACCTTTGTTCAAATGGCTTTCGATAGTTCAGGAAGTGTTTAGTGATGGCGAAGCCAGATATACATAGGGATGTAAATGCACAAACAAAGCTCAAATACTGCCACCATATTGGTAAATATCCTTTCGGAAGCATACAGGAACCGTTCACTCCTAGATCCTTGCTCTCTGTACTAAAGCTTTTGCACTGTTTAAGGCTAATACCCTTCAAGTTTATGGAGCGCATCCAAGGGAAGATTCATCAAGCTCCTAGAATAAAGCAAATCAGACGTGAGCTCATTTCAGATATCAGTAACAGCATTTCATGGTCGAAACTAGCTGATAAGAGGATAGGTCAAATTCAAGCCAATTCTCAGAACTCTTTATGATGATTTTTGCTCCATGCGGTTTTATGCTTCTGCTCATAGTCATTTTACGGGAAGTCCTTGGGGCTGGTGTTACCACTCACTTGACTTATGTGGCTAGAGTTGCGCCCAAGAAGTACGATTCTTATCATCCCTGGTTGAAAGCTGGAGCATTCTTTCCCGACTCCCTGTACTCATGCAAACCAGGTCAACGGTTTCACGACTTTGCAGAGGCTACCCATTGGCCCCCATTCCTGATATCAGGGTTAGAATTGTGGAAAGAACTGTATGGTAATATTCCTAGTAAGAGACACTGTCAAGATTCCATTCAGTTGCAGGCTTTTCTTGTCGGGGTTTTTACACACCAAATTGTCGATTCTTCCTGGCACTCCCTGGTAGACGGTTTCCGATCCCATGGACTCCTTCGAGTGCTGGCTGAAACCGAGTTTGGCGGACAGCTTGATGACGCACACGAGTTTCTGGACACTCTGGGGGAGTTTATTGGGCTTTCGAATGTGTTCAACGACATTACTGATTCAAGCTGGAAGTACTTTGTGGATACAAATTGGTCTTTACCAAGGGAACAAGACATGATGGAACTACTAGCCAGAAATGGACTTTCTGGCGATCAGATTACTTATAAGGAAATTGGCGCTTGCGTTTCAAGAGGATTATCTGCCTCCGTGAGCGAGACATATGTGATGTTGAGTCGAAGATACGAGATGCTGAGCGTAGCACGCAAAATATCGCCTGCCTCCAGGGATTTCATGCAGGAGTACTGGCTTGGAGGAGAGTTTGATCTCATTGCGATGCTTCACAAATGTTTGCCAATGTACCAAAATATGTTTGATACCAACAGCATTAGAAAAGACTTGGCGGAGCATCTGCAACTTTGTGGAAACCTGCCGAGCGTCATTGGCTCCGAGATAGATTTACGTGGTGCTTTAGAAGTGTTCACGGAGAAGGACGTTTCCATTGTTAGACCGACAGTTTCTCTTTCCAACTTCGGCCACAGTATTGCTCTGGGTAAGTTCGAAGCGGATGGAAAACTGTACATGGCTGTGAGTGCCCCTCTACAGAATAGTGAGGGCCGCATATATTTGACGCCATTTGATGAGAAATCTTTCGAGTCAGAATTGACCATCTTGACGAAGCCATTCAGCCCTATGCGTGGGTCTACTATCCACACTTTTTCCATCAACAATTTTCAATTCCTTGTGGTATCGGAGCCGGGTTCCAGCAGCCTTCACTTCTATCGTAACTCTATGCTGTATTTAACAATAAGCGATGAGGAAAATCCGAATGCTCATCAGCTTCAGCTGCATAGGGTTGCAGATGTTGATGGCGATGGTGAGTGCGACCTCTTACTTTCCGGTCCAAGCTACGGTGATACAGAGACGGGCTGTGCATTTGTCGTCTCCGGTCGTATCTTGAGGAACTACCTTCACCAAGGCTCAAAAAATCCCATCAGCTTAAGCTTATCATCTTTAAATCCTATCAAGTTAGCGGGCAACCCTTACAATTTGCCGTATCAACATTTTGGTGCTGCTCTTGAAGCCTCGCGCACTCTCCTACAAGGCGGATTTCTGTACGTGACCTGTCAAAGCCTTGGAGCTGTCTTTGTCTATCCACTGATTGGTCTTCAATCTTTGTCTAAGCCAAAGTACTTACTTACTGGCGACGGCTTGGTGCTACTGGGAGAAAGTCCAAAAACTGATTTAGATGTTGATTCTTCCACAACTCACGGAATGTTTGGAAAAACGATGCTCTCATGGGCTTATAATGGGGTTAACTATCTTGCGATTTCTCAGCACCTATTCAACAGTGTTTATATCTACAGGGAGAGGGGCGGTATGGTGGACTTCCTCATCAAAATCAAGCTCGAAGATAAAAAAGAGAGAGTGGCATGGAACATAGGATTTGGTACTGCACTGACATACGATGATCAGTCACAGGTACTCTGGGTGTCTGCACCTGGCAGTCTGGGCAACAAAGGAGCAATCTGGAAGGTAAAAATTCAAGATATGTTGGATGCCAGAGAAATATGGAAGCTCACTATTTTCTACATGAATAGTGCGAACAACTTGGAAGTAGTCAACCCGCAGACTGATGCTAAGGGTTTCTCGAATTTTGGGAAAGTATTACAAATTGGACCTCGTAACTCGTTGATTATCGGAGCACCGCAGTATGGATATGGTGACTTAGATCATAGGCAATTGACGGGGGCGATTATCGTGAAATCATAGTGATTGCAGAAATACAATATTTACAATGGTAACCAGCTTCAAGAGTGAAACAGGTATTTATTTACAGGCTAATTTCATTCTTTTCCGGCACTTCTCAACTTCTTCCTTTCTATTCTCATCAGCAACTTTTCTTGCCTTTCTCTTTTCCTTCGCTCCTTAAGCGCCTGCTTGTCGTCCTTGTCAGTGGTCGAAGATGATTTCGGTGTTAGCTTAATCAGCATCTTAGTTTCTAAATTACCCTCGACATTAGGTTGAGCGGAGAACTCTTCAAAAATCTCATGCAGCTTATCGTACACGTATTGACGTTGTTGCAACTCTTTATTGCTCAACTTTTTTGCAGCTGTTTTGTGAGATGACTGTGAAGCATCAAATTCAGCCGCAAGATTCTTTGCATTCATCTGTGCCTTATCACCGATGTATAAATGTACTTTGTAGCCCTTTTTCAGCTGGGTCACAATTTCATGAGACTTTTGGCGGCTTAAGTCGTCATCCTTTATTTGCCAAGATACTTTGATCTGTTTAACTGTCTCTTCAGTCTTCTCAGATTCTCCAGCTTTGGATGATCTTTTCTTAAGAAGTCCCATATTTATCAACTCTTGTTCTTTCTGCTTGGCTTTCTCATCAGAAAACCTCTTTAACGCCACTTTTCTTTCAACTAATTTGACCAGTGGAATCTTCGCATCTCCAGCCTCCTCGAAGTTGACAATTACCAGACCGTTCTCTTCAAGGTTAATTCCCTTGGCAAAGTTGCGGATGTTCGTTTCCTCAGGCTTCGAAGTTTCAGGATTGATGAACTTGACATTTCCCACTTTATTCATACGAAAGATTTGCGACAAAACACTATTTGCTGCTTCCTTGTCTCTGTCAGATCCAGTATTCCAAGTAACCGCTATGCTTTTCTTCCCACTTCCTTTGTTCTTTCCCGACTGGCGATGTTTTTGACCACTTTTAGGAGGTCCTCGTCTCTGAGAAGAGCTCTTTTCATTGGAACGAGCCCCCATGCCTGTGTTCTTCGGTGTGAGTGCATTCCGCACTATATCATTACTGAGCATCCAATTTGAACCACGTAAACTAGAGTGAACTTCACGTCTAAAGTCTCTTACAAATGCAATTCGACTAACATACTTGAAAATCGAGACACTTAACATCCTACTGTGCTTGATCTCAACATCAGTAGCAGCCTAGAATACCAGATATAGGCTAAAGTTCTTCGAGATGAGGTACCTTCTAGGCCTTTATTCAGTACTGCCTCATCGAAAACGAACTTGGCTTTTAACATAATATCGTTGAATTGTGGTAGTTAACATATTTACATCTACTATCTACTAGTGTCTGTCAGTGTAGCCCATTATCATCGGATCAACCTGTAGCATTCTTTAAGTCCCCACGAAAAGAAGCTCAAAGTGACCCGAGATTGGACAATTGTGCCAGAGTGAAGTTTATGTTCATAGGTCGACACCCATGACCATGGCTAGTAGGGCCATTCTAACAAAGAGGCCGTATCTCATTTGCCTGAAGTATGCAGCACGATGATCGTAGTCTACCTCTTCCTTAATCTCGTTGACACGAGGTAGTGGATGCATGACAGCCATGTGCTTCTTGGCATGGGATAGAATCTTGTTGTCAACGACGTAGACATCCTTCAAACGTTCGTACTCATCTTTGTTTTCGAATCTTTCTTGTTGAATTCTCGTGCAGTATAGGACGTCCGACTTGGAAATGATTTCAGGAGTGATAACTTCACTCTCGACTCCCAATAGGCCAGCCTCGGCTAGCTCCTTGCGCAAAGCACCAGGTAATCTCAGCTCGTTAGGCGAAACAAGATTAATCCTAACCTGGTAGTGTTGCAACAGACGGCAGAGTGAGTGAACTGGTCTTCCGTATTTCAAGTCACCCATGAAAGTCACGGTAATACCGTTCACGGTACCCAACTCTTCACGAATGGTGAACAGGTCAAGGAATGCCTGGGTAGGATGCTCACGGGAACCGTTTCCTCCATTCACGATTGGAATTGGGGAGTACTTGGCGGCAATGTGCGCGGACATCTCATCCGGATGACGCATAACGATGGCATCAGAGTAGCAAGCTAGAGTTCTGATGGTGTCCTGCAATGTCTCACCCTTCTTCACAGATGAGGATGAAGGGTTGATGTTGACAGTTCTACCACCTAGACGCTCCATAGCGGCAATGAAGGAAGAAGAAGTACGGGTCGATGGCTCGTAGAAGATGGTTGTAATGAGACGGCCCTTCATCAAATCTAGAACACCCTCACGTTCCACAGCTGCTCTTAACTCTTGCGCAACGGCAAATAGAGCATGGAAGTCCGATCTCTTGAATTGCCTGACGGACAAAACGTGTCTACCCTTAAATGGATTGTTACTGCGAATCAAGTTGTGAATAGCACCAGGAGCAACGAGCTCCTTTGGAGGCCTGGATGACATTAGTCTCTGCTCCAATGGTTGATCAAATTCGCCCTCTGCCTCACCATCAATGCTAGTGAAGGAGTTGTGTCTCTCATTCGAGAAAGAGAATCTTCTCTTCACATTGGAGGCAGGGATGTTCAATGGAGTTTCACTAGCAGTTACAGGAGTTGGTGGAACTTGAGTGGCAGTAATCAGTTTACCCTTTGGTTCCGCAGCGACTAGGTCACCACTCAAAACAACCGTTTCGTTGTTGACCAAAACACGTTCTACACCACCATTTAGACCACCCTTGTTGTAAGGTGACCATCTTTTTGTGTGACTGAAGGAGTAATCGAGATCAATCTCAACAACGGAATCTAACTGCTCTGGGATGTTGAAAATCTTAGCAGGGTTTTCATGTAAACGTTCCACGATGTCATCAATAGTCAACTTTCCTTCTTCAACAGCAGAGAGCAGTAATGGTAGTGCATCTTTGATACCTAGACCAACGTCAATCTTGTTGCCAGTGATCTGCGCCAACAGGGTTGGTAGGGCACCGATAGAGAATGCATCAATGGCATCGAGATTTTGCCAGAAGAAGTCCTGATCTTCCTTGGTTGGCAAGAATGGTGCTTCTGGGTAGTCATTTTGTGAAACAAACAAGGCATGGATGTTGACATCACAAGTGACTTTCGAGTCCTTATCTTTCACAGTCATGATCAATGACAAGTCTTCTTTGTTAGAGACACCAGTGATGTGGATAGACCTATTCTGTAGAGAGGCCAATAGCATGACAGAGGCCAAGTCAGAGGTTTTAGCCTCAGCAATAACTTGCTTTTCAACTGGCCAGTTTTTCAACAGCTCTGCTACAGTTGAGACCTTGTTGGTAAGTTCGCGGAATGGCAGAAATAAAGCGCTGACATCCTTTGCAGTTTGTGCAATGCTATCCTTGTTATTAGCTGTCCCTGCGACGGTGAAAGAGAAATCAGCATACGAAGATTCCTGCGACGCAGAGTAAGCAGCCTTCAGCGAAGTAGCATCGGAAACAATTGGGCCCACGAGGGACCTAGCCATCAACTGACAATATGTGAAACCTGATTCTAGCGATAAACGTGTTACTTCCTTTAGTTCCTCTGGTCCCTTTATGACGTTGGAACAGTTTGGAGCAAATGTTGCTATGTTGATAAAACCTGGAAGAGTAATGGTTCTGTGAGATGTTTGGGCATCACGGTCAGAAACATCAAGAGTTAAGTTGCGGGACAAAGCTTCAATCAACAATTTGGCACACTTAACGTTAGTCACTAGAGGAACAGAGTAGTCAACAGCCATACGACGAGTTCTGTAACCCTTAGAAACGTAGGATGCTGGACGACGGAATCTGTTGGCTGAAGGCAAGTTGATATATAGATCGATCTTGTTGTTGGCCAAATGTTGAGTCAAAGAGTATTCTGATTTTTCGTCATCCTCCTGGTTCAAAACTTCGAGATACTGGACAGGAATGCCATGCTCCGAAATGAAGTCCGCAGTGCCGGCAGTAGCAAAGAGTTTGAAGCCCATGTTGTAAAGCTTTTTGACTGATGGTAATAACTCTTGCTTTTCCTTATAAGAACCGACGGAAAGAAGAATGTTCTTTTTTGGAAGCTTGAATCCTGTAGACAATAGCGATTTCAAATAAGCCTCATACTTGGAATGTCCGAAGGTGGCAACCTCACCAGTGGAAGCCATCTCGACACCAAGAACTGGATCCGCACCAGCAAGACGTGGGAAGGAAAATTGTGGAACCTTGATAGCAACGTAGTCCTCAGGTAGCTTTTCAACAGGATAAGGAGTAAATGGGATTCCCATCACTGCCTTGGTAGCTAACTCGATCAAATTCACACCAACAACCTTTGAAATAAATGGGAAAGAACGTGAAGCACGAACATTACACTCAATCACTTTGATTTCATTGTTCTTTGCAATAAATTGAATGTTGTAAGGACCTGTAATCTTCAAAGCCTTACCAATCTTTGCGGTGGCGACAACAATTCTGTTGACAGTTTCAGGAGCCAAGTCTTGTGGGGGAACGATTAAGGTCGCATCACCTGAGTGAACACCGGCATTCTCAACGTGTTCGGAAACCACATGCATTACCAACTCACCATCTTTAGCAACTGCATCCATTTCAATCTCCTTTGCGTTTTCGATGTATTTGGTAATAACAACGGGGTAGTCACGGGAAACCTCGACAGCCTGATTCAAATAAGACTCTAGATCGTCTCTAGAGTAAACTGTGTTCATTGCTGCCCCTGATAGAACGTAAGATGGACGAACAAGGACTGGATATCCAACGTTATCAGCAAATTCCTCAGCTTCCGCCATGGAGGTCAACTCCTTCCAAGCTGGTTGATCCACCTCGATCTGATCCAGCATACGTGAAAACTTGTAACGGTTTTCAGCGCTATCGATCATTTCTGGAGAAGTACCCAAGATTTTAACGTTTTCACGGTGAAGTGACATAGCAATGTTATTAGAGGTTTGTCCACCCATTGACACAATAACACCAGCGGAGTTTTCAACTTCGTAGATATCCAAGACTCTCTCAAGGTTGATAGTTTCGAAATAAAGTCTGTCAGCCTCGTCGTAATCGGTTGAGACAGTCTCAGGATTGTAGTTAACCATGACCGTCTTAATCTTATTCGCACGCAGAGTTCTGACGGCAGTGACAGCACACCAGTCAAATTCGACGGATGAACCAATACGGTAGACACCAGAACCAAGAACCATTACACCGTTGTCATTGAAGTCCAAGTCATGTGTAGCGGCGTTGTAGGTCATGTACAGGTAATTGGTGAAGGCAGGGAACTCGGCTGCAACAGTGTCGATTTGCTTCACGAATGGCGTAATACCATATTCCTTTCTCAGACGACGAATGGCCACTTCGTTAGAGTTTAGGAAGCTAGCGATTTGTCTATCATCAAATCCAAGTTGTTTAGCCTGCTTTAAGACAATTGATGGTAGCTTCTCTTTCGTGCCAAAATCTGCAACCTTGCCAGAGAATCTGATCAGATCATAAAGCTTGTTCAAAAACCACTTGTCAATGTTGGTCATTTCCCAAACCTTATCGACCGAGTAACCAAGCTTGGCAAAAGCATTGGCAATAGCAAATATACGCAAATCGGATGGGTTGTTCAATTCGTAATCAATGTCGATCTCCATATCAGTTTGGTTGAAACCCAAGTTACTGTAGTCAGTCGATCTAATGGCTTTTTGGATGGCCTCTTCAAAGGTTCTGCCCACACTCATAACCTCACCGACGGACTTCATAGACGAAGACAAAGCAGTAGACACTCTTGTGAACTTCTTCAAATCCCATCTTGGCATTTTGACGACACAGTAATCCAGAGATGGTTCGAAACAAGCACAAGTAGATTTTGTCACAGAGTTGGTCACTTCATTCAATGGAATATTTAAACCCAGTTTAGCCGCAGTATAAGCCAATGGATAGCCTGTAGCTTTCGAGGCTAAAGCCGAAGAACGAGATAAACGTGCATTGACCTCAATGATGCAGTATTCCTTAGAAAATGGGTTCAGAGCATACTGGATATTACATTCACCAACAACACCTAAGTGTCTGATGACATTCACAGCCGTCGTTCTCAACATGTTGTAATCTTCATCCGACAGGGTCTGAGAGGGAGCAACAACAATGGAATCACCAGTATGAATTCCCAAAGGATCAAAGTTCTCCATGTTACAAACGGTAATACAGTTGTCAAAGGCATCACGCACAACTTCATATTCAACTTCTTTCCAGCCCTTCATTGATCTTTCAACCAAAACTTGTGGAGAAGAGGCAAATGCAACGTTACAAAGATCCACCAGCTCTTTTTCGTTGTAAGCAAAACCAGATCCTAACCCACCTAGAGCGTAAGCAGCACGGACAATAACAGGGAATCCAATGTCTCTAACTGCTGCCAAAGCTTCTTCAACAGAGTTGGCAGCTTGAGATTTGGCACATTTCTCATCAATTTCATTCATGGCTTGAGCGAAAAGTTCACGATCTTCTGTCGTGATAACGGTGTCAATTGGGGTACCAAGAACCTTGACTCCTAGGGTCTCAAACTCATCCTTCATCTCAATACCGACGGACAAAGCAGTTTGACCACCGAAGGTCACGTAGATTGCATCTGGACGCTCATGCAAAATGACCTTCCTTACAAACTCGGCGGTGACCGGCAAGAAATAAACTTTATCAGCCAGACCTTTCGAGGTTTGGATTGTGGCGATGTTTGGATTAATCAGAATGGTGTAAATACCTTCCTCTTTCAAAGCTTTGATGGCTTGAGAGCCAGAGTAGTCGAATTCACCAGCTTGGCCAATGGACAAACCACCAGAGCCAAGAACCAAAACCTTCTTTGGTTCCACTCTTGGGTGAGCTTTTCTGTTGTCCTCGATTTTTCCACCTGGAAATTCAACCGGTTTCAAAACGCCTGTAGCTTTATGCTCCTTCACAGCCTGAATAAAAACATCGAACAAAAACTCGGTATCTCTTGGACCTGGCGTTGATTCAGGGTGGAATTGAACGGAGAAGTATGGCAACTCAGTGTGGTAGATACCTTCATTAGAAGAGTCATTAGCGTTTGTAAATAGAGGTTTCCAGCCTTCGGGCAGAGAGTCAGCATCGACGGCAAAACCATGGTTCTGGGAGGTGATGTAACATCTTCCACTGATGGTAGAAGTACATGGAATGTTTTGACCACGGTTACCGAACTTCAATTTCAGAGTGGAGCTGCCACTAGCCCTTGCTAGCAGTTGATGACCAAGACAGATACCGAAAATTGGGGTCTTTTTTTCCTTGACAACCTTGGCTAATCTGTCGCTGAGATCAGTGAGCACTGAGGGATCACCTGGCCCGTTTGAGATGAACAACCCGTCGTACTCTTCCTTTGTAAAATCGTAGTCCCAAGGAACAACTAACAACTCGACACCACGTTTCACAAAACAACGAATCTGATTGTACTTCAAACCGACATCTATAGCAAGGATTCTCAAAGTCTTGCCATCTGCTCCCTTTTGCAAAGTGACATTATCGTGATCCGTTGGAGGCAAATATAAATGTGGTTCTGATCTGGAAACCTTTGCGACCAAATTCTGGACATTAGGATCGACCCATTCAGGAACGTCAAAGGCGTCCTTCCATTGGGAAGAGCTGATATCGATGCCCGCCGAGTTGTCCTTTTGCAAAGCAAGTCTACCGAGCATGGAACCCTTGTCTCTCAAGTGCTTGGTCAAAGCTCTAGTATCGACACCGTACACAGCTGGAACACCTTCCTCCTGCAACCATCTGCCAAGAGAAGACTTTGCCAGCCAGTGGGAGTAGGCCTCAGTGTAGTGTGAGATCACCAAACCGGCAACATGGATTCTGTTGCTCTCAAAATATCTTGGTAGACCCTCGACATACTCGTCGATCAATTGGCGGTCTGGCACACCGTAGTTACCAACCAAAGGAAAAGTGATCACAAGGATCTGGCCCTCGTAAGAAGGGTCCGTGACCGATTCAGGGTACCCGATTATCCCGGTTTGGAACACCAGCTCACCGGCTGCCGACTTGGGGGCACCAAAGGAGTAACCTAGCAGCGAAGTGCCGTCCTTCAGTTCGAGGGCCACCATTCTATCACCCGTAGCCTCCATTGGAGGGGTCACGGGAGCTGTAGGAATAATATAAGACATGGATTCAGCAAACGTTAAGTGGGGACTACTATTGGAAGCCGAAAACACGACCATTAGGTTAGTATCAGGTCAATTGAGCTGACTCACTTGCAGCCTTTCCTACCTCTTGATGATAGGGAAGTCTAGTCGTTGCGTGTGATTTTTCACCTAGCTTATCTCATCTCATCTCGAGATGAGATGAGATGGAGTGGCTAAGATGGAGCTTGATGCAGGTTCAACATACTAGCTGAGACGTGGATTGTAACTGGTGGTAGCACTTATTGTGGGGACTTAATGCTACTCCTTAGGACAACCGCGCTGTCTTTTATTATTGGTTGGGTTACGAGACTAAGAAGGAAGAAAAGAGAGGACAAGAAAGAACAGGACAAAGATAATGACAGGCTAAAAGATGAAAAGTAAATTGGTATGCTTTGTAAAACAAATTGATAGAAAATAGTTAGCTAAAAGTGAAATGAGGACAAGAGATCTCTTGGAAAATCTCATTGATATTTATACCTTGAGGGAGAGTCAACTTTGCCGCCCAACAGCTGGAGAAAATTTTTCTGGGCCGTTACCCGCTCTTAAAGGACGGGTAACTGATGGGTGACAGTAAATACTAGGTATTAGTATAATAATTATTATGTTGATAGTGTTAATACAGGATAAATTGTTACTGTACATATGTATATGTATGTATGGATTATGTATGATGAGTATTTACTGCTGGAACGAGATGGGTTGGCTCAGATCCATAGAGTAATGCTCGGAATCCTGGTCGGAACGTTCTTGCGAGTCTATAGAGCCAGGTGAATGGACCGATGAGGGTGCGGAGTGGGACTCTTTGGGGATGTTTTCAAGCGGGTAGTCGTTCTGATCTTCACCGGGTAGGTTGTAGTCTGGACTTTGGGTGTGCCTCTCGTACCCCTGTAGGTGTGCTTCTTCTTCTTGTGGTTCGGTGACCGAGCGGCGTAAACGCTGGAAGCCGCGGTGTAGCTGCCCTGTTCTTTTCTTGAAGTAGGCAGTAACGGGATCGACATTTTCTGCGGGCTGGGACCCGCGGTTACTGCGTTTCAGCTTGAGATCTTCGATGTGGTCGATGTGTTCCAGACGGTCACTGGGGAGCATGATAGCCCGGTCCAGAGCGTAGGGCAGCCCTCTATGTCTGCCCCTGATTAGCATGGCGATGATGACAAGTTTGGATAGCGTGGTAAACTGGCCTGAGAATGACGTGTTGGTGTTCGGGAAGCCAAGTGATAGCCCAACTGTACCATATGCGCTGACGATCTCAAATAGGACAGAAAACACATTGAAATCGGGCTTACTGGTGTCCTTAATTTTGCCTCCTTCACATAGGCAGATGATGAACAGCCCAAGGAACAGGAACCAGATATCGAATGACAGTTGTCTTCGCAAGTGAGCCCCGATAAAAGACTCGTTGGACTTTTTGTCTTTCTTCTTCTTTCTACTTCTCCTGGAATCTGTATCACTGGATTCCTCGCTGTCGGTACTGTCAGCCGTGCTGGACGTGTTTTGCCTAGCCATTTCACCATAAAGCCCCAAGGATTGCTCTTCGTAGACGTTAGTTCTTCTGATGGAAATGGCGAGCGGCAGCACCGAGACGTACATCATTAACATGTAGGAGACTTGGATAGCCGGGTGCAGTTTACTCAAGTCGACAACAGAAAAACCGGCGGTCCTTGTGCTGACTGCTTGAAACAATCCGTCTAAGACTCTAAATCCCCTAGCTAATGGTCGAAGCACAGCAGCGCCGAAATCCAATATGATAAAAAGGATTAGATCGATACCATTCAGAGCCACTAAGGTGGCTAGTAACCACCAGGTGGCAGCGCTTGGAAATAGAAGCGTGAAGCAACGACGAGGATGATCCAATAGAAATCCAAGGTTTTCCTTAAACTGTGAGAGCTCAGGCGACAACTTAAAGAGCACCCATATGACGAAACGTAGGAGAACAGGAAATCCCGTGTTTCCAACAATGATGAACCAGATCATTACAACTAAGGGGTAAACTGCTTTGTTAAAGGAGATCATGGAGTCTCGCGTTACGGTAAGGCCAAGATCCGTGAAAGCACTCATGGCCGTGAAAAAGCCCCACCAAGTTGGTGAAACTCCGTTTTCTCTGATAATCTGCTTATAGTATGGCTGGTGTAATACCCATGGAACCATTAGAACAAATGCAAGTATTAAGAACCCCAGGTAGTAGATCACGAGTATGCGACAGAGAAGCTTGATTGACGTGTACTCTATACCACCTAACTCTTCTCTTTGTGCCTTGCTCAATCCTGTAAAAGCCGAGTTACGACCAATAGTAGGCTGCCAAGACAAATAATTAGTGCTCATGGTTCTGGCGATCGCGGGCCGACCGTCGGTGAACTCTGGATCGAAAGTCATTCCGTAGTAACCTTGCTCTTCATCCAAAGGATCACGATAACCAGAGCCGTTTTCATGGAAATTAATGCTATTGTTGTCATTTGCGGAAGAAACATCGCCTTTAGTATTATCACGATCATTGGATTCGCCTGAATGGACTTCGTGCGAGTCCGCATTTGACGAGACATCATCTTCAACATTGAGGGCTTCTTGCATCCATGGGAATCCTGCCGAGTATTCGTTCTCAAACTTTTTAGTATTCCAACTACGTCTTCTCAGCGGGTTTTGTTTTCTGTGTTTTCTTTTCCAATCTTTGTAAATCATTCTTTGAAACTCAGGAGACTGTGCCAGTTGGTTGAGGTCTTTTGCCTGACGAGCGTCCATAGTAATACTTCGAGGGAAAGCATCTAATTGATCGTACGGTCTATTTTCCACCTCGCCCGTCGTAGGAACTTTTCTGAGCTCTCGCTTATCTCCCTGTGACATAGGGTGCTCCTCCTCTTCTTCATCACTTTCATTATCAGCGAAATACTCTTCCATATAGTCTTTGTCAGTCGGTTCATCTTCATCATCCGTCAGACTTCTTCGCTTGTCATTACCAATACCGTCGGCAGAATTAGACGATAGCCGCCTTCTCAACTTTTGTCTCAATTCCCTCCCTTTTGAAAGATGCTTTAATAAACCACGATTAGGTTTGGTTTTATAAGCCTTGGAGTGGTAACGAGGACTACTATCACTTTTTGTGATTCTCGAAGGGGGGCGTTTTGGCTGTGCCGAAACATCGAACTGAATGGTCGGCCTACTTGTTATAGGCGTCTCAGGGTTTGTTGCCGCATTTTTATGGTTTTCATCAGCTTCTCGCGAAACTTTCATATCTGTATTTGGGACGAGGCGGGTATCGTGTTGTTCAACCGCAGGATCATTGTCGAATTCATGACTCTCTATAAAATCACTCTGATTAGCATCACTCAATTCCTTTTCGTAACCTTGGGGCACTTTCGTAGCGCCCCCATGATTGCTCTCCCTATCAGTTGGTCCGCCCACCACAAGAGCTGGTCCGTCATCCTCGTTATCCTCCTGATGCTTTCCTTGCATCATCTGTATTGACATGTACATATCTTCGGGGGAAATATCAGCGGAACTTCTTCGAGCAGCAAACCTTTCGCGAGGCTTATTTGACACTTTGGTGCCTGGTTCTTTGAAGACCAATCCACCACGGGTATGAACATTAGAGTAGCCATTATCCTTCACAGTATTTGAGCTCGACCAAGACGATCCATTTGAGTCAAGCCCTACATTATCATGAGATTTTCCTGGATCCTGACTGTCCTGAGCCTCAGCATCCTCACCTTCTTCTCTGTAGAATTTCTTCCCACTAAATAGCTTTTCCTGAAAGTTGTCATCATTTCTAGAGTTCGATGGCTTGATTGGAAGCGAATTCGTCGGACGCTGAGGCATCCTGGACATCGTCCTGCTGGTCATTTCACGGCCCAATATAGTTTTGGTTCTTCTCATCTTGTAATTCTTCTTGGATATGTCCCTGATACCATCAAAATACCGTTCGAACCAGTACAACCTCACAAATGCTAGGCAGCCATGTATAGCTATTGGAGTGCAGAAAATGCAAGTGATGTAGATGACAATCTGTTGGTACAGCGATAAAGTATTTGTATCAACCGTGTTCAGTCCACCTTGCGTGGTTGCACCAGTAGCCAGGAATAGTATGTCAATGTAACTTATGTTTTTAACAGGGTACATCAAGATTGACGCAATAATGGTGACAAAGATAATATAGAAGTAATGGACAGCCAAAAAGTTAGGGAAAACGTACTTCCGGATCGGTCCCAGGTACGAGCCACAGGCAGCAATGACATCTCTAAATTTGTGACCCAAGGTCTTCTTATAGCGGGTATTCAACGATGCCAAGGTTGGAACATGACTCAATTTCCTAGCGATCATGTAAAGGCCTTTTTTGGTTTAAGCTCAGGTGGAAAATGAGCCCACCACCGGCGGACCAATTATATTCTTGATAAATTCAGTCGTTAGAGCCAATTAGCGCTCTTCAACGCCTCACCTAGAGCACTTTCGGTGTGTGTTTAAATGTTGGTACTGTCAAGTAAACGACATCGCCTTTTGAAAGAATGGCGATCATACAAGACGCTGGCGACAAAGACATGATAATTAAACAAAACTGCTAAAGCAACCTCTATTAAACCTTTGATCATTTCTCACTGGACCCGACACGTAATTTAGGTAACATAGTAGATCTATATCCTCAGCCATAAGCGTAGAGGTGGGTAGGGACGCCAGGACAATCTTCTAATTAGGCTCGGATGTCTCGGATATTGTACCACAAACCGTATGACTGTGAGTACATGTTTAGCTATGAAGCTAGCTATAAATATGCAAACTATAAAGTGTATCGTCAAAGTATCTAAACGGCTACTCTTACAAGCCACCCATATGCAATGCAGGTACGTGTTTTGGAAGCTCTTTCTCACCTCTCTCGGCAAGTAGCTCCTTCCTTCTGTGTAGCCTGGTGGTGATATAATCACTCATCCCAACGTCAACATCCTTATACTTTTTCAGCCATGGATGTTCTAAAAGTGCAGCATACGTCGGTCTTCTCTCTGGGATCTTCTGTAAACACACCGAGACAAAGTCTTGTGCATCGGCGCTAAATTTATCACGGGGAAGCTTAGGTGGTGGACCGTCAACGATGGCACTCAACTGTGAAAATATGTTGTCGAAAGTCTCTGGCGGGTACGGATATCTCCCGAGGGCCATCTCCAAAATACTTAGCCCTAAGGACCATATATCCGATTGAACTGTATAGGTGACTCTATCAGGATTCAAGGATCTGATACGCTCCGGAGCCATGTAAGACTGACAGCCGATGTTCGTTTTGGCAAGTGATGCAACTAAATTTCCCGACACTCCGAAGTCACACAGTTTCACAGTACCGTGCTTTGCAGAACATAGAATGTTCGTTGGCTTGACATCCCTGTGAATGATGTTGTGAACGTCCTTCAGCTCTTTCAGCCCCTCGATCACAGCATGGGTGATGTATGCTAGTTGTGGTTCGTCTATGCCTCCCATTTCGGGTGATGCGTCGTAAATTTTATCGAGAGATCCTCCATCCATGAACTCCATGCACATGTAGACAGCGCCTTCAATGAAAAACGCTCCGTAAAAGTCGACAATGTACGGGGACTGGCACTTGTGTAGCACCTCGAGCTCCATTAAGATCTGTCTGAACTTAGCCTCGTCCAGCTCAAGCCTCACCTCTTTCATCGCCATTATGACATTATTAGGCTTGTGCAGCACCTTAGAGACGTTACCGTAGTTACCATGGCCCAGTTCTTCCAGAAACTCCAGCTCATCCAACGTAATTCTTGAGCTATTGCCGTTACCAAAGTCGATACCCTCGGAAGACAGTGATAGCTTTCCGGCAAAATTCAGAGAGCCCGACTTGATGTCCACGTACTTGGAGAAGTTAGCAAACAGGCCACCAGAATTGCTATTCGTATTTCTTGGAGCGGTGCCCTCTGTGTCACGCTGCTCTTCGTTGCTGGAAGAGGTCGAGGTCGACTGCACGCCATTTATCAAAGATCCCGGGTTCGACCGGTTCCCACCACTGGTACCTGGTCCAGATGTGCTTATATGATTGCTGTTGGAAGGTGCAGGTGCAAATTCCTGTGGGGGGTGTGCCTTCGGATCACCTTTTCCGGGCAATTTGAGCGACATGCCACCCATAGGCAGTTTTAAACCTCGACGAGCACTCAAGCTCTGCGCGGGCTGGCTGCTTATTCCCTGAGCACCCGGTCTGGCAGCCAGAGGTCGCCTTGGAGCTTTCCTGCTGGGATTGAACTGTGTCTTACCGTCCAGGGCCGCTGAAACAACTTCCTTTCGTTGCAGACGCTGTTCCAGGGCTGCCTGCCCCGCAGGGAGATCCCCTGCAGGCAGTGGGGGCAATGGTTTATTCACTATCTGCTGCATTTCCTGGGCATTCTTCACTTTCCCGCTACTCTCGACGTCGCTCTTATTGCTCCCGACACTCCCAGTCCGTTTCAGCGCCCTCTGCTCTTGAAAAGCCTTCACACGGGCATGTAAATTAGCATTTATATTGCCATAGTGTGCGGATGATGACGAGGAAACCTGTCCAGTCGCTCCTACATTCGAACCGTCCGTCTTTCTGGACTCCTGACCCAGATTCAACTTCGAAAACTGTTCGTTCATACTAGCCACTGACTATCTCCGCTACTTTCCACCCTTCGATCGCACTCTGTAGGTTCAATGGGCCGTTTTAATAATCATCAATCCTTCTTCTGTCATCAGAACCCTCAATTAAATCTTTCTACTATAAGCAAAGAAGGGAAAAATTGGAACACTAGCAAGAGTCAAAATGTACGACGCCTATTATAAAGATATAAATTGGAAGTTTAAGCCTATTTAGCCAGCAAATAGCTGCTTGGCGGAGTCATTATGAGCGTGTAGTGCCGTATAGCATTGTGTATTGCTGTGTATCAAGGCAGGTGTTTAGACTGCGACAGAAGAGATAGAACTGCGCAACTGGCGAGATATCCTAGAAGTTGAAAAAACGCCCGGCGTGAAAGCTGGATCTGCTGCAAAGTGCTGTGAGATTTGGCGAATATGTCTCTTATCTGCTTGAAAAAGAATATCATGTGGGCGCGGGGGTGTAGAAGTATATGCTTCTGGGCTTGAGAGTGTGTATGAGTGTGTCTGTGAGTCTTTTTGTTTAGTAGTGATGGATGCTCGAGCGAGCGAGGCGAGTTAGTGATGGACGCTTGGCGGGACGTAGTGGAAGAAAGAGGCTAGTAGAACACGCGGCTGTTTTCCTCGCGTTCATCTTCGCTTTCACTTGTCTGATTGTGGGATAAGGACTCGTCGTGGTGGTTGCTTTCCTTATGGGCCAGCTGGGCGGCCGCTATGACGTTTTCCTGTAGACCGAGCATGGCGTCGTCCATCAGGTTTTGGTCGTTCCTGTCAAACTCGATGGGTGTGTTCTTGGATGTTGTTTTCTGTCTCTTGCGGTGATTTTCCTCCTCCATGAAGCGGTTAAAAGCGTTCATCGATTGGTCGTTGTGCAACATGGGCTGCATGAGGTTTTGGGATTTGTCGAAGTCTATAGAGTCGATGTGGGGGGTTGGAGCCGACTGGCTGATGTTTTCTTGGCCGTCTGCTGGCGTAGATCCTTTTTCGAGCATATCTGTGTTGTCCTTGGCGTCCTCGTTGTCGGTGTCCGCTTGTAGTGAGCCGACAACCACGGCAGCCATTCTGGAAAGCTGTGCGGAGTGGTCGAGGTCCTCTTCTAGCTGGCTGGCACTGGTGGGAAACATGTGCGCCTGCTTGACAGGCTTGTTGGGTTTTACTATGACCCCTACACCGTCCTGGTGTCTCAATTTGCACCTTTGGCATTGGGCAATCACCTCGGAGACCGTGTTCTTGATCCCCTTCCAGTGGTACCTCTCCACAATTCTCGTCGTTATCTTGTTGATACCCTGGTGTTCTACGGCATGCATATCGAGTGCGATCTGTCGTTGTTTCTCTGGTTCGAAGACGATTTCCCGGCCTCTGGTCATTAGCTTCCCGTTAAGTAGTGAATGGGTCCTTGAACTTACTCTCAGTCTAGCCTTTTCGTTACGGTCACAGTTCGCCGGGTATTTGCCAGTCTCCAAATAGTACTTCAGTCGCTCATACTTCGCGATATCGTTGGTTTTCTGGGGATCTCGTAGTAAATCTATGCTTCTTGTAATGTGTGTGAATTCTTTGCCGTAGATGAACGAATCCACCGGCACATCAAATCCCTTGAGGATGCCGGCTTCAGGAAGTTTGCCAATTCTTTTGAAATTTAAGCCCTCCAGTATTCGTCGAATCCCCACGTTCGTGCCATATATGAGTGGGAAATAGCAAGAAGTAAAACCGAGCCTCTTTGACCATTCTATAAAGGTCTCCACCAGAGTACGGCCGATTCTCTTACCTCGGATACCGGCGTTCACCAGAAAGGTTCCTGTTACTACGTGTGACGACCGACCTGGATACGCAGGTTGCAAGGAAAAGATTCCCAGACATTGTTTCTCCCATTGAATATTCAAGTTCAGGTTTCGACGTTCCTTCCTTTTCTTGTATTGTGACGTTTGCCTCATCGTTTCGATATCCGTGCCGTAGTTATTCTCTAGGTCCGAAAGGTCATTTTCCATGCTGTAGTCAAGTTCTGGTATCTCTCCCAACACCATGATAGCAATGTGTCCATCAGGATGGAACCACGCCTCTTTGAACTGATCCAAGGACAAGGTTTCGTAATATGGAAAACTATCACCTTTCTCAATCTCCATATTGAACTCATCCAGAAGAAATGCTAAAAGACCCATCGGCAGCAACTCTGAATTCGCTGGAATGGGATACATCGTAGCCACGGTCTCACCATCTTTAAGCAGAATGGTATGCGGATGAAGCGGCGTTAAAGCCTGATCCTGTAGTTGCTCGTCTTCTTCCAAAGCAGATCCAGCATGTGAAAACATCTCTATCGTGGTCCTCAATCCATTATCAGGGCCCTATATGAAGTTATCTGACAGAAGGTGTTTTAAAGATCATCACTTCTTTACTACGCAAACGCGCGTAACGAACAGCTTAGCGATGGGCACTACAGTTGATACAAGGTGATACGTCAAATTGTAAGCACGATTTAGGCTGAGATGAGCCGCATATCAAGAATCGCCATTGGTCAACTGTGCTCCTCGTCGAGTTTGAGCAGAAACTTGGAAACCGTTAAGAGGCTGATTGGTAAAGCCATAGATAGCGAGGCTCAGGTCATATTCTTCCCTGAAGCAACCGATTACATTGCAAAAAATGCCGAACATTCCAAGAAGCTTGCGTACAAGAGTCCATTGTTTGTGGAAGAATTGAGGGGGGAGATCAAAAATGTGTTTGAGAAGACATCAAGGAAGATTGATGTAGCTATTGGAGTCCATTTGCCACCTACAGTGTTTGAGCTGGAGAAGGGAGAGAATAGGGTGAAAAATGTATTACTCTACATCGACTACAAGGGCGATATAGTCCAATCATACCAGAAAGTCCACCTGTTTGATGTCGACGTGCCTAATGGGCCCGTCATGTTGGAGTCCAAGTCTGTGCAACCAGGTAACAAGTACGCGGACGTTGTAGAGACACCTGCAGGTAAATTGGGGCTTGCAATCTGCTATGACATTCGGTTCCCCGAACAATCACTCGAACTCCGGGCTAGAGGGGCCGAAGTGTTGTGCTTTCCGAGTGCTTTCACTATGAGAACTGGTGAAGCACACTGGGAGCTTCTGGGGAAAGCCAGGGCCATAGATACCCAGTCTTTCGTGATAATGCCCGCACAAAACGGCCAGCACGATGTGATGGCGGATGATGATGGTGCCATCAGTGACAATATTACATCGCGCATATCGTGGGGTCACTCAATGGTCATTGATCCCTGGGGCCAGGTCATAGCACGAGCAAGCCAAGTAGGAGAAAGCGAGCTCCTAATTGCCGAGCTGGACTACGGCATTCTGGAGAGAGTAAGGACCAATATGCCTTTAACGCAACAGCGTTCTGCAACGAATAAATTATTACAAACCAATTAGTTAATTCTTTTCAACAAACTCTGGCAAATTCTTCACCTGCTCTTCGTTTCTCGTTTTATTAACTACTTTGAAAGCGAAGGTCAAGTAAGATGTGTGCGACTTAAGCTCGGGCTCGATCTTCGTTACCTGCTTCCACTTGTAAGCCGAATCACCCTCCTTTATACGAGAACCTTTACCGAATGGATTGAATTTTGTCTTTTCTGTGGTCGGTCTTTTATCATCACTAATTTCTTCATGTGGTTCATCATTTAGAATACTGTCACATATGCGCTTGCGCCTTTCAAGGCCCTCATTTTTACGCCTCTTCACGTCTCTGAGTCTTTCAATCGCGTCATCTAAGGTCCGCACCATCTGTCTACGGCTCTCGTACTGCCTTCCTTGAATTTCCACCATCTGGAGATCGTTCCAACCGTTGTTTTCGAGTGCCTCGATCGTTTTATCCACCTGCTCAATACAAGGAGAAAAGCAGCACAATCCAACCTTCTCACTTTTGCTGATTACATCATCCAAGTGCGGAATCGCGTCCCATGGTGCCGGTAAATCGAGGAAAACTGCGTTGGCATCAACATTCACCGACTCTTCGCTCTCCCCGAACTGATAAGAAGTAACGTCCGTTGGCTTAATTGTGAACCCACCAGCGCAAACATCCCTATGCGTTATGGTAACATTTTTGTCGTGATGGATCAAGCCGTGCTCTACAAACTCGGCCAATGCCTCCTCGTACCGCGGTTTATGGAACTCGTAACTGTATAGATGGCCTACAGTTCTCGCAAAAGCGTGAGAAAATGACCCCGAACCTGTCCCAGCCTCGATAACCCTACTTCTCGGGCTGCAATTGAGTCTTTCCATAATGTACGAGGAATCCGGCGTATACACAATCTGTGTTCTGTGTGGTAGAGAGAGTGTCCACAGCTCCGGAGTAGGCTGCAAGACATGAATAAATGCAAACTTGTTCGAGCCCTTCGTGCGAATAGCAATCTGCGAACCATACGGCTTTCCAATCATTAGTTTGTGTGGGAAAGATCCGTAACGTGTGTTAAAAGTCTCATTGGAATTCACTTTGATAGGCTTGATATTATCCCTCGAAATCCAGACCAGTGCTAATTCGCCCTCCTTGACTAAGTCCCGGTACTCCGAAAATGCCGACATGACCAGTTCAACTGCCAGAATCTTTGATGCTAACGCTGCGATGAGCTGCTTGAAACTTTTCATCAATACTAATTATACTGAAAAGTTTCGATGTTGATCACGTGACGATTGTGACTCTCTATATACTAGTACATGTCAGACTTGTGGAAGTCGTACAGCAGCCCATAGCGGGCCAATTGCTTACCTTTGGCTGTTTCGTGGCGGTATCTAGCTTCGTCCGCGTCCCTGCGTCTCTTGCTTGCCTCTGCGAACGGTATCGGCTCCATGGACTCCAGAGGCGCGTCCTCGCGGTCGATATCGACCTCACCCAGCATCACAACGTTCTCACCACGAACCATGAACAGCCCGCGCGTCTCCTCTGCATACTGGTTGCTCTCAGGGACGTATATGCGCTCCACACAGTGCTCTAATATCACATTGGCATATTGGTCGAAAGTCCGCAGCACACCAAACAGCATTTTCCCGTCCCGCAGAAGCACAAATATCTTGCGGTCCACAGATCCTACGATAGCTGCTGTTGTCGTGAAGTTGTATTGGTCCAAGTACAGGTCTGCCTCTCCCTCGGTGATCTTTTTGGACCCACCAGCGCTAGCTGCTGGCTTCCTACTCTCAACCTCGGACATAATGAATTAACTGGTCTACTTAGAACTCAAACACCTTCGTAATCGATCGAATGAGGTCTCTTCTACTAGTTCATCAGTTGGTAGTGAGCTTACTCTACTATACAATACAGTACTGAAAAAACAAGAGCTGTTACCCGAAGTTTCACTCTAATAGGCTTTAAAATAGAAGGATAATGGAGTGATAGTTGTTAGCTTGGGAGGCCATTGGTGATTATCAGTGCTATCATGTCGATGTTTAAGACCTTGCAGCACCAGCCAAGGGTAATCTCTTTGTTCACCCATAACTTGGAAAACAATAAGGCAACAGAGGCCATTCTACAGGTGCTAAGATGCGATGCGAATAGTAAGTACAATGTGGAGCTAGATACGAAGTTTCCGACCTTGGACCAGCTGAAGTATATGAACGGGATAAACTCGCAGTTACTGCAGAAGCAGGTCCCGACTTTGAGTCAACTTTTGAAGTACAAGCCCCACGATCCAGTGTTCCACTCGGAGTTAAAGGAGTGTGTAGCCAAGGGGATTTGGAACTCGAAGACTCCATTGTGGGTAGACTGGGAGAGAAAACAAATGGGTAACGACACGAAAGGGATTGAAGGCCTGCTTGAGCCGCAGGAAAAGGCCTAACTATATGTAGAGCTATGTAGAGGGGTGTCTTAAAACCCCATTCTTTCAATGACATAGTTCTGGGCAGCGACCCCGAGAGATAAGGACAGTCCGTCCTCGACCCATTCTTTGACCCAGTCGCTGGGGTCAACAACTTCCTCCTCGGAATCGGTCTGCTCTGTGGCTTTCTCGAGCCAGCCCACCCATTTCGTGGGGAAGCCCTGCGACCTGGTGATCGTCGAGATGTCATTGGTGATGTCCTTGAGAATTACGGTGAAACTGAAGTTGCCTGGTTGGCGCGTATCTGTGGTAACAATATCGTCCTTTGCAAGCTTACTGTCTTGTGGGATCCCGATAGGCAAGATCGATATGAAGATGTCGCTGATGTTGGCTTCGCCGCCGACGCTTTCCTTCTGATCTTGTGCGTCCTTCTGCTGTTTCAAAACCTCCTCATGGGCCTTTTCGAACAACTTTATGGCATTATCGAGGTTTGCAAATGCAAGCTTCTCACCGTCGGTTATCTTACCGTTAAAGAGGTTCAATCTGCGTTGGCCAGCAGACTCGTCGTCCTTCTCTGCCTTGTTTGGATGGCCCCACTGGTCTACAAAAATCCTAATACCACCTTGCACCTGGGAACTCAACACTTGATCGAATTTTTGCTCGACATTGTATTGTAAACTTGGGAAATTGACCAAGTCGTGTACCAGATGAATCCTCAACACCTCGTCGGTCTCGCCTGCGACTATTTTCTGTAAGTTTCTAGCCAATTCCGTGATAGTCTGAGCGTTTATCTTCGAAGTAAGATCCAACTGTTCGCTCGCAAGTTTAGTCTTGATCTGAGAGGCCTGTTCTGTCGTTTTGTTCCAAATACTCGACACCGTGGCGGAGCCTGAGGAGGACCACCAGTTAGATATGGATGTGATAGGATCCTTCAAAGGTTCATCAGCTTCATCCTTCTCATCCCCTTGCACAGCCGTCTCTTCTGAAGCTTTTTGCCTTGGGGCCTGTGCCTCTGGAGCCTTTTCCTGCGTGGCCTTTTCCTGCGTGGCCTTTTCCTTTGTAGCCTTTGCATTTGGAGCCTTTTCAAGTTCCTGAGCTTTTTCCTCTTGGCTACCTTTCTCTACGTTCTTGTTGTCACCCTTCTTATTCAAACTCAAGTTACTCTTCTCTAGCTCGTCCAGAAAGTCCATAATATCATCATCGTTCTTGCCCTTCCCCTCGCTCACCTTAGTCGCTTTGGAGTCTCCATTCTTAGGCAAAGACTCCAAAAACTCGAAAACATCGTCTGCTTCTGTAGATTCACGCTCAGCCATCCTATCGATACACAATTGACATTCAAAACAGTTGTGCTTAACTTTGCACTAGGCTGTTGAGTGCTTATAAGGCGACGGACAATAACGCGAAGACGTGGCTAGCCAGCTCAACTTGACTATAAAAAGAGACGCAAGAGAACAAAGCCATACTATCAAATTACGTCTTCTTAATAGCTCTATGGACAGGTTGGACTGTACTTAAAATCATAGTTCTTTCAAACGGTCTCTTGACAACCTAGGAAGGACGTTTGATGCCAACTTGTCAATAAAGAATGCTAAAATTCAGCAATTTTCAGTGAATTTAATTCACACTCCTTCTGCTGATAACTAAGGGTCTTACAGTCTAGTATAAAATCTGAGATGCTTCTCTCTTTTACAGTTCTTTTCTGTTGATAGAGCGAAGTGGGAAAATTTTTCAATTGACAAGCTCATCTCATCTCATCTCATCTTATCAGACAACGAAAACAGCCTCCAGCTATCTCGATATGCCCTCTAAGAACTCTATCAATAGGCCTAAACTTACTGTGAATCTCGCCCGCAAGACCCAGTCTCTTGCGCACAAGAGGGACCAACGGGAAAGGGCCGGTCTCTTGAAGCCTGCTAGATCGAGTGAAAACTCCAAATCTGGTCAAATAAAGTCGGTACCGCTGGATCTGTATTTCCAGGGCAAAGAGGGCAAAGTGGCCGCTAGCGGTATCACTACCAAAACTCTTTCGAAGAAAAGGGCCAAAAAGATCGAGAGAAACATCAAGTATGCTGAACAAAGGAAGCTATTGGCGGAATTGCAGGATAAAGCTTTAAATGAGGACGAAATGGATTTAGATCTCCCAGCAAGCTCGAAGAAGACCGAGGAAAGGAAGATTACGATGAAGGATGCGCTGTGGAAGATCCTGGATGACACTTCAAGCCAAGGCCTAGTGATAAGCAACGGTCAGGGAACCACGTTGGGTGGCCCTGTTTCTTCCTAAGGGTTATAGCACTATATAAATAATTTGTACATTAGTTCAAGATACCTCTAGACTCCAAGTTTTGAGCCACTTCACCCTTCATAAAGCTGATCACCTCTGCTGGGTCTGCAGCTGTAAAGACACTGGTCCCAGCGACAATGACGTTAGCACCTGCCTTAGCAGCATGTGGGATGGTCTCCTTGCCTAAACCGCCATCGACCTGGATGTCCAATTGTGGGAACTGGCGTCTCAAAGTCTCGACCTTGGGCATCATATCGGCCATGAACTTTTGTCCACCGAACCCGGGCTCGACGGTCATCACCAAGGCCATGTCGAGGTGAGGGCCCAGGTCAAAAAGAACATCGACTGGGGTACCAGGCTTGATTGCACACGCAGCTCTGCACCCGTGGCTCTTGATCAACTTGACCAATGCCAGAGGGTCTTTCGTGGCCTCGTAATGGAAGGTGAACTGGTCCGCACCGCACTTGACAAAGTCTGCGACCCATTTCTCTGGCTGCTCCACCATCATGTGGCAATCAAAGAAGGCCTTAGGCTTATCGGAGGAAGAATCTCCCGGTCTGGGAACGGCCTTGCGCAACGAGGTGACGATCGGTTGGCCCAAGGTGATGTTGGGCACGAAATGACCATCCATAACATCGATGTGCAGCCAATCTGCTCCAGCATTGATTACTTTATGGCATTCGCAGCCCAAATTGGCGAAATCGGACGCTAGAATACTGGGGGCAATAATTGGTTTGACCATCGCTGGTGTGTTGAAGAGGTTACGAGAGATCGCCCGGCGATGGCCAACCTTAAATACCGGGGACAGACAGGAGAGTCACTTGAATGAGAACAACTACTCCCCATCCCCATGGAATTGAGTCTGGTCCGACAGATCTTCTGATTGACATATCTACTGGCATATCTACAAGGTCTCGTAAAAACGTCATTCTAGCCTACAAGAATCGTAATTCGAGCGTTGAAACATCCTCAGGTGCCAAACTCGACTAAGCACAGACTATTGGCAAGAAGAGAAGGCACAATGGTGTCTCTTAGCTGAGTAGTTCGCCTTCTTTTCGAGCATTCTCCTATATAGCCGTGAGTTGATAAATTTTCACTCCAAATTTTGTTGAAAATCTGCAAGAACTGTAACAAGCTGACAATTAATAAGAACTTGTCGAGCAGTTAGAAGACCGTTGTTAGCGCTATCAACCGGTGAACTGCAATGTCGGCTCCTATTAGAACGAAACCTAAGTCTTCTATGAAGATTGATAATGCTCCTACCCCACACAACACTCCAGCAAGCTTGCTAAACAGCAGCTTCCTGAAGAATGGGAACCCTGTGAAGAATGAGAGCAAGAGCGAGACCATTCCACAGACGATCAGTGAGGAGGATTTGCAGAGCGCTCTTTCCAAGCAACCTTTCTTGTTGCAGAGTATTCAGGACAAGTTAGGCACGTTGGTCGGCCAGGACAGTGGATACGTGGGCCAGCTGCCGGAGAGCGTAAAGGAGAGGATCTATGGGCTGAAAGCTGTCCAGCGTGATCTGTTTGCCCTAGAAAAGGACTTCCAAGTCGAGATGTTTGAGCTGGAACGCAAATACCTGGGGAAATACGCACCTCTGCACGAGCATCGTTATAAAATAGTGAGTGGAGAGGAAGAACCCACAAGTGTGGAGGTTGCCAAGGGCAAGGAACTGGAAGGTGCTGCTGAGGAGGAGGAACCACAGGAAGAGGGAGAAGAACCACAAGAGCCTGTCAAGGGCATTCCCTCGTTCTGGCTCACAGCGCTCGAGAATTTGCCCGTAGTGTCCGACACCATAACTGACCGCGATGCGGAGGTCTTGGACTTTTTACTAGACATCAAGCTGCAGTACTTGACTGACGGGAGACCCGGATTTCAACTGGTCTTCGTGTTCGACCCCGACACGCCCTTCTTCAAGAACAAGACCTTGACCAAGACCTACTACTACCAGAGCGAGCTCGGCTACTCCGGTGACTTCATCTACGACCACGCAGAGGGTGAAGACATCAAGTGGACTGACAACGAATCCAACACAACGATCTCCGTCGAGATGCGCAAGCAGCGTAACAAGGCCACTAAGCAAGTAAGAACGATCGAGAAGATCACTCCAGTCGACTCCTTCTTCAACTTTTTCGACCCACCAAAGGTCCCAGCCCGCGACACCGCCGAGGAAGAAGATCAGGAAGAGCAGGAAGATCAGGACGAGGACGAGTTGCAAGAGCTTGAAGAGCGTCTAGCCCTAGATTACTCGATCGGTGAGCAATTGAAGGACAAACTGATCCCCAGAGCCATAGATTGGTTCACAGGCACGGCGTTGGAGTACGAGTTCGACAGCGAGCTAGTTGACGACGACGATGACGACGACTACGAGGATGAGGACGACGACGATGACGATGAGGACGAGGACGGGGAACAAGAAGGTGACGACGCAGAGCAAGAACAGGACGACTTCGCGGGCAAAGAAAACCCACCAGACTGCAAGCAGTCTTAAGCCACCCAACCACCGTCCGCCACAGTATGTAGATCCGATGCAATGGTCAAGTTCATATGGTTAAGTTCCTATATATATATAAGCGTTACTTCCGTAACCCGGCCGGTATGTAAAGGTTATATGGTACAGGTATATAAGGGGCCTAGGTCCGATAAGACTTTGACTGCCACTACAGTAGAGCTAGTCTACCAGAAGCTAGTAATGACAGGCTCTAACGTTAAAGTTGTGGTTAACAAAGATACGACAGATCGGTTCGCGCGTAACTCGCCAACTTTGAACCACTTGTACAAGTACCCTGTGGTCTCACGGACCCTGAACCAGGTTGTAACGGCCCCAGTCGTTTCTCAAGTGTTGTCTGTGGTTATAGTAGTGCTGCTTTCCATCAAGCATACGTTGGTGGACTCGAAGTACTCGCCAAATTTCATCAAGATCGGGTACAACGCCATTAGCGGGTTTGGACTTAGATTTGACGAGCTTGTGAACGTTCTGTTCCTGCGTGAGGGTGTAGATGCGTTTTTGAGAGGCTGGGACTCGCATGGACAGAAACCAGGAGCTTGGCTGTTGTATTTCTGGGTGGATTACGTGGCCAACATCTCGAACATCCTTTTGAACCAGTTTGTTGTGCAACCATTCAAGTTGAGTGTCGAGGACAAGCCCGAAGAAGAGGAGAAAAGCGATGCATCGCTTCCCCATGTGTCCCAGCTAACTTCCACCACAAGGAGTATCTCCAAGGACTTGCACAGCAAGTTGCAAGCAGACTACATCGGACCAACCACTGACTTTGCTCGCCAGAAGTACGACTCTCTTGTGAAGCCTACGGCTGACAAGTTGCAATCCGAGTATATTGACCCCACCAGGGCTCAGCTGCAAAGCCTTGCTGAGCCCACTCGCGCTCAGGCTTTGGAAACCTACAAAGTGGTGTCTTCGACCTACGAGGACAACTTGAGCAAGAGCGAAAGTGTACCACGGGCAATCGTGAACACCGGCATCGATCTGAAGAACCTCACCATAGAAAACTTAAAGTCCAACAAGTCCGAGCTCGAGCGTGATGCCCAGCACACCAAAGAACTACTCGAAAACAAGAAAGAAGTGCTCGGTCAATCTGCCCACGAGAAGGTTGACAAACTTGGCAACACTTTGAAATAGACCAAATATTTTACTGTTTTACTTTCGCTTGTTTTGAATTCACCATTGCTACTATTCGGTTTCTCCCACCTCCTCTGATCTGTTCAGTTTATTTTACATAGTGTCGCTTTTTCTTATATAAACTATAAAACTATGTTGTGGCTTCCCTTACAAACACGCATCAGGTGTAGCTATACAGAACCATGTCCAACCACGACCATACATTCCATGGGCGGAAGAAGAAGCTGTCCGGATGGGTCAAGAGGATCATACAGCCTAAGGACTCGTCTAATAGCCCCCTTACGCCTGCAGAGACCAGTGACGAGGACGACTCCGTGTCGATGAAAGTTCTGTGGGACAAGGAGCCCGTGAGGGCCAAATCTGAGCCAGCAGACCGAGAGCTAGTTCCTGAGCCCGACACCGTCAGTATCACACCTTTATTTTCAATGTGCTCTTCTTCAGTCAAGTCTTCCACATTCTCAGATTCGCACTCGATCCAGTCCACTAGGGCAACCGTGGTCTCGGGAAGAACAATGGAAACAAATTCAAGCACGGTAGCGATCCCGCCGGCCAGCATTATTGCAAGAACGAGAGCCTCCTCAGCGACCCAGCCAGCCAGCAGCGCTTCATCGGCCGCTCCGTCCGCGGTCGCGCAACATCTGCACCATTCAAGACCGCCCAGCGTTCGCCACACTCAACAGCAGCGAGATTCGAGCTCAGCATCAGTCAATTCGTTCTCTACCATCAAGTAAACCATCATTATTCGAGTCCCATCGCTGTTCCCGCTTAGTCATGTGAAACCCACGTGCTTTCAGAAGGTGAATAATTGTTCAACCTGGAAGCTTTATAAAAGGTGCAAAGCACAGCAGAGCAGCTGTCGAGAGGTCTTCAGTAGTTTGATTGGTCTCTTATAGTGTCTTATTGTGGTCCAGAATGAGTAAGAAGCAGGAAGTAGGTGGAAAAAGGCATGTGGAACAGGTGGATGCATCTCTGGACGAGCCCATCAATGTCGAGGCTCCACCAACAATCTATGGGACTACTATCAAGCCGGAACTGGCTACGGCAGCCTTGAACTTATCCATCGACTTTATCAAGCAGCAGCAATCTCTTGCTAACGGAGGCATGATTCATCATTATATTACGAAAGTTGTTCTAACAGTTGTCGCCCTCATCTATCTGGTACCACGGATTACTATACCCAGAAATTTAAGCGCTGGATCTGTTTCTGGTTTCCTTTACCAGTTCTTTCTTTTCAACAGATACCCGGTTGCCAGCGGTATTGCCATTATCTCGATTGCCTTTGTGTGTCTTTTGACCACTTACTCTAGGATTTCCGAGACTTTCTTCAAGAGCAGGATCAATAAAGTGGCTGACGAGCGTGGAGCTAGTATTTTTGGAGTAGATTTGAGAGAATTAATGACAAAGGATAAAAAGGTGGTTGCTGATCCCCAGATCAAGAATACCTACGTCGTGGTCTATAGAGAGACTCCGATTGCCTTGATATCCCTGAGTCAGAACAAGGCCTTGAGTTCAAAGGAGTCTCTTGTCATGAGTGTTTCTACTGTGGGTTGCAGAAAAGTGTATTTGAAGAGTGGCATCATTGAGGACATGCTGGACTGGGCAATGCTCCGCACAAGGGCTTTGGCGAAGGAAAAGAACCATGGGGACTCGATGAAGTTGTTGGCAGACGTTTATTCGTTTGATGACCACATGAAGCGGACCCTGAAGGCCAAGGGTTTTTCACCAGTAGCAGGTGCAAAGATCAAGGAAAGCAGATTGCTTGGTGGTTTGTTTGGCTTTAGAAAGGAGTTATGGGGCGTTCAATTTCACGTTGAACAACCAAAGAAAAACTAAACTTTTGTAATACATACATCAGTGTGGTAAAAGACCCACAGATTTGGATCTATGCCGCTTCGTACTAATGACATGTTTCATGCTGACCCTTATGTAAACGGATGCTAGGTAGACCGTGGTGATGATGATAAAAAATGCAATGAAATTCTTGAAGAAATGTCTTTTCTTATATTGTCGGTTCTTGGTCGTCTTCTCTGGGGTGATCTCGCTGGCTTCGTATTTTGGTTGTGATTTGGCCATCTTCCATCTCTGGAAATCGTCTTTCTCTAATGCAATCTTTTCATTGTACTCCTGGAGGAAGTATAGCTCGATTTCTTTGAAGAAGTCTTGAGATGTGTCTTCTTTGTCCCTTAAGTGAAACTCGTTAGTTTCAACGCTTAAAAGATCGACGGTCTGGGACAATTCTCCTGTTAGAGCGCTGATGCCAATGTAACGTTGGTTGGTCTCTTCGTTCCTCGGCAGAGGAGCTGACAAGTGAGTCCGGAAAAGCTCAATCCAATACTCCTCGTTGCCATATTGAATGTCAATCTTAAGGAAGTTCTCGCTTTCCAAGTAGATCAGTCTGATTTTGAAGATATTGCCTTGCATAACTGATTTCTTCAGCTTGGTCTTGCCCGCATTTAGATTCAATGCAGTAGTTTTAAGACCATCCGATTCCAAGTCGTACGCCTGCGTCCTAGGCGAGGTGTTGAGCACAATGTCCAAAAACGGAGGAGCCAACCTAGTTTTTGGTTCGTTTCTGAATGTGTCTACTATTAGAGCTAGACCCGGCAAATTTGCGGGCATACCCATCATACTAATGTCTTCTGCCCTCACTCCACCGGAATTGATCTCGTACTGTCTTCGAGCGTAAGAGGAGGTCAGATCCTGCCTCAGGAAATCCTTCTCTGCGGTGACTACGATGGCTACCCCATCACCCATGAGAGCATGCCGTCCACTGTCCTCTTTGGGTGATATCTTAAGCGTCACAATCGTCTCAAAGTTGTCTATAGTGCTGTCCCCCATTCCATTGGATAGGACCAAACCATGCTGATTAGTTCCGCCGCCTTTCGTCAGCCTTATAGTCCCAACGTTACGTATTTCTGTTTCTCCTCCCACGTACCAATACTTGCTGATCTTGTCGAGGAAAGGAACGTTCAAACTAGCATCCGGATTGCGCAGTTTCTGTATCTGCGATTCTCTGATGAAGTGGCTCGACTCAGGTTCACCTTCCTGAAAGAAATAATGAGCTCCCAACTGAAACAGCGCAAATATCGCAGCGATAGAGACGGCCAGCAGCAACTTAAACGGTCTGTTGCTCTTCATCCTGGCCGTATGGGCTTGGCTCTGCTCATTCACTTTGATCTAAACTTTTCAATTCGGTTAAGAGCTCATCCCATACATATACAGGCAAGAGCACAAGAGGTAAAAGATTATAAAGAGCCTTCGCCAAGAGGCCCTATACCTATTATGAAGACCATCAAGGATTTCCTCGTCAATAAACAGGATTTTGATTAAACCTGGCTTTGCATAGTTCGAGACAAAGAGGTGAAATGAAGACTAATTGGCAGACGAATGATCAACCACAGCCCAATTGGATGGTTCCAAGTGCTTTTTTCATGATATGTAGCTTTCCGAGCCTTTTTATATTTCCTTCATATAAGAAGCTCGAGAAAGATACAACGTGCAACTTTTCACTATCCGACTGAGAACAATAAGAAAGGGTGATAAAATGAGCCCAACTCCTAGATGTGTGATTGTTAGACATGGTCAGACCGAATGGTCGAAGTCTGGTCAGTATACCGGGCTAACAGATCTGCCTTTAACACCATATGGTGTGGGCCAAATGAAGAGGACCGCTTCATCAATTTACAGCAACAAATTCATCGACCCAAGCCACATCACCTATGTTTTTACCTCACCAAGAACCAGAGCTAGACAAACGGTCGACTTGATCTTGGCTCCTTTGACTCCCGAGCAGAGATCGAGGATCAAGATTGTTGTGGACGAGGACCTGAGAGAATGGGAGTACGGGGACTACGAAGGATTACTGACCCACGAGATTGTCGAGCTAAGAAAGTCCCGCGGTTTGGACAAAGAGCGTCCTTGGAACATCTGGAGAGATGGCTGCGAGAATGGTGAGACTACGCAAGAAATCGGCCTACGTTTGTCCAGAGTGCTTGCTAGGATCCAGAACTTACACCGTCAACATCAAGCTCAGGGCATCCCATCAGATATCATGGTTTTCGCTCATGGACATGCTCTACGTTATTTTGCAGCTTTATGGTTTACTCCAGGCGTGATCAAGAACTGCGAGACTGAGCATGAGAAGGCGCAACCAAAGACCTACGATGACCCTAGTGTTCCCTACGTGGCTTTGGACAAATACAAGTACATCGTTGACAACCCACACTTCTTGTTGGACGCTGGCGGAATCGGTGTTCTGTCGTACTCTCACCATAGCATCGACGAACCAGCCTTGGAGTTAGCCGGTGCCTTTGTTCCACCACCAGAGGAGGAATCCCAACATGGTGACGTTAAATAGACAGTTGATAGAGATAGTTAAACTTTTGTCCTTTTATTGGAATGGGTATCGATTGATGTGTATATAATTAACGAATTAACGAACGAACAAAACGGTGAGGTTAGATTCGAATGGGTTTCATGGCTAGCGAGTGTATAATGAAACCATTTAGCGAAGCTCAAACGCAAATGAAAGATTTATCGAGTTGACTAGTAGAAGACGAAGGAACCGCTACCAGAAGTGACACTAACGGTACAACCATCAGAGCCAGAACCGCCGGAGTAGACACCGTTCTCTAGCTTACAGTCACCGTTGATTGTAGAACCTTCGTTGGCCACAATCTTGATGTTGTAGTTAGGAGGGGTCTTGTTGTTTGGGTTTGGAATGATGGATAGATAGGTAATTCCGTTGGTGTATCCGGAACCTAGGACGATAGGAGCCCAGTTACCAACACCGGAACCATCTGTACCCCAGATACAGCCGTCCTCAACAGAGACACCAGCGTTGTTGACGTAGTATTGGGCAGAGGTCTTCTTTCCTTGCCACTTGTAGTAGGTGTCCTCTTTGACAGCGCAAACAGGCTTGGAGCTGCCAGCTTCAACGACTGTTGGAACAACCATGTTCTCAGAACCCGGGTAGTCGGTTCTGCACATAGCGATGGACTGTGAGACCTTGTTAATGGCACGGGCGGAGTCGTTGTCCCACTCACACAAGTATTTGGAGTCCTGGTTGGCACGGTACAACAAACCGTTCTTACACAACAAACCTCCGACAGTTCTACCGTCGCTTGGTTGCTCGCTAGGCCATTGGGTCTTAGACATACCAGCCTGACAAGCGTAGGAACAATAGAAACCATCCTGACAGGTGGTAGCGGTGTTACCAGCCAAGTCCATGATGGAGGCCCAGCCGTCTAGGCCAACCCAGTCCAAAGAAACAACACCTTGGCCGCTTGGGAAAGAGGAACATGGGATAGTACCATCCTGGAACTCCTCGTTAGGACCGGAAAAGTCTTCCAAATCACCGTGGACACCACCAGAGGATCCGCCGGACGAAGCGGAACTGGAGGCAGCTGCAGATGACGTAGTGGAGCCGCTGTTGGAAGCAGCGCTGCTAGATGATGGAGAGACCTGGTTCAAGGTGGCACTCGTGGTAGCCACAGAAACGGAAGAGGCAGCTGCGGTGGCACCACCCTGGTGGGCAACAACCTGGCCGTTCTGGTCCACATATTGGGTCACAACGACCACGTCCCGCTTCTCGTTATGGCGGTCTTTGTGGTGAACTGCAGGTGCAGCGAGGGCTGTGGCAGAAAGCAACAGCACAGACGAAAGCTTCATTCTAGAAACAAAATCAGATAAAAGCCAGTTTAAAGGAGAGACTCAGTTGGGATATCAAATGAAGGAAAGCACAGGCGTAATAGACTCTGTACGGTATGCGATAGCTAAGCTTGGCGTGCTAACGAGTGTGTGAAAACAGTATAACTGTGGTGATAACTCCAAAGTATATATAGATACGAGGGAAGGATGTCAATAACGGATCAAAGAAACAACTGAAACACGAAAATAACAAGGAGCAAGGAAAGGTATAACTCCAACTTTCAAAACTCCTGTGCTAGGAACCATACATCTTGGAATGAAAACTTTTACCGTTGTCGCATCGTTGTCGCATCGTTGTCGCATCTCGAGCCAAGACCGACGAATCGGGGAACTTGGCACCGTGTTTATAGATTACCCGTTTGGGTATAATTTGGTTACCCTGCAATAATTTGTTTACCCGGTCTGTATCGTACATGGTGCGTGAAGTCATTTAGCCGCCGAGCTCTGGGTCGCACATAGAGGCGCTGGGCCTGCTGTTGGGCCAGGTACAGGTGGATGATGTTTATTGATAGCCCTGGTATAGACGTAGCTGAGCTGGAAGCTAAGTGCTCGTTTGGCTTGCACGTTCTTCGTTGGCTGGCCTGCTGGACGGGCAGATTCGCGGACTTTTGACTCTAGTTTTGGAAGCACGTAATAGGAGCTCTTCTGGCCTGTTGGACGAGTGCTGAGGCTCGGGCTCCTGTTTGGTCAGCGCGTAACAGGAGTTGTATTCGCCACTGGATGTGTACCCGATAGAACCTGGTGAGAAAAAGGGTTGTCTGACACCGTGAAGTAACGGCGGCTGGGAATAGAGGTGTCTGGGTTTTCAGAGTGTCTATAGTGAAGGTATCTGGCTTGTACTGGTGTGAGAATGTCCCTGGCCGAGTGTTGATAGTTCTGCGTCTTCTTCATGCCAATTTATGCCTTCCGGTGTCCTCAGAGACCTCAAAGAGCGCTGTTTGCGCTTGGACGGCACGCGGACAACGCTCTAGCTGCATAGCACCGTTGTTCGGATACCCCAGGGATTTCCGTTACACTAGCTCGATAAGCGTCTTGCTAGCCAGCATTTCGTGGGTTAACAAGTCCTCAGCCTCAGTATAGCGCCGCTTGAGTCTGGTTGGTTTGCTTCGGTGGCCACACGGTGGCTAGAATTTATGACGCGAACGCGTGAACAATGAAAGAAAGACCTTAATACTAACCACCAAGGCAGGAAAAGTGATCCAATAGCGTCAATGTCGATCGTATCGCTCCTGGGTATCAAGGTTCTGAACAATCCTGCGAACTTCACCGATCCATATGAGTTTGAAATCACATTTGAGTGCTTGGAGCCTCTAAAGAGCGATTTGGAGTGGAAACTTACGTACGTGGGGTCCTCACGGTCGCTGGAACACGACCAGGAGCTGGATTCGATCCTTGTTGGACCCGTACCGGTTGGAGTTAACAAATTTGTCTTTACTGCGGACCCTCCGTCGCCGGAATTGATTCCTGCGAGTGAACTTGTCAGTGTGACTGTGATTCTGCTCAGCTGCTCCTATGACGGTAGAGAGTTTGTGAGGGTTGGTTACTATGTGAATAACGAGTATGATAGCGAAGAACTGCGTGAAAATCCGCCGGCAAAGGTGCAGGTCGAACATGTGGTGCGTAATATCCTGGCAGAGAAGCCCAGAGTAACGAGGTTCAACATTGTTTGGGATAACGAGAACGAGGGAGAAATGTACCCTCCTGAGCAACCAGGTGTGGACGAAGAGGAAGAGGAAGAAGAGGAGGAAGAGGAAGAGGAAGAGGAGGAGGAAGAAGAGGAAGAGGAAGATGATGAGGAGGAGGAAGCCGAAGAGGAAGGTGAACGGGAAGAACTAGAAGCAGAAGAAGCCGAGGAGGAAGAGGAAGAAGCCGCCGAAGAGGCCATAGATGCAGCAGATCAGCATGCTGGCGAAGACGACGACGAACCAGAGATAGACGATCAAGACGAGCCCTCTTTCAAGAAGCAGAAGGTTGAAACGGATGACGCACAAACTCCACAAGATTCTCAGTAAAATTATATAGAACCATATGTATGGGACTCCCACAACTCATTGATAATTTGGAAAAGCCTGGTGACCTTCCGGATAACCTCAGGGGTCTGACCTACCAGTTTGTCGGGATGCCACTTTATTCGTTCTCCCTTCAGTATTGTGCCGTAATCGATGGCCTTTTGAGAGCAGGACCTCAGATAAAACTCCTTGACAGATTCAGAGTTGATATCCTCGGTATTTGCCTCGTCTACTGTCATAGATTGCACGAGCGGAAGCCTTAGAGTGCCCGTTTCCTCCCAGTAGCTGACAATATTCGCTCTTGTGGTCGTTCTGTCACTTGAATTGACACTGTCATACGCATGAAAGTCAATGTACTCTACTGATTGCTCTGATGTTTTGAGCTTCTTGTATTCTTGCTCTGTTATGATGAATTTGTAACCACTTATTGGGTCTCCATATTCCACATATCGGGCCTTTGGTTTATGCCGCCTTGTCGTCTTAAATTTCCAAGGTTTTTCCTGCCAAATTGGTTCTTCCTGGATGAGTAACAAGGGACTGGACTGCCTTGGCTTCGCTTCTTTGGCGGGCTTTTGGACCTTGGGTTGTTTCCTTTTCTCTAACTGAGCTTTCCTCTTACGATGAAAGATGGGTCTTTCGATCTGACAGAGTCTAGCAGTATCCTGTAACTCGTCATCATAATCATTCGAATCGCTCATACAGAGTTCTGCATCACAATCCTTTTGTCGTCTCTTTAAAGTTGGAAGTATTAGTGAGCCGGACTAGAGAATGCTTGAAAAGCAAAAAATAATGGACAAGTCCGGAGTCGAACCGAAGACCTCTCCCATGCTAAGGGAGCGCGCTACCAACTACGCCACATGCCCATGTTGTATTTGTTGAAAGGTTTCTAAATCATAGTTTGTATATTATCTTGAGTTGACCTTATATAAGCATACATAAGCTAGTAGTTAGTAGCCCGTCATTTATACGATCAGCAATAAAGTATTTGTCTGAGAAACGGAAACCTCAGCTGACTTATGTGTCGGTCTCTCGACTTATACATCATGGTATCAGTGTTTAGCATCGTTCTTCTCCAATTGAGTATGAAGTTCAAAAGAAGGCAACTTTCAACTAATTATTAAAAGTAGGTGATGACGGCGGGCACAACAAAAGGCCTTGAGAATAATAATGGATTCAGAATCATCTATTCCAAACTTCGTATATACAGGGTGATCTCTTCATAATTACTCATTAATAATAGAATTTAAGCGATCGAGATTGACTTTGTCCATTCCGCTATAATCCATGTGGAATGTGCCTCTACCTTGCGTCAAACTTCTAAATTTACTGGTGTAGGAAACCATATCTCTTAGTGGCACCTGGGCTTTGATATTTTTCAAACTTGCCGCCTCATCGCCCAAGTTAGCATTCTTTAGGGTCACATCGGGAGGCAAGTATTGATGTTCAGCTACGTGCTGATACTCCAAACCTGATCTGTCAGAAAAATCAGCGCTGTCATCATCGATTGAAAGAATGTTGGCATTACGAGAGCCCGTCAGATCTTGAATGACTGCACCCATGTCCTTCTGTGGAACAGAGATTTCGAGATTCATGACGGGCTCCAAGACAGAGAAATCATTCTCTGGTGCGTTTGACAGTACCCCCAAAGAGAGGTTCCTGGAAAGCGATAAGATTTCAGAGGGTTTCTCAATATCCAATGGCAGAGACCAGTCACCCTTCACTTTGACAGCACATGAATGGAGGGGAAAATTTGCGAGTTTCCCGCCTTTCTGCAAAGCTACGATAGAGCTTGATAAAAGTGCATTAATGACTGCCCTGTAAGAAATCTTGAAATTCCAATTCTCATCCGCTGAATATTTCCCATGATGCTCCATGATTAAGTAGTTGTTGTCAATACCTAATGGATACCACGTTTCATGCTGCGAGCGTGCCACCACATCAAGTACATCCTCATGAAGTGGCAAGGGTTCAATTGAGAGAGTGAATTTATATCCCGTCTCTGTGGTGATCGTTTCTTCCTGTGTAGGCTGATTAAGTGTTTCCTTATATGAGACCATGACCCTGCCGATTTCTACGTCAGCATGTAACTCATTAATGAGCTTGTACTTGGCAATCTCTAAATGCAGCTCACCCATACCGCTAAGCAAGGTTTGGCCAGTCTCCTCATCATATGTGACGTGGAAACTTGGGTCTTCCCTCACCAAAGTAGCTAGGGCATCGTCCATTGATTTTCTGTTGCCTAGCGTCCTTGGTTCCACACAAACGCTAAACACAGGAGGGGGAATAGCAATCGGGTTGATTTTCAGCGTTAGCTCTTTTTTCCGGTCCAGAGACCTCAAACCGTCTTTTTTGAGCGAATGTGTGATGATAGTATCTCCCGTTGATACATTTTCGGCTACTGTGGTTCCAACCAGAACTCCAATTTCCCCTGCACTTAGTGAAGACACTTCTTCGTGAAGATTAGCATGCATGACCACTAGTTTCCCAATTTTAAACTTCTTTTCTGTGGTAGAATTGAATACGGTATTTCCACTATGCAAGGTACCTGAATACACTCTAACAAAGACCATGATTCCTCGGATAGGATCTGTGATAACCTTAAAAGCTAATGCAACACAAAGGTTTTTGTTGTTATTCAGGACAATTCCCAGTTTTGGATCGACTTTGATAGGGAGCGCCGGATGGTTTATTTGTGGGAATGCAGCTTCGGTGGGAGAGGGAAGATAGTTAACAACTGAGTCTAAAAGAGGTTGAACGCCAATGTTCTTGAAAGACGCACCACATAAGACAGGTGTAACAAAATGGTTGAGTGTGGCTTTCCGGATAGATTCATTCAAGAGTTTTGCTGGCACTTTCAAATAATCGCCTTCTGCTTCATCGAGGAAATACTCGACCAACTCTTCGTCGAACTCTCCGAGGGTCTCGACCATCGCCTCCCTACTTTTAAACATCTGATCAAAAGCCTCTCTATCCGCCCTTGGTATGTCTAGAACGTCAATTTTATCATGATCTGCAGGATTCCACTTCAAAAGTTTCATGTTCACGACGTCGATGACGCCCTCTTGCTTAGTTTCCTGGCCGTTAGAATCCCGGGAGAACAATGGTATATTTACAAGTACAACTCGAGTTTTCATTTTCACGATAAGCTCCTTGACAGTCCTACTGAAACCTGCTCCGACTCTATCCATTTTATTGATAAAGCACACCTTTGGCGACTCCCGCGACTGTTTCCAGACCTTCTCAGTTTGTGCTTCTACACCAGCGACCGCATCTAATATCGTGACACATCCGTCGAGAACTTTGACCGCTCGTATGACCTCAAAGGTAAAATCGGCATGCCCTGGCGTATCTATCAGATTGATCTTATAGTCCTGCTGCCAGTTGAAGGAGATAGCCGCACTCTGAATAGTGATACCTCTGGACTTTTCTTGAGGCAAAAAATCTGTAATCGTATCACCTTGATCCACATTACCTATCCTGTTGATTTTGCCTGAGTAGTATAGCATTCGCTCCGTTGTAGTTGTCTTTCCGGCATCGATATGTGCTATGATACCAATATTTCTGAGCTTAGACACTGTGATCTTAGTTGCATATCCTCTCAGTGCCCCGAATAATCGGTCAAGCATCCTTTGTTGTCAATTACTAGCATTTCAAGCATCGACAACAGTAGCATCGTCTTTCAAGCAAGTAGCTTATAATCGTTCTATATGACGGATACAAGAAGAAGTCTATCGAAGCAGATTAATATCAAGATTATTCACCGTATTCCTCCTTGGACAGTCTCAAGTTCATGAGGTCTACGATAGCTTCAAGCCAGAGGTTTGTGTGCAATTCATGTCATCGAGCCTTGTTTTGTAGTACCACTCGCCTATTTTTTTCACTTGAAATTTCATTAATTAGATGAACTACTCATCTCGTAATACAGATCGATGAAAACAGCCGAATAAGAAGTCTATAATAGTAATTCAGCATGTCAGATTTCAGCATAACTGACACGTATTTGAAATTTCTTCAAGAAGATCCTGATATGACGATGCCGATAGCCGCTATAGAGTCATTGGTCACATTACTACGAGTTAAGAACCCGGAAACGGCAGCTGAAATGATCAACACTATAAAGTCAGCGGCAAATGAATTAACTCAATCTATTCCAAACTCGATCTCTCTGAAAGCTGGTTGCGATATCTTCATGCGCTTTGTGCTTAGAAATACTCATCTATATGGTGACTGGGAAAACTGTAAAGAGCATTTAATTGAAAACGGACAGCTGTTTGTCTCCAGAGCAAAACTTACAAGAGATAAAGTGGCACAGATAGGTGTGGACTTCATATCTGACGATGACATTATCTTGGTGCATGGCTTTTCGAGAGCAGTGTACTCGTTGTTGAAGCATGCAGCCGAGAAATTCATCAGGTTCAGATGCGTAGTTACGGAGTGTAGACCCACATCCCAAGGTGAGCAATTGCATTCTTTACTCCAAGCGAGAGGTATTCCTGTCATTATGATCGTCGATGGGGCGGTCGGTGCGGTTATTGATCAAGTCGACAAAGTTTTCGTCGGCGCTGAAGGTGTAGCCGAGTCTGGTGGTATAATTAATGTGGTAGGAACCTATTCGGTCGGTGTACTGGCTCACAATGCGAGAAAACCATTCTACGTGGTAACCGAATGTCACAAGTTCGTTCGTATGTTCCCTCTGTCACCCGATGATCTGTCCATGCAAGGAAAGTCCCTGGATTTCACGCGCAAGAGTGACGACGACAACCAGCAGATTCTGCGCGGACCCAGGTTGGACTACACGGCCCAGGAATACATCACTGCATTAATAACAGACCTCGGCGTACTCACGCCCAGCGCTGTCTCCGAGGAACTGATTAAGATGTGGTACGACTGAGTAGTCTAATATGTAAAGAAAGCAGTATGATAAAAGTTTCTCTCATAAACTATATAAGATTCGATTCGTAATCCTCTGCCTTTTCCAGTGGGCGAAGGACATGTGCAGAAGCCTCTGCGACCACGGACTCTTTGAAGGCCTCAAAGGTGTCGCCAATCCATGCCATTTCCCTTGGTTCTTCCTCTTCAGCTACCTTATGAGCGAGTAAAGCACCTGCTAGCCTGTTTTGTGTTTGATCATTGACGCTTCTAACAGACATCGTGACGACCTGTGATTTCTGAGTAGCTGGGTTCGCATTCCTCTTAGCATCTTCCCTTTTTCGTTCCGTGCTGACCTTATCAATGTACTTGAAGAACGGCCTCAGCTGGGTGATTTTCTCCACCGGAAGCAGGTACACCTGTCCGCCAGACACGAATCCAGCGTATTGCCCGTCATTCTCCACTCCTACTCCTCTCAAAGTTTGGGTGTTAGCCTCTCCCCAATTATCCTCTGCCCTCGACTTGTTGTAAAAGGCCCCTTCATCAACTGGAACGTCCAGTTCCCACACAGAAGATGTTGATTTGTATCTCGCTGCCCCAATAAAGGGATGTTCTGCTGCCTTGTTTCCCATTTTTTTTGGTTTGTTGGCAAACTGTAATATGTGTAACGTCTCATCTTTCCCTGCAATATTCAAAGGAAATTCCTGGACGACAGGATCGTCCTCTTCTATATTATTCGTTTCTTCATCCTTAGTATGTGGCACAGAGTCCTCTGGCTCACTCATCTCCTGGTCTTCTTGCACTTTCTCATCTTCATCCGTCACAAACAGTTGATTTCTCACACTCATCCGGATCCAGAGCTCAATTATCGCATTATCTTGAATTTTAATACTGATCTTTGACCTGGTCTAAGCTTTCAGTTCATTGTTCAGGGCCTTCGATGAGATGGGACTGAAAAACTTCCAAAAAAATTTGCAGGTTGAAAAAAGGCGATGAGCTTCATACTTAAACAACAGATCAGCACTGAAAGCACTACAAAGGGACCTTGAGTTGTCTCTAGCTAGCAGAACTTGGTTATCGTGAACAGAAATGAGTGATGATGATGTTATGCTGCTCAATTTTGACACCAGCGGTGTTACAGAGGAGAGAAAGTCCGCTAAGATAACCGGCGGCAGATGGAAGGATAGACGTAAGATGAAGATGATGATGGATGGTAAGAGACCGGTAAAGAGACGGAGGGTGGAGGCAGAAGGTGAGAAAACGGCACAGAAAGGTCCTAGAGCTTTAAAGGAATCTGTAGAGGCTGACAATACCATCGGGCAGTCGAACAGCACGAAGGTTCAGACAGCGCCGGTTGCGAATGCTCAAATCGTTTCGTCCCTTTTCACCTCAAACCGTGAAATTTCGACGTCAGTCAACACAAATGCTCATGATGAGGATGCTGTCACAAAACCCTCGAATGCACCGCTCTCAATGGGGTCCTTTGAGTCCCTTGGCGTACAAGAGACGTTGGTTACCCACATGAAAGACAAAATGAGAATTCAGAAACCGACAAGCATCCAAAAGTTGGTCTTTTCGCACATGCTGCTGTCAGAAAAAGGTGTTGATGGCGACCTGTTCATCAATGCCCAGACCGGGTCCGGTAAGACACTCGCATACTTATTGCCGATACTCTCTCGTATCTTGAGTATGAACACTAGGGTAGATAGAAAGTCCGGCTCCTTCGCACTTATAGTCGCCCCCACTCGTGAACTTGCCTCGCAAATTTACTCTGTGGCCTCGATGCTCACCAACTGCTGTCATTACCTAGTTCCATGCCTCTTGATTGGTGGGGAACGTAAGAAGTCTGAAAAAGCCAGGCTCAGAAAGGGTTGTAACTTTATTATTGGTACTCCTGGCCGAGTTCTTGATCATTTGCAGAACACGAAGGTGATTCGTGAGCAGCTGAGTCATTCGTTGAGGTACGTTGTCATGGATGAAGGTGATAAATTGATGGAGTTGGGATTTGAAGAGACCATCAGGGACATCTTGAACATTATCCATGAAGTGCCCGTTGACACTAGACAGTTTCCTCAATTGCCCTCGAGAATAGTACACATTCTGTGCAGTGCCACCATGCAGAACGGCGCAGCCAAACTGGGCGATGTGGCGTTAGAGAATTACAAACTAATCAGTAGCCGTAAGATGCATAATAATGATGCTATCACTGAAGCTCCGCAACAGTTATTACAGAAGATTGTCGTGGTCCCTCCAAAGCTACGACTTGTCACTCTGGCAGCTGAATTAGATGAAATTGACAGAAAACACAAACAGCTGCGAACTGATGAAACGTCCAGAACCATGGTGTTTTTGTCATGTTCCGATAGTGTCGAATTCCACCACGAAACCTTTTCAGCAGACAACGCTTATCATCGTAACCTAGTCGGTGACAGCGTAAGGTCCCTAGATAAAGGGAATAGCATACTTCCTAACTTCAAAAGTGATGCGGATCCTGGGGTAATTTTCTACAAGTTGCACGGTTCTTTGTCGCAACAGATCAGAACATCGACACTGGAATCTTTTGCCAAGGACACTGCTACTACCAAAGGTAAGCATCTTATCATGTTCTGTACAGATGTGGCTAGTAGAGGTCTGGATCTTCCTCACGTTGGCAACGTTGTTGAAGTAGACCCGCCATTTTCCACCGAGGACCATCTTCACAGAGTTGGTCGTACCGCTCGTGCTGGTCAAAGCGGTAACGCCCTACTGTTCCTTCTTCCCGGTGAAGAAGAAGGCTACCTTGGCAAGATCGAATCCTACCACCCCAAGGGATGGAAGTTACTAAAATACGACGAAGATCTGCTAAAGCCTGCGTTCGAGCAAATGTCAGTCAAAAGAAGTGATAAGAATGACAGAGACGACAACGTCATCCACGAATGGGACACTAATGCCACCACATGGCACTTGAACGTGGAAAGGCGTGTTCTCGAGGACCCTAACTTCAAATCGCTCGCCATCAAGGCCTTCACAAGCCATATCAGAGCTTACGCGACCCACATCTCAGAGGAGAAACCTTTCTTCAACATCAAGTTTCTACACCTGGGTCATCTGGCCAAGAGTTTTGGTCTCAGAGAGCGACCAAAGGGTATTGGAGCCCAGCACTCCAAAGACAGAGACACCACTAAGAAACCAAAAGAAAATCCTAAGAACAAGATGTTCCGTTTGGCTCGTATGGCTGTCAAGGAGAGTGCCAGCGAGTTCAATTACTGAAGACTCTTCGATGTTTAGCATTTAGAAACTCGTTGTTAATTCTGGTATAGGTAGAGATTTAGCCGCCGAGGTCCGTTATTTTCTTTTTTTTCGGTCATTCATTATAAGAGGCGGCAAGAAACAGACAAAGTTCTAACGTTTTCTCAGACTTAATGCTCAGTTGAAGAGAAAGAAGGACTGGAGAATCAGTTTCTGGTGTGCAAATATTGGTAACCTGGTTATACAGAGCGGCGAATTTAGTGCCGTCAGGTTGTGTGCGATTTTGATAGATTCAAGCGAGGGTGCAAGAAAGACAAGGACTCAGAAGTATTCAATCTGTGTCAGTATGATCATCTTCTAGTCTGTTCTGATAATAGAAGAAGCCGCCGAGAGCGAGATATCTGGTCACGTGATGGAATGCTTTCTGCGAAAATCTCGGACCCTGTCAAATGTGGGGGAACTACCCACGGTCCAGCTGTGGAATAGACTGTATCGGCCATCTTTTTAGTTCTTATTACAGTGGTTAATTGTAAAATAATCATATTTGACAAAGCAGGCTATAGTGGGATCGTTAATAATCTACATTCCTAGTCTCAAGCCGAGAAACATCCTGGGGACGGAGTTTTCATTGGAAAGGGCATTCTGCACAAGATGACGAAAAAACTTCCGGAGGGGCAAAAACAAGTACGAAAACCTATACAAACTGCGTGCGTGTTTTGCCACGAAAAGCACCTCCAATGTGACGTCGGAAGGCCGTGCCAGAATTGTGTCAAGAGAAATATAGGGTACCTTTGCCGCGATAAAATAAGAAAATCCAGGAAAAGGTCGTCATCGTCAGCTGCTAATACAGGGAATGGAAAGGTACACAAGAAAGAATCTTGTGGTTTACCGGATGCAGACCCTCTCCCGTCTGATAACCCGATTGCGCCTACACCAATGGAGGGAGAGTTGAGCGTGGAAACGAGAAAAAATGAAGACATGGGAATCGAAGGAGACGGTAACAAAGGTGACAAAGAAGCCTATCTACCCCTACCCAAACTGCAGAGTTTTACGAATTTGTTGAACGGTAATTCTAATTCTTTTCTGCACGATCCCTTAATTCCGAATCTACTCTGCAGCACTGGCGAGGTAAAAGGTGAGGTTGAACAAGCTCACCACTCTAACAAATCCTTGGATTTTGACAGCATGTGGACCAATGATGAGTATATGAAATTGAATGACATTACAGGATTAAATGATAACCCTGCAATGGAGCAAGCTGCAGAGTACTCCGAAAACCCTTTGTCTGAACAAATGCAGCCCATTAAGCGATCGTCGTCGTCACAACTATTCCAGTACCTCAACGTAGATCCATCGATACCTAGGAGTGACTCAAGGCCCTACATATCCCTCGACATGACTAAGACCGGTAGTATAAGCAGGCTCGAAAGCGGTAAAGGGGAACAGACCTGTAATACTGATTCCAGCGGTCCGACGCCCGAAAACATACGCAGGATTGAATTGACTCCATACAGATTACGACAGCTGATCAAAACTCCAAAAGATCTGTTCGAGAAGCAGCATTTGATCAAACCGCACAACTACAGGGAGGCTTATCGAGATCTTTTGCGGTGCTTACACAGGATGTTTCTGGGGAGTTACGTGCATACTGCGGTAGACGAACCCTCAACGACAGGTGACGATGATGAACTGCAGCAAAAGCGAAGTCTCAGAAAGAAGCAACTGAAACACATAGCCAGATCCATTGTTGACAGGTATCTGCCCATTTTTGTCACCTTAACATCTAATATGATCGAAGACGACCTGTTGCTACAAGAAGTGATTTTACAGAGATCATTATTGGAGCTTGAGAACATGGCGAAGCTTCTCAACTGTACACCTATATGCATATGGAGGCGTTCTGGAGAAATTTGTTTCATCAGTAATGAATTCTCCTCTCTGACAGGATTTTCTAAGAAAGAAGTTCTGAATGAAAGAAGATTCATCGCAGAATTTCTGGATCACCAAAGCGTTGTCAACTACTATGATTTATTTCACGAGTATCTAGCATTTGGATCTAAAGAGGGCGGTAGGTCAACGACCTCCGACGGTCAAGCAATTTTTGGAAAGTGCAATCTGCTTTTGCACAGCGGATCGTTTCTCAAGTGTGCGTGTTGTTGGACAGTCAAGAGAGACTGCTTCAATATATCGCTGCTAGTCATGGGTCAGTTCCTGCCTATATTTGAGGTCGATTGACCGCCAAAATGGATCCTATTATTTATTTTCTTATTCTTTGCTGCCAATATTCATATAAATATTCCATTGATTATGCAATCATCTCCCAGAGGCTTTCACCTTCCTTATCGACTTGCACTCTAAGAGGCCGTTCATGAAGGTTGTCCTTACCGTCTTCTCGTTCCGAAGTTTTGCTTCGTTGAGAGCGTTGGTTGCTATCAACATACTTCGGTGGGTCGAACTGTTTCTTGTCCTTTTCGTAATCCCAGACATTGGATTGCAAGGCAGCCTTTTGCTCGTTCTTTTTGGCATCTATGGCTCCTTTCAACTCATGTATGTCTTTCAGATCGTTTAGGTCCTCCTCGTCACTAATCTCTTTCATATCATCGTCGGAGTCCGCTATGCTTTTCCCGTTGTTTTTCCTCACTTCTCTCATTACTACTTTGCCATTAGCACCTATGTCCATACTGACAACAAACTTATCACGCTTTCCGTTCCTTTCTCCTTCAAGCTTTTCCCATTTTCTCAGATTACGTTGCTGTTTCTTGAGCATCAAAGCACGCTCTTGCGCACTACCCCAAACACCACTGTCATTGGAAATACTGAAATCGCTGGCATTATCAATAATCTTCGTTCGCTCTGCAGAAGTGTCTTGAAAGTACAGGAGCTTATCTAGTCGGTTTTGTGCTTCCAGCAGCTCGGGCTCTACTTCAGACTCCCTTTGACGTCTGTTTTCGGCTTCAACTTCTCTTTTCTGCTGTTCCTCCTTGTCACGGAGCACCTCTTCACGCTTCCTCTCACGTTCTTTTTGCCTTTCAACCAGGTCAAAGAGTTTATCTTGCTCAGAGAACAGGTTTGTCCCCATACCTGATGAGATCTTGAACGCTTTGTTGTACTTCTTCTTGCTACTAGAATGATTCACAGAAGGCTCTTTGGTACTCGCTTCTTTCGATAGCTCCTCTTTCTCTTTCTTCAGGAGTTGAACGATCTTCAATCTTTCTTCCAGAGGTATGAATTCTGTATTGCAGAATGTACAGCGTCCCAAATGCAGTCCCTCCCTAGCGCATATGATTTTCCCACACGAGAGACAGTTGGGGGCTGCCTCAAACAATGGATGAATGTTCCCCTGGCAGTTGCAAGTGTACCTCTTCACATCCTTTTCGTCATGCTCGAGCTCCAAGAACTTCCAAACTTCATCGATTTCCCTTATAAGCTGGTTCCTCTTGGCCTTAGACTTTTTCTGGTCATTTTTGACAGAAGTTTCCTTCGGTATTGAATGAGACACCGGCGCCTTATCTCTAGGTTTCTCTTTCTTGACTTCCTTCGGACGCTCTACAGGTGTCAGTTTCTCTTCAGCTCTTGGCCGAGGTGCGGCTTCTTCCTGGGCCAGAAGCATGTTGAATTCGATCACAAAGTCGAATGCAGCATCATCATGACCAAGTATTTCCAAAAACCCTTGTGCAATTGACTCTGAGTTAGACCCGCTCGTCTTCAGCACTTGGTCACAGAGGTTCCTGACTTCACTTTCCTCTAACGGGAGAATGTGTGGAATCTGCTTGACGGCATACTCAATAGCTTGTGATCTCGTCATGGCCTCTTTGATCCCTTGTGCTACCGGTTAATGTGAGCGTCTTTCTTCAACTAGGCGAAAGATCATCAAGACATAGCATATACATAGAGAAACTAGAAGAACACCCAGCGCAACGTAATCCAGTCGCTAAGAACTGGCAAGCTTTGCAATGTCACAGGCAGGGAAGAAAGCCGTGAAAGAATTAGAGGTTTCAGACCAAGAGATAGAAGATACAGATCATGCGACGCTACTACAGAAAGTGCAAACTCTGATGGAAGAGATGAACGAATACCTGGAAAAGTACCCTCCGGCTGAAGACCTTGGAGTCCCCTCAACGAGCTCCGAATCACAAGCAGAGAGGTCTACGCGACGTCCCTTACAAGCATCGGCAAACACACCAATACCTTCCTCTTCAGTGAATGCAACTTTTTACAAAGCAGATGACGATCGATTAGAACCCAGGACTTACAGTAATACTCAATCTCATACCCATTCCAGCGATACACCGAGAGACAATACGAAGCCAGGAAAAGACCGAACAGAGGCACCCAAAAGGGCTCGAACTTCGCTCCAAAACGATACAACCGCCTCCAAAGTACGAAAAACCTCCCAGCCCGACCAGGATATCCTCAATGCAGACTTCATCGCCCTATAGCCCCCGGTGAGCTTCTTCTTAGCGATGCCCTACTTGAGTTCACCAAGAGCGGGTAACGGTTCATCAAAAATTTTCATCATATAAAGAAGCCCAAGAAGTTAACCAACTTGTACATATCTTTACACCTCTCTATTTATCTCCTTTTAAGAGACCAATCATCAGTAGTGGTTAATACTATCTCAAGATAATATTAATTACAATTATTATAGAAACCTAACGTTTCTTTCGTTTGTGTTCTTCCGCCTGGAAGTGAGATACAAAGGGCTCGTCCCTGCGTGTCTTGTTTGTGGGCTAGTTAATACTGGAACTCTGAATGATTGATTCAAATACAATAACCCATAGCTGAATGAATTTTGACTACTTCCAAACAAGGTGGGCACAATTTTCATTTCGTTTCCGGTTTCTTAGATCATCATCTTCTATGATGGGGCGTCCTGGGCTTCGGTCCGGGGCGAGGTTCACGTTTCCAGAGAATTGCGTAGTGCAGTTTGAGAGTTTGGAATCTGCAGTGACTTCCCTTCATGGTAGGACATTTGTCTTTTTAATTCATAAACATCTTGTTATTCGTTTTCTTACTTACAGGATTTATTATTAATTGTAGGTTATTGCTTAGGGGCTTCTGTACTCTGCGGGCCCTCGTTCGGAGGCTGTTGAGCTTTCTCCCGTTGTGCTAATTCCCATTTGAGCCGTTCAGCTGCTCTGTAGATCTTACTTTGCAGGTAGAAACTGCCACCTTTCTCGGCGTCGTTGACCTCAAAGAGATATTTGAACCTCTGGTCGATCTTGTCCAGATTCAGGTCGTTTTTGTCCTCCAAATTGAGAATCTTTGAGCTTTCATCCAGAGTTATACCACCATACTCTGCACTGGCAGACCGCGCACGAGCTGCATTGGCACCTTGCTTAACCGTCTGTGATGCGGCTTGTCTGTAAGCTTCTGCAAATGCTTTACCGAAAACACTCGCTCCTGTTATCACAACTTGTATAAAAGCCCTGTGAGCCATAATTCCCGATTAAAATGCCACTGAGATACGTAAGGTACTCGTCCTGGAAGAGTGGTGATGAGTAGTTCAACCATCAAGCTAGTGAATATAAACTAATTATTTTCGCTTTCGTATCACACGATAGATCATAGCAATATACACTCATTCTATACAGTTCTCTTGGTGAATCAAACGATATTCTCAGTCACTTATGCTGCTTCTTTCTATAGTCTGCAAAACTCAACTTCTTCTTGAGCGCGCCCTTCGAGTTATCCACGAGGTCCGGTAGGCTTGTTTTGCTGGACGAGTTACTTCTCTCCTCGGGCTTGGGATGGGTAGATGCCGACACAGAAGCCAGTGATTTTTCGCTCAAGCTGCCTGGAGCATCCGGTAATTGTGCCGACGACTCTGACAACTCTTTGATGGTACCTTCTGGGTAGATCGTAGTCGCAGTTGGGACTTCCAGGACAATCGGAATGGGAAGCTTCTCTAGATCTGTTACTTCTGACTCGTCATATTCGGATGGGTCGAGCAAAGATGCGGGTGTGTCGATAACGCTTGCTGCGTGATGTTGCTCGATTAAATTCTGCTTGTATGGTTTTGGGACATTGAGAAGAGCACTGCCCTTGGCGACGGATGAGCCCTCACCGGCCTCAGCTGCAGCGGTTGTCACGCATCGCAGTTGTCTCTCTTCGAAGTCCGCTAATACTTTTGGAGCTCTTTCGCCATTGTCCAGGGCTTCTTTGGCCATTCTAGTCAGGATTGGAGGCTGCCTTCTTTTTTTCCCCTGATACTGGTTCAGGATTTCGTTCAACTTGTACCTGTTATTCATCTTGGATTTCACAGCCCGGTAAAGGCCTTGAGAAAACTTCTTGACCTTGTATAGGTTACAATCCTTATTGTTATTACCACAGGCACAATCGCACGCGCTCAGAACGGTATCAATAGAATGTATCAAGAGATACTTGTCTGGGTCGTTGAGCGAATCAAAAGTCGCTGTGCTGTTGATGATCTGTAAAATGGGATGTCGCAGGTCCCATTGCCAGCCTATGTGTATCTCCTCCCCATCCTCAATATCTCGCGTTGCTCTAAGCACGAACTTCAATTCGCTCGTTTCTGGCATTCGAATCGTTGCGAGCTCGACATTTGGATTACAGCTTCGACGCATGTATCTGGCAGCATTTCCACATAAACGAGCGTCTATGTAGATCGGCCAATGAGCATGGAAGAGAACCCGCGGTTTGGTTGTACCCCATATTCTGTAGTGATTTCTTGGATCCATTAAATATTTCTTCTGAAAATCAACCTCACCCAGGTATTCACATATCAGATCATTTCGGCTACAGCTTTGAGACATGTAAAGTCCCAACTTGGCGAACCCAGGGAATATCTTAGAGCTACTGAGCTCAGCGTATGGCTTCACTGAAGTCTGCATGGGCTCAAACTTTTTCTTGCTGTAGGGTATCACCCAATCGTCATTGTTGTGGCTGTCAATAAACATCCTGACATATTTATCCTTGAACTCGCATCTTTCAATAGGCAGGTACAACGCCGAATAAGCGTCCTTCGCACCTAAGTACAGTGCGTTATCTTTTCTCCGTTTGGAACCATTGGCAAGCGCTATATCTTCATTATTTTTCCTCTTTTTACCGTTTGACTCATTTGTCGTTCCCTGCGGCTGATGAGTGTTATCTAAATTGACCCGATCAGCTTCCTCCCCATAATCATTACTAGGCTTTCTGCCATTATTCTGTCGTGTTGTATTAAAACGCTCGCTGTCGTTAATATTAGTTGATGACACTCCATCATTCTGCGATATGTCGTATGCATCAGTAGATGCCTCCTTAAAACGATGCAATGAATCAGAGCCTTTGTTTCCGTTTTGAGCTTGTAGTTTCTCCAGCTGCTTCCTCCTTGCCCGTTTGGAATCTAATTTCCTTGGTTGACAAGCATTACATAAGTGGTCGTCAGGAGCTGTCTCTATGTCCCTGATGTTATAGCAAATGGCATGTTGCCACCTATTACAATGATCACATTGAATGGTAAACCCATCATCATCACTGAAGCCACATATGCACGATATAATGCCCGAGTCAACATCCACTATGTACGAATCCGGGACGGGCCATTCTCCTTTTGCGCGAGGTTCCACGGTGTCTGTTGCATGTTGTTCCCGACTAGTCCTCCTTCTCTGTCCCGGCTTTAACGGGAGTGGGACAGTGGCAGCCGCAGCTAGAGCAGCCGCAGCTACCATCCCTCTTTCATTTATATTGCTTCTTGCGCTAGCACCCGTAGGTGATAATGATTCTGACCTGGCCAAGTCGATGCCATCTCGCGGCAATAGAGCCACCGAGGCAGGTCCGACAGAGCCTCTCGCATTTCGAGGTGACACATTTCCACTTTCAACACGCGAAAGCGCTACCGACTGAGGTCGTTGTACATCATGGTCATTGTGGCCCCCACTGGCGCTTCTGGTCTTTGAAAACATAAGTAGAGTTGAAGCATCCTCGAGAAGTGACTGTTCATCAGTTCCCTTCGTGCTCATTCTATGTTGAACGGAACAATTAGTTCAGGCGGAAAGCTTAAACGTTGGATTAACACCCAGTGGTCAAGAAACACCAATCTAATATGTCGTTAGTTAAATAGAAAAATCCGTTTTAGAGACTTTCTCCATCACACTTAACCTGTACAGTGTGAATAAAACGCAGGGAGTGGGAAACGAAGAGCTGAAATGAACTTTCTCTTCGTATGCTTGACTCTCCCAAGAGATCCGTAAATGTTTAGACTGGCCCACCGTTTGTGCCAATCAATGACAATTTAAAGTGATAAACGATCAACTTTGATCCATTTTCTTTCGATGTCGTATAACATCGTCAATAGTTACCGGACGAACAAAACACACACCCGATGTTGGAACTGGCTTAAACGATATATCACGAATGCTCTCACTGTGAGGCTGCACAGTATTTCAACAGATGACCTGACAAACGAGCGGTGAGCGTACAATTGTATCGGTAGCATGATTTTCGGTGACAAAATCGGCAACTATTTGGCACCCCTTTCAGAGTTGATGTTGTTAGATAGCTACGGAATCGTACCTAGAATGTGATGTTATCAAAATGTTGGTTTGGGTTTGTCTCCGATGTTAACTCCATGTTGTTGCTATTATTTGGGTGGCTAACGTTGTCCATACCGTTTTGCAGAAGGAAGCTTCTTGGTATAGCATTCATGTTGGTATTACCTTTAAACGAGTCATCTATTGACATGTTATCCAGTAAACGATTTACTGGTTGTATCGAGCTGTGGTTAGAATTCACGAGAACGTTGTTTTTCAACAGGTTGAGTTCTTGGTTGTGACTATTGTCTTGATGGCTATAATGAACATAATTCTTTTCACTAGACTCTCGATGCGTGTCGAAAAAGAGGTCCGTATCCCCTTGTTTGTTCATTACATCTATGTCATCGGCCAATTTCTGCAGGTTGTGAACCGAATCATTGCTGAACTTGGTGTTAGTGGTTAAACTTGGGAGATTCTGTAACAGATGGTCGTTTTCGAAAGTGTTGGAGATTTGACAGAACTCAAGATCGTTATGGTTATCCGATATCGTGGAATCTGTATCAATCTGTGGAGGAGGTGGCTCAATGGGCACATTATCTGTATGGTTTTTCAAAAACTCATTGATCGAGAAGCTATTCTTCATTAACGAATCATCGTCGACTATATCAATGGGCCTGGGTGAGCGAGAATTGTCCAACTCCTTTGAATGGAAGATAAGTTGTCTTTTACTATGAGCCGAGCGCGAAGAGTTTATTCCACCAAACATCAGCGCCTGTTCTGCGCTCGTCGTCAGTGCGGTAGAGGTCTCCCTCAGATCCGCTACAGTATCCTGGAAGAATGGCATCAGACATAAATCTCTTGTTGTTGCTCTTTCGTTTGGATCCCACCTGAGGCATAATTTGATTACATCCGACAGAGACTGTAGTTGGGAACTGGAGATTAAGTCTTGAAAACCAGTTCCCTCAACGTAGGGAAATTTCATGTTAATCCTTTGTGCCAGATTTTTTGCTGACTCCCATTGTCCACCGTTGGACACGTAGCCGGTTCTACTGCTCTCTCTAGTAGAATGTGGAGTTCCAAGCACTTCAAGGATTTTCCAAATCTGATCCATCTCATTCGAACCTGGAAAAAGGGGCTTGAAGATGGTTATTTCCATAGCTACACAACCGAAGGCCCAAATGTCCAGGGGCCTTGAATAGTAGCCGTTCCTGAGCAGGATCTCCGGTGAGCGATACCAGCGGGTTGACACGTACGCTGTGTAAGGGTTCTTGTTTGTCACGTGACGTGCTAGACCGAAATCTGCAAGTTTCACCACGTAGTTGTCCGTGTAGTTACCTTCCATGAGCCATCGTTTGTCAAAGTACCTGGTGCTTGGCGAAATCAAGATGTTCTCGGGTTTTATGTCTCTGTGGAAGAAGTTGCAGTCGTGAATGTGGTTCAAACCAGCCAGAATCTGCGCCAGGATCGATTTCAAGGACGGGATCGAAAAAACCCGACGCCTCCTGTGCCTCATCATCTGATACAAATTTTGCTCCATCGCTTCCATCACTATATGAAGCTGGAAATTGCGATCGTCGATGAAAATCTCAAAGATCTGGATCAGATGCTTATTTGCCGGTATCGAGAGGATGAACTTGATCTCCCGGACCCTGGTGTAGTCGTGCAACGTCGAAAGCTTGGTCATCATAGTTTTAATTGCCACTAAACCCTGTTTCTTGCAGATCACATTCTCGTGCTCCATGCCGCTCTGGTTCATCAAAGTCTTTCTATACAGTTTTGAGTCATCCCCGTTACACTTGGTAATATCGAAATGTGCTCTTGCCAGCGAAACTGACCCGAAAGAACCATTCCCCAACTCCTCAATGATCTGGTACCGCCCATCGATCGCCCTCAGCGGGATATATGATGGCGGATTATGGATATCGGGAGGGGTCAAAGGGACAGAGTCCTTATTAGTCTTTCTACTAAGCATTAAAACGAGCACACTCGACCGTATATCAAAAGAACAAGAGAGAGAAAGAACGCGACTCAGAAAGAAGAAGTAGAGCAATCCCTTGCCTTTATATACCTAAATACCCGTTATTATGGTGTGTGTCACAAAGATCGAATTAGGTATAATTAGCCGCCCAGATCTCCAACGGCTAAAACAAGCACTTCACACGGGATCATAACTCCGCCCCTCTGCTTCCTCGTGCCCCACCCGTTACCGCCAAGAACCCTGACGCGTCACAAGATTGCCTTACGCGTCACGTCATGTGACTGTGTGACAGTTGTTTCACATGACTATGTGACGTTTCAGGCGTGTTTCGTAATTCAAATTTTTTGCGCCGCCGTTTCAGTATGACGCAAGGAAAGTGGGAGGCCATAGCTAAAAAAAGAAGAGGCGTAATCCTCTGATCCTATCTGCACAGTAAACGCATAGTTAACGTAATATGGGAAAGCCGACTACTTCGAGCTCAGAATTCTCGATCCACGCTATATCTGTATGACTTCAGATGGCATTTCGTGTACCGGGGGACAAAATTCTTGTTGCTGTTATGGGCTTCTTGTGTCTGTCGGGTATATGTAAGTAAATATATATATCTTAACCTAGATACAATTTTTTGAATACTTGAGAAGTCGGTGATCAAGAGCGTTTGCCTTAATACCGAGGTCTGTAAAAGCCAAGAGTAAGATGTCTTCGGGAACAGAAAAGGGCAAGAAGCCTTCGTTTCTCTCCAAGATAGGCAAAAGTCATTCAAGTAATTCCCAGATACATCCACATGAGGACTCTGATTCCGGATCTGATGTAGAGAGTATTGAAGTGGGTAGAACAAGTAATTTGCCATCTTTCAAGCAACGGAACGCCGTGGAAGGGTCCAAGAGTGGACAATTGATTGAACAAGATGCGGTACGCACAATCAGAGATACATCGGGCAATTATCAGGACGATGGAGAGGACGACGAGCAGTTGGACCAGAAGTACAGGGAAAAGGTGGCCAGTTTTGGAGGACGTAAATCGTCCTCGTCGTCTGGTAGCTCCGGAGAATACAAAAACGTGCGGTTCAAGTCCCACACTGAACAGTTTGATGATGACGACAAGTCTACCAAATCGAACCGGTCGTCCCGGTCCGAATCGTCCTCAGATGAAGAGGGAAAGTTCGACCATTTCAAGCAGTTTTTCCAAAGAGGAGCCAGCCAGAAGCGTGGGATGAGGAACCTGAACGCGGATCAGGACGAGGAAGAGGAGCAGGGTGTTTTGTCCAAGTTTATTAACAATTTCTCCCAAAACGGTGGACTAGCGCCCGGGTTTTCTAGTGAAGACGCCGGTAAGAATAACGACATCGAGAAACAGGCACAGGAGGAAGGTATTCCGATGGTGGACTTCAGTGAAACCGCCCAGCAGATCGTCCATGCGCATTCGGGTCTGAACGAGAGACAGACATTGAGCGTTCCCGACAGGGCTACCTCCGACGGCGAGACTATGTATGACTCTCGGCCTCCAACCCCATCTAGCCACTCTTCATTTGTGGCACCACCAATGGAGCAGTATATTGATGGAGAGCAGGGAGACGATGAAGGCGTTGACGAGGATTACGATTACATAGAGAACACCGCTTACGTGGCTCCCCCTTCCAGAGTAAGAGGCGGTGTGCTGGGGTCTTTGTTGAAAATGTATCAGAACGAAGACCTCCAGTCCGCTTACTCCTCGACCTCGCTAATCGACTCAGATACCCCAACGGTGACCCCTGCGCTAACCCCTACCCCCAGTAGCTCAAGGCTCAAGTTGCCAAAGGCCAGCAACTTGAAGAAGCTGAATCCAATCCATAAAAGCCACGGGGATTCGCAAGAGGGCTCCAAAAGTGACCTGCCATCTTTCAAGAATACAAGACCCAAGAACAAAAAATCTAGAATGCCCAGATTCAAGAAGAAGATGGCTACAGAGGCCAGAATCACAGTGCATATTGCAGATCTCTTGCAAAGGCATCGGTTCATCTTGAGAATGTGTAAGGCCTTGATGCTTTACGGTGCTCCCACACATCGACTGGAAGAGTATATGATTATGACTTCAAGGGTCCTGGAGATCGACGGGCAATTCTTGTACTTGCCAGGCTGTATGATTGTATCGTTCGGTGACGCGACGACTAGGACCTCCGAAGTCCAGCTGGTTAGGTGTGCTCAAGGTCTGAACCTCTGGAAGCTGCATCAAGTCCATACCATCTACAAACGCGTGATTCACGATACTATGAGTGCGGCTGAAGGTAATGTTATCATCGATAAGATTCTACAAGACAAAAACTTGTACCCACCATGGATGTGTGTGTTTTTGTATGGCTTCTGCTCTGCAATGGTAACTCCTTACGCGTTTGGGGGTGACTGGATCAACCTAGCCATCTCTTTCTTCATGGGATCGTGTGTGGGCGCTCTTCAATATATCGTTTCACAAAGATCCAACATGTATTCGAACGTTTTCGAGGTCACAGCATCAGTCGTTGTGAGTTTCTGTGGAAGAGCTTTCGGATCGATCAAGCATGGCATATGCTTTGGTGCAATAACGCAGGGATCACTGGCGCTCATCTTGCCGGGGTACATCATTTTATGCGGATCCCTAGAGTTGCAGAGTCGTAACCTTGTTGCTGGTTCCGTAAGAATGTTCTACGCTATCATTTACTCGCTGTTTTTGGGTTTCGGTATCACTTTGGGTGCCGCATTGTTTGGTTGGATGTACAAAGGGGCCACAAACGAGACCACTTGTTCATACCCAATTTCCCCATGGTTTAGGTTTTTGTTTGTGCCTGCCTTTACAATCGGTATCTCGCTCATCAATCAGGCCAACTGGAGACAGTTGCCTGTCATGACGATAATCTCCTGCAGTGGCTACGTGGTTACTTACTTTGCAGGTAAACATTTTCAAAACTCGACCGAGTTTACTGCAGCACTAGCAGCGTTCCTCATCGGTCTCATGGGTAACTTATACTCGAGAATATGGAAGGGCCTCGCAGTGTCGGCTATGCTGCCTGCCATCTTTGTCCAGGTGCCTTCCGGTGTCGCCTCCCAAAGCTCCTTGTTGTCTGGTCTACAGAGCGCCAACCAAATCATCAATCACAACTCCACTGAATCAGAATTGTCATCCATGTCTTCATCCATGTCCTTTGGTATCACCATGATTCAAGTTTCCATTGGCATTACTGTCGGCCTTTTTGCATCCACATTATTCATCTACCCATTCGGTAAGAAGAAGACAGGCTTATTCAGCTTATAGACAAGCATATAGCTTCCCGTATAGCTATCTTAGTTATTCATCAAATACCATTCGTTACTAATAGTACCTTCCACGTGACTCTCGCTAGCTCATCGAGCTGTTCGGTTTATAGTTTGAAAAATTTTATATAACTATGCGATGAGCATCTCATATTAACAACTTATGTATAGCGAAAAGAGCACTTTCTGTTTACAAGTTTGGTAGTAATTCCATAATGTCGTCATTAAGGAGCCAGCTGGCAGATGTTGCCGCTAGTAATGCAACTATAGCGCTAGATCGAAAGAGAAGACAGAAATTACATTCTGCATCTCTAATTTATAACCCCAAAACGGCCAGCACCCAAGATTACGACTTCATATTTGAGAATGCTGTCGAAGCTTTAAAAGATCTGATAGAAATTGATCCGCATTTCGAGGTGTTCACTAAATCACTTTTCTCAGAATCATCGGTCTCTGTGGATCGAAACGTTCAGTCGAAGGAAGAGCTAAAGAATTTGGATAACGCCATAAATGGTTATCTGATGCTTGCTTCTTCAAAATGGCATCTGGCGCCAACTTTGCATGCCACTGAATGGTTAGTTCGCCGTTTCCAGATCCATATTTGCAACGCTGAGACGTTCTTGTTATCCACAATCAATTACTATCAGACACCTACCTTCAAGCGGATTTTGAGCATAATCAAGTTGCCTCCGCTGTTTAATCCGCTAAGCAGTTTTACTAGAGGCGAGAGAAATCCTTCAAATGTGACGATTATTAAATTATTCAACGACATAGGATTCCTCAAGCTTTACGCTAACTATCTGAGCAAATGTATTAGAAGCAAAACCACCTACACAAATCAAATGCTGTTTACATCCTGCTGTTTCATCAATTTAATAGCGTTCAACTCGAACAACGAGGATAAGTTAAATGAGTTGGTTCCAGTTTTCCTGGAGATTGCTGCAAAATTACTGTCATGCAACTCGGTTGATTGCCAAATTGCTGCTCATTGTATACTTGTGGTTCTCGCTGCAGCCTTGCCCTTGAAAAAGGCGATCATTCTGGCCGCAACTGAGACGATTCTAGCTAATCTAGACTCTGGGAAAGCTAAAAACTCTGCTTTAATAACGATCTGCAAGCTCTGGCAAACGCTTAAAGGACCAGGAAATGTTGATCAATTACCAAATTCCCTCTATGCACTCGTAGAGAAAAGGCTAGGGTTTGACTATTTAATCCAATATTTGAAGAGACCGGAAAAGGCCGCTTGCGATAAATTTATCACCAGTTACATTAGAGCAATTGCAAGGTATGACCATTCAAAGCTAAATGGTATAGTGGATATGCTGAAAGAAATTGAATTGGAGAAGTATGAGGAAAGGTTGATCGTTACCGATCTAATTCATTTGTCTGAAGTTTTGGACGACAAGTCTCAGCTCATTTCAATATTTGAGTACTTTGTGTCGATTAATGAAAACTTGGTGGTTAAGTGTATCAACTCTTTGAACATCAGTAAGGAACTATTCGAAATCAAGCTAACAACTTCTCTCTTTAAGACGAACGAAGAAGCAACCGAGACTGATATCATGAAAACTCTCTCCGCAGAAAAAGTTTCAAATGGCAAGGGACACACTCTTTCTTTCAAGGAATTTTTGGAAAAGAATTCTAGTCACATCAATACTAGTAACAAGTCGATGCTAGCTGAAAAAGATGATGTTTTTGGAAAACTTCTCTCGCTATTTGTGGAGGCTGTCGGTAGAGCGTTTCCTGCCGGGTTGTTTCTTTCGTCTTTCTTCACAACTATGGAAAGTCGGATAACTTTCCTAATTAGAGTACTCGTTTCTCCCGCCGCACCCATGGCATTAAGATCAATAGCATTGGGCAACATCTCCAAGTATATTAATAGCATTGACAAAGAGTCTAATGTCTTCACACTTGTGCCCTCTCTTATTTGTTCTTTGAGCAGTGTCTCAAAAAATGTCAGAACTGGCGTTAAGAAAGTCTTGTCCCAAATATCCAGAAGACCTTTCACGAAGCACTACTTTATGTGCAACAAACTTTATGGAGATAACAAAGACATTCCCATGCTAAGTCCGCAAGATGGTGAGTACTGGTTAAGGCATTTCCTGGAGGAGTATCTGATTGAGAATTATGATATTTCAAAATTGATGATTCCAAAGAAAAATGAAAAAGTCTATCTGCTTTTCTGGGCCAATCAAGCCCTTTTCATGCCTCTTCCTTCGGCTAAAATGGCGCTCTTTAAACATTTAAATTACAAATTGGTCTCGTCATCAGGTGCCAACACTGCAATCTTTGAAGAATTTATATCAGGGTACTTAGCTCATAGAGGCGAATGGGAAGAGCGTTGTTGCAACAACAAGACAAATTTCAGAGACTTTGAGGTGTCTGTGGTTAATCTAATCTCTCTAAAGGAGAAAAATGAGTTTATGATCAACTTTATTGTCGACTCGTTGAAATCGCAATACGAATCTCTTGCCAGCACTGTCACAGAAAGATTGCATTCCGTTTTCAGCTCCTTCAAGTTCAACCAACAACTTAAGATTGCACAAAGCATTCTCGAGACAGCTGCTAATGGCGATTCAGTGTATGACGCTGCTGGAACTTTGCAATCATTGCCATTAAACACTGATGTATTTGTGTCAATATTGTCACAAAATAGAATTCACACTGACAGCGAACTCTCTGAGCTCCCAAAACAAAGGAGAAGAAGGTCATCCGCCAACAAAGCCGCTCTGCAAAAGGAGGAGGTATCACAGATAGCAGAAGCCCATTTAAGGAAGTTGACCATCATCTTAGAGGCTCTGGACAGAGCTAAAGTCAAAGGTTCAGAGCCATTGCTTTCGAACCTACTCTCACTAGTTTCCGATTTGGAAACGTTAGAAAAAGATGGCGGTCTGCCCGTTTTGTATGTCCAAGAAACCTTGGCATCCTGTATGTTGAGCACCATTGAATCGTTAAGCGAGGGCGATTTACCAAAGCCAAAGAACGTCAGAGCTGACGTGATCGTCTCGGCCATCAGGAATTCCACATCACCCCAGGTTCAGAACAAACTGCTTCTTGTAGTAAGTGCATTGGCTGCTCTGGATTCTGAGACTGTCCTTCATTCTGTCATGCCAATTTTCACTTTCATGGGTGCACATAGCATTCGTCAAGACGATGAGTTTACCAACCAAGTTGTTGAGAACACAATTCAGACAATTGTCCCTGCCTTGCTGAGAAATAGTTCCAACGTTACGGATGAGGTTGAGTTTTTGTTGATGAGCTTTACCACCGCTTTGCAGCATGTCCCAAAGCACAGGAGGGTTAAGCTTTACTCAACTCTGATCCACTCCTTAGGGCCAGCTAAGGCTATAGCACCATTTTTATTTTTGATCTCTCAGCAATATTCGACTGACATCCAAAGTTTCAAGATAGGTGAGGCCAGGAACTTGATAGAGTTTACGAAATCTTTGATGACAAATTTTGACGTAATCGAGCAACTAAACGGACTAAGTGAGTATCTTTCTTTGTTACGGCTGCTGATAGGTGCGAACAAAAACGAAGAGGAGAAAGAATCATTGAAGATGCGGGCTGTCTTCACAAATGGCATCTTGAACTTTTCCTATAGTGAGTTTGTGAGCTTTTTGCAGGACGCGTTGAATTTCATTGCCAAAACCATCGAAGAGACTCAAGTTGGATATTACGATATTAACGGCAGTTTTAAGGTAAAGGTTTATTCTGCTCTCTTGGATACGAGAAACGATGACACGACTGTGGCCCAGGTGAAGGCTAAATTTGGTTCATTCCTAGAGGGAATTCTCGCTTTCATTAATCAGACGAGTAATCAATCCTTGAAGCTGGACGGCAGAACTGAAGCATTAACTGCTGCGACAGAGCTGGATGACACGGAGGAGGAGCTTAAACAAACGCTTTTTTTGTTATTAGGTCATACACTGAACGTTCTGCCAGTAAGAGACTTTGTTGATGCTGTTTTACCGCTTTTCTCAAACACCAAGAACGAAGACATCAGGTATCACCTCACAGTCGTCGTAGGTTCTAAATTTGCGGAAGAAGGACAAGAAGCTTCTTCAGCTGCTGAGCGAGTAATCACAGTTCTTTTGGAAAGAATTCCAATCGAGAAAGATTGCTACAATATTGTTCAAGTATCACTCAATACATTGGCCTCTCTGATTAGTGGCTTTAGTTTGGACGTTTCCAAGTCACTTGTGACAGATGCTTTAAAGTTGGCCACTCAGTACATGACTTCCATGAAACGTGAGGTGATCATCTCATCGTTTGCGGTTGTAACGAGCTGCATTCAAACCCTTGGTGTCAAAACAATTGCTTTCTATCCAAAGATAGTACCACCGGCCTTGGAAATTTTTGAGAATGTTCAGAAAGATGAGGAAAGCTACCTGAAGGAACAGTTACAGCTTGCTATTGTTCTTCTATTTGCTGCCTTGATTAAAAAATTGCCAAGTTTTATCATGTCAAATTTAGTTGACGTTTTAAAAGTTGTTCTTTTCTCTGAAGAGGTTAACGTCTCCACTAGGCTTTCTATCCTTTCACTAATTGTCGAAAATATTGATCTGAAAGAAGTTATCAAAGTACTTTACAAAATTTGGAATGAGTACATGAGCACCACTGGAGACTCTATTGCTATCTCTCTATTTCTCAGTACCTTACAATCAACGGTTGAGGCTATTGATAAGAAGTCTGCTACCTCACAGTCACCAGTGTTCTTCAAGCTGCTAATATCTTTATTTGAATACAGGTCAATCAGTGAGTTCGACGAGAATACTGTCAACCGTATTGAGAGCACCGTTTACCAGATTGCCAACTCATATGTATTGAAGCTTAACGATAAAGTGTTCAGGCCACTATTCGTGATTCTAGTAAGATGGTCGTTTGATGGAGAGGGAGTAATTAATCAAAACATGACAGAAGTCGAAAGGCTGATTAGTTTCTTCAAATTCTTCAACAGGTTGCAAGAGAACTTGAAGGGAATCATCACATCATATTTCACATACTTACTTGAGCCTGTGAGCGAACTGTTGAAGAAACTTACTGAGAAAAAAATTGTTAATGTCAACCTTCGTCGTGTTGTGCTGAATTCTCTAACCTCATCGTTTAAGTACGACAGAGACGAGTACTGGAGGTCGACTTCCCGGTTTGAGCTGATCTGCGAACCTTTGGTAGACCAGCTATCAAATGTTGAAGATGTTATTGGGAAGTATTTGGTTAAGGCAATCGCCTCCTTAGCGGCAAACAACAACCGCGTCGATGAGCATAACAAGTTCATGCATAAATTGCTAGTCAAGCACATGAAAACTACTTGCTCCTCCAACGAAAAGCTGTGGGCTGTTAAAACTCTAAAGCTAATATACTCAAAGGTTGGGGAGAGCTGGCTAGTTCTACTGCCTCAATTAGTTCCAACAATTGTTGAACTGCTTGAAGACGAAGATGAGGAAGTTGAGTACGAGGTTAGATCTGGATTGGTCAAGGTGGTTGAAAACGTCTTAGGCGAACCTTTTGATAGATACTTGGACTAATTTTACGTAGGGATAATCACAATTTCTACATTATTACCTGCAGTGCATCTTCCAAATCGAAATCAGAATGGGGCCTTCAAGAAGCCCTTCTCGTACTGCAGTGGAAGTCAATTTTATAAAAATGGTGTCCTCTTTAGACTTCCATTACAAGGCGAGATTGTCATACAGATCACCTTATGTATATCTTGAAAGGATCATTGCACAACTTGGAATCTTTTTTTAACACGCTACTGTGCTGCATTTATGACAATAGGCGTAAGTTGTGTTTCAGCGTTTAGGCTACTTACTTAGCCTACGCGCAAGCAAGTAGCTTGATTAGGAAGCTTTTTTATATCTACTTATAGCTATTTCTGACTATTTCTCACAAAGGCATGTTGAACTCCTAAAGTGCCTATAGATCTTGAGGTTCATCTCAAAGGAAGAATAACAACATTAGTTGCTTTAAGTAGAACCGCAGTCAAGACTAACTACTGGCTAGCCCATCTTGTAACAAATCGAACAAGTGAACAATCCAATACGCAAATTTGGCATCCACTACGTATGAAAGATGCAAGTACAAACCAAGTTTTACCTATGCCTTGGCTACCCTTTCATTTCCAGGTATGCTCGATACATAAATCTCAAAGATGCCACTTTATGTTGCATATATACACATACCAAACTTTTGGACGCCAATCAATCTACATGTTAATCTAATCCGTACTAAGACCTTTCAATTGGTATCACTTTCGCATCTTACGAGCGTACCATTGATTTACGCTTAATCTTCTTATTTACAGAACGGTTGTCAAAAAGCGGAAGAGCTTTGAGCGACAATCAAGGCAGTAATTCTTCAATTAGGCTAAGGCGCTATATTTGGATGTCAACACTACCGACCACCAACAAGACTCCACATCGAAATGCCAATGGAGGTTCTTCCATCCCAATTGTGATTCGAAGACTCTATAGAACACCCAAAAACCTGGATTTTGAGACAGCTATCTGGGAGATGATCCACTTAGTCTTTAAGCCCAGAAAGGCATTCAGGTCATTTTACTATCAGCATCAGACCAAACACCAATGGGCCAGGGATGATCCGTCATTTTTTCTTCTCCAGATCGGCTTACTGTTGCTCAGCTCAATGATTTGGTCAGTTGTCTACGGTCATTCGTTCCTGGGGTTCCTGAAAATGATGGTCAACATGATACTCATTGACTTCTTTCTCTTTGGGTTTGCAGTGGCTACTATATTCTGGTTGATCCTCAACAGACCTTATTTCAAATTCAGATCGGCTTCAACTTCTCAGGTCGAATGGGCCTACTGTTTTGACGTACATTGCAATGCCTTTCTAATTATATGGGTGCTGCTTTACTTCGTGCAGTTTCTTCTATTGCCAGTTATCAAGCTACACAGATGGATTGGGCTTTTCGTCGGCAACACATTGTATTGCTTGGCATTTGGACATTATTTCATCCTGACATTCTATGGCTACAGCCAGCTGCCTTTCCTAAAAAGCATTAATTTCATATTGATTCCAGCGTTAGCATTTGCTGTTTTGTATATAGTTAGCCTTGTGGGAATAGATCTCTCGAAGGTGCTAAGCTTTTATAAGTATTAGTCTAAGGGCTTGGGGAAATTGGCATGTTCACAGTGGAGTCATTTATGAATTTCACTAGTGTAGAGAATCTGGATTGAGAAGTTCACTACTACTTACTAGCCTTTTGTTGGTTGTATGTCTATTATACAGTATCGCAGCTCATATGCACTACATATTGTGATCACGATGGTAAGAGCTGTGTTCGATCTCGTTCCTGTCACGGTTGGTACAAGTATGCTACACTTCTATATCATATCACATGTCATGCAAGGCAAGTTTTTGTAGCGTAAGTCTATGGGTCTTTACTTGAGACGTGTTCAACCCATATAGAGCCTCTTCTTGTGATTTTCGAAGCTCATTAAGCCAGTCTTCCATTGTCATCAACGTCAGAGACCGCTCAGTCTGTGATTGACTTCAGTATTATGGAGATATCAGACTAAATTTGGTTCACATCGGGATGTTATCAGTCATGATGATTGACATCCACAACCACTGATTTCATTTCAAAGTAGCACGCCATATATTACAGGTAGTGATGCATTAGGTTCTCTTCACATGAGAATGCTAACCATCAGATTAATTTCGTGGCTTGCCCTCCTGTGCTAAATCTTGACAAGAGTTGTACTTCCTGCTTTCAGGACGCCTTAACGTTGTGTCTTTGTAATGCTTAGCGCTGATCTCTTCAAAACTTTGACTCGAGTGTGATCTTTTCGACAAATAAACCCACCTTGTTGTACATGGCTCACATGTACTAGGGCTACTGGAAACGCGGCTCAAGTTCAAGTTATTTTCATAATAGTTTATTGGATTTCCTCTTTTAGAAGCTCGTGAACTAGTTGATAAATTCAAGTCGAAGGAAGTTAGTGAACTTTCCCTCGACAAGTTTTTCACGCTTCTTGTAGTGTCTAGGCTGAGTTTAGGTACTTTTTGATACTCAACGCCATCTATTGAAGCCATTGCAATTTGATCTCCTAGTTGACAAGCTTCCCGAATTAGAGGTTATGAACTATGGCTTTGTCTTTCACTCTTGCTGAATATATTTGGGCACAAGTGAGGAAGACATTTTCCACAATTGCCACCAAACAGATTTTCGCTTGCTTGGTTCCCGTCCTTTCACTATCAACTTTACTATCAGTATTCTGGCCCACAGCAAAAAGATAAGGTGAGTTCAAGTCCGCATTGACTGATCATAAAACGAAGAGTTTGATTTGATCACCAGAACATATCTTTTGTAACCCCTTGAGACTCCGATAAGGTGCACGGCAATGAATAATCGCTTATCGTAACTGGAGGAACACGGATTGTTATGCATCTGATAAAGAAAACTCCCAAGTTCAGCCACAGTGCAACAAATAACAAGGTGTGTGGGTGGAAAATGAACAATAGACGTTTAGTCATAGATGTCAATGGGAGGTATTCTATCCACATTGTAGAACCAGTTCTTCGACTCAGTTTCCTTTGACAACCACTCCGTAGGAAATACTACCAAATGACCATGCACTCTTTCCAGTATCCGTTTTGCCGTGTACTTATCAAAAATCCTTTGATTGAAGCCAAACAGTAGACTACCCGATAATCTCATTCTCAAAGCAGTGGCCTTCGACCGCTTGTTCTGAGATTCCACTTTTGTAGAATTCTTTTTGCCAGCATCATTGTGAAGCCCTTCTTGAGGAACCTCTCCTATTTTAGTACCCTTCTCAACAGTTAGAGAGGCCTCTTTAGCTAGCGGTAGCTCGCCTTTTCCCACGACTCCTGTTGCAGTGGAAGATGTTCGTTTCGATTGTTCTTGAGGACGTTTTTCAAGATCTATCAGGGTATCTTGGTTATCTGAAAACTCCTCGGCCATCCTGCAGTACTCTTTGTAATCTCGCCACGACTGAACAGCATTATCGGGCTGACAGTGGAAAACAAGTCGGAACAACAATGTGTTCCTGAGGGCGATTGAAAACCACAAGTCCTCGTAAAAGGAGGGACATATTGGATCATCGAAAGAATAAGGATCAATGAACCTAAGATTGAGTAGTTTCTTGCTCGCATCCTCACGAGCTTCAAAATTAGGAGCCATCTGTATCAGCAGGTCATCGATGTAATCATCATCAAGCTCTTGATCCTCTAGGATACTCGCATGACTCTCATGTTCAATCCTAGACTCATTACTGAACCTCGGGTCAAAATCAGTGGAGTCTGAATTCTCCTTTTGACTTTTGTTCTTGTAGGACAGATGTTGCAAGTAGCTGATTCTCTTCAACATATCCCACTTCTGGCCATAGTCAACAGCTTCATGACGTAAATATTCCTCAATGTCAGTTCTTTCAGGTAAGAAAGAGGCACGCTGCTCGTTTTTGCGAGTCGTCAAATCCGAGCCAAGAGCAGTAAACGCCCATTCCCGTAGCTGTTCTGTTACGGTTTCTTTGTACTTTTTGGTGACTTTTTTCCACCCATCAAGACCCAAACCTTCTACATCTTCAGCATGCTTTTCGTTATTGGTTAGCCTAGGGTCTGTACTGACTGGCTTATTGTCTCTGATACCAACATTTTCTTCTCCAGCTCTGTAGTTGAAAGAGTGGTAATTCTTTACTGATCTGTGGGGAATTTCTTTCTCGACAGCTGCGCTGCGGTCTGGAAGCTTCGACTTTTTGGGCATCTCTGTAGGGGTCGGGCTCAAAGGACTGTCAGAGTGTTTGTCATCATGTTTTTGAGAGTTTTCATCGATGAAGCTGAGGATGCCATTTTGGCTGACTTCCGATTTACCTGAGAACTTTGCTAACCATCCGTCACTGTGCTCGACATCAAAAACTTCACGATAAGCCAGCTCAACCATAGCTGAATTCATCATATCACTCTTCGATGCATGCTCATTGATAGTATTCAGGGTCTTGTAGTTCATTTTCGCGAGTTTTTCGAGATGTCCAAACTTTCTTTCCACAATTTCGACTAGATCAACATTACAGCCAAGGTGTTCTCTCATCAAACGCTTCCTTAGTTCAAATGCAAACCTTCCAGCATAGTAATCCTTCCCGTCCATTTTAGACTTTACTAGATCTGTGTCTCTAATAAGCATAGCAACCTCGCTATCTCTATTGCCTAATTGAGACCTCTCGTTGATGTTGGCACTACCAATAATGCAACTGCGATCATCAACTATGAGGACTTTGGCATGCACGTAAAGCTGCTCTGTAACTATTTTCTCATTTGGCCCAATAGTGGCCCATTTTCGCAATGAGAAGAACTGGATGTATTGCATAGGATCAATGTTCAACTTCTTAAGCCTCGAGAAAATGGATGTCTCACCCCTTGAAATTGATTGATACTGGCATTGCATAATGACACGGACACTAGATGCTTCTGGTTGATCTATAGGCGAGTCAAATCCGGGCATTAGCGGGATTAAAATGAAAGCCTTCCATGTTTTTCCTTCGCTGTTAGCTCTAATGATACGATCAACAAGTGCATCCCCGATTTTATTTTCGATCACAACTCCATCCCATTGAGAAGTGCTAACAAAAAATTGATTCTCAATGTATATGTAATGTTCACTTGTTTCAATCAACTTCAAGTAAGCATTTTGAATTGACTTTTCTGTTTCCTTCAGTCCCAGTGACCACGAACCTGCACTTCTTATAACCTGTACTTCGCAGGTGGACCGAGGTTTCAGCATTTGAAAAAATGGTGAATCTCTCAACTGCTCCTCCGTAAAATCACTTGGAGGAGTCAATAAGGGAGTTGGTCTACTTGGACGTTTCTGTCTCAGTAAATAGTTCCATCTCTGAACAAAGTGTCTTGCCATGTCTCTTGCAGCTTCACCTATGGTCATCATGTGCACATCATGCCATGGCATTCGCGGTATTTTGCTTCTATCGTACATTGACTCGAATGGTTTATCAAGTTCGTAGAAATCGCAAACACGAGCGTTTGAATAATCCTTCCCTGGGAAAATTTGATCCTTGAGGAGTTCGTGGTTGTCAGTTAGGACGTGTTCGGGTGTGTCATAACGGCCATAGCATAGATCAATGCCACCCATAAATGCTATAGTGTTGTCAATTACAGTCATTTTTTCGTGATGTGCCCAGAAGTAAGTATTTTGCAGCCATTGATTTGGGGACCGAATAAGGTGGATATTAGGATGCAAGCTTAACATTGAGTGTTTTGTCCATAAACTGTCAGTACCAACAGTATTTGCAACATTTCTGTAAACAATGATAAAAATCTTCACACCTTTCTCTGCTCTTTCCTTTAGGACCCTATCAATTCTAAATTCCTGGTTGCCGTTAACAGGTCGCCGCATGTACAGCTCCGGAGAGAGCCACCAATCGTGGATATAAATGACATCTTCTGCCATCTTGAGCGCTTCGCTCAATGCCCAAAAGTAATCTCTACCGTCCACTAAGAACTTGCAAAAAGCATTCTTCCTTACTGGTGCAAAGCTCCCAAACCTATGGCGTTTTGTCCAAATGCTGCTGTAAGCAGCATGTGTGATTGACGATACCCATTGCTTCAAAGAAGACTCTGATTTGCAGATCACTTGCAATTTTCTCTCGCTATTCTCCAACGTAATCAGCAGTTTCGTACCAATCTTGCTATTCTTGGCGTTCCAATCAGGTTCAGCTAGATTCTCATCACCCTCTTTCGAACCTGAGAACTTTACCTTGAATTTAGAATCCATGAGGAATACGTCCAACGGAGTGGTGGAGTACAAATCAGAAACGTATAATATATACGAGTGTCTCACCAGGAACCACTTGGTGGTATGTCTTTCAATCATTTGCTTGAAATCGTTGACCCTGAAATGAGACACACGCCAGCCTTGGGACTTGGCCGTTGATCTGATGATTAGATATCCTTGTTTGCTTTGGTGGGGCTCTTCATAACTGAGCAGATTTCCGATGGGAGATAGCTCGTAGAACTGGAACAGCCTGTTAGCCTGTGGACGAAGGCAGAGCGCTATGTTTAGCAACCTCAAGTATCGCTCGACCCGCAAGTGCATGGGCTGCGTCAAATCCTCCGGTTCGTCTATCAGATCCTGTAAATGCTTGACCCTAAATTTATCCATCGCGAAATTAATGGACGACGCAGAGCTATTCGATGAGGAGGAGGAAGAAAACGAAACGGCGTCTAGCCTTGAAGTCGGCTTCCTCACAAACATCGAGGTCTCGTGGTCGTCCATACGAGGGAAATGCGGTAGATAGAACCTGTGGTACCGATTGTGGTCGATGTAAAGCTTGTTCATCGTATTCTCCTGGAAAGAAACAAGTTTGAGCCTGCTGTGGAGGTTCGACAGATCCTTATAACTCTTGATCACACACCATTTGAGCCTGTTTTCCCCGATCCCGTACTCCAGATGCAGCCTGAAGAGCCGTTTGGGATCGTCCTCATTCTTGACAAACACCCCATCAAACATCGAACTTTCTTCGTCGTGCACAGCGCCGTTGCTCGCGCGCCTTGGAGCTTCATGCTTGTTACATCCTTCGTCCTCGTCCAAACCGGTATCGCCTGGAGCCAGGGGCTCAACTCGAACACCCAGCATCGCTAGCAGCAGCGGAGCACGCCTCTGGCCGTGCTCATCGCGCAAAAAGTGCGTGCTGGCAAATAGCGCCGCGGGGCACCCTGCGGCTAGCGAATCGATCAGGTCCGATGCCAGTTTCTGCGTATACCGATCCTTCTCGTCCACTGGGGCATGCTGTAGCGCTACAGACTCCCGGTGCTGCTGCCGCATATTCCGCACGGACTTCAGTTTCGACAGCACCGCGACCTTCTTGAACGCCTGTTTGAACTCCTTGCGCCAGATGTCAAACTGCTGATCCTGGATAAACGACCTCCGCTTACCGCTGGGGGAGCGGCTTCTCTCGACCTCCTCATCATCCGCCCCATTTCCGTCCCTGACCGCCGAATTGGGCACCCCATGGAACGTCAAGTTCTTGAAAGCCGCCTCCCGGTCCTCAGACGCCCTATTTTCGCCCTGAAACTCTTCCTCGGCCCCATCCCCAAGCTCCCGTGCCTCCTGAATACCAGGCACTACCACTGAGTCATCATGAGCATCATCCATAGCCGCCTTGACCGTCTGTTTACAGGTGGCGAACAGCCTTCTTCCTCCTTATCCGCTTAAAACTAGCCGCCGCCCCGGGTAACTCTACTGCTTTACTATGGGGAACCACTCAAACAGCTACTTCAGCCGCTTAAAGGCTCCAATGCACTCCCTAGTGGCTCTCGTGGGCTTCTCCACGGTTGTAGCACGCTATCCACAGTTTTGGACTCTCCTTTTGCGTCGAAACTACCTGTTGGGTGCTTATCGATTAGCTGATACAAGAGATAAGATAAGTGCATCGGAAGGTCATCGAAGCGCAAATGAGTGGTTTTGCCCCGTTTTGACGGCTGAAAAGAAAGTATATAGATCAAGGAGGGTCAATTAGTGGTGAGTACAAGATTTGGTACAGCTTAGAGCGGTTTCCAAGCTCTATGGAGTAGGTTTTATACCAGGTTTTATCAAATTTTGGCATTTTGTAGGCCTGGGAGCGGAAGCGCAAGGCTCAAAGTGAAAAATTTTCGATCAGATCGAGAAACTAGGGCGGCAGATAAGCTGAGATAGGCTAGTAAGAGTCCGAGAAAGGTGATTAGAGGAGCGGGAATGATGAGTGGAGTGAGCAGTGTTGGTGGAGCGAACAGTGAGTCGCAAAAAGCGCTTTGTTTCCCCTATGGCGTGAGTAAAACGGGGGTATTGCTGTCGTCTTCGGGATCATCGACGTCTGAGTCGGTTGGGGAAGGTTCGGTGTCCTCATCGTCATCTATATCTTCGCCCTCGTCGATGGACAAAGTGCAGGGTGGCAATCCGATCTGCAAAAACTGTTTGACGTCTACTACGCCGCTGTGGAGGCGAGACGAGAACGGAGCACTACTGTGTAATGCCTGCGGGCTGTTTCTGAAGCTGCACGGGCGACCTAGGCCGATCAGTCTCAAGACGGACGTTATCAAGTCGCGGAACCGCAAGGGAACACACCATCACAGCCAGCAGCAGGCGCAGAGCGAGCCTGGGGAGCCCAAAAAGGCCCAAAGCGATGATAAGAAGAGGAAGTTTCCGGTGCAGCTGGCAGTCAAGAAGCAGCGGATCGAAGACAGTACGGAATCCAGGGACATGTGCTCTGCGGCCAACACTCTGGAGACCCTGATGTCGGGGGACTCCTCGAAACCTAGGATCGAGCCAAAAGGGCCCGCACCCACGGTCCCCACACAGCTACCGCACCTGTCGGCGCTGCTGGGGGATGTTAAGCACGAGGCCAGTCCTGCTGCCATAGAGCAAGCTGCCATGGGCCTGGAAACAACGCCCACGACCAAACCTCCCAGCTTTGAGCCCAAGACCCAGAGCTACGCACATGAAAGCATCCCTGTATCGACAAGCAGTAGCACCTCATCCCTGGTACGAGGGAACTCTGTTCCACAGAGGTATAATTCTCCTCCGAGAGCGCAAACACCACCAGTGGGGTCTGTACAGCGGGTTTCGGCCCTGCCAGTGCCAATGACCATTTCGAGCATGGAGGCTCAGGAAAAAGTCCCACTCACCACGGTGCTACAGAAGGAGGAAGATGTGATAAAGTTGAAAACAAGGATAAACGAGCTCGAGCTGGTCACAGATCTGTACAAGAGACATATCTTCGAGCTCGACGAGAGGTGCAAGAGTTTGCAGTGCGAGATACAGAGCTTAAAGAACTGATTTCATTGTGAAAAGTAGAGAAGTAGAGTCAATAGCATATTTATTAAGCATAATTCACGGTTGTGATTTTTCAAAGCACTATCGCTCTCTTATAGGAGATCAAACCCACACGATCAAGAATATCCGCGTCATAAGGTGGTATAGCAGCACCATGTCACGTAATCCAGCAGCAGGTTTGGAGAACACCTTATTTCAACTGAAATTCACGTCGAAACAGCTACAAAAACAGGCTCAGAGGGCATCCAAGGAGGAGAAACAGGAATCTAATAAACTAAAGAAAGCTTTAAATGAAAGTGAAGAGATAGCCAGAATATACGCTTCTAATGCTATAAGAAAGAAGAATGAGCGGCTGCAGCTTTTAAAATTGGCTTCCCGAATCGATTCTGTCGCCTCCCGGGTGCAAACTGCCGTTACAATGAGACAAGTTTCGGGATCTATGGCGTCCGTCTGTCGTGGGATGGACAAGGCTTTGCAGAGTATGAATCTACAACAGATTACCATGATAATGGATAAATTTGAACAACAGTTCGAAGACTTGGATGCCAGCGTGAATGTCTACGAAGATATGGGAACAAATTCAGACGCCGTGATAGTTGATGCCGATAAGGTCGATGAGTTGATGAGCAAGGTAGCAGACGAAAACGGATTGGAGTTGAGGCAGAGCGCTAGGCTCGATAATCTTCCTGAGATAGAACAGCCCGAGGTGACCGAAGAGAAGGAGGATAAATTAGCGCAAAGACTGCGGGTGCTACGTGGCTGAAAGCGTCTACATTCTAATGGGCGAAAAATGTGGGTTTTATGTATGTATAATTACATTGAGTGCGAATTAACTATATCATTGCATTGGTAGACCTCTTCCTCTACCTGGAGGTGGCGCCATACCGGCATTAGCGGGCTGACTCTCTTTGTTTGTGATGGTTTCATCTACAGATAAGATGAGATTTGCAGCTTCTGTAGCACTGTTTAATGCGTTTATCTTGACCAAAGCAGGCTCCCATACGAATTTGGAAAAGTTATCACCGATACTTTCGGATTCGAAATCAACACCGTACCATTTTTCTCCTTTACTGTGAGCCATTCTCAGTCTGTTAAGAATTTCGACGGCATCGAAACCAGCGTTCTCGCAAAGCTGTCTTGGTATAACTTCTAGAGCTTTGGCGAAAGCGTTGATCACCAATTGCTGTTTACCAGCAATCGTCTTCGAATAGTTGCGTAAATATCTCGAAATCTCCATCTCTACTGCACCACCACCAGCTACAATGAGTTTATTTTGCAATGCCCTCTTTACGATCATGATGGCATCATGTAGCGATCTCTCAACTTCTGCGATGACCTGTTCGGCACCACCTCTTAGGAGGAGTGTACAAGTTCTAGCCTTTGGACAACCTTGGAACAGGTTATAACGCTCAGAGCCAATCTGCATTTCCTCAAAGACTTCGCAAGTACCCAGATGTTCTTCTCTAATGTCTGTAGTGGTGGATTGGATTGAGCCGCCAACCGCTAAGATCACACGGTTCATGTCATCACTACTCACTCTACCAGCACAGAAAATGTTTCTATCAGCAAAGTACTGAGTGGCCAGATCACCGATCGGTAGCTTTGACAAAACAATGTTGGCACCAGAGTCCTCGATTTGCTTCAGCTTGTCCAAAATCAATTGCCACTCGGCGTCTACAATGGCTTGGTAGTCCTCAACGTGCTCTACACGAACTTCTGCATTGTCTTTTTCAGCCTTCAACTCTAGTTCGACATTCAAACTCAAAACCTTAGGATTTGTGAACTTCTTTGGTTGTTGCTCAAAACCCGCATAAGAGAAAGTCTTCTTGAATGCTACACCGTTGATGAACAGGGATTCTTCCATAGACCCACCTGGAATCTTCTTAATACCGATTAACTTGTCGTCCAAATCGTTTCTGTCCAACGACAGCACAGCGTCGACACACATTTTGACGAAGAAATCTGCATTCTTGTAGATGAGCTTCGACGTCATGGCTGTCTTAGCGCAACGTTCTAGCAGCTGTCTGCTATCATTGTCCTTGTTCGATATATCCACACAAATTTCTTGGATCTTGGCAGTTGCCAAATCTACGGCTCTCCTGTAACCTTTCATGATGACGTGAGACGAAATACCTTCCTCCAAAAAAGGCTTTGCTTCTTTCATCAATTCTCCTGCCAAGATAGTCACAGAAGTGGTACCATCACCCACTTCTGCATCCTGAGCCCTAGAGATATCAACCAAAGTTTTGGCAGCTGGGTGGACAACATCCAATAATTTCAAAATTGTAGCACCATCATTTGAAATGGTGGTTTTCTTGTTAGATGTAACTATCAGTATATCCGAGCCTAATGGGCCCAACGTGGGTTTCAATGCTTCTTGAATTGCCACACAAGCATTGATGTTCGAGATGATTTGACCTCTACCCTGAGAAGCATCCGTACCCTCCTTCAGGACAACAATTGTTGGAGTTTGATTACCGAAATTCATGATCAAACTACTAGACTAATGGATTCCAAGCAGTGCTTACTACTTCGAAGACTTGTATCAGATGGTTCACCGATGCCTAAGTAATTTTTCACCAGAACTAGCGGTCCGCCACTACTGTAAACAAAATTACTGTATACGAATACAAGTTGAATATTAATGATAGTATCTCATGAAGTAATCATAGATCTTGTGAGCTGGCATGCTAGTTGATGTTGTATTTGAATGCTTATTTACAAAAAAATTGGATCCTTTTTCCCCAATAAAATTTGATGACCTTTTATAATGCCCATGCTATAACATCACCGTTACTGCGTCCTTCAACCACGTAGCCGTCCTTGTATCTCACAATTTGTGACGTTGACTCTTTAGTTGCAACCTCTTCTGCGCCACACTCCCAGTGTTTGTCGTTCTCTCTGTCAACTACCTGTAAGTTCTGCCCGTTGTTGGCAACTACAATGCTCTGGAAATCGAAATCAAGTGATAGGACAGGCGATTCATAGGCAAATGCGTCTGCTAAGGTCCCGGTCCTTAGATCCCAGATTCTGACACTGCGATCAAGAGAGCCTGTGATCAGATTTCGCGAGTCGAACTTGAGCGAAGTAATAGCGCCTGTGTGGCCTTCTAAGGCCCTGATGGTTTTGCCTGACCTCAAATCCCATAGCCTAACCACTCCGTCTCTTGTACCTGTAGCAAGAGCAGCATCGAAGCATTGTATAGCACCTATAGTTGGGGACGTGTCAGTTGGTGTGAGTAAGGTAGAGCTCGTGACAGAAGAGGATTGGCTTAGGCGTCCTGCGAAACTCAAATCGATTGTCTGCAGACATTTACCGGTGTTCATATCCCATTGACGAACTGTTCGGTCCTGAGAACCACTAACTAGGTTAGTAGAGTCGAACGATAAGGCCGTGATTTCATCGACGTGAGAGTCGAATGTGTAAACACATGCATTTTCAGAGCTGGGAATGGCATCGCTTTCTTCTTGGTACAGTTGTGCCCCCAGGTTCAAGCTCCACATTTTGAGCACTGCATCTCGACCACCGGTAATTAACATGTTGTACCGATTATCGATTTGCATGCAGCTGATGCTTGCCATATGTCCAGTCATTTGGCCTACCTGCTTTTTCTGGGACAGATCCCATATCTTGATCGTATGATCGAGATGGGCAGCAGTGCACAAAGTTCCAAACGGTACATCGAAGTCCAAACAAGTAATTGAATCATCATGAGCCTCTTTAAATTCGTTAATTATTGAGCCACGAGCATAATACTGTTGTAAAGTAGGGAAGGTTTTCCTGTGCTTCTTATTATGATCCTGATAAAAGTTATGCAGTTTTTTCGAGGGATTCTCGTCCTTGTTTTTCAGCTTTTGATATACTGAGCGACTCATCAACGGAGAGATACTATTCTTAGCTTTACCGTTGCGCCCATCGGACGTTCCTGCGTCAAGGGTCTGGCTTTCCTCGTCTTCTCCATTTTCCCTCCCAGGAGCTATTCCCTCATCGGGACTTTGTGATACACTAGCCGATACCTCGCTTGAAGAATCCTCCTCCACCGAGCTTTCTACTTCAAGGCCGTATTCTTCTAGGAAAGCTTGCCGATCTCTTACTAAATTAAGGTTGTTCTCCAGAAACAGTTCGTTCTGCTCAATCCTAGCGATTCTCTTGAAAACCGACTCGCGCATTAACTTCAGGCGCTGTAGTTTCGAATCAATGTCCCTTATTTCACTTGCGGCAACCTTCTTCTGAATCTCCAAAAGGTCCAGATTATCTGAGACCTCTTGCGATAGACCACTCAAAAACTTCTTCGAGTACGAATCCATGATTTTTTCAGGCTTGACACCTTGCGGAAGAATAAACGTCTCGCTCATGTCCAAGTAACCGCCACTGCCTTCATCTGCTGACGACTTGATTGTTTTGATGCCCCCGCCAGTCTTTTCCTGAGTATTCAAGGTCTCATTTATTATGGGTAAGGATGCTTCAAACCCTTGGAACAACGATGGCCCTTTACTCGCTTCCTTCTTCTTGTCCTTTAGTTCCCCGTTTTCCTTCAGAAGCTTGTTGTGCGACGATACATCCAACTCTGGTCCTTCAGTCGGTATATCTCTTAACAAGTCATCGCTGAGGTAACTTAAAACTTTGAAACTCGTTTTCGAATCGGTGAACTTATTCTTGAAGAAACTCTTACCGTTCTCTGCTGAATACAGACTTTGGAATGATCTGGTGCCGTTGTTTCTCTTCCTAAACGATACAACAGCTCCTTCAGATCCTAGATTGGTCATAGCCTGATGTAGTACCCGCTTGTAGGGACTGCTGTATGACAGAATGGTGTCCTCCATGTTTTGTGATCCAAAGAGTGCAGCTGCAGTTGTTGACAAAGCCTTCCCTAGCTGGGATATTTGTTCATTGTTTGACATCTCGTTGGAGACCTCGATGGGGACCCACAATTCCAAACTAGACGATCCTATAGTTGTAGAAGGTTTTTCTTCACAAACTGCCCTTCACTACTATAGCTTTTTGTTAGAGCAAATTTCGGCTTATCCTCCTATCAGAAGGCAATGAAAAAATGAGCACACACATAGCTATAAGATACTATGTAGAGTTTGATCCAGAGGGATCACGATTAGATTCGGCCGTAGTCTCATTAAGATGTTTCTGATGCGCTAACTCTTTCTCGAGCGACTCGATGTCTCTTCTCTCTTTCTCTATCAAGCGCGTCACTACATGCGAAGACGACGAGTTGGCTTTGGCGAGAGTTTCGAGCTGATCTTCTTGCAGCTTCAATTCTTCCTTCAACAGCTCTACCTCGGAGTTGAGATTGTTATAGTCATTAAAATATTGTGAGTAAGCTTCTTTGTATTCCGCTAAAGGCCATTGACTGGAGATCTCGCGCAACACCTGGAGAATGGCTTCCGTAGGGAAATCTTCCACAAACATCGTCTTTCGTCGGTCTGGTTCATTGTCCTCGCCCATAAGGACGCTCCCATTCTGTAGTGCGTGTATTAGGCTGACAACCTCTTGATCTTTGAATTTAGATAAGAGTAGAGCGTACACGTTGGATCCGCTAGAGCCCGCATTGGAGTCCACATCGAAGCTATAACCCTTGGCCAGTTTGCGCTTTTTGGCAAGCACTTCGTCATGCTGCTTGAGGTAAAACTCTTTCGGTACTTGAATAATAGGTTTTTCGTCTGGAATCCCAACATGACGATTCCTGCGAAGTTGTGCATCTCTCTCGACTAAAAAGTCCAGGATCCCCTTTTTATCATCTTTCCTTGTGTGGATATGCTTTTGCTTATCCATTTTGAATAGCGAAAGCTCTTCTTTGGGGTCACAATCCCTTATAAGTTTTGTGATGATCGAGCTATACCCACCTCCCTGCTCATCGTGCTGAACAACTGCATTATGAAATATCCCGGGAGGTTTAAAGTACAATGTCGATATGGAGTCTATCGATCTACTGATCTCCTCTATACATAAATCTAGGGTCTCTGACATTGCTGATTCTTATGCTTTTCACCAGTAAATAAAGTCGATCTAAAGTCTGTTGTCATAACACGGCTTTCACGAACGCGCTTTATCATTAAATAGTTGAAAACTACAGAAAGAAGCCCTCACTCACGCCATGCAATGTAGACTTCATCGGTTCTAAACTTTTGTGTGACGACAGTCTCTTTTAAGTCTTTAACGATATCCCCCATACGATATTGTAGAAGCCCAGCCTGTGCGATCATAACTCCGTTATCGATACAAAACCTCTCATCTGTTGCATGTACTCGTCCATTGGCTCTATCTTCGCACATCCTCTGCATCATCTCTTGCAGCCGAATATTACATCCTACTCCGCCGACTATTAGGACTTGGTTTGAGTTAACATGAGCCATTGCTCGTTCTGTTATCTCCACCAGCATGGCAAATAAGTTTTCTTGTAGGGAATAGCAAAGGTCCTCGACGGTGACCTTCTGCTCGCCAGTTTTCGGATCAAACAGAGTTTTGTTTTTCTTATTCCCTTTGAAAAGGTCTTTGGCCAACGAATCGATGTACGCCAGTATACCACTCATTGACAGGTCCATTCCTTTCACGGTGTACGGTAGCTCTACGAGAGCATCTTTGTTGCGGCACTTCTTAGCCAGTTGCTCTATATTGAACCCTGGTGATGGCGCATTGGGAATTTTCAATGTCCTCGCAAATCTGTCCAGACAGTTCCCAATAGCTATATCCAGCGTTTCACCAAAGATACGGTATCTCTTCTCTGAGTAGGCGATCACCTGAGTATTACCGCCGCTCACATAAAGCACGACAGGATTGACAGCTTTGGTTATCTCACGGCCCATTTCGATGTGTCCTACACAGTGATTCACACCAATCAAAGGAACGTTCCATAGTAAAGAACAAGTTCTGGCCGCGATAACAACAGAATGCAGGGGAGCGCCCATTCCTGGACCCTTTGTGAAGCAAATTACATCGATATCCAAGGCTGGGTTGGTAATTGAAGCGTCCTGTAAAGCTTTTTTTATCAGCCTTACGCACCAGTTCTTATGATGTCTAGCGGTATCACGAGGCAGGAATCCTTCACCCGGTGGAGTAACGTATGTATCCCTTACGTTAGCCAAAATCTCGGCATGACAGTCGTACGACAAGTCACTATCTTCATGCTGCGGTAAAACTGGATGCTTCAGGATGCCAACGCCCAGTTTGTTAGCCGAACCCTCTAGGCCGAGAGCAATGTAATAATCTCTGCCGTTTTTGGGCTGAACAGTATTCAGGTTCACCATATTGCAAGCCAAAAAGCTGGTATCAAGAACCTAAGGCTGAAAACGACTCCACGACTTGTTCAATCTGAAGAAGCTTCTATAGATCATGTAACATAAAAACAGCAAGCATCGAGAATTCAAAAAAATCTCCGCGACGGGGAATTGAACCCCGATCTGGCACGCGACAAGCGCCCATTCTAACCATTAAACTATCGCGGATTGATAACTTGGTGTCAATTTTGCGTAAGTCTTCCCACATATTCTTGGAGGTTAATCATGATATGTGCCAAGTGTTCCACGCGGTCGGACATGGTTCATAAACCAGGGAAGATAGTGTGATGCCCTCCACAGCATATGATACAGACTCACATATGAACTAATCGGAGCACGATGGGTTGCATCTAAGCATAAATTCTTATTACTAAATTGATGGCTCTAGTTGCTAAACAGACAAGGTGAATTTTATGCCGTGCACCGGTTTTTCTCCGTCTTTGTATTCAGCTCCGAGAGCTAAACGTAAATTAGCTAAACATGGACGAAACCGAACTTCCCCAGTTTTCTTGATAAGGCAATACGATGCGCTGCGGTTAGAATGTATTACAGCTTTCAAGCTTAAAGAGTTGTCCTACAAGGTCCATCAGCCCCTCTTAGTTCTCATTTAAACTGTTCCCCTATCATACGGGTTCTTACCTCGCTTGACCAACGAAGATTCAACGAAGACTCAACTTTTTGAAGTTGGCTCTAAGATTATTAAACTTTATGCGTCACTTTCCATCCAGCGAACTGGTGCCGCTTCAACACCCATCGCAAGGAGGCTTCATAAGTGCTGATAGGACAAGTTACATTTTTATTTTTTCAACAAATCTTGTTCCTCGTGGCCCAATGGTCACGGCGTCTGGCTACGAACCAGAAGATTCCAGGTTCGAGTCCTGGCGGGGAAGATTTTATTTTTTAGTTTTTCAGGCCGATGAAACTATTCAATTATCCTCAACAGGTAAGGCAAATAGTTAAGTGCAATCTTTGCAGTCTATCACAAACAGTAGGACTGGTAACTCTGTCTTACGCACATCTATATAGTTTCCAAAGCTACGAGTATCGCCTATTACAGACCTCAGTGATGAAAGTATATTAAAAATCATCTGTAAGGGATGCTAAAATTTACCAACCTGCCAAATAATGAAATCTGCCATTGTTTGTTATTATACGACAAACTGGTATATACCCAGATTAATGCATCAATGCAGAACTTTATATAACAATCAGCGATGAAGAAAGTACGTCTATCAGTTCTTCACTTTAAGTTTGTTGTTGACGACATAAGATGCGATCTCACTGCCAAAAAGCTTAGATACTTCTTTCTTGGAATCGTCAAGGCATGTGATTCTACCGCACAGTTGCAGCAAGTCATAATTGATCACTGCAGTAACTCTTGAGTCCTGCTTGTATTCCTTATGGTTCAAAACAAAATCACGTAAGAAGCTTGCCAAACTTGGCAGCTCACCGCTGGCCCTGCCTGAGATCAGCTTCAAATAATAGTACAGTCTCTGGTGCTCAGTAGAGTCTTTGAGCTCTTCCCAGCGCGTCTGTACAAATCCCTTGTGACTCAAGATTGGATTGATAAACTTTGAGAAAATACCGTTGGACTCGTTGTGGAAGATCTCATCGATCGTCAGCTTGGATGTTTTTCCATTGTCAGCCTCGAAAGAATCTTTCCAAAAGAATCTTTGGGAAATCACAGAATCTCGCTTATGAGCTGTTTCCATGTTCTGCCAAACTTGGGACATTGGCAAGTATGGATTATCCTCTTCTGCAAAAGTCAAAAAGTATTCTGCAAGGAGATAGATGAAAATGGAAAATGCAGCGTTCTCAAAATCGGATAATTGAACCTCGAGAGGCCTGAACTCCACCCTCCAGCCAGGAACATCTTTATTTTCTGGAACAGCCTTCTGTGTGGGAGGTTTGATACGCAAAGTTTGCCAATTTGTGCTTTGTATATTTTCAAAATGATCCGTGGAGGTTTTGTTGTCCTGGTATATGTTTTCTTGGAAAATCACCAAAGGATCCCTGATGTACAAATGCGCAAAATGCTTGGCAAGATCATAATCCAAGGGTGCGATGTTGTTCTCCAAAAGCCTATGCAAGACTGCCTCGTTGATGGGGACTTCCGTGTCGTTGTAATTTCTGTTAAAGAACTTGTTCCCCCCCAAAAATAAATCGACTTTGCTGTATCTCGAGGAAGGTATTCTTTGTACCTTGTCGTAGTATTCTGGTGAGATAGCACCGAGGCCGTCCTTGTTGTACTGCGGTAGAAGAGGTTCGGCACCACGTTCCCGTGGAGTACGGTCATCAACTGCATCCGAGATCACGCTCCAGCGAACATCCTGATCCGCCAACCAACCTTTAAAAATGGGAGAAGCTGCTGATACGGCCAGCATTATTGGGGCAATATTGGTGAAGGAATCATACAAAAACCGCGCTTTATCTAGGTTGGGTGCCTGGAAAGTGGTTTGCAGACAACTGCAGCCCATCCCGAATCCCATGGCGTCCATGTAAATGTAACCTGGCGTCGCAGCCAGCTTGGACTCCTTGTCCTCACGAGGAAACCAATCACGCTCCTTGACAGTGTCATCTGCTTCCGGAGTGTTGCGGTCCTTGTACATAGGCACCAAGATCCGCACCTTTTCACCACGTCTGGTCCTAATGTTCTTGGTCAGCGTGGGGAACCTGATGTGTCTGTTTATGACTTCGTCGGGCAGGAACAGCGAGCAGGAAGCCGTGTTCTTGTGCTTCCAAACATCAGGAACGTTCACGGAGTCCGGGCACCCCATCCGTGGGAAAACCGCCAGCGTCAGCAACTCCAGCCGGTCAGACCCGTTCTTCGGTAGCCTTTCGTAGGCCAGCCCTGCCACGTAACGCCTCTGCTGCATGTTGTACTCGATGTACTCCCCAGGATACCCTTTGAAAGGCGCATCGGGGGTTGCCTCCAACATGAATCTCCCGTACTCCGGGTGGAAATGCACGTTATGAGCCGCACAAATTGCAGCAGATTCGGTGTTCAACACCGTTAGCACCTCATCGTGCGTAACATCCAACATAGCGTTATGCCTCTTATCGTCAAAATCGACCATCGTGTACTCGACCTCATCTCCCCAGTACAGCGGGTCGTTATCCCGCTTCGAAGCGGCCTGAAAAATGTACAAAAGCTGCTCAATCCCGTTTTTCCTCACGTTCTCATTCTGGTTCCTGGACTCCAAAAACTCCAAAGGTGTTCCCAAGGCCAAAAGTCCCATTTTTCAACCGGACCCTCGTTCAAATCTACAACCAGCCAAAAAGCACCTCAATGCCACCAAAAAGAATGCCCTAATTTGCCAGAATTCACTCGAATCCACTGAAACACTTCACTAACTTTTCAAGAGATAAGTGCGCAATTCTCACCTGTCCACTGACTGCCTAACCCTTCAGTTAAATATCGCCTATATTTCACTTTCACCATTATTTTCCTCTATCTCTACCAGTGTAGAAAGCCGTGTCGATGAACTGTGGCTAAATGATCACATGACCATTAGTCAGCGGGGAGTCGTTCAGATCACCACCGGCTAACTGCCAACTAGTGGTCAACCGGCAGTGTCTGTGAGCATCTGTAAGCATCCGTAAGCATCCGTAAGCCTTTTGGGAGTTGGGACTGGTTGCAGCACGGCGATCGGTACTGGAAGAGCGAATTGGCGTGATTCTGGGACACGGTTCCCCCTTTTTACTTTAGCGCGATAGTCCTTGCAGTTAATGCCGTGGTTGGAAGCCATAGGTACTGGTACGATAGAGCAGGAGTGTTCGGGGACAAAATAGGGCGGCCAGTGTGCTGTTTGTCTTTCTTAGTTTGTTTGTAGGTGTTAGTTGTTTGTAGACTTCAGGCCCGATATTACCACGCTTAGATCGACTTTATGGAGTTATGGACCCTGGGAGATCTACTCGAGCATTTGGCGGGATAAATGAGTTATGACCAATATCAACGGCAAGCTGACCACTGTGGGAGCTCGAACCAGCTAGTGACGTCGAACACTTATGACTGGCTGCAGTATCGCGATGAGGTGGAACGGGCCAACCACCGACAGAGACAGTCTCGGTCGCACGATGGGCAGGCGTTGGAGGGTCAATTGACCCGCGGGCCCCACAGTGGAGGTAGTGTGGGCGTGCTGGACAACAGTTTCCCGCACGACCGCAAGTACGAGATCCAGTACTCGGTTTTCAAGCCGTTGTTGCGGTACAGTTGTAGAGCGGTGTCCCAGACTGCGTTCGATTCGAGTCGGGAAAGTGCCAGAAACCACTTCAAGGAGGTGGTAGAGGACTGCATTGAGGCCATAAACGCGCACGGGATCGAACTGAGCAGGATCAAGGCCGGCTCGAGCGGGTCGTACTTCGTTTATGGCACTGAGGCCCCAAGCCAGCCTGTTGGTGTGTTCAAGCCTAAGGAAGAGGAGCCATACGGTCCCCTGTCACCCAAGTGGACAAAATGGGCACACAGGACTTTCTTCCCCTGTTTCTTTGGCCGAAGTTGTTTGATTCCCAACCTGGGGTACATCTGCGAGAGCGCAGCGTGCTTGCTGGACCAGCGGCTCCAGACCGGCTTGGTACCGTATACTGACACCGTGATTCTGGAGTCGTCGAAGTTTTACGATAAGAGGCAGACTTGGCTTTTTCTGTGTACGATGGAACCCCGGAAACAGCGAAAGCTGGGCTCGTTCCAGCTGTTTCTGAAGGATTACGTCGGTGCAGACGAGTTTCTGGAAAAATTCCCACTCCCTGGAATGTACCGAGATAATGTTCCCAAGGTCAGGAGGGATCGTGGCTCCTCAAGTAACGGAAAGTCCAAAGAGCAGGACGCGTCTTCTGGCTCCGAATCACCTGAAAAGTTTGAGTGGACTAGGCCGAACCTTATCAAGTTTAGGTTGGAGCTCGAGAAATTGATTATACTAGACTATATTATGAGGAATACAGATCGCGGTTTGGATAACTGGATGGTTAAGGTCCACCCGGTCTCCAAGAAGAGCGGCACTGAATGGAGCATCAAGTTGGCGGCAATCGATAATGGATTGGCGTTTCCGTGGAAACATCCTGACGAGTGGAGGTCATACCCATACGGATGGCTCTATCTTCCTCTTCAAATTCTCGCACAGCCTTTCTCAGAAAGTACAAGATCTCATTTCCTGCCCATTCTGACGGATGTTAAATGGTGGGATGAATCGTACCGCGAGTTCACTAGCCTGTTCAGCAGGGACTCAGATTTTAACATCAGAATGTGGAAAAAGCAATGGGCTGTCCTGAAGGGCCAGGCGTTCAACGTTGTAGAAACTCTCAAAGATCTCCGACAGGGGCCACTGGAGCTAGTCAGACGAACAAGATGTTTGGTGGTCGATGATATCATGCAAGTACCAACAGTGCACCCGACTATGGACGCTGCCATGAGCGAATCCATGCCATTACAATCAACGTCTCCAATGGTTTTATATTCCAACACAAAAGGTGCAACTGTAAATACCGCTCAGCAATATGTTAGTGGGGTTTCGCCAGCAACGTTCTCATCCAATGCCAATCACGCAGACCAGCTGAAGCAGAATGAAGAGCATATATCAACGATGAAAAGTGTAATAATTGAACGGCTGCAAGTGGTGAATTCCACACCTGTTTTTACCTGGTACTGAGCCTTGCATTGGAAATTTTATACATATTGATCTTTATTCAACGATTACTCATTTTATGTACATGGTTCGCAATAAATATATAAAACTGGTGACGGAGATAGAGCTGGGGTATAGATTGAAGCAGAGTTGATATCCAAGGTGTATCCGATCTCGTACATGTTGGAATCTTTTCTTCATTTTCGATTTTGACGATCCTTTATAGCCTTTTTGATAGGCGTTACAAGCATACCCATCCAAAGACACACATAGAAATTCCAAACTACGACAGGCAGATAGATAGATTACTACTGCGGGCAGGATGAATTTTCTGAGGCTCACGAAATCCAATACATCAAAGCCGGCAGTATCGAAGAACAGCAAACAACATGGGGCTTCAGGATTCTTTCCAGAAGATGATGTGCTGAATTCTCAAGAGGTGATCAAGAAACCTACGTCCCCATTCAGTCTGAAAGAGTTCCCCCGGATAGTCGAACGAAGGTTTGGGGAGAGTTTGGGAAACAGGACCCGGATGTTGAGTGAGTTAGTAGCGACTGAGAAACTTCGGTTGGGTCCACCAGACATGGTGCATGTAACATTATTCGATAAGTTTTACAAGGAGGAGATCGGCGAGTATTTTTACATCACAGGAATTGACCTCTCAAGCGAATCAATGCCAATTGCGTTTTTGAAGATGGTAAGATTCGATCGTAGTGAAAGGCAAAAATCAGGAGAAAATCAGATCTCTACATACTGTTGTGTCAATATCTTCAGACAGCTCGATATTAGAATACGGTATGAGTCGGACAAGAATTATCAGATCAATGCAATCGATTGTAGAACTGGTACTGCTCAAGTTCAGCTAAGCGACGAGGTTTGGGAGGAGACTTTTGTCAGCTGTTGCCTAAGAAGTCTTATAACAAATGTGGATCCAGTTAAAAAACTACCAGGACTTGTGGAGTACCCATTTGCCATTTCACATGGTGGAGTCAGCAACTGTCAAAGAGTTATCAGAACATTGTGCAGATTCTTGCCCCGTTTTCTAGAGTGCGGATGGGATTCTGCAAAGAGTGTTCATCCTACCATTCTGCATAATTATCTAACTGAAGCTCTTTTACTGTTCTTGTCTGTTGCTCCTGGCTTGATTGATTATGCGCTGGAAACCTTGAGAGATTTGCTCAAACGCGATCCTAGCAACGAGTTTTACTACTGCATAGTCATGATTGCTATAATGAAGCAGCACGGTGAAATGGATTTGCAGATGATATCTCTCCTGAATCAAGTCCTGGAACCACTACTTTTGGAGCTTGACAGCGCCCCTCCTCGTAACAGCAGCTCATTACTGCTAATCAACTGCATAGCAGAGTTGCTAAACCTGCAAACTAATTTTCTTTCGAAACGAGAGGACTACGACTTGGCCCTTTCCGTGGCCAAATTCTCATGCAGCCTTTCATCAGACTCGTTTGACGCCTGGTATCAGCTAGCAAAGTGTTACATCAAGTTAGAAGACTATGAACAAGCATTGATGGCTATTAATTGTATGCCCCACCTACCCAATTTCGACAAAGTAGACCGTGCGCTATGTTACGACCCTACTTTGGTCGGCTACTACAAAAGACCGTTGGGAGGCACAGTACCAAGGTGCGACCTAACTTCTCTTGAGATCAACAACCTAGGCAGCACCTTAAAAATGTCCAAGGAGGCCGAACTTCGTGAGATCATCTTTGGCAGAATAGTTATGCCCAACGAGTCTGAAAGGGGCAAAATCACAGACATCTGGGAGAAATCGTGCCTCAGTCTAGGTCCAATTTACGGACCCCACTCGCATAATTTAATCAACTTCGTCTCACCACAGGAGGTGAAATCGATAGCGGACGTAAAGCTTCTGGCCAGAAATACTATGGCCAAGACGCTCAGCTGGTTTGACGAGCGGGTTTACGAGCTTCTTCTCGAAATCGTCAGCAAAATTGGCTGGAACGGACTGCTTAAGCTAAGGTCGGATCTCTTTGTGATGGAAAAGGAATACTGCGAAGAAAACACGCTCAAACTGAACCCTGACGGCACAGTGCCCTCAGATCTCAAGAAAAAAAGACTATGTGAGAGATGGCTGGACCAGTTGTTTCTCGACCTCTACGAGGACCTACGCATAAGCACGTTTTCCGAGGGCCGTCGGGACGTGCTGTACAGCGGCCTCGAATGGGAACTCCTCGGCCTTATCCTTCTCAGAACGTGGAACTGGCAGGACGCAGTAGCATGCCTCAGAACCAGCATCATGGCCCGATTCGACATCGTCAGCTGCAGGAAACTGCTGGCACTTTACATGACACAGGACTCCCATGACACTAACGCTCTGGACCCAGACGTCGTGCTCGATCTAGTTGCACAGAAGATTTCCTTCGAATGCCGGTTCTACGACAGCTTCCAGATGGAAAACCTGCAAGTGCTATTCAAGCTAAGCGAGCATCTTGGCACCACCATTGTGCGCAACCGGGTCATGGCGCTTCCGACCGCGGAAAGAGGGATAGTCACCATGGTTGAATCGATGCTTGACTGGGTCAAGGAGATGACAGCCAACCGCAGATCGGACTGACGGCCCTCCTAGATACGATATACACTGCATTCACCATTACTCGAGACCAGTTCCATACTTTCACGTGAAAGACACATGACTTATATACAGTTACCCGACATGTTGGAAAATTTTCAGATTTTTCTTCAACATTGTACAGTGAAGCGATGTAGCGAAGCAGCTAATGGGCTCTAGCTGGAAGGAGGGAGGATAATCCTGGTTTAGGGTTAATACCTTGTAATTATTGCAATTTTTTACCAGTGAATTGGGGGATCCGGGGCCAAGATCTGGAATCATTCAGCTCAGATTTTTTAGACCAGGTTTTAGACGTGTTAGCGGGAAGATTTTCGGCGGAAAACGACGTGGTTGGCTAAGTGATACAGTATTACTATTTAATACAAACAGGCTGATATCTCGTTCAGAATGTCGGGATCGTTTTGGAAATTTGGCCAGGATTACTCTACAGAATCTGCTATCTCCAAGCTACTGAATAGGGCATTCATAAAAATACACGACAGCAGCCATCTGGATAACGGTTCAGAGGAAAATGGTGAGGCAGAGTCGGAGAGCACACGGGAGAAGCGTTTTGAAGGAGGAGAGCAGAAGCAAGAAGTATTAGAGGATACCGATGACGAGGGGGTACTAGATGACGACGAGGAAGATGATAGTGATACAGCAAAGTCAGAAGGACACGAGGACGAGGGTGCGGACAATAGTGAGATCAATGACAGCAGTTTGCCTACGAATGAGGCTGAGTACGCGGACTACAGACCCAATCTGGATGTTCTTGACGAGCTGCTCGATGACGAGGAGCTGTATACAGAACTGATGTGCTCCAACTTTAAGCTCCTGATTTTCTTGAAGTACCCAGAAGTATTATCCAAGCTGATAGACTATGTGACGAACCAGAACATTTTGGAAGAGGATATCGATGGAGCCAACTTGCCAGAAGAGGTGAACGAGGATCCCGTAATAGACGAGGAAGGAACAACGTACGACAAGGAAAAGAGAGACAACGTGCATGAGGCTGAGGAGGAACAAGTCGCTGATGACACTTCTGAGGTTTCTGAAGAAACGAGCGTAACACTACCGCCCGAGTCGGCAGAACAAGTGGAGTCTCGGAGAGCCTGCATGGCCGCTGAAATTCTTTCTGCGGATGTGTGGCCCATATCTTCCGCTATCATGGAAAATGAGGAACTTCTTCCAAGGTTGTGGTCTATAATGGATCATCCATCGCCATTGTCAATAGTTGCTTCGACTTATTTCATGAAGATCAATGAAAGACTCCTGGATATGGATATAACTGGCATGATGAACTTCATACTAAAACAGGATAATATTGCAGACAGGTTTCTGAATCATATTGTAAACCCCCCATTGATGGATTTTCTGCTGAAGGTTATTTCGACGGATAAACCCGACACGCCAACTGGTTTTATCGAAGCTTTCAAAAAACAGGACTTGATACCAAAGCTTCTGGATCGCTTGAGCCCAGAATATGATACAGCTGTTCAGTCTGCGGCGGGCGATTTCTTGAAAGCGTTTGTCACTATAAGCGCCAATTCAAATAACGAACTTGCATCGGTGATTGGACCAAATGAACTGACAAGACAATTAGTTTCTGAGGAGATGATGGAAAAACTCATTAATATTATGCTCAAAGGTGGTACATCTCTGAGTAATGGAGTTGGAATAATTATAGAACTTATCAGGAAAAACAATTCAGACTACGATTTTGTGCAAGTCATGTACACTACGCTAGAGACGCACCCTCCTACTGATAGAGATCCAATCTACTTGGGACACCTTGTCAAACTGTTTGCCAAGTATATGCCTTTTTTTGATAACATTCTGGTAGAGACAACTCTACCACCACTTGAAACGCCCTTCGGTAGCATAGAACCACTAGGTTTTGAGAGATTCAAAATATGTGAGCTTGTCGCTGAGCTACTGCATTGTTCTAACATGACTCTAATCAATGAGCCCAACGGAGAGAGTTTAGTTCACGACCGTGATATGGCTAGAATCAAGTTACTTTCTTCAGGCAAAGAGAATGACGAAGGTAGCACTAGAAGTGAAAATGATGAGGAAGATCAAGAGGGTAGGAGTGAATTGGGCGAGGAGCATAGGGAGGTGTCCGAGAAACTCGCTTCACTCAAGCTTGAGAGTGAAAATGCTGAAGATCTAGAAAGCAATTCAGATGGTGAAGGAGACGAAGAAAGGCAAGATCTGGATAACACAGATACTGAAATTCATTCCGAAGAATCTTCGGAACCTGAAGTGACAGAGAAATCATTGCGGGAAAACCCCATCGTTGGGGACCAACTCAAGATTGCATTGCATGATACCAAAATTATAACCACAATTTTGAGTATGTTTTTCCGGTTCTCATGGAACAACTTCTTGCACAACGTTGTCTTTGACATCGTACAACAAATTTTCAATGGACCGCTTAAGACTGGCTACAACAGATTTTTGCTGGCTGACTTACTAGTCCAAGCCAGCATTACCAAACTGATAATGGAAGGAGATAAGAAATGCGCAGACTACGAGAAAGAAACTGGTCTTCGATTAGGATATATGGGTCATCTCACGCTGATCGCCGAAGAAGTTGCCAAGTTCTCTGCGTATGTCGAGGAAATGAAAGTTACATTCAGCGACCCGGCCATATGGGAGAGCTTGAATGAACCATCATGGAAAGAATATACCGAAACGGTACTTGCTGAGACGCGGGAAAAATACAATACAGTTTTAGGAGATTTTGCTGATGATGAAGAAGACGAGGGCAACGTAGATGATGTAATAAACGAGCACGATCTTGGTGAGGAAGAAGACGATCACGGTGGCCGAGAGGGGAACATCGACGGTGCTAATTCATACCGCAACTTCCTAGAATCCGCTCATGGCGAAGAAGCCGATGGAGAGAGCAATGATCTTGAAAGCTCAACCTACTACGAATATATTAACGGAGACGGGACCAAAACCAGGCTTCATCTGGATCCACCGATAGATTATGATGATCCTCATGAGAACGTAGCTGGTGAGCTACTCACCAACAGCGATGCTACCGAAGAGGACAACAGATTTAGCAACTACATGTCTCACCAGCTGGGAAGAAGCTTCAATGGAAACCAGTACGACGATTTTGGTGACGACCAGGGTGACGACGACGCGGACGACGAAAACACAGAACCACACGACGAGTCTTGGACAACTGCTACAGGTGCCTTTGCTTTGAATGGTACTACGAGAAGATCTGCTCCTTCGAGCGCTGAAACTTGTGATAAGAACGTTTTTCAACATCAATTTGAGCTGGATGGGGTGGGAGACGAGGACGATTACATGGATCCTAACGATGATGGACAATCATACGCTAAGCCCAACCATCCACTTTACAGCAACATTATAACACCAACAGCTTCACACAGACCTACTAGCGCTCTTTACGACACCAATGGGGTCAATGCCGCAGAGGATGATATCAGCGATGATAGTGACGCCGAACTAGAGGATCTGGGAGATACCGAATTGAAAACTTCATCGGCTGGTGAAGACGACGCGGAAGCTGGCTACTCGCTTTGCAGGTCCACCAGTAAGGACAATCTTTCCTGGGATGAAAATGAGCAAGATAGGTTGATGGAAGTGGTAAACTACAACAGGCAACAGAGTTCCAGCAATCAATAACTTGACGAGTAGTTATGAAACCCCATTTGTACTTTGTGTTATATAGACTCGAACTATAATTTTAATCACGGCTTAAAAGACTGGTTGATGTCAAAAAAACACTCGCTGTAGGAGGAAACATCGCCTACAAGTAAAGAGACCAAAGTATCGTCAGTGTACCTTCAACTCCGATGGCTAAGAAAGCAGTTGTCTCTCCTTTCGGGTACTTACCGTTATACAACCTTTTGTCTGCCTTTGGCTGGGGATACATCCTGTACAGCGTGGTATCCATCTACCCTAAGGTCGGCCAGCCCCTATTCTACGAAGAGACTAAAAAGACAGTCACTTACATCCAATGTGGGGCCATAGTTGAGATTCTCAACTCTGCGCTTGGAATCGTTAGGTCGCCCTTATTGACTACCGTTGCGCAAGTTGCCTCGAGACTTCTAATGGTCGTGGGAATCTTCGAAAAGCTACCCCAGACTCCAGCCACGAAAACCTGGACCTACATCACGCTGCTATCAGCATGGTCTGCAACAGAAGTGGTAAGATACATGTTCTATTTCTACTCTCTGTGCGCCAAAGAGGGCCCTTCAATCCCACTCACCTTCCTAAGATACAACTTGTTCTGGGTTCTGTACCCCCTCGGTGTTGGTAGTGAGCTCATCATATTCTATTCCGCTCTACCGCTAGCAGAGTCGACTTACGGAGCCGGATTTAAATGGTTTCTGGTCGTTTGCATGCTAACATACATCCCAGGCTTCCCAATGCTGTTTGGCCACATGGTAGCACAACGTAAGAAGGTTATGAAAGGTTTAGGGGCCGGGAAACATAGTAAGAAGCAGTAAGATTGTCCATTTCATTCTGCCAAACTACCGTGAAAGAGACGGCCATTTTAGGTTACAAGAGCGTGCAAAACTCGGGAATCAACGTAACGAAAGTGCACCAACATATGCACGCCTTTCCAAACGATCAATGGGTCTCCTTTATAGAGTATTCATCGTGTAGTGTTCAAGTATTATCCGTAGCGTGTGACGGTGATTAAAGCTCATTGAAAAATTCATCAATCTTGATTAATCTCTGACAGAAAGTACAATCTTGAGAATCCAAACGCCGCTAAAACCCCACTTTGTGGCATTGTAATCAATTGAAATGCTTTTAAGCCGTATATCACAGTCCCTCTGCAAATTCCCCACAATCTCACCTCTTCGGACTGCTTTAAGCGGAAGTGCAGTCAGAGCATTCCACAATACGGGATCTTTCCTCCAAGAGGTACCAGAAGCTTCCAAAACGATGGATGTTCGCCCTCTCAAACTATCCAATGAGCTATATGCCATTTTCAGGATTCACAACCGCCCTTATCTGGTCACAAAGGGCGACAAAGTGATTTTACCATTCAAAGTTAAACAGGCTGACGTTGGGGACATATTAAACCTGACCGATGTGATAACGATCGGAACACGTAACTACAAGCTCGTGGACTATCCAATTGACTCTTCGTTGTACACCTTGAAGGCCACCGTCCTCGAGAAGACGAAAAGAGCGTTCGAGGTCAGAGAAGTTACCAAGAGAAGAAACAGAAGAGTGCGTCATGCGAAGAGCAAGGGCGATCTGACGGTGATAAGGATCGCAGAACTGAAGATCAATTGAACTTCATCCATTTCCCGATTTATCGTAGATAGTCCTGTAAATACATAGTGTAAATCATATTAAATCGCTTCGGCCAATCTAAATCAGGAACAAGCATTCATCAGATCAGGGGCAGAAGCGGCCAAAGACAGAGACCCTCCAAGGTACCCAAGTACCTGTGGCATCCGACGAGAGGCTCAAATGCCATTTCTAAGGAAGATCACTGGAAGTGCTCATTCACATTCAAGATCAGGATCGGCATCATCTGCTAAGACATGGTCGTTGGACTCGCCTACGAGTGCAGAAAGACACACTTTGCGTCCAACCAAAAGCTCCAAAAAGTCAGCTTCATCAGAGTATAGAAACTCGGTTGCCAGTTCCGGCTCTTTTGGGAATACAAACAGTGCTGGTCAAGATATCCTGGTTGTACCGGACATAGATGAGTTCAGTAGTCCGCAGCTGAGTGCTATCAACAATGATTCCAGAAAATCCTCAGGCGGTAGTGTAAACTCTCTATCGTTTGACAAGCTCATTCTATCGTGGGATCCAACAGATCCTGATGAATGGACCATGCAAAGGGTTTCGTCGTGGTTGAAGTTTCATGAATTCCCGGAGTCGTGGATCACATTCTTCAAGAAACATCAGCTATCAGGACACAAGTTCATTAAATTCTTGGCCTACGACAATTTTGCTGTTTACGAGAAGTATCTGCCGCAATCCAAGTATGCCTCCTACACCAGATTTCAATACCTACTGAAACAGACGATGAGTAAGAGTGTCACGAACAATCATATTCGACAGAAAAGTACAGAGAAAGCGAAAGAATCTAGGAGCTCTAGCGAATCTCTGAAGTCTAAGCACAAGAAGGCAAATTCGTTACAGGAAAGCTCATCGTCTCGGTCTGCATCGGAGTCCGCACTCTCGTCGGCCAAACCGAACTCTTCCACCAGTGACGAAAAGTTGGTAGGTCAGCCTGTGCGAACACACCAGAAGGCATCTAGTGCTAGTGCTCTTTATCGACGCAGTCTCATTTCTCTTAGAGGCGCGTCGACTGGCAACTTACTTGAAGGCAAAACAGCGTCCAATATTAAATTAAACATACCCTCGCGCCCTCAGTCAATTGTGGAAAGCAATGGATCATCGACGAAATCAATCTCCCCTCCTAACTCACCATACTACCCAGGTATTTTCAGAAGGCATCAGAAAAGCAGTTCCTCTGAATCCTCTCTTTTAAATACACTTTTTGGGTCACAGTCAAATGGCTATGCAGAAGATGAACACGACAAACTTGTGCTTCCCGGCACTAATACACCAGCGGACAGTGCACCAAAACGTTACGCTCACGATGGCAATGCGAGTTTATCTGCAGTTTCTTCCCCATATCCGATAGAAGAGAAAAGTTCGCTTTGGGGGAAGTTTAAACGGAAAAGCCATCTAGCATCACCTGCTAATGTTCCTTCAAGTTCCCAATTTGTCAGTCCGAACACTGTACAACCTAACTTTTCCTCTTCACATTCAACCCCAAACATTGATGTACCACCGGTAAGTGCATCGGACGGCAGTATTGGAACTTTGACGCCCAAAAATACGGACATAAAGACAGCGCAAGCTACTCCATCAAGCAGCAGAAATCAAACAAGCTCCAGCAATAAGAGGGAAGGCGCAAACAACACCATTGATGGTTATACGCCCTCAAGTTTCCTACTCGATAAGAAGTTTTATCCTTTAAAGACAAAAGATTCACAGGATGATACATACATACTTATTACGAAGGACAACAAATCGTTCATACCTATGAACATTGGCATGATTGACAGCCTTGAAGGATTAAAAGAGTCCATAACTCTAATATTGAACATAAATCATAGCGACATAACCATGCACTTAACTGATTTCGGGTGCGAAATAGGCTCAGCTCTTCCTGACAGTATCTTGGAATCATTAAGGTCGAGTCTATTTTTGAACACAGCCGGTAAATTATACATTAAAGATCAATCTAAGACCAATGCAAGGCACAGGGCGGCAACTTTCAGCTATGAAATGAATCACTCGGTAAAGTCGATGAAAAGTAGGAATTCTTTCAGATCCATCACTAATAGCATGATGAACTCCACCGATGAAGTTTCGATAGTAACATCCTCGTCTGACTTGACTTCTTTTGATGACCATACGTCTGGAACTGGTAGAAGGTATCCTCAGACTCCCAGCAACTACTGTGAGGCAGTGAACACCAACAATGGAGAGGAGACAAACTATTGGAACTTCAAAGAGCTGTCGGGGGAGAGTAGCAAATCGCCAAAACCGTTAAGGAATTCCAGTCAGATAAAGAAGGACAAGAGCCTTCCATTCGAGCTGGCTCCAGAAAAAGGAAGAATGGGAACATTCCACATATTAAGGAAAGAAGATCCGAATGAGATAGATTTCAACAAGCGAAGAGAATCTCCATATGTACAGCCAGAGTTGGCACCAAGGAGGGAGGCGCCAAAACCTCCAACTAATTCATCTCCTCAAAAATCGCTATCAATATCAAGCAGGGTTTCAACTCCACGAGTAAGAAGAAGTAGCACGAAGAGAAAGGCTACCAACAACTCGAAACTAAGTTTACCGTCACCTTCAGGCGAAGCTACTAGCCCTTCTTCGGACTCTGTGGTTAATTCCTATACTCCTGGCTCGAGCCATGTTCTTGTACCTCAACCGTATAAAGGCGCCGGCGATGGTTCTCGCAAATTCAAAAGTGAAGAAGAGCAGCCCACAAACTCTATCTCAAATTTTTTTAGTAAACAAAGAACTAACCGGTCTGACTCTATCGCATCTAGTTCTGGATCTGTACTGCATATGCGTTCGCCGCCATTGAACAGAGGAAATTCGAGGCGTATAGTATCATCTGCCTCCGCCGCCGATGTCTTCGATGAAAACGATATAACCTTTGCTGATGCACCCGAGTTTACAGAATCAGAGGGTGATACTTCATCTTCCGATGACATAATATGGTCCGGTCCTAGTACTATGAGAAACGATAAGGAAGAGTCCCAAAAAAACTTGGGCCTAAGTGATAAGGATAGTAAAGGTTCGGACCATTTTGAGGATGATGAGAGAGTAAGAGTGAACAGAAAAATGACTTTGAGGCCATCACCAGAAGTGGTTTACCAGAACTTGGAGAAGTTCTTTCCTCATGCCAACCTGGATAAGCCTGTGCTCGAAGGTGTCACACCGCCTGCGTCCCCAAAGGCAGTCGAGAAAATGGCCATGTCGAAACCTTTTGGTAGCTCCAAGTCTAGTCATGACTTAGATGATGATAATGTGCTGGGTAGACATGTCCCCCAGCTTTCAAAAGTGGACGAAAAAGGCTATTTAAGAGATAAACTCCCAAAGAGGGCCAAAACCATTAGAACTATAGCACACGAAGCAAGTGAAGCAAGGAAACAATCCATGAAAGTTCGAAGGCAAAATACTAAAATGTGGGGCACTAAGACAATTGAGGTTACCGATAAACGAATGGTATCGATCAACAACTCCAAAAACTCAAGAGGCCAATACAAGGAATTTGCATGGATTAAAGGTGAGATGATCGGTAAAGGCTCATTTGGTGCTGTTTATCTCTGTTTGAATGTGACAACGGGTGAAATGATGGCTGTAAAACAGGTCGAAGTACCGAAGTATGGATCTCAAAATGAACAGATTATCCACACGGTAGAGGCACTTAGAGCTGAAATGTCAACACTAAAAAATTTAGATCACCTAAACATCGTCCAGTATCTTGGGTTTGAGGCTAAAGACAATATGAATAGCTTGTTTCTCGAATACGTGGCCGGAGGATCCGTTGGCTCTTTGATTAGAATGTATGGACGATTTGATGAGGCAATGATACAGCATTTAACAACCCAAGTTTTAAGAGGTTTATCGTACTTACACTCGCGTGGAATTTTGCATAGGGACATGAAAGCTGACAATTTACTACTCGACCAAGAAGGTGTGTGCAAGATCAGTGATTTTGGTATATCGAGGAAATCTAAAGATATTTACTCCAACTCTGAAATGACCATGAGAGGTACAGTCTTTTGGATGGCTCCGGAGATGGTTGACACGGCACAAGGTTACAGCGCCAAGGTCGATATATGGTCAATGGGTTGTGTTGTACTGGAGATGTTCGCCGGTAAGCGTCCTTGGTCAAACCTCGAAGTGGTCGCCGCAATGTTCAAAATTGGCAAGTCCAAGTCAGCTCCTCCCATTCCGGAAGACACACTTCCATTGATATCACAAACAGGAAGGGAATTTATAGACGCATGCTTTCAGATCAACCCGGAGTCGAGACCCACTGCTGACAAGTTATTGTCACATCCTTTTATTGTCAGTAGGGAAGAATTTGACTTCAAATCTACCAAGCTAGCTGAGCTTATTAAGTCCAATGACAAAGTAAACTCGACTAGACTAAGGGTGAATTCTCAAGAAAAGAACCAGTTGAACCAATAATTAAGTAAAAATATGAATAGGATACTTAGTGATCGTCAGAGAAATAATGGGTTATGAGCACGTTGAACTTTCTATTGGCTCCATGCAAAATAGCGCTTTTCACTTCGTCTGAGAAGTTAGCCTCACCTTGGCAGAAGCTTTCAGAAAGAATGAAGGTACTTTCCTCAAGATTATCTTGCTGAGTGTCGGACGAGCATCGATCTACCACAGCTTCTACAAAACTCCTTGACGAGTTTTGTACTTCCTTTTCATGATCGATAGTCGTTATGTTAACAATAGCCTCATTGAACCAATTCCGCTCAGCAAATAGGTCATTTAGCTGATCAATGAACTCGTAGCTCTTGCTGTTGATGTAAATTGCAGCGTGTGGACGGTCCCCCCCAGCACCATTATGGTAACAGATCAGGAGCAATAGATGTAGTGCTAAAAAATCCGAAGACGTCAAGATAGGCTTTGGTAGAAGTAAATTGAAATACCTTTTCTTAAATCTGTCGATGTATGCTCTGTCACCACTGTTTGATATCAACACCGCAGAGCTTGCTTTCAAAGTGGTTAAAACTGTCCCAAAAAAATTGACAGGCAGGTCATTCAATCCCATAATATGGGAGTAAATCTGAGAAAAATGGGCGTAGTGTTCGCCAGATGAGATTTCGCTACCTTTGATCTCAGAAGATGCACCTCTTACCGGCAAAAGAACGAGATCTGTCGGCCTTTTTTGCATTGAAAGAATATTGGCGGTCTTTTCCCTTGCAGTAGAGAAGATAACCTCACTGGAGAACTGGATATGACTTAAACGAGAGAAAATGTCGAAGATTTGCAAGATGGAATCAGTGTTGACCTGGAAATCGGGATCATCATTTTGTAGGGAGGAAGACTGAAGCAAATCTGCCGTCCTTTCAGTCAGCAATCTTAAGTGCACTGCTTTTAGCGGTATTTCTATTTCAAAACCAAGTGGGTCCTCTTCGATGATAGTCAAGGCAGTTTCAGAGTCATCACCTCGAGACCAGACCCTAGTTAGCTTCTTGACTCTGCTGAAACTCGGCCTTACGGTACTGGCACTGGATTTTCTGCTCAAATCTTTGCCTCTCGCCGTTCCAGCTACAGGACCACTAACTACCTTACCGATAAGTAAATGATTGAGCAGTTCGAGCGACGACGAAATGGTCTCAGTAGAGCTAGTAATGTTAATAATTTCTGTCAAATGAAGGTTTTTCACATCTTCGAAGGAGCTCAAAGACATGGCTTTAATACCCTTCCTTTCGCTATCAGAGACGTCTTTCGAAGCTTCCTCGATTGACTCTGTCTCTTTGCTTAATTTAGCATTCAGTTCTTTTCTGTACGATTCCGGGTATACCAATAATGCCAATGGGGTAGTAACAAAGGTTGAGACTAACGCCATTAGAATGAACATTCCAAAAATTTTGCGGCTGATAATTCGAGCGTTTAAACCCACAGTAAGAACAACGATTTCAACAATACCTTTGCAAGACAACAACACGCCTACCACCATCGATTCTCTGAAAAACAAGCCGTGAATTCTCGCCGCGACAGTTCCGGAAGCGATCTTTGTCGAAATAGCAATACCTATGCTGGCAAAAACGTAACCCCAGTCCCTTCCTTCATTGAGGAGAGTCAAATCCACGTTAAGTCCTGCAACAGCGAAGTAGATCGGTATCAATACAATATTTGGTATGTCTTCCATTCTTTCAGCTAATTTCACGACGTAGTTATTCTCTCTTGGGACAATCAGGCCAGCCATGAATGCACCAAAGATAGGATGAACTCCAATTATGTCAGTAAAATATGCGGAAATGAACATGATGAACAAAATACTCATAGTGGCCATTGGCGAGGGTTTAGATCGTTCCAATTCATGAGTTCGAATAAGCGCCCATTTTAGAGCAATCTCCACTGGATAGGCAATGAATAAAAACCAACCCAACGTGCACAACAGTATGTAAACTGTGTTCACGGGATCCGCCGTTGAGTTTGAAAGAATGACACTGAGTGCAAGCAAAATCCAGCCCAGAATGTCATTAATGATGCCTCCTCCTAGAACCACGATACCTGCTCTGTCCTTGATGAGACATAGTTCATTCAAAATACGACAGAGCACGGGAAACGCAGTTACCGAGATCGACACTGCGATAAAAACCATAAAAACGGTAAATTTGACCTGCGCACTACTTGCATCACCGCTCATATAAGTGTTGTAAAGCGGCACAGCAAACAAACAGCCGAAGCCAAACGGTATGGCCAAGGAAAACAGCCCGATCGAAAGTGCTTTCTTCAAATGCTTTTTAATGAAGTTGGTATCCACCTCCAATCCAAGGAAAAACATGAACAGGATAATTCCAAGGTTGGCAGTTAAGCTCAGACCAGGTATAGATTCTGAAGGAAACACAGTTTTCGTGAAATTGGGAATCTGTCCCAGAACCGTGGGACCCAATATGACCCCAGCTATAACTTCAGATATGACCTTTGGCTGCCGTATCTTCGAGAATGGGATATGTGTCAAATTACAAGTAACCAGTATTAGGCAAACTTGGATAAGCCATAACGTTAGCGGGGACCCTGAGTTGTACACGAACGGATTTGACCCCGAAATAACGCCCCCCAGTGAAACCGCCATTCAAAAGCAGGATTGGAACTAGTAGCTGATACAATAAGACCACGAAGTAATCCTTAGACCCTTAAGGATGATGTAGAATGTTGTTTACCTTTCGTATGTTCCGGCAGGTTTCAATTAAGCGAAAAGTTACCCTGGGCCTTACTTGTTAAGCTGCAAGCCTAGATACACAGAACAAAGCCATGAAGAGCTCTGTTTGGGGCCAATTTACAGTACATTCAGGCCCTCATCAGTATCGTAAAACTGTAGCACATGTTCTTAGAAGTTCACTGAGATTTTCAGCGACGTTTTGTGGATACCCAGTGCAGGTATACTAGTGAAATTCAACTCTAACTATATGCCTAGACACTGGCATTGTAAAGATCTTGAGAATATGTTGGGGAGTAGAACCAGCTTCACCTTACCATATTTCAAGCATGCCGTCTTTCATAAGTAGCACGCTTTGTGGGGCAACAGAAGGTACCGGTGTCTGACGTTAAGGCTCAATGTCGGCTAGCATCTGGTATTACAAGTGAACAATAGCGGGATGGCACTAATCTTCCGGCTTCCGGCCTTTTACCTCTGTGGTTCACATCAACAACAAACTCTAACGCGCGTCTTGTTTACCTTTTATCGATCTTTCGAAGCCCCGAACAAGCTACTGAGGTGAAGTGGGATTGTGTTATAGAAAGCTTTTGAGGGACCCTGACTGGTTCAGAGCAGTTTCCACAGTACTAGTATATCCAAGAATGGCTTCAGATGCCATTCTGGAGGGTATTATAGCCTCTTTGAACAAACAGCAAAGAGCTGCGGTTCAATTCGACTGTACAAAAGCTCTACAAGTGATAGCCGGGCCTGGAACGGGTAAAACCAAAGTTTTGACATCAAGAGTTGCTTTCCTTCTTCTACATCATCGTATAAAGCCGCAGGACATCATAGTCACCACTTTCACCAACAAGGCTGCGAAGGAAATGATCGATAGATTAACCAATATGCTACAGCATACTAATATACGTGTCTCTGACATTATGATTGGCACGTTTCACAGCGTATGTTTGAAGATCTTAACAAGATTTGGGCATAAACTCGGACTGCAAAGGGACTGGAGAATAATCGAAGAAAGCGAGATAGACAAGATAATGCAAGAGATGATAGATAAAATGCCCGATGCAATCCGAGACCACGCACACTCCATGTCGAGGAAGGTCAATCTTTGTCTCCCGAAAAGAGGTTCAGATGAGTGGGCCGTGCACGCCAAGCCTTTGAAGAAAAACATCTCAAGACTTAAGGCCTATGCTATTCTACCCGAGGAATACAATAAGGATCCCGGTTCTGATCAGGCTTTAGCATATTTTTACGAAAAGTACCAAGCAGAGCTGGGGAAGCTCAATGCTCTCGATTTCGATGACCTTCTGATGTACGCCTTTCGTCTACTCTCAAGAGAAAGATGTCTGCCGTATATCCAGCATGTACTTGTTGATGAATTTCAAGACACTAATGGCATACAGATGGACCTGATGTTTCTCTTTTCGAAGGCCAATCACCACCTTTCCCGGGGCATCACAGTCGTTGGGGACCCGGACCAGAGTATTTACGCTTTCCGGCACGCACTTGCGATGAACTTCGAAGCCATGTCCACCAAGTGTCCCATAGAATGTTCGCGTATAGTACTAGTCGAAAATTACCGTTCTTCCCAGAAGATTTTGAATACCAGTGAGACGTTAATTAGGCAGCAGCTGAAGGGCCGGCATAATCGATTACCTTTACATGCACAGTTCGATTGCGAGTTTGCCCCTGTCTACATAGATTTTCCGGCGGCTTTTTTGGAGGGCCCATCGTTGGTGAGAGAGATGCTCTACTTGAAAGCTCTGCCGAATATTTTCACTTACAATGATTTCGCCATCCTAGTCAGACAGCGAAGACAAATCAAAAACATTGAAACAGCCCTAATTGAGCATGGTGTGCCATACAAAATTATTCGGGGACATGCCTTTTGGGAACTGAAAGAAATAAGGTCGATGCTGAACCTACTAAAATGCGTATACTCGGAGAATGAAAAGCTTGCCATTATTTCAGCTTTACAGTATCCCTCGAAGGGCCTTGGAGCGACATCAATTGGCAGAATCAAAGTTACACTGGATGCCTTCCCTGGTCCTGCTTTTGAAGGTTTGCGTCAAATCTGTGGCAACAAAACGGAGTTAACTATACCTGGCAAAGGGCGAACCTCAATTAAAGAGTTCATTAAGATGATAGAAGAATGCCAAAATTTGTGTCAATCACCCAATTCATTGACTCTGAGCTGCATTTTCGATAAGTTGTATGAGTGCTCCGGTATGCGAACTGAGTACCTATACTACGATGGTAAGAAAAAGTCCGATACCCAAGTTGATCAAGAACCCAACTTCTCTAATCCAAGACACAAGAACGTCATGATCCTCAAGAATTACTTTACTGGAACAGATATGACCTCACTTGAGACATCTGCTGACTCAGTATTAATAGATGGTTCTCCCGGAGCCAAAGGCCATGAAGTTCCCATATCGACGAAAAGTGGCATAAAGAATCATATCCGAAACTTCTTTTTGTCTTTGACCTTATTCTCTACGGAGACCAGCGATTCAGAGCTTGACAAAGCCAAGCGAATGGAGCAGGATAAAATTGGTTTTGTTACAATTTCGACCATACATGGTGCAAAAGGTTTAGAATGGCCCGTTGTTTTCATACCTGGATGTGAAGAGGGAATTATACCATCAGTATTTGGGGACGAGAAGGTTCAAGATGGCGCAGAGAATGAAGATGATTCTGGGGACGAGGGAGATAAGGACAATTTTTCGAACGGAGGTAAGCGAAACGATGATATTACTGCCAGTCCTAAAACAAAAACCCAAAATGCTGATAGCTCTTTGGATGAAGAACGTAGGATGTTTTTTGTTGCACAAACAAGAGCAAAGCATCTCTTATACCACTCTGCTGCTAAGAGTGATCGTTCGGAGGGTCCAAGCAGATTTCTAACAGGTGAGTTGCTGAGCACCATGGCTGATCAGCAAAAACTATTTGACAGCGTTGCGTCCATCAAGAAGTTTTATCAACACATGAGTAAAAAACCGCCATCGGAAGGGAAGTTCAAGCTTAGACGACTTGTTGAGGACTATGCTAAATTCATTGAGAATAGAAGGGAGCGATTTGTATGGAATGGAGAATTTATCACGCATACCTTTAAATTAGATCTCTCCAAAAATACGGATGGCAGCATTAGTGATAGTTTTACAACTGCAGCAGCTCAACTACAGAATTTTCCCGCATCAACGATAGAAGAGGCGGAAAATTTTAATGGTAGTTCTCTAGTTGGTCGGTCTTTAAGCCCCAGAGGCTATAAGTATTCAAAATCCAACTCTCCTAAGAAACTATACGCACCGCACGCGAAAGGAAAGTTGGGCCCAATATCTCCTACCAAAACCTTCGCACCAGTTTCCCCTTCAGGATCACCAACGGCAAAACGCAGCCTAGCGCCAGTTTACAAACCGACCAGGAATGCTCCAAATACTCTTCAATGTACCCGTAGGCTTTTTGCGCCCGGTCAAAATGTTCCCAAACTAAAAAGCGAGGCTAGTACCTCTTCAACATCAATATCATCGGATGGGCCTAATTCGGCATCATCTAGGCAAGACTTAGTGGAGACAGAAAGCAAAAAAGCTCCTAAGACCAACGGGAAACTCCAGGATATAAAGATTGTCGAGATGAAAAATATAGAAGAAAGGGAAGCGTTCGTTTCTACATTTAAGAGAACCTGCAAACCTCAAACGTCCAAGAGAAGATTGGTTACTACTCCGATCAACATTTCCGATGCTGAAGAGTTCTCGCATGTCAAGCCGGAAGACACAACAGTGAATTACTCTCTTTTGAGTGATGAAAGAGGAAATAACACCACAGCTGCTGAACTCTTACACGATCCAAATGACATGACGATTGATACCCGACCCATAATATCAAACGCTAAAACTTTAGCAGATGCTGCTAGAAAGTCTAGCAGAGCCGATAACGATAGAGATAAACGCTTTTCGCAGAAACTGAAAAAAGAGGGCAGTTCTAATGAGATCGATATCTTCTCTCAATTATCAAGAGCAAGGAAGAAGGCAAAAATTGATGACAAGGAAATTATCATCATCGATTAGGCTTTTTTCTATCTGTCCATGCAGCTTAGGCAACCATCTTACAACATTATTTTGCATATAGAATTGGATCATAATCTACACTACCAAATGAGTAACTGTGTTACTAGTATTTACAGTCTTATGAAGATCTTGTTGCGGTAGAGAGTCAACGAGATAGTGGCTAAAACCACTGCGTATGTTGTCAAAACTATCATTGCCTTACCATTTGAAGCGTCAATAGTAGAGATACAGATGTTCGTGAGTCCCGTCAACATGTTAGCAAGCAGAAACATAATCAAACCGTTCCTGTTTAGCGCATCTAGTGATGGGGGAACCTCACAGCGCTTGTTTTGGGAATTGAATAGCTGATCAATTAAACAATAGCAAAACAGTAGTCCGGTGTTATACGCCACTACCCAGCTAACATAAGGAAGGTTAGCAAATCTTCTAGAAACATCGTAAGGATCGTGTGACAAAATGATCTGTGTAGCAGCGATGTGAATAAAAGTCCAAACAAACAGGCCCCATAGAGGTGAGACAGTAGTCAGTTTATCCCACAAAATCACGGAGCGCTTGGAAGACGATTTTTTCAAGCCTTGTACCGAAGGCTTGTATAAGTTGTTCCTTGTTGGCCTGTTTCCCAGCACGCAAAACCCAGTAGTCTGACCCCATAAAAATATCGAGCAGTAGCCCAAAAACGACACGATACCTTCCCTGTTTGCCTCAAAGAAGTTCCTACGAGGTGCCAAGATCAAAAACTCAAGTAGTCCTTCACTTTCTACCAGCGCTAATTCATATGTAGCAGAGATCACAAGTGCTATAACAGGACGAGGAACCCATTGAGCAATAGGCTCCAAAAGCACCAAAAAGGGTGGGAGTAAGGACAGGGTCATAAAAAAATTCCAATGTACTCCATATTCAGTGACATGCTCTTGATACTCGAGGTTCTTCACAAAGTACAGTCTTAGTAGCCCGATTACTAGGAGAGTTCCACCAGACCTCAAAGCGTTGAACACTCGTCTGATTAAAGTGGGCCGGACTTGATCACTCATTCTCTCCTTCAATAATACTCTTGAAGACACCACACCGTTACTGAAGACAAATGAGCCGACTCCAAGGTCCATTAAAGAAGTTCCCCAGGTCTCGACTTTTGCAAATCTGCGAGGAAATACTTGAAAATCCACAGCTAGTATAGCCAAAGCCGTCAGTACAAGCATAGAGCCACGGTAGACCGTAATGAAAGGCTTTTTCTCGAGCTGAAACGACTTCTTAGGCTCACCTTGAGCCTTTGTCTCCTTCTGCCCTTTGACGTTACCTTTGGAAGCGAAGAATAAAGATAAACATGGTACAGCAATCAGAATCTGAAGCAAAAAGATGTCATCTGAGTAAAGACTTATAGAGAGCAGCAGGGCTATCCAGTTCAATGCAAAATCGATCAAAATATTCGTGTTACCACGAACCGACAAAAGATTCCAGCTGACATATGCAATCAAGGCGACTGAGGTGACTAAATTGATTTCCGATATTGAACCACCAGTTAACCCTGTTACAAAGTCTTCTTTACGCTGTTTAAGCGTTGACATTGTGCCTTTGAATTCTTTGTTTGAATCAACCTTGTATTATTCGATGTGCAGAGCGATTTGAGCCGCAGATCGCGTTGTTCTGCCAACCAATGCTACATAATTATCTACATGCTCGAGGTTGCTAAGTCTTCGCTTCTATCATATTTGCCATTTGGAAGACGAGCCTTTCTCTTAATATCACCTGCAGATCCCGAATTAGGCCTTTTCTTTGAATTATTAGACCTTTCCTGGGGATATTCGTTAATCGGGGCCCCAAGAGTTTGGGCAGAGTGGTTTGCTGGTGTAAGATCTATTGTAAAGCTCTCCTTCGCTCCTCTGGGGCATATAATACACCAACTAATGTTGTTTAAGAATACAGTTTGCCTTTTGGTCTTCAGATTCGATGTGTGCGAAAATAAATCGATCAAGAATGCTGGTGTGACCACAGGAATTGAATGCTCCTGCTTAACGAATTGAATTTTGCGTTTTAAAGAGTTCCGCAACACTTGATTTGTAGTTTTGTTTTCATTCTTGAGCTGAGTGGTGAAAAGATCGCGATATTGGTTCTTCCATAGCGGGTGATCTTCTGGAATGCTGGGCAGAGAGGGCAGATTTATCAGTAATAAATCTGTCTTCTTATTCAGGTACTCAACGAATTGTATGCCCATCGGCTCAAGAATTCGTAGGATCTTGCTTAGATGCAGTAGCTCAACGCCATAAAACCCTGTGATTGCAACTTGCAAAGGCTGAGATTTGTCGTGAAGAAGTGTTGGGGATGGTGCCAGCCTGACGTTTGTTGTCCTGAGAAAGGGCCTGGACCATGAGTCTGGAGGTACAATTAGCGACTTATAGTGCAAACATCTTTCGATGAAAAACTCCGTTACCAGAGTCTTGTTCGCGCTTTCCAAATTATCCAATGAATCAAGTGGAAGACCGCTAGGCACAATCAAATACTCCGAATTGTCTTGAACCAATCCTCCGTTTTTTTCGATGACTCTCTGTAGAATGGTTGAGTGATCGTTGGGAAATCGGTCACAGATTTCGAAAGTCGAATTCTTGAAGATTGTGTCCTCACGAGACTCGTCATCTACTGTGTCTTCCGGCGGCGGAAGCCTCACGGAACTATTATCGATAGGCAAAAGGGGCTCAGACCTAGACATCGCCCTTTCCCAGATTTTGTCACCTTTCGATTTATACTTCTGGAACAGATTAGCCGTTGAGTTAACTGCCGCTGTTCCTTGCAATAGTAATGGGGGATTTACCAGATCATTCCAACACTCGCAAGAGTCACGTCCTATCTTTTCGAATGGCATGTCTTCCGGAATCTTAGACAACAGGTAGTATGGATCGTATTCAAGGGTAGCGTTCCTCCTCTGACAATCCAAGATCCATTTGTAGTGTACAATCGGGATATCCTGCTCAATAGCAGCCTGTACTCTAGCCCCTTGCAAAGAATCAGCAATAAAAACCACCGTTTTATCCTCATGACGACTTTTGCAGTCCTTGACGAAATGCGATGAGTTGCATTTATAGCACTTCATCGCTTGGCACATCTGTTCGAGTTGCTCCACAGGGTATGAGCTAATCCTACCAATGAAAATGTAAAAATCTGCGAGTGGCGGAGCACTGTATCGTGTCCTTAAAAGCTCTAGTACTTTCTCAGCAGAACTGACGCCGGGTTTCAAACCGTTACCTTGTGTGATATCATCTCCGGCCAGCCATCGCTCGTACAGGGTATCTATTGCTTGCAAATCGATGAACACAATATCATGCCGATGTCGGACAGTGAATCGGTATTTGTTGGTCTGTCTAGTCTTGCCAATGACGAGCACGTTTGCCTGGCGGGTCAGGTCCCGGGAATAGAGCCCACCCAGCTTTAGAATTTTCTTGGAGATCGATCGAGAAACTTCTTCATCATTGAAACCAGTGGGACAGAAGGTGAGGTTTAATAAGGGTTTCATAACCCGTCCTATACTGATGACTTGGTGGCTTGATGTTGGTATGTCAGTCTACCGCTGAAAAATTGTACGCGTAGCGCAGTCGCGTTATAGAGTACTATAAGACAAAGGCTGATGAGGAGCGCCTTGAAGAAGAGAATCTACCAGTGAACACAGTCAAAGTATATGGTCCTTGAAACAAGGTGTTGAGCTCCATTAGCGAGTCAAAGCTTTCTTTTATTGTAGTCAAAATCAAGGAATGCAAGGACGATGCGCGGAAACGCACTATCTACCCTTGCAAGAAAGATCAAGAGTATCATTTCCAAAAGAGACGTGGTTCCAATTTCTATAGTCCACCATTAAGAAACTACAGTGCGTAGCAATACAAGATCAGCATAGTCGTAAGACTGGAACAAATAAAGCGCGGGCACATATGTTTTTCAACTAAGAATCATGTGGTGGGCACCTTCTCGTTCTTTACTGTACTGGCAACCTACGAAGAAAAAGATCAACAGTTATGTGTAATGCTACATATCGCCCTAGAGTAATCAACCTCTCATCCAGAAATGACAAATGAGCTATTCTCTTACAGCCATACCTAAGATATACTTAATGATTACAAAACTCAGACTTACTGTTCATCAACTACACTAAGACTAACTCACTGCACATACAGGATCTTTGAAGAACACCTTATAGCGCACTTACAAAGAACCTCTTGGCTTCAATTCCACACTACATTACTTCCTAAACAAGTGCCATTGGCGGCTAAAAGATCTACTACTGTTACCCTCCCTAGTGCTTCCCTTGGACCGAGCGGGGCTGAACTCCATTTGACCGTCCGAATGTCCGGCCGCCAATCTGCCTCGACCCCGCGCGAAACATATAAGAATAATGCTGACGTATATATACGTCTTCAGTAACCGCCGATCCTTTGGCAGGGCTTGCAGATATATACTGCTGTCGTGCAGCCAAGCTGCCTGAGAGTATGGTCCTTAAGGTCTAGCAAAGTGTAACTACAACTGGGTTCCAGACAAGTAGTACCATGACTGCAAATGGTAGAGAAACGGAATCAAAGGGAGAAGTCACGTGCCAAGAGGCGGGTAAGCCCGAAGAGGGCAGGTCGGCGGCTAATCGGCAGGCTGTGGCCAAGAGGAAGTACGGGAATCCAGACGCTCCGAAGGAGAAGACGCTGCTGGTGACTAAGAACGAGCGAGTACGGCATTCGCACGCTTGTGATCGGTGCAGACTGAAAAAAGTGCGGTGTGACGGGCTGAAGCCGAGCTGCTCGCAGTGTTTGAAGGCCAACTTTAGATGTACAACGAGTGATAAGCTGACGAGAAGGGGATTTCCGAAAGGGTACACGGAAATGCTGGAGTTGGAGGTTGTTCGACTGCAGAAACTTGTGGACGAGGGGGCGGCCGCCAACGGAGCAGTCCGGCTGGAAGACCCTGAGTCACGTGATGATCAGCTGCAAGCCCACGAGACGGACGTAGGTCGTAAGGGTAGTGATGCGGTCGTTTCGGAGCCGCAGTTTCCCTTTATTAACGACACGTTCCACTACTACGATAACTATTCCCTCGGTGAGAATTACCTCGGTCACCGCACGTGGGAAGTGCTGCGGAGTTGCGACGCTCCGGAGAGCGAGGATTCTGATTCTTATGCGGGCATTTTGAAGAATCAGCTTCTGCGCTCTATGACGTCGCTTTTGCAACTTGAGCCTGGTGCTCGATGGATGCCACGATTTTTGGTTGTCAAGTATGGCGAAAAGATTGACGAGAATATTCGTGCGGCAGTAGCTCGATTTAACAAGACTCAGAACTCGCTTATTCCTCTATTATGGCCTTCTGAGAAATGGGTTAACAAGTTTGATCGTCTTTTCAAGTCTTCTGTTGATCCGGAGCCTGCTGTTCTTCTGAGTCTGCTTTATGTTGTACAGATCAATTGGTCTTGCTTTGACGAAACCATTCTATTCAAGACAACTAAGATTGTTTGCTCGTCCTCGACCACTTGTTTAGGAAATTTACAATGCTTACTTTTGGCCTGTTTTTACTTTATGGGATCGAGCAGCCATTCAAAAAGTAGCTTTGCCACTCAGTTACTACACCTTGCTTATTCCATGGTGCTGGATCTAGGTCTTTACATCAATTCAAAGAAGCTCATCCAACTAGCACAAACGGCACTGAAACATGATCAGAGGATTGTGACCTTCTGGAGCTTTCAATTTCTCGATTCGTGGTGGTCCTTAATTCAGGGCTTGCCCAAATCTAACTTTATTGTTGACGAGTTTCATCCGCGAAATATCTCAAGTCTGAACAAGCCTAGTTTGAAACCTTTTTCCTTACTTCTGGAGTTTACTACGAACTCACTTGACGGTTGTAATTTACTGCACATACTGTCAACAGAAAACAGTAACGGTAAATCTAAACTTATTTATTTGTCCGAGAGTTTCAGGCATCTGCTGGTCAAATGGAAGCTTTACCATCAACTACAAGACCATGAAGAAGAGTTTAACAGGGGCGATTTTAGCATGGCACTTGCTCTCACGAAGCCCGATGTCATCGAGATACAGCTGACTCTATTCTACTTGGTCGTTACTTTTCTCTCCGAGCTGAGAATAAAAGATACAGAAGTCCCCAATTCCAAAAGGAGCACCAATCTTGAAGACAGCGCTTACGAAATCTTGTCTCTTTACTACCTGCTGCTCCTTGATAACACTAACTCGCAACAACCACTAGAGTTCACGGTCTTACACGCCTTACCGTGTCCCAATAAGGAATTAATAGATTCCTGTCTTTCGGTACTGAATGACTGGGCTACAAAACCTCAGGAAGATAGTCATTTCGAAGGCCAATCAAACTGGAAGTTCACGAAATACCAGAACTTTCTTATGCAATGGTGCCAGCTATACTTTGGAAATGATCCCTACAACTCTATGATGGTTCAATTGTCACTGAACTATAAAATACATGTGGAGCAAGGCGAAGATCACTCCAAAACGACAAAAAGAGACTATCTGCAGGAAGTCGAACAGTATTCCATAAGACCTAATCTGTCTCGCGGAAGATCGAGACTGTTAAGTTCTAACTCGCACGCAATAATGGATCAGTTTGATATGTTTTCGCATCCCAATACTTCCAGTAACTTATTCGGCAACATGCAGGGCAGTGCCCTGCCGAACCAGAGTATTACTAACACCACGCAGTTAACTCATAATGACAACAATAACATAATTGATATGTCAAACTTCAAGTCTCAAATACTTATCGAGCACGAGGAGACCGACGACGGGTATGCCGAAGATGACGATGAAGACGATGATGAAGACGATGACGCTAAGCCACTTGAGATTCCTTTCAGTTCAAAGAGAACTGGCTCGTTATTCCAAACTAAACAAAACTTACCGCCTTCTCACAGAGGTCCAGGTTTGAAAAACGACAACACTGACCGAAGGCCAAGCATCCTAGAGACTCCGAGTTTTCCAACTCAAAGTCAACGCCCGACGAAGAAGGCGCGGCATAGCTCGGTAGCCACTTCAAATCCCGAACACCTGCAGAATCCTACATACTCATCAGACTCGTCCGGTGTTTATCGCCACTACTCATCTAACACTCCAACAAGAACTCTCAACCCACACAACAATGAAGTCCTTACCTCAAACTCGCATGGAGAAATATTACCTCCACCTCCGCTTCCCTGTCATGAAGGATTGTTCGATCATTCCGTCAAAGCTGGGATAGCGTCAGGTACAAATACAGGTTCAACTAACTCTGCTCGCACTCCACAAATTGTGGAGACACCGAGAGCGTTTGCGGACATCCTACTACTGCATTCTTCAGATCAAAACTCTGAGTTAACTGACTCTAAATTCCGACCAAAGGATAACAAGATCTCACCTCTATACAAGTAGTCTTTAAATGTGTACAGTTTTATAAGGCGGCTGGCCTACCTTTAAAAATTGAGCGTTGTAATAACATTGAAGCAAGGGACCGGAGTAGAAAACGTTGATGATGAAGATCAGGAAACGGGTCAAGATTGGTGTACCAGCTCAAGAAACGAATACCGGTGGCATAAACCCGAAAAAACTGAGTAAAGCTAGTCTGAGTCTTTTGCAGGATGACCAAGACGATGATGACGATCACACAGAAGGACCTTTGGGCATACTAAAGAAAAGAAGGGGCGGGGAAATAGCGGAAATCGCAAGTGTCGAACAAGAACCTACTAGCTATGATGACATCTTCACCAAGAGGCCAGCCAGTCGCGTAATGAACTTAGAAGACATGGATGATGAGGAGGACGAGTTGATGAGCCGCACTACAAGAGATGACGAAAACGTGGGTTTTAAACACAACAAAATCGAGCCCCAGAATCCCACAAGCCAGCGAAAGAAGGTCACTGAGAAGATCTATGTGTCCCTTTTGGACGACGATGACAAACAGGAGATCCTCGAGACTATCAAGAAGAACGGGGGCCCAGCAAGGGCCAACGATCCGCCCAGCGATCCTGAGATCGACATGCTGGACGAAGAGAGGCTTCCCTTAAGCAAAAGGGAGGCTCTTCTTCAGCAACAACGAAGGAAACAAACCATCGAGCAAGCTCTTAAGATGCACGACGAGGAGTCCTCAGAAGCCTGGGAGTCCCAGCTTCTTTCAAAAGGCGCAGGACAACAACAAAGCCACAGACTAAATACCGCTAGTTTCCCTAAACTACACCCCAATGAACCCGAAGAGAGCTCTACTGGTCCCAGCAAGCTTACTCAAGCGCTCGACTCTATAAATGCCCGAAAACTGCAACTGACGAAACAGCTAAACATCCTCACCTCTCAAAAAACCAGTCTACAGAGCCAACAAGAAACACTCATCCATCAATTCTACCTATTACAACAACAAATTGGCGAACCTACTCTACAAAACCTGACCGGTAGTGACTAAAGGAAGCTTTCACTTTCCTCGTCATTTTGATGCGATGTGACTAATAGTAACTGTCAGTCATCGTATTCTGATATGGTCACCGAAGGTAAAGAAAAAATTTTTTGCCTTGCCTCGAGGGAACGATATAAATTTTGGATAAAATGCCCTGCATCGGCAAAAATTCTCTTAATGGCAATTCAATCCAGTTCATCTTTTAAGTGCACTTAATAGCGAGCAAGCGGACCAGTTCTTGTATTGTGTTAGTCGACTAAGATTCTGGAGAAAAAGTGAAAATGTCAGGAATTCGTCATCTGGTGTCTATTAAGGATTTGACCAACAAGGAATTTTCGATTTTGGTCGATAGAGCTGAGCATTTTAAGAAAATATTCAAGAGTAATGAGTCGAGTGAATTTCAGAAGAACCACTTGAAGTTACTGGGTAAAACCATTGCTTTGATTTTCACCAAGAGATCTACCAGAACTAGGATTTCCACTGAGGGAGCAGCCACCTTTTTCGGTGCTCAACCCATGTTTTTGGGTAAGGACGACATCCAGCTAGGTGTGAACGAGTCTTTTTACGATACCACTAAAGTTGTGTCCTCGATGGTGTCGTGTATTTTCGCACGTGTGGACCAGCATGAGCAAATCCAGCAACTATGCGAGCACTCTAGTGTGCCTATCATCAACTCCCTGTGTGACATGTATCACCCATTGCAAGCTATTTGTGACATGTTGACGATAAAAGAGCATCTCGACTACGCAAACAACAAGCTGAAGGTTGCCTGGATCGGTGACGCCAACAACGTTATCAACGATATGGCTATTGCCTGCTTGAAGCTAGGGATTGACGTAGCTGTAGCCACCCCTCCTGGTATCGAACTAGATCCTCAAATTGTTGAGGCCGCAAACGAGGTTTCCAAGAACACCAAAGCTGAGTTCAGCGCGACCCACGACTCAGTGGCTGCTGCAAAGGGCGCCCACATCTTGGTCACCGACACTTTTGTCTCCATGGGTGAAGAATACGCAAAGGTTGCCAAATTGAAGCAGTTTGAGGGCTTCCAGATCAACGCTGAGTTGGCCAAGCACGCCGATCCAAACTATAAATTCATGCATTGTCTGCCTAGACACCATGAAGAAGTCAGCGACGAGATTTTCTACAGTGATAAATCCATCGTTTTCGATGAAGCAGAGAACAGACTCTACGCTGCCATGGCAGCTATTGACGTCTTTGTAAATAACAAAGGTAACTTTGACGATTTGAAATAATGAATCTTGACGCAAAGGGCTGAAGATGATAGATAAACGGATCTGTAATCCTTTATGTAGTAATGCAGGATATTATTGAAAAGTTAAACAGACGGTTCCCTCGAATGTTTTCTGTTTATGGAAATCGAGAACATGATAATTGCCTTCACTTGACAGCGCCTTCCGGCAGAGCTCGTTTGTGTAGTATGGAGGTGTTCCGGGCTTCAAAATACCCACAGTGATATGTGATATTTCGTTACATGGGTTGATGTTTGGTATTGGTTGTCCTTCAGGGTCAAAAATAAACAGTTCCGGAAAGCTCACTACGACGCCAGCAGCTTTCTCATCCCAGCAAAGCTTTTGCATTGTAAACTTTACGGTATCACCAGTCAGTACGGCCTGCCTTTGCTTGCTCAAAACCTTGACTCCAGAAATTAAATCTTGGTATCGAGAAACTAGACTCTTCCAAGTGGCTTTTTGAAGCTCGGTTCCTTTCTTACACTGCTTTATATGGGCAAGCGTAATATGAAATTCCTGTTGAAAGCCATTTTCCTGAAATAACTTGTTAATTTCGGATCGTCCATTAACGTCAAGTTCTGAATCTCTGACAAGCTTTGAGATTTCTTCCATTATTGCCAGCCGATCGTTGACGTGAGCAGAAAAGAAGGTCGGTGAACACTTTTTGGAAGAACCGCCTCCATTTCCCTTAACAATTTTAGTAATGGTGGGTTTGTAGTTTAGACTCTTCTGGAATGCCTCTTCTACCTTGTCAGTGGTTGGAATCGTAGGCACCAATACTGGAAATGTTTCGTGAAGTCTCTGGAGCACCGCGGTTGCGTTACTCAAAGAAGAGTTTTCATCCGACACATTCAGGTGAATAATCAGATCAAACATGCTGTCGGGCGCTTTTTCCTCAATGACGGGCTGAAATCTGTTCATAAAGCCTTGCATAATACCCAAAACCTTCTTCTCGCCGTAAGACGAGGATTTTATGCTTTGATGGTTATCACCTCTTGTTAATACTCTATTGATGGTCAGATTTTTGACTATCTCCAAATCTTTGTAAGAAAAGAAAGATAATCCAATAACTTTTATGTTCGTATCGTAGGGGAGATAATTCTCTTTCAATTGTTCAAGCCAGGTGAAAAGCTCCTTCCTCTCCCTATATTGATGATTGTTTCGATCAACAAAAACACATTTAATCTTTGGGTCGGCCAGAAATTCTAATGACTTCTTCATGAGCATGGACCTGTCCTTACTAGTTATGTCATCGTTCTGCACAACGGCCCAAGAACTTGGGTATAGGTTCTTTAATGTCAGGGCAGTTGTTGTCTTACCACACCCGATTACCGCTATAGGTATTATCAGGAACTTTGTCTTCTCATCGACCACATCAAAATTTAAAGAATTACGCAGTTCTAGCTCTTTAACTCTTTCGTAGTTTAGAATCTCCATACCAGACATTCCATAACTCTTCAAAAAATCGTTCCTTAGCTTGATTATTCCAAACCCTTTCAAGTATCGATCACAAAGCTCTTTATCCCCTTCAAGCAGAGGGATTACGAAATCCAGATACTTGTTGGTGATAAATTTATGCTTTTTGAATTTAAAAACTCGAGATCTCGTTGTGATATAATCTTTAGTTACTTCTCTCCATTGCCTGTACATCAAGTAAGGTTCTTCGAATTTGTACTTGAAGAAAAAATCCCTGCCATTCTCTTTCAAGCGGCATCTAATGACAAAACCCTCAGCCTCCTTTCCATCATAGCCACCATGCTGCGAGCATTCGTGGAGGAACTTTTGAAGGTCATTAAGATCTTTTACCTTATGATATTCGGTTGGCTTGAACCCGTAACGAAATGCGAACTTGGCCACTTCTTCTATCGGCCAAGTAGCAAAATCTCTTTGATTGACATTAACTCCATGCAAGTAAAGCCCAACCTGATCGCCTTCATATGCTAAAATGTGTTCTTCGAAAGAATCGTCACAATACTCGGCTACCGCGGTAACATTGAGCGTATGTAACGTCTTGGCAAAATCTTTAGCGCATATCCCAAGCTTGGAAAGCTGGTTTGTAAGATATTTCTGGCCGGATTCAGCGTGGTTTCTATCAACATCCATTCTGGGTCCCGTCGAGTGCTTGGAGCACACAACCAACGTGCCGTCAGCAAGTCCGGATATAAAGATGATGCAGCCATTAGACTTGAGTGTCACATCGTAGGGTCCAACTGTGTCCGTTTTAATGCGCTCCCACCTCGTAAAGGGAACTTCGTCAATATTGAAGAACTTGTCGTAACCTCGAGCCACGATCTCGGGGTTCTCGTCATCAAGAATGAAGAGACCGCGGGCTTGGCAAGGCAGTTTAATATTATTTTTACCATAATCCCACTCCTGAAACTTCCAACTAACAACCTTTTCATCGCTACCGTAGACGTCACAGACCCGTTTGCTGGCTCTACCTCTGGAAGAGAGTTGGGTGGCATCTTCAAGATCCCGCACTAGGTCCCGAATCTCTTGTCCTCTAGATGGACTTTCTGCTTCGTTTAAATTCATGGATTCCTCTATTACCTGGAGGGATATTCTAAATCTATCGAATAACCACTCGAGCTGCTGAACAGGCTCAATCCGACAGCTTTGATAATGTAAATGCTGGTCGTTCAATGCTCATCGAGCCGATTTTTCACTTTCCAAGTACTTTACCCTGCCAGAGTGTATTAACCAGTATTTGTACAACGAGACCTAGTAACGGTAAGAAGAGGGTAGTTTGCCAGTAATTGAGGGCTCTGAGATAGTTGTCGCCATGGCTAGTGTGAAACCTGTTATTGATGTTGACGAGGCAGATGTTCTTGTCTTTACCCAGGGTTTAGAGCGAGCTAGTAGGGTCACAGTCCAAATTAACAAATCGCTGCGAAATATTGCCACCACAACAGGTCACTCAAGCAGCTTATTCACCCCGATCATCACCAGAAATAAAGTCCTTTCTACGTTACAGAGGAATATTGAAAGTGCGCTCAATTCTGTTGCATCGGTGAAGGATCTAGCGAACGAGGCATCAAAACATGAGGTTATTCTAGGAAGGGGTTTCCAAGAGGTCGGGTTGAAACAGTATATCCAGGCAATTCATAAATTGGATGATATGCTGGATGATATAAAGTTGGGAAATATCAAGAGAACGGATAGCTCCGAGTTTAAGGGCATACAAACTCATCTGAAAGGCCTGATAAGGCAAAGTGAGGCTGATTTGAGATCGTATTTCGTATCAATTCTAAGGACAATTAAACCTTTTGACCCTCAGATTAATATCAATAAGAAGATTCCTTTTCCTTACTACGATGATGCGCAATTGGTTGAGATGGCGTTGATTATAGATTATTTCCACAATTCTTTTAGTGATGCAGCTCCAATTGAGGACGTATTTATTCAGGAAAGAAGCGAGATGATTCTTAAATGTATGGCTTTTCTTGAACCTTTTGCCAAGAAGCCAGCAGTCGCTGATAACACGCCATATGAGAGAGATAGTAGCTCTCTCTTAAGTTATACCGAAGCACTACTTGGGTTTGTTGCTAATGAGAAATCGCTGGTTGACGACTCATACTCACAAGAAACAGAACTGAAACCGAAAGTATTTGCAGGTGTCATAAAGCCCTTGCTAAGTGCCTACATCAAACTGGTGGATACCAACTTGGTCTACGTGCGGAAAAACCTTGATAACGCCGGTATATTGAGTTTTGAGCTAGCTGATAGTGTGCATAACGTGAAAAGGGTACTGAAAGGCTCTCCCTTGGAGAATTACGGTCCACTGGTCGACTGCTCCAATAATGTGCATGGGGTCACTCAATCGCTATTCAAGGACGTGATACAACGTATTGGTACAAAGGTGACTCAAATGTCGACAATTCCTGCCGATAATGGCGTCACGGAAGCCACTGTCGATACAATGTCACGCCTCAGGAAATTCAGCGAATACAAGGCTGGTTGCCTTGGCGCTATGGAAAACATGCAAAGAGAAAGGTGGCTTCCATCGCCATACAAAGAGAAGGAATTCACTTTCAATACTAATCAGATTCTAAGAGATCCGCCCGCTTTCTTATCGTGCTTTTTGAGTGATTGTATCGATCTTCTTATCATCAACCTTGAACGAAGGGCACAGCGTATTTTAATGCCCAATCAAGAGCCAGATGTTGGCAATCCGAATAGCAGCAAAAATACGCACAAGCCACGTATTGGTTTCTTCATTATCATGAACATGACACTGATCGAACAAATTGTAGAGAAATCAAATTTGGGCGAGTTGCTAGGGTCTGAGGGTCATGTAAGAATAGAAAAACTAAAGAAGAGATACATCAACTACCTCGTTTCAGATTGGAGGGACTTGGCAAGCAATTTGATGGACTCTGTCTTCGTAGACAGTACAGGGAAGATATCTTCTAAAGATAAAGACCAAATTAAAGAGAAGTTCAAGAAGTTCAATGAAGGCTTCGAAGAATTGGTTTCTAAATACAAGCAGTACAAATTATCAGATCCTGGGTTGAAGGCAATGCTGAAATCGGAAGTTGTTTCTTTAGTGATGCCAATGTATGACAGATTTTACAGGAGATACAAAGATTCTTTCAAAAATCCAAGGAAACACATCAAATATCTGCCTGATGAATTAACATCCATCTTGAATCAATTGGGTAAATAGCACTAGTATTAATAGACGATTTCATGAAGACTTTATCTTTTGCAAAATTGGGTCTGCTACTATTGAGACTCAAGAGCAACGGCATCTGATCACCTCCTGTGACTCTGCCTTGAATATGAAAACATGATATCACATAACGCGGTTGTATAAGTTTAATTAAGGCTGCTATTTATCGATTGAAGATTGGTTTCTCTATCAGTATGATTGAAGAATTGCTTTTCACCGGTGGAAGATCGATCCGAAGGCTTATTGTCGTCAGGCACAGAGTCAGCTGTTGGGCCCGAAGATGATCCAGAAGTTTCGCAACTTTGCCTTAAAGTGCTGAGACTATCCTCGCGTTGTTCATTACTCAAATCGCTTCCCTGATGAAGAGCATTCTTAAAATCATCGAGCACATTATTGGAATCTGCAATAAGGATCGAGTTTCGAGGACTCACTACCGGAGACAGGCCACCATTAAAGGAACCTTGTAGAGGATGCCAACCATTGCTGTTTCTGTCGTATAGTGCAGTAATGTCTATCGAACTATCAATTGGAGCATTCACATAGTTATTAATGGAGTCCCTCGATTGAAATACTATGTCATCAGCGCTAACGTTCCGCTGAGTTTCGGTATGGTGAAGCAACGGTTCCATGTTCGCTCTATTAGGGTATGAGTTGTTACTGTCTACTGATCCCCGTGGAGATCTGTTGAATGAGGAACTGTTTGAGCAATTACTCCCCACTCGCGAAAGGGAGACATCATTAGAATTGTCCGTCCCGCCTGCCAGAATTGCGCTCATGTCATTAAAAGATGATGTGGTGTTCCTCACGGTAGATGGTAAATTATCCGTCAAGCTCATTGCGCGATCTCTCTTGACATCAGAGTTGAGGTTTAACGGTTTCATAGCGGGTGATTTCAGTACAGCGCTAGGCAAATTTGGAGAAGCCTCCGATACACCTTGGAAACTAAAACCGGAAGTTATGTCATCGTCATCATCTTTATAACTTGCTGCTATACTTCTGCGACGATCTATGTCAGCGCTTTTTCTTGCTACCGCAGCAGATAGAGCTACAGAGGGTTGTGGAGTTCCAGCCAAAGTTTCTTCCGACTTGCTGAAAGTAATTTTGGGCACCTGTTGCGACAAACTTCCTCGGACGCCACGAGAAGTATCAACACCATCTGACTTCAAAACGTCGACATACGATGGGGGGTTTCGAGGCAAGTCCTGGTAGGTATCCAGCGGCGGCGGAGTAGCCTCGGCATAGTTTTCGAAAGGAGGAGGAGCGTCTGACACATGAAGAGGTCTCATTGGAGGAGATGTCAGGGGAGAAAGGGGCACAGCCTGTGGAGAGGTCAACTCTCTTCGTATCTGTTCTGGCTGGTATATATTGGCTTTGAAAGAGGGAGATGATAGCAGAGACGCATCGTCAGTCTTTGTGTCGCGACGGACACGGCGAGGCTTCGGACTCCTAGTCCTCGATGGGTGTTCTGCGCTCAGATCCAATGGATGTACTTCGGGAGAAAGCACGGGAGATTGCAGAACTTCCTTGGGGAAAAAGATGTTTGAATCATGATAAATGTTGACGTTCGACGTGTTACCAAACCTTGGAATAGTTGAAACAGCCTCTTCGTTTATGGCAATGTGGCTGTCATAACTGGGCAACAGCGTATTTGCATGTGAGCATAGCCTGTGCAGAACATGAATGGGAGAATCTATGCTGATTTCGTAGTGTTTCCTCTTGCCGTCAATCATCCTGGAGAGACGTAAGCAAAGTTTTATCCAGTGGTTCGCCTTGATATTTTCAAACGCAGTATCCGGATGTAAAACCTGATTATTATTCAGAACACTTGGAACAAACACTTGATACTCGTAGTTCTTATTGACTAAATCACCATTACGATCGTCCACAAGCAAATTACCCATATTCTTCGCCTTCGAAGCCCCGGATTCTGACGTTCCAGGCAAACGCGGACCATCATGCTCAGCCAGAAGAAATTTTTTGGTAGGCTCCATGCGGTGGACTTTCTTATTTCTACAGTAATATTCCATCGTCTCCGTCAAATAAACTCTGATTCGATGCAATGTCACCTTATCAAGCGGTGAGAAATGAAACGCTATTGGCAGAAACGCATCCAGAATTATATCTTTGGAAGCAATAACGATGTCGTAATGTAACTGGTTTTCCCAATCCCGGGAAATCGCAATCGGTTCTGTTTCTTCCACTGAGGCATCGGCCTGCATTCGCACTAAATTAACAGGTAATCGCGCAGTTATATTTGATTTGAATGCACCTACCCTTTCAATGCTTATGAATAAATGGTATTCGACGAAACCAAAGTCCGCTTTGACACTCTCAGGATAAGATGATGGGATTGCCTGTTCAAAAGTGTAGATGTACTCACCTGGTTGGAAGACAAACTGCTCGCTGCCAGACCCGCTGGCACTCCCGTGATCGTTTCCATGATTACTGTCAATAGCGGATGAGTTCGAGGACACATTTTCTCCAGAATTCGAGAAGGTACTACTCAGTAGGTCAGAAATGAGCGAGGTGGTTGTCGAGGATCTATGTGTTCGATGGTCTTCCGCCTTGGGTGCTGGCGAAGTGGCTCTTCGAAGCAAGAACATGGGGGACAAACTACGGCCTGTTCCTGATGCCGCATCGTTGATGCTGCGGCTGTCGGCTCCTCCGTTAGAAGCCAGAGAGAGCGAAGAGAGACCGTTTGTGGACGAGGTACTTTGGTGTTTGTTTCGGCGACTGGTCTGCGACAATGGCTTATACATAGCTGCCCCACTCTCGTGCAACAGATGTGTATTATCGTCCTCTACAACACCCTCTTGCGCGCTCTTTCTTGCACATGAATTATGTGAGATTTTGTTATCAGCTTGGTAGAAGGGCCATGTATGGTTGACAATATCATTTATCTCAACGAATTCCTGTCTCTTGGGGGGTATACCTTCGGGCCATTCCGTTCTCGAGCACCCTTTAAAAGATAACGAAACGCTCTTCAGCTTTGTTGGTTTGAGCACTCGCAGCACCAGCGAGCCTCTCAAAATGCTGGGTGGTCTATCATTTTGCTGTGACGAATGAAATCCCTGTATGAATACCACGGGTTCTGCCAGCTGCAGGAAAACCTGCAAAGAGGAAGTATGTGCCAATGGTTCGGCATCCTGGGAGACATCCACGTCCTTATCCACAGGGAAAACCGGTGAAAAAACACAATGCAAGTCTGACATCGCTTACTCAATCGGCCTCCTATACGAACAAATCCTTCTTCAACAGCCAAAAAGGTGATTCAAATACAAAGTTTGGCTGTCTTGATAATTCTGAACAAATGGTACTGAAATCACCTCAATAAGGAGAACTCTAGCGATACTGGAACACTTCGTATCCTCCCAGTAATCATCGAGATTCCAATGAGATATTTCTTTCAAGTACGTCCCATACGAATCTCGGCACGTGATCTCCCTCTTAACATTGGAACAAAGAGCTTCATGGCTAGACGCTGGCTGTTTGCCCGTTCTATGAGCCATTCAGAGAGTCCCGACGTGTTTTGAGCCTTTCTACGTCTTGGTTCTATCTCTTGCCCTTTTGCTGCGTCCTCCTGGGTGCCCTGGGTCACTTAATCACTTTCACACATGCTGTGTCACGCCAGTGGTTCTCAGACGGCTAGAACTGTCTGAACTTGACGGGCTCAATCTCGAGCTCGCTGCTCTGGAGCCTCCGGCACCTGATTCTCCGGACTTTCATTGGGAAGCAGCGTCATCCTGGAGCACAACCGTCAGCTCTTTCAGCCGTTGTAGCAGAGGCTCGTTCGACTGCGACATCTCCTTCAGCAGGTCGTTTACTTTGATCAGGTCGTAGTAGTTCTCGTAAATGGTATTTTTGATCGAGTTGTTCGTCTCGGTCTCCTTCTTAAGCAAACTGTTGTGCAGACGAATGAGATCCGCAAACCGGCTCTCCCCGATAGGCTTGTCCTCGTGTTCATCCGTCTTGGGCTCTTCGCCGGTGCTTTCCTCGGCGGCTCCATTAGCTACCGGTGGCGCTGGCTCTTCGTTGGCGCTTTGCGGCTCATTTAGCTGATAGTACTCCTTCAAAAGCAGCCTGCGGTCTCTGCTCAGCCGATTCACCCTGAGGGACTTCTTGTGACTAATCTGTTCAGCCATTGAGCGTCTATTCGCTGTGTATAGCTGGTTGTGTTGGGTGTGTTTGATACTATGGGCTTTTCGAGAAGGCGAGGATCGTTTAAAGCAGTAGAAACCACGACCGGCTGATTAACTCATATAGAGGATAGAACTGTGGTTATATCTATGAATAATAGCCTATTGAAGGTACCAGCAGATACGTGCAGTTCTAGAATAGTTATTGGCCAAGTTTCAGCGATTTTGGGGGTCCCCAAGACGAGATGTTTGGTAAGAAGAAGCGGACACACGCTACCGCAGATATGTCGGAGCAGGCTATGAACGATTCGCTAAGAGCAGCTCAAGTTATTTTCCAGAGACATGCAGGATCGCAATCAAGCTTGAATTCCACGAGCAATCCCAGTTTGGCGAATCCGAATGTGTCGAGGTACAGAGTATCCAGCAATAGTATACCGACAAGCAGGTCTACGTCACAGCCAGGGTCCTGGAGAAGTCCTTCGGCGGCTTCCAAAAGTAGCCAGCAGAACATTAATAGGTCGAAATCGCCTACACCGAGTGAATCTGCACATGCGGCTGCCGCTTTGGCACACATGAGTTTGGGTCGCGAGTCGGATCACCAGCACAATGAGCTTTTGGGCCTGTCCAGTTTACCAAACTTTCAAGTTCAGAGCTTGTCTGCTGGTCCGTCTACAAGGGGTTCAGATTCCAAGATCGAACATATGAGACGAGAGAACGTGTTGAAGGTATCAATCCCTTCAAAGCAGCCCAACGTCTCGAGGTCGCAGCTGAGTCTGGACATACGACCTGTAGCACAGTCACAAAGACCCTCTCCAGTCAAAACGCCAGCCTCTAGCCCGAACATTGGCTCGACGATGAATTCGCAACAGCCCAAGATCGCCAGATCGGAGTCGCGCACATTGGTGGGCCGAGTACCGCCTCCTAACATATATCTACAGGACCCGGATGGACAAGTAATAAGTAGCAGTGAAGCTGGAGAAGACGGACGGAGTTTGAACCTTGCTTCGTCGTCCTCATCTGCGGCAACCTCGTCTTCGGGCTTGTCGTTTGTTACTGGAGGATCGTCCTATGTCGGTGATGATACAGTGGACTCAGTCGATGAAGAGTATGGCACATACGTCGGAGATTCGCAGGATGAATATGAACTACGGGAAAGCTCGCCGTTACAGGGCGCCCACGATCGTGAAACGCAATTTACGTCGTCTACGGTAGATCTTTCGTCAAACACCAGCGAGCTCGAAACGCCCACCAGCCCAGTGCAGACCAATGCCACGTATGGTAAGCTAAATAAGATTGGCAACGGTAATGTCACCTTCCAAGGTACTCTACCCGATCTGATACCCAACCATACAAGGAGAACAAGGATGGAAAAGTTCAAGACTAAACTCTTTGGATCGAAAAATAGATCAGAATTACACGGTGAACAGTTACCAACATCAAGCGTGACTGCAGATGGCGAGGGGAGGCCGGTGGTGACCACTAATAACAATCTAAGGTTCAAGACTACCATGCGTGGTCACGACCGCCATTCATCCAGCGAGACCGGTAAGGGCTCGCTTGCGGATAGCCAACAAGGTGGGGTTGGTGCAGATGAGGATATGCTGGACTCTGATGAGGATGACAGCGACTCGTCGAAAGACCCCGCTGATGGGAAGAGACACAAGAAGCGTGCGGGACTAAGGAGAAGACTCAGGCACACGGCAGCGGTAGTACCGTACCCCCACCATCTGCACCACCACGAGCACAGGCATGGTCAAAAGCGCAAGGGATTCAACGAGGACAAGCCATGGAAGTCTCACAAGGATGTTGGTTTCGTTACAGCGCAGGAGCGGAAACGGTATGAAGGTATGTGGGTCACCAACAGGTGCCTATATCTAGAACTTCTTCCATGGTGGGGATCTGTGATCAGTGGCCAACGTGCACCCCCGGTGAAGCTGCCGGAAGATGGCCTGGTCCTGAATCTTGTAGTCAAGGATATTTGGCAAAGATCCAACCTGCCGAACGGGCTTCTGATGCAAATCTACGAAAAGGTCGATACCAGGCAGGACGGCACGCTTGACCGCAAATCTTTTATTGTAGGCATGTGGCTCGTTGACCAATGCTTGTATGGCCGTAAACTACCCAAAGACATCGACCAACAGGTTTGGGACAGCGTCGATCGGTACGTGGTGAACGTTATAAATTCTACTACAATGAAGCAGATGGACAGGAGTAAGAAGAAACAATTGAAGCAAGAGATCAAGAACATCAAGAAGGACATGAAGAATGTATCAAGTTGACCACACTGAACTAATGGAAGCGACAAGCTCCATTTTTTATTCTAGCACGGCTGATCGAGCATTTTTTTGTAAGCGGGCGAATCTGCACCACGAGACTACAAAATTCATCCCTATCCAGTACTTGATTTACCACAGCCTATAGATTAACATCCGTCCATAATTGATTATATATGCTTAATTGATCATATTATAGGAGGTATTCGTTCAAGCAATTGATATTTTGGTTATTACTACGTGGAAGAATTGGAAAGAATTGATAAATTATCGATCTACAGGTAAAGTTACTGAGTTTGGGGAAAAGAGATGTTCAGAGTTTTGGGAGCCCTTACTGGGCGTGGAAGTTCAAATGTGGAAATGAGTCAGGAAGAGAAGACGAAGTTTATTTTGAAGCAGGCTCATGATTTTGAAATTGCCCTACAGGCCATGGACTATGTTTTGGATGATAGGGCTAAGGAAGGTTTAGACCTTTTACGAGATAACGAACCGAAGGATGGTTCTGACCAGACAATCAATGTCTTGGCCCGGGGTGTGATTGAGTTCTTGGAAGCTACATTGGGATTTGAAGCTGAGGAAATGAAAAAAGCATCCGCTACTTTGGCAAAGGCTGAGCAGTTGTCGCTGAAGAGCAGGCAAAATGCACAGAAAATGAATGTCCACAGCAGCTCTCTGTACCCTCCTGGTACGGTTTACGCTGTAACTTACACAGAGTCCTGTTTGCTGCATGCGCTACTTATGCTGTTCAGTGAAAGTATGATGGAGGCTGCCAAGGCGCTATTGAAGCTGCGTAAGGCCTACTCCATGCTGCAGGAGATATTTGAAGCTATAAAGAAGGCCGAGAAAACCAAGAAGTTGACCATCAGCGAAGACTTTAACGAATCGCAGACGAGCTTCTCTTCTGTTGACTCGCCTTTCAAGTCTGCTGATATCCCCTATTCACTGTCGCCAGAGGAGCAAGACAATCGCGATTTGCTGGAGTATGCTGAGAAGGTTCACCACATGAGAATGAAGAGATTATGCGGTGCCCACATTGGTAATTCCCCAGCTATAAACAGACTGAGAGACGAGCTGGGGTTAGATGCCATGAGAAATCTTCCCCAGGAGGAAATAAAGGAGTTCACGCACATTTTCGATGATTTAGACGTGACCCAGGCCACTATAGACGAGTTCATCCATTCTGGTGTTAACCTATGTTTCGGCATTCTGCAGGTCGTTTTGTCATTAATTCCGCCCGCTATAGGTGCGGTTTTGTCGATTGTTGGCTTCCACGGGTCTAGAGACGAAGGTCTGAGACTTGTTTGGAGGGCCACAAGACAGAGAAACGTTCACGGCTGCATCGGACTCTTAGGTCTAATGTTCTACTATGATGGACCTTTTCAATTCACAGATGACGATTTTGACATACCTGCAGCAGATGCTGGCCAGCTGGAAAAGACGAAAACCCAAGGAAGTCAATCCACCATTGCTGCCTTACAAAGAACTAGAGCTTCTCGGAGCCCCTCTTCTCCATCGTTGAGAAAAAAGACTACAAATGACAGTACGACGTCGTTGAAAAGGAAGGAAACCGGGGAGAGCGTGTATTCGTTGAAGAAGCACAGCACAATGCAAGATGGAGACCTTGACGGTCCAACTCTGTTGCACCCAGGAAAGATTCTTGTTGACGCCTTATTACGATCAAGGGCTTTATTCCCAAATAGCGCATTGTGGCTGTTGAACGAGGCCCGGATGCTGTCTGCAAGAGGTCGTTTGGAAGAAGCCGTGGATTTGCTGGATTCGATCGACGTGCAAAGTATTTCTATGAGACAAGTTAAATCCCTGCTGGTGTTTGATCGTGCAATCACACTCTCACATTTGCATAAGTACGACAGAGCCGCAGAGGATCTCCTCTCACTGATTGCTATTAGTGATTGGTCTCATGCCTTCTACACCTACTTTGCAGGATGCTGCTATCTGGAAAATTGGAGAATGTGCCAAGTTGGTGAGCTGAAAAGCGATAAGTCAGATTTCTACAAGAAAAAGGCACAAGAACTCATCTTCAGCGCACCTAGTCTTTTGGGAAAGAAGACGTTCAAATCCAAGAATCTCCCATTGGACAGGTTTATGTTAAGAAAGGTTCAGCAATTCAAATCCATGCAGGATGACCTTGGTTTGGTCGAGCCCTTGGATGCAATCGCAACCTCTCCAGTACACGAAATCTCCTATTTTTACAACGGATACAATAGAATGACTAAAGACGGTCTTGAGCTCTCTAAAAGGATGCTCACAGAGTACCGCAATCCGGCAATTGACGCAAAAGACGAAGACCAGGAGCTGATCAAGAATTTTCTTGTAGCCTTGAGTCTTAGAAGACTAGGCCAGGTTCAAGAGGGGTGTGACTTGATGGATAAGAAGCTCTTACCAAGCATATTCTGGATGGACAATGGCAAAGTGAGGTATTACAAGAAGACTAACGATCCTTGGCTATATCCCGCGGCCTTGTATGAGCGGGCTCTCTTTTCGTGGAAACTCCACGGTATGGACGGATTGCGGGAAAGCAGAGAGTGGTTAGTAAAGGCACAAAACTATGCTGACGACTACGAACTAAGTACGCGTATTGGGATGAAAATCAAAGCTGCCCTTGATAGAGTTGAACATTCCTTGAATGGTTGAGCAATCATTGTTCTACATTGTTAAGTTGTTTTAAGGTTATTTTATGAGTATATAAGTTTAGTCATTTCTCACATGAAGATGCTTTTGATAAAGAAGCTCCTAACATTGAGCTGCATACCCTGTAAATGGTCGATATAGCCTTCGATGTTTCTTTTCAATCTTCTACAAACATTTAACTAGTAAATTCCGTTATGAACGCCTTCCTGAGGCGATCAAAAGGTCTTATTTGTCGGGGCTGTCCTACTATTCGTAGTTGTATGCTTAGCCAGCGCCGTGTAGATGAGCTTTAAAGAGCGCACTGTACATCCTTAATAAGACAGACTGGTAAAAGATTGGTATAAGACTGTTGGTACGGAACAATATGACAGCAGAGGAGAGTGGAGATAACTCTTCTCTGATCTACGGTAGCGACTTTGACAGTGACAGCGACTCTATTGATCTTTATGAGTCGCAGACAAGCGCAGCGTACTCTATGGTAGATGCCACATGCCATAAATTAAACAGTTTGACAAGCCAGGGATCTGAGTTCGACTTCGATGAGGACCAAGGAAGTGATAATGACATAGAGAACTTTTTACTAGCGGACCAGCCGCAGCCCAATAAGAAGTCACTCAACTATGGAAGTGCATCCGATCTAAAGTATGAATGCCTTACCACGCAAGATATATTCGAGAGGATGCTGGGGAAAGTTCATCATCTTCAGCCAATTTTCTCTATACCTGCTGAGGATATCCTGTTACTGATGCAGCGATACGACTGGAATGAAGAGAGACTTCTGGAACAATGGACTGAAAAAATGGACGATTTGCTTGTAGAAGCAGGAATAAGTACCAGCAAATTGGAGGGCGATTCCAACCTAATACTGCGCGGGATAAGACATCGTCAGGGATTCAGCTGCAACATCTGCTGCGAAAAACGCTCCACGGAAACGTTTTCATTAGAATGTGGGCATGAGTACTGTATTGATTGTTACAGACGCTATATAGGCGACCGACTGAATGAAGGAAAAGTTATAACGTGTATGGGCTGCACGTTGGCACTCAAGAACGAAAACATAGATGCGATAATGGGCACGGCGTCGAGCGTTAGACTAATGAACTCATCAATCAGAAGTTTCATACAGAAACATAACCGCAATTACAAATGGTGTCCATACGCTGACTGTAAATGCATAATACATTTGAAAGACACAAGTTATCTGCAAGAATATACTCGTCTACACTGCTCGAAGTTTGTGAGCTGTAAGTTTTCTCATAGCTTTTGTTTTGGTTGTGGATTTGGAATGCATGCTCCGGCCGATTGCAGTGCTGCTATTGCCTGGGTAAAGAAGGCCAAGAAAGAGTCAGAGAACCTTAACTGGGTTTTATCTCATACCAAAGAGTGCCCAAAGTGCTCAGTCAACATTGAGAAGAATGGTGGCTGTAACCATATGGTATGCTCCAGTTGTAAATATGAGTTTTGCTGGATATGCAGTGGCGAATGGGCTCCGCATGGAAGAAGCTATTATCAGTGCACTATGTACAAGAATGACGACGAGAAACAAAAGACCTCAGCTGAAAACAACAAGAAAATTTCAAAAAGGTACACATTTTATTACAGAGTTTTCAATGAGCATGAGGTTTCAGCAAAGCTGGATTGGAAACTGGGTCAGACGTTAGGGCAAAAAGTTAAGAGTTTGCAAGAAAAGATGGGCGTTTCGTGGATTGAGGGACAATTTCTTTCAGAAAGTTTGAAAATTCTAAATGAAGGACGCACTGTGCTGAAGTGGTCGTTTGCAGTTGCATTTTATTCGGATGCGTCGCATAATTTAACAAAGATATTTGTCGACAACCAAATGCTTCTCTCAACCGCCGTGGAGCGGCTGTCTGAACTGCTACAAATAAAAAGCCCAGAGACATTAATGAAAAGGAAGCCCGATTTTTACAATAAGGCAGGTTACGTTCGGAATAGGACGCTGGCGTTGATAGAGTGTGGGAGGGACTTGCTAAGGAAGGGTATATGTAAGCCTTTCGATTAGGTTACATTTTTACAATAAAGGTTACAGTTATGATGCTATTTCGTATTTCTTCTATACTTGAATTTCATATTTTTGATTTTGACGACTATCTGAATCTGTCAGTCAATAGCCTATCCGGTCCCACTTCTTCGTATTCCTGTTTGCCAACCCAGAGTTGATGGAAACTACCCAAACTTGTAAGTATACTACCACCTAGCCATGCCTGATACTGTCTTTCTCTTAAATGGCCCGTGGTGAGTATTCTGAATTTGAGAGCCGGAAGCTTTCTATTCAACTCAGACATGAGTCTATCGCTAAAGCCCGGGATCGAAGAGGTACCCCCGGTTAGGACGATGTTATGTGCGAGGGAAGCCCGCAGATCCACGTCAGTGGCGAGTATCGAAGCGTTCACAAGATCTGCAACACCTGCAATATCAGTACTTGAAGCGGAGTCCTCTATAGGCCTCTTTCCGTATTCATTAGGAGTATCTGTGGCCGTTTCATCCTCGGCTGGTGCACTCTCATCTGCATTTTGCTTCTCCGGCTTGCCACCGTTAGGTTTATTTCTTTTTAGTGGAACGTAGTCATTATGCCAGGTCTCCACAATGCCGTCCTTCGATAAAGGCCAGTCATTGGGAAGTTCGTCCTTCTGGGGTGCAAATAGCTGTTCGGCAAAGCCAAAACGTGTCTTATTATCGAAAACCAACTCTTCAGCCCAGGGGGTCTCAATGGACCTCTTGGCCATAGAATCTAGTTGAGCGTCCATCTTGTCTAATGGAGATGGTGCCACCTGGCAGAGTGTCTCTTTACATTCTTGCAAAAAGCCATGGGCATTTGCGTAGTCGTACAACGATGGGTGAACCTGGAAATCAAAAGTCTTCCTCTTAAATTCTGGCTTTCTCTGCGCTATTTCAAACAATGGAACCAAGTCTTTGCCCTTTATCGATTTTTTCACTAGCTCGTTGATGCAACTGCCAGATAAAAAGTTCCTCATGGTGCTCTTAGACAAAGTCATGCCATCCACTACTGGACTCACGCTCGTTGTATCGTGGCCTAAATCGACGACCAAACAATTTGGCCTACCTGACGCAAAGGAAATACAGGTGGGCGTCGATGACAAGTAGCAAGCTTCAAATTGTAAGGCCTCTAACAGTATCTCCAAAGATTTCGTCTTATTCTCTAATGTATTCCAAATTGGCTCAGTAAGTAACGCAGGGATCCCAGAATTGGACTGGAGGTAAAGTATGTCCTTTAGAGCCCACGACCATTGTTCTTCGGCCGCATCCCAATCAACAATCATGCTATTTTGCACAATGGGCTTGATTTCATAGTCTGGTCTTGGAATACCAATGGATTGCTCTGGAAAGATCTTCCTTGGAGCCGATTCCTCTAATTTTGACTCCTGTAAACCATAGCTTGATGGTAGTATAGCCTGAGGGCAATCGGTACCGGAAAACCCAATGTTAGTCGTGAAAGAGCCCGGATCTATCACAACAGCAGTAACTTCATCCCCACCATACACTTGTAATGCAGGATTCGACATATCAATTGCCTCCTTTACTCACTGTGGGCCCTTCCAACATTGTTTTTCACCAAGCATAGTAACTTTTCAACAAGATTGATTTATTATTACATAGAGCGAAAAGCTATCGAGATGGTTGATGAATATGAAGATGATACATGTTGATTTGTACCGTATAAATGAGATACCTATATCGTTGATGCTTAATTCTACAGAGTCCTTAACTCGCAATCTAGCACATCAACCAATGATTCCACTTCAAGTTTTCTTCTGGCCTCGTTGATCCACTCTTTACATAGCACGTATGGCCAGCCCTGTAGAGCAACGGCTTCTTCCACCGCTTTATCGAGCTTTGATAGTTTTAGATTCTCGTTGACTCTGGCAAACACGCTGTCAAGGTCCTGATTGTCAGGTGAAGAACCCTGCTTTGTAAAGAGCAAGAACGAGAACATCTTGGCGAAAGTGTGACCTAGGATACCTGCATTGGGTGGCAGCAAAGAAGCGGTCTTAAAATCATCGGCTAAAAGGTTCCACCTGTTGTAAAGCTGCTCGTTGGTGAGAATGTCGTTCTTGTCCGTCAAGTTGCCGAGTTCCGAGATGGCCACGTCAATTAGCGCAGGCGATGAGTTCTTTGATTTACAACATGGTTTAGGCTTACCAGGGAGAAGGTCAGACAAGGATTTAAGCTTTTTCAATTGTTTGTCGATGTTTAATGGGTGCGAGTTGGGTGCTTGAAGCTTGGTCTTGAGTTCTTCTATGGTCAATGTGAGTTGGGTGACGGCTTCCTTCTTCGTCAGGACCTGATTTAACCTGTCAACGGACTCTAGTAGTTTTCCTACTCCCGAATCAAGCTCTTTTAGGTGAGCCAGTCTTCCATCTCTCTCGTCGTCTAACTTCTCTTTCAAAATCTTGTTGAACTCCTCTACTTGGGTGATTGAAAGTAAAGCGACTTCGTTGGCATGCTTTGCCAGTAAAGTTTGCTCATTTGTCTTTAGATCTTCTGCCAATTGTCTAGCACTACGTTCATCCAACGTGGTTCGATAGTCTTGTAGTTCTTTCGTAAATCTGCTAGTTAACGCCTTTTCTTCGTCCTTCAACTTGTCTTCATACTTTTCCGTAAGCTCTTTAACTAATTGAGCAGTCCTTTCTGACATCCCTTGCTCAACCACGGTATCAATGTCTTTTCCATAGCTAATAACTGACGCACTCAATGTTTGGTAAGACCCAACGATTGCACTCAATTGTTCTTCGGCAACCAAAATCTTTTGCTCATTAATAGCTCTAATGGTCTCGTTGATGCTCTTGACGATCTCTGCAAACTTTTCGGGAGTTTTAGAATCTATAATTACATGAATGGGACTGAGGTTTACAAGAACGGCATCATGTCTTGCTGAAGCGGTTGAGGTAGCGGGCGAACTTTCATCAATTTTGGTGACAACAGGGGTTTTGAGATTGTCCTCGCTAGCGTTCTGCGCCGATACACCCTCGTTTGGAACAGAGCTTACTTTGCCACCAAGCATGCCATCAAACTTTGCTCTTAGCTCTTCCAAAGTAAGTGGGTTTGATGACATGGTCGCATCACGGTATGATTCAAAAGAATCGACTAATGTTTCTGCAAAGGGAACGTTCTCAACAAAGATATCATTGAAGCTGTCGTTGTATTCAGCTAACGCCAGCCCTCCCGCGTAAAACGAAGAAACTGCCAAAGACGTTCTGAGAAGGAAACGACGAAGGGGATGAGTGGTTGATGGTTTTGAAGCGACAGTTCCTGTGTTAATTGAAGCCAAGCTTCTCCTGGTCACAGCATACTTCAATACGGAAGATGATGTCTTCAACATTATAAAGCTGGATGAGATTGGATGTCTCTGTTGTAACTCAATTCACCACCGCTCGAGTGATCTTGTTGATTTGTAAAGCCCGAGCTGACCGAATTTGTCTTTCGATCCTCCGGTTGAAGGTTCGATGGGTCTCGAGCTCTGCATTGACAGAGAACAAGACCTACCGAGAATTCCACTAGCCGAAGAACGAGCTTTAATTGGGTTAAAATCACGTGATCTGGCCTGGGAGTAATAATCCCCACTTGCCTCGGTTTCTACAAGCGCAAATAGCTCGAAATAGCTCTGGTTGTTGTCAATACCTTTGCTGGAGTTATGTGGTTGATCTTGGGACACGGTTTGCTTTGTTTTATGGCCAAAGTTTATAGAGGCGTGCTTTCGCGAAGTTGGCGGCATATCGAGCACGTCTTCTCGTTTTATATCGAGCATGCTGCAAATTCAAGCATTCTCTGAATGTATGATGCTCTTTTTTCGTCCTTGTTGCCTGGCGATGTCGTTTATTCCTTGATCCTTCCTCCGCTAACTCCCAAAGACCGCAGACTGCTGATCATCAGAAATCTTGAAGTGTGTATTCTTAGACAGCCCTGAAACCACTAGTATCATTATATCTGTTGCACAGCCCATGCTTTGTTTTCTCTAAGTGGTGGTTAATATTGAAGAAGACCTCGCGACCGTTGGCGGCTAACGCCCCTCTACTTAGAAGGAGACTGCCAGTACAACAGAAGAATGAAGAACAGAGCAGCTCAGGATTATTACAGCATGGTTAATGTTCGAGCGGGCTATCCATCCATCGTGCTCAGATCAGCGTTTTGCGTACTTGAGGAACTATTAATGCTTCAGTAGACCGCCACTAAAAATAAACGTTCATTGCACCACCTAATACATGAACCACTCGGTCTAGGGAGAAGATTGGTTGAAGAAGCCTACAAAAATTTAATATGTGGCCAATGAGAAGCTCTTTCTCTGTCATAGTCTGCTCATGAGCGTCCCGTCCTGACTGTGACTTTTAGTCAATCCAAGACAATTTGGCTAACTACGAGAGTGATACGGCTTACAGCGATGGGTAAACACTTCTTAGGTACGCTGATCAGGTTATGGTCCCAGTTGGCTCACATTTTCCGCATTTCTAACGCTCCCGGAGACCTAGTAAGAGCGTCTTACACTGCTGTGGAAGAAAGAGAAAGCCGACCGGGGTAAACACCATTTCTAGCATGCCAATTGACTCTCTATGAATGCTAATGGAGCTTTAAGAGCGTCCTATGAATTGTTGGTTGGTATCACGTGATGTATGTTGACTTATGATTACAGGAGAGGGAACCTACTCAAGCCACCTGCATAACTGATCTACAACAAGAAGCAGCCAGATAACCAGTCATGTTGCAATTTAAGCTAGTGCTGTTGGGAGACTCATCTGTCGGGAAGTCCTCGATCGTTAACAGATTTGTAAAGAACTCTTTTGATGAGTTTCGTGAAAGTACTATAGGTGCGGCTTTCTTATCACAAACGATCAAGGTAAAAGAGTCCGATGATAGTGAAGAGACTACTATAAAGTTCGAGATTTGGGATACAGCGGGTCAGGAGCGTTACAAGTCGCTTGCCCCAATGTACTACAGAAACGCAAATGCGGCCCTGGTGGTTTACGATGTCACACAGCAAGATTCTATTGTGAAAGCCCAGAGCTGGGTGAACGAATTGAAGAACAAGGTCGGGGATGAGGATTTGGTGATTTGTTTAGTCGGTAATAAAGTTGACTTATGTGATGAGGAAAGCGAAGACAATAAAAGAGCAATTGCCACACATGAAGCCAGGAGCTACGCAAAGGAGCAAGGCCTCTTATTTTATGAAGTCAGTGCCAGGACAGGTGAGGGAGTGCAACAAATATTCCAAAGCATTGGAGAAAAACTTCTTGAGACAAAGAAAGAAGAGATTGCGGCAGCCAAAAACCGCCAGATAGGTTCTAACGATCGTGTGAATGTACAGCTACAGAGGCCTTCCACTAACGACCCAACGTCGTGCTGTTTCTGAAGGTGATAAACGATCTGTCGTCAAGCATAAGTCGTGCGTATTTGATTTAATCTATATTTTGTATAACGTATCTACAAAAACCTCGCAATATTTCAGCGGAAAGCCGTTTAATTCTTAAGAGTCTTGAGAATGGCTTCACCGGCATTCTTGACAGCCTGAGGCGTGCCTCTAATATACACGATGTCATTGATTTTATCAGATCTCTTTGGAACGTTAATGATAGCACCAGAGGACTCTCTGATCACCTTGATCTTGGAACCACCTGGTCCCACGATCTTGTTGAATTTTTGAGGATCTGAGCTCCAGATGTATCCGACTGAGGTAGCTTGAGGAGCTAAAGCAACTCTTTCCTCAATGATCTTGACGGCGGCGTCAATAGCAGCCTTTTTGCTGGAAGCATCGTCCTTCTTAACGGAATCATTACCACCCTCAGTCTCTTCGTCCTCGCCGAGAATTGCGCTTAAGTCAACTGGTTCATAAGCCAATCTCCAAGGAATGTTCCCTTCATCGCTAGATTCATCAGCAGCGATTTCCTCAATGGTAAACTTAGTCTTCTCTCCTTCAGAACCACGCAATCTTTCCGCTGGAATAGCCAAAGCTCTACGGGAGATTTTATTAGCCTTCTTAGATTCATTTCCATGTCTAACATTGATTGAGTGGTCGCTTCTCAAACTCTGAACGAGTGCACCACGCTCAGAGACGAACTCATGGAACTTAGTTGGAACCAAAATCTCGTGGTCAAAGTTATCTCTGATGATTTCAGTCAATATCTTTTTCTCAGCTTTTTCAACATTGGCTGGTAGACCAACTAGAGTAACCTTACCAGACTCCCCCTTGTTTGGAACGTTCAAAGTAACGTTACATTCGGATTCTAATTGACGACGAACCGTCCCTGCTGGGCCAATCAAAGCACCTTGCCTTTCCTTAGGAATATCTAGCTCTTTCTCAATGCTGTTTTCACCTTCTTCGACGATCTTATTGATTTCTTTCACGACAATGTCGACAAATTTCTTTGGACCTTCAACCTTAATAACGTTGGATTCAGAGTTGGCATTTGGAACATCGACGCTCTTATTCCTGTACTCCTCGCCACCAGCCTTGGCAATTATCTCCCTCAATTTACGACCCCCACTTCCAACGATAGTTCTGTGGTACTTTGAGTCGATGTCTAAGGATTCTTTGACAAAGTCGGAAGCTTCGGCAACAATGTCATTTACTTTTTTGGTTGCATTCTTGATGGCTTCTCTTGAACCGGTAATCTCCAATTCAACTTCACCTGATTCCTGGACTTTGGCATCAGTTGACTTCTGTAGGAAGTCTAACTCTACCCCGTATTCAGCTCTAATGTCATTGATCATGTCACCGTTCTTACCAATAATTCTCGAGACATGTTCAGCTGGTACTTTGATGATCGACTTGTGACCATTCTCCATTTCAAAATCAAGTAGAGCTTCTAGTTCTTGGTAAGCCTTAGCCACACCACGAGATGGACCTCTGATGGTGACCACTTCTTCGTTCTTTGGGAAAAAGATGCGTACATTGTACTTGTCCTGTAAACGGTTACGATAAGCACCTTGAGGGCCTTGTAGGTTACGGTGGTACTTAGGAGCGGCAATAAGCTCTTTAGTGATGATGTCCGCCCATTTCTTAGCCTCGGCCACAATGAATGCTTTGGCGTGCTCGACGTTGTACTGCAAACCGGTCAACGTGACTAGTACTGCTTTGCCATCGCTCTCAGAAGGGACATCTAGTTGGATGTCATACTTATGGCGCAGCTGCTGCGTGTTAGCACCCTTGGTACCGATCAATCTTGAGACTGCGTTACTTGGGACTTCAGCAGTATCTTTGAACTTGTTTGATGGGGCCTTCAGTATCGATTCCACAGCTTTACTGGCTATGTTAACAGCACGTTCATTGCCTCTGAAAGTGACCTTGTTCTCATCTGGCGTGTGTAGCTTGATTTGCAAATGACCGTCTTCTTGGCTGACATCATCCAAAATCAACTTGAGAGTGGCACTTTCTTTGCTCAACAGAGAGTCTTGACTTTCACCATCCATCTCAAGGGTCCGGGTTTCCAGCGCATTTTGCTTTTTACGAATAGCGTCCAAACTTGCATTCACCTTATTCAAGGTTTCACTGATCTCTTCTGATGAAGGCTTGAAATCATCATTTGAAGTTACAGCAACTAGAAGGATAGCATCATTGCCGGGGTAATAGTCACCGAACTGAACAAATGCAGCTGAACCTTCTTGACCCAACAAAACATGTTTGGCTTCTTTTTGAAATAGCTCATAGTCGATGTCATCAATGATTGTAGTATCCTGAGGAGTGATATCGTTAACCAAAGCAATCAACTCCTTACGAACGGCCTTGATCTCATCTTTTTGATCGGTCTTGCCGCTAATGTGAATGCTAACATTATCAGATGATACTAAAGATTCTGGTGTTGGCAACACAATCTTGATGTTTGGATGAGCTTCTTGCAAGTCATTGAGCGTGTTGTACTTTGTAAAAAAAAGAGCAAGATTCTTGGCATGGGCCAGGTTTTTGCCGTGAGATTTAGAGATATCCAAAGTATCAACTGTGTAGGACTTAGAGGACTCTCTGGCAAAGCTGATTGCATCCTTGACATTGGAACGAGGGCCGACAAATGAAACTGTATCGACATTCGACTGGGTGGGGAATTCCACAACAACGTTGAACTTCTCCTTGATTTCATCAGCATCGATCAAGAATTGGAACTTGGTAGGAATGTTAACCTGCTCATTAGCGACGTTATTGGACAAACTGGCCAAGTAGTCTTTGATATTTTGCTTGACAATCTTTGCATCCTCTCTTGGGCCTTGAATGGTAACGGTACCGTTGTCCTTGTTAAACTGAACTTTGACATCATCCTTGGTATCCAAATCCGACAAGTCGACGAAAGAAAGTACCTTAGCGTCCTCGACGTTGAAGTTTATGACGGCGTGCTTGTTCTCCTCCTTAACAATGTCCAAAATCTTAGCCTTGGCCAACTTTACAGAGTCAATATCACCATGGATAGACACATCGGCCGTGTAGTCGTTGGTATCCTCGTCGTATGAGTCGGGGTTGTTCTCCTTAGCGACGTTGATCTTGACATCACAAGACTCTTGAATCTCACGGATGTTCTTACCACCAGAACCGATGATAGCAGCCTTGGAGTTAGAAGGCACTTGGAATACTTCTGTGATTGGCCTCGTTAACTTCTTGACCAATTCTCTCCTACCAGCACGAACATTAGCTGGAACACCAGAGATGAGGAACGTCCGGGAGTTTTTGGACAAAGTGGACTCAACAGAAACCTTGTGATTCTGCTTGACCGACTGCACAATACGGGAGAACTCAGGCTTGCTAATAGACAACTGGGATTGCAGATCCAAGGTGAAAGCTTCCTGTATGTTCTTCGAGCGCATTGGGCGGGAACCAGAAAGAGCAGGCGAAGGAGAAGGCGAAGACGAAGAGGAAATAGCAGGAGCAGCAGCTGGCTTGATATTTGGGCCCCATGCGACCTTTGTACTGGCCAGATCAGCGTTGGAACCCAAAGAGGGCAAATCCTTCAAAGAAGGCAAAACCTTGGGCTTAGGAGTGGCAATTTCTGCTTGTTCCTCGGCATTCGTAGCGGCAGCAGAAGAGGACTCACTGGGCTCTGAAGAGACATCCGCGTTCAATTCGTTTTCAAGAAGTACAGACATTAGGGCAAAAGATATTATTGATCAGCTAGCGACGTAACCAAGTAAAGAGGCAAACCAAAAGAGAAGGGGAAAGTAGGGAGGAGGAATTGAATCAAACAATCAACAAATAATCTCACAAAATCGATCCGTTCGACCGTTATTCGACTCTGAAGACTTTCAATGTGTTGTCCTTTTATATGTGTAGATCCCATCGTTAAATTTTCTAGTGTATACAGTGAAAAAAAGACAACCTTCACGTGAAATAACCTTCAATGGGCGTTATAACCTCCAATACTAATATACAGTTACTTATTCATCGATCATTTCAATGCCTTGACGTTGTCTGGGAAACTGCCAATGATGTTACCAGCTGGACTGTAGCTGCAAATAACGTAGTTGCCCCATGCGTTGTTGCACTTCTTGATTCCGCAACCTAGCTGCGTGCTGCCCTTCCAGACGACCTGCGTGAAATGACCAGTGGCAGAAGAGTAGCCTGGGTTGCTGAAGTCGTAGTCTTTGATCTCGTCGTACCAGGCATCGACGGAGCCGGAGACATCGTAGCCGAGAGCCAAGTTCTCACCGTACTTACCACCGGAGTGGGTCAAGGTGCCGGAACAGTCGTAGGCGTCGGCGTAGTTTTGGGCGTAGGAAGCCAGCTCATCGGACCAGGAGAGAGACGAGGTGTCCTCGTGTAGGGCTCTCTTGTCGTTGTGGGCCTTCAGGATGGTGGAGGCAAATTCGGAGGAAGCCGTTGAGGTGCTGGAGCTGCTGCTGGAAGTAGTGGCGGGGCTGGGGCTAGCGCTAGAGCTTGAGACAGTGCTGGGAGCCAGAGTAGTGGTGTCGTCCTTCTGAGAAGAGGTTGTTTGGACAGCAGAAGTTGGGTCCAAAGTGGAGGAAGCTGCAGAAGCGGTGGAAAAAGCAGGAGCAGCAGAAGTCGACGAGGCAGCAGAAGTCGACGAGGCAGCAGAAGTCGTGGACTCCACCAAGGTCGTCGACACTGGGGCGTCGGATGAGTCGGTAGCACCACCCAGAACGCTGTAGGTAGTGTAGGTCTGGCCGTTTTCAACGTAGACCACACCCTGCACACTGACAACCCGCTCTGCATGCACATGCTGGGTGACAGTAACGGCTGCACCGTTAGCGGTTGCTAGAGCAGCAGCCAGTAGAGAAACTTGGGAGAACTTCATCGTGAAAAGGATTGGACGCGTTAATTCGAAAGGAGTGTAAGGATTGAACACACAAACTAGGGTTGTTGGTTGATCCCTCTAACAGAATAACCACATCCCATCTACAAACTACCTGCGGTGCTTATATATAATTCAGACGACTTTTCTGCCCTCTGAGCTCTCATGTTACAGATCTGTTTCAGGTGTGGTTCTTAGTGCTAAAGTCGCGAAAAGCGACCCATTCCTCAAATCCGTCTAGAACCACGACCCAGCCATTACCAACTGCGGTATGGGAAACCAGAGAGTGACGAATGCTGCCACCAGATTCTTTTGTTTCCACCCAGCGTCTTGCATAAGATCTCGACCCGAGATTCGAGTTTTTACTCAATCGGGCATGAAAATTGGCGACTGATATGTTTCGATCGTTCTCGAGGAAGGAGGCTGCTGCACCTGACCAGCATTTGACATATGGATCTGGGCCTCTGTCGTTTGGTTCCAAGCCTGGAATGTGCCCCAGGCCCCGGGCTGGCTGGCTTGGGTTGCAGCGACGTGCAGGGTCCGCAAATGCCGGCGAATTCGCTGGACCAGCGTCAGATGACGTGGGAATGCGACAACAACATCGGCGTGATACTGAGAGGCACAGCGACCTGGCCCAGCAGATCAGGACCTACTTTTGTCGCACTGCCAGCATTCTGGAGGGGGATTCTCATTCCTAGCACTATTATTACTGACCACTTTTAATTGTCATACTCTTTGCAGACACTTGTCCTTCCATCAAGTACAACATGGGCATGTGGCGTAGTTGGTAGCGCGCTCCCTTAGCATGGGAGAGGTCTTCGGTTCGACTCCGGACTTGTCCAGATTTTATTTTTTTCGTGTTATTTTTATTGTACCGAGTAGGTGGCACTTGAAGGGGTACAGGATAATAGGTGACACACACTAGCAGAGAGCTGGAATTAGTGCACAGGTCTTATCTAGTTGATGACGAAGGCTGACCGAGAGACTATCTACTTGTATGCCGGAGAAGATCACCCAAAGGTAAAGCTGACCCGCGAGCGGGAGTTCAACAACGTGCGCAGTTTGGTTGAGTATTTCCATGGGATCCAGGATACCTTTTACGTTGAGTTCGAGACTAGTGAAACGATCACGGAGAATTTGAAGCTGAGGTGTACTTCTTACGGGGCTGACGAGTTCGATGGCTCTGTGCCATTTTTTATTCTCGAGTATGACGAGATCCTGGACTCGTTCTACGTTTGGAAATCTGAGGGTCAGTGGAACCTGAATAAACTGATTGCTACCTTGTATATGGACCACTCTAACAAGGGCTCGCATGCGAGTGCGGATATTGTGAGAAAAAGCCCGAGATTTGCGAAGCATCCCAGAAGAAAACTGATCGACCTGGTTCTGGACAAGCTGAACGTCAACTGGGCGCTCCTCAACATCGAGGAGTTCTGGTTGCAGCTTGACCAGACGTTGGCGCTTGACCAGGACGCTAAACTGGATGAGTTCTCGTTCAAGAGTCTGATATCGGTCGCTGTCCTGAAAACCAAGGTCAAAGAAAACAAGAAATCGCTGGAACACGCCGTTGTTCAGTACCATCAACTGATGAAAAGCAAGGAGCGCCCAGAAAAGTCTGACAAAAGGGCCATTTCGCCGACAGAACCCGAGGCATCAGCGCCCATGTATTCTCTCGGACAGGCAGACCACAATGGGGACCAAGTGGTGGCCAATTTCAACCGCCATTTCAAGCTGATGGCCGAGGATTACGAAACCTTCGATCTCAAGAATTGGCCCTCACTTTCAGACAAAAACAGGCGCAGAAAGCCTCGTGGCTCTCATCCCAAGAATCGCATCTCAAAAGTTAAAAGTTAGCTAAATACCAATGTAATTAGACCCACAGCTAGGATTTTCTCTTTACGATTGATTTCAAATTTTGACGTTTAGTCGTTCCTTCGTTACTTAAGAACGGCATAACCAAAAAAGGTCAGAAATCTTTGCTAGCAGAAATGATGCCACTAACCGCACTACGTTTCAGAACGATCTTGACCTCCGGGAAGCCTACAATCGCTCACAATGGCCCTCTTGAAGGCTATCATCGATGATTTGATATCACTATGTACGTTTAGAGACTAATTTCTCTTCGACTAAGGTATAGGTAGATAATATTCAGGTCACTATTTATCTACAAAGAGTGAGAAGACCTTGAGTAAATCATCTAAGCAGATCTTTTTACGGACCAATGCTCAAATTGCAGGTCGTATTGGTACCTCCGAGTGCTCAGAATGGGCCCGCTCCTTACGGGTTCTCTTCTAGCACGACTGATACCTCTCGGTTGCTTGCCTCTGGGTCGGTGTTCGGCTCTGCAGTTCCAAGAAATCCGGATACTTCGCTACCATTCCCTTCGAATATAAGTGCAGCCAATACCACGCTTTATCCCAATCATTTTGCTCAAACAAAGCGTAGGAAATTCCTTCATTTTACAAAGTCTTCAAATACACTGTTGGACCTTTCACTGGAAATAGTACAGAAATGCGAGAAAATGTATCCTACTATAACTGAGGAAATCGATATTTTGAGTCTCCAGGATAATAGCGGCTGTGATTTGGACCCGGATTTCTATGTGAAAGACGTCTTCAATATCGATAATACAGTACGAGTGATCCTGAAGAATGAGATGGACCTTGATGAATCGTCCCCTGTCTCAGGTTACAGATCAATGAAGAAAAAGAGACTGAATAGTGGATTTGCGCAACCACAAGAAGTACAGAGTCAATCTGCACAGACGATACCACCTGCATCTTCTGCCTCTGGTAATGGCGGAATACTAAAGATTGCCAAGAAAAGGCCTTCGGCGTCCACAATTAGAAATCCTACAACAGCCACAATGAGGATTTCCACCCCCTTGGCACATCAGATATACCCTCCTCCCAGCAGTAACCGGCTGGTCTCAAATAACTCCGATGACGAGGAGGAGGACGTCGGTGAAAAGTCATTTCTCCCTCCTCCTGCACAACCACAATCTCCACCTATCCGAGTTAGCTCTAGTATGGAAAATAACAAGAGAATCAGATCCTCTGTCGAGGAAGATGCGGTTTCTAGATCCGAGACAGTAGATCCTGATAAAACCAAGCAGCAGCGTCTGCTATCGGGAACACCCCTGAGGAACACTATGACACCAAACAGAGTCACTTTGACTGGCCAAAGAGTCGTGTCAGAGCGCATGAGCAATGGTGGCAGTCAAAATGGTTCCATCTTTTCAGCCAGCTCCGTTTCTGGCAATAGACAAGGTTCCGCAGCGAACACTAGGATTACATCTGGAATGTTAAGTATACCCGAACCAAGGATATCTGAAATCGAAAAGGAGTTGAAAGAGGGGCCATCCAGTCCTGCCTCGGTCTTGCCACCCGTTCCTGACCGCATTCCCATGAAAGAGCCATACCAGAAGATCGCAGTCGATCAATCTGACGATATCTCATCTTCCGATGAACAGGAATCTGACTCTCAAGTAAAATCCTCTGCCCAACGTCAAACATCCATCGCAGACAACAATGGGTCCCCAGTGAAAGAAAGTCCGCTTGGTGACAGCCATTTGCGTAATGTCCATCTAGCAGAGTTGCCTGAATCAAAAAGTCCATCTGCTCTAACTGCTCAGAGAAAGACTTCGCTAGAGGCCAGGGTAGAAAATAAGTCCCTCAGCGTTCCTAGCCAGAGGGGAGACGAGGAAGAGCCTATAAGGAAGGAAAATTTCTCTGACGAGGAAAATGAGGAGGACCAAAATGCAGCAGAAGATGATCAAGGTTTACAGCAACAGCTTGGTATAGCGAAAAAAGGCCCCGAGGCAGTTGAGAGTGACCAAGAAGAGGAAAACGAGGGAAATGACACTGTCCTAATTACCAGGAACGAAGTTGAGAGTAAATCTTCAGCTAATACTAGTATTCATAAGACAGATTTTCTGAAGCTGATGGAAGGCGGATCAGGAAGCTCAGCGCCATGGCTTGGCCCACAAGGATCTAAGGGGAAGCCATACACCACTGTCCTGCACAAAGATATCGATAACTCAAAACCCGATCCAAGAAACATTATTCCTAGAGACACACCTAGAAGCGCAGCAAGAAAAGCTGCTCATCTATTATCAGGGAGACCAGAGGAGAAACCAGAACCATACAATAACTCATCAGCCTCAGAGAATTCTTCCAGCAGCGACATTGAAACCGACAGCTCTTTGGATTCTGACCACGATAGAATCCTCATCAATGAGAACAACTCTTTAAAATCTTTGAACTTGCGTCCTTTGAAGGAGAAAGTGGTATCAGGTCAAGAGCCAAACGCAGTAGACACCTCTGACGAGCACTACAAACCCTCTAAAGAAAGTACTTCAGGAACTGCCAGTTTAAATGGCAGTAAAGAAACAGCTGATGCCCAAATAAATCAAGGAGAGCCTTCCAACGAAAGTCTTTTGGCGAACCAGCATAAAAACAATCTATTACCTACGAAATTAGGGAAAGACGAACTTGGGACTGAAACTGATGAGAATAACTCCAAAGGATCAAACAACGTCAAGGTAGATTCCAAACTTCACCATGAGCCGTCTTCTGTCCACCAGCAGCCACCTCCGAAGAAACATGACTCGTCTACCAATGAAAAGGAAGAAGTCGCTTCAGACCACCTTATTACAGGAAAGGGGTCTGGCGAAACCTCCGATGGACATCAACATACTGCGCCTTCGACGCATACCAGCAAAAAGAACGCCCTCAACCATGAAGATAAAAGTCCACACGCAGCTCGCTCTCAGTTAACTAAGAAAGAAGAAGCTGAGATTAAACGTAAAGAAAGGGAAGCTGCAAGGGCGGCTAAACTCGAGGCAGCCCAAAAGCTAAAAGCTGAGAAAGAGGCCCAGAAAATAGCTAAGCAAAAAGCCAGAGAAGAAGCAAAGAAAGCACGGGAAGCTGAAGCTGCCAAGAAGAAGTTCGAGAGAGAGGAGAAAAAGAGGTTACGTCAAGAGAAGTTGGAGGAGGAGAAAAGAAAACGTCAAGAAGCCAACGCCAAAAAAGGTGAGGAATCTACAGCAAAGAAGGATGAAGATAAAATGGAAGCCAAGATGGAAAAGACTGCACCTGTAACAAAATTAGGGAAGGTAAAGGATTCAAACGCAATCCTAGATGGAAGTGACAAACTGAAGGAATTAAAAGCTAAGTTTACGAAGTCTAGAGCATATGTACCTGCGGGATTGGTGCCACAAAAGATAAAAAGATCGGAAGATAGCTCTGAGTCCGAAAGTTCCGATGACGATAGTTCGTCAGACGATTCCAGCTCGTCCGATGAAGAAAGCTCACCTATATCTAAAAAAGCTAGGCGACTCATTGTAGATACGCCCAAAGGATCTTTGAACTCTGCTCAAACTAAACGTGCCGTTAAAGAGCTTCCCGGTGTCGAGGACGTGCCACAATCGACTCAACGTAGTAATCCGGCCAGTCAGGAGACTCCTGCTAGAACACCCAACAAGGTTCCTGTCACAAGGCTAATGGAATTATCCTCTCCCAGCTCATCGAGCGGTGATGCTCCATCGCGTCCCAGTTTCCTTCAGGGTCTTCCTCAGAAAGTTCGCCCTTCTTTAAGCTCTCTGTCGGACCTTGTTTCAAAAGGCGTACCAGATGTGAGAGAGAAGAGCCTAACAGCATCACAGTCCGGACGAAACAATTTGGCACAAAAAGTGAGTGACGATTCAGAGGACGAAGATGATTCTGTATCAGAGTCGTCAGATTCCGATTCCGATTCTGGAAGTGACGCTTCTTCCACGGATGGAGGAAGCTTCATCAGCGCAAAATCAGCAAGTACAGCCCTCGGAAAGAAAAAGAGGGGAGGAGGTTTTGCATCGTTGTTGAAAGACTCCAGAAAGACGTGATATAACCGTTTGTAAATTTAAAGAAGATCTGTAATTTTGTCAATGATTTTTGAACGCCTCTAAAGATCGTCTTATGTCAAAAACACGTTCGAACGCTTCTTAGCTATAAATTAAACCATTGTTATTATCATTATTATAATTATTGTAATTATTACTAAACCTCTGAGAATTTATTACTGCCTTTAATGAAACTGATGGCTTCCTGCCTGTCAACTTCAACCACAGTCGAAATTTTATTCTCGTACTTGACACGGAAGAATTTGTCAGCTACCTGTAACATGTCAGTTCTAAACGTGGTGCAGATGAATTGAGCATTTACTGATAAAGCCTTGATTATACCTGCCACTGCAGTCCTATACTGCTTATCCAGAGCAGCGTCGATCTCATCAAATAAATAAAAAGGAGCCGGATCAACCATTTGTATAGCCAAGATTAGGGCCACAGCACATACTGTTTTCTGACCCCCAGAAAGTTGTTCCACATGAAGTTGTTCGTTCTTTTTGGAGTTAAAAGAGACAGATATGGACACTCCAGTGTACATAGAATTGACCCGCGCCTCTTGGCCATCACCGGTCATTATAAAATCGTCGTCGATATCGTCCTCGTTATCCTCTGTTTCCGTATTACGATGAATGATCAACTCCGCTTTTCCTCTAGGCACTAACTTTTCGAAAACCTCTGAGAAATTCTTCGAGACATTCTCAAAAGTTGAGTCTACCGCCGCAACTTTTTGCTGCTTCAGTTTAACTATCAAATTCTGTATCGAAGTCTTTGATTCGTCAAGTTCTTTAGAACGATCTTCTAATTCGACCTTCTTTTCGTGGAACTTCCTAAAGTTCTCAAACGCTTTCTTGTTGACATTTTTTAAGCTTGATATTTCCTCATTTACAGCATTCAACTTCGCTAGAAGGTCTTCGCTTGACAGATCACTAAAGTTACTCAGCGCATCTTCTGCTACCAAGCCAATCTCTCGTATTTTCTGCTGAAGCTCCTCGCGCCTGGATGTCAACGTCGTCTTCTTTACCATAGACTTCTCAGCATCCTTTTGAAAAGTTTCCAGCTTTTTTAGTAGCTGGGCTTGTTGAGCGTTGGCTTTCTCGAGTAGTGATTCATTATTGCGCTTCTCTGCTCTCAAGGACTCGAGATCACTTTGAAGCTTGTCAACTTCCTTTGTGGATGACTCAAACTGTTTCTCAAGTTCTCGTTTTTCATCAGCCATTGCATGTAGATCGCGTTTCAAATCGTCAAAGAGAGCTGCTCCGTCTTGACCTTTTCGAGACTCTAGCTCAAGTTTTTGAGGTATTAACCTCGAGTTAAGTTCGGCATTCAAAGAATCAATTTTAGCTGTTATGTCCTGTAATGCCTCTGTTGTTGCATTCAAAGAACTTTGAACACTCTTCAATGTTATCTCCAAGGTATCCAGTTCTTTCTGTTTCTGAGCTGAAATGTGTGACTCAAACTCAGAGTTCAAATCCGAAGTGTAACTGTCAATCTTTTCTTGAACAATTCGAATGCTCGTCTCTACTTTTTCGTGTTTGGGCTCAAGAGACTTGGATGACTCCTCAAGGAAAAGCTTCTCACTCCGTTTATTGTTCAGCTTGGCCCTGAATGCATCAATGTTAGTCAAAATTGTTTCCTTCTTACTGGTAGCCTTCCTGAGTGAACCGTTAATTACATCAATCTCTGAGTCAATGGAATAAATCTTTTGACGCATTTCCTCGAGTTGATCGGACGTTTTTTTGTGCTGGCTCCTGGCATTTTTCAAGTCTTTGAGGGATTCCAGTCTAGTCTTTTTGTGGTGATCGTGGTAACCACCTGTTAAAAGACCTCTTTTATCAGCTCTATCACCGTCAAGGGTAATTGCGTCAAGTTTGTAATGTTTAGCTAACTTCGCACCTCCTGTCAAATCTTTAACTACTATTGTCTTCCCAAAGACATTTTTCACCACAGATTCAAACTGGGGATTGAATTTTATCTTCTTGATTAAAGGAGTACAGGATGATTGTGCATTGGGAGGATAGGTAATATTAGGATCATTATAAATCCTGTTAAGTGGCATGAAAGTGACTCTCCCACCTCTCATGCGGTAAAGCTCCTTCATTAGAAGCGACGCAGTTTCATCCGTATCAACAACAATATGAAATAAAGAGTTGCCGCCTACTACCTCCGCGCACATTTTATATTTGTCATTCACCTTAATGAGTTCTCCAAGAGTCCCAAAAACGCGACCTTCGGGCAGCTTGAGTTTATCGGTGATTTCCCTGACACTGGAAATCCCATTTGCTAAACTTTTGGCCATAGTTTCACTAACGTTCCTCTCTGAAGTTTTTACTGCGTCAAGCAGAGTCTCAGAGATAGTCTGCAGTTTCTGCTCTGACCTCCATAGCTCTTTCCGTTCATCTATTTTCCTTGCATACTCATCCTTAAGTCGGTTGACAGCTTCCTCAATGTCTTCTTGTTCAGCAACGACGCCAGGTCCGCTAACTGAATCTTCAAGTTCTTGAATATGCTCTTCCGCAATATTGAGCTTCTCATGTACCTCGTTTCTTTCCTTTTCAATCTGGCTTTTCACTTGCTTGGTGTTCTCTAGAGTTTCTCTGAGGGTTTGCATTTCTTCTTTAATCCACATATTCCTTTCCTCCAATGTCTGGAAACGAGAGTATTTTCCCTTCATTAAGAGTAGATCTCTTTGCTTTTCTTGTAAACCAGCAAGTTTTAATTTATAAGAGACTTCATCTTTACTGAGAGATTCAAATCTTGGAGAGATCTTCTCTAGTTGTGTTTGTTTTGCCGCGATAGCTTCGTTAAGAATGGCCAAGTTTTTCCTATCTATGTCAGACTGTTCATCGTAGCTCTCCACCTGCCTCTGCAGATCATTGATCTTTACCGTCAAATTAGCAATTAAACTTTTTAACTCATTATGCCTGCTTCTGGCCTCTAGAAGTTCTGCCGACTCTTTGATTTTTATAGCCGAGTCTAGACTTTGTAAGTTTCTGTTGATCTGCTCCACCATTTCCTCCCTCTTATCAAGCTCAGTAACATACTCACGGGATGAATGAAGAGTACCGTGGTAGTTGTCGTCCATCTTTTCAATCTCATTAATCACATCATTCAGTTCACGGTCATAAAGAGTGAATTGGAAGGCTTTACGGTTCCTCTCGAGATTGGTGAACTTTTCAAGTTCCTTTCTCTCTTCTTCCATTTCATCCAACTTCTCATTCAGTTCTTCCATTTCTTTCATAATCTGAGTCCTCTTCTGCTCTGTTTGCTCCATCTTCTTCAAAGAAGCGTGCAACTTGACCTCAAACGACTTAGCACCAACCACATCTTCCAGAAGCTGCAGCCTTTCCTTATCCTTAGCATTAGTCAGGGCCACAATCCGACCCTGTGGCACGATGTTATATGGATTGTTCATCGAGAATCCCGCACTTTCCAGCATTCTGACGACATCACCCTTCGTAACATTCCTATCGTTTAATTGATAATCGTCTTTCTTTAATCCTACAGTCCTCCTTACCAAAACTTCATCATTTGATCTGGGTGCAACTCCTGATGGCAGAATGATCCGGTGGTCGGGATCATGAAACACAATTTCCACGGAAGCACTCATCACAGAGCCAGATCCTTGATGAATAAGGCCCTGTCTCTCCTCCCTTTTCAAATTCGAGTAATCACTACTGAGCACAAACCGAATCGCTGCGAAGAAGTTCGATTTCCCAGAACCATTTGAACCAATAACGATATTATGGTGCGGAGAAAAGTCATCGATGACCGTTTCATTACGATAGGTCTTGAAGCCCTTAATTATTACACGCCGGATATACATGAACTCAGAATCTATCGTCTTCCTGCCTTCTGATAATGGAGGTCTTGAATGATGGTTAATCGATGAAACACGTAAAATAAGCCATTACGCGGTTAACGTGTCGCACCCGATGAGATCACGTGATCTACTTGGACAGCTCAAATACTCATAGTATAGTCCTTCGTTCACGATAATCCTTTGAATGGAGCAAAAAATAATGGTTGCTAAGAGATTCGAACTCTTGCATCTTACGATACCTGAGAATTCCATGGTGCGCAGTTTTACTGCACACAAGAATCGAACTGAGGATTCTTGAATCAGGCGCCTTAGACCGCTCGGCCAAACAACCAGTTATTCTGATGTAAATGAAAGGTTAAATTTGTGTCATACGTGTAGCATATGGTCAGAAGATAAAATTGTAAGCGAATACAGCTTAAAATGTAGGGCCTTGTACAGTCTAGTGTGCTTAATGAGTCTCCCGAACGCAATGTTCTCCAGATGCATATGTGCCCAGAGGTTCCCGTGTTCCACAAAAGAATCTATTATATAGTTTTACGTAAATTATTCACTGGGGACCGTTAGCCCACTGTAGGACGTAAATTGCTGCTGAGACAACGATAATACTGACGGGCAAACTCAAAACTGCGTAACCCCAAAACAAAATGCTAGCCATCTCAGCTTCGAAGAATTCATTGATCTGCGTGATCTGAGTCAACTGAATAGCTGGAGGAGAAACGGTCAATAAGAAACCGACCACGAGGAAAATTGGGTCATCCAGGATGCTGACGTTGATGTACTTCACAGCTACAGCGATGATGGGCAGCAAGAAACATGACGGTAGGATCATACGCCCGATGATGGATCCAATGACTAGTTTGTTATGCTTGTGCGTCTTTCTGAACGTGTCATCTGAAGGGAACAGGTTGGACCCCAGCACGATGATAATCAATGGGATAGACACAGACCCCATTTGAATGATGGCCTCAGAAAGCGTGTTGTTTATGAACCCATCTTTGTGGAAGAATTCGTGCTGAACAGGTGGGATCGAAGCCACTATAACTGCGATGATCATCGAGTAAAGTGGTGGATTCAAGTAGCTTCTCACACCTGCAACAAATGCAGTAATTTTGGCGTAAAGCTTAGACCACCACGAATTAGAAGCCAAGAGACTGTTTCCAACCCCGCCATAAGAAACAGACTCAGAGCTCTCCTCGCCGTCCCGCGACTCTTCCAGACGGGCTGCGATCTGCGAAGGAGGCATGTTTTCGGGATTTTCGCCCGACCATCTCAATAGCACGTTGTAACCCCAACTCCATCTCAACATCTGTCCGATCTGCTGGAAAATTAACAAGTACAGAATACCTCTGGAGGCCACGTTGTCTCTGTTGTCGTTTGGAATCTGGTCCCAGGTCAAACCGGGAAGCGTGTAAGCCAGCGACACAGTCAAGGACACGGGCAGCGAGTTGCTGTTCCCGAATATCGAGTTAGCCACAACAAAGTTCGTTTCATCCTTGTCCAAACGGAAGAACCTCGACATCAGCTTCCCGGAGAACCACGAGATACCAGTGGTAATCGCAAAGAAAAACGGGATCACTGCGATTTCCAGGATCTTGGCCATAGACAAAGACTTGGCCAACTTACTGAAGATCAAACATGGTGTGAAAAGGTCTACGTTAATGGCAGAGATTATTTTTTGAGCATTCTTCGGCAGTAGACCAGCATAAGAACTCCAAAAACCGGCTAATGCGATGATAACAACTTGTAACACTGATTCAAAGACCAGATAGGCTATGTGACCGAAAGTAAAGCCCTCAGCTGTATCTATCATAAATAGCTATTTTGCACCTGCGAACAGCTAATAGAATATGGCCAGAACCTCTAGTTTTCTAAAAGATACTGAGAAAGGATAGTTGAATCTAGTCAACGGCGATAGCAAATCCTCAACGAAGTTGGGTTTAGACAAGAAGTATAGTCATTATATAGAAAGTAGAGGTAGCCGTGAGGGTTCAGTCTATTGCATATGAAAAACTGCATTATGGTTACATCTTAGGTGTGAGGTATTGCGTGTGCGCCAAGCCCCCTTCTGTGGCGAAGCTGAGAACGTGAACTTGGCCGTCGATAAGAGAGTGTGGCTTCGGACACGTCCATGGTTAACCGGACAGACATTGATACAGCCGGACCTACCATGGATGCGTCGGACATCAAACAATTGTCCGGTATATCCCGGTAGAGCTCGGACAATATTGTAATGGTAGCGCCGCATATTCTGGATATTATCTGGGACAGAGCTTCAACACTCCTGTTTGAAGGTTACAGGCATGGTAGGTGACTGTTGATGGTTTGGGCTTTTGCTGGTTAGTCTGAGTTGTGTGGTGGAATCACGTGGGTCATTGCAGTGTTGTTCGGGTCTACAAGCTGTACCACGTATACATTAAGAGAGCGGGTCTCGGTGTTTGAAGACAGCGTCAATTGTTCGTTCAATGGATCGTTTTAACCTCTATTTATGCTGCTGCTTTCTGGTAGCTATAGCGTTGGGACAAGTGTGTGATTTGAAGCACTTGGAAGCATTATCAAAGGGTCTGAAATACGACTCTACGTCACTGAGCGAATGCCAGCAAATTATAGCACAATTGGACGGCTGTGAGAATAGAGGTTCCGAATTGGGCCAACGACTTTTCAACCAGCTGTCTTACAAGGCTGGAATCATACAGCTTTCTTTGAACCAGGATTTGAACGCCATCTCTTCGTTCGAGCGAGTGAGCGGTAGTCAGGACTCTTTCAGCCAGCTGTCTCAAAAGAGGTTGCATAAATTGTATGTGGAGTATGGCATGTGGGACAAGATAGACTTGGAGGACGAGGTGCGGAGAGAGTTCGCAGCTCTCAACGGGTCCGTACATGCGAAGTGGGATGCTACTCATGATTTGGCGGAGATTGAGCCTGAACTTCAACGGTTGCTGGAGTTGTCTCCCTATAGTTTTGAGCTACGAGAATTCTATCTCGAAGCTCTTCTCACAAAACTTGCCAGCAGTATGGATTTGTCCATCGCCCACGACATTATCAGAAACAACGAGCTTTTGCTCGACAAGTACAGCTCGAGGATATCGCTTGATCGCAGGCTGAACATGCATTACTCTTCGGCAGTAGTCCAAGCGTTTATTCTTAATGTGGAACCTACTCACCTCAGAAGATGTTTAGCTTTGGATATGGACTACGAACCCTGCAGGGCACTGAGTATTCTACAAAATAGGTTGAAGAAGATTAATCCACCCAGATCGCAAGTCTTGGATCCCGAAATATATGCATCGAGCCCGCCAAACGCCGTTGATTGGGAGAAAGTTGTGCGTTTCTACCTCGAAGATCGAAAGCCATGTGTCAAGCCGCCCAAAGGCTACAAATTCGAGAATAACTACAACCTTATCAAGCAACTAGCGGCAGAATCCATGAAGAAGCTCTTTACCGTGCAGAAAGCACCCCTTAAAATTACTCTCGAGTCCCAAAAGTTCATCGATATAATGCTATGTCAGGCAGCCACCGAAACGCATTCAAAGATGATGGAGCAGCTATGCAAAGCGTCTTACGAAGAGATCGTAACGGTAAATACAAGGAAACAAATACAAAAGTTGAGCAAGGGAAACCAAAGAGGCCTGGAACCTATCCTAACTGATATATGGAACACATACCCACACCTCGCACTTTATGTTACTCAGAATATTCTTGGTGGATCAAAGAACCTACCGGTTACGGTGCAGGACGATCTCCACCAGTTCTTTCACGACAATAAACTACAAAATTCCAACAATAAGTTGATTCAGAAGCAGTACAGTGTTATCAGCGGTATGAAAAAGGAGAGACAGCGCAAATACCAGCAACAACAGCAACAACAACAATGGAACTTTTACAACCAGCAACAACAAAACCAAAGGCAAGCACCGGTGCAGAACAGTCCGCGTACCGACAGAGATTACTACAAAATTCTGGGAATACCGAAAACCGCAAACTCCAAGGAAATCAGACGCGCATACCTTGACTTCACGAAGAAATACCATCCCGACAAGCAGGGACAACTTTCTGAAGAAGAGGAGAAAAAGATTCACGAGAAAATGTCGCAAATCAACGAAGCCTATGAAACCCTGAGCGATGAGTCCAAACGTAAAGAATATGATCGCGCCAGATCGGGCGGACCATCAGGAGGTGGCCCTATCAACCCCAATATGTTCAGGCAGGCTAAGGCAAGAGGTGGTCCCTCTCAGTTTGGTAAAAACTTCAAGATGAATTTTGGTTTTGGTTATAGATAGATACTTAGAAAGTTTTAGTCCTAAATGATCAAATGGTCGGCTCTGTACTTGAACCTAGGTTCGCCGGCGGCATCAAGAGTCTTGACAGTGGCGTTACTTCTCTCAGGGAAGCCTTCCAAAGAGTAACCATAAGTAGCCACGGAATGGGCGATCAACTGAGTGTTGACCAAGAAAGCGTCCCATGCCAGATTACTGATGTTGTCACACAAACTATGGTAGCATTTGTCCAGCACCTTACCATTGTTGACGTTCTTTTTCTCAGCACCGGTTGCAATACCACCGGCTGGGATACCGTTCTCAATGAAGCCAACATAGTCCGACCTGCCATCGAATGGAACCAGAGTGTAAGTCAAATTCTTCGACTTGTAATAATCAATATACAGGTTTTTTAGCTCCTCGGAGCCCTTGGGATCATCCTCGTCATTTGCGTCGTAGACCTCGTACTCGTAGTTAGGAGAAGCCATCATATCGTAATCCATAAAAAGTCTTATTTTCAAGTTCTCTTCTTTTGTCAAGTTGTTGGCGTAATGGGTGGATCCCAACAAACCTTCTTCCTCGGCAGACCACCAAGCAAATCTAACCTTATTGTTAATCTTAAAGTGGGTCAATTGCTTGGCGACATTCAACAAGGAAATTGTACCTGAACCATCGTCGTTCAACCCAGGACCCTCTTCTACGGAGTCCGAATGAGCACCAAGGGCAACAATGTTGTTTTCGTCACCGTGTTTGGTATCAGCGATGATGTTCTTGGTTTTGATGTTCTTAACGAACGAGTCCATCTCAAACTGCAAGGAGTAGTGACTATTCAAGAAGATGCGCTTGATAAGCTCTTTACCCGTGGCATGGGTAACACCGACGGTGGAGACGCTATGCTTAGATACCGATCCTAAAGTACCATGGAGGCCGTCTTCAGCCTTAGCATCGTTGTCAAAAATCACAGCGGCGTGGTAACCATACTTACCAGCAAGCTCGCTCTTGTTGCCAAAAGGACAAGAACCTCTCTCGATAAGAGCGATCCTCCTCTTTTGCTTCTCGTAAGGTGGTTTTGGAGTAACAGCCTCGAAATCTGCGGGGTCACACCCCAGGTTAGGAATTTGAACCAACTCACCTACAAAAGGCTTCACTGGTGGCGATAGAGAGAACGCGGTCGTATTAGCAAAAGTCTCACCGGTCTTCGCGTCCGACAGGTTGAACGAGTTGATTTTTCCTGATAGAGCACTAAAGGCCTGCACAGAAACGTCATAATAGTCGCGCATATCGTCAAACTGTCTCAAAATGTAGCGAATGGTCTTCCAGTGACCTGGGGAGCCAATAACACGCGTAGGATGACCATACTGTTTCGTAGATGCGTTTGCAATCTCTAAAATGTCATGTGCAGTAGCATTCAAGTCGTCCAATTCGATTTTGTCCTGCAATTTCTGACTCTCAACGACTGGTTTCAAAAAATAAGGAATATGAGGTTTGGGAACCATCGACCAGGCATAGTCAGACTGGTCTTCTTCATTCAAAAACTGCCAAAAGTCCTGTTCATCGGTTTCAATAGGTACAAATGCTTCTTGGAAAAATTCGGGCAAAACAAAAGCAGACCCCACTTCACTAGCCACAAACACTGCAGCTGCAGCTGCACTTAACGATAGCTTCATCAAGGACCTGTTTACTGGGTTTGCTTCTTGTGTAGGACGCGATGAGCAGGGTCTTCAACCTTATATATATACAGATAAGGGGCGAACCCCTTGAACATCCTGTTACCCGGTCCTGACTCATCAGCAAGCTGAGATGTCACCGACAATAGAGCAACGTTGAATGTCAGCTCTTGAGCTAGTGGGGTCTTGTGTTGAGCGGTGTTGTTCTTGACCGGATCTTGCTCTGAATTGACACTGCCTTGTTGGGAAACTGTTGCTTTGCTGTCCGTGTGATGTCGGGGATTATGGGGCAGGGCAGTTAAAAAGCAGTAAGCATTGTTGGGAGTTTTAAGGCCAGAGTGAAATCAGCTTAGTGAGTAGGATGTCTGGGAATTTTCTGAGATTTTATTCTCCATCTTATGAATAACTATTCTTGATTTCGGACTTTAATTAAATTAACTAAATGGAGGCAACCAGTAAAAATTTTTGGATAAGCACGTAGTAAAAAATAAGTGTAAATGATATTGCTCGAGTGATGACAGTTCACTCCTTCGGTTGAAATATGGGTCTTGTAAGTGAAGCCTTGCATTATCCTGCACTAATTGTCCGGCAAAGTTGGGAAGGTTAAAAGCTAAGTTACTGTAACACTACAACTATGGACTGGGATTGGGTCTGCGAGATATTGCTGGAGAAGCGAGTCCAGCTGTTGACACAGTGTATATACTTCATTTAATGGCGGATGAAGTAAGGTGTAAAGGTTTTGTAGGATCGAATTCGGAAATAGGCCTACAAAACGTAATTTGCCACAATCCAAAAAGGCTCCAATATATATCATGATTGTCCATTGACAGGACTCATGATTTCTTGATTCCTCGAATCGTAGGGAACTCAGGAAACGTTAGATATCAAATTCCAAATCCCACCATCTTTTATTTGCAAGACTCAAGATCTTGCCACAACCGCCTTCCCCGTCCAAGAAACGCGTACCCACAACGCCGAGACGCAAGCAATTAAAGTTTATGTTAGTTTATATATTTTTACATACTGGGAGACAACCTAAAATATTGGTTTATCTGGGAAGTTCGCTCTTCTTCTGTGAGACCTCTTGAGGACACGGTTCAGCTTGTCATCAAACATATCTAGCTCTGAAGGTTCTTCGATCACGTACCTGTCGTCCACGTAACGCTCCCTGATGCTGGGAGTGGACTTGACAGCCCTGTACGCCTGGAATCTCGGCATCTTTTCGTCCTTGTGTTCAACTGACGGGTCGAAACGACCCAGAACCTGCGCCATCTCCCACTTGGATACATCTGCCTCCTCGTCAGCATCGTTGTCCGCAGTCCTGACACTGTTGATGTGCACAAAATCTCCCTCCTCGTGGGTGTAAACGGCTCGCGTACTATTAGGTTGTTGGCTTTTCTGCTGCTTTCTGCTAAAAAGTCTTGCAATGAATGACATGTTATAGCTCTTTGATTTTGATATATTAATCCCTGGACGATCCACGACCAACGGGCCCCAATAGCTATTGGTGTTACCGGTAATCACCACTTATATATGCCATCTTTTTGAGCGCGCTCGAAGGGGCTGGCAAACAGTCGTTGCCGGTGACCGTACTATGAAGGTGATCGACGGTTAACGGGCCTAAATGAGGGCTACTCGTGGTCCTGCTGGGTCAATTGGATGCTCCTGGATCCTGGGAGCTGGGATTTGCCGCTGTGTGAATTTCGCGTAGTTTGTCCATGGTTCCAACGATAAATGGACGCAACTCGTTGATCTCGAGCAATGAAAGGTTGTCAAGTTGTAGATGCGACTCATTTAGATGTCGTAGCCCTCTGAGCACTTTGAGTTGGCGCAGTTCACGTAAGTCTTGAATGCGGCTCCGAAGTTCGTGTACGGGGTCGTGGAAATCATCTGGGGCCTTGCCAAATAAAAGTTGTGCGAGTACCAGCCAGTTCCAGGGCATGGGGCTGAAACGGTCGGCGTTTTTCTTTTCGAACTGAATGCTTTGGTCGAGCGCATGGGTTGTCAGCCATCGGGGGGCCACGATACTGCACTTGTTCTGCTGCTTAAGCAACAGAGCGAGCCATAGGGGAAGCTCTGTCCCCTGCATCGCTACCATCTGGTTGATATTGTCGCTATCACTGCTTATAAGCGCGCATTTGGCTGCCGGAGCATGGTCCTGGTGTCTTGAACGTAATGACCTTCTGGTGGTTATCCTTGGGAATACTCTGATAGGTTCATTCTCGACTATAAACTGAATCTCTTCCGGAGAAAAGGTAGCTTGTAAGTGCTCTGGGAGCGACATCAATCGGCCATTCCTGCTGTGAGAGTTTGTTGTAAAAGTTTTCAGGTCAAATTTTCAGAAGTAGCTACTGAAAAATGTCATCTTGAAGAGAACTATAGAGCATTCCCATGTGGAAACAGGCCCTAGGTCAAACTTTTAAATATGATCAGCCTAACGCTGCTGCCAGGAAGCTGATACTATCGGTACTCAACTCTACTGCCACCAGACGTGAGGCCCGTGACTATCTAACGAAATATGGGCATAACTCACCTCGAGCCAATCACTGTTTGCTGTTGATTCGGCATTTAGAAACCGTAGGACGTGGAACATTGTGGCAGCTATCGGGAGCTATCAAGAAGCTCAGAATGCTGGGACTCAGACCAATCTTCATCATTCCACCGTCTAGTCACGTGAAACAGCACGCTGAGACACTGGATAAGGTGCTTACCAGCGTGGATCTGAACCCTCTTCATCTCCAGGATGCTTTGTTCAGGGGCTCAAATGGTAGTTACTCCTCCATTCTTTCTAGCCAGGCATCCTTGTTCGACAGTAATTCGCTAGACCTGATTCCGATCATTCAGCCGTACGTGTTCAATGAAGCTACAGCTTCACAGGAAATGACCAAGGATCTAGTCAAATTCATGGGAAACATTATCCCACATGGTGATACTCCTTATATCGACAAGTTTTTCATTTTGAATAATATTGGAGGAATTCCATCTGATGAAAGGCGCAACAATGCACATGTCTTTATCAACCTGTCCCAAGAGTACGAGACTCTGGCGTCGAGTCTCAACGAGAAGGCTGGTTCTTTCTCCGAGAGAGAACCGGAATCGCAGAACTTGCTGGATAGAATAGCATTGCATCTGAAAGAAGATGAACTTCTTTCGCTTGAGAAACACTACAGAGAGCACTTGGAAGATTTACAGTTGATGAATGTGGTCTTATCTAGACTATCAAATACTTCCACTGGCCTCATTACAACCGTAAAGGCGGCCGCGTCGACATCTGACCGAAAGAACCCACTGCTTTACAACTTGCTAACCGACAGATCGCTAATATCTTCCTCACTACCTCGTTTCAAGGATAGACAAGAGCTTGATGATGAAGATCACAGCTGGTATGAGATGCCCAATGAGGAGAAGTCCAACGACTGTGTTTTCAGAGATCCGTATTATTTGGAGGCAACGAAGAGTCAAGAAGACAGTATCCTGGTCACGACAGTGCTCAAGAGAGGAGTGACCATAAAGACCTTTGAATATAAAACACTTTCGGAATACAACAGCATAGGCTTACCAGAGAGTTTCCATAGCAAAAAGGGCGGAGTGGAGGGTTACTACAGCGAGCACTTGAAGGTAAATCTCATCAAACTAAAACAGATTCTCGACCAAAGTTTTGGTCGCGAACTAGATCTTGACCACTATCTGAGACGCATCAACGGGAGAATAGCGTCTGTTATCGTCATTGGGGATTATGAGGGTATAGCCATTCTAACTTACGAAGGACCAATTGATAAAGCCTTTGTATATTTGGATAAATTCGCAGTACTGCCTCACCTCAAAGGTTCACTTGGTATATCGGACATCATATTCAATTTGATGTTCAAATCGTTTCCTAGAGAATTGGTATGGAGAAGTAGGAGCGACAACGTAGTCAATAAATGGTACTTCCAGCGAAGCGTCGGGGTACTGGATCTCTCAATTGATTTATCCGATGGTGATAGGAAGAAAAGTCAGTTTAAACTATTTTACCATGGGGACGTTGAGGATTCCAAGGACCCATTCCAAAATAAGGACAGATTAAGAGAATATGCGAGATACGTCAGAGACATAAAGCCTAGCTGGGCCAACTAAGTGGGCCAAGTAATTCATTCAGTTCTCTATGCACAATAATTAGAAAGTAAAAAACTTTGTCTAGTCAAATTGGTCTCTTATGAAATTCCACTCTTGATCCCATGTGTCTTTTCGATAAAAACGCCTGATCAGTGGCACATTATGCCTGGCCGATGTGTCTGGTTCCCTGTCGTACCAGTCATCCACATATCCCATATTATACCTTAGGTAGGAAGTTTTCCTGATTCCGACACCGATCCAATGAGCTTTGTAAAAGCCTTCAAATCCGCTGCACAAGACACTCGTTCGTGAAAGTTCACACAAATCTGCGGCGTTAAGAAGGTAGATACTTGCAGCAACGCTATATTCTTCAATAAGAGGCTCCATCGTGTAGGAATTGTTGAATAACACTGATTTGGAAGAGAGTGACACGTTCATACCCATTTTGAACATATTCATGAAGGGACTGGTCCTATAAGAATGCTCCTCTCCTTCTGTGACATCCCTAGTAGCTTGTTTCGCACTGATTCCCAAAAGTCCGGGAGTCTCTCTTCGTGTATACCTCGGGGCAAACGGGGACACGGAGGACAGTGGCGCAACAACGACTGGTATTTGACAGAGGTAGAATAAATAGGCAACAAGGGGCGGGCTATCCCACATGTATTCCGCTTGCAACAATCCTGCGTCGCATAGAAGAAAATTGCAGATTAAAGATTCGAGCTGATCAGTAAAATTCTTATCAGAACCAGATTGCGAAGTGCGGTCCGGCACAGTGCAGCAGTAGTTTCTCAGACTGATAGTGTTTAGAGCGTTGTCTTGACGGCCACAATTGAGTTTTGCCAGTCGTGCATAGATGTAATACATGTACTGACTTATGGTGGGGTTGTCACCCCGCGCAACCCAATGCTGGGGATTAGTGGTAATCTCAGTGAACTCCTGCCATAGATAGTCATCTGTTGAACTCACAATTAGGTCAAAGCAGCAAACATTCATCAGCAGGAAATTCAATTCTATGTCATCTAGGCTTTTCTGATCCAATAAAGGTTCAAAAATAAGATCAAGATAATCTTGGAAGTTTTTAGCTCTTCCGACCTTATAGAGCTTTGAATATATCCGGGGTATTCGGACATTCCAGCGAATATTGTGAGAAACTAGGCGCCATTTAGCTATCCAATGCGCAAACTTCTTCCACCACGAGCCATCCTTTTGATCGTAGAACTTAAAATCCACTGAAATCTGAGCCAGCTGATACTTGGATTTTTCCAAAGTGTGGACACAATATCTGATGAAGATTTCGGCAAGATACTCGCCCTCCATATAGTTATCGAATTCCAAGAATATTTTGGTCAAAAGGTAGAAATAAAGTTCCTTCCCTTCCAGTACTTTTTCTGCGTCTTTCATAGGAATGAAGTTGAGCGTTATCAGGTATGCATTCTTGTACCACTCCAGGAATTCGTCATCGATCACCTTCAGACCGATTGCCAACGGATCTTCCGAAGTGCTACTTCTCTCAAAAACCTGGATTAAAGAGAGCTCCACACCATCGGATGTCTTATGTACAATACGATGAGGTTCTACGTTCAACTTCTCCCAAATAAATTCGCTGAGCTGGCGCTGTGTGGCACATCCACTTAAGAAAAAGTCTCGATCCACTTTTCTAGAGTTATAGAAATCACGCAGAGGCACTCGCTTGTTTTCCAGTATCTCAGACTTGGCATTCAGATGTTGAAATAACTCGAACTTCTCCAACAGATAGTGCATTCTTCTCTGACCAACTTCGGATAGGGGTACAGACTGAGCCATTTCAACCATAGACAGAAAATCCTTTCGGAAACTCTCGAAACTTGGTACATTGGAACAATCATGCGTGCCAGGCGGCTGAGCGTACCGCTGTCTGTGATTCTCCAACTCCTTAGAGAAGTGATTCATTTCAAAAAACTCACCGGTGTAGTGAACCTTCCCAAGTCTTGTGGGAATGCCCAATCGCTCCTCCTTTACGTATTGATCTTCACTTAGTGTAGGAAAATAGCATCCCGGCCTCACCTCGCTCTCGGTATACTCGTAATCTGATGCAGTGTTCTCATCGTTGAGCCTCTCGTCTTTGGAAAACTTCCAAAATTTAGGTAAAGGTTTGGGATAGAGGAACATCCTATCCATATCGTATTTGATATTGGACGCACAATCTTGCGAAGATGCTAGTATGTATTTTACTCTCAATTGGACTGCGTTTTCGAACGGATCAGTACCATTGGAATACTCAGAGAGGTGCAGATTTGATGCGTCGCTGGGTATTGGCCGGCTAGAGTGGGTCCCATGCTGGGAAAGCTCCTCCATCACCATACTTTGCTTTTCCTCATGTTCTTCGAGATCCAAATACATCGGGGAGCCCAAGAGCATTTGCTCATCAAAACTTGTGCTCAATGGCATCATATCAAGGTCATCGATAGATAGCTGTTCCGGTCTGCTGGGTATGTCGAGTTTTCCCCCATCTCCAGTCTTAAAATCCTCATTTTGATAATGAGCCTGCTGATATATATCAAACAGTAGCGATGGACGCCGTTCGGAAACCGTCATGTTTCTTTAAAATGGACCAAATGAATAAAATTCAAGCGGTGTAAGTCCAAATTCTTTATACTTCTTCTTGTAGATCAACAGTGAAGTCTAAATCCAATAATTCTCGGCACCCCTATGTATCGCGCAAAGCCAGAAGCAAAGCAACATAAAGCAACCTTCATGAATAGAGGCTTCAATGGAAAGCCTCCATAGCTAAGCGATTGTATAAGTAGACCTGCCTTATTATACGTTAGTAACCTTGAGTTGACAACAATTCAATATATGGAATTACTGTAACTTTTTCATAACAAGATTCCAAGCTCGTATGGCGCAGTGGTAGCGCAGCAGATTGCAAATCTGTTGGTCCTTAGTTCGAACCTGAGTGCGAGCTCTTTTTTTTGCAAAAACAATGATCATTATTAATCTGACTGATTCAAAGGCACTTTAGGCAAAGCAAAAAGAGCTCTTTACTGACTGAATTATGACAGCCTTATAAACGTTCCTTTACGTAAAAACATGGCTTTTAAATGTCGTATGAGATGATAAGAGTTTTGAGATTTGCACAACGAACTCTTGAAATATCAGTCAATTCGACGAGAACATAAGAGATTTGGAGCCCTATTAACCATCTAAATTCATCCATTGATAGTTACCACCTCTGTTTTTACGTCGATAGCGTATAAAAAATTACAATGGCAGGCTGTATGTTTTTATTCTGACGTTTCACTGTGGCAAAGGGTGTGTCGGATGTTTATTGAAGAAAATAGTCAGTATTTGTTACTAACTTAAGGATTTAACTACAGATAGGTTGGTTGACGTTGTAAAACCATTTCTTCCTGTTTTACCTGAGGTCGAAGTCTCTTTTGAGAAAGTTTCCTTTGATGATAAGGTAGTTTACACTATTATATCCGGATTGATCTACCTGTTTGGACAATTTCCTTTGGCAGGCGTTTCCAAGGATGGGTCGAATGTGAAGGACCCTATTTACTTTCTACGCGGGGTTTTTGGTGCCGAGCCCAAGACTTTGTTGGAGTTCGGTATCTTCCCCATTATCTCCAGTGCTTTGATCCTGCAATTGTTGGCGGGCTTAAAAGTTATCTCTGTTAACTTCAAACTGCAGCAGGATAGAGAGTTCTTCCAAACTTTGACTAAGTTGTTCGCTCTTTTGCAATATTTTGTTTTGGCCAACATCTTCATCTTTTCCGGATACTACGGTGAAAACTTAACCATCGTTCAAGTGGGCTTATTGAACCTGCAGTTGGTCGGTGCTGGATTTGTAGCGATCCTGCTATCTGAGGTTGTCGACAAAGGATTTGGTTTTGCTTCCGGTACGATGACTATTAGCACCATGGTGATTGCTACGAATTTAGTCGCTGATACCTTTGGCGTCTCGCAAATCACTGTCGATGCTGAGGGGCATAAAGAGGCTCAAGGATCCCTCATTAACTTGTTGCAAGGCATGAGGTCAAAGCACAGGACCTTTTTCGGTGGTATTGTCTCGGCTTTTAGCAGGGACTATCTACCAAATTTGAGTACAACTTTAATTGTTCTAGCCATCGGTGCCACTGTTTGCTACCTGCAAAGTTTCCGCCTAGATTTGCCAATCAGGTCCACTAAGGCTCGTGGGGTCAACAACGTGTATCCAATTCGTCTGTTGCATGTCGGTGGTCTATCCGTTTCCTTTTCTTACGTTTTGCTAACCTACATTCATATCTTCGCCTTTGTTTTGATTCATCTGGTTGCCAACAACAACCCTCAAAACATTATTTGCAAGGTGCTAGGTCACTACGAAACCGTGAACAACATTCTGTACACCCCAACCTTCCCACTATCGTTATTGACTCCTCCAAGATCTTTCTTCAGTGGGCTAATCGAGCAACCTTTGACATTTTTAGTCTACACCAGTTTCATGCTAATTACCGGTGTCTGGTTTGCTAACCACTGGCAAGCTATGTCCGGCTCTTCAGCTCGTGACATTGCTATACAGTTCAAGGAACAGGGCATCACTTTAACTGGTCGCAGGGAGCAGAGTGTCGCCAAGGAGCTTGAGAAGGTTATTCCCGTGGCTTCCACCACTGGAGCTGCCCTTCTAGCTCTTGTGACTGTGGCGGGAGAAGTGCTAGGCCTAAAAGGCAAGGCCGCCGCCATTGTTGTCGGTGTCGCCACCGGTTTCTCTCTACTGGAGCTAATCTCCATGGAATTCCAACAAACTGGTGGCCAAAGTGCCCTCGCTCAGGTGCTAGGAGGTCCAGGACGTTTTTAAGCCTCACCGAGAGTCTTTGATCATTTTGTAAACTAGTACATAGTAACAGATCAAGAGTAAATGCCAACAGATAACTTGATATTCGTCTGTCCATTGAATGCTAGTAGTATAGACTACATAATATTTACACGTCCCACTTGTGTTCGGCTTCATCCTCTTTCCACGTAGCATTTGGGGTCGGAGGCGTCAGATGGCAATTTGCCATTTTGAACGTACTCTTTAAGTTTACTAAAGTACAGTTTAGCATCAAGACTACCTTTTGAGTAGCCTCTATACTGATGTTTCAGCTCAGGTACGTTATGACTTACCAGCGGTTTTAGATCCAGATTATAGTTTTTTGGAGTCACAAATGTACGTACCCTTCTCCAATTTATAGTGTAACCACCATACCTTGTATGTCTACCAATACCAGACGAACGAGTACCCTTATACATGGTTTTGTTACCTTGCTTAGTGGTCAAAGCTGTACGTTTGTTACCAACCTTGGACTGGCCGTAAAACGGAGTACCATCTCTGAACTTTTGCCAAGGTCTCGTCAAAAGACTGACCGGGGACTGTCTGAATGCATTGATAGCTGTAGATTTCATTTCAATATCCCTCGTATGACTGGCGTACTAATACTGGTATACTATCGCATGCTGGTAGTTTTGATGAATAAATCTTCGATATTATACGTAGGCGATGAGTGAAAAAAAGACGCTCCCTACAGGAATCGAATGGAGAAGACAAAATCTAATTCATTTCAACTTATAGAAGGGCCCTTCGAACTACCTCATGGTTGAGTCCAATACACTCTAAAAATTTACTTGTATTTTTGCACATTCAAGAGAGAGCTGATGCAAGATTCTCGCAATTTTGAGCTTCTGAGTTCTGCCCGCATTTTTTGGAAAAACGTCCAAAGCAACATAAGCACTTAAAGCCTTGCGCATCTCATATCGCTTTCATGTTTCCCACAATTAAGAAGCGTTTCGGAGTTTATGAGTTGTTACTCTAAAGAACCACACTAAAACAGTGGACGAAAATGGAAATCCAATTGAACAGATTTACGTGAGTATAATTAGATTAAGATGGCAGCAATACTGCAGAATTTCTCTTTGTTCCTATGGTATTTGTTTCTGCGTCACTATTTCTCTTATAATAAAACAGTAAGAAAAATTAAAAAAGACGACAAACGACTCGATTTTTTCTACTGACACTTCTTATTAAAACAACAATAGAGGTTTCAAGATTAAACTTAGCTGTCGGTATTCAGCTGCTAGTAGTAAAAAATAATACTACCGGCTAATTTATCCTGTTTCAGTTTGGCAGGATTGGCTACTTTTAATTTTAATAAAACAAAAAATACCCTTTTGATAATATCAAAATAAAATACAAGTCAATCGCTATGGGCTCGCAGAAGAAGCCAAGTATCTCCAAAAATTTGCAGAAAATTTATGATCCACCTCTGACAGTGGAAATCGATGGAGCCAAGGAGCTGGAGTCAATGTTGGACCTGGAGAACTGCAGTTCGGAACTTTGCTCAATACTTGACCTGCCCGACTGCTCGCATGACTTCCAGGACAGTTTTGACAGTTTTGAAGAGGAAACTTCATTTTTTCGAGGGTTTGAACCACAATATAAGAACTCTCAAAACGAAGATAAAATAAGTCACTACACTGCAACTACGATGAGTACCTTTGATGATACAGGGATGATCACCAGTGACTTCGAAAACTCCTCCACTTCCCCCGTATCCCAACAAGAAAGAAGACTTAGTAACAGCTCTCCGCCTCAGCTACAAGAGATAGATTCAAAATTGATGCCAGATTATCAGAATAATATTATGCCAGTAGCGATATGGAGCTCTGACGCCTTAGAAGCGCGCGCACAAGAAATTGAAAAAGCTTGGCAAATTAAGCGACACAGTAAGGCGACACAAAAAAATGGGCATATAAAGAAACCGAGTCATAAAGACAGGTTTAATGCTGCAAAAGTTGCAGGCAATATTTCCGGCCTGCTCGATAATGTTGTAGAGGCAAGCGGCATGAATTTTAGTTACTTATTCAATTGTGAGGAAACCCTACCGCGAGGTGTGCTTACTTCTGAAACTGCATTGAAGTCCGATTCTCTGCCACTATATTCTGATCATCCGGGGAAAAGGCGGCAAGAAATACAAGAACAGGTCTCGAAGAAGAGATCGTTTGAGGAGTCTCCTAGAAAAATTTATAAGGTTACCACTGGTCGACCTCGTAAGGAGAAGAGAATTAAATGCTTGAAGAGAGACTCGTCAGTGACTTTAGAGAAAAAGGTTGATTTTTTTAAAGTAATTGTGGAAAATGCCAGAAGAGATAACGTCCAGGGTATTATTTTGAGAGATCAAGCGGCAGCCGAGCTGCGGCTAGGCAAAGATGAGCATCGTTCACTGAACCTGACGCTTCTAAATTTTGACTTAGTTTGCCAGTATCTCAGTACTAGAACACAGGGCCAAAAAGATAGCTTTAGGACAATATGGAGAATTTCCAGGACACAGATCAACCACCATGTGTCGCTGGAATTTCATCTGTCAGACGAAACGGCCTCAGTTCCAGATAATGACATGGAGATAAGTGTGTTCACGTTGATTGCACCGGGCCACACGACAAAACATTTGGTGACAAGTTGCCAATATCTAGAGATGGTAAACTTTATTCTGGGGAAAGATTACAACTACTTGATAAATGACAATCTGGCGGAAACGACTGTTGGATCAGACGGTAAAATGATATCCACCCAGAAACACCATGCTTCCCGGGTCAGATCCCATGTAAAGAAACTTCTGAAAAGGCATGTGGTAAAAGATTTCAAGAGGTACACCGCAGAAGACCGCAGTGATCCAGTGGAATTTGAGTATAGAATGGCATTGCACAACCTGGTCCTACAGTGCTACGTGAAAAAGCCGTTCGAGAGTAAGGTCTCGATAGCGTTGATGGAGCTTGGTTGTGTAAAGAATGCCCTAACTAAACAGGCTGAGTTCTTCACATTCAAAAAAATATGAATTTCAGTTCGTTAAAGGTCTCGGTCAGTTTTACGGACAGATGAGCTTTTCCTGACACCATACATATCTCAGTGGCTCTGTTACAAGTTATGCTGTGCTCCGCTTCTTTAGAATTAATCTATATCTATATGCAGTATAGGCTTTAGTAATGGTTTAAAGCCCAGAGTCTGACTTTGCCTTGTTCGTTACCAACAGCTAGCATCTCACCATGAGATGAAAAAGCGGCCGCCGTAACTTTACCAAGTGGAGTACCACTAGTTGGCCAGTTGGAAAATACAGTGCAAGTGGGTAAATGGACTAGACGTAATGAGTCTTTTATGGCTCTGGAAGCCATACATAGTATTTGGCCGTCAGGAGAAAACGTCAATGTGGATATCGTGGTAGTTATTTGATCCAACGACGCTACTGCTTTAGGACTTTCTGTCATTTTCTTCCGATCGTAAACATTAACGTAACCGCTCTCACTTCCAATGGCTAGCCATCTATTCGGTCTCATGTTTCCGGACTCAGTTGTGAGTATGTTGTCTGAGTTTGTTCCTCCACCTACTTGAATCTTAGTCACACCTATACCACCTTCATCTTTCCATTTACGAACCACTTTGCCCTCCTCATTTAAATTGAACTCCCAAACCTCAGAGTAAGTATTTGCTGCGATTAGAATTGTTTGAGATTTATTCTTCGCTACAGGCTTGTAATCAATACAGAAGTCGGCCAAGACACCATTGATTTTGCATCCCGTCATCCAAACGCCTGTGGTAGCATTGAGAACGTTTATCCAGCCATTGTTACCTTGTAAGAGGATGATGCCGTGAGACTGGTTCGACTTGAAGTTGTGAAAGTGGGCAAGCTTGAACTTCTCAAACGATCTCTGCGTTTCTTCATGGCCATACATTCTCGAGATTTTATCGATTTTTGCCACAGCCCCATGCGAGCTAGAATGCACCAAGGCGTTTGACAGATCCCACGAATGCATGTAACGCCTTCGACCACCAGAAAGAATTCGCTGCTCTGCCATATTCTTTTTTGAACCTTCTACAGGCGACACGTAAAAGCAACACGTTTGAACAGGAGTCCCTCTTAGGTGGACACTTGTCACCAAATGATTGCTCTTTCCATCGATGTGGTATATGCGTAAAGTTCTATCGTAACCACCGGTCAGTAAGAGAGGCTTATGTGGATGAAATGAGAGAGATTGGATGGCCGACTTTGAGGGATGGGAAGCGTTGGCGTCCTTCAGACGCACTATGTCCAGGTTCTTTGGCGGCAACAACTTCGAATAAGAGATGTCTCTGTACTCATAAGTGCTTTCAAGTATTTTCGAAAGAGCACTTACGTCGCCGTTGATAGCCTGGTCGCTGCTCTCGTCTCCAATTTGGTTATCGGACAGGTCCTCGTCCGAGACATCATCGACCCACTTAGGCTTCGGATATATCTTCTCAAACTGGGCCCTCAGACGACGAATATACTCTTTACCTCTGATCGAAGACTCCTCGTACGACGTCCTCAGCTTCTTGGTCTTGTTAGAGGCCACTACCGACACAGAAACCGCCTCGTCGTCTGAGTCGTGCCATGCGTCGTCACTTTCATCCTCAGAGCTATCAGTATACTCAGAAGAGACCTCATCGTCCATGTCAACATCTTGATCCTCTTGCTCGACACCTTCATCCACAAAAAAGAGCTGGTCATCCTGAACATGTTCCATATTTTCGTTTTCCTCGTCCTCATCCTTATCAGACCCAGACGCTTCTTCCCCATCGTATCCATCAGCGATCTCGTCCTCCTGCTCATTCAAAAGAAGCTCCAGATCAAAATCCTTAAGTTCCGATTGAAAGTCAGAGGTGTCACCGAAGACCACCTTGGCTAATAACTGTTCTTCCTCATCTGGTGGAGGCACATCTGCTTTTACAGCTGCTGGCTGCTTTCCTTTTGCTGAATTGCTCATAGAAAACCCCAATTCAACTTTATGGAATGCTTGAATGCTTACTTTGAGTACAATTTATAATAAACTGTTTTTCAAGTATTTACTCTTCACTATGTATATTGATGCGATGAGCTACTGAAAATTTTCATGGTATAATTTGAAAAAAAACGTCAAACTTTCAGACTACTTAATACACAACCAGACAAAGAAACATTCACAAAATTCTATGGGCCTAGTAGAAAGCCTTTGGGTGTTCTTAAAAATCGTAACAGTTTTTGGGCACTTGTTCTGCAATTTTGCATCAGAGTAGAAGTCAAACTGGCTAAATGATTTTTGGTTTTAAGAGCTCCAGTAAGTAACTATCTTTACAGCACCTGGAGCTTCTTGGTTAGCTAAGGAAACGTAGAATAAACCTTGATAACGGTGATTGATGGGTATGAAGCCTATGACTTTCCAGCACGTGATGATAAGCGTCAATGCGAACTTTCGTGGTCGACTGGCTATGAACTTGTTGATCCTTCTGCATTCTAGTAGTCTTGGGCTGACTCATTTAAAAGATAGAGTAAATAAGTGCCTTTTTCTTGGATTTATCAGCTAGTAGGCTAGGAATGCTGTCTTCCGACCTGGATCTGGTTCATAAGTGGGGACATGGTTACTCAATTATATCGATAATATCTTTTCCTAAAAAGAATCTGCTATTTGCGGGTACACAGGACTCCAAAGTGCTGGTTTTCACATTGTATACATATGAGTTAGTACAGACGATTAATCTGGGGGGTGATTACGAAACCAACACCCGTTCGAGTGTTCTATGCCTCGAAAAGTCGATCGATGAGAACTACTTGTTTTCCGCTGGTGCAGACTCTTTGGTCAGGATATGGTCTGTTTATGATACCGATGAGACCAGGGGGGCCGTGCAGATCGAGGAAGTTGCCACTGTGTACTCTGTGACCGATATTGGAGACATTTTCTCAATCACGTATCTGGACTCGCTGCAGACACTTGTTTTTGGTTGTCAAAATGCCAGCATGATGTACTTGGACAACGTTTTTGACCGGTTACTTTACGATCAGAGTGGGCCACCCAGTGACTTCAGTCGGCTGCCTCACAGGAGATACGACAAGTTTTTTGACTCATTGGGGCCAACGGGACAGCCGGCAAACCGGCCTCTGGCCCAGGATGAACTCCACAAATGCACCCTGCAAGATGGTGCTAGTAACCGTATATTAGAGATTCCTTCGGAAAATATCATTAATTTTGCACACAACGGTTTTGTCTACAGCATATGCAAACTTTGCCTGAAATGCAGTAGTTTCTTGTGCGATGAACAAACCTGTGAATTTAAGCATAACCATCTGCATGAATACGAGCCAAAAACCGACAAGAATTCCAAGGATGTGAAGATCTCGGAGTGTATTATTAGCGGAGGAGGTGATGGCATCAGCAAAGTGTGGTTTTTCACCAAAGACAAAGATGGTATTGTCACAATAAATTCCATGGCAATAACTCTCGACAACGAAGAGACCGTTTTGGCTCAAGCCACTGATTTCCCCTTTTTGTACTGTGGTTTGTCTGAGGGTACCATCAAAATATGGGATTTGACAACTAGACAGCTGATTTCTACTCTTCGTACACCTGACAAGAGTGACATTATCTCGGTGTCAGCATACCATGACCATATATTTGCTATAAACGAAGGTGGAATTACTCTCTTCTACGAGAAAGAAGTTATCCATTGGAACCAACACCAGGGTAAAATGCTGAGTTCCGAAGTATTTAACAGGCATATTGACTCGAAAGATACACAGATGAGTTTGCTGACAGGCGGCAACGATGGGTCATTATCACTGTGGGATCTTTCGAGCGTATTACATCTGTCACTCAACGAAATCAAAAACCAGAACAAGGAATTCGAACGCCGTAAAACAATCGCCATCAAGAGTGGTGACTCAATCAAGCCCGATACTGAAGAAATGTTGGAGACTTTGCGCAAGTTGATAGCCATACAGTCAGTTTCGCAGTCTCCAGATACTGTTGAACAACTAGCGTCCAGGCGTTGTGCCACATACTTGCAGAGACTATTATCTAAATTGGGTGCGACGCAAGCGCATTGCTTTCCGGTTGAATCAGGCCACAACCCGGTGGTCTATGGATGTTTCAAAGGAACTGGCGAGAATAAGAAGAGAATTTTGTGGTATGGGCACTACGATGTCATACCAGCTTCCGATACGAGCCATTGGGCTTCCGACCCCTTCACAATGATCTGCGAGAATGGGTACATGAAGGGCCGTGGTGTTAGTGACAATAAAGGGCCTCTTGTCGCGGTAATGCATAGCGTGGCTACGCTCTTGAAAAATGGTGAACTTCACAGTGATGTAGTCTTTCTCATAGAGGGCAGTGAAGAAGTGGGATCTCCAGGTCTTGATACGGTTTGTGAGCAGAATCGTGAATTAATTGGTGAGATTGATTGGATCTTCTTGAGTAACTCCACTTGGGTAGACCAAGATCACCCATGTCTTAACTACGGTCTCAGAGGGGTTATCAATGCCAAGATAACTGTATACAGTGACGGGCCAGATAGACATTCCGGTGTGGATGGCGGTATGCACAGAGAAGCAACCTCCGACTTATTCAGGCTAATTTCTAAACTACAAGATGACGATGGCAGAGTATTGATACCCAATTTCTACACCCCATTGAAGGAGATTAGTTTCGAGGACTACAGAAGACTGGAGGAAATTGTCGAAATAACAGAATTTGGGAAGAACATCACCGTCGAGGAGCTCATAAAAAATTGGACCAAGCCTTCATTATCTTTCACAACAATGTCTGTAAGTGGACCAGGAAATCTCACGGTCATTCCGCAATCGGCCTCTGTTGGGATTTCCATTAGGCTCGTGCCGGAGCAAGGCGCTGAAAAGGTGAGACGTGCTCTAATCAACTACCTCGAGGATTTATTCAAAAAAATGTCCTCTCCAAATAACCTCCAGATTTCCATCGAAAATTGTGCAGAAGCCTGGCTTGGGGATCCAACCAACGAGGCATACCAGATACTTAAAAAGCAGATGACAGCAACGTGGGGAACAGAGCCTTTATTCGTAAAAGAAGGTGGGTCCGTGCCTTGCGTAAGGACGTTAGAGAGAATCTTTGATGCTCCAGCCGTCCAAATTCCTTGTGGTCAGTCTACAGACAATGGCCACTTGGACAACGAAAACTTGAGGATCAAAAACTGGACCAATATGGCAGAGGTGATCTGCAATGTATTTAAAAGACTATAATGATCAGTAGTTGTATTTATTAAACGACAATGTCATTTTCAGGTAGTGCGGCTGAATAGCGAGATAGTTATAAAGGGATCAACTTTAAGATTCCTTGTCTGAACCCTGTTATGAAGGGAAGAATATTGCTTACTTCCTTTGCTGGATCTCTAATACCAATTAACCTTTAGAATGTCAGGATCTGATCCGCTTGGTACTGCCGACTATAATAGTATTCCACCAGATATTGTGCAAACGGCCTTACCGTTCCTGTCTCCTGAAGACATTAAGAATCTGTCTCATACAAACAAGTATTTCCACAAATTATTGAATTACGAGTCCTCTGATACTCTATGGCATGATCTCTTCCATAAAGCTTACGGAATGCCCCTAAGTAACGATGAGCCGTTTCAAACCGTCAGTTCTGGGGAACTAAGAACATGCGGTGAAGTGATCATGTTGCAGGATTTCCCGTCACTAACATGGCAAGAGCGTTTCAAAGTGCGATCTGAGCAGGTCAAATTGTATACATGGGGATGTCTCAAGCACGGGAGGCTGGGGTTTACCCCAAACTCAAACCCAAACCTTTCTGATGACAGCCTCAATAGTGCTGGAATGAGAATCAAATACGGCGTCAATACTCCAACTATATTGCCCTGGTTTCAAGAAAACTGTTCAACTGATAACAGTGCGATAGTACAGGTATCAAGCGGTGGGTTCGCTTTCCAAATTCTGACAAGAGCGGGAAAATTGTACTCGACCGGTTCCACCTTCACTGGAGGGCACAACGGACCTGGTCCTTTAGAAGGTCAGCATGATTATGACCCGTTCAGAGAGGCCGTGCATAGTCTAGAGAGTTCGTTTACTAGACATGGAGGTCTAGGGATTCTACCTGTTGTGTTTAGTGGATCTGCTCATGGTCGAGTAGTTCATCATGGTGCGACACCAACCGCAGGCCCCCACCCTAACATATACCAAGATCTTGAGGACATGGAGAAGAGCGCAAGCGAAACTATCCCAGGAAACAGCTACATAAAAAGGATGCTGATTCGTAATTGCTTCGAAATTTATACTAAGGATGTTCATTCTTTTAAAGTGGATAAAGAGAAGCTTGATTCTATAAAGTTTGTTGCGGTCTCCTCTGGAAGAAGCCACTTTTTGGCCCTGGACGAACACAATGATCTTTATTCGTGGGACACTCCCAATTCCGACTATGGCATAAAGCTTAATTTCCCAGGACTGCCTTCCAGAGATACCAATCCCATATGGAAGATTGGTTCAGGTTGGGACCTGAATTGCATATACATCTACAAAGTTGGCTTGGTTGTATGGAATAAGCGAGAAGCTTTGAAAAAGGAGGAACTCTCCTCTAATGTCCACTACGTTATAATCCCTAATACGGCTGACATCAGTGGGCCTACTAGAGTAGTGGATTTTGCATGTTGTCAGGGAGACTGCGTATTCTTCATTAAGAACGACCGAAAAGCTCTTTGGATCTATTCTAATGGAATAGTGCAGCAATTGCATGTCCCGGTTGATGGGGAGCTGGTAAAAATTACTGTCTGTTTTACAATATTGGCTTTGTTTACCAGCCAAAAGTGCTACACTATCAAAATTAAGAGTAACAAGTTAGATTTGGACTCATTGGTAGAATTACAGCTGGACGAACCGGACGATCGTATAATATCCCTCGCAACCGGGGACTATCACACAGTTGCGCTAACGACGAAAGGCCAAATATATACTTGGGGACTGGAAAGCCAGCTCTGTGGATGCCTCGGATTAGGTTCGCCAGAGAGAGTTATCGATGATGAACATAGAGGGAGGTGGGATAGCACAAGAAATATGAGAGTTGATCGACCAACCCGGATAAAACTCGATAGTAGCTATACCTGCGTTGCCGTTTGCGCTGGCGGCTGGCAATCTGGAGCTTTAATAATGAGGAGATGAAGAAGCTGGACAATCTACGTAACTAGTTTGTAAACAAAAAAGGGCATGAAATTCCACTTCAAATCAAGCCTAGGTTCTTGGCGTGGAAAGTAGCATGTTCGGGTACAAACGTGCTGATGAAATAATAGGAATGATCAAATCCGTCAACCAGTTTGACCTCAATCTTTCCCTCCCACGATGTGCCTTTGGCGGCCTCCAACAACAATTCTGGTTTAAGATTGCTCTCCAGAAAAGTATCCTTATTGCCTTGATGAATTAATATCCTACCAGTACCTCTATTGGAAACATGCTTAACTAGTTCACAAGGATCGTATTGAGCCCAGAGTGACGTGTTTTCTGCCCCCAGATATCCGCTAAATGCCTTCTTGCCCCATGGGACCTTGGAAGGGTTTACTATCGGCGCAAACGCAGAGCATGATTTGTACCGGTTGGCGTCATAGTTCTTCAAAAATCCTACCAAAGAGCCATATCCACCCATCGAATGGCCAGTTATTCCCACATTGTCTAGGAAATCCAGATTAGAATCTTTCCCAAAGTACTCGTCTAATGACGTAGGAAGCTCCTTATGAATATAATCATACATTTGATAATGCCTCTTATACGGCTCTTGAGTCGCATTCACGTAAAATCCAGCCCCAAGACCAAAGTCCCAGGCCTTTTCTGGATCGTCAGGAACACCTTCACCCCGAGGGGAAGTATCTGGGAACACTACTAAGAACCCATATTTGTCGGCCTGAATCTGCCAAAAAGCCTTCTCAGAAGCATTTTGAGGAGTACAAGTTAAACCAGAGAGATAGTAAATGGCAGGTATTAGCTTTTTTACCGTTGAAGAGTAGTATTGCTTGGGTAGGTAGATGTTCACATCCATGGACACTCCAATAATCTGCGAAAAGTGAGACATCTTTAACAGTTTTCCTCCGCAGGTAGCGGTTTCTTGGTTGACTTTGAATGACATGTTGATTCCACTTGAGTTTGTCTTAGTTCAGTCCATCGTATTGTGATCTTAGTACTCTTCCAGTTGCTCTTCTTATAAGGGTTCCCTGGAAGCGAGCCGGTGGACGAGCTCGCGCCATCAATTATAGTACACTATAGACTTGTATAAACTACTGACTAGCGACTTTTCACTTCTTAGTCTTGTTTAGTTTCGAACGATTCCTTCTCCTGATGGTCCTCAGGTACCTCTGCATTCTCTAGTTTTTTATCTTGTGAAGCTTGCGAATCCTGCTCTAGGGATATCTGCTGCTGAGTGCTTTGCTCCCGGGCGCTTTGTTCCTGGTTTTCTTGATTCTGGGTGCCTCGCTCCTGACTGTCCTGGCTCTGGGTGCTTTGGTCTTGGCTTTCTTGAGCCTGGTCCTCCTGAGCTTGGTCCTCCTGAGCTTGGTCCTCCTGAGCTTGGTCCTCCTGAGCCTGGTCCTCTTGCTTCAATTCGTGGTCTGCCTGTGATTCCATATCCTCGTCCTCTTCATCTGCATTGGCGAAATCAATTGGATCAAATTTCATCCTCAGCCTATCTCTGACATTGGCCTCCTGTGGAGTCGGGTTTCTCAGCGTCACATTAATTTGGTCCACATTGTGTTCCCTGACCAATGGTTTGATGACGTCGTTCACACGTCTGCGTCTCAGCTCAATTCTGGAGCGTAATGGCTTGTAGTACGCAATTCCCTTTTTGTCATTCAAAACAAGAGCTAGCTCGCCAAAGCTTCCCGAGTGCCCTTGATGTGGCACCTGCTTCATGTCAAAATCTCTCAGCCTTTTGAACTTATATACTTTGCCCTCCTCAACACCAGTCTGCAGATTCTCACCAATCTTCTTCTCAATTTCCTTTGAAAGACCTTCAGAGCTCTGAGTGTCTGTTGTGTACATTGAGATCCATTCGTCCTCTTCTAATTCCACAGGACGGAAGATTGCTGTAGAAAGTGCATACTTCTTCTTTTCGGCGGCATCCAGTGCAGCACTACCCACAAATCTCAGCGTGAAGTAACTTTGATCAAAAGAAGCTGTGTCTGGCAAAAGATTCCACGTCTTGACAGCATGTACTTTCTTCTTGACTGGATGTTGTAATTTTGAAAGATCTTTGGTCATAGCGTCAAACCCATTTTCAACCTTTTCCACTATTTGGGCTGCACTCAACAGTTCTTCACTATCCTCCATCTTGGACGCCGTTCTTTTCTTATCTTCCTCGCTTTGGCCATGGGAAGTAATTGCAGTTGATACGTACTCGGTACGTCTTAGGAAAGTAACCTTGGACATATCCGTCTTAGGTAGCTTATCAGCACCAGGTGCCCTCAACAGCATTCTGTCCTCTGGAGCCAGCTTTACGCCCTCCAGTTCGTAAAGGTACTTTGTATCCATATTATTCAGCATACCAGGGATCTTCATTAAGTCCATTGGCATCCCAAGATCATCGTTAATCTTTATCAGGGGAGTAACAGACGTTTTGCTGTAGAGTGATGTGATAAGTTCCGCCGAATCTGCGTCCTCTTCTGGGTTCACCTTATACTTGAGTAGTTTAGGAGGGAGCAGTGGAGGGGGCAGATTATTTTGATATTTGATCTTGGCAATATAATCCTGCTTTCTAGACATCCTTGAACTCTTGGATACCGCGTCTTCAATTCTATTGTTTCTCTAAGTACTCGACTTTCTTTCAACAGTTTTTCACTATTAGGTAAATGTATAAACTACTTTAAAGACAAACCAAAGTGAAAAACATTGAACAGCTAAATCGCTACAATCTGCGTACTTTGACATTCACCGGCTTGTACAAATGCAGGCCGAGATACCAGAGAGGCTATATTAATACTCCAGATGGCTCATGGTTGGCACTTTCACAAAACTTTTGGTATAAACAAAAACTACTTACATGAACATTTCAAGAACTGGGCCTATTTTGTGATCATAATTCATATCTTGGTATCGTTTACAACGCTCTCATAACTGGATCTCACGGATCATATTGATGTGTTTAATACGCGCATCATTGCTCATCGTCCTTAACAGAAATAATCTTTTCAGAAGTCTCAACTTTGGGTTTGCCATTGTCCGCTGGAGTGATCTTGTTCTCAGACTTGACGAGCACTGTGCCATTGTTGTAGTACGTCTTTGTCTTCTTAAGCTCCTTCTGACCCTCCGGAGTGTAGGTGTAGGTGACGTACTCAGAAGTACCGACAACTTTCTTATCCTTGTCGTTGCTGAGAGCAGTTGTCTCAAGCATTACATCCTCTGGTGTGGAAAGTTTGAGTTCTTCTTCAAGCACAGCTTTTGGCTTGCTAGCCTTCTCGCGAACTAGTTGGTTCATATGGCTTTTCCACGTCAAATATCCGGTATACTCTGGAAAGAACAACCCATATTTATGGTCTCTGTCACCTTCGACCTTTTCCTTTGTCAACACGTACTGCAATTTCTGCTTCTGGTCTGCCAATCTTTCCCTGACCTCTTTCTCAGGGAAGAGGCACCTCCACCAGCCCTTTGTATTCCACACAGAAAGTCCTCCAATGTTGCTACACTCGGTGAACTGCTTTTCACTTGGGGTCCTGTAGTTGTAGAGACCTGTAATTCCCTGTCTGACAACCTCATCAGCAGTAAAAGGCTCATCCATCAGATACTTCACCCTGTTAGGATTACCATATCCCCCAGGCAGCCCTACAACATCTAGCAGCGAACCCATCGCATCAGAGGCACTCATCACAAAGTTGTCCCACATGTCCCGGTCGTGGTGGTCCCTGGACCCAGAAAGCTGGCTCAAAAACTTGTCAGGATTATCCAACGCATGGGACCACAACGAAGAGGAGTCCCTCCATATCGATGACATTGAGTCTGAAATGGATCCCAACCGATCGGAAACAGGATCTTCCAATTCCTCTTTCAAAATCCGTTCGTTGACCTTTTCAACCTGCTTATCATCGTTTCCACCAAACAAACCCATGATTACTGTATAATTTATGGCTGATTATGATAGGTTCCTAGCAAAGTTGTCACTTACAGAAGGACCTTATTATACCTTACATAGAGTCGTACATCACATGATTTCAACCTAATGCTACTAGTACACCGGTCAAAGACCTATTCAAGCATCCAGACCATCGTTCTCCCCTTCCTGATCCGACAGTTCGCCCTCTGAGTGTCGGTTGTCGTCTGGAAGGTCTGGCACTCGATTGAGCTCTTCTATTTCTCTCAGCTGTTCTTCGACCTCTGGATCTTCATGGTCCTCGTCCTCCTCGAGGTCTTCGTCCTCCTCGGGGTCTAAATCCGGCTCTTCCTGCTTGTCCTCGAAGGGCAGGGTCTGTTGGTTCTCGATTCTTGTAGTATATCTGACCTTGTTCTCCTTCACCAGTGTTCTGAGATTCTTAGTTTGTGGTACAACGTCCTCCAGAAACGAGTAATTTTCCTTACGGGATACGGTATCTGCCATATTCTTGTAGCTAAGTCTTACACTCTTTGCTGTGGAAGTCTTCCCCGACAAGTACGCCAGCTGTATCATTTCCTCTGTCATCGACTGCACAAACAGCTCAGTTGCAAACGCGGCGGCTGTGAACGCGTTACCAGCGGTCACAATATACTCGGGATCGCTACGTGCCATCTTTCTAACCTTGGAGATCGGTAGTCGTGGTTGGCTTTTCTTCAACCTCTCTATCACATTCTTCTGTTCTTCTGAAATCGTGCCAGGACCAGTCAAGGATTGAGGCTCGTCTACTTCCATAGGCTGTACCACGCCTTCACTAGCATTTAAAGTTACCGGATCGGCCATAATCGCTCCAAAGTGTTATTCTTCCAACTTTCAACTGTTCTTGAACAATGATTACTCGCGTTGATTATACCATTCTACCTAGAGTGATAGTAAAAAAAACGTTCAAAAATGAACCTTTCTGACCACTAGGGAGCTCAATTGGATGGTCAATGGGTAATAAGAGTACCAGAAATCGATTAAACGCAAAATTGAAGTCCAACTCGGTTCAAATTGGGTCCATCTGAGCTTAAAATCGCTGTTTGTCCGGTCTTCACGAAGCCTTCCGGACGATTTTCAAGGCCGGCTTTATCAAGGAGCCATTCGATCTACTACTTCTTGAGAAGTCGACCACCAGTGAGCCACCAGGAGAGGCTTAGGACTGATTTGAACTGATTTTGAACACGTTGTTTAGTGGTACTAGTGGGTGCGAGAGGACTGGCAAGTCTCTCGATTAAAATGTCACAAATTTCAGCCGTTCAGAGGAGCTCATCAAAACGACAAAGCAGCTCAGATGATGGGAGCGTGGTTAGCGCTCCAATTAAGCGACATGACTCTGATCGGAGCGCAAATGTGTGTGGATCGTTAGATTTTGAATGTATTTCGGTGCAAGAGCTTGAAGAGCTCCTGCAAAGGCATCTCGCTACTCCTTTGCCCGAGTGTGAAACGATGTTTCCTTGGTTGCATAGCTATTCGACTACCTCACCGCCCGCCTTTCGCAACGGTATGTCTGTGGTTCGCTCACAGCCGATGTCAGACGGCTGGATTCAAAATTCGGGGATTCTTAGGTGCTCCATGGACCCTCATGACTTCCTTATGACCTGGGGCAACGATAAGAGTCACCAGTTTCGTCGCAATGAGATCAGCGAGTCGGCTCTAATTTTGAGAGAAGTGATCACCCGTGAGCTTGTCGGGGTCAAGGAAGTGGTGGATGAGAATGATTTGAACGATGCTGTTCAGCTGTGTCTGCAGTATAACGTGCTTCCGTTTCTAACTACAGACGCCTACGCAAGGGAGACTTATGGCTGCAAGAAAGGCGTTTCTGTCTCCAACAGTCATCATTCTACTTCTCCGCATGCGCCTAAACAACCTGGGTCATTCCGCAGATTCGACATACAGCCCGCCAAAATGCTGGAGATGTCAAGCTCTATTATCATATACTGTTTTGAAGTCGAAGACTATCATAATTGTTTCAAGAAGCCCTGCCGGAAGTGCCATCAAATGGCTAAAGTTTTGCGGATAGCCTTGAACCTGATTCAAAGGAGTTACGGAGAGAAAATTGAGTATAAAGTGGATATTAAGATCTTGCGATATGGGTCGATAGATGAAATTCCAGCATCTTTGATTGGCACTGCACCAATGAGAACGTCGACATTGAAGAAAGTTAATCCACAACAACTGGTGTCTCAGTTTGACGTCGAATCCTTCAATAACTGGGACAGAGGCCTTCTCTACCGAGAGCAATTGGAGATGTCAAAGATGTCTTCCGCGTCACCCGTCGAGGAAACACGCTCTTTATGGTGTGGAAACTGCACCGATTACCAGGTATATAAGCTACTGAAGAAGTACGGGAAGCTGAATGAAGGCCTCCCGTCTCATCCCCCATCATTTTCTGAGAATAATTCAATTGTACAATTAATGAGCATTAAATTTAATCCCGAAGAACAAGAGACAATCGACGCCAAATTTTTCAATATTACTAACCCAGAGAAAAAATGGCGTTTAATGATACGATGCACTGAAAATTCTGTCTTACCGTCATTGGAAAAGCTTTGGGAATGTCTGGGACATGCCTCGAACAGTAAGACATCGAAATATGTTGAATTAACTTTTCCCAGCTCAGGTACCATAACGCTGGGTTCACTTAATATTAACTCCATCAAAGTTCTTTTGAACACCTGTTTTGTTATTTACCAACTCACATCAAGGAGCAGCAGTGGGGTCTTGATCTACTGCTCCGATGGGTACACGGAGACTTCCTTTTTACTCGTGTCCTACCTCATATTTCTTTGGGACTTGCCACTTGAAGACACTTTAATAAGATTGCACAGCGAATTTGAGCGACCATTCTTTCTCTTTCACATGGATCTACAAGTCCTCGGACATCTTCAGACACTGTTGAGAAATTTTAGCCCACAGAGGGTCGAGAACGCTTTTCTCTTTGAAAAACCTTCCAGTGGTCAGCTACAACCACTAGATATCACGCCAGAGATGTTCAGCAAAGTATTTCTGTTCAGAATACCGCCAGGCTCCGATTTTTCAAACTTGAAAGGACCTTTACCATCCCGCATACTGCCGCATATGTATTTGGGCTCCCTCGAGCATGCACAGTCCCCAGAACTACTACGAAAGCTGGGCATCAATTACATTGTCTCTGTGGGGGAGACTCTCTCCTGGATTGATACTTCAAATCAAAGGAATAGAGCTTTCTCATCACCTATACCCGCGCCCGTGTCGAAGCCAATAAACAATGGGTCACGGAACCGGGGCTTTAGCTTGGAAACACCAGGGAAAAGCACTGTTATGAAAAATGAAGAAAGTAGCGATAGTTTTATTGACTTTTTTGAGAAAGATGAGTTCAAGGTCTTGAGAGTCATGAATCTAGGCGATAATGGAAAAGACACACTTACGCATCAACTAGAACGTATACTGACCTTCATTGATGAATGTCATAAAAATAATGGGAGGGTGCTCGTTCACTGTATGGTGGGCGTTTCGAGATCAGCAACCGTCTGTATCGCCGAGTGCATGAAAAGATTACGATGCGATGTGCTACGGGCTTACATATTTGTAAGAGTGAGGCGGCTGAATATCATCATCCAGCCGAACTTGATGTTCATGTATGAGTTACTAAAGTGGCAGGAGCAGCATTCTCGGACAAGAGACATTGATTGGCATATAATATGTCGCTCAATATCGGAACTGAACACGAACTATATATAATGCTCAACATCCTTCATCTTTATTGGTGCCAATAATGAATATTTTAATCTAATTACACGCAGCTTGCTGTATCTAATCTAAAGAAGCATACTTCAAAAGATTCTCTGGAATGACATCGTACAACTTCTTTTCTTTCAACCACTGCTTGGAAAAAACCCGTTCAGCGTACTTGTGACCGGAGTCGCAGAGAATGGTTGCAACGTTAGCACCTTCAGGTAGTTTTTTGGCTACTTTACAAGCAGCGACAACGTTCAACGCCGAAGTACCACCCAGATATAGTCCCTCTTCATCTAATAATCTGTACAACATGACGATGGATTCTTCATCTGGCACAAAAACAGCATCATCGATTATATCCATAGATGCCTCTAAATTCTTGGTAATTCTGCCCTGACCGATTCCCTCAGTGAAGGAAGAGCCTTCGCGATCCAATGTACCCTTTTTCACGTAAGAATAGACAACAGATCCAGGAGGATCGGCTGCAACAAGCTTACATTTGCCTCTGGTAGCCTCTTTTAAGTACCGAGCCACACCAGTGAAGGTACCACCAGTCCCAGTTGAGCAAGTGAAAGCATCGCAGGAATATCCGTTGTTGATTAACTGCTCGTAGATCTCTGGTCCAGTAGTGTGATAATGGGATTTCCAGTTAGCAGGATTGTCAAATTGATCGGTCCAAACGGCGTTAGGTAGTCTTGCAGCATGGTCCCTCGCTCTGTTGTTGAAGTTTAATGGGTCGCTTATGGGGCAAACAGGAACTGGGTATACTTCTGCACCTAAAAACTTCAGTAGGTTGATTTTTGCAGCGGACTGAGTATTGGGCATGTAGAAGACGGAGCGGTATCCACGGGCTCTAGCAATGTGAGCTAAACCAATGGCAGTGTTACCGGCTGACCCCTCGACAATTGTAGGATCGGGTTTGTTAGGGTCGACTTGACCAGCTCTTTCAGCTTCTTGGACTAAGTACAATGCAGCACGATCTTTAACGGACCCACCAGGATTTTGGAACTCGGATTTACCCCAGATGTTCCTTCCAATTTCCTCTGAAAGCTTTCCAAGTCTTATCAAGGGAGTATTGCCAATTGCATCGGTGAGTCCCTTGACAGCCACTACGGGAACTTTTTGTAATGACATGGTAGTCAATTTTGTTTAGTTAATGGCTAGAAGGTGTGGTTGTGACAATAGATAACGAGTCATTTACGTTCATATACTACTCGCGTTAATATAAAAATATGAAATATCTAAGATTATAGACATGAGGTATGTACAGGTATCAGAGAATGATTGCTAGATTCACGCCGTAGAATCAGCATTCCTGATGGGTCTTTGGCTCACAAAAGCGTAGCCACCTCCTTTCTTCGGTCTTTGGGCCTCTGTAGCATTGAACTCGGTAACCTGTTCTAGCAGAAAAGACACAGAACTTTTCTCAAGCTCATCGTTCCAATCAGAGCTCTGATTCTCCTTTAGGAACTTCCTTATTGCAAGGATTTCTGTAGCCAACTGCTCTTGGCTCTTACCAACAAGCATTTTCTTTAGACTTTTGAGCGTAAGCGCATTGTATCTCTTGTTGGAAGCTTCGTCGTTCAAGGTATTTTTCACCAGAAGCCACAGCTTCATGTTTCCTCTGTTGAAGTTGCCCTGTTCATCTACCACCGGAGTGTTGACGAGCTCTAATATGGATTGTCTGGCCTTATCACCAATTCTGGGCTCCAGATGCAGTACTCTGGTGTATCCTCCATCTCTTCCAGCGTACCCCGGGGCTATGTCGTTCAAGAGCCGGCTCATTAGTTTCGAATTGTCACCGGACAGGAAAAGCCTCGATTGAATCTCAGACTTTAGAGGGGATTCAGGGTTGGCATTCACTTTTTTAGCCCATGTAATAACCCTTTCTGCAACACGGGAAGCTTCTTTGCATTTTTCATGGGTCGAAATGATACTCCCATGCTGCAGTAATTGTGTAACCATGTTCCTCAAGAGGGCATCCCGGTGGGGCTTAGTTCGCGAAAGCTTCCTTGCAAGTCCAACAGTCATCGTTTAGTGCTTAGACAGCTTCCAAAAGTTCCTCAATCGCTCCACAGGACTCTGTAGTTGGTCTTAAAGTGATCGAGAGATGGTCAAAATTTGAACAATAACAGGTGAAAAAACATGATCACCGAAAACGTTCATGAGAATATGATCGTAACAGCACCTAATCGGCACCATTGAGGACTCTACAGGTCTTTACAAGAAGGTCTAACGAGTCTTAAGCTGTATCCCAGAACTTGAACGAGCTCAAACAATTAATTTCAGCGTTTTCTGCTGTTGTTTTCACCACTTGTAGCACTCTTGAAGCTGAAAAATTCACCAACTTTGACTAACTACTACAATGAACAGCATCTCAGGTGAAAAGCACAAGTAGTAGGGCATTTATCAGCGGAAATGGTGTTAGATCCTTCAAGGTATCAAGATAGAAGAACATGGAAGATGACTCCTGCCATGATCAGAGCCCGTCAACCCTTTTTCAGACGTAACATGATTGGGCTCGGGATTCTACTGGGCGTAACCGGTGGTGTTTATGCGTACACCTACAACTTCTTGCACAAGGATAACGATTTTGCAGATGTGCCTATCCCACCCATCAGCGAGGAAGAGCTGGCGCAGTTGAAGAAGGAATACGAGGTGCTAAAGGCCAACAGAGAGCAGTAAAGGCCCTCATTGGATGCCTGTGTAGCGGGATATATACGTGTAAATAGGACATAAGATTAGGATCCGGCTTGAGCTTTTGGCTCTAGTGTGTTTAGGTCTCTATAAGAAGAGCCTCCATATTTCACTTTGTTTACAACAAAGGTTTAGGCGAATACAAAAACATTGACGAGAAGTAGACAATGGCTCGCATCAAATATACGCTGGAAGACCAGGTGGTGCTTATTTCTGGAGGCTCGCAAGGTTTGGGCAAGCAATTTGCTTCAAAATACTACAATGAGAGCACCCGTTCGAAGATCGTGATCGTGAGCAGAGGTGCCGAAAAGCTTCGCAAAGCCATTGAGGAAGTTACCGGTGGGGAAGTGAGTCCTCGTCCATTGACTAAGACTAGCTCCTGGTCCGAGAAGGACAGAATTGCGTACGTTGCGTGCGATTTATCGGATCACAAGGCTGTGTCGCAGCTGTTTGAAATCCTAGAGGCCAACAGTTTCGCTCCTACACAGTTCCTGGCGTGTGCTGGTGGATCAACTCCCAAACTCTTGAAGGACCTCACAGGAGAAGAGTTAGATGCAGGCGTTAGAATGAATTATTTTACTGCTTTGTTTCTTGCCCACAAGGTGGCTCAATTGTACCCATCCAGCCATCTCGTGCTGTTTTCGAGCGAAACAGCATTCTTCCCCTTCATAGGCTACGCGCAATACGCCCCCTCCAAGGTCTCTATCAAGTCCCTTGTCGGAATTCTAAGGCAAGAGCTACCTCACGCAAGAATCTCGTGTGTCTACCCTGGTAATTTCGAAAGTGAAGGCTACGCTTTAGAAGAGCTGGCTAAACCCAGCATCACAAAGCAGATTGAGGGTGCGTCGGAAGCCATTTCATGCGAAGAGTGCTGTAACAGGGTTGCGCGCAGACTCTCACAGGGCTACGACGACGTAACAGTTGATTTTATTGGGTGGGTATTGATGAGCACCGACATGGGGCTCAATAAACATGAAAACTACTCCTTCTTGTGGTTTTTACAATGGATCCTGGGCACTCTCGCCAATCTTGTTGTTGTTCCAATATACATGTTATTCTGCAAGTACGACATCAGAAAATGGCAAAGAAACCAAAAGAAGATGTAGCCGATCCATTGATTCTACTTAGATGACCTGGTTCAGGTCTAAACGGTGATCTAAAGCGATTTAAACCGGTTTCTCTGGTCCTCTGTCTCATCATGTGATGGTCTTGGTGAAATTTTTTGTATTATGGCGATGCGATGAGATGAGCAAGCAAGTATTGAAAATTTGATGACAATGATTACAATCAATATCAGACTTTAATCTTGATAGAAGGGCCAATTTTAATTCAGCTCGCCATGTCTGTCTATACTTGTAATACATGTGAATTGCAGTTCGAGAGCAGTCCGGCTCAAAGGGTCCATATGAAGTCTGACTGGCACCGTTATAACTTGAAAAGAAGAGTGGCTAACCTGCCCCCAATATCGGAAGAGATTTTCAACTCAAAGGTGCAGGCATTGTCCAATTTAGACCGCACAGAGTCTGATCAAAATGACAAGAAGAAGCAGTTGACGAAGAAAGAGCTGAGAAGGCGGGAAAAGGAAGCTCTGCTCGAGAAAAAGAGGCAATTGCTTAAGATTGCCGAGCAGAATGCTTTGAAAAGAATGGCTGAACAGAAGGAGACTACCAAGCAGGAGGAGGTGCGTGAACAAAAAGAGGTAGAAGAGGTTGAAGATGAGAAGGGGGATGAGGAAGAATTGACGGAGGAACAGCTCTCGGAAAAATTAATGCAGCAGAAGATCGACAACAGAGTGGATATACCGCTGACTCAATGTTTCTTCTGCACCAACAATAAGAGCTTTGAGACCGTGGATTGCAATTTGGACCACATGTTCAAAAACCACGGTTTCTACATACCGGAACGAAAGTACTTGGTAGACAGGGACGGACTTTTGGAGTATATAGCCGAAAAGATAGGGCTGGGGAATGTCTGCATTGTGTGCAACTTTGAAGGAAGATCGCTTGAAGCAGTCAGGGCGCACATGCTAGCCAAGAGACACTGCAGAATCCCATACGAAGAAGAGGACGAGAAACTCGAGATATCACAGTTTTACAATTTCACTAGCACCTACGAGAAGCATATCAAGGCGGAAGACGAAGGCGATGAAGAGGACTGGGAGGACGTTGACAGCGAAGAAGAAGAGGCTGTCGGGGATGAGGATATTCCTGAAGACTACCTCTATCACGATGGGATCGAACTTCACCTACCTACAGGTATCAAGGTGGGGCATAGGTCTTTGCAGCGTTACTACAAACAAAACTTGAGACCTGAAGTTGAACTAACAGAAGGCCAAGGCACTTTGGTTGCGGCAGAAACTCGCTCTTTCCTAACACCGTTTGATAAGAAGAACGTGCAAGTTCAACAAAGAGTCTGGCAAACCGAAGTCAAAGACAAGAAGAGACACGATAAGAGAGCTGCCAAATTCATCAACAACCAACCTCATTACAGGGACCAACTTCTACAGTAAGCCTATAATCATAACCTTTTGTATACTAAGTCAACTTTTTTCACTTTCGCGTCTAATTAATAGTTAGAAAGATGAATCGTGTCCATAGGTGAACTTCTAAAAATCTTAACTCAAAGGCCGTGAGAGCCTCTATCTGATGCAGAAGCGATTACTAGGCCTACTGGTCAGCCAATTGGTTGCAATCTCGCTGTTTTGCGCGGGTTTCTTCCCTCAAAAGAAGGTATTCAAAGGCGATGCCCAGTTTTTAATGGAGCCTACAGTACAGCAAGCGACGAATCCCGTGTTTAAAAAGCTTGTACTAGTAGTAGTTGACGCTCTGAGAAGCGATTTTTTATTTGAGGAGTCCAATTCCAGGTTTTCCTTTGTGCATTCTTTACTCAATGAGGGTTGTGCTTGGGGCTTTACAGCGTATTCAAATCCACCAACAGTTACACTGCCGAGACTGAAAGGTATCACAACGGGATCTACGCCTAACTTTTTGGATGCCATCCTGAATGTCGCAGAGGATGATTCATCATCTAATTTGAATGATCAAGATTCGTGGATTAATCAATTCCACAATCATGGTAAGAAAATTAGATTCTTCGGTGATGACACATGGTTGAAATTGTTTCCTTTGGAGTACTTTAATGAATATGAAGGCACAAACTCCTTCTTCGTGAGCGATTTTGAACAGGTTGACAACAATGTCACCAGGCATTTACCGAAACAACTAAGTAACCAGCAGGAATGGGACGTTTTGATACTTCACTACCTTGGTTTAGATCACATCGGACACAAGGGTGGACCTAAATCGCAATTTATGCCGGAAAAGCAGATGGAGATGGACGATATTGTGAAGCAGATATATGAGAAAGTGGACGATGAAACTTTGATATGTATTATGGGTGACCATGGCATGAACGACGTCGGAAACCATGGCGGCTCTTCGGCCGGAGAAACCTCAGCTGCATTAGCCCTAATCTCTCGAAAGTTAAAGGACTACCAGGCTCCCGCTAAGCAGGTTAACGTCCGTCTTCCTGTCCAAAATCGCAACACTGATGTCGACTTTAAGTATTTGAGCTCGATTCAACAAGTCGACATAGTTCCAACGTTAGCAGCTTTGTTCAACCTCCCAATTCCTAAAAACAGTGTAGGAATTGTTATAAAGGAGACTCTACAGTTATTGGAGCCTCGTATCTCCAAAATCAAACTACTGGAAAATCTTCAGCAGTTAAGATCTATCAGCATGCGACAAGAAGACCAGTTACAAGATAACTGGGAGGTTGAAAGCCTTTACCAATTAATGAGAGACATTCAAGGTGATCTCACAAGATCAGCCACTAATTATGATTATAACTTACTAGGAATAGGTCTAATCCTGTTGGTGGCCACAAGCGGCATAACAGTTGTAGGCGCTTATCATCGAATGAAGTTGAGTCAGCCATTTTTCTTCACCATGATAGTGTCACTTTTGATCGGGCTCTCAAGTTTCGGTAGCAGCTTTGTCGAAGAAGAGCACCAAATTTGGTGGTGGATCTCAACGGGTGCCGTTCTGGCATCGTCAATTTATCTTGTTGACGAAACCTACACCCATTTGATAATACTGATATGTCTAAGAGTCGTGAGGGCTTGGAACAATAGTGGTCAGAAACATTTCAGCAATAACACCGTTTTTGATATTCTGAAGCGCAATCCGTCTGAACAATGGTTTTTGAACTTCTTAACCGTTTTCGTATGTGGACTGAAAGGAACTCGAGGCGATTTTGTCGCGTTCACCTGCTCACTCTTACTTACTACCTTGTGTCTGTTATACAAGGTTACGTGGGCCGTAGTGAACCGCGAGCATGTGCCTCATTGGATGTATGAGATGGCTTTTAAATGTTGCTCTTCCTTAACGGGTGAAGCAACTGACGTTTTTGACAAAGCTTTAATACCGCTTGCTCAGCTATTCTTCCAGTGTTTTGTGGCATGCGTTCTCGTTACAGCGGTAGCTTCTAAATTGAATAAGACTAAAAACACGCATTTTACCACTACATTTATCACATTGTTGCTGATCTTCCAGTCTCAGTCTCCAAACATACCTCTCTTTTTTGTTTTCGAAGTACTTAAGGACTGCCTAGACAAGATCTTAAGCAAAAGGTACAGCTCAAACGCCTTCATGGTCGCCGCAGTTTCGCTGGTATTGCAGTACTTCACTTTTTTCCAATTTGGAGGCACCAATTCCATCGCCACAGTGGACCTATCGAACGCATACAACGGTGTCTCTGAAAATTACAATATCTATGTCGTTGGATTCATGATGTGCGTCTCTAATTTCGCACCTTCCATCTACTGGTCCACTTTCACTTGGAATCTGCTATACAGAGATGACAAAAAGTGGGTGAATTTCTTCTACAACAAGTTAACATTCCTGGCTTTCAATTGCGTCTCAGGCTGCTGTCTCATGCTCGCGTGCATTGCTCTACGATTCCATCTTTTTATCTGGAGCGTTTTCAGCCCCAAATTGTGCTATTACGCTACTTGGAACATATTCATGAACCTGCTAATTGGATGGATACTAGAGATACCACTGGCGCTCGCCAATTGATTACTTCGGGGTATTTTGAAGCTGTTGACAGCGAAATCTCATCGCTAGCCAGTAACCAGACGTTTCTCGTGATTTTTTATTAAGAGCTTGTTTTTCCAACTTTCTGTTCAAGATGCTTTCAAGACATGATTTGAACCAGCCAAAAGGGCTGACTTGCAACCAACAAGGATCCCAATTAACCCAAGTTACATGTTTCGCTTTGTACCCAGACGCCTATTCTCCCACTCACGCTTTATTCTACAGGAAAGCCCCTCCTCAGCGGTCAAATCGTCATGTCCAGCAGGCACTGTTCTATCTCTGAATGTGAAGAAAACAGGCAAAGACCCAGTGGCATTAGAAGACAGCGAGTACCCAGCCTGGCTGTGGGAAGTCTTGGACACAGAAGCGCAGCGGAGGAAACTGGCAGAAGACCCATTGAAGCTTCGGAAAAAACAGATCAGAAAGTCCAACAGATTGAAGATCAAGCAGAACAACTTCTTGCAACAGCTGTGAAGCATCAGTGACAACTGAAGAGACATGTAAATACCGGCCCCAGCGACCTCATCGACCCTGTATACACTATATAGACCGTTAAGAAGGCATCATTACAGACGAACAGCAGCTTCTTTATAGTGAACTACCTTTGAGATGCTTTGAGCCTACAAATGAACTTCTAAAAGAGATAGACCTGGAGGCCTGGTCACTTTGAGAAGGTCTGGGAGCGAGTTCGTAGGTTATTGAATATGCCAGTAGAAGATCACCCAATTTTCCGCGCCAATTCAGCCAATTTGAGTGGCTCAGACCGGTTTTTCCTCACCACGAGCGATGGGACCCGGGCAGTTTTGATCCAGGACTCGACAGTGAGGTGGTGTAACGTTTGTGAGCCTAGTTATCACTCAATGCCCTTGGAGCGTCCTTTTAATGATGTTAAACATGTTATAATGTCGAAAAATGGCGAATTTCTTTGTCTCTACAGCGGTACTGAGTTGCGAATCATTGAAATCCCTTGGGCCTATGTCGACGTATCCACTATTACAAGCGCTTTTCAAGATTATTGCTTTACTGAAGAGAAATCAGCAATTAGGCAAGTGCTCTTCCATCCATTGGCGTATCAGCAAGAGACAATCGTTATCCTGAAAGACGACGACACAATCAGTATAATGAACTGGAAGGATCATGAGGACTCGGAACCGGACGTGATCAATTTGTCGAACGGTACGTATAGTTTGGACGCATCCATTACGGACATTAAGGCCATCACATTCGGTCAGGATGGGTTGACGTTGTACGCACTAAGCGCCAGCGAAGGCGCTGACATCTACGCTTTTTATCCGTGCCTGGCGCCAAGGCTGAGGTTTAAGAAGGGCAACTTGGATCGCCTCATGTACAAGTCTTTAATCCAGTATGAAGGACTAAACCTTGACACCGAACCGGAAGTGAAAAGGAACACAATTAGACAGTTGAAGTTTGTCTCTGAACTGCAAAAGGAGGAAAAAGTTAAACAGACCCTTGAAATACCGTTGGGTCGACGCCAAGTAAGGGGTCAGGGACCCTTCACTATAGCGCCATTTCCCGAGCAAATATACAGCTCCACAGGTACAGCCATCTTATCACTTCCGATTGGCGAGCAGAACGAACTACTCGTTGTTTTATTTGACGATGGAAATGTAGCTATTTTACTCCAGGATCTAGAGCCAACGATGAACTGGCACTGCGATGGCTACAGCCATAACGCTTCTTTGGCATTGGTTGAGCTCCTCAACCTCAAGTCCAATGATATCCTACAGGTAGTTTTAAGAAACGATAAATTTGGAAGCTTTACGGTATTAACTTCCGAAGGGGTATATTCTATCGATACCAGCAAATGGTCTAGTGTGATGGATAGCTGCTTGGCAGATTCCGATCTGAGTCGAGTCGCTGAACTCGAATTCAGGAGTGAAGTTAGCTTCACGGCTCTCAGCGGAAAACACAAATCTGCGGCTTTCTGGGGTGCAACCACTGAACAATCCTTCATCAGCGTGTCAAACTCTGAAGTGAAGGTCGAAAATATATCCACAGTTACAACTGTTCCACACAAATCTGCTTCCCCAGAAAATGAAAGCCGATGTGAGAATAATACTTACGAACCAACATACTCACAACCAGCCTCTGAGATTATGCATTTGAACCAGAAGTTTCAGAAAGAATTGGCGAGGCCACCAAGCAAGCTAATTCCACCCAGAGAAAGACAAATGCCCTTGAAAAACCCATCTAATGAAGTACAATTGGAATTGCTGACAGAGCTCTCGAAGGATCTGTTCAGCAAGATAGCACTCGGTCAAACCGTAGGCGCGACTTTGCACAACAGGATATACGAACAAGAGCTGGACCTCACGCGTCAGCTAAAAGCCAGCGCGGAACTGATGGAAAAGCAACAAGACATTCTCGTCCATTTTGACTCGCAGTCGGTACGTTCTCAGGCCCTTCGCACCCGAGGTTCCACTCTATTATCTCGCTTTGAGAAGTTCAGAGACCACTTGACAGAAATCCACAGTTCGCAAAAGTTTAAGGACTTCAACATCAGCAAAAAAGAGAGTGACTGGTTTAAGGAGATCAGGAACCAAGTGCTGGCCTTCAACAGTTATGTGCATCACCAGAAGCGCCTCCAGGAGCAACTGCTCCACCTAAAACAGGAGATGGTTCGGATCGCTCAGGCGACCGACAACCAAGAATCCCAGGCCCGCGACGAATGGCTTGAGCTGCGCCACATGCTTGAAGAAGACACAAGAATACTACAGGATTGCAACAGCCAATTGAACACTGCATCACGCCAGGTGCCCGTCCTTCCCGAGAGCGCACGCTCAGCTAAGTAAAACTATAAACATAACAAACTTTTGATATTTTCAGAAATCAGTGACTCTCCCATTGAATGAGTAGTCGCCATACTTTAGCGGATCCTGTTTTGGCCCACCAATCTCGCCGGTCTCTGGGTTCTTATCGCCTTCGAACTCAGGAAGAGTCTTCGAAAACTCCGGAGAAAACGATCCAATGTCGTTCTTGGTCAACAATGGAGAATTCAAGCTCTCCTTTGTTGAATCGCCTGCGACCTCCCGGTTATATGCCTCTATAGCTTCCTGGGACTGGGCAATTTTCTGCAAACGCTCGAACTCCTCCTGTTCTTCCTTGGGTAACTTTGGGGGACCAGGGGTTGCCTTCGTGTTCAAACATCTCACTCCCGCCCTACTGCATGTTCCAGCGTACCTTCTAGCTGCCGATAGCATCCTAAATGGCCTGTTGAATCAAACAAAGGGACCATTGAAGAGTTCCTATCAACCTTGTTCATTAAGTGAATTTTGAAACTTCACGTGTCTAGGCTTACTGTGGCTCTAAGAAGTACACCTTATAAGATAAGAGGTGAATATATAAAGGTCGAGCTATTGATCAGTCTGCTGGTCAATTGACAATCAGTTACTGTATTTTCGATCATTATATGTCCAGGAACATTGTAAGAAATATCAGAAATATGACTGTTGTCAGACCGAAGATTGTACCCAACAAATATTTCACGGCTAATGTAGCCAAGGATGTTTGGTCGTTGACGAACGAAGCAGCAGCCGTTGCTGCAGGGAATGCCCAGAACAAGGACAGGGAATTGATTAATCTGGGACAGGGATTTTTCTCCTACTCACCTCCAAAATTTGCCGTTAACGAGGCCAAGAAAGCGGTTGAAATCCCGCTGGTGAACCAGTACTCTCCTACTAGGGGTCGTGTGTCGTTGATCGACTCGCTCACGAAGCTATACTCGCCCCTTTACAACACAGAACTCAAATCTGAGAATATCACCGTGACTACGGGTGCAAACGAAGGAATTCTGTCGTGTTTGATGGGTATAATCAACCCAGGCGATGAAGTCATCGTTTTTGAGCCATTTTTCGATCAGTATATCCCCAATATCGAGCTGATCGGCGGGAAAGTGGTCTACGTGCCTATCAATCCGCCAAAGGACATGGATCAGCGGATCGTGAAGGGCACGGAGTGGACTATCGACTACGAACAGTTTGCCAACGCTATTACGGATAAAACCAAGGCTGTTATCATCAACACTCCTCATAACCCAATCGGAAAGGTGTTCACTCGCGAAGAGCTGACTCGTATCGGTGAAATCTGTGTTAAGAATAACGTGGTGATTATCTCTGACGAGGTCTACGAGCACCTTTATTTCACAGACTCTTTCACTAGAATAGCCACTTTGAGCCCCGAGATCGGACAACTGACACTTTCTGTCGGTTCTGCAGGCAAGAGTTTCGCGGCCACTGGCTGGAGAGTTGGTTGGGTCGTTTCGCTAAACCCTGACCTGCTCAGTTACGTCTCCAAAGCACACACAAGGATCTGTTTCTGCACCCCATCGCCATTGCAAGAAGCTGTAGCCAACTCTATCAATGACGCTCTGGAAATAAATTTCTTCGAAAAGATGAGAGACGAGTACAAGCACAAGTACGACATCTTCACCAGTGTTTTCAAAGATCTAGGTCTTCCATACACCGAGCCCGAGGGTACCTACTTCATCCTGGTAGACTTCTCCAAAATCAAAATTCCAGAGGACTATCAGTATCCAGAAGAGATTGCACAAAAGGCCAAAGATTTCCGCATCGCTTACTGGCTCATCAACGAGCTCGGAGTTGTTGCAATCCCACCTACTGAGTTCTACATCAAAGAACACGAGAAAGCTGCGGAAAACTTACTGAGATTCGCAGTTTGCAAGGACGACGAGTACCTTGAGAAGGCAGTGGATAGACTCAAGTTGCTCAAGAACTACATGTAAGCATCATATACCCTTCATTATAGATAGTTAGTTATCATCACGTGGCAAAGCATTTATAAAGTTGATATCTTGTAAGTGATAACCAATGATAACGGTCGTGCCAAACTGTTGCGTGCTGCTAGTTTTAGAGAATTGAAGACTACTTATGACCAGCTAGGCATAGATGGAGCACTCTAGTTCGCATGTCTACGTCTACTTTTGGATCTTTGGTCTGATAAATAATGTGCTTTACGTTGTAATTCTATCTGCTGCAGCAGACTTAGTTGGCCCTGAACTACCGAAATCGTTAGTATTGTTGGCAGACATTCTCCCTGCATTCATAGTCAAGCTTATTGCTCCTTTTTTCATGCATCAATTGAGATACTCTCGGAGAATTGTGTCACTAATAATGCTGAGTTGTGTGGGCATGCTTTTGGTGTCATATGGCAAACTGTCTGTGTGCCTCATGGGTATAGTGCTAGCGTCGATATCATCGGGTTTTGGTGAAGTTACATTCCTGCAATTAACGCACTACTATAAGGAAGTAGCCCTTAACGGTTGGTCGTCAGGAACCGGAGGGGCGGGGTTGTTTGGGAGTGGAATATACATGCTGTTCACCTCAGTATTTAATATTCCGGTCGGTGTTTCATTATTGTGCTTTAGTGTTATGCCATTGGGCTTCCTGCTTTATTATAGGCTCGATCAAAGTACTCACGAAACGGACTCCGCTAGTTCTACACCATTCTTGGGAGATAATCAAGAGGAGATCGATTCTCTGGTCATCGCACCTCCAACCGGTGCATCGGCATTGGTCAAGCAAGACCTGCTGGTAGATATGAAAAGAAATTTTGTGGAAACATGCTCTAGGCTGAAAAGGCTTATTCTTCCCTACATGCTGCCGCTGACCACAGTGTATCTTTTTGAATATCTGATCAACCAGGCAGTAGCACCCACTCTCTTGTTCCCTTTGGACCAAAAACATATGCCCTTCTTCTTCCACAAATATCGAGATATGTACGTCACTTATGGGACGTTATATCAGCTAGGTGTGTTTCTTTCGCGATCCACGGCACATTTAATCAGGTTGAAGAAATTGTATATGCTTTCGTCTCTACAGGGCCTCAATTTCGTGCTTGTTTGCTTCCAGTCGGTGCTATACGTTGTGTCGTCCCCTTGGCCCATCATGTTTCTGGTATTCTATGAAGGATTTCTCGGTGGAGCTGCTTATGTCAATACGTTTTTGAATATCTTAGCCGAAGTCGAGCCTGAAAGCAGAGAATTCACACTTGGTTCTGTTTCGATAGCGGACTCACTAGGTGTTCTAATCGCAGCACTGATAGGACTAAAACTTGAGCCTGCCTTATGCAATCGGCAAGTTGCTGATGGCCGACCTTGGTGCAAAATGGAATGATTCTTTCCCTCCTGCATTAAATTATATACTCATTCTGATTCCTTCTAATAATTCCTCAATAATTCTCTGATTTCGATCATTACTTTGAATTGAGCTTAACGTCCCAAAACACTGAAGTAAAGTAAGTTTATCCTGCCCGGTAACCCCATTCTCCTCCTCCTCATTAAAGATGTACATTTGGAAACTTTTGCTCGCCCCATCGTGGCTATTAATGAAATTCTGATAGTACGGCAGTACTATAGAATCCCTGAAGCATCGCAAGAAGATGTGGCTCATGGAGAGAACGTGTTGCATAGAAGTGTCTGTGAACGTCTTATCCAGCCAATATTTAGAGCTCACGCGAAAACTCCTTTCTAACGGTACGAACATCGCCAATACCTCGTAATACACCTCTTGATAGAAAATCTGCCATATTACCCCGAGCCTCTTGAGTGATGTATTCATTATGTCTTCATTTGTGTAGTTGAACACAATCTGGTTCTCTAAAATGTACAGGGAAGTGGTTAAAAACTCCTCTACCTCGTTAATAAACTTGGCGTGCGGTGAAGAGGCTTTACTATCGGTCTTCAAAGTGATGTAAAAACTGAGTAGCCTGTTCATGTCCTCTACTTTAACAGGGATTTCCCAAAGTCTTCTTGACTTAAACAATTCAAGCGTAATGCCGCAGTAAACTGACCAGACGTTCTCTTCTAAAACATGCAATTCTTGAGTGTGGAAGCTCTTGTAATTCGCTTGGAGAGTTGGCAGGTTCTTCAGGAACTCATGTAGAAATAAAAGATTGGCCATGAAAGAGTTGTCGTCTTGAACCGGTAAAAGTCGTTTGTCATTCTGAGTGCTTTGACTATTGGGATGGAACGAATGTCCGGATTTCCCATCGACGGCGGCATTGTGCATGAACTGTGATGGGGACTTATGCCTTGCATAAGAAGAGTGTAGAAACTTGCTCAAAGAGGTAGGCACAGGCGCTTCATTGTCGTCATTATGAACTCCCTTGTGCTTCTTATGTTTGAAGAGCTTCCTAGCGACGCTCGATAGGGAATTACCATTATTTGATCTTGGGCTCTTGAGTAGTGGTCCGGAAAAGCTTGAGTTGCTCTTATTTGTACTAGTCCTGAAGATTCTGGAGCTTCTGTCACCGAAGGAGTGATTTTCTTTAGACATTCCCAATATTGCAGACCGTATTTTACCCTTGGTGCTGGAGCCACCAGTGTGTATACTTTCACTAGAAAGGTCTTCTTCCGACCTATGGTGGTCAGTCCTAGGCACCAAGCTTGATGACGACCCAGCACTTTTATCAGTTGCAACTGACGAGTTCTCAGTGGAGGTATTGACTTTCGAACTGTTCTTAGATCTTCGCTGTCCTCCACCACCGCCCTGATATATGGACTGAAATCCAACGTGAGACCACGATGGTGGTATTATTGTGTTCTTTGGTGACTTCAACGTTTCCTCATCATCTGGATGTGTTAGCGTTTGTGGTATGATATCCGAAGAGATACTATAGAACCTTGTTCTACCTTTGGCGGGAGACTTCGAGCCTGCATTAGGCTCACTCGCATTCACGTTTGTCGTGGCACTCCTTTTACGATTCGATAGTTGGCTCATTCTTTCATTGGAAGTTGAGAATGTTGTGTACTTCTTCTGTTGTAGTCACAATTATAATGAATATATATATGACCTGTGCAAATTGAAATGTATGTATTAAGTTCATGAAAATATGTTTTGGGTAAATTATGTAGTGGTGCTCATCAATGGAATCTGGGCAGTGCTTGATAGATGGCAAAGGTAGTCATAATCGCCATCAACCATTTCTGGTCCTTCAAACTCGACTTTAGGGACACACCTAGTAAGACTAGTGTGACGTAGCAAAGAGCTGATACCTCAGCAGAGAATGAGATAACCAAGGCTGCCAATGCTGAGTTTATTAAAAGGCACAAAATTCGTTTCCTAGACGATACTTTCCCTTGATTAGAAAAAGCTTCTTGCCTTTGGTCATCGGCCTGACTGGAGCTCACTTCGAGAACTTCATCCTCGGACCGAGGAAGTACTGCTTCTTGTACAAATTCGATCTCGTTGCTGCGAATTTCCTCCTTCTCTTCTTCCCCCAAATCATTTGCCTTTCTTTCACCCTCTGCTTCCTTCTGCACGGTAGGTCCCGTCATGTCTTCAATAAACGAAATGACCTCACTCCCCGTCAGTCTTTCACCGACATTTTGGGACAGTAGCAGCTCCATAAGATCGAAGATTCTGTCGTCGATTGGATTGAGACTTCTTTCGTTGTGCATTTTGATTAGAGCGGATTTGTCCATGGTGAACTCCAAGATGTCTTGTTTCAACTCTCTAATTTCTAATCGAGACTCAAAGGGCAATTCCCCAAAGACGATAAAGTAGCAAATCATGCCCAGAGAGTACATATCTGAGGCAAATGTGTATTCGTTATAGTTTGTCGGTTTACTGTTAGTCGTGCCTGGAATAATCACTTCCGGTGCAGTGAACTCTAACGTGCCGGTAGCCCCCGTAGCAGTCCTTGATTCCCCATCCATTTGGCACTCTCCTAAATCTCCTATGACTATAGTTGGCATGTAGTTTTGGACTGACGACTTTTCACAGTTCTCCTCCAACAACAAACAATTGGAGGGCTTGAGATCTCGGTGAATGAGACCTATATCATGTAATTCTTGTAAGCCAGTTGCTATGTCCTTCAGTATTGATGTTATTTGTAGTGTAGAAAGACCCAAGCGTTCATTCGGGTGCTTTCTTCTGTACAGAAACCTTTTTTTCCTTTCCTCTGAGGACTGTAGGTCCTGGAATTTCTGGAACACATCCCTAAGTATAAAGTCCTCGAGGTTGCCGCCACTGCAGAACTGTTGCAGGATGAATATACATGGAATGTCCTCGAGCGCTTCTGGACCACGGCCGTCAATCGTCCTCAGAAGTCCACAAGCAGTGTTCATTTCCAACCAAACATGATTGTAAGTGATTAGATTTACACTTCGATGAGTAAGAGAGCTCAGGGCCTTCACCTCACGAATGCATTTTTGAAACCACACCATGTCGTTGCCGATGGGTATCTTTTTCAAGGCGAATATGCCTAGATCTATATCCCCAATCCTGTGCACAACCTTGTACACCGAACCTCGAGCGCCGTTTCCCAATAGCGATAAGGTCTTGAAGAATTTCCGAAAGTAACCTGGTATGAAAAGACTCTCAGGAATAAAATACTTGTGCTCAGGTCCCAGCGCAGGTTGACTTTGTTGCTCTAAGGAATAATGCCTATGGCTGCTTTCGAGAAGCTTGAAATACGTCCGGGGCAGATCTCTTCTGGAGCCAATGGGCCTGACATTTGGCAGTATATTTGTTCCTTGTTCTTGTTCCGCATTTTTCTCATTGATGGAGGAGGAAACGTTGACATTGGGGCTGAACTCCGTTCCACATTGAGGGCAAACATAGGACGCAATAGCAGGCCTATTCTTCGAGCTCCAGGAAGGCGCAGACTCCGCTGTTTTAGAGTCGTATACCTGCTCGAAGAACTTCAGAGAACCATTCGACGGATGCACTATCACTAAAGACCTGGACATTGGGTCGTCCAGTATAACGGAACCCTCCTTGAATGGCACCAGACTCATAGTCCCATTAAAGCTGTCTAAGTACTGGATCAAAAGAACCCACTAGCTCAAGTGTAAGATCAAGGACAAATCAAGCGTTAAATCCCTTCCTTGCACAATACGGGAGCTCTATCACGTGCTGGACTCTAGCCTATTTCATTAACAACCATGATGTGGTTACTGGCGAGCTGTGAACCGCTTAACTAGTCTTCTTGTATGGCTTTTGGTTCTGAGCTTGTCTTTTGTATTCAGTAAGCGATGTCTTTCGATCTTTTAAGCGACTGTCGAAACTCAGTAAGATGAAATTTGGAAAAACCGCGAACTTCGTGGGCCCAATGGATCAATTGATGGACTGTTAGCTCACTGTATCATTATTAAGTGATTCTAGCTTGTTCTGATGAGATGCTCCCGCTATATGTTCTGTAGATGTACAACCTTGGAGCTGAAATTTTTTTGTTAGGCGATGAGATGAGATGAGGTGACTATCTCTTGAAGGTTAATTCACAAGATGACAAGTGCTAGCCTGGTTGATGTTTGATCCGTTAGACTTGTATACTGCTGAAGAGGAGAGGTTTCCAAAACATGCTCTCGCGTTAGAAGAGGGTTTTGAAGTAAGAAATGCCGATCTCGAGCCATGTTGCAGCCAAAGCGACCTAGACGGAGTGGATGAAAACGAGAGCGATAGTGAGAGTGTACTGCTGGATGTTTTGGATCTGCCTTGTGTCCAATTGGCATCCTCCAAGTCTATTCTGTGTGTTCTACTACTCCTTGAACCAAACTGCCAGGTGAACTTTGTAGCGCAGGATAAGCAGCTTTCGGTGGAACAAATTTGCAAGGAGAAGAACATATCCAGTGACTGCCTGCATGAGCTCGTACGCTACTATAATGAGGTATGGGAGAACCAGAACCTGAATACAGCTCTCAAGATTTGCAGCAGAATACCGCCTTTAGTGCGAAGGTTGGGTTCTTTAATGCTTAAATACTACACCACAGTTCTCAAGCATTTTGAGGAGTCGAGCGATCATCTGCGAGATGATATTATTAGGCAGGTGAGCCTGAGGATCGCAGAGGGCTGTGGCCGTAATGCGCAACCCGCAATGTCAAGAAAGTTTACCTACGAAAGACTGCCGAACCCAGTTGAAATTTATGAGCCTTCTTTAACAGCTGACAACTTGGGTTGGAAAACTTGGGGTGCATCTTTTATTTTATCTCAGAAATTGATCGATCTGCTGCCTGATTTTCGGTTTGCGTCGAAGCCTAGAGTGCTGGAATTGGGTTCCGGCACCGGGCTAGCAGGAATAACATGGCTTTGTAAGTGGGTTGAACTCTATGGAGATGATGGTGTTGAAATGTTCCTGACAGACTTGCCGGTAATTGTACCAAATTTGCAGAAGAATATAGAGGTCAACAAGCTGGAGAACGTTGCCACTGTCAGCGCACTAGATTGGACTGATCCGAATGAGTTCGTCAGCCGTTACACGGATCGGAGGTTTGATGTTATCATAGTGTCGGATCCTATTTACTCTCCAGATCATCCAAGATTGGTTGTTAGTATGATAAAGAAGTTTTTATCATCTCAAGGAAAGTGTTTCCTCGAAATTCCCATAAGACCCAAGTATGCTGTCGAGAGGAAGTGCTTGCGGCAGCTTTTGAAAGACAACAATCTTTGTATAATAAAAGAGGAGGTTGATCAAGGCATGGAAGACTGGGGGATGGTAGATTATATGTATTTGGAGATTACGCGTAGACGTAAAGATAACTTATGCTAATGCTAAAATGAAACGTGTCTATACGTATAAATAAGATTATTTTTTTAACGAGCATCTCGATTGGTGCACCTTCAACTTCTCAGCAGTATCGAAGCCTCGATGACACTGAACACAGCTGTATTTTTTCTGATGAGATTTCATATGTTTGCTTAAATTCGAAGACTCGCTAAACCTTCTTCCACAGATTTTACATTGCAAAGGTTTTTCGCCGGTATGTGTCCTGATGTGAATCTTCAGGGAACTCGAAACTGCAAATCTCTTGCCGCAAATGTGACATTCGAACGGTTTTTCGCCCGAATGGGTCCTCTTATGCTGAGTTAAGGTGTCTTCACTCGAGAAGCACTTGCCGCAGTCCTCACACTTGTATGGTTTATAGCCTGAATGAACCTTCAGATGACGAACAAGTTTCTGGCGCTGAGCAAACTTGCGGTTGCAGCCATACCATTGACAGTGATATTCCGACTTGCCCTTTTCCAAGTGTACTGATTCTAGGTGCGCGGTTAGGGTGGCAGGCGACTCAAAAACCTCCGTACAACTACCCCATTTGCACGGAAAGAGGCTCGTCTTATCTTCCAGAGAGGACTGTTCAGATTTAAGTACTTGATAATCCTGAGTTTTCTCATGCTTCGCCTGGTCTAGCATGGTATTATTCTCCGCTATGTTCATACCAAAATTAATGCCATGGTCGGTATTAATATGATCAATTAAGGAACACGTATCTTCGCCCTCAAACGCGCATGCAAGCCAGTTACATGTCGCATCCTCTTCGGCAACATGGTCTCTTAGCATATGCTTCTGTAAATCTATCAGGTTGGAGTACGATTCAGGACATTCGTCCCATTCGCATTTGATTGCGTTCTCCTCATTTTTGAATGCCCAGTTGAAAGCAATGGTGTTGGGTTCTTGAGAAAATCCAAAGCAGTCTACCACCTTGACGGACGGATTGACCTGAGTTGATTCTTCAAGTCTCCCGCCGTTCGCGCCGATTGTCGATCTTTCTGAGCTATAAGTGTTCTCATTAAGCTGCGCGCCGAAACCTGGTTTGTCATGCTCAAAAACGTTCTGGGGGTTAACTGAATTACAGTTCGTCATATGGTTGTGCAGTCGCACCTTGTGATGATGGTGACTATGTGATATGTTGGCATTAACATCATAAGGCTGGGTCTTTTTTCCATTGATCGAAGACTCGAGGAGGTTTATGGATTCGTTTTCTTTGTGTTCATGGATGTGATTGTGATGATTCATATGATTGGCAAAAGGAAATTCATAAAGTGACGAAATGTTGCACAGATCATTTAGGATTTTCAGATCAATCTGGTTATTCACGACATGACCCGAGTAATTCTTCATTGGAGTGTTGGGAGCTAATAGGGGCTGTGATCGGTCTTGTTGCTTTTTGTGAGGAACAGAGGTTAGCAGTTCCTCGGTACTGGTAGACGAGGCGGTTGATAGGGGGGTATCAAAGCTACTCTTACTCGATGCAAACATCTGGTGGTTGTGATGGTGATGATGGTGATGATGGTGATGGTAATGAGGATGGTTAGTAGCGCCATGGTCACTTTGATTGCATGACAAATCATGGCCATTCTTCGCTTCGTGACCAAGATCTAAGCATTCTTTGCAAAACTTTTCGAAAATATCCTCGTCTTTGTTTTCGTCATCTTCGCTTTCAGACTCCTGTATTTTACAATCCTGTTGGCATCGCACATCACAATCTAAGGAAAGTATTTGATTGAGGTTGATATCTATGTTGTTGTCATTGGCAACCAAGGGCGGCTGTGGGTAATGATTGTCGGTCGTTCGGTAATTAGGCTGGGGTGTCTCTTGTTCAGTCTTGACAGCATATTCGCCTTCAGGACCCGCCTTATCTTTTTCTGCGTCTTTACTGAACGTGTGTTCCATATCACAACAGAGCTCCAGAACCTTGGGAGCGCAACCACAGCGCTCATCGCTAGTATTGTTAGAAAGTTTCCTTTTTCTACACTGGAGCAACAGACGGTCGTCAGTGTAAGGTTGGGCCCACGAAAGTTTTTCCAAATCTTCTGCATTGCGCGGTTCAGGACCAGGTGCCCCTTCTTTTGAGTCACCACTAAGCGTTTTATTTTGGTGGAAGTTGATGATTTGGAAGGATCTGAAATCAGGTTTCTTGTTGACTGTATCGGCTTCCTTCGAATCTGGCGGTTGATTTGCGGATATCGTGCGAGCTGGCGGTTCTCTGACATCATCGGCGCTTTTGGTCAAGTCACATCCGTCAACGTTAACATCTAGAGAATGATGGACGTGGCCATGGATGTAGGTCATATTATCATAGTTGTGGATGTGCCCATGCACTATCCCCTCGGAAGCGCATTTATCGCCCATAGCTTCGGACTCATAACTTCCGTCAAACATCTTAACAGCCTCAAGGCTTGCAACACTTCTCTTCTATAGCTCCAAGAACCAAGCCCCATTGAAGGACTTCAATAAACCTCTCTGCCTGCTCAGAAAATGTAACGGAAGCTCCGGTAATCACCTCACCATCTGGCAAGACGCTGGCGGTAGTGCTCTGTTTTTTTCAGCCAGCCTGGTACCCTCAGGGTTATCTCCATACAGACAATGCCTGGCAATCGGATTAAAACAGAGCCACGGTTACCACGATGTAGTCACGTGCGTATCACATGATAGTCACGTGTTCTATGTTGCCACGAGGTACAGCGCGCCAAGGCCCAGTGGAGCTCCCAGGGCTTGCGATATGGCCATAACCCATCCTTCATTCATTATCTTCTCGAAATTTCCCTCGATCACACGCACATAGTCAGGTGGCGTTAGCCGCCCATCTCTTTTCCCCAGAAGAACCGCCAAACACGCACTAGCCCGCCCCCAAACAGCAACCCCCATTCCACTAACGGTCCTTCAATACCAGCAATAATCCCAGCAGCACCATAATCACCGTTATCATAAGACTCTTGTGTTGTGTTAAAGAGAGAGGAATCTGATTAGGTCGCTTTTCTCCGATCTTATCTGCTTTTGTAGCCCTAAAACTCTCGAAATTAGGGCACCTAAAGGGCAAACACATAATAGATAGGCATGGGTACTTTATCTATATAATTTACTTGCCACTTTACCACTTTATAGGGGCATCTAGTTTCAAGCTATTGAGTAGGATTCGTAGCGATATGACAGCTGGTATTAATAGTGTTTGTGTTTACTGCGGTTCCAGTTTTGGTAAAGATGACAGGTACTCAAAGCAGGCGGAAGCGCTGGGAGAGTTGTTCCACAAACTGGGTTGGAGGCTTGTTTATGGCGGTGGAAGTACCGGACTGATGGGTACGATTGCCAGTTCGGTGATGGGGCCCGAGTGTGATGGGAAAGTGCTGGGTATCATACCCAATGCTTTGGTGTCGAAGGAGCGCGACTCCGGGGACGACAAGGAAGTAAATGCGAAATTGAGAGAATCCGTGGACAATCATCGGGGAGCTACTCCCATCTCTTCTAAATACGGTGAGACTTGTGTGGTTCCTGACATGCACACTAGAAAGCGGAAAATGGCGCAAGAGAGTGATGCGTTTGTGGCTATGCCAGGCGGATACGGTACCCTGGAGGAGATCATGGAGTGTATCACCTGGTCCCAGTTGGGTATCCACGGGAAGCCAATTGTACTGTTCAACATCGACGGGTTCTATGATAGTCTGCTGCAATTCATTCATCATGCAATTCAAGAAGGTTTCATCAGCCAAAAAAACGGCCAGATTATCCAAGTGGCCACTACACCTGAGGAGGTTGTCGAGAAGATCGCCCACTACGTAGTTCCCGAGGGCAGGTTCAACTTGGCTTGGGACGACGAAGGAAAACATCATAAATGATCTCTGCAGTTGCTGTTAGCTAGTATATACAGATATTTTGGCAACTGAGCATATTATACTCACACCGGAATTTTGGATCCCGCTGCATCCTGAACGTAGCAATCGGCTCGAGAGCCTGGCTCTTGTGTTGTAGTTCTACTTAGGCTTTTTTTGTCGTCTGCGCAGTGAAAAATTGTGTAGCTTGAATCTCATCATCGATTATATTGACAGTCAAGATCACAGGTAAAAGGTCTAATAGAGCACTTAATGTCTGAAGCAGGCCAGGCAGCTAAAAATGCAAAGCCAGGTTATACCAATCCCGCTTTTAGGGCAATGGGAATACCAGCCTTGAGGCTTCCGTCGCGGAATTGGATGATCTTCTGGTCGGTGCTAACGGTATCGGTATCAGGTATAGTTTACGACAAGCATAGACAAAAGCAGATCAGAAACCATTACAAGGATATTGTGGAACCTTTTTCGTCCGAAAAACTTGATGTTAACAGGAAACCACGCAAGATCACTGTATTCATTGCACCTCCGCCAAGCGACTATCTGGACACTTCTTTGAAGGTGTGGAAAAGGTACGTTAAACCTATACTATACTATGCTGGCTTAGACTACGAGTTGATAGAAGAGGAAAAGCAAGGCGTGATACGGACAGAAGTCGCTAATAGGATAAGAGAGATAAGAAGACAATTACGGGAGAAGGCATCTAATGTGGCTGAAGAGGAGGGAAAAAAGTCTACTGTACCAGCGGACCAAGAAGAGTTCGACTCTGAGCTTGCTAGAAAGTTCAAGAACGAGTTTGACTTCAGAGACGCAATTGGGATCTTTTATAAGAACACCAAGCCACAAATTGTTCATGAGGACGCACAGAATCCTGATCCATCTATGGCCGGTGGGGTGATTTGTCTCGGTAGAGGCGCCTATAAAGAGTACATCACTGGATTACATGAGGGGCTTCTGGGTCCTTTGGACCCTCCCACTATCGCTTCGGATGAGCAAAACCTTGAAGATTTACAAGCTATAGAATCAAAGGAGGAAGAAACCAATGGTAGTGAATTGGAAACCGGAGCTGTGTCATCTAAAGTTGCAGAGGACGGTGAAAAAGATGACGAAGACAAGGAAGGTAAGAAGGATGAAAAGGTGCAGAGCGCCTTCATCTCGCCCGATAAGTACTCGGAGGCTCAGTTTCCAGAGGAGCTTCAATCACAGCTCGGTACGTACATTAGGGACCCTTCGACAGGAATCCCTATACTACCACATCAAGCAATTCTCATGATACCCATTCCAAATTTGATCGGTTTCCTCAGTATCCCTGAGAGAATATACAGGTTCTACCAAAAGAGGTTCTATGCTGAAGAAGTCTGTTCTGCGGTAACAAATGTTGTCCAACAGAAGAACATAAGACCTTTTAAGTCTCCACAGGATCTCGGTCTCGGCTCTGAGGAAGAAGAAGACTGGCCAAAGAACTGGGTTAAAGAAGGTTTGAAGAGAAAAAGTGAGTGGACATCAGAACTTAAGGACGATTCTAGGGTTACTGAATTGTTGAAGCTCTACAATAAGCCCGAAGAACCACCAACGAACTAAATAATTGACCATGTAGATAAACCCAACTTATAATTTTTTTAACGTTTTGTTTCGATGAGCATCATTTCATTTATTGTCCACAGAGGCTCTTTCAAAACTTAGCCTCCTCGCTAACAAATATCTCATTAGGATAGAGAAAGCTAGAGTGAATATATTATTCAGTCAGATCAACGAGCGACATAGCAGGGAAACCAATTGGTCAACTCTGCCTATTCATCTGGTTCATAAGGTCGCTGGAAACGACTTACGGGATACCTCTGGTCATCTAGCAGCTTAATAGGACTACCTCGCTTCCAGACGGCCACTTAATCATGTCCAGCAATGTTGAGGATGATGCGTCAACAATAGGGAGCATTCTAGATTTGCTAAACGGCATGCTTGAGTCTGAACGGTTACCATTGCGCGTTAACCAGCAGCTGGAGCAGTGTATCCTGAACCTGGGATCAATAAATAAGCTCAATTCGGACCCTAAAAGGATTTTAGCAAACATTAAAAGATTATTAATTTCTGAGGAAGCCGATCCTAAGCTGGATTATGAGTTACTGTTGGAATTGTTAAACAAGATTGTCGCCATAAGTTCCTTTGAAGACGTCTTGACTGTCTTCTCCGTCAAGGACCTTATTATATCTCTGAAATCGAAAAACTCCTCTCTGATTATAGCAGCGAATCAAGTCATCGCAAGGTCTTATCCTAAAGGTCTTTTTTCTAACTCAGAGATCTTTGATATACTTTTAGACCTTTACTTTGACCCAGAGTATGACATCTCTGTCATCAACAGCATCGAACGGTCGATATCAAACTTGAGTTCTGATGAATTAGTGAGAAGAAGAATTTTGATGAACAACTTACAAACGCTGATAGCTATAAAAAAAAGATTCGAGCCTACGTCTATGGCAAGATTGCTGGAAGTTCTGAACCTCTTATGTAGGTATATGGAACCCAGCGAGTTCAACGGAAAATTGTTTGTCATACGGGAGGATGAGCTCATAAAATCGCTGGAAGTGGATGTCGTTTTGTTTATTCACATCGTTGTATATTATACCAACATCCTGGGTGAGGTTGACGTGATTAATACAGAGGGACATACGCGCGAATGGCTACTCAAATACATACAACCCATGATCCCCGCACTTGGCAGAATTTATGCTCAAAACGACAAGTATCCAGATGTAAGGTACTTTGCAAGGTCATACCTTTTCAAATTCTTTCAGAAGTTGTCGTATCTCAACGATGAATCATTTTTCCGCTCTTTGGATGAAGGCTACATCCATTTATCTTCCGAAACAAGGTATTTGACAGACTTTTTATCCTTTGTGAATCCTGCATATCTGGTCAAATATTACCCAGAACTTTTAACTCAGTCGGCAGCCATAACTCCATCGAAGCTCGGGATCATTAGAAATCTGGTGTCCAACCCACGGTCCTTTTCCCTAATCAAGCCACAAATCACCGCGGACTCTATATTAGCAATGCCCTATATGGAGCAGATGGTTCTATTGCAGCGGGTCTCACAATATCCCCACAGCGCAGAATACTTGCTTAACGAGCTGCCCAAAGTAATGTCAAATTTGATCTCTAACGGGAATGGAGACGTAATAGAGTCAGAAACGGTGGCTTTAAGAAGAGAAACTATCGAAAACTTACTTACATACGAGCCCTCTGCTTGGCACGCTGCATTGAGGGATGAAATGATCAGCATCGCTGGCGGAAGGCCAAGAAACCGGGCTCAGACCAGCATTGCTTCGTCCTACATATAGTCTAAAGCTGGCACTTACACAAAGAGAGTACTCCTCATCTATAAAGCGCATCAAGTAATGTTAATACAAAAATTAAGAGAGTGAAATAGCGAGTGCGTTTGATAACGGAAAGTGTCCTTATCAGCTCATAGATACAGTGAGCCAGCGGAAACAATGTCTCTGTGTATCAGATTTAAGACAGCTTCCATTTTTTCTTTAAGCGCACTATTTCCTATAGTGTTCGCAACATCAACCAACTCTTTGACCAGCTCTTCGAGTCTTTTGAACATTCTGATCAACGAACCCTCATAAACATCGGTCATTTTACAAATCTGGGTGAAACTTGCACCTTTGCACCATTCGAAGACAACCTCCATCAACTCATGCCTGAAACTCTCGACGTAGTCTTTTTCGACAATTTCAATCTTTGAGTCTTTCATAATTTTTGCGATCTTAGCTGCTGCCTCTCTCATTGCTTTCAAAGGTTCAGCTAGTTCCGGCTTCAGACGAGGAGCCTCTTTACAACGTTCCTGGAAAGCGAAGCACGAAAGCAAAGCGGCAGCCTGCTGAGGCGTCAAGTCATTAAAGTTACCATTAAAAATTAACTCAGTCAGTAACAATTCATCACCGCTTGAGATTTCACAGGCCACTCTTCCTTTTAGCTCTATAATGTCGCTTTGAGTACAAAAGCCTAGACGACGTAAAACCCTCTTGCGGCGACGCAAATCGTCCAACTGTATCACAGCCCGAGACTCACTAATCTTATGCTTAAGCTGCTTTATCTCGTCAATTAAGGCACGCTTTTTACTGTAACTCTCGTAGAGCTCTTTCAATCGCACGGACTCTGCCAGAGGATTGGAGAATAACTTCTTCTCCAGGACTTCAATTTTTCTTAGAAGCTTCGTAAACTCTTCGTCATCAATCTTCATGTTTTTGACCGGGTCTATCAATGGAATTCCATCTGGAAACCTTCGAGCAACCTCTTGTAGTGACTTTCCAACGACCTCCTTTTGCCCACTGGCTTTAATGTCCTTGGGCATAAACAACCTCAAGTTTCCGACCCTCCGTATAGATTCTAATGTTACTGGAATAATGGCACATATGCTTTTCTCCCCTTCTGAAGCTGGACGAATCCCTTCAGGAAACCTTGGATTGTAGGGCTTAATCAAGTTGATGGGCGAATCAACATACATGGTGTTCACTACCACATTAGCAATATAGGACTCATGATCGGTGTAAGTAGCAGATGGGTCGCGCTTGCTCATTCTCTTGGCAAAATCTACCACGACAGCCCACCCATAGTTGTCTTTTCCATCGATTGTGATCTCGACCATTCTTCCTGGCTGGAGGAAGCTCAGTATGTTGGCAGGATGAGTGATAACATTACGAACATCTTCGTTGTAGCTATCAAGTGTTTGTCTGATTTCATAGAACTCTTTGACGTTCTCTTCATCCTCAATTTCGATGCTATCAGCTTCGTTTTGCACCTCAAGAAGCTTCTTCTCCATGGCAGGAACGGATATTATATTCTGAAATTGGAAGAAAGAGTTCTCCAGCATAAACTCAGGAGATATACCTTCCACTCTCATCAAATTTAGAATCATATTATACCCCAAATGAAAAGCTGAATCTAGTCTATCTGCTTGTCCCTTCACCATCCCCTTAGCAACTTGTGGTTCCATCTTCTCGTCAATCATCATAATGACGATACCACGGTCATCCAGTCCACGACGACCAGCACGACCTGACATTTGAATATACTCACCGCCTGAAACCCAACGGAACTGTTGACCATCCCATTTCCTCACAGAAGTGAACACAACTGTCTTTGCAGGCATATTCAAACCAATGGAGAATGTTTCAGTTGCAAAAAGAACTTTCAGGAAACCTTCTTGGAATAGAATTTCTATAACTTCTTTCAATATCGGAAGAAGACCTGAATGATGAATACCGATACCTCTTCTCAATAGGGGCAAAATATGTTTGATTTGAGGAAGTTCTCTATCAACCTCAGGCAACAATGCGATAGCGTTGTTGAAAATTTTTGTTAGGGCGTCCTTCTCATCATCAGAATTAAAATCTAGCTTGGACATTTTCAACGCCAACTCTTCACAATCACGTTTACTGAACGAAAAGACAATCACAGGATTGTACTTTCTCTTCCATATCATCTTGACAATTTTGTAGATATCACCTTTTGCATCACCTTTTGCCGCACCGCCTTTGTAGGACTGTCCTTTCTTACCTCTTACGTTTACAGAATTTGGATCGTCTCCAGTCTGGTTGCTGATAGAGGCCATAGCCTTTTGGAAATTCTCTTCTCTAAATGTGCTTTTCTCATCCACCACAAGATATATACCTTCACCATGTGCTGGAAATAGATAGTGCTGCAGAGGAGTCGGACGGAAATCTGTGTAGACAATATGGCAGGGCTGGACGTGAATCTTGCAGATCCACTCTGCAAACTCCATTGCATTCGGTATGGTAGCTGACAAAAACACATAATGGACCTTGTCCGGAAGCAGTATGATGGTTTCTTCCCAGACAACACCACGCTCCTTATCCCTCATATAATGAACTTCATCAAAGACAACCCATGCCACTTCTCTCATAACCTCACTGCCTCTGTACAACATGCTTCGTAAAATCTCTGTTGTCATCACCAAACAACCAGCATCCGGATTGATCGTTATATCACCAGTCATCAAACCCACGTCGCCAAACTCAGCCAATAACTCTCTGTATTTTTGATTCGAAAGAGCTTTGATGGGCGAAGTATAAATAACTCTCTGTTTGTCTCTCAAAGACTGAGCAATGGCATATTCGGCGACCACAGTCTTACCAGCGGAAGTGTGAGCAGAGACCAAAACAGACTCCCCTCTGTCAATACAGGAAATTGCTGTGTCCTGGAAAGGATCCAATGTGAAAGGATACGTACGAGCCTCATTCTGCCTTTTATGTTCACCGATGGGTTTATAATCGAAATTAGGAGGGAGGGCGACCTGATGACGCACTTGATGCGATAGTTTGACCTTACCATCCTCATCCACCTGCGTAGTGGCTGCATTCATAAGCCCAGCTGAAGCGTCAACTTCTCTGGAGGCTTCCTGCTCGAAAGCATCTGTTACAACAGGAACAACTGTTGATTTCTTCTTTTGGTCAATTAGCTTCATATCTTGCTTTTTCCTCTTGTTTTCAGATTCATCTGCTGCTTTATTATCCACCTCGTCATCACTCAATTGACGCTTACTACCATTCTCTTCGGGAACCTGAGCTTCTTGTTCTTCTTCTACCTCTTCCAAAGTGGTTTCTGGAGCCTTTGTAGGGTCTTCATTGAACACATCAAACAGATCATCCCCATCCATCTTGAAACGAAACTAGATAGCTGACCTGGAGGACGTATGCGTATATATGCCTACTATTATTGTTAAGTACTAGAAGCTCATCGCATCGCTTGAAAAATTTGGCCCATACAAAATTTCACTACACCGTCATAGAAAACGAATACATCAACACGTTAAACTATTATGACCATTAATGCTTCCATTATGAAGCTGTAAGCTACTTGTAGATAGTCTATTGATAATTCATCAGTTTCTTGATTACCAAACCCCTGGCAATTTTTCTTGAAGCTCTAGGCCTTCAATTGCCCGTGTGAATCAAGTTTTTTGAGATTCAGCATAGAATTCCATCTCTCGCGGTCGTACTCACTCATAACAATCTCAGGGTATCTTGTATTTGACCCTTGGCTCATATGAGTTGATTCAGATGAGCTAGAGTTGGGGTTGCCCGGGGTCCGCTCGCTCAAGGTCGTATTGACAACGAGGTCTTGTTCGTAGTTCATCGTAGAGTTGCCATTTTGTAGGGAAAATGCCCCACTGACTGGTCTATATGCAAGTTCTGGAACCATGCTGTTCCTGCGATCCTTATAGGGCGAACCGTTCATAGATGCTCCGGAGGCAGACTTTGTTGGCGAATGGCTGCTTTGCAGGTTGTGGACGTAGCTAAAGTCGATGCTACGGCCGCGTGCATGGTCATATCGAGATGTCCCGAAAAGCTCGCCAGTGGTATCCGATGTGAATGAGTGATTGGTCATTGTGTCGGAGATATTCGAAAGCGAGAGTTTCTTCCCCATTCGCTTGAATCGTTGGGATTTTGTCGGTGATGACTTGACTGAGTTCATTCCGTTGTTAGACGAAGTGATGTAATGACTGTTTTGAAGGTGAGGCGCATCGCTACTCATGCTTAGAAAACTGTTGCGCATCGTTTGACGCTGCTGGCTGGCAGCACTCAATATGGAAATCATAGATTTGGTCGGTGAATGACGCGTACTAGTTCTCATGAGATCTTTAGATACTCTGTCGGTTATGATCTGTGTCGAGTAATCCTGCTTCAGCCCATCCTGTAGAATCTGTTCTTCGGCCTCCTCATGTATGCTGACATCACGGAAGTACTCTTCCAGAGCGCTAATTGTATCCAAATCTTTATCCACTCCTCCATCGTTGGCAGATTTCACGCTTGGATAAGTTTTAGATGGAAAGCTGAATCCTGAAGATGCCTCTAAGCCGAATGATCGCGTGCTAGCATTTGTTCTACCTAAATCGAAGGCAGGTAAAAGAGCCTGGGCTTGAAACTCGCCGCTTGAATTAATATCCGTAGCTTTACTATCTTGCCACATATTGATAGCGGTCATCTGAGGAGCATTCATGTGCTCGCCATAATTTGCGGAGCGATCATTATCATATGCTCCCATTTGAATATCAGAAACACCTCCTAGTTCATTATTCGCCACAGTACCAAGATCAATTTCCCCACCTGATACGATGCCGTCATGGGGACATATTGATGGGGACATCTTGATCTCCGAGGATTCTGTAGGCGTTATTCGATGAGTAGACGGTGGTGTCTCCATGACCCGCAGACATGGTGGCAGTAGCGCACTATTTATTCGTTCAATCGCGTTCCGTTCCAAGTCCAATGCCTGACCAGATGGTGTTCTTTCTCCTATTGGAATCTGACCGTGAGAAGTTTCCATTATCTGGGAAGAAGTTTTATCTGGTCGAGATTGCTTTTCTTGTGAATTCTGGTTATCTGTCGAAGACAACATGAAATTCAAAACACTTCGCGATAAGTCTGGTATAGTTGACAGTCTAGTCACGTAGCGGCCATTGATATTCTTGTTGGTGGTATCATTCTCATGCTGGGCTTTCATCTTATTATGGTGCGAAGATTTTACTCTTGTTAGACGAAGTTTGGATATTAGTGAACTTTTGGGTTTCGGACTACCAGAGACAGATCTCTTTTTGGAGCTAACGCTGCTAGCCTTGCGGGATAGTATGCTAACTGGCGATGCTTCTCCTGCGGATAAACATTCGAGCTTATGTCTCACTACTGAAGGAAAGGAGTGTTCATCTGACGAATGGGACCCAGAGGAATCAGTGAAATTCCAATGCTTTGGTCCAGTTTGGGTTTGAAATGTGTGCAAAAACTCCATTCCCGGGGTCAAAGTTTGAGATGAGTTTTTCAATGGTATAAATTTTTCATGATCGTTAATTTGATTTGTGTCTTGTCCTTCTAGGTCGTCTGTTGCAGTACTGTTGCTTACTCTCCAGCAGCCTATCGCAAGACCATTCAAAAAGAGAGTGGAAAGGATCAAAGAATCCAATGCAACAAGTAGATTTTTGTGCAAGGGCGTGGGTAATGTAATCTCGTGTTTTCGTCCGTGATTTAGATAGTAAACCGCAGTCCCTAGTATGACCAGTTGAATGCAAATAACGCCAAACTTTGCCAATAAGAGCACTAAACTGGTATTTCCTCTCCTTACTGGAAGCAAACACAATGCGAATGAAGTCAAACCAGAGAGTATGGTTGAACATGCTATGACAATAAGTTCTGGCTCTTCCTGATGGAATATTGCGACCAGCGCAGTAGACACCGAACCTGTAGCTAGAGAAACCAGAGACCCGAACAATAAAACTGGCAGTTCAGAAATTGAATGAAGCCTGTCTCGACGCTTTGTCGCATCTGCTTCTAGATCCATCCCACGTAAACTACTTGGTTGGACGGAAAACCCTATAATCTTACTTTCACCTGAAATCAGCAATTGTGAAATCCACACGCACCAACCTTAAGAGCCCTGGATCCAATATCATGAGTTAATATCCCTTCACAACAGATCTTTCACCTTTAGTTTCTTCATTGATCAGGTCGAGCTTGTTTACCTGTTTCCTGATTGGGAAAAATCTCAAATCAAGTCAATAAGATAAACTTCAACACTGAATGGAAAGCCCAGAGTCACCACACAAACCAGCCTTTTTTATCATGTCACCGACATCTTGAAAGGTCAAGTGCCTTCTGCACAAATTTCTGGTGCAAGTATCGATGTTTTCTGTATACACTAAAATTTATCTTGTACGGAAAAGTACTATCTCAGTCTGCTTGAAATATCTTCTGCCGTCTTCATCAACGATGACAAGGCTCAGGTAATTCTTGACATTGAAGTAATTGCAGCTTATGTCTGGAGATAAGTCGTAACCGCCTAGGAAAAGCCTTATCGGTATGGTCTCGCCCTTGACCGGGCTCCCGTCCATTATCTCGTATCGTATAGAGGTCGAATCAACCAAACAGTTCGAGGGCTGTATGCCTGAAGACTCTCTAGTTATGAGACTCAGTTCCATGTGCTTTATTTTGAGTCGCGTCAGTAAAAAGTAAATCCTCCCCACTATAACTTCCTTCAAACTGTACTGAGATTTGGAAAACTCGAACTCAATATGCAGACAATTCTCAATACCTATGTCGAGCTTCACCGGTTTGGGCTCCTTGCGCAGAGCAGCAGTCAATGTTTTACTTGACAAGCCCTCATTGGTCCCGCCAGTCTCTGAAGATTCTTGAGAATCTCGCTCCGCTTCACTGTCCGCGATGGGAGCAGGAGGAGGCAGGGATATGTTATTGTAGAGGTAGACCCAGAATTTTTTAGCTTTAGTGATATCCAGCGATTTTCTGGCCACTGTCACTTTAACGTAGTAGGAAACATCGACATTTTTGCCTCTGTATGACTCGTACCGCTTAGCTAAGTCCTTAAACATGAATGGAAAGCTCTGGGCATGTTGCAACTCACCTGCTGGGCACAAATCATAACTCAGGCATATAAACTGTTCCACTTGTGTCTTTCTAGCATCTGATACGCCCAAAGAAGTACTTGACTGCCTCTTAGACGAGCCTCCGTTTCCACTTCCGCCACTTGTCTTGATCATATCAATCGACCCTATTACGGCCACTTTTATTCCCAAATGTTCGACCCTTTTTCCCTCTTTCACCCTCAAAGTGACCATTCCACTGACTGTCTCACCATCTTCATACACAGCCAGTCTATCCTTGAGAGTCTTAGACCCTGATCCCACAGCATTTGGTATCTCGACGTGCCTTCTCGACTCCTCCCCATCTAAAAGGATCTCGATGTCTACAGGTGATTTGTGAAAAAAACTCATCTGATAATGATCTGCTATCTAGCAATATCGACCTAGCAAATCCAGGACCTCAATTTTACCACTGAAGTGTACCATTACTTGGCTAGTTCTATCATATATAAGGCCTTACTGTTCTAAAACACGTACCTAATGACGCCGCTACTATTACTTGTATACTCTAGCAGTGACAGGGCCAAAATGAGCGCCCGAATCTAGTCAATTGAGTGCCAATGAGTCCTTGGAAGCTTGGGGATTCTATAGAGATTGTTTTCCTCACGGATCTGCTGTTTTGAGCGAGTTAGAGACTGGACACTGTGCCAGCAAGCACTATACAAATGGAAGCTGGGGTATATAGGTAAAGAACGGTTGCTAGCGACGTCAGGCTCGAGCGATTGAGCTCAATGGTAGCTGTTCATGGTTTATGGCTCAGCTTGCTTCATACACGTGACCCTATAGCTCGCTAGGCCCTAGGCAATGGGTAAAGGATCATCGTTGATGAAGCTTCATTTAATCGCACAGAGCTGGCTGTAGTCTGAGCTGGCGGGGTTTGTGACAGTTAATCAGGGCCTTTTAACGTGATGGAACTACCGCAGTCCCGGTTAGATTCTCTTTACCGAGACTTTAGGCATTTGGAAGAACTGAATCCTGAAGGTTACAAAGCTAATATCGAGACATGGAAGAAGTTTCTCATAAAGAAGTACCTGGAACGCCCACAGTCCTTTCTGTTTCAATGCGGTGCGAAGCTTTTGCGCGACCTGAGCCGTGAATCGCATGGGGCTCCTGGGAGCATTGATTTAGTGCTCAACTCGCTGATAGAAAGCGATTACTTGGTGACTGCTGATGATTTCTACAGAGGTATGATGTATCCTCAGGACGGATCTTTTATATTGAGGTGGATAGGACTCTCTGGAAGGAAAAGGAGTAGTTTCGATGTTAGAAAGAATAATGACACATACTATTTGAAGGAAACGGAATTGGTTATTCGACACGCTATAGAAGAGAAGTTCGAGCAAGTCAATAAACGAATTACCAGTAATATCATTTCACATGCCACGGGCGTCACGGATCTAATATTCACGAAGCAACAGTTTTACGCCAAGTCAGGCATGACGGAGCTTCTTGTGGATTCAGAGCAGGAGCGTGAGGCGATGTTATTTTATCTATCCCACTACAAGAAATTAATAGTATCTGATGTCGATGTGATCAAGGTTATTGCACCGGATGTAGTGCATATATTAGCCGACTTTCCCAGGACTGTTACGCAGGATGATCATCGAGTTGCATTTTTGAAAGCAACATCAAGCAACGTTGATTTACAGGTGAAACAACTGACAGAACAGGTTACCAGCTACACCTCAAAGCTTCGAAAAGCCATAACAGACTCTCAACCCAAAGAAATACAGAGAAACTACTTACAGGGTAAAAAAATGGCCGAGAAGAACCTTTCCCGCCTTTTGGCATACCAAAATAACCTTTTGAGAGTCAAAAGTCAGCTAGATATGGCTGCTACAAACCAATTACTTGTAAGCACTTTAAAAGACTCTAGCAAGTTGCTAACGTCAATCAATGAGTACACTGGATCCGTTGAGAGAGTTGAAGAGCTTCTGGATGAAATGAAGGAGCAAGGCGAGAGGACGGAAGCGGTCAGTGAACTCTTGGCTAGCTCCGGAATTGCTGAGGAAGATGTCGAACTTGATGAAGAACTCGATAAGATGGAAGAGGAAGAGAGGCAAAAGACCACCAAAGAAACTGCCTCTGATGAGCGTAAAGAGAACATCAAAGCTGGGGAGAGCAGCGAAAGTTTACTCAGGGAGCTGAACGATTTGAACATTAATGACGAGAAACCGCCCGGCGAGTTGCGTCAAAAGGAGCCTAAATTGGCACTTAGAGAGCAGCGCAACGCCGTGATAGGATCGTGATTTTTATTAGGCCAAAGGCTCCGTCATCCGCGTTATGTAGTAAGCAATGCATTTAGTCATCATCCTTCTTCTTTTCTAGATTGAGAGTGTTGCCGTTATAGGTCGAATGATCTTTGTCCTCGTCTTCGGCGTTGACGAAGTGATAGACATTTGGGGTAACGCATCTAGAAGGTAAACTCAACTCAGAAGGATCATGTCTTAAATGGTATTCATGAGCCGAGTATACGGGCGAATCTATCCTCGAGGAGTGAGGCGAACCATTAATAACCTCATCAGCTAGAGCAGGAGCTGACACTGCTCCCGCCAACAGCTCCGCATTGATCGATCCTCTCTCCTGTAAATGGCTTCTTTGGTCCTTTGAATCGCCTTCTCTCGCTGTTGGAGCAGAAGTCTCTCTTGACCCATTGTTACCGGCCCACCACGTAGAAATTCCGTGATAAACCTTACCTAGGAGTCCCGGTCCCTTCGCCTCGGCAACGTTGAGGCTCCTGTATGCGTTCTCCAGGGGCTTAATTATCAATACCGACCTCGGTAGGAGTTCCAGGGCTTCCAGAGTCCTGAGCTCATCCGAATCTGCAAAAGTCACACGCGGTATATTCCTATGAAAAGCATAGGGTCCATCACCGTCAGTTCTATTCTTATCAACCCACTTCCTCACGTCGTTCAAAGTCCTCCTAGAATCAAACTCTTTTGTTATATTTTCACCGTTCGTTAGCTTAATAAGCAGGGTACAGGTCTTCGTATGTAACCGCTGAGTGTTCTTAATATTGTCATGGATCTCTTCCGACTGCAGAGCTGGAGGCGGAGCCGAAGAATCGTGAAGAGCCCTCCTTTCAACCCTGTCTGCCTTCACAAGCCTTAGAATACGTTCTCTTTCCTCCTTTGCACTCTTCTTCTCCTTTGCAAGCTGTTCAGCGTATCTCTGTCTCGCAGTGTCGGCCACTTGTTCCTTGAGTGTTCTTCCACTGGCTCTTGAAGAATCACGTAAACTCGTGTCAATGTTCAGCTTTTCCGTAAGATCCTCCCAGTGAGAACCATCATCTGCACCTTGTATCGTCGAAAGAATCTGTCCATTGGAGATCAGATAGAAACTGGGTACTTCCACAGATGGAAAGATCTGTTCAAAATATTGAAATTGCTCAGTTCCTCGCACCAGTTTCAACCAAACAGCACGTTTCCTCAACTGTTCCTCATAACCACTTTGGAACCACGAATTCAACCAGTCGTCATCTCCCTTCGAATTGTAAACGACTAGGATCTTGCCGTCTTTCATCGAATTCGACACGGATTCTTCAACGGAAGACATAAACAGCTGGTTCACCATCATCGGGAATTTCAATAGCCAAGGAAAGCTCGAATAGTCTGAGTTGAGTGATCTGTGTTTAGCTGATTATAAAGGTGGTCCATTACAAGCATCTCAGTTATACTATACAGCGAAGATAACGTGACTTTGTCGATTATAGTACGGCTTAATCATATACCTCGTTAAGATAGTCGATGGATGGTTCATCACGGTTTAATTGACTGCTTAAAGGTTGCTGTGTATTAGGGTTGTGGAAGTAATGGAAGATCGAAGTGATTCTGAGCTACCTACCATCAAAGATGTCGTCTTGGGCCAGACAATTGGTCAAGGAGCGTTTGCATGCGTGAAGAATGCATATCTTAAGGTTGATCCTAGTGTCATAATAGCTGTGAAGTTTGTTCATATTCCTAGTTGCAAGAAGAATGGATTAAGTGAGAAGGATGTTGCTGGTGAAGTGATTTTACACTCGAGGTGCTCGAAGCATCCAAATGTACTGAGGCTCATCGATTGCAATATTAGCAGAGACTACATGTGGATAGCCATGGAGATGGCGGATGGGGGTGATTTATTTGATAAGATTGAGCCGGACGTGGGCGTGGATTGTGAGGTCGCTCAGTTTTATTTCCAGCAATTGGTACGTGCCATAACGTATCTTCACGAAGTTTGCTGCGTTGCACACAGAGACATCAAGCCAGAAAATGTTCTGCTTGATAAAAATGGTAACTTGAAACTGGCGGATTTTGGTTTAGCCTCGAGGTTCAGGCGGAAAGATGGGTCTGTTAAAGTATCTTCTGACCAGCGTGGTTCGCCGCAGTACATGGCGCCGGAAATCCTACACAGCTCAGCATACTACGCGCATACTACGGACATATGGTCAATAGGAGTTCTTGTCTTTGTGCTGTTGACAGGTGAGATACCTTGGGAGCTTCCGGTCCTGGCGGATTCTAATTTTGAAGTGTTTGTTCACAACAAAGGTAATATAACAGCAGGGCCTTGGGCGAGAATAGATTTTACTCATCTGAACTTACTCAGGAAGATTTTACAGCCAGAGCCAGAGAAGCGGGCGACTTTGCCTGATTTGCGTAGACATCCATGGTTCACTAACAGGCTAAGGTTTGCGGATGCCGATGGGTTGTGCTGCGACACCAATATATTGGCCAAGAAATTGTTTTCGAAAATAAGAGTGTCTTTGAGCGATGATGACTACATGACATTCACTCAAGATCCTCATTCTAATGATCGTCTAAATATGAGGTATAGGTCGACCCAGCCCATGAATTCGGATCTGGCGGGGATCGAGCATAACTCGAATGGTTTTGGTGCTTTGGGATCTACTCAGAGGGCGTACACTCAATACGTGTCGGACGGAATAAAGAGTGATGTTTTCATGACACAGGACTCCAGATGGGCACACTACATCAATAACGATGTAGCGGCATTGCAGTTTCGTGAACGAGATGATAGAAGTGCTGATGGCTCCCAGTTGCGATTCAACCCCATCAAGTTGACGAAGTTTTATTCTGCACAAGATATGGATGTTATTCTACCGGTATTTGAAGAGGCCTTAAGGTTTTCAAAAATCAATGTGAAGCAAGATCTTTACAGTCATTTTAGTGAACTAGTTGATTCTTTGGGGTATAAGAATGCCTTCCCTCTCGTCATAAATATACGAACGCATGATCGTAGAGGTGGTAATCTCACTGGAACTGTCTGTATCAAGACGGTGCGAGATAACTTGAAAAGCATTGATTTCGAGAGGAAGACGGGCGATCCTTTAGATTGGAGACGTTTGTTCAAACAAATTGCTTTACTTTGTAGGGAAATCATCTTGGTCCCAGCTTGAAAAAAACCATGACACGGCTTATTATGGCATTCTTTACCTAATGTTACAGATATTTTGTAAGTTAAGGATTATTGGTAGAACTCCTTCTCGTGCTCAAGACTCATGAGAAAGTCTAATAATTCTATGCGTAGATTCCTCTTTTCTTCAGCACTCAAATGTGTAAGATCCGCGACCGAGAAAGCACGAAGCCTGCTTACTAGCTTTCTTGCTTTCTTGGATGGAAAATGTACCTTCAATGAGGGGGTCATATCTCTTGAGAGTAAATCGTCGGAATTTTCCACTCCCTCTATTTTTTCAACGTCGACTTCATTCTTCTTTTCCGACTCGTTATGACTCACTTCTGCGGGATCTAGAGGCAAACTCGCTGAATTTCTTTCTTTATCGGCAGTTCCAGCCTGACTCTTGTAGAACTTAGACGAGTTGAAAATCGGTATGCGCAACTTTGAAGCTGCTGAATCGTCCTCATCATCATGAGCTCGTTTCAGCTCGACCGGCAAGTTTGGTTCTTGATTTGATTGTGAGACTACGTTCTTATCCGCTGCTTCTAAACTTTGTTCCATTTTACTGAGAAACTCGTCATCCTGTTCGGTTTCGACTGGTGCAAAATCATCATTGGTGTCTCTAGCAAAAGTTCTTTTCTCACCGATGTGAACAGTTTGCTGTTGTTCCGACTGTTTACTGTAGTTGCGAGAAATGCTTACCGGCTCTTGACTTTCCAGCTGGGCGTGAGAGACAATTTCCTGTGCCGAGGTACTTGGTGAGCCATGAAAAGGTTTTGATTCATGAGGAGTTCTCTGAACTTCTTTATTGTCTTTAACAAGGCCAGTCGTTACGATATTAGTAGGGCTCTCGTGCGTTATCGCCGAAGTCACAATACTAACCTCCCCTTGGGTATTTCGAACCTCCGGTGATGATGTCGTAGGTAATGTTTCCTGAGTTGCCGGCACTTGAATCAAATAAGCGACAGCAGTTTTGTTTATCTCGATGGAGGGAATTTTCTGCGACTCAACAGATAGCTCATTTTGGGACTTAACAGTCAAATTTTCATTACCTCCTACAATCGAATGGCCAGAAGGCCCTTTCAATTCCTTAGTAATGGATTCGGAAGCGGTCGATGTTTCTTTCTTGAACTCCGTCGTCCCAGCTTCTTCCAACAGAACCTTGTAATCTTCAAAATACTGAAGGAAGCCTTTGCCATTCTTAGCTGCCTGATAAAGGATAGTTAGGACCTCCAGTGAGTGCGCCGTCACAATACTGGTGATATGAGACAGAATACTGATCAATGTTGAGAGATGTATCTCATCGAATGTCCCCATCAATTTTTGAGCAAATGTGTGGAAAACCTTCAAGGAATTATCCCGTTCAGACTCCGCGAAAGAAGAAGCACGATCAATGAAGAAGGTCTTGAATTCATCGCGACAAAAAGATAAGCTTTGAAACTTTTCGGAATCGAGTAGTGATTCAGTCAACTCCAGCGCAGCGGCGACCTCACTGTCCAGATACACATGGCCCATACTTTTGATAAGAAGTATATGCCATAAACTGCTATCTTCAGGCTCGTCGCCTGTTCCACTTGGGTTGAAGCTCTCGAACATAGTTTCGCTATTGTCAATTGCCAACAGAATCGGTGAAGATAGGGGGGATTCTAGACATTTTATCAACAGGTAGCTGAGACTCTCCCACAATTGTTTGAAATACAACTGCTGCACAATTCTTGAAATCAGATTTATGCGATTGATCGAAAGCCGCCCACCTGTCTTTGATCCAAGGATGAAAGATATGAAAGCATGTGAATTAACGAAGAGCGTACTGACCTGGTCAACATCCAAAACCCAATTGATGAAGGCATTTTGTAGCTCTTCAGGCCACTCCGGGCAGTGTGATACGAAGTGGGAGACTGTTGCTTTCGGTAAATTGGAAGGAAATAAAGTCAAGATGCTGGATTCCCCTGTAGATACTAAGTTGCTAACCACCTCAGGATTGGAGATAATAACGCTCATGAGAAGCTCGTCACAACCAATTTCCCGTAGAACTGCAAAAAGCTCATTGAATAGCTGATCACGTAATGGTAATATATTCTTTAATTTATTCTCTAAGGTGGGACTGAGCCTATTCGAATTTTTGGCAACAAAAGTTGTAACAAAGACCGCGACATCTTTGTCACTCCAAGTTTCAATATCCAACATTTCACAAACATCGAAAACTTCCCTTGACTTTGCGCAGAAACTTAACAATGACTCAATTGCCAGAGGAGAGCGAAGCCTTCGAACGATGTCGACAAAGCTTTTGATATCACTTACAGAGAGACTGGAAGGTAGTAAAACAGTTCCGATCCAATTCGAAGCGTAGGCATTGCAAAACTGGTCCTCTAAGTTCAAAAAACTCTCTATAATAGTAATTTCAGATATCCTTCTTTTAAATGCTTTGCATAATAATTTCATTACTTTCAAATTGGCTGTGGAATCGTTCTTCGTTAGTCTTTCAACAGTGGTTAAGAGCATTCTTAGATTTCCCGTGTCTTTAAATATGCAATGGGCAAAAGGTTTCGCAACGCTTAGGAGCAAGGGACTCAAGGTCTCGAAAGGATCTTTAGTTGAACGTATACCCTCCGAGAGCAGTGTTAGTAACTCTAAAACACTTGAGAAATGGGAAGCGAAGATGTATCTCGGCGGCATTTGTGTCACCAAAGTTTTGAATAGATCAGATTTGACAGAAAAGTCGAGTGAGTCAATAGATAAGGATTTCCTGACGACCTCCCAAATCGATTCGTATACTGAATCCACAACATCAGCAGCCAGTGGTGTGATTTCGCTCGTTTTCACGCCAGCTGACGCAATGACCTTCAGCGGAAAGATGTTTCTATGTGTATTCCTCTCAGTACTCGTTTCATGATTGTCACTGAGTAGCACTGAAAGGAGCTGAAGAGCTCTCGTAATGAAATCTTTGTTTTCTGAATTGAGGATGTGATCAAGATAAATTGGCGAGACTAAATTCTGCCAAAAAAATCTGAAATGATTGTTCCTCTCATGACTTTTCGAATCTACAGACAGGAGGAACATGATTCCCGTGAGATAGTAAATAAGTCCATCGTTAACTTCAAAATCGGAATGGGTAGTCGATGAGAATTCAAAAGGCCTTTTCAACAGCAGAATCAGAGTGTGATCATCATGTAAAGACTTACCTTTCACATTGTTCCAGCAGTAGTACAAAATAATTCTCCATGCTTTCAGGGCAATAAACTTTGAAGAGGAGCACCCAGACAGAAAGCAAATACGATTCAGCCTGAGCCAGCCGTGACTATCTGACTTACTGAGTTCCACAAGGCCTTCTGTTGAGTTGTATATTAATCCTATAGTAGCGAGCCATAGGTCCATAGCAGGTTTGACTTCCTTTTTGCCAATGATCAGAAAAGTTATGTGCCTCTGCAATAACTCTTCTAGCGTCAGGGGACCTGACTTTTGGGAATCAGCGTGCACTGATTTTTGCTGATGTTCCGTAGCCAGGATATCCTTTGCAAGCGAGTCCCTCATACATAAAATGACTGCTTCACGAGTAAACGAGGAGTCAAGGGTTTTCTTCAACAAGTCTAGGACCACTGCTGTTCCAGCATATAGAATATTGAGCGAAAGGGCTTCGTCATCAAGTAGAATTTTGCCAAAAACCTCCCCTGGTAGCCATTCGGGTATTATCTCTAGCATGACGTTGGTGTACTTTGTAATGAACTTTCTCATTAGGTGGAGCTTCTCACAAATAAGATTCGTGCTTTGAATATCTTTTGCTTTGATGACGCTTCTTATTATGCTCAGGATATCATCTTTCTGCAGAAAATAAGACCCATACTTTTCATACGCTTGCAAAGAATATTGGGCCCCTATGATAACCTTATTGGCATTAGGGTGGGTCAAGGCTTCCTTCGATAAATCAAATACCTCTCGAAGCTTGTCTCTTAGGACTGGCATTTTGGTCAAAGCTCTTATGATGCGGTGTTCGGCCAAAAGTGAGCCAAACAAGCGCACTATCTGAATATAGAGCCTCGACCCAAAAGGGTTCTTACGTTTCCCCGCGCCCAGCAATTTCTGCTGCTCGCCTCGTAATTGTGGTAGACATGTGTCCACGATTTTCTTCAGATTCTCGATCAAAACATCATACTTCTTGTTGTTAAGCTCTAAAGTGCTCTTTATGCTGCTCGCAGGTATTATACTATTGATTGAGGCGTACACCTCGAATCTGCGTGCCATATGCTTGTTGTCATTCTTCGCTAAAACGTCTAGCCCGCCTTCAATAATGCTTTTAAATTCTTTCAAGTCACTGGGGTTGCGCATTATATGCACCTCTCCGAACTGCCAAAAGTCCAAGGACTTTGGGTCAGAAGGGGCCGATGTAACCTCATGCTGTCGCCCGCGATCTGTAACTTTCAGATTCGACCCACCCTCGTAACGAGATTCTAGACTAGTCATCGTTTGTGTCCCCATTGGATTTCGTAGTATAGATTTCGAGGGAACTGAGCCCGGCGTATGCCGCGGGGAAGAGTTCATAACCTGATGTGCTGGAGAGGAGTCTAGTTGGTCAGAAAATGCTACAGATTTCCCACCTGGAGATAAATCTGTCCTGCTTTTCTCCAGTGTCGTTTGTGGTTGGCTTAGATGAACTTCCATTGACAGACGAATGGGCTCTTCTGTTTTTCTCACGGGGCTTGACTGAGTCAATTTCCTTCTCTTCGGTGTAGGTGACACATTATTTGTTTCATTAGATGACTCGTCATCGTTAGGTGGTAATAGACGCGTATTCCGAGAGGGCGTGGTTGCCGACTTTGGATGGGCCTGTGATTGGGATCGCTTGTTAATGAAATGATTCAGCATCTCAATTGCACGCATTTTTGTGTCCTTTGCAGGATTTTCAACCATATTTAAGCTGGCTAGGCAAAAAGTCTTGATCCTGCTTGACTCTTCTCTAAGATGAGCTCGTGAAGTTCACTTGCAGATCAAAAACGCGTCTGTTCCACCCTAATCACGTAAAACGTCAGAATATAGAGTGCTATCACCTGGGTAAACCCCGAGAACTTACAACGTGCTACCGCAACAAGCAACCCAGGACCCATCATGGGGGCCGCCCTTCTCGTTCAGTGTATGCGGAATCTTTATTCCCAGCCTAGTTAGGCTTTTCTGTGGTTCTACCTCCTCCCGTGCTTCTTGAGCTTATGGATGCACACAACAGCGTTCTTGCCGATCTCCACCACTGTCTGACTGGAGTCATAACCGGTCAGGAAAGTTCTCACTCCAGGAGCAATGAACATGAACATTTCAGTTGTGATATTTTGGATTATATGCTCTCCGACAAGAGGAACAACCAGGTAGCAGTTGTTGCTTCTACTACTTTGGAGCTTCGAGTCTCCCGACAATCCTCTTGGAGGCGGCTCCATAGCACTTGAGGTTGAGAATATCCCGCTCCCAAACGTCTTTCTTTTCCTTTTCCAGTACTTCTTTCAAAGACCGAAAGAGTTTGGACTGGCACCTTCTTCGACTTAGACTTCGACTTTGACTTTGGAGCCCTCCCCGCCCTCTTGTACTTGGCCATAATACTACTGTGGTTTTTGATTAAATCACGGAAGGCTTCTCCTTCGAAGATGCGATGATAGTCCAGAAGCCACAACCACTTCGATTCCAAATTTCAGTATCTTTGTCAGGCAAGTTTTGACGCAAGCCTTTCATGATAATCTCCATGCTATCCCGGGACAGCTTCAACATCCAATTCCATAAGCAAGGTTGACATCCAAACCCCTCTGTGAGCGTTTCTTTCGGTGAACTGGTCATATATCCCAAGTATGCGAGCCTTTTAATTATCTTCCTTGATACCGCTGCTGAGCGGCAAATCCAATAAGTAGTTCCTGAAAGGCCTAGAAATGCTTTTGTTTGACGTTTATCTCCATTCTGATTTTGAATGAGGGCGGTTGTTGATTCCGGTTTGCCTCAGCAAGCATAAAATGAGGATCCTAAATCAATGAGCAAAATTGTAAATCACAATCCTCCTCTTATACCTTTCAAGGCATGAAACCAATCTCAAGAGCCAACAGGAATGGTCGACTAACTCGGGGTTTTTTTTACTGGGTTTTCTAGCATCAGCTTTGTGAACAAATAATCTAATGGCAGCCTCTCTCCTGGTTTAAGCTGAAAGCTATAGGAATGATTCTTACTTGGTTCCTATCCAAGGCAAGATTTAAAACTTAAACGCATTTTTGATTCGAGGAGGTCCTAACTTAGGCTCGGCGGCTAAAACACCGTACTATTGTGAATGAAGTCGGGTAACACAAGCCAGGCAGCGAGTATAAGCTTCATAGTAGAGAGCTAAGTAAAGTAAAAGGTACTTATTTTATAAAGAATACCGTCATTCATGTCAGATGCTAGCTCCGATGTGTACGTATCTGATCTGAAGCTAGTCTTGCTCGGCGAGTCATCTGTGGGTAAGTCTTCCATAGTGATGAGGTACATTACAGGTAGCTTTCAAAAAACGAATGCGACTATAGGTGCTGCATTCACAACCAAGACATTCGAAGTACCACAGGATGGAGGTGTGATCAAAAGAATTAATTTAGAAATTTGGGATACTGCAGGACAGGAAAGGTATCGCTCCTTGGCGCCTATGTACTTTCGAAATACAGATATTGCACTTGTGGTGTTCGACGTCACAAAGCCGGAAAGCTTGAGAAAGGCCCAAAGCTGGATAGAAGAGCTAAATTCCTACTTAGAAAAAGACAGCCGCGATAGTGCCTGTATTAAGTTGGTAGGAAACAAGATTGACCTTGATCATGGCACCCTTGAAACTATTGGGAACTTGCCATTGTTCACAGTCAGTGCTAAGACGGGTGAGGGAATTGATAGACTGTTTGAATCCTTAGTGGATGACATTCCAATGGAAAAATTTAAAAAACTGGAAGTTTCACAGAAGGACAACAAGGTGATAAATCTGGAAACGAGCGGGAAGACCCGCTCCCGGTGTTGTTAGAGGTGAAATAGGGATATAAACCTGTGGAGATGCAGCCCACAAACGCGATAACTGAAAAACCTAATGCAGGCTTACGGTTCTACATTTGATATACGTGTAATTGCTGCTATACGATTGGTGTATTGAACACATTGTTCGATATCATTGATAAAGCGTCCAGGAAAAGGATTAAGATAGAAATAAAATGTTTGAACATGCCACTATCGAAAGCAATAACATCAGCCCAGAGTATGCTGTTGAATGATTGAATTGTTAGAGTATCAGAAGCGGTAATTGCTGTTCCAAATCGTTCTACTCAAAAACAGATCAGAGCGGCAAGCATCTTAATATAGCCAACTAATCTCGAAAGGTGCATTTAGGTCTTTAAAAGCTGTGATCTTTATTCATTTTATGGTCTCAATTTTGTATTCGATTCGATTATGGAAAAGATGAAAGAGCAAGGATACCACGACAATATCTTCCATTATGTTTCTCAATAACCGCTTTAATTTTCATCCGTTTCAGTGTAATTAGTCGCCATCCTTGAGTATTTCTCCCTGCGTAAATCATCTAAAAATCCTGCATTGGCTCGAAATGATAACTATAAAGCCTGCCCTGTTACATGTCTTTACGCCTGGGCTTTATTCTTGCATGGTGCTCTCGCTATATAGCCACAGTGAAGGAAGATACGCAATCCTTTAAAAAAGTAGTCGTATTATGTATTCAACGATATAGGGCTACCTAAATTTCTTGGTTATAGATCGCCTGGAACTGGGTATTGGCCAACCCATTGAGCAATTTCAGCTGCTAGGGTTTGAACTTGTTCAGAATCCTCACACAGTTGCTTGAAGTTAGCCAACTTGGCTCTGACATCCTTGCAGTCAGGAGATTCTTGAGACTTTAAAGCGATTGCCATCTTGACGGCAGAATCGATGAACTCAGCGACCTTGGCAAACTCTTCAGTCTTGAAGCCTCTTGTGGTCATAGCTGGAGTTCCCACTCTCAAACCAGATGGGAAAAGAGCAGATTTGTCACCTGGGATAGTGTTCTTGTTTGCAGCAATGTTCAATTTCTCCAAAATTGTCTCCAAACGAGCACCATCAATGCCCATGGTGGACAAGTCAATCAAAATCAAGTGATTGTCTGTGCCACCAGAAACAAGCTTAAATCCGCGCTTGGTTAGCTGCTCACCAAATGCGCGAGCGTTGTCCACAACCTGTTGTTGATACTCTTTAAACTCTGGAGTTGAAGCTTGCTTCAAGGCAACGGCCAAAGCAGAGATTGTGTGGTTGTGAGGACCACCCTGGTGGCCTGGGAAAACAGAGAAGTTAATCTTCTTCTCCAGGTCGTACATGATAGTCTTTCCCTTTTTGGTGACCTTTCTAACACCTTTCCTGAAGAAGATCATAGCACCTCTTGGGCCTCTGAGGGACTTGTGGGTCGTGGTAGTAACGATGTCCGAATATTCGAAAGGAGAAGGAGTCACACCAGCAGCGACCAAACCAGAAATGTGTGCCATGTCACTCATCAAGTAGGCCCCACATCCATCGGCAATCTCACGGAATCTTTTATAGTCAAGGACCCTAGAGTATGCAGAAGTCCCTGCAACAATAACCTTTGGTCTGAACAACTTTGAGGTCATGTCCAAGGCATCGTAATCAATCAAACCAGTAGATGGATTGACGCGGTAAGGCATGGTCTGGAAGTACTTAGAAACGTAAGAAATCTTAGTTCCCGAGCTTAGCTGGTATCCATGGGACAAATGACCTCCATGAGGCAGATCTAGCCCCATCAAACGGTCTCCGACCTCCATAACTGCGGAATAGGTGTACAGGTTGGCTGGGGCACCACTCAATGCCTGCACGTTAACACCCCATTCTTCCGGGTTTAGGCCATAGACTTCCAGCGCTCTTTTTTGGCACAAAGACTCGGCCTGATCAATAAATTGGTTCCCACCGTAATAACGCTCACCTGGGTAACCTTCAGAGTACTTGTTCTGCATCTCGGAACCAAGCAGATCCATCACTGACTTTGAGGTAAAGTTTTCGGAAGGAATTAAAGTAATTGAGTTCTTTTGCCTCGAACGTTCGCCTTCCAAAATCTTGTGCATCTCAGGATCAACTTCCTGGACATGTTTCGATAAAAGGGCTTGGCTCTTAGAGCCCAAAGCAGCAGAGGCATACGATCTGCTCGAGAACAGACGAACAGCAGATGCAACGGAGCGACTGTTACGGGATGCAAGTCCAGAAAGCATTTTCAACAACCGAATTGACTAACTGAGTGATACAAAACTCTTGAAATTTCAGTTTTCCACGCTACGTTGACTTTAGCTAACCTCTTACCATTCAGTATAACTCCAACTACCAGCCGGCACCTCATCGCTTAGGTGAAAAAAAAAAAACTGAAAAAAAACTATGAGTAAACTAAGTTGAGAAACAGCAAGCAGCCTGAGACCCTCAATTGACCCGCAATTTTGCCATCGATTGATCGGTAACATTGAAATCTCTATATGACTCTTTCTTTCCATCGTTCCCTTACTTCTAACTCTTGATTACTCCCATATGTCTCGAATTCTTTCGAAAAAAAAGTGACAAGCTCCAGAACACCCTCCGACTGACGAAGTAGCTCATTCAAAGCCGCCAGCAGTCTCTTGGACCTCTATAATAGCTTCAACGCCTATTGAAAGCTGTCTGATCGGCGTCACCAGTCACGAGCAGCACCAGTACAAACCCATCAAAATATCACCCGTCATGAGAGGTACTAACCTAAGAGAAGTGGACACTGGGGGATCTCAAAGGTTGTTTATCGTCTATAGGAGAGGTGGATATGAGTAAGATCTTGAAATTGGGCTCATTAACATTGGTTTCAAGTGCTCTGGCCGCTTCCTATTACTTTTATGCGGTGGACAGAGACGGGTACCACTACAACCACTCGGTGTGGAAAAAGGTGAGCGATAATACAAAAGGTCTGTTAGACAGAAAAGTGGACATTGAGCGTAGCCATCCACCCAGCTCTGAGATGCGCGAGGTCGTACGGAGACCGTTTTCTGAAACGTGCAAGGACCTCTGGAACGAGCAGATCAGGGAGACAGTCAAATGGGTCTACTCTTTCGGCAACTAGGAAGGTCAATTTTATATTCTAGGAGGTTTTGCCCATGCTTTAAGTACTTTTGTGTATATAGTAGGTTACTTTGATGAAAAGCAGATGGGATTGCAAAAAATGGCACAACTTGGCTGTTGACAAAGACACCAGAGAAGTTAATTATGACCACCCCAGACTCGCATATTGACTACGAAGATGCTATAGAGTATTGGAGCAGTATCCCAGCAACCGTGGACGGTGTGCTCGGTGGCTACGGCGAGGGAACGGTAGTACCAGCGATGGACGTCCTGGGCTCGAACCACTTTCTGAGGAAACTGAAGTCTAGGATGGTCCCTGCGCCAGGCTGTCAAAAAATTGGTGCCGACGTGGGCGCAGGGATCGGCAGAGTTACCAAAAACATGCTCTCGAAGCACTGCGATGTGGTGGACCTAGTAGAGCCTGTCAGACCGTTCGTCGAGCAGATGAAGGTCGATCTTCAAGAGCTTAAAGAACAGGGCAAGATCGGCGATATATATGACGTCGGGATGCAGGACTGGCAACCCCAAGAGGGCAAATACTGGCTCATCTGGTGCCAATGGTGCGTCGGACACTTGCCTGACGACGAACTGGTCAAATTCTTCCAGCGATGCAAGAAAGCTTTACAGCCTAACGGCACTATCATAGTCAAAGAAAACAACACTCCAACCGACAGCGACGACTTTGACCCAGAAGACTCCTCCGTGACAAGATCAGACGCCAAGTTCAAACAGATTTTCGAGAAATGCGGACTCAAGCTGATAGCATCCGACAGGCAAAAAGGCCTACCAAAAGAGCTGTACGTGGTCAGAATGTACGCTTTGAAACCAATCATTCTATAGATATACAAGACAATTGCGATTCTCTTTGAACAGTTTCAGATAGGAGCAAAAGACTAAAATTGATGGTTGTTTTTATCTTCATTTTGTAGTTCAATCAGTTGAACTATGCACAGATATTTTTATCATCATAAAAATTCGAAGAGAATCGCGACTAAATCAATTGAGTCACAATCCCTTGTGACTCCACTGATATCTACTAGCGAAAGTCTACTAGTTTATCGACAGTATAATCTTTAAAGAGTGGTAAGTAGTTGAAAGTCTCGAAGACCATCCTCATCGCCAATTTAAAGTGAAAAATATTGCCTAAATATCAAGATCGCAGCATACGGGCATTGTCAACTCTGGTTTAGAGGGCATGAAGAGCATACTGGAGGTGATTTACGAGGTCTAGAGGATACCTATAGAGCCAATTGTCCTCCTTTTGGGAGACCGGGATGATATGAGCTGCCATAGGCAGTTTCTTGCCCCGAAGTTGTTGTGTAGAAGCTCAAAAATGTCCCTTTCGGCTGCCTGTAGTACTCTGAAGAATGTATTCGATGTATACAGAAGTTCATTAGGCGCGGTACGAGCCTAGTAACTGTCTGAAACCGTTTACTTCTTGTCTTTGTTGTCTGTGTAATGCGAATTGTTACTATTCTATAAGATGCGAAAGGGTTTGAGTGCAAAGAAATGTCGCTCGGTGATCAACAGTTTTGTCTTCTACAGGACACAGACGCGGTTCTTAGTTGCTGATACTAGCCTGAGAGATGAGTGCGTCATCCAGTTTACAGAAATCGATTGAGTCGCCTCCTAAATCGACTCCTATTTCAGATGGTGAACCGGCTCAGGTCGAAACCAAATCTCCCGACCAGATGTTGTCGAATCCGGAGATTCAGAAGGTTATGAACTCTGACGTGGCAATTAATGCGCTGTTATCCCGTTTGAAACAGTCCCTGTTGACCTGCGAAGAGTTTACCAAGTTTATCCGTAAGAAGTACATCTTCGAGGAAGAACATGCCGAAGAGTTGGCCAAGCAGTTCAAGCATTTCTTTGTTGATGCTACCGGAAGCTCGCTGAAAAGGAGGATCCACGATGTTTTGGAGTTTGATGGGAAGTTGGCACATGTCAAACGGAGTTATGTAACTGCTCTGGAGAAGATGTACGATGAGATGAGCGCACTTCTGCTAACGATGACAAAGATGAGAAAATCTGTGAAGGAAAACAGCAGGAGGTTGGAGAAAGAAGTGGCTGATGCGATCCACAGTGCAGAAAAGGCACAGGCGCGATATAATTCTCTGTGCCAAGATTGGGATAAGTTGAGAATGACAGACCCAACGAAGACTAAACTGACCTTGAGGGGCTCTAAAACCACGAAGGAACAGGAAGAGGATCTGCTCAGAAAAATCGACAACGCCGATCTGGAGTATAAGCAAAGAGTCGATCATGCAGACTCGCTAAGGAATACTTTCATCACCAAAGAAAGGCCAAAAATTGTTGTGGAGCTAAAGGATCTTATCCTAGAGATTGATACGGCTATGTCCATTCAACTACAAAAATATACTATTTGGACAGAAAACTTGATCCTCAATAGCGGTGTGACAGTAACACCATTCGACGCCACGAAGTCGATGAAAGCCGTTGCATCCTCTGTCACAAACGAAAGAGACCTGTACGATTTTCTCAATAGATACAACAACACTGGAAAGAATGGGCTGCTGGTCAACAGAAACTTAATTCCGGTGAGCTACAAGAGACATCCTTCGATGGCCAAGGGTTTCGGAGACTCTAGTAAGAAAAGTCCACCCAGTTTTGCTGTGAACCCATCAAAGAACTCTATCCCCAAGAGAATAATCTCCACGCACAATGAAAGCCCGTTCACTTCTAGCCCCTCAACACCCTCAATTGGAGGATCAGTCAGTGCTGGGTTCAAAAGCCCTAATCTGCCACCGAAAGATTCCATCAGCTCGGGTCCACGAGACCCTTCGTCAACTTCTGAATTTTCACAACTACATGTCGCCAACGAAGCACCTCCATCAAATAGCAATGGTGTTGACCATGGAGGTAAAACGTTAGATCCGGGAAACACTAATGCAAGACTACCTAGCCTATCCACTACTTTTTCCGTTGCAACAGGCGATTCCGATAGACCCATATCACATATACAGACCAATAACTCCATGCCCCCTGGAACTCAGAAAAATTTTAAAACTTTTGGAGTTCCAATTGAAAATTTGGTCGAGTTTGAGCAAGATATGGTTCCTGCCATTGTTCGACAATGTATCTACGTTGTTGACAAGTATGGTTTGGACCTTGAGGGGATCTACAGGAAATCAGCCAATGTTCTCGATGTCAGCAAGCTGAAGGAAGAAATCGATAGAGACCCATCAAACGTCGCTATGATATTACCACCAAAGAACTATACGGATTCGGATATATATTTGGTGGGCTCCCTTCTCAAAGCTTTTTTCGCTGCTCTTCCAGGCTCTTTACTGCCTGAGAGTCTAGGGCCTGAAATCAAGACATGCCTATCTATCCAAGATCAAAAGACGAGAAAAAACTACATGCACGGCCTGATATACAAATTACCTGATGCCCAGTATTGGACATTGAGGGCGCTCTTGTTTCACTTGAAGCGCGTCGCGGATCATGAGCAACAAAACCGAATGAATCTGAAGGCCTTAAACATTATATGGGGCCCAACTATCATATCACCTAGTGAGGACGAACCACATGACGTCAATTTCCAGATAGGTACAATGGAAGTCCTATTGGATGTTGCCGATCAAGCCTTTGAAGCCGATTAAGGTCTTCAAAACCCCATCTATAAACACCGCATCTCTAAGCTTCGACACGTTAGTTCTATCAATATCTGTAATAATTTCTCCATTTTGTGATTATTTTATCATCAACCGTTTTTTTGAGAGCGTCTTTGAATTCTCCCACACTGGTACCATTTATCTGTGATCTGACCTTTGCGTAAAGATCGTTGGCTTTCAAACCACGACTTTCACCCTTCAAAGATCTGGTGATACATGCCATGATAAGTTCCTGTTTCCAGTACGAAAGCTGACCTTCTAAGTGAAGCGCGTTATTCATTTTTTTCAAGCTGGTATCTTTTGCGTCAGGGAATCCCATTCTAACACGGAGAAGGCCATTTCTTATCTTGTATTCATCAGCTGAGAAGCTGTCGTTAACAAAATAGGTATCGCCGCTTGATAGGAAAAGCCCAATCTTTACGAAGGATCTCAAAACTTCCTGTATTATACTCTCCCCGAGCCGTGCTTCCCTTAGAATTTTATCATACTTTAATGAGTCAGCCTCGTTAAAGAGGGAGAGAACTTGCACCTGGGGAGAGCTGAGATCCAGAACCAGTGGTTTTCCATTGGACAAAAAAAATCCTGTTTCGACTTCAAAATGTTGAAGATGCTCGATCAGATAAAGCTTCTTGAATTCCGCCCTCTTGTCTACTCGCCGATAGAATCTCTCAAGCTCATCCCAGGATCGCTGCATTTCTTCAGTCAAAAGGGTTACATTAGTATTAGCATTTTCTTGAAACACATGAGGAACTTTACTCTTCTCCAATATCAGAGGTATCATCGGTTGACGACTGGCGCTCGGTTCTGCCGCAAACCTATGAGACAGATGTGATGACGTTAAAACCTCCGTCACCAAACTTTGTAAACGATCATATTCCGGAGTCAATCCATATAGTCGTTCAAAAAGTTTGAATAAGTGATGCTCGAGATAACAATTGCTCCTTATAGAATCTGCGACAGTTGGGCCGCGTAGAACATATCGTCGGAACAGGGAACGGGAGTACAAATCAAGGACTTTTGCAGGAATTCGAAGGATAACTGGGACAAGAATCGATAGCTCATTATCATAATTTGGTGGCACAGCATTGTGTTCAATACCCTCTCGGCCATTTTTGCGAATCGCGAGCTCGCATATCCTCAGATACCGATCCATCAAGCCAACTGAACCTCCAAAGAAACTTAAAATTTCCAGCAAAGTTGCTTTTAAAAGTTCTTCTGATTTATTAGCAAGCAAGACAAGCTTGCATGCCTCCTTTAAAGCCTCTTCGAGCCCCTCATTGCTGGCCCTCTCGAGGGCTGACTTAGTCACATGCAAATAAGCGCTTGATAGATCTTCTAGCATGGATCGCGATTCGAATGTTTCAAATATAATGTTTAGCTGACTAGCTATTTCCGGACAGACAGCTTCAGCTGAATGTAACTCAAAGGAGTCCTTGAGGACTACAATTATTTTGCAAAGCGTATCCTGTCTCGTTAAAGTCGCTCGGAGCACAATCTCATTGGCCTCACTTATCAGTATAGCTGATATTGTTCCCGTTATCAAAGCATTGCGAGTTAGTACTTTCTTCAAGCTCTCGCAGTAAGCCAGATCGATTGGAATGTGAATAGAGCCATTTGCCCATAGAGAAACATTGTGGAAGTAGAACTCCTTAAGGCTCAAGTCTTCATCGACAGATATTCGGTACCTGTACATCAATGTGAGAGGTGTGTGAACTTCTAGGTCAGCCCTCACTAAATTGGGTGTTTCACGTTGTGATGAGACGAAGGCCTCAAGAAAAGGCCTAAAACTAGTTGCCAGTCTCAATCTCAATAGATTAATGAGGTAAACTTCCAAAAAGTCGTTAATGGTCAATTCTCTTGTGACTTCCTTAGTAACTGGCGGATAGTTGAGGACAACGTAATCTAAAAATGGCGAGATATTGTCAATAAAATATCGATAGTTACCATGAAATTTACTCCACTTGGACACCAAAGTTCTGATATAATCTTCACCGTTTCCTGGCTCGTCTAAATAATGATCGACAAATATAGCACAAAATGACTGAACCTTGTCTCTGAGCTCGCTCCATATTAAATCCACTTTATCAGCCAAACGTTCAGCCAAATTACGATTCTTCCGTTTATAACGAATTCTTCCCAGAATCAATCTCGTGCGACAGAGCTTACCGATATTGCTGTCAACGTGCTGGTGAATCGCTCCAAAATACTCTTCTGCTGCCGTGACATTGAGTAATTCCATTGTACTCACATCGTAAAAGCTCGAAAAGCTCTCGAATGTTTCACCAATCTTATTCTGTATAAATTGTCGGGCTTTATCGTTAATGATCTCAGGAGGAGGTACGCTTAATAAAAGCGGTTGCATTGACATCGCTACACGAGGAAAGTGTGCTAGACGTTTCTCAGTAGTAAGATAGTTCTTGAACTCTGTAATAGCCCTGTAGAAGTCCCAGGTAGCATTGGGACACAATCACTTTTGGTCCGGGACAGTTCATACTTAACTTTGTCAAGTTTAAATACTTCGAACAAGTATCATCGTAAAGGTACCGCTCCCTCACTCTAAAGTAAAATACAGGTCGTGAAACCGTTCACGACATTGAACATCACTAGCTCATAATTACGACTATGCGTGACTATATAAAACCTGGCCTATTATATGATATTGATAAGTCTGTTCTTTTGCGATATCTAGGTAGGGGGTTTAGATAAAACTAGTCAATCGTATCACGCCTGTCTCTGTGGCTGTCCGGGTTGGCTTGTAATGCTCATTAACGCTGTAACAGAGGTTTCCGCGTTTTACTAGAATCTGGTGCTGTAAGAGCTTCTTCAGCTGGTTTTTGATCGCAGCCTCATCTTTAGCATCAAGTAGCGTGTAAATGTCATTGAAACTGAGTTCGTCGTGATCATTAAAAAGTACAATTACACTTGCCATGGTTAAAGGCGCCAGTATTTTCAGATTCATACCACTTGGAGAGCGAAATGGCGACGACATCGTCACAAAATGGAGGCTGAAGAGACCTCTAAGTACTTTCTTGACTGAGGTATACTTACTGACCTCGTTAGCCCAATCCCGTTGAAAGCCAGAGGATGGCCAAATTGCAGTTTCCTCAGTGATCGATTCGTCGCACACTTCCATGAAAGAGTCATGAGAAAGATATAGACCAACAAAATTCGTTCTACTGTTATTCAGTTTGTGAGTATGACTTAGCGAAGCACAAGCGTCGTTGATCAAATTAAGGTGAGGCTGAACGTCAATTGGGATGCAGTCATGAAGGTTCTCGATTAATTGACGTTGCAGGGAGCAAGCGTGCCTGATAAATTGTGGGAATTTTGAATTGAGCATTAGCATTTGGCGGAATAAGCTCTCTTTAAGGTACCTATTCATAAAAGTCCGGCGCTGTGGCAAATAATATACTATCAAAATTGTAACAGCTGAAATCCACAGATTATCGAGGTGAGATAATCTGGTAGGTGAGTTTTTTCGAATTTCTTTGTAATTCTTTTGAAATTTCAGCTCCAAATATTGAATCAAACTTGCTTGAAATTGCTGAACATTAGACACACTTCTAATAAAATTCTGCCGGTTGGATATCACGAAATCGAATGTATTGTTGTTATTGGATTTGTACTCTCCCATTAATATCGATTGCAACAGAAGGTCGAAGTCCCCATGCAAAAACTTGACGTTCCGTAGCTTGAGAAACGCTTCATCTAGTTTCTTTATCCATGTTTCTGTATTGGACAGAGAACGGAGGAAATAAACCTCATCTGAGGTCAGAAGGATGTCGTTTAATGACTTTAATAGTTCATGAGGGTTATCATTGAATAGAGCCGTAAACCCAGAAAGCTCTTGTGATTTTATACCAAGTAATCTCATCAAATCCTGAGTATTTTCCCATACTTTGTATATCTCGAAGAAGTCTGCATCTTGATTACGAGACCTCCATTCTTTTAGGCATGTAAGCCCCATGTCAACAAGCTGATTCAGGAGTTCATAATCTGGGGTATTTCCATCTTGCTCTTTTGATAATTCATTCTCACAAAGAGATTGATATAGGACAGTTAGACTTGCTACGATGTCTTTAGATTTGCAAATGTAATGCATGCAGGCTTTTTTGTAACATTGAATAAGTGTGTCGTCTTTTTCGAGCATACTTTGCACTAACTTGTTCTCTAACCTTCTAATCAACGATCCTTCAAGATGAAATGTCCTATCAATATAATCAATGTGCTCTTTAAGGAAGCTCAATCGCGACCGGTATTGAAGAAGGCTCTGCGCAACACCTTCCCATGGCCTTAAGTCAACGGAACTTCTTTCAGAGAATCTATCAACAACAGTAACTAGCACCTTTTGTAATTCCAGACTAAGCTCCTTAAGCAGTTCTTTTTGCCGGGTTTTTGTTCCTTCATCGGTAGTAAGCGCTAGGTCGTGAAGTTTCCTGGCATCCGTAGGGCATATACAATCACCACCTAGTAGTATGTTATTCAATAGTGTCCTATAACTGCAAATAGTTGTCTCATGATTCATCATAACATCACTGTCGCCCTTTTGCCCGCATTAAGATTCAAAGTGGCCTAAGTTGGATCATTAGTTGAACAAGCTACTATTGAATGACCAAAACAACAAGGAATTAACCGGAATGGACGCGAACGTGGATGAGGCGAGGAAACTTGCAGATGAATTCAAAAAGGAGGGTCACTTTGATAGATTGAAGCACGATATTCTATCTCAACCATTGCACCAGGACGACTCTAGTAGCACCGTTGAACAAGCTGTTAGAGCCAAAGTCAATGCGGTTGTCAAAAGAATGGTGGAAGAGGATGAGAATTTGATCTTCAAAAATAGAGGAACCACTAGTGCCTTAATTGAGTCTCAAATCTTTAAAGATGGCTACAAGGATCTGTCCGAGGGCAATGATGGTTTAAACGTGGAGGAATACATTCAAGAGAAGTTGAACGAGCCTGCCCTCCGGGACCAGCTCAAAGAGAGGCTTGACGAAATGGTAAGCTACAAGAAGGATAACTGAAAGGTTTTTACTATTCACTCTTTTAAATAATGCAGCATATCGTCACAGCGACGACTTTTGAACTTCCTTCCTGCACGGTCACTACTCCTGTATTTGAACCTGTCTCCAAGTATCGTGTATGAGAGGGCGTCTTCGTCATTCAGAGGTACCTCAAAATTAAAAACCGTCCCCTTCTTTGGAATTATCTTGACTTCGTCGATCATTTTTCCTCGAGTCACCATAATAAAGTTCTTTTGGCTATCCCAAATCACAATGCCTTCGAATCCCACAAGGTTTTTGTTGTGGCTCCCGCCCACTTTCAGGTAAGCTCCATTATAATCTGCCATGGAGAGTTTCATGAGTGCTTGGGTACCATTGATATTCAATTTTGAAGAGTCGGATAACGTTGGAGGAAGGTTCAGCAGTTCTCGTATGTAACCGACCCAAAGCCGCTCGTGCATTGGTAGAAACGTATCAAAATGCGGCAGGGCTTCCCATAGTTCCTTGTGATTATTTTGCAGATGTGAGTTTAGCACATTTTTGTCAGTCATTTTGGCTTCATATGCAATTTGTTTAGCTTTTCGAACACTCGATTTACACCTGTTGATGTAGGTCTTCAATGCTTCTTTGGAGTTTCTGTTAATTCGCTTATAATTCTTGTGTTTCTGGAACGAATTGCCTGCCTTCTCAAGAGTATCTGTCGAAATCTGGAGCTTGCTTTTATTGCGCTTTAGTCTAGTCGAAAGACCACCATCGGTCGGGAGTAGTAGTAGTGTATCTTGTAGCCTATTTTCTCTGAGTGGCTTCTCAACATCCGTGAAGTTTCTGGTGAGCAGATTTTCCTTGATAAAGAGTTGAGTTTGATTCATTATCTCTTCCTCCTTTGTAGTGTTTATTAAGTACTGTATTCGTAGCGCATCTCGTAATGAAATTTCTCTGTATATATGAGCAGTAGTCCTGAGCGAACAACACAAGTGGCAGTCATTTTAAGCCAGATAGATAGTGATTGCATATTTGTACTACTTGGAGAACGCTTATGAGCTTCAAATACCACGGAACTTTATGTGATAGCTCATCTAGCAATTATGTACTACTAAAAGCTTAATCTTGAACAATTAACATTATCGAATATAAGACAGGTGCCTAAGCTTCGGAAAAGCTAGAATATTCAGAACCTGATCTGTATTATTTACCTTCTGAAGTAAGTATCATTTCGGCTGATAAGTTGACCCGTTGATCGGCTATCTTGTTCAAATTAGCACTACTTCACCAGGTCGGTTGTGAAAAGGACATCAATGGGGGTTCTAGTCAGGGCGATTATTAGACCAGCGTTCCAATCGAAAGCGTTGGCAAAAAGCTGGTGGGGACCAGTCCATTCACGGCCGTACAGCCAGCAATTGCCGTTCGATTTGCAAGATGAGGATGAGAAATACAGAGATATCAACCAAATGTACGTTGAGATGTTTAGTGATTTGAGAAACGACGAACCTAAGAATGAAAATGAGAGAGTAAAGGGGACCATTTCTGAGCTTGAAGAATTGAATGACGATCTTAACGAGTTACTGAGCGTCGGTTATCACAAATTGACAGCTAAAGAGCTTGAACAAAAAGTCAAAAATCCCGGCAGGCTCATATTACAGAGTTTATCAAATAACCCTTATTATAATTTGGCTCTCGAAAATTACGTCTTTTCCAATACGCCTGCAGATCGGACAACCTGTTCTTCGTTCGATAGTCAGAGACTTTTGTTCTACATCAACCGTAATTGTGTGGTCATTGGAAAGAATCAAAATGTGTGGAGAGAGTTGCACGTCCAAGCTGCGAAAGAAAGAGGTTACGAGCTTCTAAGGCGGTTTTCCGGCGGTGGGACAGTTGTTCATGACTTAGGCAATGTTAACTACTCGTTCATGAATTCGCGAGAGCTGTTTCGTCGAGAATACTTCAACGAAGTTATAGTCAAGAATATGAAGGAGTATTATCCAAATCTGGATTTAAAACTTAATTCAAGAGGGGACATAGCTTTGGGTAACCGTAAGGTCAGCGGCAGCGCATTCAAGATATCTCGAGGTAAGTCGTATCATCATGGCACAATGCTCATAAACTCGAAGTTGGATCAGTTCCATGGGCTGTTGAAATCAAATTCAATGCAAGGCATTACATGGAAATGCAATAGTGTTGATAGTGTACGATCAGAAGTGGGAAATGTTCCTTTGGGTTCGACGCAGCAATTCATAGATGTATGCGCCGAGGGCTTTAAGAAAGAGTTCAAAGCCCATGATGGGGGAGAAATTCCATTGTATTACTGTGATGAAGATATTACAATCAATGAGGAGATACAAAATTATATGTCAACTCTATGCAGTGGGGAATGGAAGTACATGAGCGGCCCAAAGTTTGAAGTGCATTTGGAACGTGGAGATCACTCAATCATGGTTGAGAAAGGTACCATCGTTAAAAGCTCCATACCGTCGATCATCGGTTTGTCGTTCAACGAGTTCACCGAGAGCTTATCGCAGTACAACATCAACTCAGATCTGATACTTTAGGCATTTGAGTATTATAATAAGAAAACAGCTAACTGATTTCTTTACATTTAGTCACCTCATGCCCCTGGGGTAAACCATAGGAAAAATCCTCGATGTGAAGAATTCCTTTACGATCCAAAATGTACAATTTGTGACCATCGATGCTGAATCTTAATGCTGCTGATTCATGAGCACGGTAAGCGTTCGAAATCATATCAACCAAGACTATTCTTCTCTTGTCACTATCAATCATCGTCGGGGAAAACATTATGTAAACAGATCCATTCCTGTCTAAAAACGCAATGGAGTCATTGCGCGGGGATACTGCACACCTGTGGATATTTGAGCCCACTTCTTCGACCCTTATTAGCATTGTGGGTTGCGCCACTGATTGAAGACCGTCGATGTTTTGTATCTTCGTGTTAACAACGATTGGGGGCGCATTGAACGCAGCAGATGTTACGCACATCAGGCTTGCATTTCCCGGAAACAACTTCACATCAGTAATCCCCTCAGACTCCAAAGAAGTATCGATCGAGCGTAAACTTTTCATAATTAGTCTCGGCTCATTGAACTTCCTCAACGATATAATCAAAAACCTTGACTCGAAAGTGGTCGAACATGACAAATAAACTCCATCATCGGAAAATTGTAGAGTGTTAATAGGATCTCTGTATGGTAAAGTAATGGTTGTAGGTGGAGATATCTCGGGCTCCAGCGTTACCTTATTTCTTTCAATTTTATGAAACGCTATTAGAGCTTGCTCGGAGCCAGTGAGCCTGTCACGGCCAGTAATTCCACATGCTATAGTGTTGGAGTTTGAATCAATATCAATGCAGCGAATGGGAAACGCAGATGAATATGTATGAACAGGTTGCCCATTCTTATTCAGGTCGAATACTCGAAATTTCCTTTTTGTACCTGAGATAATGAGGAAATCGTTGGAGAGCTTGCAGTAAATATGATTCCATGATTCCTTTTTGGATGCATCAGCTCCTTTGGTCAACAAAACACTCATGTCAGCAGGATTCCCTAAGTGATCGAAATCGGGGCCATACTCGCCAGACGACTTGCCACAGAAAAGCAGAACTGGGGGCTGCCCCGGGCGGATAGAATGCACTTCCCATTTTAGTTCTGTGAGAAGCGCGAACTTGCTGCAATCAGGAGATATAGACATGTTAATGTAAAGCCTTGATTTTGTTTTCAGAAATTTGGGATGAGTACTGTACTGCGACCTTTTTCTGTAGATCGGAAAACATTGGGCAAAATAGTATTCCTTCTCTTCATCTATGCTCACTGAACGTGTAACGTCTTCAATTTGGTTCTTGAAAGATAGATTCGTCGAGTTTTGAGATATTGGGATCGTCCGAGTATTTGACGCCGTGTCCGTTGCCTCAGTTTCCTCTCCCTCGAGAAGACCGAATTCTTGATCCGATTGCAGAGAAGACCTTGGCTTGTCAACAGGTGGTTGGGCTTGATTATTGTACTTGGAGGCAATTCTGTGGAACAACGCCAGCAAGCTTTTCTGCGGGGTGTCTTTCCTGTAACCTGGAGGTTCAGCCGTCTTAGACAACGTCTTGGAAGTCCCTTCGATGGTAAGATCTTCATTTTCGTTCTCATCTTTGCCAATATTTCCCTTGTAGTAGTGTATCTGTTTGTACAGGTTACGTAGCTGTTTGACGGGACCAAGAAGTGTAACCGATTTGGTACCACATACTGGACATCGAATATTCTTTTGGCCAGTACCTTTAACAATTTCAAGGTAGAGATTCTCTGATAGACAGCATCCGCACGATAGAATAGAGCAATCATCTACTATGCCATATCGTACCTTGCATGCATACTCTTGTGTGAAGTCGTCGAATTTGCACGAACTCAGGGTTTTCGGTAGTAATAGATTCTGCTCCAGCTCATCAAGAATGCTAGTAGCCAACATGGCTTGTTGAAGAGCTGGCTTTGTCTTTTTTTTTCCCTGCAGCGAGATGATTATTGATGACTATCTTTCTTACATGTTGATCCTCGCCTAAATGAACCCTGAGGAACTTGTAACGTGCTAGTGCACAAAGGGCCCAGAACACATCATGGCAGGTCGACCATTTCGTCTACTTAGTGCAGATCAACTGGAATGCCCACCGCTTGTCGTTAAATGCTCACAGATAATTTTGAGCATGATGCTATACAGCCTGCCAAAACAAGATAATGCACTCATATAAACTCAACGCGAGAGAGGGATCTGTCGAAAAATGAAAGGCTATCTCTTCGCTCAGGGATCTGACAGGCGTTCAATGACACATCTTTCTGTGCAAGGTAACTGATTAACATGTTCTCGTCAAAGCTAAGCCTACAATTGCGTAAATCAAGGTGATCTATCTAAAAGCCTAATTCATTGGTTCTAGACTAGAATAAACAATGTAATGACACCTGTCCGTTTCAGGTCTTGCTTCGGGTTCGCCTTCCCAGTATAGGTGCCCCGTTCGGCGATCACGATTCAGACGCCTCTCTTTATTACTAGAACCCACGTCCGAAATGTCTACTTTAGGCCGTAATTCAAGGCAAGATGATAGCGTCAGCGCACTACCCAAGGTATTTTTCCTATGTGAGTCATCAAAAAGACCATACAACTTGTCAGCCATTTGTTGATAGAGGGTACTCTGTACCTAATCACCTATAACCAGTGAAATTGTTTCAGTCTTTCAGAAATCCTCTCGGTGGCCAAGTTGGTTTAAGGCGCAAGACTGTAATTTCAAAGTAATCTTGATATCGGGTGTTCGAATCACCCCCGGGAGATATTTTTTTTTTGAAATTTCAAAAGTCATACTAGAAAGCAGTGCTTACTCTCTTCGACTAGCAGCATCGAGAAGACCCTCCCAACTGGTTGCAAAACGTTCCGTTCAGTACTGACAGCCTCAAACTGTTGCTTCACGTGGCCTCGATCACTATGGTGATTTGCGTTTTTTCCTAATGCGGGCTCCAAGTAAACAGCGCCTTGTCAAAATCTCCAGAAAAGTTCCAAGTGGGACTGTTAGTGAGGCCTCAGAGCTGGCAGATCGTTGGCTGGAATACTTAACGCTCATCTCATCAGAGTGCTTGTAAACTTCAAGTGTAGGCAGAATTGAGCTACCAGGGACATGAGAAAAAGCGTGTATTTAGATAATACTATTGAGTTCCTGAAAGGTCGGGTCTACCTTGGTGCATATGATTATAATCCCCAGGACACAGATGAAATTGTTTTCTTCACAGTGGAAGATTCTATTTTTTACAACAGTTTCCATCTGGACTTCGGTCCGATGAATATAGGCCACCTGTACAGATTTGCCGTCATATTCCATGAAATATTGAATGATCCAGATAATGCAAATAAGGCAGTGATATTCTACTCGTCGACATCAACGCGACAGAGGGCTAACTCAGCGTGTATGCTGTGCTGCTACATGGTGCTAGTGCAGGGATGGACACCGCATCAAGTTCTGCAGCCATTGGCCCAGGTGGACCCACCATTTATGCCTTTTAGAGATGCAGGTTACTCTAACGCCGACTTTGAGATAACTATACAAGACGTTGTATATGGGGTGTGGAGGGCCAAAGAAAAAAGACTAATAGATTTGCATTCATTCAATTTGGAGTCTTATGAACGTTACGAGCATGTTGAAAACGGTGATTTGAACTTGTTGACTCCCGATTTTATAGCATTCGCATCCCCACAGGAAGACTCGCGGTCCATTGGTACAATCTCATCAAAGTCCCACTTGAACCAGCCGTTCAGGAGTGTTTTGAAGTATTTTGTCAACAATAACGTTCAGTTGGTTGTCAGGCTTAACTCTCATCTCTACAATAAGAAGCATTTCGAAGACGTTGGAATTAAGCACATCGATATGATCTTTGAGGATGGTACTTGTCCTGACCTCTCCATAGTCAAGAATTTCGTTGGTGCCGCTGAAACTATAATAAACCAGGGAGGGAAGATAGCGGTCCACTGTAAGGCGGGTCTGGGTAGAACAGGGTGCCTCATTGGGGCGCACCTGATTTACACCTATGGTTTTACAGCAAACGAATGCATAGGCTTTTTAAGGTTCATAAGACCAGGTATGGTTGTTGGCCCACAGCAGCACTGGCTGTACTTGCATCAGAACGACTTCAGAGAATGGAGGTACACGATGAGGTTGTCATTGGTGCCGGCCGACATTATTGGCGGTCTGTATCCAATGGTATCGGTAGAAAAATACAGGGTGCAAAAGAAGAGACTGAAAGATCAAAAGAGAAGTCAAGAGTTAGGTCAGGACGATAATGATCCAGCAGACCTAGCCATGACGCCTCCAAGCGCGACAAATAATACCAATAACTTTCGCTTATCGGCGGTCCCTCAGCATTCACCAGGTCAGCCAAGGAAAAGCCAAAACGGCGGCAACACCATCGAGGATCTGAACAAAAAGATGACAAACACGGGCGTTAGCACCAAAGGTAGCTTGAGAGTGCGGCCCAGCGAGATCGAGGATAACAATTCAGATGACGAAATGCAAATAGAAGCGAGCGACGTAGCGTCTAGTAAGGCAACCAGCAAGCTGCCTAAGAGCTCATCAAACGATGCGGGTGATGACAGTGCAATTTTAAGACAACTCCTGCCAAAAAATAGGCGTGTCGCTTCCGGTAGAAGATCTGCCAGCGCAAGTGGTGGTGTCAGAAAAATCAGCGGTACATCCAAAAAATGATGCATGTAGATAAGATCACATAGTTGAAGCCCTTATTATTAGACGATTTCAGATATAGCACGGAATGAGCAGCTTCCCCGACTTGTGTCGTATTCCGTTGTACTTTGAAGCCAGCTTCCCACCGCTATCCGTAGGCTGGCTCCATGCAATTTCCCATTTCTCGATTTTCCTTCCGTATATTGTATTCTCCCTAGCAGCTTCGAGCAGTTTCGTCGCTATGTTCTTGTTTCTCTCTGTCTTGCAGACCCAAATCCTTGAGATTCCTACCAGAAAGGCAGGTCTAACATGATCTATTATGCTCTTCGTGTCGTAAACCATCCATCTGCCTCTTTCCGGTCTCAAAACTTCTAATGTGGCTACCGCTACTGCACGTTCATTCTTGATATACAAGAACGCTTTTCCTTTGCCCTCTGCTGAAGTCCAAAACTCATTCTCATCATGTGGGGCATTAAGTTCGTCGTTCACTCTGTCCATTATTTCCACAGTTGCCTTGACCTCAGGCGTGTACTCTGGTCGCACCATGACTATTCGATCTGATCCACTATTAGATGTTCTATTCTTCGATGACGACGGAGGTGTCAGCATCACGTCGCTTGCGTCTGATGTCTTCGAGACTTCGAACCCCCAACTCCCACACCATTTGCGGCCCCTAAGATGTAAATCATGGTAAGATTTATGAGCAGTTTCATCTTCGAAAGATGATGGGGAATAAGTCATCTCACAGTGGGCGCATTTAGTTAGGCCTGGCTCTAAATGTCCTAGCTGCAGCCTAGACTGCACATATTTGTGGCCTTTCCCATTAGGAGGCTTTGATCTAGCCTTAGCTCTGGACTTAGCAGCCATTGGTATAATTAGATGAGGTTTTACGCTTTCGTAGGATATCAAGACTAAATAGCTGGTTTTATCTTTGAAGCGCGACTAATAGGTGTGACGCGTCACTAACAAAGGATGAAACCACTCCTTTGTGGGGACTCAAGTAAATTAGAGCTCTTTTCAAACTATCAATGAAGTCTACAACGTTTTGTTTGCAATATTGGCCTTGAACGCATACCCTGGGGGTCACACATCCCAAATCAGGGTCTGTTGAAGTCCATTCTCTCTGACACAGCGGCAGAAGAACCTAGTATACCGTACAATAGTTCATGATTGGTTTAGAACTGAATTGAGAGCTTCTTTTCATTAGGTCCCAGTTGAAATGACTCACGATGAGCTATACAGTGGAAAGCGCGAGATTGTTGTATTAATACTGATAGACTACAAACTGTTCCAAGATCAACAGCGGAAGAAGTCGATTAAGGCCTATACTATGCACTCACACCATTCCCATTCAGGGGACTACATCGCGCATGGAGTTGATCCACTAGAAGATGTCACCAACAGGGCAATTGAGATGAAATTTCAGACATACTGCTTGACCGAGCATATGCCCAGGATTGATCCCAAGTATTTGTATCCAGAGGAGAACCTTGAAACAACCGCTAGTTCTGTGGCACTTGAAAAGCTGCATTCGGATTTTTCCAAGTTTCTTGACCATGCACAGAGAATTAAGAGTCGGCCAAACGCAGCGGGTACGAAGTTCCTAATTGGGGTCGAGATCGAAGGATGTGATACCAATCATGTTGCTTTCGCAAAAAGACTACTGGACGAGAGAAAGGATGTACTGCAGTTTTCTGTTGCTTCTGTTCATCATGTCAATGAGATACCGATCGATTTCGACCCGGAGTCATGGTTACGAGCTTTAAAAGCATCAGGAAATAATTTGAAGGACTTTCTGCTCGCTTATTTTGAGTTACAATACGAAATGCTGATCAAGTTACAGCCAGCTGTGGTCGGTCACTTTGATCTTTACAAGTTGTATCTTCCCGCGGACCTCGAGGTAGATATTGAATCTGGCCTTTGCGACAAGAAAGGTGTTTCGGTTTCAGAATTTTCATTCATAAACAGTTGGAAACCTGTCAGAGACGCTGTGATCAGAAACCTCAAGTACATTAAATCATACGGAGGTGCTATAGAGATTAATACCTCAGCATTACGAAAGAAGCTCCAAGAGCCGTACCCTGGTAAGGACATTGGAGATTTGGCTAAGCAACATGCAGGTGGGAGGTTTGTTCTCAGTGATGATGCACACGGTGTTTCCCAGGTGGGCGTCTGCTACGACCAGGCGCTTGACTATATTGTGAACGATTTGAAACTGGACAAAATGTACTACTTAGATGAGGATCCAGCTGGAGAGACGGTGATGCTAAAAGCGATACCAATCGATGAGTTCAAGTCTAATGCATTCTGGAGCACCAATTTCAGCAGAAAACTATAAAATATGCAATGGATGTTTATCTTATTAAAACAATATTTATTAATACTCGCCACTTCCGAAGATTAGTATGAGCGACCGAACATACAGTATTGAATGGCTGGACGAGAGCACTTGATACACTTTTGGTCAGCCTTCAACTTTGGTTGCTCGAATGGGATACATAGGGACTTGGCACCCATACTTGGAGCTTTTTCATCTTGCTCGAGATCTTCACCATCGTCTTTCTTGGCGGATGAGTCTTTGATATCCTCTTCACACTCCATCACACCACACCATGGGGATAGGATAACATTCTTTTTGTTCAAGTTTGGCACGAAGTCCTTCCAGTCGTCAACGATAACCCTGTGAGAGTCGAATAGGTCCTTAGCCTTCAAGAACAAGTCGCGCTGCAATTCTTCCAAAATCTCTGGTATACGGGTTTCCAACTCATCTAATTTGACGGTATACTTACGGGCATCGTTTCTACGAACCACAATTGCTTGGCCCTTCTCGATATCCTTTGGACCTAATTCAATACGTACAGGGATACCCTTCAATTCGTACTGTGAGAACTTCCAACCTGGAGTGTAGTTATCGTTGTAGTCACCAAATGCTCTAACGCCAGCCTTCTTCAAACGATCCTCAAGTGCCTTGGCGGATGCGTGAATGTTACTACGCTCAGCGTCGGAGGTTTTCTTGGTAATACCGACTGGAATCACCACAGCTTGAAATTGTGAGACTCTTGGTGGAATAACTAGACCCTTGTTGTCAGAGTGTATCATGACCATCACACCGATAACTCTAGTAGACAAACCCCATGAGTTTTGGTAGACGAAAATCTTTGGATGTTCAGATCCCAGTGGGTTTTCCACAGAAACATTGAACATCTTGGAGAAGTTTTGACCCAAGTGGTGGGAAGTGGCACCTTGGATACCACGGCCAGTCTGTGGAATGTAACCCTCGCAGGTAGTGGTGAAATCACCACCGGCAAATTTTTCCTTCTCAGTCTTCTTACCTTTAACGACTGGAACGGCCAACAGTTCTTCGTAGACACCAGCGTAGAAGTCCAAAATGTTCAATACTTCTTCCTTGGCGTCTTCAGAAGTCAAGTGGGCGGTGTGCCCTTCTTGCCACAAGAACTCTCTGGTTCTCAAAAAGGGTTGAGGGTGTTTGAACTCCCATCTGACCACAGAGTTCCACTGGTTCAACTTTAATGGTAGGTCTCTGTAGGATCTAATCCACTTGGCGTAGTATGGGTACATGACAGTTTCGGAGGTGGGCCTGATAGCAATAGGCTCTTCCAACTCAGAGGTACCAGCCCTCGTCACCCAGGCGACTTCTGGGGCAAAGCCCTCGATGTGATCCTTCTCTCTCTCTAGCACACGAGAGGAGACGAACATGGGGAAGTAAGCGTTTTGGACACCCAAACCCTTGATCTTGTCGTCGAACCATTTCTGAATCTGTTCCCAGATCGCGTAGGATGGAGGCCTTAGAATGTAACAACCGGAAACGTCGTAGTAATCTAACATTTCACCCTTGGTCAACACTTGCTGGTACCATCCGGAAAAGTCCAATGCCTTGTCGACGGTGATACCGATCAGCTTGGCGTCTTCCAATGCAGCGGAGGCTGCTGCAGAAGGCCCAGAAGCATCCTTGCTCTTTGGAGCCTGCTTAGTGACTTCCTGGGTGAAATCCACAGACTGTTTCTTAGACTCAAATTTCGAAAGGAATTGTGTCAACTCGGCCTTCTTGATGAACAACGATTCGTTCAACTGCAAAACAACAGAGTCCTCGAGAGCCTCCAACTGCTGGTCAACCAACAGGTGGAACTCGGATTCAGCATTACTCAAGTAACCAAGCGTGAACTCTTTAGCGGACCCACATTTGAAGAATGACTGGAATAGCTCATCGCGCGCCAACCTAGGATCTTTCAGAGAAGTTGCCTGAGCAAGCAAAGGCGAAGGAGTAGTAGTGGATTGCAAAGCGACAACCACAATAGGAACTGGGGTTGCAGTCTTGGCTGTCTTGGGCTTAAACACCAAGGATTTCACAGCAATTGCCTCTAGTGCAGGCTTCTCGCTCAAACAGAGCTTGGAAAACGCTTCTTCCACAGACATTTCTTTCAAAACAAAACTGATCTCACTGGCTGACAATGTCTAACGTCTAGAAGTCTCAAACAGAAGCTATCTGGTTGATCCAAAACCAATAGGATGCGATGAGTTCGACTCTTTGAAAAATCTTTTGAAAAATCGTCAAATTGATGAAAAATTTCGACTCGGTGAGTCACTAGTGAAAAAAATGGAAAGATTGTAGATAAATGCTCGAAGCTATAAGTGAAGATAGCGGAATTGAAACAACAGTCAGTTCATTTTGGAGTTATCTTGGTGTTCCTAGTGATTAATCGATTACAATGTCATTGTACATTAATGAGAGTGTGGGTTTGGATGAAAAAACCGTGAGTGGGAGCCAAGAGAAACCATTCGCTACTCCAGCTTTTGCGCTGTACGCCTACCAGGAACAGCATGGTGAGGATGCTGGTGAACCAAAGCTTTATCTGTTCAAAAGTGAAGAAAACGAGTATCAAGAGATTTCTGCTTCTGCATTGAAGAAGGCGCGCAAGGGCTGTAGTGGACTGATCAAGAAGGCTGCCAAGCAGAAGGAGGAGCAGGCCAGGAAGGAAAAGCAGGATGCAGACAATGCAGCCAAGCAGATAGCAGCTTTGAACATCAAGATCGAAGAGGACAAGTCCCTACCCGAGGCTAAGAAACTGAAAATTGGACAATCGTACGAACACGTCGGAGAGAGAGTTAAGCTGTACGGTTGGGTGCACAGATTACGTTCGAACAAGAAAGTGGTCTTCGTGGTTTTGAGAGACGGTACTGGCTTTATCCAGTGTGTTGTGGCGGGAGACCTGGCCATCGCACAACAGACTGTGGATTTGACCTTGGAGTCGAGCGTGGCTCTGTACGGTGTGATCAACAAGGTTCCCGAGGGCAAAAGCGCACCAGGGGGCGTTGAATTGGCTGTAGACTACTACGAGGTGCTGGGCTTGGCTCCTTCTGGTGAGGAAGCGTTCACCAACAAGATCGCCGAAGGCGCTGATCCTTCGCTGTTGTTGGACCAACGTCACCTCACTTTGAGAGGTGAGACCATCTCTGCCGTTATGAAGGTCCGTGCGGCTTTGCTGAGGTCCATTAGACGTGTCTACGACGAGGAGCACCTGACCGAAGTAACACCCCCATGCATGGTCCAGACGCAGGTCGAGGGTGGTTCGACTCTTTTCAAGCTAGACTACTATGGTGAAGAGGCCTACTTAACTCAAAGCTCCCAGCTATACTTAGAAACATGTCTGGCTGCCCTGGGTGACGTTTATTGTATCCAGGAATCCTTCCGTGCCGAGAAGTCTCATACCAGAAGACATCTGTCCGAATACACTCACATCGAAGCCGAACTATGCTTCTTGTCCTTTGACGATCTATTGAACCACATCGAGAAACTATTGATCAAATCCGTCCAGTACGTCTTGGAAGATCCCGTTGCAGGCCCACTAGTCAAGCAATTGAACCCAGACTTCCAGGCACCAAAGGGTCCTTTCATGAGGCTCGAATACAAAGACGCCATCCAGTGGTTGAACGACCATGACATCAAGAACGAAGAAGGCGAGCCATTCAAGTTCGGTGACGACATTGCTGAGGCCGCTGAGAGAAAGATGACTGACACAATCGGTGTCCCAATTCTATTGATCAGATTCCCTCTTGAAATTAAGTCCTTCTACATGCAACGTTGCAAGGACGATCCTCGTGTGACCGAGTCCGTCGATGTCTTGATGCCAAACGTCGGTGAAATCACCGGTGGCTCCATGAGAATCCAGGACACCGAAGAACTGTTGGCAGGTTTCAAGCGTGAGGGTATTGATCCAAAGGCCTACTACTGGTTCATTGACCAAAGAAAATACGGTACCTGTCCTCATGGTGGTTACGGTATCGGAACTGAGCGTATTCTTGCTTGGTTGTGCGACAGATTCACAGTCAGAGACTGCTCCTTGTACCCACGTTTCTCTGGTAGATGCAAGCCATAATCTAGTCTCGTAAATACAACAATTTAGATATAGCGGCCATAATATTACGTTGATAAGCATTATTCTAATCATCGAAGCTCGTTAATCTACTGAAAAAAAATGGCTTGAGTCATCGAAAAATTTTGAGCATCTTACTTAAGAACATCAACTCAAGCCATTGAGGTCTTATTTCGTGCCAATAGAAGCTTTTGAGTCAATTGAGAATGTCTGAAAACACTCAGAAACTATGGGGTGGGAGATTCACTGGTGAGACCGACCCTCTGATGCACCTGTATAATGCTTCGCTGCCATACGATTACAAGATGTACAAGGCTGACTTGGAAGGTACAAAAGTTTATACCGCTGGGCTGCAAAAACTAGGATTGTTGACTAAGGATGAATTGGATAAGATTCACTATGGGCTCGAGGAAATCAAGAAGGAATGGGACGAAGACAAGTTTGTTCGTCATCCTAACGACGAAGATATCCACACTGCAAACGAAAGACGTCTAGGTGAGATTATTGGCCGTAATATTGCTGGTAAGGTTCACACCGGTAGATCGCGTAACGACCAGTGTGTGACCGACTTGAGAATTTACTGCCGTGAGCTTTTGAACGATAAGCTTTTGCCAGAGCTGCAGGCACTTGTGGAAGTCATGATCAAGAGAGGTAAGGAGGAAATCGATGTTCTGATGCCCGGCTACACCCATTTGCAAAGAGCTCAGCCCATCAGATGGTCTCACTGGTTGAGTTCGTACGCTACCTACTTTACTGAAGATCTCAAGAGATTGCGCCAAATTATGGAAAGGATCAACCAATCGCCATTAGGTGCGGGTGCTCTTGCTGGTCATCCATATGGTATCGATAGAGAGTTTTTGGCCGCCGGCCTGGGCTTTGATGGTGTCATCGGTAACTCCTTGGTCGCGGTTTCCGATAGAGATTTTATTGTTGAGCTTATGTTCTGGGGTACGCTCTTCATGAACCATATCTCTCGTTTCGCCGAAGATTTGATTATCTACTCTACCGCCGAGTTTGGCTTCATCAAACTGAGCGATGCTTACTCCACTGGATCTTCTCTAATGCCTCAGAAGAAGAATGCGGACTCTTTGGAGCTGCTCAGAGGGAAATCAGGTAGAGTTTTCGGTGATTTGGCCGGTTTCCTAATGAGCTTGAAGGGTATTCCATCTACTTACGATAAGGATATGCAGGAAGATAAAGAGGCTCTGTTCGACTCTTTGGTTACTGTAGAACACTCCATTCTTATCGCCACTGGTGTGATCTCGACACTTTCCGTACAGAACGAAAAGATGGAAGGTGCCCTGACTATGGACATGTTGGCCACTGACTTGGCTGACTATTTGGTCAGAAAAGGTGTCCCATTCAGGGAAACTCATCACATCTCTGGTGAATGCGTTGCCTTGGCTGAAAAGCTGCAGCTAAGCGGGATTGACAAGTTAACCTTAGAGCAGTATCAAAAGATCGACTCTAGATTTGGCCCTGATTTATTCGAGACCTTCAACTTCGAGCAAAGTGTCGAGAGAAGGGACGCTACTGGTGGTACTGCTAAGAAGGCTGTATTGAAACAATTCGAGAACTTGACTTCTCAACTAAGTACTATTTAGAGAGGTCTTTATAACCTAGTAGACCTTTTACTGGGCCTAAGAAGTCTTTCTTAATGAGTGATCCCAGAAAAGGTATGCGTGCCAGATAGCTGAAGCGACCACAGTACATGTTACGCCGCAGCGAGCCACCTGTCCTCACCCAAAACCACACCCGTTGAATCCAATTCCCATTATAGATCATTATCAGCTCGTAAACAGGTTTAAGTAGCGACTCATTGATATTAGAACCTTTTAGACTTAGATACTTGTAGTTGGATGGTTGGGCCCCCAATTTTAGTGCTCCGACGTGAATCATGGATACATTTAGCCCACGGTAGTCTCGCAAACTTTGGTGAATGGCATGCATCAGGCTGGATATGAAGAGCTCGGTAGGATGATGCGGAATTCCCAGGTTCAGCGACAGTGAAGGGTTAAAGAGAATCAGCTGAACCGCGGAGCTTCTCAAATATGGAAGCAACTGAACCAATGCACTGTAATACACCAGCACGTTAGATTTCAGCTCTGACCCCAGCTGGCTGGTGGACATATCACCCGGAGGATAGTACGCCAAGTTTGGCATGAACAAAATTGATGCCAGTTTGAATGATTCTTCGTTGTTCGCACCTGTCACTAATTTCGCAAAAGAAGCCAAATCACTAGCTGACCCTGGATCGATGTGACGAAGAAAATCGTCGTCTTCCTGTCTGGCACGGAAAGCCTTGGCGTTAGCTGAGCATACAAACACCGTAAATCCTCTTCTGTAGAGATCCATCACCTGTGAACGCACGATTGGGTCGCGCATGTCTCCAAGGACTAGAACACAGTTTGACTGGGACGATTGGAGGCGTTTTGGGACGTCCAAGAGAAGTTTACACTGCCAAAATAGAACTACAGCACCAGCAGTGACTCCCAGAGTCACTAATGTCCTCTGTTTCTGCCCGTAAGACCGCGAAACGGCCCCATAAAAAGACTTCCACAGCTCTGACAACTTAGAGCCCTTCTGAACACTCTGTAAGCGATCCACATCCTTCCCTTGAGCTTCCTTCACCTTGCTGACGACCCGTTCAGCAACATTTGATATTACCTCGTTTCCCCGAGATATGAGGCTAGATCCAGCGCTGAAAAGCTTGTCCACTATATCTCGATCACCAGAATTCATCCAAAGTGCTCAATTGGCCGATTGGGTTCTGTCCAAGCTTGTAACTTCGCTTTATTTCATTGTTACTAACTATGAGTCTTCGTTACCCGAAGCCTATTGTTTAAGGATTATACAAGCTGATGAATAATTAACAGCCTTGAAAGATCTACAACAGCAGTCGTATAACAACTATCTACAGAGGTTACCAGATATCATGGGTCTTAACAATCCAATTCCAAGGAGTTTAAAGAGTGAAACAAAGTATGTTAAAATGCTATTTGGCTGATCTAAAAGGCTTAGATAGGGCTTCCCCTTTATTTCAATTCATGTTGAATGAATACTAATAATTTTTTGTCATATGCTTTTAGAAAGGCTGCTAAGGTGCTATCTAGTTTTGTAAAGCCCAACCAGGTGTTTGGCGCGGACCAGGTGATCCCTCCCGATGTTCTGAAGCGTGCCAAAGGGCTGGCAATCATAACCGTGCTTAAAGCAGGTTTCCTGTTCTCTGGAAGAGCTGGTTCTGGTGTGATCGTGGCCAGATTGAAGGACGGTACGTGGTCTGCGCCCTCAGCCATTGCTATGGCCGGGGCTGGGGCTGGTGGTATGGTGGGTGTGGAGTTGACTGACTTTGTTTTCATCTTGAACTCTGCAGATGCTGTCAAGTCGTTCTCAGAATTTGGAACCGTCACTTTAGGCGGTAACATTTCTGTGAGTGCGGGCCCTTTGGGAAGGAATGCTGAAGCGGCCGCTTCGGCGTCTACAGGTGGTGTCTCGGCAGTGTTTGCATATTCTAAAAGTAAAGGTTTATTCGCTGGTGTGTCTCTTGAGGGATCGGTCATTGTTGAGAGAAGGGAAGCCAATAGGAAGTTTTATGGTGATAGTTGTACGGCGAAGATGATTCTCTCAGGCCGCATAAGGCCACCTCCAGCTGCGGATCCTCTATTCCGCGTTCTAGAGTCCAGGGCTTTCAATTATAGATCGGCTGTGCCCGCAGACGACTACGAAGATGATTATTACGACGATATACCAGATTCATTTGATTCTTCGGAAGTATCGTCTACTAGACCTACGACGAGGTCCACCAGGCAAAGAAGAAGCGGATCTCATAGTTACTATGATGATGATGATGATGATTTTGATGACGACTACAGTGGTTACAACGGACGGCGTAGCGGCCGTGGTCGCGAGGATTATAGCGACAACTTAAATGACCCATCAGGTGCTAATGAGTACTATAGGAATCATAGAAGGCAGCGTGAAGGCAAGTCTCCTCAGCACACTAATACTCGTTGGGAGGATGATGTGTACGATCGTGACGTTGACGACCTCTCTAATAGATTCTCTAAGTCTAGAATTTCTTCGAGCTCGGCAGGTAATGGAGGCCGCGCGTCAAGGCCTCTGTCGGAAAAGCCTGATTTCGGGTCACCTACGTCGTCCAATACACCAAAGGCAGTGGCTCTCTACAGTTTTGCTGGTGAAGAATCAGGAGATCTCCCTTTCAGAAAAGGTGATGTGATAACCATTTTGAAGAAATCAGAGTCTCAAGATGATTGGTGGACCGGAAGGGTCAACGGCAGGGAAGGCATTTTCCCAGCAAACTATGTAGAACTGGTTTAAGATTGCGCCGGTCAAACTTGTAATTCGTATATGCCATGAAGGTGCTAAGTAATACTGTAACTCCCGTCACGCACAGTTAAACCCTACTAGGCAGTAATCAGCCTCATGTTCACCATTTCGATCAAATTTTACGTTTTGTAAGTCAGTTCGATTTCTGTTAAAAATTCTAGCTAGTGTACATTGATGTTAAATTCTGTTAGCATATGAGGCTGGTCACCTCCCAAATCCAAGAAAGTTTGCGGCCTCTTTTATCTGCCTTTGTAAAATACCTTCATGTTGTGTATTGGTGCTCATTAAAAGCATAAATTTCGTCAAGCTATCAATATCACGCCGCCAGTACACATCAAAAATATAGTCGGTTATGCATGAGAGGTTCTCGTCTCTGGTGGCACTCGGATATTTGAGAAAATCTATACCCTTTCTTACTTGTCTCTTGAGCAAGTGCATAATTTCAGCTCTTTCCTCTATTACATTGTGATCGTACTTTGCGTTATCCCTCAGGACAGACAGCCGAGGGAGAACATTGTTATTGGGGGCTTTTTTCATTGAATAGTAAAGCGGATGGCATAGCGGAAACGCCAGTAGTTGGGTTTCTTGCATGTCCTTTGGGCCATCGATTTTAATGCTTGCTGGGTTAGTATTCGCTTCATACTTCCGCCAAGAACATTTGATCACGGATCCTCCAATAAGCCGGTTATTCAACGACTCGAATACCCTAGTTGCATCGTTTTTAGTCTTGCACCTGATAAAGCCTGAATAAGTGAGCGTCTTTTCATTAAAAGAGGTTATCTGTAGCTCATGTATTTTAATCCGCTCTTGAATGCACAACTGGCTCAGAAACTCTTCGTTCAAAACAGGACTTACATCTTCGATTTGCACAATTGTCCTATAATTTCTATAGTTCGGCTGGTGATGTTTCCCTTCCTTTGGTACGGCTTTAGAAACCTGTAGGCGCCTAAATTTGAATTCTTTGTCATTATAAAACTGGATTGATCTCCTGCTATCCGAACCTCGTTTGTAAGTTACAAATGCCCAAAGAGAATTAAATTTTGGCGCTTTTGATGAAAAGACTGATTTGACTGGTCCAATTGTGCTAAAGAAGTCTAGAATTTCTTCATTCGTACAGTCCATTGGCAGATTTTTGACAAATACGGCGTTGGGATGAGGGATTTGGGATCCTGATTCCCTCTCAGCTATTGCCCTTCCAGTGTCCTCGGTGGTTAACTCCTCCATTGCTACAGTGATGGAGTCCAGATTTGATATTCTTTTCTCGAATTCCGGGTACTTACGAAAGTCTTTGTCGAAATGGATACCACACAGAATCTTATTGCCAAAAAACTCCTTACCATTGTAGTCTCTGATCACTTTCCTTGCTGATTGATCATCACTGAAATAAATAAAGCCAATATCTTTTCTCTTGTCAAGTTTACATGACAGAATTTTTCCATACTTTTTGAAAGTGTCATAGAAGACTCTAGTAGTCAACTCCCGATCTTCAAGAGGCAAGTTAGAAAAAAACACATTGGTACCAACATTCTTTCGATAAAAAGAGTTCCTAAGAGATGGCATTATTCTGACTTCTTGACCCTCAATTGGTCTGTAGTTGAACTCCTCTGTGGCATTTTCTGCATCTTTACTATTGGCGAAGTTCAAATATCCGTAGCCCAAAGATTTACCTGAGTTTGAGTCGACGCATATTTTGACGGAGGTTAAGGACAAGAACTTACCAAATACGTCTCTTAACATTCTCTCTGTGACTGAAGGTGCCAAGTCGCCAATGAACAATGCCACGACAGACTTGCTTTCTATGGTAGAGCTTGCTTTTGTTTTGGTTCCAGTTGCGGTTGAACCTTCGTTGTTGGCGCAACTCAATTTCACAACATCAGATGCCCCAGATTGAGAAGATCTCGAGGAAGCGGAACTGTTCTCGTCTTTTTCTTTGTGATGTTCAATGGATGCCCGAATAACCGTTGCTTTATTTAGCTCATCCTTTGTAACATCGCCCTGTTTTCTGTTGACATTCGGAGATATATTGTTCAGAATATTGACCTTTCTCGAAAGGAACGGATTGCTCATAGTCTACACCCTATTTTAATATTAGGATTGTTTTTTCAAAACTTTTCTGGTTGTTTAGTTATTCTTCGAGTTTCAAAGTAATGAGCCCTAGTTATAATTTTGCAGTCACAAGAACAATTTTGTGAGCGAAAATTGGGAAGGCTAAAGGTCTTAGTCTATTTTGCTGTGTTACCTAAGGCTTTTGTATTTTAATTCAGAATGTCTTGATATTAATTTTGTGACACTTAATGAAAGAGAAAAAAAAATGAAAATTGACATACGCCAATGCAATGAAATTCAGCCTTGAGAGAAGGTGCCAATGATTAGGTTTTTGAATATTAAATCAGCTTTATCAATCATACTATTGTTTGTTACTCTAAAAATTCTTGAAAGTCTCTAAAGTGCCTTGTGTGCGAAAGAACCCCTTCGGTTAAAAGAATACCCACGCTTAGTTAAAAACCTCGAAAGTCTCACCAACAGCCTTTTCTAAAATGTACAGTATATAGCGGCTCCTCGAAGATTACAACTTCATGACAGCATAAACTCATTAAAGATTCCCTGCTTACGGGCTAAACCGTGGACATGATATCTCTTCCAAAGAGACCTCTCTTTAACCAGTCCATAAACAGAAGTACCCTGGTCCTCAACGACACAGTTTGCGCGAAGTAAACACCTCTCCAAAGGTACATTGCGACCAAGCCTCCGACAAATGAGTATCCTGGGAGGTCAAAGACAGCTGAGTTACCAATATAAGCCAAAGAACCCAGATGAATGTATCTGAATGGCTTACATGATGACTCGTCCAGGTCAAACTCAATCAATTGGCCTCTTCTAGTGTAGTCGTCGGTTATTCTTGCGATTTTGGTGAACTTTTTACCCAAATAGCTACCTTGCTGATGAGCACGCTGAGCGGTTGCTGGCAACGAAGTTAATTTGGATTCGGTATCCTTCAAGAGAAGAGTTATTTCGTCGAAGTTTAAACTCCCCTTTTTACCTGTGTCATACTTTGGCAAAACTTCATCCAACGCGATGAAGCTCTCTCTGGTCTGTGGATGCCTCTTTGATAGCTGTCTCGACAGGTCGTAGATTTCCTCATATGTCAATGACAAATTTTTGATCTCTTCGTTGGTAATAATGCCACTTGCTTGGTTAGCTGTGCGCAAATTCTTTTGAATGATGTAGTTCCTGACATACTCAGCTGCATGATCAGCCAAATCAGTCCTTAATGTAGAACAGTCACCAATGGCATAGACATCCTTCATGTCATTACCGAGGACTCTCAAATGAGAGTCTGTCTCAATAGCTCTCTTATTCTTCTGGTCCTCAGGGAAGGTCTTCACAACCTGCTTTGCCAATGGGTTTTGTGCAACACCAGTCGACCACAGACAAAGTCCGAAAGGCAATTCCTTTCTCTCCAACTCCCCAGTGTTAGGATTCTTTTGGTTGAAAATGACTCTATCAGGCAAAATCTTGTCGACCCGAGCGTTCGTCAAAAGATCAATGCTCTCCTTCTTGAATCTGTCCATGGCATATTCAGATATTCTCTCATCGTAAGTGTTCAGAATGTTTGATCTAGATTGAATAATGTGGACTGAGACCTGCTGTCTCAATACTTTAGGGTAAAGTTTGGGTAAGTCCTCGTTTAACAGATCAAAAACTTCTGCAGCAAACTCGACACCTGTAGGACCTCCACCACATACAACAAAACTTAGTAATCTTTTACGCTCCTCTTCACTTGTCGTTGGAAGACAGGCTAATTCCAAATTGTTCTTAATCTTTCTCTTAATGTCAAGAGCGTCCTCGGCACTTTTCAAGCGATCACAGTATTGTAAACCCTCAACCCCGTGAGTGTTGGCGGTAGACCCTACCCCGATCACCAATTTGTCGTAAGGAACATAGAAAGATCTGGTCTCACCCGTATGTGGTAGGACCTGCGAAACTTTAACCAATTTCTCTTTGAACTCAATTTTATCAGCTTTGGCTTCCAAATAATGGCCTCCAACGTATCCCACAATTTTCCTGATTGAGGCCATCAAACTCTTCACTTCCAAAGTACCGGTAGCTGCCGAAGGCAGCAAAGGAGTAAACAGAAAGTAATTCTGCGGCGAAATTACAGTCACATCATAGTCCCCCTTGTGCAAACTCTTCAAAAGACCCACGGATGCCCAACCGGACCCTAGGACAACCAACTTGGGTTTATAGCTCAAGGTCTGCTTCAACTCCGAATCATAAGTGTCAAGACTTTCTCTGAGGATCGGCAAGTTCTCAGGACCTCCTAGCTCAGGGCTGAGCGCCAGTGTAGGCACTTCAATGTTTTTGGGCACCTCACATTCGTGGTAGGTTGTGGAGTCATAGATGAAGAATATTATTAAAGCCGAACCACATACAGTGGCCAGCACACCGGTCGAGACAATAGACCATTTAAGCAATTTACCAAATCCATGACTGAAAAATCCGCTCTTATCAACCTTTACAGCGGTTTTCGTGGGAGGTAAAGTGCTGGCTTCTTTTTTGACAATTTCCTTTGATTCCAGTAAAATTCGACTAACGCTCAAACTACGTCTTTGGGTGGTCCTACTCACTTGGGCACTCAAGAGCAGACTGTTCCTTAAAACAGTAGGTCTTATGACATTGGGCCTATTAACGACGTATCTGGTCCCAATCCTCGCTCCAATCAATTTACAGATCATTGGGACAATTTTGCAGATTTACGCTGTATTAATTATCCAAATATTGAGCGTATTATATTTGTCTCTTAAGTAGTGTCAGTTCAGCCTGTCACCTCCTCGATCTTTCCGAAGCTCGAGCAATGAAAAATACTGGAAATAAAGAAAACTAACAAAAATTGATGCAATTTTGCTGCCAAAATCGGGTACTATCGTTGTCCCACAGAAAACCGCCGCAATCAATGCAATCAATGCCATCAATGCCGTTCCGATTAAAGTAGATCCTACAAGGTGCATAATGTTAGGAGCGAGCCCAATGGTTGGAAAAAAAGAGGTCCTACCCGGATTCGAACCGGGGTTGTTCGGATCAAAACCGAAAGTGATAACCACTACACTATAGAACCTTTAATTGTGTATATCAAAAAATGTTATTGTATATAGCTGAGCAACAAAATCATGTGCCTTGGCCGAGCGCAAAAGAAAAAGAATTGGACAAGTCCGGAGTCGAACCGAAGACCTCTCCCATGCTAAGGGAGCGCGCTACCAACTACGCCACATGCCCATGTTGTATTTGATGTTGTAAAGTGTAGTACGCAGAGTCATATGAGGAAAAAGAGTATGTACACGGTCGTACGGCCAGCAGCTCAGAGAGTAGGTTAAACGTGAGTGTATATTCATCACTTTTGGGATATGGAAATAGCTTATATCTCTCCGTCTTATCATTACGCAGAATATTTTACGGCATCTACAGCATCCGATCTTAAGGTCCGCAGCTGGTTTTGGTTCACAACTGTTACTGTAATAACCACGGAAGATGTCCGAGAAAGCTATGTATGTATAATTGCGGAGGAGTTTCTTCGAATGTTTGGTAGCTAACCGGTGAATAAGTGCCTCTGCCCTTGATGACCTAGCCGACTGTGAAGTAGACATTGAGAAGGCAGACGAAGACATCGAGCTCTATCGCATAAAAAGGCTTCGGCCAGTATACGAGAAACGAGACAGAATAATTGAGCGCATACCGGGATTTTGGAGTATCGTTTTGTCCCAGCACAGCGATTTTGCTGACTATATTAAAGCTTCAGACTTCAAGTATGTGGATGCGATTGAAAGTGTAATTGTGCGCTGGAGAACGCCCAGAGACTACGATATTGAGATCAAGGTCAAGGGTGTTGAAAATGATTTTGGAGCACAAACTTTAGTCAAGCGGTTTGTTATGGAAGATGAGAATTTAACCAGTGAAGCTGTCAAGATCGATATCTCGGGAGCGCCTGACAAGAAAAGCTTTATCGACTGGTTCAGCTGGACGGGTGCTACAGATTCCAACGAGTTCCCTAACGGTAGCGATCTTGCAACTTTGTTTAGCGAGGATATTTATCCGTACTGCGTAAAGTATTACACAGAAGCTCAAAGAGATGTCGAGGACGAGGAAAGCGGGGACAGTGATAGCGAGGGTGAACTTTTATGAAGAGCTGTGTTGTTTATTTTCTTCATCCCAAGGTTGCTTTTTGCTTAAATGCTATTCTATTTATATAATTACTTGAGGATATGTTGCCTGACAGAGTATTATTTCTTATGGCCTTTGGATAATAGTCCTACCAAGCTCGAGAACGAACTTGACTTCTCTCCCAAATGACCTCTTGATGAAGTTCTTTGCACATGGAGACTAGTCGAAGACTCGTTTTCTGTCCCGACAGGTGTCATACCAAATGAATAGTATCTGCTTGCAGATTGGCCTTTGTTGCTCTGGCCTGCCATTGAATGCGATGAGTCAGTTGTAGCATCTGGGTTGCTGATAGTTGGAAGGATATTCAAAGAGCTCGATGAGCTATTGTTACTCCTTGTCAGCGGTGACCGAGATCCTTGACCACTGTTTGCATGCACTGACAAATACGATGAGGATTTGTGGTGTACTATTCGAGGCCTTTCCACATGGTGACCCTTGTTTCGTCCGCCAGACTCGTATGGATATAAAGGTGGTAAATCCTCACCTATCATGTCTGATTTCATTGCCTTGTCATAAGAGGGCACGCGGCTGAGAGTACCAATTTCCCAGTCTTTCTTCAAAGGCGAGCCCGTCCGAGATTGTAGAAGAGAGTCCTCTCTTGCCATTTGTATTGTTGGGGGAGTGATCATTGGACTTTCCTGATCTCTCAATGAAGGTTGAGCCTCCATCAAAGCATTGAAAGAGGTGGGCGAAACGCCGGGGGGAACATTAATAGCGGGACCGTTATCCAAATCGGTTGAAATAACATTATTAGAACTTGACTGTGCGGTTTCATCATTTTGCCTCTCAACATGCAGCCTTCGCAGGTTCATTTGCAATTGACTCAAGTCATTCGCATTGTCTAGAAAAGAGCCCTCTCGAGAGTCATCCAGAGGAGTTTCGGCACCCGACCTTGGAGGCGAGTTGGGTACAGAAACGTCACTCCACAATCTGTCGTAGACGTGATTTCCATAATTTGGTGGTGACATAAGTTGTGACATTGAAGGCATAACGGCAGGATCGGCGGTGTTGGGCGGAGTCAGATCAATATCAGACGCGGATCGAGCAAATATCACGTCATCATCATCTGTCTTATCGATAATCTCATTTTGATTGCGTGCTAAACTGCTGACATCAGTCAATGAATTACTAGCACTGCTATAGTTCCCGTCAGACGATTTGACACCAAGGGCGACAAATGGTGACATAAACAGTTGTACTGGCAACGAAGCACGAAGCTCAGAAACATGTCCATCGGGGTTTACCAGAGATATAACAAACTTTAGTTTGTGTCTGACTTTAATGCTGTTCAAGAGCGTACAATCCTGAGTACACTTTGATAGACTTGGAGGGATCCGGAACGTAGTATTGACCTCCCAACGATCCTGGAATGAGAAGTCGTCATTGTCATTCGGGATTTGGTGTTCGTCACTCATGTGGTTTAAGGGGTCCTTTATCCTCATTTTATTTACAATCCTTTCTTGACTCGAGACTGAACCAAAAGATCCGCAATATTGGGAATGTTCAACCATCGTAATCTTTATTGGACCTAATTTCAGGCCTTTCAACAAAGGTACGACTAGTATATGCACTGAGGTGGCCGATCCGATGGCTATTGCCTTTGCAGGGATGGAAATCGAGTAATCGACCTTGTTCGGCCAAGTATTATCAACAGCTACCGTTTCAGAAAGTTCAAGCGCATCAGGCGACAGTGTACGTACCACCCTCAAATGCTTGCGACAGATAAGATCTGTATGGAACTTCATCCGCTCGATGGCCGATTCGAGTTTATACACCACAGATGCGTTGGGCAGACCTTCGACACTCTCGGTAATTGAGCCAGGCAATATTGCACTGAACGGAAACTCGTAATTGCCTTTAACCAGAGTATGATAGTGGGAGCTGGATTGACCTGTCAGGGACATCAGAGATGCAGTGGAAGATTTGGCCTTTCTTGGCAAAGATGATAGATTTCCGGACGATTTGCTTGCAATCGATGTCTTCCTGCCATAGTTGTCATACAAATTCTGGAAATAGTTCTCGACATTGAAATTATCCCATGTGTGCTCATAAACTCGTTTCTCATATTTAACATATCTTTCAGCCATCCCCCTGGAGGTCTTATATTGTGTTGGAATATTCAACCTGATTTTCCCGTACAATCTCAAAGACAGATTTTTGAATTGAATAGGTTCTTGTACTGAGAGGACAATTGTGCCTGATAGCAACACCGAAGGAGCTTCACTCGCCGACCCCTTCAGTAAAATCACACCTTGATCAGCGCCTTTAATCCTAATATCATAAAGCAGGGGTTCTTTAGGCTTTGAGCTAGGAAACATTGTTCACTTTACTTTCTGATCTCTCGTCAGATTCAGTTTCTTAAATCTCCTCAACTCTTGGCGTGATGAACTCTAAACGATAAAGGTTTTGATCCTAGCGAATACTACTCGAAGAAAGAATTTAATTGGGTCTTAGAGCCTCCTTTTTAACTGTTCTGATGGATGAAATCTACGTTCAAATGCTTTACTTCTATTTAAACTAGTTAGTTGCCTTTAGTCGAATGCCTTTATCCCTTTCATAAGCGGCGGGCTCGCCTCATCTAAAAATTTCCAGTACGAGGCAAATTGAATAAATCTAAGAATACAAACCAATGGTTCAGTGAATCAACTGGTGAGTTCAGGCTAGAGCAAAAATCTTCAATCTCAAGCTAAGCTTAAAGAATACTGCGAAAGGAGTAGACAGTCACCCCCTCTCTCGGGGTCGAGAACGTAGTTGTATAAATATCCTTCGGAAGTTATCACTCGTATCGGCAGCATTCTGACGAGCGAGCCAGACTGGTTGGACTTTATCGAGCGAGACTCGTCACCCAGGTCGAAGAGTTCAGGATATTCGGAAGTGTCAACCTCTATGAGGTCGCCGATTGCAGTCATGCTCTTAACTCCGCTGTTTGTATCTATGGGCAGTTTGAGGCTGGCAAAATGTCTGGAAGGCTCGAGTAAAGAGGAGACTTTGATGGGGAAGATCTGCTCTAGCTTTCTGGCAGCCTGCCTCGAAAGTTTCTGAGACGATTTTCTTATCATACGCGCCACTGTTCTTCTTGAAGCGTCAACGTACGGTTCCTTTGACCTCTCCAAAAGCACCATGTCATTGGACTCGGCTTCCAGCAGAGCAGCCTCCGTCTCTGCGTCTGTATGTACCTCATCGTCACTAGTGTTAGCGTTTCTTGTCGACGCAGAAGCGACATCTGACCCTTCTTCTTCTAAATTACTATTGTCACTTTCATGTCCCTGCCCTTCTGACGTGCCACCATTTTTGGTTAGCTTAAAGATGTGAATAGTCTTACTGGAGCACGTCACGGCTAGAAATTGATTGTCAGAGCTGAAGCACATAGCGTGAATTTTTGTTGGATAGGTTCCTCTTCGAAACTGGTACATTTTAACTCCTGTCTCGACGTTGAAGACTCTTATTATTGTTCCCTTCTCTGAGGCTGTCGCCAGTAGTGTACCATCAAAGCTCAATGCCAGTGCTGCGATTTCGCCCTTGTGAGCCTCGATGACCATCGTTGGTTGTAAGGTTTTGGTATTGAATAGAATGACATCCCCGTTCTTTATTATATTATTGTGGTCATTCTTGCCAGTTTGGGCTTTGTCTGCTGGGGCAATACCAGTTCTGTTAGAGCCAAACGCACTTATTCCTGTCTGAAGAACACTACTGCTGGTATCTGCAGCCTTATCAAATTCTTTGGGCTCGGCACCGGGTTGTTGAGCTTCAGCAACAGGTTTCGCTCCACCAGTGGAGACATTGATATTGTTCGTTGTTAAATTTTGCTTAATTTCTGAGTTAATGACTTTTGGGGGGGATGGATATACCAGGTACGAGTTCTCTGCTGAAGGTGATAGGGCAACTATTCCATGCGGATTAGAAATCGTTTCGATAGTGTGCAGCAGTCTCATATTACTGATATCATAGATGTATATCTGTTCCTTGAGTAGCACAGCAAGCCGTGACTTGTTCATCTTGACAGAGAGTATCGATGTAGGGAATGTAACTTCACATATTACCGAGTGTTTCTTTGTGTTGATGATCCTTAGTCGTCTAGGGGACATAGCAGGCTGATCGCCGATTCCAACTACCGCTAACAAAGATGTTGAGAACAGCATTTCGACGATTCCATAACCTCCAGAATCCTCAGAATAAAATTTCCCAAAGGGCTCACAGTTGTAGATTTCGAACCCTAATGATGTACCCATGGAAATGCATGTCCCCGTCTGGTTGAAATTGATGAAATTGATCACTGGAGGCGTATCTGGCATCTTACTGATTGGGATAGTGACAGTAAAGGGAGTCCAGTGTACTTCTGTTGTTGACTAGCGAATACGTATGATGATGAAGATCGCCCGTTCAATTTGCAACTTTAGTAGTTCTCCACGCGCTTGGCTGTCACAATATCGAAACAGATAGAGGTCGATCGATTAATGGCATTAGCAGGAAAAACAATCAAGTAGCAATTCATTAATGCTAGACTTCCTGCTGTTTTGACCTTATACCAGAAAAGCTTTGTATTGAGGCTATGATTTTGCTGAGCAATTGTATAGTATATGATTCACGAAAAGCTAGACCACCATAAGATAGTCGTCCCAGTGGCCGAGTGGTTAAGGCGATGCCCTGCTATTACACTTAGTAGCATTTAGGCATTGGGTTTTACCTGCGCAGGTTCGAATCCTGTCTGTGACGCCAATTTTTTTCCATATTCATAATAAGATGATGTTATCGAATGTTTGATAAACTAGTAATCAATATATTGACAAGATAATGCATTATTCTTGAAATTATATATGTTCTTGATACCATGGGTCTGGAACCATCAAAATATATCTTTCCATGGCCTCTCTGAAACGATTTTTATACTGTTTTGGAGTGACCACAGTTGGCTTCTTTATGCTATTCCCGCCAACCAGTCCTTTCTCTTTGACCCAGTTCTCGAGTTTTTTATCCCACGTGAAAGTCCGGATAAAATCTATTATTCCCACTGTCAAGGTGTGCCCCTCATTGTCGATCCCGACAACTAATGAGTAGTCCATGACGTTCATTTTTGCTAAAAAGAGGGTGTCATTCCATAAGGATGCCCTCAGAAGTTTTTTGTCGTATTCTCTTACGTGTATTGGTGATTCGTAGATGTACTCGACCATGTTCTCATCAAGCAAGACCTCATTCTCCTTCCCAGTTTGTTCTACATGCCTATTTCTCATGGAGCCCTTTAAATCAAAAATCCGGGAAGTTTTCCGTTCATAGAACAGATTCTCCATGATAATGACATCCATCTTGTAACTTTTGGAACCCGAAATCGAACTCTTGACTTGTATCTGATAAAATCCAAATATCTTTGCTAGAGCAGTCGGTAGATCATGGAACATGGCCTGGGCCATGTATTCGAAATAGCTTGGAGTAAACTTTATGAAGGCATCTAGTTCTGAGTGCGAGAGCTCCTTTATGATGAATCGATCATCTAAAGTTTTCAGAAAACCACTTCCACTTTTACCTCCGCTAGAATCCCACTTGACACATCTTGATAAACTTTGAATGAATTTATCCTGGCAACCACAGGTCCTTCGAAAGGCATCGAAATGACCAGCAAAGAAGATTTTACATGACATCACAGTGAGAGCGTCTTCAAATTGATACCTGAGGTGCACGGCCGTTGACTTGGTCATGATGGATTCCAACTTCTCGTTCGACTCGGTTTGAGACGGTTGTGAAAATAAAGGAGCCTGACCCGATGCAGCCATGTTTTCACTAGACGAACCGGTGTTTGCGCTGAAATTCATTGATCTTTGAGATTCTTTCTCCAAATTGGAGAATTCCGAAGCGTTAGTGCTCGCTGCCGCGGAAAACTCGTTGTGAGTGGTTAGGTTTGGCTGCCTTTCTTGATCTAACTTTGCCATCTTTTGCTTATAATCTGGTGTGCTCAAGCAGAATGCTATTAGTGAAGTGGGCTCATCTTCTCTGATAATAACGTCGCTATCAACAAAAATATGCTCTGTAGGCAGGGTTGGGTAGTTGAGAGGCTTCCAAAGGGATGCAGACCGATCAGCCCAAAAGTTTGCAAGGGCTTTCATAAGAAGTGATTTTTCTGGCTGGTTGTTAGATCCCTCCTTATTCGCTGTCGTTGTGGTCATTACTGGAGGCAAAGGCTCTCTCGATTTTCCTTCCTTTCCATCTGCAGAGACAATCAGACTCGTTGGCTCAGCTTTATAACTCCTCGTATCTTCCTGTAAAACTCGCTCGCCCCATTGATGAATTGAATTTTCCAACTGACTTTCAAGTTTGTCATGTACCTTGTTTTTATTTGGAACGCTCGATGCCTCATCGTCAAAGTCTTTTGACTTAACCTCGCCATGTTTGCTCAGGTCATGCAAGGGCTCGTTCACAGCATCTTTAACATTCTTGTAAATTTCAACGATCGGTGTGGAAGTGTGAACCCTCAAAGCCTGATATTTATTTTTGTTCAACTGTACCCTTTCTTTCTCCCGTTGCTGCTCAAACTCTTTTGATAATGAGTCAAAGTGCATTTGATCAAAGAAGTTGGCAAGCTGTCCGACCTTACTGCTAACTTTACGCCCTCGAGCCAATGAAGAGCTGCTACTGCGAGAACCGTTCCCGTTAGAATTATGTAGATCTGACACCACACCATTGTCAAAAGACTTATTGAAAGAGGACGAGGTTCGACGAAAACCTGGACGATTCACAGTCATTTGCGAGCCCGGGACTTTTGGATTAACAGGAATTTCCTGGCCCTCAAAAACATTCTGATTCTCATCGATTTTGCCTTCACTTTCGCCAGGTTCCTTCTGTGAATAAGAAAAAGAGGAAGAGGAAGCCTTTTCCGAACTAATGTTCTTTAGATGATCCTCGTAAGAACCAACGGTGGGCTCTGTTGACACCTTTTGTGCATCATTATAGGCACTATCTGCCTGATCTTCATCCATTCTTTCTTCAGAGTTACCAAAGTCTGAAAACAGTTTCTTCAATTGATGGGATGTGATTCGAGTGATGTCTGTCTCTGATGGCAGAAACTTCTTGCCAAAATCTGTGAATTCGGTGTCCCAACTGACGGCTCTATCATGAAGGGCCTTTATGATGATGTTTAAGCGTATGTGGCAATCACCTGGATCTCCGCGATAGTATTTTTCCAACTCACGAATAAGGTCACTTTTTTCCTTTTCAACTCTTGATTTCAGAACTTTCAATGTAGACTCACCCGTTAAGAGCTTATCTCCTGACATGCTATCTAGCTTAACACGATCCAAGCGAGTAAGTACACTATCGTAGAACGAATTAATCTTATCCAGAATCTGATAATAAAGTTCCACTTTCATCTTGATATCTTTATAAGGAGTCCAGGTAATTCTCCGAGGTGGGGTTACTAATTCATGAACCTCCAACTCCGAATACTCCATTCGAGCAACCAAATCGTTGTAGCCAAAGTATTTGACATGGTCTTTGGCAAAATTATGATTACATTTGCCAATCCCAGCGACGCTTTCGCTCTTGCTCCAGAAAATTACTTCAAGGTATTTTCCGAACGAGTAATTCCAGGTCTTCTCACTCATCTGCAGTATTGGTGTCGAAGTGCCACACCTTTTACAATAGCTCCAGGTGACAATGATATCCTTCAGCTTGGGTAAGCGTGTCTGGAACTTTTCGATCAGAACATCGACTTTGCCTGAGCCGTGGACATAACTCCTGTAATGGTCCATTAAAGTACCACCACAACCCTGGCGACAAGGATAAGATGCTGTTGCTACCACATTTTCAATAAATTGACCAACTGAAATGTCGCTATCCCAAAAATAATCAATTGTCACTAACTGCGGGCCAATGCAGGGAGTAGCTGTCTTCGTAGAGACCATAGAATAAAGGAGTGTAATACATTGATGAGATCCCGTACCAAGCATATTGTTAGATTGAGCACAGGACACTTCCCAGTGCCTACTTCTTTTCTGGAATTGCAGTTCTAGGTTTTCTAACTCTTTCTGATGGACGAATTTCACCAAATCCTTGAAATCATTTTTAGTCAGCTTAGAAGCCAGAGACAGCAATTCAGTGACAAAACTCTCAGTGGTCTCTCTTTGTTCTTCCAAAAAGTTATTCTCTTTCCTCTTTTCTATAAGTTCTGATTCTAACTCTCTGGCCCTCTTCAACAGAAAAGGAATGGGAAATGCTACGGTTGGGGATACCGTTAATATCCTCTTATTGAACTTATCCAGAAAGTCCCCGAAAAATCCTGTTTTTCGTTCATTTTCCTTTCTCTCTTTCTCGGTCAAATAATAACTGGTGGAGATCTTGAGGAAATTATCGTTGAATAGAGCACTTTCCAGCTTGAGAGAGAATACAACGTACACCATGAATTCTGACACATCTTTGAGCTTCCTTAGGTTTTCCTCGTTATCACCCCTGAGTAAAATTGTCCCCCCCAGTTCACGCTTGCATCCACGAATGAATGTGTAAGTCTTGCAGACATTCTTATAAACATAAGAATTGACTTCAAATTTTTCACAAGTCCCCATTCTCACATTTCCTGCCAACTTGTCTATTGACACCGCGATGTCCGCCTCGGTTAACTTGGCAATTCTTTCAATAACCTGTGGTTTTAGATTGAACTGGACAACAACGCCAGCCTTGTTCAAAAGCTCGAGGGCATATCCACTAACATTAGCACCTACAAGTAGAACATTGGGGCTCAGAGACGTCAATCTCGAAACCAGCTTATCGAGATATTCTTGCTCTTGTGCGATAACCGTCTCAATGCTTAAAAAATGGTTTTCGTTTCTCTGATACTCCAATGGAAACATGATTAGCAATATACGCGGAGATTCCACCATCCTGGGCATGTTTTTGCAAATAAGTGCCTTAGAAAAAACCACACCATTAATGTATTCGGATGAATCACTTTTGCCACCACATATTCGCTTGATCTTTACATAGTTTTGACGAAAGTCCAAAGTGTTGGAATCTTTCGCATTGAGTCTAATTGCTTGGACCTTCAATAGAACTGATTTGAGAATTTTCTTCCATTCATCTGGATCATCTAAATTCTGGTCGCTTAACACCTGATCTAGGAGAGCTTCCATGTGTAAGGTTGAAACTTCGTTGAGTTCATTTTTATTCTCAGGATTTGACAGACTAACACTTGAAAGCCGCTTCCAAGATCCACTGGGGTTTATCTTACCTTTCGGTCTTTGCGTCGTCACCTCCGAATTTGACACCGGGTTGAAAACCTCATCCTCATTAACAATGGAGACCAGATTAGGCGTACTATTATTGAAAAGATCGAGCTCACTGTAAATGGAGTCAGGCCTAGTAGTATTCGACTTGCTTTTGCTCCTTCTACGGAAGCGCATTCTTTGCAAGGATGCCTCTGCTCTTTGAAAAGATTTAGTCGATGTCCTCATTGAGCGGATCGGATTACTGGAATGCACTGTGTCGTTCAATGCTGAATAAATTGACATGGAACCTTCATCTTCAGACATGTCGTCATCATCCTGCGATGTGGGAAAATTAATTCCACTCTCCTTCTCTTGGGCTTGCTGTCTTTGCTGTAAAACGTCTCTTCTCTCATTTGCCATAGGACCACCGCCTATGTAATTGAATTCAAATTTGAAGTTTTTGCTACCTGCCTTGCCAATAATACTGTCAACATTGCCTGTCGTCGCCGCCTTCTCTAGAGCGGGCCTCTTACCGCCAACCCTATTAAATATGGTCCTTCGCAGAGAATGCCCTAGCTTCACTCCGGACTTGCTATGGACCTGTAATGGGGAAGAGTGGGGTTGGTCGAAAGAAGGAAGCATGTCAACATCCTTAATAGTATACCTGTCTCGTGAAACAGTGGCTGAACTCGAGTTGTTTTCACGAAGCCACTTCTCAACTGGTGTATGCTGAGCAGGAAATGAAATTTCAAGGGATTCTCCCTGTCTGGTAGCTGGTATTGCCATCTTTGGTGGTGGTGGAGGAGTTGATACAAACAATTTAGAATCCTCTGCGGTCGTTAGTATGCTTTGGGCATCGCCCTCATCATTAAGTAGTGTGACCGCGTGTTGTTGAGAAAAACTATCAGTATCTTCAGCCAACGATTCTCTGTCCCACTGTGATTGCAACTGATTTGTGTGGGCATCCTGGGCAGATAGTATAAGGCGGTCATCATGGTGTAGATGGTGACTCATCTGGTCCGCAGCTGATTCCTCATCACTTGAATCCTCGAAGTTGTTTGCATGCTCGTAGCAATTATTACAAACCCTCATAGTTCCATTGTATCCAAATCTTTCGCCAGGTATGGATAATGTGCAGCTATTACAGAAGATCTGGCCACAAATTCTACAGTGGTGTCGTCTTCTAAAAGTGTTGAAGGTTTTTCCGCACGTAAAACATTCTTTAGCACTATCATCTTTCATCCAGTACTCTTTTGAAAGCACACCCTTGTTACTGTCTTTGTCCTTCTTTCTGTTGTGGTAAAACCCAAATAAGAAGCTGCGAGACAAGGAAGCTGTCATGGACGAAGAGCCACTTTTCATTGATACTGCATCCTCATTGTCCCAGTGATTATGCCGGTTATTATTTACTGCGTTTCTGATTGGGATAGCTGTCACAGTTGATTTAGACTCGTAGATGCTCGAGCGCTTGACATGAGCGTTATTATTCAGCGAAAACGTCAGATACTTCGAAGGAACGCCGGATACCCCCCCTGACCTCTTATACAAAGCGGTTTTCGTAGTTTCCACATTGTTACGAGCCGCTTTACTGGTATTTGGATTATCTTCGCCAGCAGTGGGTGAATCCTCGGGGTATTTCAACGCATTATGCACAGTCGTTTCGTCACTTTGAGGCGACAAACTCTCTGAATCAACAGCTATCTTTGAGGGTATCGAGATGTTACTCAGAACTGGATTAGTGTCTACATTGGTCGTGGTCCTAGGTACTAACGCCTCCGTGGCCAGGAAATCTGGCTTATCAGAGACTGTTTTGATGTTTTTGAGCACAGCGGACTCTTCCGGATGTGTCTTGACATCCATGAAGCTTCCAATGGAGTAAAAGAAATCAACAGTCCGTCCTCTTCAAGGGTAGGGTCCACTCTGTATCGGCTTGTTCAAGAGATGGACAGCGATGAGCTCCTAAAAATGGTGCTAAAGTCGTCTAGGTCAATCACGTGAAGAGCCGTTCTGATAGTTTAAAGAGCTATCTCTTATCATCCAGGATCTTCTAACCGGTCTCCTGAGCTTCAGATTCCACTGTTTACCTCTACTGTCTGTTATGTTTGTGTACATAAGCCCTCCGGGGAAACGACGGACCCTTCTCGAGCATACAAAGTGGAGTAAATAAACAAGAATTCCAGAGGCAGGAACTGTCATGATAATAGCTCTAATTCTACTTTATTTTTCAGTAGCATTAGCTGATAAATTGAGCTACTGTGAGTATCACAAGCAGAGATTGCCTCTTTCTTTATCTTTAAAGTCGTCCGGGGTAGAAAACATCTTGTTACCATTCAATGGGACCAGGACTCCAGGGAGCCCAGGGTCGATGAAAATCCAGAATTTTATCAAAAAATTCTTTAGTGACAGATTGGACAATGAGTGGTCGTTAGAGATCGATTCCTTCCACGAGAGAGGGTTCAATTTTACCAACCTAGTGTTTACGCCGTTCCACGGAGAACAGTATCTGGTGCTGGCAGCTCATTATGACACCAAAATTGAGCCAGAAGGGTTCATTGGTGCTACAGATAGTGGGGCCTCTTGTGCGATTTTGCTCTATATCGCAGAGTTTATCGATACTGTGCTGACAAGGGAACAAAACTTGCTAGATCCCTTATTGTTGGTCGGTAATCTGGGGCTCAAGATAGTGTTCTTTGATGGAGAGGAAGCAATTGAGAAGTGGACCAGGGAGGATTCAATATACGGTGCGAAACACCTGGCAGGGAAATGGGAAAATCAAGGTCTACTCGATCGGATAGATCTTTTTGTGTTGCTTGACCTGTTGGGAAGCGAAGAACAGTTACCTGTTCATAGTTACCATAGATCTTCACACCCTGCTTACCAACTACTCAGTAAAATTGAGCACACAGTCTCCAAAAAAAAGGATAGAAGACTGGATCCTGAAGAGCAGCAGTATTTACACTCCGATCCCTTTCTTGACGACGATCACAGGCCGTTTTACGAGGCAGGAATCCCAGTTCTACATTTAATACCGTTCCCGTTCCCTTCTAAATGGCATACACTTGAGGATAATTTTGATTATCTCGACGAAAACCAAATAAGGCGCTGGGCCGTCATTTTGTGTGAGTTTGTCTTGAGTTACATCGGTTAAATAGTAAGTGATCTACATAATTTCATGTTATTTAGTGGCGCGTGGAAGACTGGAAAAGCATCAAGTTAAATGAGTTAGTGCACACACTGTTGAGAAGGTCCTTCAGCATGCTAGTCTCTGAGTTACTAGACCAGTATGCGAAAACATCTGACAATGATTTGAAATATATGGCCTTGAGACAGGATATTGCTATTGTAGACGTCGGTAGAGATCTGGACTCGATAGTGAAGGGGATATTGTTACCTGTATTGCTCGAAGAGATAAATTGGGAGATAGTTGAACTTGTATCCTCTCAGGTGTACCCGCAGATTACCTCGAAATGTATTTCTGTTACAAACCGTCGAGGCGGTCGTCAATCAGAATGGTTCGAAGTCTTCGTTGTTGATCCGCTCATCAAGCACATGGATGGTAAGAGGAGGCATTATATCGTTCAGACCCTGAGAAATGTTTTGAAAGTGGCTTTTGAATCTTCCTATCAAGTTTTTCCTACAGGAAACCATCATCTTAAAACGTTGGTGTCGCAAATGAATGAGTACAAAAGAAACAGCGATGTGGGACAAAACATGGTAATATACTGGGAGACTCTTAACCTGATGATACCTACGTTCTACTTTGGTACTGCCAAAATTTGCTCCGAGATACTTGACGAAATCTTCAGTTTATGTGAGGGCAAACTAGACGCACTCAGCAGGTCAGTCATAACTTCGAGCATCCAAGTCGCCTCAATGGATACTGTTGAGAAACTTGTACGTCGATCGGTCAGTGATGATATGCTTGAAGCTGTCTCCACTGTGTGGTGGCAAATGGGGCAGCTGGCGCCCTCGTTGATCGAGGAAAGAATTCTTCCAGCTATAGAAAGCGACAAAGGAGAGAGCCTGCAAATGAACTTACAAGTGATTTTAAACCTGCGCCCACTCTTTCACATTACAAGTGTGGAACGTGGCACAAAGGCTCTCGATGACCTTCTTCTTGGAAAAATCGAGACGAGAGTACAAAATCTATTGGAAAGTACAGCCGAAAAGCCCTTCAATCATACCTCAAAGGAACCTTCTGACTCGGTGATTGATGTTGAAGATGCCGAAATCGATGAAGCACAACAGGCGTACCTGGATGAACTTACCAGTGACGCCGACCTTGATTTCGAAGACGATGACCTAGTGCTCGAAGACGATGGAGACAGCCAAGCAGTGAACATCTGCACTCAGATCTTGGATGCTCTGAAAACGAGCCAGCGCAATCCCCATAGAGGGTTTCCTCAGTTGGTGGATCTCACGCAGGTAAAGACAAGCGAGCTGGCGGCGGATCAAATAGCCGACGTGGTGTATACGACTACGAAATTCCTGGACAATGAAACGAACTTACAAGCCCTACTTCTGGCTGTAGAGATTCTCAACCAGCTTCTCACCGGAAACTCCGCCGAGATCGACTACTCCTCAGTGTGCAAGTCTCTCATTCCCCATATGAAGCAGAACAAAGCATTTCTTCAGACCATCAAAGTCGGAAACATGACACAGACCATCGACGAGGGTTTCACGCTTCGCACAATGGTATTCTCGTCCATTCTCCAGGTCACCACCCACCCCATAGACTACCCTGTCTGCTGCACGCTACTCATGGAAGCCATTTCGCGGGGAGTAAGAGATGTCGATCCGACCATTGGCGCTACATCGATCAAGATCATCCAAACCCTCCTCCGAGACAACTACAACGCTATAAGAGCGGTCGACCCCACCTGGTACAACGGGACCCTACTACCGAAAACCCAAGAAACTGCGACAAAACTACACAAGCGACTACAGACAACGTCCCAGGACACAGCAGATCACCAGGGGTCTCCAACAATTGCACTATTAGAAGCCTTATCAACACTCTTCAACACTCAGTACCCTGCCATCCAATAGTACTCTGGTCCGTTGGAAATGAGTCTACAAGGGGCCTTGGATAACTCACCTTATTGGGATCACCAGCGTGGGGCCAGTGGCGCCTGGCAACAAGGAAAAGGGTATATAAGGATCAGTCAGTACAACTCATCCAACAATTTATGCTTGACCTTGACACATTGCATAAAGTTTGATTTGCACCACACTAAAGACACTCAATACTACAAAAATGCCAACTTCACATCTAGGTGTAGCCGAAAGGGAACCTGCCCTAGCACAATCAAGAGATTTCCTAGATTTAGACGAGCCCCCAGCCCCTAAAGAAACCCCCAGCGGATCGCAGGTCTGTTTGGTCGACTATGATCGTCCAAGACCAGCCCGCACGCAGTACAACAACAATTACACGCACCAGTACCAGCCAGGACTAAAACAGGCACGTATAGTGGAAGAAGAGAGTCCTCTGTCAAGGCCTTCCGTGGGACACATGGCGAGAAGGCGCTCGACAAACTACATCGACGCTTTACATAACAAATCGAAAAGCGAAAACGCAAAGACTGACTCCCAAAAACAGCTTTCAGCGGAGCACACCAATAGCACGCCGATTTTCAAGCCCTCCTATACCACAGAATCTACTGACGTTAATTCCAGCTATCCCTCCGCACAAGATGCGTCCTCTACAGAGGACCCGGCCCGTCCAGACTACTATCGGAGTTCGTTTTCCTCAAGAGGCGACGGCAGGCCACAACTGGGACGCAAGAAATCGTCCTTCGAATATGAGGACTTCAAGAAGGATGTGTACGACAGGCTCAACATGTTCGACAAAAAGTAGCCTATCAGGGATCAATATTTATGTGGCCTCGTTTTCTAGGATTAAATGCACTTTATATACTAGCGTAATGGCAATGGTTTTGCAGGGTTTTGCGTCTGACCTGCAGCTAAGGAGCGCTCTCAGGATCTGCAGGCTACAATTGTTCTTCGAGCGGTCCACGAACGGGCCTTCTGGTGCACCTAGAAATCTCGTCTCGAGATTTCTGTGAACGGAAGGGATCGCCACACCTTGTTAAAACCACTGGGATTATTGAGCTTCTCGACATTTCTTAGCATTCACAACCCATGTCTTCATGCCTGTGCAATCGTGGCTGTTTTTCAAGCGCACAATGCGTTGACGCCACGGTTCACTGACGCTACCGATGAGCTAACGGAACTCATACCATCTCATTTCATCTCAGTGCATCTCTGTTTGGGGAAAAGCCTAATTCATGCAACCAAAGACCCTTTGTGGGTTCAGTACCTTTGTCTTTGAGTGGAATGGTTCCTAGAAGTCAGAGTAATCGCGTTTGACTCACCAGAAGAAGAATTCTTCGGGAACGAAGATCCTCAGATATGGTTGGAGACATGCCTGGTAGTATATATAAAGGCTCGATGAAGTTAAATTAGCTCTGAACTCCTTGGCATCTGCATCTTGAAAAGTTTAAACAGGCTAAGCAAATAATTATGAGCGACTCTGATAAAGAACAAATTAAAGCCGAAGTAAAAGAGACTTCCTCTGTAGTAAGAAGCTCGAGAGAGGTTGATGAGGCCTTCAACCTGGCCTTAGCGTCTAACGACCTTGTGGTTACCGAAGAAATCAACAAGAAGCTGCTGAGAAAAATCGATCTTTATATCCAGCCTATGATTTGGGCCCTTTACACACTGCAATATATGGACAAAGTCACCAATAACTATGCGGGTGTTATGGGTATACAGGCGGATCTGAAGCTGGCGGCTAATGAGTTTTCATGGCTTGGTACTGCGTTTTACTTGGCTTACCTGGGCGGTGAGTTCCCAATTTCACAGTTACTTCAAAGACTTCCTTATGTGAAGACATTGTCGACTTGTATTGTTATATGGGGTGTTGTGCTATGTGCGCACGCTGGTGTCACGAACGGGGCTGGTATCATTACTGCTCGTGTGTTTCTGGGAATATTCGAGTCTAGTATCACTCCAGGATTCGTGATTTTGACTTCCCAGTGGTATAGAAAGGAGGAACAGTTTGCCAGAATAGCCTATTGGTTTTCCTGTAACGGGCTTGGGGGTATCTTGGGTGGATCCATCGCTTATGGTCTAGCTCATCATGCGCACAAGTACTCGATAGAGGCTTGGAAGATCTTGTTTGTGATTACAGGTCTAATTTCCATCTTGTTTGGTGTCTTGTTTTACTTCTACATTCCAGAAAACCCTTCGAAGGCATGGTTTTTGACTGAAGAAGAGCGTCTATACCAGGTCCAGCGTATCAAATCTAATCAGCAGGGTTTCGGTAACAAAAAGTTCAAACGCTATCAAGTCGTCGAAGCATTCAAAGATGTGCGCACCTGGATTTACATTGTTTGGGGTTTGACTGCTCAAATTCCCAATGGTGGTTTTGGGTCTTTCGGATCCATTCTTTTGCACAAAACTTTGGGGTACTCCTCAGAGGATGCACTTTTGATGGGTCTGCCACAAGGTGGTGTTCAAATCGCCTCAGGTATCATAATGGCATACATCGCCTCGAAGACAGGCAAAAGAGTCCTTGTCGGTACAGTGAGTTGTGCAATTTCCCTGGTAGGTGCGTGCTTGCTTGCTTTCCCTAAAGCAGCTCATGTTCGTTTGGCTGGTTATTACATTTTTGCCTTCTACGCTATTGGTATGGTCACTGTTCTGGCTTCCATTACCTCGGATGCGGCTGGACATACGAAGAAGGTCACGGTGTCGGCAACCTTTTTGGTTTCTTACTGTATCGGTAACGTCATAGGTCCTCAAACTTTCAGAGCCTCAGATGCTCCCCAATACCAGCCCGCCAGAGTCACAATGGTGGCATGTATGGCCATAGCCACAGCAGACCTGTTCCTGCTATTACTCGTCAATCTGCGTGAGAACAAGAGAAGAGATAAGTTCCAGGCTGAAAACCCATCGTCTAAAATCGCTCCTGATAATGTTGAGTTCTTGGATCTCACAGATTTCGAAAACAAGAACTTTAGGTATTCGAATTAACATCGATACCTCGGATAAATTTCTTTGGTGTTGCAATTAGTTGCTTTATGAACTTTAATTAAATAAACTATATCCTCAAGGATGAAGTAACAATCACTGTTACTGAATTATCCTTTATAGATTAATACTTACACTTCCTGATCTCTTACTATGTGATTTTCAAGTAAAGGCGATGCATTAACAGCTGAAAAATCCGTCTTCAAAAGCTCATCAACAAGGGTTCAGTAACACCAGGAAATGTGGAAATCCACATTCAATCGATACTTTTTCAAGTGCCCGTCATTATTTGCTTGTAGTCCTGTAAGGTACTATGCAAAGAGGGTAAAGAGGGTGTCTAGACTGAAGCCGGTTCCTTTCGTTGTACCAAACTATGTTTCTGTCAGTAAATTAGCCAATCTGCTTAATTGTCGAATGGAAAATCTGATAAAGGATTTGACGAAGCTTGGATTTGCAAATATTTCCCAGGGATACATTCTTTCAAAGGAGTACGTGGAGCTTATACTACAAGAGTACAATTATCAATTACCAGAAAAATCAAAGGAGGTTTCACCAGATAATGTATATGAAGAGTTAAGGTCACCAGTGAACCCGAAATCCCTGCAGAAAAGACCGCCAGTTGTTACTATCATGGGACATGTTGATCATGGGAAAACCACCATCATCGATTATTTGAGAAAGTCTTCGGTGGTAGCTCAAGAACACGGCGGGATAACCCAGCATATAGGCTCTTTCCAAGTAGTCACCCCAGTATCAAAGAAGAAGATAACTTTCCTAGACACTCCAGGCCACCCTGTGTTTCTAAAGATGAGAGAAAGAGGTGCGAACATCACAGATATTATTGTTCTTGTTGTGTCAATCGAAGATTCGATCATGCCACAAACTATTGAGGCTATTAGACATGCGAAGAATTCAGGGAATGAACTGATAGTAGCTATAACCAAGATAGATCGACTATCACAACCGAAAGAGCGCGAGAAAGCCATTGAGAAAGTCACGAATGATTTGATTACACACGACATTGCCGTCGAGAAAATTGGCGGTGATGTGCAAGTGATACCAATAAGCGCTCGCACGGGTGAGAATATGGATCTTCTGGAAGAGTCCATCATTCTTCTAAGTGATGTCATGGATATCAAGGCTGAGAACTCTCCCAAAACTATGGCTGAAGGCTGGGTCTTGGAGAGTCAGGTAAAAAAGGCTGTCGGAAATGTTGCAACAGTCTTGGTTAAGAAAGGAACAGTGAAAAAGGGAAAGGTATTAATTTGTGGTAATACCTACTGCAAAGTGAGGGGAATTCAAAACGAAGGTGGGAAGCAGGTCCCACAAGCCACGCCTTCAGACGCTGTAGAAGTTCTGGGATGGAAAGAGCTACCTTTGGTTGGGGATGAAGTGATTGAAACCAAAACCGAATCCATTGCCAAAAAATTCATTTCTAAGAGGTTGGCTCTGCAAGAGATTGAAAAGGAAGGTGCAACGGTGGAAATTTTGAATGAACAAAGAGCCCGAGAGGCGGCTAAAAAGGAGTGTGAGTCGGTTGACGAAGATGAAGAACAGGGTGATCTTGAAGAGAGTGCTGTCCCCGCTGGACCAAAAAAAGTCAACTTCATTATCAAGGCAGATGTCTCGGGTTCTGCGGAAGCAATAAACGAGAGTATAGCCAACTTGGGGAATGAAGAGGTTGCTTGTCACATTATTTCATCTTCAGTAGGAATTCCGAATGAGAATGATCTGAAAATCGCCCAAATAACAGATGCAACTGTTTTGTGTTTTAACCTCGGTAATTTGCCTAACGATGTCATCAACAACAAGTTAAATGTCAAGATCCGGCAGTACAATGTCGTTTACAAGCTTATTGAGGAAGTGACAGAGATTCTTACCGACAATTTAACCCCAATATTTGAAAACAAGCAAATAGCAACTGTGGACATCAGAGAAATATTCGAGTTCCAGTTAAAAAAGAAAACTATTAAAATTGCCGGGTGTAGGGTTGTGAGTGGTCAAATAAACCGAAACTCGTTGGTTCAGATTCAACGTGGTCCATCTAAAGAAATCGTTTATGATGGAAAACTAGCAAGCCTCAAGCAGGGCAAGGACGATGCAGCAGAGGTCACCAAGGGCAACGAATGTGGAATAACTTTTGAGAAAAATTTCGAAGGCTATCAGGCTGGTGATAAAATTATGGTTTATGAGAAGGTGAAGGTTCCAAGATTTCTGTGAATATGAGATATCATTCGAAAGCACGAGCAAGTGCTATTATAATATAAATATTTATCTTACCAATCTGTATATATTACATGTATTTAGGCTTAGGGTACTAACTCCTCGATTCCCACTGAACTTTGATGCTTTCTTCAACATATCCAACACCATTATCATCAAATTTGGGAATGTAGTTTTCGATGTCAGTGAAGACCATGATAGTACCCCATTCCATTCCTTCAGACAATGACGTATTCTCCTCCAGGTCAAGGATCATCTTAGGCATCAGTTGCATCTCAAAAACGCGCTTCGATGATGGGTTGTACGCGGGATTGCTAACTGTCTGCTCAAAGTCAACTTTCGATTGGGCATAAAGCAACGGTTTACCACCAAAGTCATATCGCAGAACTTGATGAGGATTATAGCCTACAACTTCTTGAAACTTCTGAAATACATCATCGTCCAAAAATTTGGATAGTTTTTCCGTCCTCGGATCAAGCTTGATAGGGTTTTTGTCTAGATCGACCTCACTCTCCCCCGACAGGTCTAAAGCACCTTTGTCTATCTTGAGATTTTCTGGTAGTTTTAAGTGGTCAGGCTTCTTATTTTTGAACGATTCTTCCTCCACGTAAAGCAGGTAGCTCTTGAATGCTTCGGCTCTGTTGAATACCTTGTCCTGTTGAGAGTCGTGCAGTTTTCTGACGGCCTTCGCAGATACTTCCTGCTTCGAATCATGTTCTGGGCGTTTGCCAACTGTAGGGGCGGAAAAAGGATTTGGAGCAGAAGTGTCTTTTTGAAATGGATTTGCACCGAAAGGATTAGCATTGTCACCGCCTGAGATGTCAAACGGATTAATTTTAAAATCCTTCTCCACAGCGAGAGACTCCATTTTCTCGGACAGCAATTGTGAAGTCGTGGTTTTCTGATTGTTCTTTTTGATGCCTCGGATACAACGAACAGAGTTGGCTTTTCTCTGGCACTTTGTGCAGAGAAATACGTACAGAACCCTATCATCATCTTCCGAAACATAGTTCATATTGTTGAAACCTTTTTTTTCTTGCACTTCTTCAACCTGTTCAGGATCAAGAGGTGAAAATGCCTGTAAAAGGAGCTTCATGTCACTCTTTGATTTGCAGGCTCCGCATTTCAATAAGTCATCACTAGGAATTGAGTCCTCTGCCAACCAAACGGGTTTTCCCCCAATAAACGTATCTTCAACAGTTATTTCGTCCGTTTCTTTCACTGGTGCATCTACTAAAGCTATGAAAACTGGTGGTCTGTTTGTTAAACCGAAGTTGTCTTCCAGATCTGACGATGGTAATTCCTCTATCTTCGACATGATTTCACTGATAGAATTCAGCCTAATGGTCCGAATACGCACTGAACAAATATTGCAAAAGATCAAGTCCTAAACCAAACTCCAGGATGTAATCTAGATTATTGTATTCATGCGATGATCAGCTTGCTCATCACATAATTTTTCACTCAAAGCGTGCTGATATACTTCTTTTCGTTAGTACTACTTTTCTTGCCAAATCACCATACAATTTGTTAGCGCAAGTGGTTTAGTGGTAAAATCCAACGTTGCCATCGTTGGGCCCCCGGTTCGATTCCGGGCTTGCGCAATTTTTTTTGTATTTTCACTGCGTAGGTGAAAAATTAACCAAAGTCATCTCAAGTCTAATAGCCTTTCAATAGACAAGCTTTATATTTCGAAAAGAATCCAATTGTCTGCACAAATTCAAATGTCTACCAGTATCGGTTCCCAAGTTCGTCAGGCTGCCACTTCAGTAGATCCGATTGTAACTGACTATGCTGTCGGCTACTTCAACCATTTGTCAAACATTACTTTTGATGCAGTACAAAGTAAAACTGTCGACTTGCCCTCTGAGGTGAAATTTGTTTCATCATTGTTAGAGGATGCTGGTGCCTCTAAAGAAAAGGTTGATAAGCTAGCTGGCAGTCTTCTGGAAAGACTAAATATACAATTGAAGGAGAATCAAGCCAAACTGGAAATCACAGGTGATACCTCAAAGCGATTACTTGACATCAATGTTCTGCAAACGCACAACAGTAAGGCTAATATCAACACATCTTTGAACATGCTGGGTGTCAACAATGATATCGAGCACGCAGGAAGAAATATGGATACCAGAGTCGATTTGAAGAAGCTAGCTAAGGCTGAGCAGAAGATCGCAAAGAAGGTGGCCAAGAGAAACAATAAGTTTGTCAAGTATGAGGCATCCAAATTGATAGACGAGAAGAAGGAGGAGGACTACGATTCATTCTTCTTGAAGATCAATCCATTAGACTTCGGTTCCGCTGCTGGTAAGTCGAAAGATATTCATATTGATACCTTTGATTTGTACGTGGGAGATGGCCAAAGGATCTTATCTGACGCTCAGTTGACTTTGAGTTTCGGCCATCGTTACGGTCTGGTCGGTCAAAACGGTATCGGTAAGTCCACTTTGCTAAGAGCTTTGGCAGGAAGAGAGCTTAACGTTCCAAAGCACATCTCAATTTTACACGTTGAACAGGAACTGAGAGGTGATGACAACACGGCTCTGCAGAGTGTTTTGGATGCAGACGTTTGGAGAAAGCAATTGTTGGGTGAGGAGGCAAAGATTAACGAAAGACTCCAAGAGATCGAAAAATTGAGAACTGAGTTTGAGGAGGATAGCTTGGAGGTCAAAAAACTGGATAACGAACGTGAAGATCTGGACAACCACCTGGAACAGATTTCCGAAAAATTAGTCGATATGGAATCTGATAAAGCAGAAGCCAGAGCGGCCTCCATCTTATATGGTCTGGGCTTTAGTACAGAAGCTCAGCATAAAGAAACTAAGTCGTTTTCTGGTGGTTGGAGAATGAGACTATCTTTGGCTAGAGCCCTATTCTGCCAACCGGATCTGCTGTTACTGGATGAACCTTCCAATATGTTGGATGTTCCTTCCATTGCATACCTTTCTGAATATTTAAAGACCTACCCCGCTACTGTCCTGGTGGTTTCTCACGATCGTGCGTTCCTAAATGAAGTTGCTACGGACATTATCTACCAACATAACGAAAGACTGGACTATTATAGAGGACAGGACTTCGATACTTTCTATGCCACCAAAGAAGAGAGAAGGAAGACTGCACAAAGAGAATATGATAATCAAATGGCCTATAGAAAGCATATGCAAGAGTTCATTGACAAATATAGATACAATGCGGCAAAGTCTCAGGAAGCTCAATCCAGAATAAAGAAACTAGAAAAATTACCTGTCTTGGAGCCGCCGGAGCAAGAAAAGAGTATCAACTTCAAGTTTCCAGAATGTGAGAAACTTTCACCTCCTATAATTCAACTGCAGGATGTCTCATTTGGATACAGTGAAGATGATTTGCTGCTAAAAGACGTCAATTTGGATCTTCAAATGGATTCTCGTATCGCCCTTGTTGGTGCAAATGGTTGTGGTAAGACAACACTACTGAAAGTGATGATGGAGCAATTAAGGCCATTGAGGGGCTATGTCTCGAGAAACCCTAGATTACGTATCGCATACTTTACCCAACATCACGTTGACTCCATGGATCTCAATACATCTGCCGTGGACTGGATGTCTAAGACCTTTCCAGGTAAAACTGACGAAGAATACAGACGCCACTTAGGTGCATTTGGTATAACAGGATCTTTGGGCCTGCAGAAAATGCAGCTGCTTTCTGGTGGTCAAAAATCTCGTGTCGCCTTCGCTGCACTGTGTCTAAACAACCCTCATGTCCTAATCCTAGATGAACCTTCCAACCATCTGGATACTAATGGTATTGATGCTCTTGTGGATGCCTTGAAGAATTTTACTGGTGGTGTGCTTATGGTGTCGCATGATATTTCTGTCATCGATCATGTATGCAATGAAATATGGGTATCAGAAAACGGTACTACAAGAAGATTTGAAGGTTCAATCCATGACTATAAGAAATACATCTTAGAGGCAGCCGATAACACAGGTGTTGTGAAAAGACATTAGTTAGATTACATCTGTACTAAAAAAATCCATGAAACTTATAGTGGCTTTTAATCTAGCAGTAGTTCTGCCTTACGTTTGCTCGTGATTGGATCCAAAACAGACCGCAGTTGAACGTCGATTTTATCGAAAACATACACTTCTTTTTTCTCGCCGGCCTTGCTAGTGAACGACAACTTGAAGTTTACTTCGTCAAACTCCGAAGAATTCACATCGTTTGTCAAATTCTCAAGTCTTATCAAACCTTCGACACCGAAACGGGGGACCAAGACAACGATACCATTATTTAGCACCTTTATAACATAGCCGGTCTCCACCGTTTCATTACTTCTCATGACTTGCCCAACATAATACTCGATACTTGCTCTTCCTGCAAACTGAGCGTTCCGGTGCTTTTTATTGATGTTCCTGCAAATCATCTCCATTTTATTCTTGTCTCTGTGCATAAGGTCAAGTGGCTCATATCCGATAGCGCCTGCAAGCTGTCTATGTGCAACAACGTCACAGTATCGTCTGATAGGGGAGGTAAAATGGGTGTAAATATCGACTGCCAAACCATAATGACGAAAATCAGCATACGAGTAAGCACCGGAATAGAAATACTGTGCGGCCATCATGCAACGGGTGGACATAATACGAACTAGTGTATTAAAGTAAGGGTCATCAGGGTCAATGCAACGATCCAATGAGTCGGCGAGTGCTTTAGACGATTCAATTGATATCGAAAGCCCCTTTCTAGTTTGTAACATTTCGTTTAGAACTTCAAAGTTTGTAGAAGGAGGGGCAGCATGTCTTCTTAACATCGCTGTTTGAGGGAAAGCATCGAAAATCTTCCTTGCCACAGATATGTTTGCTAACAACATGAACTCCTCAACCAGAGAGTTGGTTGCTAGAAGTTTTTTGATTTCAACTTCATTTGGATCAGATGTTTCGCTATCCATATGAACCTTAACTTCGGGGGAAGCCAAATTTAGAGCACCAGCATCTAGTCTTTTTTGTTTCAACTTGATAGAAAGCTGCAGTAAGGCCCTCATACCTTCAGTCAGCTCATCCTTATTGTTAGGGTCATCGATTCTAATTTGTGCCTGCTCATAGGAGAATGCTTCCCTCGACTTGATTACGGATTTTGTAAAGTCTACGTTCACTATGTCCGCTTTTTCATCTAACTCCCATATTACTGAGAAAGCGAATCTTTCAACATAGGGCTTCAACGAACATAGATCGGTACCAAGCAACATAGGAAGCATATCGATACGTTTATCGACCAGATAAACGGAGGTGCCTCGAGATGCACCCTCGGCGTCAAGGGCTGTATTCGGCTTGACAAAATGTGTTACATCAGCGATGTGTACACCAACTTCCCAATTACCATTTGGTAACTTCTTTGCGTGTAGGGCGTCGTCAATGTCAACACAACCCGGCGGATCGATGCTGCAAATCAACTTGTCTCTCAAATCCCGTCTCTTCGGTAGTAATGGATCTTTCGCCACCATCTCTGGATCATTCAAATCAGCAGGTGCCTTCCAGTCGTGTCCCTCTGATGGTAGACAATCTAGCACCTTCTTCGAGAACGGCCTGTATTCCACATCGTGCTCTAACAACAGCGCTTCAGTCTCAGCTTGAGCTGACTCGATGTCACCTAAATCCCTGACAAAATGGCCAAGAGGATACTTGTGCGTTGCAGGCCAAGAATCTATAGATATGACAATTCTCTTATCCAGTAATTCGTTCGCACGCCTCGTGCGAATTCTGACCTTAGGTAGACATTTGTCCATAAGGATGACGAAAACATTCTGAGTCCCACCGGTTTTGGAATCAACAGAATTTGGCGCGATCTGGCCAACATACTGTCTCCAAGATCTTCTGGGTATAGCCACAACTCTGGCTGTGGGTTGAATTTTGTTAGATTTTTGAGCTCGAATGGCATCCTGGGTAAGTAATCTCCTTTGTTTGTCAGACATCAAATCTGCAGAAGTCACACCCGCATCTGCTGCATCTGCATCTGCATCTGCATTGTCATTGACATCGAAATGCTCAGAATCTAAAGCAATTGAAGAAGGTGCCTTCCACTCGGATTGAGGCAGTAGTTCGACGACGACCTGATCACTGTTGAAGGCTCTGTTGAGGTTCTTTTGTCCAACAACCAATACCGGTTTTGAAAATCCAGGCAAATTGATGGAACCTTCCAAAAAATTATACTCTGAAATTTGTATATTTCCCTGATGCAAAACTCCGTTCTTCAACCCACCCATAATTCTTGCTGTCGAGTAATACTCTGGAAAAGAAAACTCGGTCTTTGCCTCTGCGTCCTTAACGTTGTCTGCAGAGGACTCGAAATTGGGAATTAGGTCCTTGATTTCTTCGCTATTAGGCAACATCTCGACGTACTCATACAGACTCTTAGTCATGAAACCTTCGTCCTCCTTGGATGCTGCCTCTCGATTCAATCTATCATTCGACACTAGAACAATGTTTATATCTATCTTTTGTTGCTTCATATGATCCGCATACCACTGGCATGTTTTCCTTATAGCCCTATCGTTTCTGTCATTGATCGTCTCTTCTGGGAGTCTTTCAACGAAGGTATTCTCGCTAAACTCATTATGGAACACGATGAACCTCTTTTTATCGTCACTGTCTCTGCATAGAGTCCTTAGTCTCACGTAAACTGGGTACGATTTGTTCCTAACTTCATCCAGTACAATTTGAGGGATAATTACATCCGTGAAACAGTCGGGATTCTCCAGTAGGTCTATAGCTTGTAACACCACGTTGGTATCTAAAACTGCGTAGTGAGGGCCTTTTTCCAAAGCCAGAGGATTCTCGCTTAGCACAAATTTCGGTAGCTCATTTTTGGCATCTGGAACAATCAAATTAGGACAGATCTTACAGGCTTTCGACAAGCATGGGATGTCTTTTCTCAGATAATGCTCTCTAACAATTTTGGAGGCTCCACCATTACGTGATCTGACAAACACTTTCTGGGTAACAGTTAATCCTTCAGAAAGACGTTTTCTTCTATTACCTACAGCCGCAACTGACATGATTAGTTTATCAACCGAATAAGGTACGCAATCCCACGAGAACTGTATCTGTACTGTACCAATAAAAGTTTATAACTTTTCACTCTTATTATTACGACTCGATGACTTCCCGTTGCTCGTGATTTTTCATTAGAAGTATATACTGGCCTAGAAACTAGTCAATATACCCCATCGACCGCTACTTAATGATCATTAAGGGCTCTTTTCATTGGTGCGATAGCGCATGAAAGATTGCGCACCACAGTCTAAATTTGAGACGTAGTCCAGCGCCTCGAATTCTGTCTCTGGGGTGTTTCTCTGCAGCAGCAAGGATGCTTTTTCCAGGTCTTCCAAGAACACCTTTAGCATATTGAGCAGCAGCTTCTCATTCAATAAGCCCTTGTCAGCAGGCTTATTTCCTTCATTATGTACTTAAAACTGATCGTCCTGGCAATAAAAAAAACATACTGTGCATCTATTGTAAGTGAAACCTGTGTCTCCTTAGCAGACACGCCATATCTTGAATGTTTTGGACTTGAAATTCCCAGGTCTTGTAACGACTGTTGGACCCTTCCAGGAAATCTCGGAAATCAGGCCTGGGAGGACCGTAGGTCCAGAACTAACCGTTGGAATAAAATTGACAAGGCAATAAATATGCAAACTCGCAATCATATATATCTATATATAATGCATATTGGGATTACTTCCTGAATAAGAAGCATTTCGAATTTTTGAGATGATGAAATGAATAAACTAGTGTCGCTTGGTAATTGGAAGCTTTGACAGGCGTTACAGTAGGGCCTTGCGAGAATCAATGCTGTCTTCTTCTAATGTGATAAGCAATCATATAGCATTCCACGAGGCAAGCTGAGATTGAGTATTATGCAATTGGTTTCGAAAGTGGTGGATATTACAGATTTTTACGTTTAGTTGTCGAGTCGCGACAAAATGTGAAAACGCCCAACGCATAAAAGAAGAGACAGTTATCAAAAGTAGACTTGCGCACAAGCGGTCAGGCCCACCTTAAAAGGGTACGTCCCCAGTAGTCGTCAGATACACTCTTGGCTGATCTTGATGTCCTTTACCACTTAAGCACTCTGTAACCCGGCCCGCGCCACTTGGCCTTATAAGTATCATTAAGAAGGACCACACCATCAAACGACAGCATTTCACCAAGACCTCCACACAAATTAGTGCGTATCGAAATAATGAGCTCGAGCACTCTAGAATGTAAGTTTAATACATGGCTACCGTTTTTTCCCTCTTCTAGTTCAGTTTACTAACAATTACTCATAATTGCAGTTAACATTAAACATGCCGGAAAGGTATATCCAGTCAAGATCGCTACTGATGCCACTGCATTGGATCTGAAAAAGGAGGTTGAAGATTTGATCAAAGTGCCTGTCGCACGTCAAAAGTATATGGTTAAGGGAGGTTTGTCTGATGACAGCGCCACCGATCTAGCCTCGATAATCAAGCCAGGGTCTAACATAATGGTTCTCGGCACTCCAGATGCGGGTTTGGTTTCAAAACCCAAAGAGAAGAGCCATTTCATAGAAGACCTTGCGCCTGAGCAGCAGCTTCAGCATGTTAACGACCTGCCCATTGGCTTCCAGAACATGGGCAACACGTGTTATTTGAACGCAACTTTGCAAGCTCTCTATAGGATTGAGCCCTTGAGGGACATGATTCTAGCTTACAGCCAGGATTCTACGACTACTCCAGCGGATGAGATGCACAAGAAGATAATCGTTGAGATGAAGCGCTGTTTTGAGAACCTGAAAAATAAGAGCTATAAGTCTGTGATGCCAATGGTGCTATTGACTGCACTCAGAAAATGCTACCCTCAGTTCGCTGAGAGGGACCCTCAAAGCGGTTTTTACAAGCAGCAAGATGCGGAAGAATTGTTTACACAGTTGACTCAAAGCATGTCCATTGTGTTTGGTGACAAGTTCTCAGAAGCATTCAGCATAAACTTTAAGACGACCATCAAGGACAGCGCTAACGAGGATGATGTGACTGTAAAGGAAGAGAGTGATGTGAAATTACAATGCCACATATCGGGTTCAACAAACTTCTTGAAGAACGGACTGATCGAATCTTTGCACGAAAAGATCGAGAAAAGATCGGAAGTGACGGGGGTCAATTCAAAGTACAACGTGGACAAGCAAATTACAAAGCTACCCAAGTACCTGACTGTTCAATACGTGAGGTTTTTCTGGAAGAGATCCGCAGGTAAGAAATCGAAGATATTACGTAAAGTTGTCTTCCCATTCCAGCTAGACGTTGCCGACATGCTCACACCACAGTATGCAAGTGAGAAGATCAAAGTTCGTGAAGAGTTTAGACAGGTGGACAAGGACAGAATCGAGAAAAGCCGCGATTCAAAGAAAAGAAAGATCGATGAATCAGGCGACTCGGTGGTGATGACCCCAAGAGAGAGATATGAAACAGAGGTTGCTATGGCTAAGAGTGAACAAGAACATTGGTTAGAAGAATTCAAGAAAAGAACTCCAAAGGATCTACAACCGGGAGAGAATCCATCGAGTCTTTACGATCTAATTGGCGTTATAACTCATCAGGGTGCCAATTCTGAGTCAGGCCACTACCAATCTTTTATCAGAGATGATATGGATGAGAACAAATGGTACAATTTTAACGATGATAAAGTCAGTGTTGTTAGTAAGGAGAAGATAGAGGGCTTAGCCGGTGGCGGCGAGAGCGATAGCGCACTAATCCTGATATACAAAGGCTTCGGTCTGTAAAAAGCTTCAATAAACCTTCAACTTTATTAAGTGAATATATACTATATGAACAGGTAAGCCTGACCTCAATCTTGTTCGAGGACCAGCTTCTTAAATTGTTCGATCTCTTGGTAACAGTTCAGTGGCTTACCCTTGTTTTCTAGGAGACATTTATGCAGAGCTGTTCTGGTATCATTCTTTGCATACTTTTCACTCCTTTCGGTATCCTTGTCCTGATAAATTTGCAATTTCTTGTTCAGTTTCTCAATCTTTTCATTCAATGCGTTAGAGGACAACGAGGAATCATCGCCTTCCGTTGGTTCGTTCTTTTGCAAAGAGCTTTCCAGCTTGCTTTCAAATTTCTTCAAAGTCTTTTCTTCCAGTTCTGACAATCTTTCAGACACCCTTTGTTCAACATAGCGGTCAGCTAGTTGTTTTCTACTGAAGTTGCTCTCTTTGGAAGACTCCAATTGGGCTAAAAGCGCTTCTGAAAATTCTATTTGAGTTTGTGGTTGGAAAACTTTCACTTCGCCTGGTTTTGAAGGTTGAGATCCCATCTTTAAAACAGTTCACCGAGGCCTTGACAGACGTTGTTGAATATCAAAAGTTGTATAGTCTTTATGCTGTGAAAATTATCAATATGGGGAGTCCGCGCAGTTCGCGAACATCTGATTGGGTCAAGCAGGACTTGGCTTGCACAAGAAGAGAGATTCTGCTGCTCTTCTGGAGCGATGCTGGAATACATCGACTTAAATAGGACCCATGACTAAGATACAGCATGATCTCATGTGTATCTTGCTTTTTCCATCTGTCCGACATAACACGCTGGAGTTTTGAACAATATCATTAAAAGTTCTCTCGGTGGCCAAGTTGGTTTAAGGCGCAAGACTGTAATTTCAAAGTAATCTTGATATCGGGTGTTCGAATCACCCCCGGGAGATATTTTTTTGCGTCAGGTACTTAAGTAGATGGAGACAGTATCAGCTGGCCCGATAGATAGCCTCGACCGGTCGAGTCCCAAGGCTGAAGCCAGTTTTTCTTTCCGACCCTTATTGCACGGGTAGTCAGGCACATCGGCTTACGACCTATGCGAAAACTTACAAATTACAAGCTTGTAGACCCGTAATGGGTATTATCTAACGTCAGGACCATAGTTTGCGGCTCATGGACATCTTATAAAATCAATAGAACCTAATGTATCTTGATCTTTTCCATGCAGTAAAAAAGCCCCAACGAAGCCGAGGTACGTGCTGGGCAAAGCGAAAACCTTTCTTGGCTCTTGGCAGTCGGCCCTTGCCGTTCCACACAGAGACAGGAAGCTCGAGGAGATCTACGAACAGAGATTATACCTCAACCACACTTAGTAGAGACCGGCAACCGGTCACCTCAAGACACACAAGAACCATAAGCCAGTGCCAATGCCACAACACATTCCCAAGATAGCTTCTATATACAGCTACGTAAATCTGTTTGCTAACCAGGAAAAGCCCAGAGTATGAAGCCACTAAAACAGACCTTAACTTGAGATCCAGTAACAAGATTAGGTCGCAAGTATTACCGGATCTAAACACAAGAAAGTTGCCTAAGTTTTTGCATACCGCATCTCAAGAGTCGTGCACTGGCAGCCCGGCTTGAGGAACACGCCTTCCTCGAGCATTCGTCGATAGGTCCAGGCCCTGTACATGCAGGCAGAGCCACTCCAAAGAGGCGATAAAACGCGTCCAAGACGACTGCAAAACGCGATGGCTGGTTAGGTTTCGCGTCGATGCTGCAATTTCTTCCAGCCGTGTTGTAAGAGGTGCCAATAATAGAAATCAAATATAGAAGTGATACAGAGAAACCCACATGTAAGCCTTCTTTGTAGACAATGCAGTAGCGATAGTGGGATATCTTGATGCATGGCAGACATAGTAGATAAGCCACTCCCAGAGACAATTGCCACACCCATGATTGATCTTGATGGGCAGTTTTAAATAAAACAGGACGTAGAAGCGTTACTGCTTCATCTTCTTCCAAGTTTTCAAGAGAGGTTGTTTGAGAATAAGTTAAAAAGATGTTACCCAGTGCACGAGTTGTATACTCGGTGGTATGCGGGTTCCAGTTCGTGTCGATGGCACTTCTCATTATAGCTTGTGTTACTGCGCCGACGTTCAAACAGATCGGTCTCTCCAAATACTCTGGGACCACGTACGGTGTGTTTGGCTACTGTGATGACCAGGGTTGCTCTAAGGTTTCAGCGTTTTACAAGCCCTATGAGGTAGGATCTGATAGCGACAGTGACTGGAAGATTTCGGCTCGAGGGAGAAAAGTGCTCGGAAAGATTTTGATTGTAACGCCTATTGCTGCTGGATTGTCGTTTCTGGGGTTCCTGTCAACTGTGGTATCCTTTGTTGGGGCCTTGGTCAGCGGCTCATCGAACGCTGTGCTGTTTACTCTGAACTTGACTATGACCGTGATAGCTTTTCTGGGTTCCGCTCTGGTGTGTGTGATTGTATTCTTGCTGTTCTATCCACACGTCACTTGGTGTTCCTGGATTTTGATCCCGTCGGCTGCGCTACTGCTGATTACAATCCCATTGGTATTCGTGGCTCATTCTTCTAGCCGTAGCGGAGGTGAGGATGACGACGAGCGGGACGACGATCTGACTGGAATCATTCAACATGATGACGTTGAAGGGTTCGACTTTGAGTCGCCCAAGGAGGCAGGTTTCTACAAGGAGGTCACCAATCCTTCAGGTTCTCTCGTGGAAAAACCACTGATGGCTGATCCTTACACAAACAATGATTCGCGGAAACAAGAATCTGTAGTCAAGATCAGTAGCGGTACAACCGACCAAAGTAGCGCTACGGGCCATGACTTGAACGATTTCGGGCCGGAAACTAACTCGCACACCGCTTTCTCGGCTATCAACGATAATAACAATGGCGCCCGCCCGAAAGTGTCCCTCTCGATGGCCTCATCAGAGTACTCAAGCAGTTATGCTCAAAACCAGTATAGTAAAGAACCCCGTGGCGTGCTAGAGGACATTATCAAGGACTCTATTTCCAAAGACGAAACGACGGAAGCTCAATTACGGTCTGTGAGCGATAACGCATCCGACTTCACTTCCATCTCGCAAAGGGCACCTCGCCAGCAGGTAATCCCACCAGCCAATCAATTCCAGCAGGTAGTTCCACCGGCCAGTCAGTACCAGCAGCCATACCAGCAGCCATACCAGCAGCAAACGCATCAATATCAACCGCAACAACAGAGGGCTTACCCAACTACTAGGTCTGCCGGTCCAGATCCAACAGATATGCTTTTGCAAAACAATCCAAATTTCATCCAGACAAATGCGAGGAGGATGCAACCACAACAGCAATACTATCCACAACAGTATTCTCAGAGGGCACCAAATAGCTATGATGGTTTCCAAGGAAACGTGAATCCAGCGCTGAACCAAGGTGGCTTTTCCTCAACCCATTACAAGCCGGCATACAAGAAAAAGGTCGGTGCAAGAAATAACATGATCCCACCAGCATCTGCTATTAGGGACGGTAACCCATACCAATTTAGATAATTGGAGTATATTTGTATTATAAGGATTCTACTTGATGAGCATATTTAGTAATCGTCTTTGTAAGTCGTCATTGCTCACTTTGAGCGGATCCGCAGTTGAAGATTCCTGCTCTGAGCTTTTGGGAGCTGATACGACCTTTTGCCCTTGGGAATGAGGCTTTAACATGACAAAGAAAAACAGAGCAACGACACACAAAGAGAGAAGTAGTATTACTTTGCACTTCTGCGTCCGCTTCTGGTAATGTGTAGCTTTTGTCAGTTCACGATTTGCGTCTCTCAGCTGTATAACTGTATTTTCCAGATTGTAGTCAATCCGATCCACTACCGTTCCCTGATCTATGATTAGGTTTTGCATCTCTCTAAAAATCGTGCTAACTTCGAGCACCCCCTTAGCGAGTTGCCTAATTTCTTCATCTCGTTCCCGCAGAAACGCTTGATTCGCTTGCTGACCGGGATCCACTTGCCGCCTCAGAGTCTGCCTAGAATAGGCCTCGATATCTTGGCCAGTTCTCGCTGGCCCTTCTTCTTCTTCTTCTTCTTCGAGCAAAAGCTGCGAAGAATCGTCAGTTTTGGGGAAGATAGGTTTAGAATCATCCTTATTAAGGAACTTCAGATACTTATTCTGAAGGACACGGAACTTGTTACTTTCTAACTGAATCTTCTGTGCATAACGTTTCCTTAAATTATCCAGTATGATCAAATCACCTCGTTGAAGTTGCTTGCCCTCGAACACTTGACTGTCGAATACATGTTGCAGTTTCTTAATCACGTTGTATGATTTCTGAAACAATTGGATAACCTGATAACTGACATCTTCAATTTCTCTTTCGTCGTGAGACTTATCCTCGAAACCAGGTAAAGAGTTCTTTTGGTACAGTTTACTCAACTGTTTCATCAAATTTTGGATCTCACTCAAGTAGTCATCAATATCTTGAGCCATGTCATAGAATGCCGGCGGTAAAGAATCGCTTACTAAGTCATTGTTCATATCTACCATAGGGAATGCTTCCTCATCTTCATTATTGCCCATAAACGGGTCATCTTTGGCTCCCTTAGACCTGCCAAAACTGGCAGTGTGAGGGAAGGTTCGACGGTATGACAGGAAAAGGTTGGTTCTATCTCTGAACATACTGGGTCAAATCGTAAACCCTGGCTCTTTTTCTTCAACTAGACTTCTGTAAGGAAAGTAAGTGCACATTAATTGCAATCCTTTTCCACTTGTATTGAAATTAACATCGCGCCAACAAGCTAAAACAATATAGCGACTGAAGTTTGATTCGGGTCATCTGTTAGCAGTTTAGTTCTTATTTTTATAGCTACGTGATACTTTGACAAGTTGGAAGTTCGTCTCTCATCCTAGGTTTCCAAACAACCACTTTTGGTGAGGTTAAGAAGATCTTCCACGAGGCTGATACTACTAAGCAACTATGGGCTACAACAAGTAGTTGATATCTTGCCTTTGGGCCTCTTTACTCTGGGACTTTTGTAAAGCTGGTTGTATTGTTTATATAGCTTGAAAAGTTCAAGCCCTTCTATGATGATTTACCACTGATCCGCAACAAAAAAGTCCCGACGAAGACATAGAAACGTCACCTGGAAGTCCCATCTCAGAGCTGATTGCTCTTTAAATATCTGAGAATACACCGAGGCTTGCTTTGGTGTTCCGCTCTAAGAGAGCTTCTTCAAACTTGAAACCGCTTGCCGATTAAGGCCAAAGTTCGAGCAGCCTAACGTTATAATGAGCTTTGAAAACCGCTCTACGGGGCCGGAGCACAATGCATTGTACCTTTTGACTGGAAAATTTGATAATAAATTTGGGCCAACTATAACGGGCCAGTATCCGACCTGTATACCTGGGTTCACGCAATCAAACTCCAGCAGTGTCTGCCAGCTGGCCAGTTTATTAATACCTAACAATGTGGAGCATAATACTTCAGCTGGGGCAGATTGTAACATTTTTACGCTATACTGGAACAGCATAACTTCACAATACCAGCTGCTTCCGCCGGTGGATAAACAGATGGACAAGGATGACAAGAACCCAGTACGAGTCTTTTTCATCAATGCAGTTAGAGCTCAGGCTGATAAAGATAACTCGAGGGGAGCTAAGATTAGATCAATTGCGTTGGGTTTGACGCTGAATAACGTAGAGATCTTTAAACCTATTCTATTACTGGCGCTAGAGCACTTGATGCACAGCGAAGACGATATCAATGAAGGTTTGATATTTACATGTTTGAACGCGATAAACAGTTTGGATTTGGCAGCAGTCCACAGGATCCTCGAACACAATACGTTGCAACAGATGTTGCAGACGGTTGTAGATAGAGAAAGCTTAAACAATGCATTAGACGACAATAGTGAAATTGGGTTCAAGGTACGAAGCATGCTACATTTAAAACCTCGAGATGAATACGGAAACAGAGTTATACTTGATAAAGGGAGAATAAGAATCTATTTCGACCAGGACAATGCCAGCGGGAAGTACAGAAACTTATTGATGACGCCCTTATCAGTCGATCTTGTTGCATGCCTCCCTATGCGCGCAAGTATATGCAGACGTCCCATTTTAGTGTTCTTACAGAAATTGATTCCAATGCTGGAAAAGATCCCTTCAACAAACTACTCCTTTAAAATAATCGTCAACTCGGAAGAGCTTTCGAAAGAGCAAATTTGTCGTTTTGTTATTGGGTTATCGAGCTTGATGGGTTCTTCGCATGATTCCAAGCACGCTAAATCCTACGATTCAACGTTAGTAATTTGTTTGCCTTACGTTGAGATATCTATGATAAGCTCTATAAGGGAGAGTTTTGCCAATCATCACAAACCATTCACTTTTTATCTGATTGGGACCGCTAACCCCATATTCAAGCAACACACTGACTTATGGGACTTTTATTATGACATTGATGATGAAACATTGCTAGAATCCAAAGAGCGATCAAATACCGAGAGAAACAGCTTATGGGAGCCTCAACTATTAAAGAGATTTTGGCATATGAACATGAACGATACAGCATTTTTCCAGAGTGAAGATCAAACAAGAATGGGCCTGCTGGCTAGATTTCTTATTGAGATACAAAGAGAAAATCCCAAAAGGACTGAAGCCTTGGGTGCTTTGAAAAGGATTAATATTTTACAAGTGGTACATCTTGATGAACTTATGAGCACTAGTAAAAATCACAATCTCAACCTGCTGCATTCATATTTGATCAATTACAAAGAACTTCTAAAGTTTGATGAGTTTTTTGAACCCGAATCACTTCAATGCATAAGATGGTTCAGAAATATGAATAACATCATCGATATTCTTATTCTACCGAACAAGGACTTGGTTGAGGTGCAAGAAAGTCTTGGCAGGCTTCATGAATTGCTCTTAGAAATTTTGAGTTATATTAGCTCTAACAGCACAAACGTTGAGAAATTCGTGGCCATTGGCGGCAACTTTCCTTTCCTAGGCCTCTTTTTGGATGATGTTATTCCTAGAAAGGATTTTTCGAATGCCAATTTAAGCAAGGAGTTACGTGACAGTTGGAAAAGAAGCAAATCGTGGTTACAAATAACAGAGAATGAAGGCAATACCAGTGTTATAAGGTATTTTGTCAAAAATAGAAGTCTTTCCCTCCTAGCGCTGCCTCTTATTCTGAGTTCCAACCTCCGTAGACCCAAGAAACTAAAAACCGACACCATTGACAAAAGTTCAGGCTCCTTTGCCACACATCTTTCTGCTACTGCAAGCTCAGACAATGACCATGAGCCAACGAGACCGCGTTCAATGAGCCTGAAGTGGATGTTGAACCTGACAAGTGCCAGAAACAGAGATAGTCTACTGGATACGATCTCTCTTAGATCCTTCTCCGATAATCCTTCATACTCGATTTCATCCCCAAGAAGCAGTTCAATAATGACGGGGGCCGGTAATGGATCGTCTTCTTCGATATCTTCAGCCTCATCTTCCTCGAATGTTGCAACAACAAGGGTTAGCTTCAGAGCTTTACGCAGCGAGACAGAAAAGATTAAAAAACTCAGTTGCCAGATATTGAGCTTGATTGAGGAGAATCCCATCGGGGGAATTCTGATCAAAACTTCTCTGAACCCTTTCTTACTGTTAGTGTTTCGTGAGTGCAAGGCAAGATTAGAGAGAGAAGCCGAATTTAGTTCTCACTCTTAGAGGGCGGAAGGCCTTTAGTTATTGTAAGTTATGTTTGCTTTAATGTCTAACTGATAACTTTCTATTAAATCGTAATAAATCGACATTATTTCTTAACTATTGAATCAATCACTTTTTGAAGTTGACTAGGGACGTCCATAGTAGCCAACTTGACTTCCATAAATTCAATGCCCTTCCTATGCTTGCTATATTTGAGCTCCGACAGCTTGCTCTCCAGTTGTGCGCGTGTCTCAAGTACAGTTGACCTTGACTTCTTACCGTCAAAATCTCCGAACACTTCCAGCAACTTAGTCCACTTCCATGAAGCTATGTCGTTGTAGGATCTGGTAGGCCCCTCGATCACTCTTTCAATCGTATAGCCATTATTGTTCCACAAGAAAATTTCGATAGGAACGTCGTGGTGTATAATTGTCGATAACTCTTGAATGGTCATCTGAGCAGCGCCATCACCTTCAAGTAGTATTACCTTAGGCTGGTAGCCGGCTGTAATCTTTTCAGAATTCCAGACGTGCTGCATTGGATAATCCCTCATGGCAATTCCCACACCAAGAGCGGCAGGTAATGCCATACCGATAGATAGATAAAAGCCCTGCGTAATGTACTTGGCTTGACTTGGCAACGAAAAATCACGAACAGCAAATTGGAACGTACCAGTTTCACACACAATAACATCTCCGGGATTTAAGTAGTGAGGCAAGCGTTTTTGCAAGAATATCTGATTGATATCGCTAGTCTCGTCATTGCCAAAATCCTTCTCTGTGAGTTTCAACTCTTCACTAGAGTAAGGCTTGAATACCGGCCCATATTGAAACGATAGTTTGGACAGATCCGGAGACTGGCATAAGAGGTTCAGAATATCAACGAAGTTAACGCCTTTAAATATTTCTTCCTCTTTCGACGAGCAATCGTAAAATCTAACGTACTCCGGGTGCAGCTCAACAACCTTTGCGTCCGACTTGTAGGGGAAAACGTAGTTGCCGTAGTTAACTTCATTCTTTTCAACACCAAAATGAAGTACCAAGTCAGAGGAAAGGAATTTCTTACTAATTGTTGGAGCACTTGAGTTTCCATTGTATGAACCCATGTAAAGCGGACTGCTCTCATCAATGATCGATTTCCCCTGAATACTGGAAAAACCAACAATTTTGGCCTCATTCATGAAGTCGTTCAGTTCCGCATTCAATCCGTATCTGTCGACAAACATGTCTGCAATAACAGCTGGAGTCGAGCTTCGATCCAACAGTCTCAGGATCTTTTCCGTCACATTTTGTGCTTCCTCCGGAGAACTCCTTGCAATACTGTCTTCAAGCAGGATAGTGGGCCTCTCAATCAAGTTTTTGGTACTCACGAGCTCGTCGACAAAGGATTTGGGTACAAAAAGGTATCCTGGCTTGGAATACTTGTATATGTCTTCAAGGACCTTATCAACTTTATCGCACGCCGTTTCCAGGTTATCGAGGTATTCCACCGAACAGGCGATTTTGTCCCTCACCATTTCAGAATACACTCGATAATTGGGGCCTACAAAATTCGAATCATGCAGATTAGGTAAGAGATGGTGTAGATTGTGGGATCTTACCTCGGGCCTCCGATTGTCCACCTCAAAATCTACAACACCCACAATGTGCAGCACTTTGACACTCTCAGCGAACGCGCCCGCCAGACCGCTGATAGCACCTAGTTCGCCAACCCCGTAGGTAGTAATCACACAGCCAATTTCATTCGAGTACCTCGAGTAGCCGTCTGCCGCATAGGCCGCATTCAGCTCATTACAACAACCAATCCATTCCAGTTTTTTCCCAACAGAATCGACAGCAGAATCATCGTACATATGTTCGAGTAGTCTCATGTTGTAATCGCCGGGAACACCAAAAATGGACTTGACGCCCACAGATAAAAGTCTTCTGAAGATGTAGAGACCGAAAGGAATTTGGGTAGTCAGACTATTGGTAGCATACACGTTTTGGGCCGCATGGCCCAGGTCATGGGTGACTGGAGACATTCTGACTTAAATCAAAGACGGTAATCCTTGATCTCTTGAAACAAGACTACAAAATAAACTCGATCAGAAGTAGAAACCAGATCTCGAAACCAAACCCTGCTCCTTTATATATTGTCGGTTTCCCATGGCGGCTAAAAGCGGAACCCTTTATTGTGGCTGACCGAGAATAGCCGTCTTTAGCCGGCGCCGGCTCCAACCGACGTTACCGCCATTGGCCGCGAATAACCGAGCCTAGAAAAATAGGTGTTGGAGATACCTGCTCACGTAGAGGCCAATTGGAGGCCAATCGTAGGCCAACTGAGGGCCACCTGATCCCATCTGGGGCCACCTGAGGACCAATTGGCAGCCAATCTCGTTCAGTAGATCCAACATAAGGGTAAGCATTCTCTAGGTACTATTTGCTCATCTTAAATTGCCAAAAGTGGTTTTCGGGCACCTAGTAAACGACATTCCTGGTTTATCTCTTTGAAAGCATTCGTTAGCACTTCACAGGATGCTTGATCTTAGGCATAAGGGCTTGTTGTGGTCTTCTAGCGCTTGATGTTTCTTGACTTCTTCCGCGCATTTGCTAAATTTTGCGAAATAATAAATGTAATTAGCTGAAATTTCAGCACGATGAGCTGGTAGAGGTAAACTGAAAGTTTTCAAATAAGGCTGATATTTTGGATTTTAGTTAGATTATATCAGTAAATCTTGACTATCCACAGCTGCTTTACTGGAAAGTTTTTAGTCTCAGTATTAGGCAGGAAAGTAAGGTATTTTAAGGGATGGACTCCAGAACTATCGGTATCCTGGGAGGTGGCCAATTGGGCCGTATGATTGTTGAGGCAGCTAACAGGCTCAACATCAAGACTATTATTCTTGACGCCCCAGGCTCTCCAGCTAAACAGATTAACAGTGTCACAGAGCATGTGGATGGCTCGTTTGCCAACCCCGATGACATCGAGAAAATAGCAGCCAAGTGTGATGTGTTGACTGTCGAGATCGAACATGTTGATGTTCCTACTCTGAAAGGGTTGCAGAAAAAATTCCCAAACTTGCAGATTTATCCATCCCCAGAGACCATCGGATTAATTCAAGACAAATTTCTGCAGAAGGAGCACTTGATCAAGAACAAGATTGCTGTGACTGAGAGTGTTTCCGTTGACACTGCGAGCGTGAGCGCTCTAAAGGATGTTGGTGAAAAATTTGGTTATCCATACATGCTCAAGTCGAAGACCTTGGCCTACGATGGGAGAGGAAACTTTATCGTCAAGAATGAAAGCAAGATTCCTGAAGCACTTGAGTTCTTGAAAGACCGCCCACTATACGCTGAAAAATGGGCTCCTTTCAAGAAGGAATTGGCTGTCATGATCGTCCGTTCCATTGACGGCCGTGTGTTCTCATACCCAACTGTTGAAACTGTTCACAAGGATAACATCTGTTTCCTGTGTTACGCCCCAGCAAGAATCCCCGACTCGGTCCAATTGAAGGCCAAATTGCTGGCTGAAAATGCCGTAAGGGCCTTTCCAGGTTGTGGTATATTTGGCGTGGAGATGTTCTACCTGGAAGATGGTGAGCTGCTAATCAATGAAATCGCCCCAAGACCACATAACTCGGGTCATTACACGATCGATGCCTGTGTTACCTCTCAGTTTGAAGCACACGTCAGGGCTGTTTTGAACCTACCAATGCCCAAGAACTTCTCTTCTCTATCAACTTCTGAAACTAATGCCATCATGCTTAACATCCTAGGTGATGAGAAGGAGAAGAACAAAGAGCTCCAAATTTGTAAGCGTGCTCTAGAGACTCCAGGCTCGTCAGTCTATCTATACGGGAAGGAATCTAGACCGAAGAGAAAAATGGGCCACGTTAATGTGGTCACTTCTTCGATGGAAGAATGTGAAAGAAGGATGGCCTACATCATCGGAAAATTGAAGGAACCACCAAAGATCTCAGCTGCCACCAACATGATTCGTGAAGCTGAAAAGGCCCCACTGGTTGGTGTCATAATGGGCTCTGACTCGGATCTACCCGTAATGTCTGCCGCCTGCGAAATTTTGGAGCAGTTTGAAGTACCCTTCGAAGTCACCATTGTTTCCGCCCACAGAACACCTCACAGAATGAGCAAGTATGCTATCGAAGCTTCACAACGGGGCATCAAGGCTATCATCGCTGGTGCAGGTGGCGCAGCCCACCTGCCAGGTATGGTTGCCGCTATGACTCCACTACCTGTCATTGGCGTCCCAGTAAAGGGCTCTTGTCTAGACGGTGTCGATTCTCTACATTCTATTGTCCAGATGCCAAGAGGTGTTCCTGTGGCCACCGTCGCCATAAATAACAGCACAAACGCAGCTTTACTGGCAATTCGTCTCATCGGTGCATTTGATTCATCGTTGCATCACAAGATGCAGCACTTTCTGCTAAGACAAGAGACAGATGTTCTTGAAAAGGCTGTTAAACTAGAGAGTGATGGATACAAGGAATACCTTAAATTCAAGCTCAAATAGAGCTCTTTAAGAGTGTTTAAGACTACTTTCGTAGAGTCTATGTAATTTTACATACCGATTCACTAAATTTATTCCTCCATTGGTTATGAAAAGCTTGTCGCTTTGTCAAGCGCTTTGAAAAGTCCGGCTTTGACTTCCCCAGCTAACGATCAACAAAGGTTCACAACACGAGCCTTAACGACCATGGTCAAACGATTGAGTGGACTTCAGAAAGATGTCGTACATCTTTACAGAGAATGTATAAGGGTTGCTCATACCAAGCCAAGGCCCAATCAGCAACATTTTGTTGCCTATATACGAACTGAGTTCGGTAAGTACAGGGATCTGCCAAGAAAGGACTTCACAACTATCGAACATTTACTGCGAGTAGGCCATAAGAGAAAGAGTCTTTACTCTCAGCCCGAATTGAAGGATATTCATTAAGTCATGTATATATGAAAAACGAAACATGATGTCGCATTCAGAAAATTCTATACTACACCAATACTATTTATTTCATTTTCTCTCGATCATTCAGTTCATTCTTTACTGAAAATGTCTTCGAAGTTTCCAAAGATGAAACCCACTATGTAGTTTCTTTCCTTCATGTCAACAATATCTTTGTCCCCAGTATAGTCACGAATCAATCCAGGCGCAAAAACAAGTGACAGGTTATGCAAGTTCATCAGATTGGTCTCGCTGTAAGTCATAACTGTGTGGATGTGCTTTGCCAAAAACTGGAGCATATTAAGATGTTCTTGAGGCAAGTTTTGCAAAATCTTGACTATTGTATTCATAGCCGTGGCGTACAACGGACTACTCCGGTTCTGGCCACCCCCCGCCTTGAAAGGAAGGTTGGCCATCATGCGATTCTCTCTTACTGTATTTATTAATGGCTCGTAGATTTGAAAGGTCAACACGGGGTTTGGAAGTTTCCTCAAATACCTTTTCAAAACGCTCGCTACAGCGTGCACGTCCTCATCCAGAAGTCGTGAGAGTTCGGGACTTGGTTCAGAGTCGCAATCATTGAACGCTCCCTCTATTTCCTCAATGAGGAGTTGAGAACCTGATTTACGGTATATTCCCTCTGTTTCTAGAAAATACTCTTTACTTTCAATATGACTTGCACAGGCCTTCACTATCAACGGAATTGCTGAGTTCTCGTAGGCGCATCTCGCAACAAGGCTAGAACCATAAAGATTGTGTCCCTCCACGCGGGACGGCGAAGATTGCATACTAACCTCAGATTGTGAATTCATGTTTATAGGAAGCAGCTTGACATCATTGAATTCGTTTGGATTTTGCAGAACAGGCCCAGATATTTCCAGTTTCCCACTGTTGCCATTACTACCATTGTATACGCTAGATGACGATGATATCGAATTATTGGCAGTTGTAGTGCTCGGCGCTGTGAGATGTTGGGACGAAAGTTGCTGTTGTGGCTGTTGCTGATATTGAGGCGCCTGCCTTGAAGCGGAGAATATTTTCCAGAACCTCGGTTTCGTTGCTGGTCTGGCAACGCTTGCTGTTTCTGCCTGTCTGGTTGATTGTTGTCCTTCCGAATTTAAATCATGAGATCTCTGGATATCTCCGTTTTGCTGCTGTGAGTGGATTAAAGATTCAACCGACGAAAATTTACTCTTTTCTGCTTTCAACTGCTCAATCTCGCGAATGAGCAAATCCTTTGACGATTGCAAATTATCAAGCTCGCCCGCCAAACGTAACCTCTTTGATTCAAGCTCCCTAACATCCAACTTCAGCTTCCTTAGTAGCAATTCAGTCTCTCCCAGTTCTTTTTTCAAATAAGATTCATTCTCATCATCTGCTCTGGCTTCATCATTGTCCCTGGTAGTTTGAGCCGCTGATTCCACAGATTCCTCGATAACTGCCTCACTATTAGCCTGCCAGCTTGACGTACGGTAATGAGAAGCAGATCCAGAGTTGTTGAGCCGACTGAATACCGATGGGTTATCCAAAGGAGGAGTCCTAAACATTGAGACATTAGATGCTGCACTTGCATTACTATGAGTCCTCCTGTGATCTCCATTATCCAAACTCTGGTTTTTACCTACGTTTACAATCCTGCGATGATCGCCATGTAAAGTACTGTCACTCTTACCTCTTGGAGTTGTTTTATGTCTCGCAGGGGGTACAGTAGAAGTGTAAGTGCTCAAGTCTTTATCCTCAGCGGACGACACACCCCAACCTGAATGCGTATCCAGATCATTTCTTCCTGGGGAGGAAATTGTCTTAGATCTGGAACTGGATGGCGAGTTTGCCCTAGGGTCAAGAATTCCCGATGTTTTGGATTTCAAATTATGAACCAAGCTTCTTGACTTAAGAGAAAGCGATCTCCCGATCTTCCGATTACTTTTGGCAACATCGTTCCCCAAGCCCGCAGCGTTAACGTCTTGACGCAGATTGTCAGGAACACCACCACTAGTTGTAGTGGGCAGCTTTTCTGGACTGGGAGAACGAGATGAAGAAGAAGTCAGAAGCTTCGTAGGAGTGCGTTCTTCAAATCCCAAAGTTAGGGTGTCCTCGTCATTCTTGCCTGTGTCGGGTCCTGGCAAAGGCAGATGCAGCGCTAAACCATGTTGCTCCTGTTGTTCCGACTCAGGTTCCTCGTTCTTACTTTGTTCCTGCTCGATGATCATTCCTTGCCTGTGCGAGAGGGGTGATTTACTCATGGAATTCGTTGCCCTGTGATTCCTTAGAGGTGTCCTATTCAGCAAAACTTTAGGTTCCTGAAGTAGATTCAGATTTTCCTGATCTGACTCCAGAGTCGAATGCAGAATATCATCAATTGAAATATTTCTCAAATGTCCTTTCGTACTGGTGTCACTTGTATCATCTGCATCATCAACCCTAGGATGGCTAGAGACCACTGCCGCCTCCGCCACGACCTTAAGGTTGTCTTCTTCGGCCAGGAACTGGGAAGTCACGCTTCCGCTGTTTGATTTTATCAGACTCTTGGAGCGTGACGGCGAAGAGAAGGAGCTTCCCCTGGCTCGGACAGGTGATTTTGGTCTCTTGCTTGACTTTTCTGGAATCTCCAGCGGCATTTGGAGGTCAACTGTGGGCACTTCGGGCAAATCTTTCTTCAGCCTCCTCTTCCGGTCCTCGTATTGTTTCCTTTTGGCGAGTAGTTTCTCATGACAATGTATACAAAACAGCCCTCGTTTGGTCTTGGCATACCGCAAGTCTTTTATCGTATCCCCACATTTGCAACATTTAAAACAATCGGAGCAATAAGCCTCATTCGAGGACGATAGGATTATGGCCAAGTCATCGATTTTGCACCCGCAATTCTTACAAGAATCCGAGCAGTCAAAGCAGATCAGCGTCCCGGTTCCAAGCACCAAAAAATCACTATCACAGCTCAATGGTTTCTCACACTTGTAACACGAAAAGCAGTGTGTATGCCAACGATCGTCACCCAGCTCGTACGCATGCCCTGATGTGATAAATTCCTTACACCGGACGCACGAAGGGTAGACTACAGGCACTTCAGACCCCCCATTCACAACGTCCATCTTACACAGCTCTTAAACTCACTGGAACCACTCAATGGTAGACGCTACCCCTTCTCAAGCACCACCTGTTTGATCTTAGAGTTCAGATCTTGATCTTAACGCGGCGTGGAAAACGACTGCGCAGAACAAGAATGTATCTGTCTCAGCCAATTCTTCGACAAAGGGTACACTATACAGGCTATTACGTACAGAATCTACATCTCTGGGATCTCTAGTCAACCTTTTGAAGTCTCAGGAAAGTACAATTGCACTTAATAGCCTTTCACAGTGCCAAAGTAATGAACATTTATGATGAAGCCGGGTAACAAGGTCTTTATAGTGAACTTATAGTCAACTAGAGGTGAAAAAAGAGCTTATGGCTAGTTGAAAGGCAGATGACCAGTAAATCAAGCGATGTCAACCAAGGGAACTTCGAGTGTCTCTTCCCAGTTTCTTTCCGAGATTATCGGCAAACCCGTGAATGTGAAGTTGCACTCAGGAATGCTTTACAGCGGGCGCCTGGAGTCCATCGACGGGTTCATGAATGTAGCGCTCTCTAAAGTAACCGAGCACTACGAAAACGGGCACAACGGGCTGCTCAGAAGTTACAACACAGACGTGTTCCTCAGGGGCACCCAGGTTATGTATATTAGTGAAATATAGTCTATATTGTTTAGCGCATGGAAAAAATAGATCTTTAATGAATATCTGTAAAAATAGTATGTACGTATACTGGTTTAGTGTTCAGCACCGTTCTTGTGGTGTCTCAAGTGGAAGAAGTACTCTAAGGAGTAGCCCATCACAAGGATACTGACGGCTAAGTGCCACAAAGGCTTTCCGGAAGCGTTGTCACCGTCGAAATACTTGGCCTTGTATCTGCCAATGAAGCCGGATGGTTTCACAGCAGCTGCCTGACCTTGTGGAAGGGACTTGTAAAACTGGACGACGTTACCGATACGTCTGGCGTTTGGAGCAGCCCCAAGGTTGGCAGGGGACACGATCTTGGGTGGGATCAAAGTGGACAATGCACGTTTAGCAATCATTTTGGATCTGGAGAGCCACTTAGTTGCAGTTTCCAAGCTTTAGCTGCTTCGAGGTTCGTTCCTATAGACCTTTAGTTAGTGAACTCCAGGGTCAAAAAACAGTTGAAAAATGAGAACACACAACGTACATTGTGATATAGTTTATCAAGAGATGATTGGTTGTTGAAGAGCGTTGGTACTGAATATTTACAGATTGTAGGTCTAGATGGGACCTGGAAGGTCTCTAGCTTGTTGATTGTAGTTCGTCATAAGTCAGGAATTTGACCCGGGTCTTGTTTTTCTCGTGCCCCTTCTGTAGCTCCCGCTGGTTGATTATTTGCCAGTCTTGCCAAGTGGTGTGTAATATAGAGGAGAGATCGATTGGCGTAGCAGACCTGGCAGGCAGGGCAGGAAGATCCTGGAGTAGAACGTCGGCCACTTCAAATGCACCCATCATGGTTGAGGCGATCACACCCGTGCTGCCAGTTCTGATCCATCCCGATGCGTAGAGACCAGGCAGAGCCGGGCCCTGCGTTGTGAGAACGCGGCCTGCTGAGGTGGCGAGGTGGCTTCTGTCAAATTTGATGTGCAGTTTGTCGAATTCCGCCAGCGGCTGACCGGCGTAGCCGAGGGAGGTTATGAGGATGTCGAGATCGTAGGTAAGTTCCTGGTTCTTCAAACGAACAACCTTGTTTTCGGGCGTAATTTCGTTTTTGCAAAGTTTGAGGGCTTTGATGGTGCTATTGGAATCGCTTTCAATGGCCAGCGGGGTCTTGAGATAGTCCAATTCCCAGATCTGACCGTTAGGCGCCGGCGGGACGAATTTTCTGTAGTTCTTCTTGGTCCTTTCATCGTAGGGCTTCAAATATTCGGCGCACATCTCTACACGTCTCTTGAAAGCCCGGTCCCTGGTGTTGGTCAAATCGAACTTGTCTTCTCTGAAGTAGAGAGGATCGATACGTCCCCTTATGCCATACTTCTCCAGTTCCCACAACTCACGCAGTTCCTTGTTAGTAAACTTGGAGTGCTCGAAATCGCGTCTGGCAATGATTTTGATATTTTGTATAGGCGCCTTCTGCATGCATTTAATTGCAATGGGAGATATATCTGTGCCGCTCCACAGTTCGTCGATCTTGTTACTAATCAGGACCCTCGTAAGATCCAATGCTACGTTACCGTTACCGATTATTCCCACGTTACGCACGTTAGCCCAATCGAATTGTGTAAATCTGGGCTGTGTGGCATAATCTGGATGTCCGTTGTACCAGTTCACAAACTCTCGGCTGCTAAACACCCCTTTGGTGCCATCCTCTCCTGGGATCCCAAGCTTCTTATCTCCCGTGCAACCGTAACTCAGCACAACAGCATCCTGTGTCTTGAGCAGCTCAGCTAACTTGATTTGCTTACCGACAGTAACACCACCAACGAACTCAAACAAATGTTTCTGACCGGGTCTTGAAAACTCCTCGGCACAGCTCGTAAAAGTGTCCTCGCAGTTCTTCACTTCGGGGTGATCTGGAGCTACCCCGTAACGGCTCAGACCAAATGGTACAGGAAGCTTTTCCCACATTGTGATGTGTAATGGAACATCGGACTTGGTCAGCAGGCGATATGCTGTATAGAAACCTGAGGGCCCTGAACCCACGATCGAAATTCTCTTACGACCGCAGTCACTTGAAGCATACCGTAGGAACCGCAGCCTACCAATCTTAGAGTACATTGCGTCAGCCTCAGCGTCCTGATCTGTTCTATTGTATAAGTGAGTTTCTCACTAAAAAAGCGATCTTCAAAGGTGAAGTCTCAAAAGTCGCAAGCGGCTTACTAAAGATCAGATGAAGGGCTTGTTGATCATCGAGCCGGGCAGTTGATCCAAGCTGATGTTCAAGCCTTACACGTGATGGTAGGTCAATTATGACCTTCAAGGAATCGCACCGGTTGTTGTTGTTGACCACAGTTGATAATCGCCGAGGGCCAAGGGGAAAGATGGAATTCAAGAAGTTTCTACTATTTGGTGACTCAATTACCGAGTTTGCGTTCAATTCAAGGGCAAACGGGGATAGTTTGGATCAATTCGCATTGGGGGCTGCCTTATGCAACGCTTACACACGTAAACTGGACATATTGCAGCGAGGTTTTAGTGGCTATAATTCCAGATGGGGTCTGAAAATACTGCCTGAAGTCTTGAAAAATGAGGAGAACATTGTCCTGTCAACGATATTTTTTGGTTCCAATGACGCCTGTTTGGGAGGTCACCAGCGGGTTCCACTGGAGGAATATGTGTCGAACACAAGGAAGATGATCTCTTTGCTCAAGTCCAAGGACATAAAGCCTATTCTTGTGGGCCCTGCTCTCGTTGATCAGCAGAAGTTTGAGGCCCCTAGGCAAGATGAGGTGGCTAAAGGCTATATCCGCACCAATGAGAGCTTCCAAAACTACTCAAAGGCATTGCAGAAACTGTCAAAAGAAGAGAATCTTCCATTTGTGGACCTAAACACCACCTTCCGTCAAGAAGCTGGCGAAAATTGGCGCGTTTTGCTTGTTGATGGCCTCCATTTCTCTGGTAAAGGCTACGAGATCTTTTTCCAACAGCTGATGAAAACTATCGAGGAATTCTATCCCGAGCTAGCTCCCGAAAATATACCCACCAAGCTTCCTGCTTGGAGAGAAGTCGCTGAGGATGGTTCGAACTTGTTCTAAGTGCACATCACTTTTGTTTTTTCACTTTCAAGGCCATCGGTGAAAATAAAGTTCAGTTATATTTACATATATAGACTGCGTATGACGTTTGAAAGAAACTGCAGACGCGATTGACCCTATTCATTTGGTAAACCATAATGGTATCAGAATCAGAGTCCATTGAAGTTTCAAATGCTGATATACTGCCCGCTACTCGTGATAGTCAATTGCTAGAAGCAGCCCCAGATACATTGAAGGGCAAATTCTCCAGCATGCTTTCCAGCGCCATGGAGAACAATCCGTATTTTGCAGCTGGTGGTGGACTGATGGTACTTGGGACAGGTCTGGCAGTTGCGAGATCGGGAATCATCAAAGCGAGCAGTTTGTTGTACAGGCAAATGATCGTTGACCTTGAAATACAGTCGAAGGACAAATCTTACGCCTGGTTTCTACAGTGGATGTCTAAACATCCTCAGCGGATTTCTAAACACCTATCCGTAAGGACTAATTATGTGCAACATGATAATGGATCTGTAACTACAAAGTTTTCGCTAGTCCCTGGTCCAGGGAATCATTGGATAAGATACAAAGGAGCATTTATCAGAATAACCAGAGAGCGGTCTGCGAAGATGATTGACCTAACAAACGGATCTCCTTTTGAGATCATAACCTTGACCACGTTGTACAGAGACAGATCTCTCTTCAATGAAATCCTAAATGAAGCAAAGGACATCGCCCTTAAGAGCACCGAGGGAAAGACAGTCATATATACTTCGTTTGGGCCGGAATGGAGAAAATTTGGGCAGCCAAAAGCTAAAAGGCTGCTTCCATCAGTTATCCTGGACCGGGGTATCAAAGAGGGGATTTTGGAGGATGTGCACGAGTTTATGAGAAATGGAAGGTGGTACTCGGACAGAGGTATCCCGTACAGAAGAGGCTACTTACTTTACGGTCCACCAGGCTCTGGTAAAACCAGTTTCATACAGGCTTTGGCCGGTGAACTTGATTACAACATCTGCATCCTCAACCTCTCGGAGGGCAATTTGACCGACGACAGGCTAAACCATCTCATGAACAACATGCCCGAGAGAAGCATACTCTTGCTAGAGGACATAGACGCAGCTTTCAACCAAAGATTGCAATCGGGGGAAACAGGCTTCAGGTCCAGCGTGACCTTCAGCGGCCTCTTGAACGCTCTGGACGGTGTCACATCCTCCGAAGAGACCATAACCTTCATGACAACAAATCATCCGGAAAAACTGGATCCAGCTATTATGAGGCCCGGTCGAATCGACTACAAGGTCTTTGTCGGGAATGCCACCCTCTACCAAGTTGAGAAGATGTTCATGAAGTTCTATCCAGGCGAAGAGGCTCTATGCAAGAAGTTTGTCAAAGCGATGGGCAACATGGACTTTTCAGTTAGCACAGCACAGCTCCAGGGTCTTTTCGTCATGAACAAGGATAAACCACAAGCTGCACTTGAGATGATAGAAACACTTCGACACTCTAACCACGTCCTGTGAATAATCAATTTCCTGTACATACAACCTATAACCAGAATTTAACTCTCCATAACAATTTCCACTGCACTGTCAACATGATAAGGTTTGATCTCACGCGAACCATCCGCAAGCGCCTGCGCCCCCGCTACCCTCATGACCTTGTTAAGAAGCTCCTGGTATAAACAGGACAATAGGAGGCCCTCAGCCTTGTTAGGGCCCTCTTCTTCCAGACAAAACTTCTTCAGCTCTTTGACCACATGTTCCTCAACGTAGTTCCGGCCCATTTCACCGCCAATTGACCTCTACTGATCCTGCTTGACTATTATTGAAGTTCTTAGCTTGGTACCGATGCCTTATATCGTCTGGTGATCACGTGACTAGTCACGGAACCTTATGTGGGCCATTTATGTGTCGGCGGCTAATAGATCACAGGAAATGGCCACTTAGCAAGAGTACAATATAGCTAATAGGTTTGGAATTTGTTGAAGCTACAGACGTCAAACATGGAGAGGTTATGGGATGATAGTAATGCCAGTGGGTTTGCGCCAGTGAGAACAATAAGTGATTCGCTGAAAGATCTGGAAGGGTTTATTATGTCGATTCACGCCACTAAAGAGGGGGAAGAAGAGTCTCCAAGTTTGGCAGGTAATATTCATGATCAGAAGAGCCATATATTGCCTTTAAAACAGAGTGGTTGCAATTACTTTGACGTGATGTCCGACTACAAACACATGCCGAGTAACGCGACTCATTCGTACACCAGCCGGCTTTCAATGGCTCTGAGACCCAAAAACCGAGATTTTGGGCGCAAATCATTATCGAAGAAGACTTCAGCGATTATTCCTCCCTGGATAGACGTGCCAGACCATTCAAGATTTTTTGTGATCAAGTCGTCTAGCTTGGAGAACGTCAAGAAATCGTTCTATAACGGAATCTGGTCTTCAACTTATTTCGGCAACAAGAGACTATCCGAAGCATATTCTAAGTTACCCAAGGGCTCGAAGATCTTCCTTTTCTTCTCGGTAAACGCCTCCGGTCGCTTTTGCGGAGTCGCCGAGATGATTTCAGGCCTGGAATCCGGTCTAGACGTAAGCATATGGGCGGATAGTGAGAGATACGACTCAGCATTCAGGGTGAGATGGATTGTAGTGCGGGATGTACAGAATCGGCTGCTAAAGCAGTTTCTAATTCCATCGAATGACATGAAGCCCGTGACAAATTCCAGAGACACTCAGGAAATCCCTCCTGCAATCTGCAAGTCAATTTTGAAACTGTTCAAATACGACCAGACAAATGTGCAGTCGTTCCTGGATCAAGATTATGTCTAACTTTGCTCACCTTATCGTTTCAAAGTGATGGACAGACTCTTCATGAATGACAAAAAGTTAAAGGGCTTCCCCAGCCATATAATCTTCGCTTTTTTGTAAAGTCTATAATAACCAGCATTCAACCAACAGTGTCCTCAGGTAGGAACCATGTTGAGAAGTGCCATTACAAAGACTGCTAAAGGCAGACCATTCTCTGTGCTGTCTTCTTTGAAGCAGATACCCAAGGGCGAGAACCGGGGACCTACCGAAGAGGCCAAATTTGAGCCCTTATCCGAAGCTCAGGAGGCTTATTTGGATCGCGTAATTCGTGTGGACCAAGCTGGTGAGCTTGGTGCCGACTATATATATGCTGGCCAATACTTTGTCCTAGCAAATAAGTACCCCCATTTGAAGCCTGTTTTGCAACACATGTGGGACCAGGAAGTGCACCACCACAACACGTTCAATACGTTACAATTGAAGAATAGAGTAAGACCCTCCCTAATTACGCCTTTATGGAAACTGGGAGCTTTTGTCATGGGTGCCGGTACTGCTATCATTTCCCCTCAGGCGGCCATGGCTTGCACAGAAGCTGTCGAAACAGTCATTGGCGGACATTACAACGAGCAATTACGGTGTTTGAGCAACCAATACGAACTACAAAAGACTGACGGTGGTTTTGGAGTGCCAGCAGAAGTCAAGAAACTCACTGGCACTATTAGTCAGTTTAGAGACGATGAGTTGGAACATCTGAACACGGCTATCGAATATGACTCCAAGAAAGCTGTACCATATATGCTGCTCACAGAAGGTATAAAGAGTATATGTAGAGTGGCTATCTGGACTGCAGAAAGAGTTTGAGATGACACGGGCAGTAGAGGTAAATATATGCAAAGTCCACGTCTAACGGATGCGATTGGATTATACGTTTATACTAGACCGTCATATAAATTTAAGGAATTGATGATCGAAGGATCGACTTTCGAACCTTCTCTAAACTCCTCTAGCGTGATGTAACCATCTTCGTTCTTATCCATTGTGTGGAATATCTTCTTTACCCTTAGTTCGGGCGTGGCCTCGTCATCACTTAATTTGACCATTGAACCCATCATCTTGTATATGCTCGTCACTATAGTCAGCATCTCATCAAACGTTATGTATCCGTCGTGATTCAGGTCGTAAAGCTGGAACGTCCATACCAGCTTTTCTTCCAAAGTCCCTCGAGATGTCGTGCTTAGCACTGTTATAAACTCTTTAAAATCAACAAACCCGTTGTTGTCCTTATCAAATACGCTGAAAACATGGTTGGCAAACTCCTCCGGGGATCCAAATGGAAAGAACTGTTTGTATATCTTGACAAAATCTTCTCTTGTCAGTTGACCACTTGGACAATCTCTTAGGAACCCTTTATGCCACTGCTGAATCTCTCGACGATCAAAATATGTAGACTGCCTCAGGCTCGTTAAATCGTCCTTAGAAAGCTTCGACGCTTTAGCTCCCATGATCTTTGTCCTACCCACCGTTCTTCTCGTTGTTAATAGTACAGGTTCAGACCTTTCGGGCTTAAAGATACAGATCTGATAAAAGAAGGTCTCTCATAATAAGCGAAAATTAGATAAACAAGCTTGTAATAGTATAACTAGCTACCAGTTCAATCCGACTCTACACTCTGCTGAATTTCTTACGATTCCCTCCGTCGATAGAAGAATACTGGATGGCCTTAAACTAGTGAAGCGATTAGGCCGCTGTAACAACGAAAATAGCTGCAAGAGAGTTGTTTCGAACGCTCAATTCGACGCTGGTCAACTGGGCATGCCCCTGGCCGTAGTAGATTGGCCTAAAAGCAGCTTGATCGAGCCCAATGGCTCCAGTTATACACAGTGGTGTCATGTAGGACGAAGTATTAGCAGTTGATCTTAGTAGTGCCCCTTCTCTTGACCAACGGTAGCTTGGTCTGGTCAGGTTCGATCACTGCTGCCTAGGCTTCGGAGAGTGTGTCAGTTTAGGCCAAATATAAGGTTGTCAGCATTCAGCATCTATTGATTCCAAGCCCATCTCAAAGAATTGCCTCCATGCTGCAACAAGATGAGAAGAGTGGCACTTTGCCCCAAGATGTAGTTACAGAGACGGAACAGATGGTTGGTATCCCATCTTTGGTAGATATTGATCAGAGCACCCAACAGGATGACTATAGTGCGAGACCAGCGGATAGGCAAGATACAATGGGCGTGGAAGATTCCGGTAAGGAAATCCTGTACCGAGGTATAACCACAAAGTTTCCCTTCAAGACTTCTGACAGACTATTAGATGATCTTGTTCACGATCTATCTTTCATCAACTCACAAGATCATGATATACTGTATTCAGATCTGAGTAAGGGTATATTGAGGGCACCTGTACTTACATATTCCAGACGAATCTCACAGCTACAGGCCTATTCTTTTGGAACTTTAATTGACCAGGTGGCACTACAGACAAGCTTTGAATATCCTTCCATCTCATGTCCAGCGCATAACAAGCTAAATGTTTACATGGGAGTGCTGATCGATGTGCCGCACGATTCCGAGGCGGGGGACACCACTTTGACTGAGAATTCAGTTTATCATGTTAAAGTGACCGTGAAGACCAGGTCTGTATTGGAACACACGAAGAAACGTGCCGGAGTCGTACACTATCATTGCATTAATGAAGCCGATCTGCATCCGTTCGATAGACGTGACTTACTGACATTCGATTGCCTAAATCCTAGCCTGGTCGACTACGCCATATACATTTCAAGTGATACCAATAAGCTCGTACTGGTCGAAATTTTCCAGCCGGAGTTTGATAGAAATGAACGAATCGAATGTTGGTCGGAGGCCGCCATCAGCGCAAGGTACGCCGATGCATGCAAGAGATTTAAAGAATTAGACCCAAAAAATGTCCCTACTCCGGCAGATTGCATCAACACTCTTCTGAAAATCTTCAGAGGCCCACTAAACCGTCAAAACTCTGAGGAGCCCACGAAAACAATAAATTCCGATAACGTTACGTTGAATTCACGCATTAATCCGAATTGGCTTACATCAAAATATGGCTTTGAACTACATGTTGAAAAGGACGATGAAACGGGCGAAAGTTACTACGAGTTTGAACCACCTAATTTGACGAACTACGTCAAGGACGGGAAAACTAGAGCGCTAAGGGAGTCATTCATCAGAAAATGTATTGAGCTGATCTTTCTAGGAAAGACGGCGGTTGAAAAGTTTGATAAAGATGCTAAGACCACTTCCAAGGTTTATCGAACATTCAACATGCTGCAGACTACTTTTTCAAGGACAGCGTGGTTCAAAATGCTGGGTGAGCATAAGTCAATTTTTTCCCTTGAATCAGCTTCTCCTCTGGATGTTAACTATCACTTCATCAATCTCTCAGCTTGTTTCTACTATATTGACCGTGACATCATAAAGAACTACGAAACTCAATGCGCTCTAGACCCAGAAAACTCTGGTATATATTTTGACGCTCTAACGTTCATCGCCAATAGGAAGGGAGCTTATCAGCTAGTCTCTTACTGTGGAAAACAAGATGTCGTTGGTCAAGAAGCGCTTGACCAGTCTTTGAGACTCTTCGGTATAGACTCAAAAGATGTGGATGTCTCAACTATTGACGATACGCTACTTTTGTCGGTTTACAAATCAGAAGTCATGACAAATACAAGCGAAAGTCATCACGCTGATATGAAAAATGCCCTGAGACTGGTTGCCAAATGCAAGAAATCCGATAAGCTTAGGTTTTTTGCTGACTACGAGCCATACAGAAATACTTCGAGAGGTTATGAGATACTGGAGGTTGATGAGTCAGTCGACGACGACATAATTGAGACTGCCTATTCCATTAGCATAAACGACTCCCCGGGGCTAAAGATAGACTGTGACAGGGCGTTGTACACTATTGCTATTCATAAGAGAAGTCTGCGCCTGTTCAACTATCTTCTTCAGCAGTGCCCAGAGTTTCAACAGTATTACGGGCCGGATTCTATATTATACCAGGAAGCGTTGAGAATGCTTCAGCTTAACGAAAATGCTAGCGACGAGACTGTTCTTGAGGTGTTTCAACGGAATTGGTATCAGGAGACTGCTTTTGAATCGGACTATTTACTAAAGCTCAAAGCTGCTTTGTCAAAAATTGGGTTTGAAAGAAATTCCAAATTAATCCTCCACTTCATAGACACGGGAACAATCGATGCGGGTTGTTTACCAGCTGACAATTGGCCAACGGGTCTAAACAACATTGGTAATACATGTTACTTGAATTCTTTGCTGCAGTACTATTTCTCTTTGGCGCCTCTGAGACAGTACGTGCTTGACTACCAAGAAACGATTGAGCATTTTAGAAATCACCCTGCGAACGAATCTAGAAGGATCGGTGGTAGAGAGGTTAGTGAAGCCGAAGTCGAGAGATCTGTTCAGTTTCTGTATCAACTGCGGGATCTGTTTCACGCAATGATTTACTCAAAGGAGAGATGTGTGACTCCAAGGAAAGAACTTGCTTATCTGGCTTTTGCGCCCAGCAACTTCGAAGTGGAATTCGAGCCCGCTCCGGCCGAGGCCCAACAACAGATGCCAACAATACCTGAGATTAGTAACAGCGGTTTAGTATGTGGACCAGTTAACAAGCCAAGCAGTGAACATATATCGACCGTTGATCTGAGTGCTGAACCCAATGACGATGACTTTGACGTTTCAATGACCAACGAAAATCCGGAGGAAGTCAAGGACGAAGTCTCCCTCAGTAGCGTTGAGAAGGATAACATCGTGAGCACGTCGACTCGTGTGGCCAAAATTAGCTCTGATCAACTCGAGAATGCCCTGGAAATGGGCAGACAGCAGGATGTTACGGAATGTATTGGTAATGTTCTTTTCCAATTGGAAAGCGCATCCGATCCAATTAGCCTTGACGAAGATAATGAGCAGAACGACTTAGTTAAGCAACTGTTTTATGGGAAAATCAAGCAAACCATCATACCTCTCGCCAATTCCGCAGAAGTACGGACCAAGGTTGAGCGTTATTTGTCACTACTAGTCAATATTGGAGATCACCCTAAAGACATTTACGATGCTCTCGACTCATATTTCAGTGATGAACATCTGACTATGGCCGAGTACGGTGAGGTAAAAAGGACAGTCGCTGTTACAGAATTTCCAACCATCCTACAAATACAAATCCAGCGAGTGTACTACGATCGGGAAAGATTCATGCCCTTCAAATCCATCGAGCCCCTCCCCTTCGGCGAGACATTGTACATGGACAGATACAGCGATTCCCAGAATCCCAAAGTGCTGGAGAAAAAAAAGGAGTCCAAGCTGTTAAAATCGCAGCTTCTGAACCTGAAAAAACGCCAAAAAGAGCTACTAAGTGCCAATGAGCTAGGTCTGTCCCGCAAAGCGGCTTACATGGAAACTATAAACTATCTAAAGTCCGATCTCATAGTAAGCCAAGGACTAAAGACAGACAACAAAGACTTCCTTATCGAGCAGCTCCATCAATCCGTCACAGATATTGATAGCGAACTCACCTCTCTATACCATGGCATCGCAAACCTCGAAAACAGAATTGACAACCTATTCGAAGAGTTTAAGGAAGTCGGTTACTCACTGTTCGCCGTCTTCATTCACAGAGGAGAAGCAAGTTATGGCCACTACTGGGTTTACATCAAAGACAGGTCCAAGAACGGTATCTGGCGAAAGTACAACGACGAAACTATCACCGAGGTTCCCGAGACCGAGGTCTTTAATTTCGCAGAGGGGAACACGGCGACTCCCTACTTTCTTGTATATGTTCGTCAGGGCCATGAGCACGATATAGAGCCCCTCAAGAGAGTTGTCAACCACAGTTGAGGGTCAAACTATCTAGTTTAGCATTGATAATCATGTAATCAGCTGACGCTTATTGAATATCATCACACCTAACGATTTCGCCTAGGTTAGTACGAGTTATAGTATGTATAAACTGTTGAATAACGGTAGCCGGAGTGTACTAGGGTCGAGACTGTGGCCAGTTACCGCTTGAATTGCTTGATGTCTAATTTGCAACGTCGTAGGGTGAATAGGGCTGATTCTGGGAATGAATCCTCGCCCCAAGCATCTGAATTTAAGGAAACTACGACATCAAAAAGGGTTGCGTATGATCCAGAAGAAGCCAAGATCACTGAGGATGTTAAGAATCCAAAACTGACAATTATGGAAGAGGTCTTACTACTCGGATTGAGGGATAAAGAAGGCTATCTATCGTTTTGGAACGACAACATTTCTTACGCTTTGCGTGGATGTATCTTAATCGAGCTCGCATTGAGAGGGAAAATTCGTATTATCGATGATTCGGCTAGGAAGAGGTTTGATGTTTCTGAGCGACTAATTGAGGTCGTGGACGCAAGTAAAACTGGTGAAGTTTTGCTGGATGAAACTTTACAATTGATGAAATACGATGAGCCTTTAACTATTGCGAATTGGATCGATTTGCTCAGCGGAGAGACTTGGAACCTACTTAAAATAAACTACCAGCTGAAACAAGTTAGGGAAAGACTAGCTAAAGGTCTTGTTGATAAGGGGGTTTTGAGAACTGAGATGAAGAACTTCTTTTTGTTTGATATGCCTACACACCCGGTGGCAGACACAAGTTGTAAGGAGGCACTAAAACGTAGGATCCTCTCTGTTCTTGTCTCCAGAAACATGGAGTTAAGTTACAATGAATATTTCCCGGAGACAACCTCCTTTAAACTCATCAGAACGATTGCCTTAATTTGTGGTGCACACCGTGCCAACGTACTGGAGAACGTGTTAACATCTCTGGACTACGAAAAGAGGGACCGCGCCCTTTCACGAGCCGATGAGCTTTTGGAGCAGTACGCACAATATCCGTTTGACCTGGATAAAAGTACAGAGTCAGGACTTTCCATCAACTTGAACAAGGAGGTGAAAGAAGAGTTAAGTCAAAACAAAGATTGTCCTTTGCAATTAGAAGTTATTGCCGGTGTCTTCGAAGTGTTTTCAAGAATGGACATGTTATTATAATGTAAGACTCAGACTTTTGAAGACATACAAAGCTACATAAAACCTATCGGAACGTTTTTTGTATAGTAATAGACCTGTAACCGGTATAGAACAAAGGTTAAAAGAGTGAGGACGCTACTTGGTCCGTTGTATGCTCCAGACTCATAATTCAAGAGGACTTCTTTCCAGCATTCAAAAGACCGAGTATGAATGGTGATAGGAATGCCTGATTTCCAAATTTCTCGACATAGTATTTCAGCACCGGTGCTTGGCGGTACATCATTTGATTATTTTTGGAAATGAGTCCCACCTCATTAGTGAATGCGTTTAACAATGATCTTGAAGGATTTGTATGATCATCACCACACGATTCCCACCAAAATCCTCCCGCCAAATTGTTTCTCGAAACGTACTGAGCTTTTACTCGCACAGAATCAACGCTATCATAGCCAACAAACGTTTTTTTTTCTTGACTATAGCAGAACCCAGATACGTAGTCTGGATCAAATAATTCCTGTGTGCCATGAATGGGCAGTTGTTTGTATAACCACATTCCAGGTTCACCTTCAGATGCGCCGCCAACGCCACGGAAAGGTTTTCCGATAAACCTCTTGTCTGAACTCTTAGCTTCGACGTTTAAAAAGCCTCTGCCATAAGCTGCCATACCGAGGCAAACTTTACGAGATTTGACACCACATGTATTTGTCATGTATTCGACAGCGTAATTTCCGTCAAGTCCCTCAACGCTATCGGGAGAGTAGATGTGTTTTGAGTGCGTGTTATCGCCATTCGAGCTTAATGAACCATTGTATAAGTTACAATGATATCCTGTTTTCTCCGACCACTCGCCATGATAATCATAGGTCATCATATTCCATATATCGACGTACTTGTCCATCTCACTAATGGGTAAAATCTCCATTTTTTGAGAGAAGGCTGGAGTTGCGACGGATAATTGAAACGTTGGATGACTTGTATTGACTCCAAACATACTGTCTTCTAATTCAATCATTCTCTGCTTCAGCTTTTTGACCAATTCCAAGTACATCTGCGGTTCAAAACCATCGTCTTCCGGGAACTCCCAGTCCAAATCTATGCCGTCGAATCCATACTTTAGCATTGTCTCGATACATGAGGTAACGAACTTTTCAACTTTTTCCGAGTCTCTGACCATCTTGGGAAACTCATCTCTATTGGACCAACCTCCAACGCACATAATAAGCTTGAAGTTACCAACGTTACGATCAGAGAACAAATCAGCATGCCTTAAATAGAACAACTCGCCTAGACAACCACTTGGTAGAATTTTCTTTGCCCGCAAGTCTTCATTCGGAGCACCGAGCTTGTTCAGCTTGATCGCCATAGGCTTATACAGGTCCATGCCCACATCAGACCACTCATCTCCGAACTTCAGACCACCTGAGGCACCATCGACCAGGAAAAACGCATAATAAACGTGGGAAACCCTCGAAAAGTTGATATCGTGAGGGAAGTGCATCCGTGGGGGATATGGAGACCAACTGGAGTAGTATACCCCAGACATAAACTCGCCATCGGCAGGTACAACATCGGACATCAACTGCGAACGCTCAGGCTGCGACTGTGCATGATTAACCACCGTACGTTGGGTGGACCGTTTGAATATTTTTTTATAGAAGCACATCTCAAAGACTAAGCTAGCCAGTATCACAACAACAATAACCGTGTAGTTCAACCAAGGCCTCTTGAGCATCTGAGAAAAAATTCACCTTTCAACAACAAAATAATTACCATCGAACCATGGGGTCAACAGAGCTCCAAGGTTATTATAAGTGTTAAGTGCCAGGTACACAAAAAGGGCTTTCTCTATCTTAATTGACATTTTTTCGAAGAATAGGTGATTTATTGACTAGGTGAAAAATTACTGGAGGTTCACGGTAGTGCAAGTCAGTAACAAGGTAACAACTAGGCTGATTGAAGTTGAATAGAGTACATTCCACTCGAAATGTCAGAGGAAGCCGAACAGCATGTTGATAGTAACCAATCTAGTATAAATGAACCTGTTGAGGAGAGTACAGCCGGGAACGGAGGTGAAGAGGAAATGGAAGACCTGTTTGGAGAGGAAGAGGATGCTTCTGATGGAGGTAGTAACGAGCAGGAAGATGAGTCATCTAGCAGTGATAGAGAGGGGTCTTCACGTCGCGGAGAGCTTCAAATGGACGATGAAGAGGCCCAAGAGCATGCAATGTATACTAGGAAGTTTTACGGGGAGGATGCAGAGAACATGAGTGATGAGGTAGATGCGGCTACTCACTTCAAAGAAGAGGGCGTGGAATTGGTCAGACATATTGTTCCTTACAAGGCAGTGAGCGAAGAGGAAGGCGAAAAGCCGGCCAACATATACTACGCCAAGGTTCCCGAGTTTCTAACCATCGACCCTGTGCCTTTTGATCCACCTAGTTTTGAGAGCAAAGTTAAAGAGAGGTTAAGCTCCTCGTCTAGAGAAGATCAGCTGGGCGACCGCTTAATCGACGAGAACACAATCAGATGGAGGTACTCAAGGGACGAAAATCAGCAAGTATACAAGGAGTCAAACGCACAAATAGTACAGTGGTCCGACGGTGGGTTTTCGTTGAAGCTGGGCGCTGAGTACACCGATATTCTGGTAAATGACACTGATAACACTTTTTTCGCTGTATCGCACGACCACCAGGAGCTGATGCAGTGCTACGACGGCGGTGAGATTTCAAAATCGCTGATGTTCATTCCTACATCGACAAGTTCTAAGCTACATCAAAAGCTGACAAAGGCGGTGATCAGACGTGACCAGAGACAGACCACAGGGCCAGGTGTGTATATTGTGAACAAGGATCCCGAACTCGAGAAGAACGAGCTGGAAAAGAAGCAGCAGCAGATCGTCAGAGAGAGGAGGAAGAGGCAATTGAAAGAAATCGAAAGTCGAAACTCCCCTGACCCCGCGACCGCGCTGAACGGGTACAGAAGAACCCCTCTAGCGGCCGCTGAAGAAGAGGACTCATATTACGGCAGCTCCAAGAGAAACGAATACGAACAGGACGACTTCCTGGTAGACGACGACGAGGAAGAAGAGGCTGGTTACAGCGACGAAGACGACGTCCTCGACGACAACGACGAAGAAGCAGAGGACGAAGAGGACGCCAAGGCTGAGAGGTTGCGGCAATTGAAAAGACAAGGCACCGAGAGCTACAAAGAGCCGGAGGTTGAGAGCGACTCCGGTACAAAGAGAAGAAAGGTGGCTATAATCGACGACGAAGACGACGAGTAGTGTCTACATAACCAAGATCTGTAATATACAACTCTCTAGCAGGAGACAACGACACAACCGACAGGATGGTCTCTTAGAGAATATATACTCTCTTAACGAGAGCCATGTCAGTAGTAGCTTGGTTAGTTACCCGGTCATGGATAGGCTGAAGCCAAGTTATTAATCCCCCCTGCCAAGCGAAACCTGATCTTCTCGATGAACACAACTCTCGACGGTCAGGCTATTGAGGTCAAAGAACTTATCTAAGGACTCAAAGTATATTTAAAGATGTCTTGGCAAGGTATGTTTGCAATTGAGTGGGAAAAAGGACAAAAAAGGGCTTTTTACTAACATTCTTGCATTTTAGCGTACACTGACAACTTGTTGGGAACCGGCAAAGTCGACAAAGCAGTCATATATTCGAGAGCGGGCGACTCTGTTTGGGCCTCTTCAGGTGGATTGGCTTTGCAGCAAAACGAAATACAAGAAATAGCCCAGGGTTTCGACAGCCCAGTTGGGTTGCAGAGCAACGGTTTGCACATCCAGGGCCAAAAGTTCATGTTGTTGAGGGCTGATGATAGAAGCATTTACGGGAGACACGATGCTGAGGGTGTTGTTTGCGTAAGAACCAAGCAGACCATCCTAATTGCACACTACCCTCCCAGCGTCCAGGCCGGTGAGGCTACTAAAATTGTTGAACAACTAGCAGATTATTTGATCAGTGTTCAATATTAGGCATTTAGTTACTTAATGTGCTTCTATACCTGTGTAGAACCTATGATAGCTATTTCTTTTCCTTACGGACAGCGCAGCCAAATTGGTAGATGATGATGTTGTCGAGGTCCCACACTCCCTCCTTGGCGAATACGTCACCTTTGACAACTTCCAAAGCTTCTTCTTTGGTGTCGGCCACAATTTGGAGATGGGAACCTGCGAAAGTGCGTTCACCACCGGGGGTCTTGGGCTCATTGTAAATTGCACCGGCGCAGATTAGCTTGCCTTGTTCGACCAGAGGTGGGATACCAGCCAAGTGGGCTGGTCTGTACTTAGATCTGTCAGCCTTGTCATACACAATAACAACCCATTCAACCATTTTGAATAGAATTTAAATTCAGATATACCTATTTGTCTGATGCCTGTATGATAGGGTCCCTGCAATCCAAATACTTGTAGTTTTATATAAGGTGTCTGTTGACGAATTAAGATGACTACAATCATGTGACGGTTAGAGCGACCATCCTGAGTGCCATTCTTGCGTCCTGGAGGTGCGAATCATAAACTGATGGTCCAGGTTGGTGGATATAGCTTTATTTGCGCTGCATGCAACTCCTCAACCAACAGCTGTCCAGTTCGCAAGAACATGCGATCTCTGCTTGAGGTCGTTAAATCTTGAAGGCTTGCAGGGCCTTTAAGGGTTCTACGCCGCCGACATGGCTGCTATCATGTTTTCAGACTGTAATACCGGTACATGCCTCGCTCAATGCAACCGAAGACCTCGTACTCGTTCACCAGGTCAAAATGTATACGATACAACTTTGTAGTCTCTTCAGAATGGGCGTCGAACACGAACCCATCGGGATTTAGCATGAAGCAATTTTTGGGTTTCCTGGAAGGGTAGAGCGATAGATTGCAACTACTCGGTCTTGGTAAGTTGTAGTTGTGGGCGCGAGACAAGCCTAATATGCTTAATTGCGATCTCCGCCTTTGCAAAGTAACATCATTGAAATACTCATCGTCGTTTTCCTCAACCTCCTCTTGAGCACTCTCGGATGCTTGTTGGATTTGCTGCTGCGGCTCCTGTGATTCTTGAAGTTGTTCGGACTGGGGTGCCATATATGCCGCCTCTTCAGCCCCTCGGGAGATGAGAGAAGGCAAGGACCTATCCCAATACAGTCCATCTCTGCTCAACCGATTGCCATTTAGTGCAGTGAAGTTGGAACTGACATTTGATGAAAAGGAATCAGTCATAAGGTCGGTCTCCTCTTCTTCCTCTGGTATAATGTTGTCCACAGATGAATCTGCATCATCGTGATGTATTAATCTCCAGCCACCTGGTGGCAATCTTGGCGTTACTATCGGCGTAGCGGTTTGTCCTAACAGAGCGCCACCACTTCTGGTGAAAAAGTGAGATATTGGAGGCTTCAAATCCCTGTAAAGTTCCTTTCTTCTTACACCACTTAGCGGCACGATTCCGCAGCCCAGCATGATCTTACTTTGGGCAAACTTTAGGAAATCAGGCTGCTTGGTGATCTCAATAATTTTCCTTCCTTCAGAATCATACCTCGAAAGGTTTCCTCTAGATTCTAAATCATCTCGGTTCAAATAGGGGTCCACTTTGTGAAGCCAGTAACGCCTACCATAAGAAGAATCAATATAGCATTTCCACCTCACTTCTTCTGCATCGGTTGTATCTTGCATCCACGAATGAGGATTCTTGCAACGGTAAGCAGTTATTTCATGACGTTCGTTAGCCTTTTCAATCTGCTGCCAGGAGTCAAAAGAGACCTCAAGAGCAACGAGACTAGGGGAACATGTAAAAAGTGCGGGGTCCTGAATAGTCCACTTATTCACATGAAAGTTATTACTTATATTCAGGAACTTTAATTTCTGTACTTCAGGGAGCTCATGTCTTCCCTGGTCAAGCCCGTTCTTTAACTCAAAGTTTTGGGTATCGACGGGCTCAAGAAACTCGCAAATTCTCGTTATTGGGAAATTATTTCCCCTTATGCTCAAACTTTTCAGCTTAGGGAAATTATACTTGATGAACTGAAGCGTATCATGACACTGGTAGTAGCGACCGTGTTCAATGGCCGAGCGATCATCCGACTCACTGAAAGGCATCCCACCAAGATTTAGATATTGCAGCGTCATGTTATGTTCAAATTGGCACAGTTTTCGCAGCAAAAACATTGTGTGTACAGCTGTCCAGGATGATGAATGTGGCATGGAATAAAGGTTAAGCCATTCCAAAGTCTTTGAATTACTTGGGTCAGTGACAGCGGGGTGATGACTGAAGAATTCTAGAACCCCACGAGGAGACAGTTTCAGACACATAGATAGGGAAAGATGCGTCAAACTTTTGAGATGAGGTAGATCGTTCATCAGTGTATGGTCGTCAATAGAGGTGTGTCCTATATCTAATTTTTGTAGTTCCGGCAGCATTCGGAGCATTTTACCTAGCACGGGGGATGGAAGATCTGTGCAGTCATTCAATCCCAAGCATGTAATTTGATAGTTCTCTTCTTTTGTAGTGTATTCTTGTTTCTCTTCATCGAAGCGATACAGTCTATCCAAAGCTTTTATGCAACTTTCTGTAAACTTGACACCCGAACAGCCACAAAAGTCTAAGACACTGAGCACTGTACCAGGGCGCAGTAGATCGTATACTATATTCTCGTCCATATCATCTTGAATATGCTCGCACGCCAAAAACTCTCGCAGATTGGATTGTGTCAATTCTAGAAACTCCGTCAAAGTTTCATTAGTTAGGTTTTTAATCATCTTGTTCATTTCCCCAGTACGACCCAGTCCTATTGATGTAAGTTCCTGAAAATCGGCCACCTGGACTATATTCCGGACTTTTTCATTGTTTCTAAGGGTCTCCAACAGGCTATGGAACCGTTTGGCCGTGGTGAGTTTGCAGTATCTGTATATTAGCACACGACAAACATGATAGAAGGTCTTATTAACAGTCAGGTTGCTCCGGACAAATGTTCTGAAGTTCTCTGTAAATTTCTCAGCATTCCCGGGATGATCATTGCTCATCAGGTCCCTAAATTGGAAGGTTAAAATCTGGTAAGCTATTTCAGGTGGGACCACCCTTGGAGTAGAATCATACGCGACTGGGCTTGGCATCCACTTTAACGTCCTTTATAATCTATCCTCTTGATGTTCAGTTCGCCTCTATGTCTTCTGCGAAGCTTGATGCTTTCCGTATATAATATAATACAGCTTGTTTCCTTAAAACTTCGCCAAGAAAATTCGAACTAAGAGAGGGTGCAGTTCCCTGTCACTACACTATAGTTTACATACCGATCAATCTAAAGGTTTCATTATCTCATCATAAAGCATCTGCTTTAGTTTATCCATTGATATTTCCGAATCATCATTAGGCTTTTTGATCTCATTGTCGATTCTCCAGAACTCGTCATGCAGGTTTAGAGGAGGATAGTCGGGTTCATCGTCAGGATCATGATAGGTGGACAAATAAGGATGGGTGAGCGCTTCAGCTGCACTTATTCGTTTGTTCGGGTTGAAAGTCAGCATTCTGTCTAGGAGGTCCAGCATTTGCGGATTCAGGTTCTGCTTATCCAAAGCAATCTCCCACGGCATCTTTGGTTTCAGTGGTAAATTAGAAATGTAACTCTTTGCTCTTGCAGACTTGATACACTCCACATCTTCGAACGAGGGAGATCCGGTGACCTCCAGGATCAACCACAACTGATGATGGTAGTCTCTTCCTGGAAATAAGGGTCTTCCCGAGACGAGTTCCGCCAAAATGCACCCGCAAGACCATATATCCATGGCTGTCGTATATTCTTGGAACGTTAGCATAATTTCCGGCGCTCTGTACCACCTTGTAGCCACATATTCGGTCATAAAACCGACCAAGGTCTCTCTTGAGTCGCTGCTACTTGCCAAGCATCTTGACAGCCCAAAGTCACAAATTTTCAAATCGCAATTGGAGTTTAGCAGTAAGTTGGAAGGTTTTAGATCTCGATGGATCACTTGTGCACTGTGAATTGACTTCAGGGCTCTGAGAATTTGGTAGGTGAAATACTGGATGTGATCGTCGCTCAGGGGAGTGGATGCATGACTGTTTATAATTCTCTGCAGATCCGTTTCCATCAGTTCCTGCACCAGATAAACTGCGTTCATCTTATCGATCGTTGTGGGCCTTATTTTATCGAGTATGCTAATGATGTTTTCATGTTCATGGAAGTATCTGAGTAGCTTGATCTCACGTAACGTTCGAGTAACGAACATGGTCTTGCTAAATGGCTGTATCTTCTTGATCGCTACATGGATTCCAGTAGGCTTATGGATTGCTGAACACACAGTGCCGTAGGCTCCTTCGCCAACCAGCGCCAAGAGCTGATACTGCGATGGTATATCAAAGGTGATAGTCCGTGGCATTGTACCTCCGAAAACTCTCCACTAATCAGCAAACGAAACTGTAAAAGTTATAGTTGAACTTTAAATAAAGTTTCCAGATCAGCTTCGTTGTTCAAGCCTTCCACGTTTACAAGAATGTTTGACGCTAACATTTTCGACAATTCCAGAGCTGTCAAGCATCAAGTATGTTGATCAAGAGGCACGAACTCCCTCGGAGCTCAATGTCCTTCTTTCTTCAAGATGAGCTAGATATGGAATACCACTACCAAGATATCCGGGCCTGTTCCTTAAATTGTAGCCGTCCAATCCTCCGGCGGCGTATTTTTCAGTTGTTATCTGTTTTTTTATCGCTTAGGAGTCTTAGAAGCTGATAAAGGTGCTATCAATAGGAATGTACTGAATACATAAAGAGTTGTAGTTATTATTTGAGGCTTCCTTGGGCTCAATTGCTCGAGCAACTATTGAAAATTGGAACATCAGGGCCGAATAGAAATGTCAGATTCGTATCCCCAGGTCACCATCGTCGGAGCCGGTATCATCGGGCTCTACACTGCATATGTCTTGACTGAACTCGAGAAAATTCCGGGATCTCAAATATGTGTTGTGGCAAAATATCTTCCTGGTGACCAGTCTGCTGGGGGCTATACATCCCCTTGGGCCGGTGGTAACTGGTCGTGTATTTCACCCAACGATGATGCGACAATATTCTATGATAAGTTTACCTACAAGAACTTAGAGAAGCTGCAAAAAAGCCTACTAGAGTTTTTCAGTGACAAGAACGACGAGTGGTTAGGTCTCAGCAGAAGACCCAGCCGTGAATTTTGGGACTGGACCCCCGATAAGAAAAAGATTGCTTCGCTAAGCAGCTACCTGGATGACTACAGAGTTCTCACGCAGGCTGAATTGGATGAAATTAAACCTACAGCTCCAAAGTTCGGAATTGCTTTCAAAACATGGAATTTCAACTGTCCGGTCTTTCTCCAGAATGTCAGCACATTCTTGAAGGAGAAGCATCATATCAAGTTTGTTAAGCAAGAACTAACGCATTTGGCCCAGGCCACTTCTTTCGTCAACCCTCAGTCTGCCGGAAATGATAAGCACTTGCTGTTCAACTGCACTGGTCTTGGCGCCCGTGAGCTTGGTGGTGTGAAAGATCACAAGGTGTACCCTACGAGAGGCCAGGTTGTTGTGATCAAAGCTCCGCATATTAATGAGAACTGTGTAAGATGGGGCAAAGATTATGCAACGTATATCATTCCAAGACCCGGTAAGAACAAGGAGCTTGTTCTAGGTGGTTTTCTGCAAGTTGACAACTTCAACGCTCAGGACACCTCTCAAGCAGAGACTGATGATATCCTAAAGCGTACTCTAACACTACTGCCCAAAATCGGGAAAGCCCCTGGTGACTTAGAGATCATGAGGGTCGCTGCAGGATTACGTCCTTCGAGATATGGCGGTCCTCGTATCGAAAAGGAGGTGAAGAGTGACGATGCAGGCCTCACTATCGTTCACAACTATGGTGCTTCTGGATATGGGTACCAGGGTGGACTTGGAATGAGCTACCGTGCCGTTAAACTAGGTTTGTCAGGAGAGAGGGCATTCAAATTGTAAATACATTCGTAAACTTTACAAAATCAAAGTGTTCAACTTCTTATCTTATTTTTTCTTTATGTACCTCTATTATCTCGACTACTACTTTATAAGGTGGATGACAAATTAACAAGAAACTCGTAAACGCCACATTAAGGTAAATAGTATGTCAAAGATATTGTCACAGAAGATCAAGGTTGCCCTTATTCAACTAGCAGGCTCTACGCCTGATAAGACTGCAAACATTCAAAGAGCGACGTCTCTAATCGAGAAAGCCCTCAGGGACCAGCCGGAAACAAAACTAGTGGTGCTGCCTGAATGCTTCAACTCGCCCTACTCGACGGATAAGTTTAGAGAGTATGCCGAGGTTATTGGTCCCGACTCTCAATCGTACCAGGCCCTTTCGTCCATTGCTCAAAAGCTGAAGATCATTCTAGTTGGTGGCTCTATCCCTGAATTAGAGCCTAAGACGGACAACATTTACAACACGTCGATGATCTTCAATGAAAATGGCGATTTAATAGGTATCCACAGAAAGGCACACCTTTTCGATATCGATATACCTAACGGGATTACTTTCAGAGAAAGTGACTCGCTGACTGGTGGTGACAAGGCAACGACTCTAGACACTACATATGGTAAAATTGGGCTCGGGATCTGTTATGATATGAGATTCCCTGAGTTGGCCATGATAAGTGCTCGTCAGGGAGCATTTGCTATGATATATCCTGGAGCCTTCAACACAGTGACTGGACCCTTGCATTGGAAATTGCTCGCAAGGTCTAGGGCCATCGACAATCAAATTTATACCCTACTATGCTCACCTGCGCGCAACTTGAATAGCAACTACCATGCGTATGGACACAGCATGGTTGTGAACCCACGCGGTGACGTGATTGCAGAAGCGGGCGAAGGCGAAGAGATCATTTACGCTGACTTGGACCCCGCTGAGATCGACGTCTTTAGACAAGGTGTGCCAATCACAACGCAAAGGAGGTTCGACATCTATAAGGACATTAGTAAGTAAGTGTAGGAATTCGTAGCCTAGCTGAGCCCAGCTAAGCCTGTATAGAGAATTCGTGCTAAGCCATCATCGAATTGTATATATATATGCTACCTATATGAAAGGCAGCTCGCTATGAAGAGGCAGCGGGTTGTCTTTCATGCTCAATTTGGAAACTTTATTAACATCTATCATCAAATATAACGTGGCAACTTGGCCGAGTGGTTAAGGCGAAAGATTAGAAATCTTTTGGGCTCTGCCCGCGCAGGTTCGAGTCCTGCAGTTGTCGTTAATTTTTTTTGATTCTCCAAGAGAGCCTATCATCATTCAAACCCAAATTCGAAAGACTGTTTTGAAATACTATGATTGCCCTGCATCTACACATCTATATATGACTTAACTGATTTGTGCGGGGCCCGTGATACCTGGGATGGAGATTCTGAGACGGTGCGTTACGGGCAGCTTGGGGACCACTGCTAGCAGGAAGGTGAGTGAAAAATTCCACAAAAATAGCTTCAGGTCGTAGTGCGAATAGTGCGTGCTCACCAGAAACAGGCCGATGGGCACCATGATGAGAAATTTGCGCGCAGGCGTGTACAGCGTTTCGTCATTGATCTGCTCCCACATTGTGAGATTATCGTACGCACCCCCATTGAAGTCAAACGGAGTGCCCTTGATCAGGTGGAACATCACGTAGGACCCGATAACGTAGCTCATGTTCGTCAGCGTCCAGGACCACTCTGTAGTCACCCCGGGCAACAAATCGTAAAACACTTTCAATATGCAAATGACAACTATATGAATGATCCACGCACCACGCTGGTCCACCCAAGTAGCGTTCATATTAGGTAACAGCTGCTGGTCATTTTCATCTTCAAACGTCTCGGGTTCCACATGAGATATTATACTGGACGACCTTCTCCTCCTGTGATCCTTATGGGGTTCCGATATACTCAATTTACTATTCTGTCCGTTTGACGGAAACGGCTTCAAAGATTGATCTCGAGAAGTTTGGGAAGAGAGTGGTTCTCCTATCATATCTGTAGCTCTAATTTGTGCCAAGTAATTCTTTCTCGTTCCCTTGCTCTTCCTCTTTGCTCTTTCTATCTATCTATAGAAATTCACCATTGGGAGCCTGAAATACCTTTTCACTATACAAGACCCGCTAGCTCATGAAGGAAAAACAAGATAATGCGGGAACGGATAGCGAGAAGATCGTGGAATGTCATGGAGCCTCATGGAACCTTATAGAACTTTATGGAACTTTCCTTCCCGTTCGGCGCTAACCTTACTACGTCCGAAATGATGTCTTGCTTTGACCAAATGACCATTTTGTCCATTTTGTCCACTTTGTCCACTTTGTCTTTTTCTGTTGGAGATCTTCGGGGAACCGACGATGAGTAGGGGAGAAAAGGCCAACAAAGCAGCTTTTATATAGGTACACGCGTATATATGTATAGTATATAAGGACAAACGACAGATCAAAACAGCTTGCAAGATCGCTTTAACTGGAGATCGAGAGACGCGCACACGAACAACTGCTAAGAGAAGAGATGGTATCCCAATTGTTTGAAGAAAAGGCTAAGGCTGTCAACGAGTTGCCCTCCAAGCCAGACACCGACGAGTTGCTCAAGCTGTACGGCCTGTACAAGCAGGCTACTGTCGGAGACAACAACAAGGAAAAGCCCGGTTTGTTCAACATGAAGGACCGTTACAAGTGGGACGCTTGGGAGGAGTTGAAGGGCACTTCGCAGCAGGACGCTGAACAGCAGTACATCGAGTTTGTGGACTCGTTGATTGCCAAGTACAAATAAAAGCGCCCTTTTTTTTCGCTATCGAATCATTACTAGAACTAGTTATAATAGCTGTGTATAGGCCTTGGCGGCTAATGGATGGAATACAAACTTTAAGGGGAACGTGTGTTCTTTGAAGTGAAAATGATAGAAGAGAGATGTTGTCCAAGAAAGGTGTATGAGCCTTATCGAGTCTACTATAAGTAACTGGTGCTTTCTGCGACTCAAGTATGGAGTCTCGCGCATCAGACCTGGGGATCGGTAAACGCACTCTGGATTTCGATTTCTACAACACAGGAGGAAATCAGACTTTTGAAGTGAGATCCGGACTACAAGTAGATCCCATTGACCATTAGTCGACTGTGAACGTCGTCCCTTTATACTCTCATCGACGGCTTCATAGTGCTGTTAGGCTTAGAATGCTAGCGGTGGCGGGTAAGACCCGGCACACCACGTACAGAAAAAAATTGCCACCTAGGAGTCAAGAACAGCCTGGAATAACAACTCGTTGGGAGCCCTTCTAGGTGGTCATCGGTTGTTTGAGCATTATCATGTCTGCTGCAGAGGTAGCACAGTTGTTGGAGAATACCATTCTCAGTCCGGATCAGGCGCTAAGAGTAGCAAGTGAAACTCAGCTGAAGAAACTGTCCAATGAGAACTTTCTGCAGTTTGCCGGGCTGCTGTCGAGTGTAGTTGTGGATAGTGGGGCTAAGCTTGAAGCCAGGATTCTGGCAGCTCTGTCACTGAAGAACGAGCTTGTGTCGAAGGACCCTGTCAAGAGTCAGCAGTATGCGCAACGGTGGGTGACAACAATAGATCCAGCATCCAAGGAGCAAATAAAGGTTAATGCGCTCAATGGACTTATGGACGCTGGGGAACCGCGTGTGGCAAACGCGTCTGCACAGCTGATTGCTGGTATCGCTAACATTGAGCTGCCTAGAGGCGAGTGGCTCGAGTTGATGAAAACGATGGTGGATAACACCAGTCCCTCACAGCCGGATAATGTCAAGAGGGCCTCGTTGCTCGCTTTGGGGTATATCTGCGAGAGCGCAGACCCCCAGAGTCAGGTGCTTGTGTCCTCTTCCAACAATATTTTAATCGCCATTGTGCAGGGCGCACAGTCATCGGAGCCCTCTACTCTTGTAAGACTGGCAGCCCTGAATGCGTTGGCAGACTCGCTGGTGTTTATCAAGAACAACATGGAAAGAGAGGGTGAAAGAAACTATCTGATGCAGGTGGTGTGTGAGGCCACCCAGGCGCCAGACACTGAGATCCAGACTGCCGCTTTTGGGTGTCTGTGCAAGATCATGTCGCTATACTATCCATACATGAAACCCTACATGGAGCAGGCTTTGTATGCGTTGACCATCGCCACAATGAAGTCGCCAGACGACAAAGTTTCCTCTATGGCAGTGGAGTTCTGGTCCACGATATGTGAGGAAGAAATCGACATAGCTTACGAATTGACGCAGTTCCCTCACTCGCCTTTGCAGAGTTACAACTTTGCCCTTGCATCTCTGAAGGAGGTCGTTCCCGAACTATTGAATCTTTTGACGAGACAAAACGAAGATCTTGAAGACGATGACTGGAACGTCTCGATGTCTGCAGGTGCCTGTTTACAACTTTTCGCCCAAAATTGTGGCAATCATATCCTAGAGCCTGTATTGCAATTTGTTGAACAAAACATCACCAGTGAGAATTGGAGAAACCGTGAGGCATCCGTCATGGCATTCGGTTCTATCATGGACGGTCCTGACAGGACGCAGCGCACCTACTACATTCACCAAGCACTACCCGCGATCTTGAACTTGATGAACGACTCGTCTGTTCACGTCAAAGAGACTGCTGCCTGGTGTATCGGTAGAGTTGCTGACCTCGTCGTTGACTCTATCGATCCACAGCAACACCTGCCAGGCGTCGTACAGGCTTGCCTAATGGGCTTGCAAGACCATCCCAAAGTTGCAACGAACTGTGCTTGGACAATCATAAATTTGGTGGAACAGTTGGCTGAGGCCAAGCCTTCTCCAATATACACTTACTACCCTCCGATAGTTGATTCTTTGATAAAGGCCGCTAACAGACCAGACAACGAATTCAACGCACGTGCGTCTGCCTTCTCAGCCCTGACAACAATGGTAGAATATGCCACCGACGCTGTTGCAGATATCTCCGCTTCTATTTCCACCTTTGTCATGGACAAGCTTGGTCAAACTATGAGTGTTGACGAATCACAACTCAACCTGGAAGATAAACAAAGCTTGCAAGAACTGCAGTCGAATGTTCTGACCGTCCTTGCTGCCGTGATTAGAAAATCTCCAACAAGCGTGGCATCCGTATCTGACATGTTGATGGATCTTTTTTTCAAGATTCTGGACAAGAAAGATTCCTCCTACATCGAAGACGACGTGTTTTATGCAATTTCTGCCTTGGCGTCGTCTCTGGGCAAAGGCTTCGAAAAGTACCTCGAGACTTTTTCACCTTATCTGGTAAAGGCTTTGAACCAGGTCGATTCACCAGTCTCCGTAACAGCTGTTGGTTTCATTGCTGATATATCGAACTCTTTGGAAGAAGACTTCAACAAGTATGCGGCAGCTTTCATGAACGTTTTGGGACAAATGATTTCCACCGAGAACTCAATGAGGGAGTTGAAGCCTGCAGTGCTCAGCGTTTTCGGAGACATCGCGTCGAACATAGGTCCTACATTCATCCCTTACCTAAACGAAGTCATGGCTCTCTGCGTGGCAGCTCAAAACACCAAACCAGAGAACGGTACTCTAGAAGCTTTGGACTATCACATCAAAATTTTAGAATCCGTGCTTGATGCTTACGTTGGTACTGTCGCCGGTCTCCATGCCAACCCCGAAGCACTCTTCCCTTACGTCGGAACCATTTTCCAGTTCATCTCTCTGATCAGCGAAGACCCACAACTCTACGGCGAAGACTCGACCGCAAGATCGGCAGTCGGTCTTATTGGTGACATCTCCGCGATGTTCCCTGACGGGTCGATCAAGCAGTTTTACGCCCAAGACTGGATTACAGATTTAATCAAAAAAACAAGAAGCAACATGTCCTTCAGCCAGTCTACCAAAGATACCGCGAGATGGGCAAGAGAACAACAGAAACAACAGTTGGCCCTTTGATCGACTTTTTTGGTCGTTTCTAATACTTTTTTTCCTCTTTTCTTCCTCTTTTACTAATTTCACTGCATTCTTCCATTTTTTTCCTTCTATATTTTCATCACGATTATACACTTCTCATCGTTTTACTCTTCTCCTCTCTTCTCCTTTCTCTACTTCTCTTTTTGCATTTCGATTCCCATGAGCCTTACGCTGGTCGTATCATGACTCTCTCTTCTCATCGACTTATTATAGATTTCAAACTTGTAGATAGTTGCATTATTATTATTTATCTCTATTGGCGAGCGCCTGAAAAACTTGTAGCGTAAATCATACTACAACGCAGATCGAACGCCTCACAATGGCCTCTTCAGACTCGTCGTTTAACCCGAATCTGATACCATTCGATGACACCTATATCCTGTATGACGCTGAGGACCCAGTGTCCTTCATAAGTGCCTACTTCTCTCTGATCCCTATCGCTGTACTGATCTTTCAGCTGTCCTGGTTCATAACGACGCGAGAATTCGAGGCATGCATCATGGCAGCTGGCCAGGTAGCCAATGAAGTGTTCAACAACATCGTGAAGGCGATCGTGAAACAACCGCGTCCCATGTCGTTTGGGGAGTCCTTCCAGAACGCAACAATGCGGTCTGGCTACGGGATGCCCAGCGCCCATTCACAGTTTATGGGCTTTTTCTGCATGTACACAAGTCTACGCTACTGCCTGCGCTGGAAGGGCCTTACTACCGGAAAGAGACTGCTTGGGATCGCCGTCGTGACTTTCTTAGCATTCTGCGTGTGTTTTTCACGGGTTTATCTGAAATACCATACATTAGCTCAAGTGCTAGTCGGATTCTCCCTGGGTCTCTGCACAGGGTCCACCTACTTCCTTATTGTCGGACTACTTAGAGAATGGAAGGTGATCGACTGGGTGCTGACCTGGAGACTGGCTCGCTGGCTCTACGTCAAGGATTCCTGTAACTTGGCTCCTATTACCCTACGAGAAGAGTACCTGCATTATCAGCAGCGTATCGAAAAGAAACATAGAAACTAGTAGCTTCTGTCATCTGGAAGCGACCCGCCAGGCGCTCGCGAGGACGCGCTGCTATGGTGTGCGCAAGAACCGAGCAGACCATCTTGATCGCACACTATCGCCCACTATGCTCACAATGGCAGTCCGCTGAGGCTTTTTTTCACTAACTCTATTAATTACCTATTATATGATAAAACGTCAACAAGATAAAACTGCCCCTCTAGTGTAGCTGCACTTGGACCTTGTAGTAACCTTGTAGTAACCTTACATAAGCAATGTTATCCTGGCGCAACAAGTCTTACTGCAAGGATATTACGGCCAAGACAAAAATGTCGAACCTGCTCTGGCTGAGTTCATTCGAACGACGGCGGCTATTTACCTGATCGAGGAAATATCGCCGGCTCTTCAGGCAACATGTGCCACGTAATCGCGACGCAACAGTCAGATACCAACCATAGTGTAGACCATCCAAGACAGTAGCCACATAGCACCCGCATAGCAGGGGGCAGTAGCAAAATATCACGCCTACGCCTCTAAGCCTGGCAACTAAAGACTGTCTGTTCCTGGTGTATTTCCTCTTGTGAACCGCTTGCCTGATCGGGCCAATGCCTGTTTCGGTCCTCAGAAAGGCATCGAAGGATCTATACTGAGCGTATATTGCCCGAAACAGCTTGTCCAGCAATCCCTGTTCGGTGCCGATCACCGTGGCAAACGGCTGGGCGTTTTGTTCTGCGCAGGTTGTGAGAATATTAGCGGACTCGAAGCGTTAGTGGGCAGTAGAATTGGCATTATCCCGATCAGGCAAAAGATGCGAGTTCGAAGCGATAAAGTCTTCTTTGATCGCTGCATCAGGCACACCCTTCCAACAGCGTCCGCCAGTGCAATAAAACACGGCCATGTATTCCTAAAAGGGCATGGAAGTGCGTCGAACGTTGGAAACTAGCCGCTGTCGAAGACTGGCGCCAGATTGGCGCTCCGACGCGTTTTTACCCGGACAATTTCGCAACCATCAAAACTTTGGTATCCACCAACGCCGCTCGTATAGAAAGGTTATTTCCACGGAAATAACCCGTAAATTATATGAGCTTTGAATAATGGCTAGTTCTGTTGTTTTCATGATGATGGCAATAGCCGCGGTGTGCAGCGCTTTGGTCGGAACACTGCGCGCGAGATCAGGCTACGAGGTGCCGTAGCTCAGGGCTTGGGACAGTCCTCTTATGAACGTCTAAAGGATCTTGCAATTATACCAACATGTAAGTGGGTGGGCATGGGAGCTTCCTACTAGTGCGCCGTAAGCGACTTTGAAGTCTTTTGGTCTTGTATGCTCGCATAGTTGTAAGACGTGCGACCGTTTCTTTCACCGATATAGCCGTACTCGCATGTGTAGAGCTAAACTCTAGATAGCCGACATACATGTTCAATTATATAACACGACATTCCTCGAGGGCATTGTGACTAGCGTGCTGTGGCCAACTCCGAGAACACAGGAAGGTCTTCTGGGGTGAAGTTCAGGCGCCAGTTCAAACCTTTCTAGTTTGCATGCTGTGGAGCCGCTTCCAGAAAAATTGCCAGGAGGCCTCAGAATTCAAAGGACTAGAAGCAGCAAGAGCTACCGCTGTAAGAACTTTTCGTATGAGTAAACCAAGAATGCTGTAGCGATCGGTAAGGACGCCGTTGTGTGCTTATAGGCCAAGCGCCTACAGAAAACAGCGAAAATTGTCCAAACTCACAAAGCATAAAAAAGCCTTACATAGGCTGGAACTACGGATTTCGGTTGTCGTGGACGAGACGGTCGGTCTGCCAGATGGGTTTTGGTCCCTTCGAGCGTGAGCACGTTGCAAGTCCCTCGTGGATTCACCCAGGCCGTGATGAGTAAGGGAAGAAGATGAAGGATATTAACGGCGATCAGTGAACTGCGTTAAGTTTCAAAACCACATAGTTTGTTCGCCCGTTGTAAGTCCCTCGTGGATTCACGCAGGCGCCTGGCGCTCGAAAAGAAACATAGAAACCGTTAGCTTTAGTCAACTGGTTAGTCACCAAAGGGTACCCTACTGCTGCAGGTCTCATTTCCATTTCCTCCTTTTCGTAGCGGATCGCTCTTAGCGCTGCTGTCCGCGGACGGGCGCGGAAATACTACCTAGTCAACTACATACGATGATGAGCTGAGTAAGTGAAGTGGACATAACAAGGTCGATGGATATTAACGGCGATCGACAAAATGTTGATAAAGTATATATAAGAAATGTTCTTGATGCCTGTTTGACTGGCTAACTAGTTTTTAGTCGTAGCAGTAGTGATCCTTTGCGAAATCATGGCAACTATGATGGAAACGCCACGCGGTTCTGACCCGATCATGACACTTTCACATACAATGGCCTCTATTGTGTCGAATTTTGTGGTGACACCACTCATTACAGTCATATATCGAGGGCGTGGTCGGCAGGTAAGCACAAAACCTAACGTTATCACTAGAAGCGATCTTCTTAGAAGCGCAGAAATACAGTCTTCACGGCGGTCTTCGTCGTCCAGTGAAAGGACAAGTGACAGTCACGGGTCCCATCGAAGGCACAGGAGGTCTAAGAGGGCGCAGTTGACGTAGGACGATGACACTCTTGTATATAGATAGAGTTCTTTAATGGTGCTTTGTACAAATAACGATTCATGAATAATTCTTTTTAATGATAGGAATATGAAATATTGGCTTTCAGGCTTGTGGAATTGGGATTCTTTCGGCCTTGTTCTGGAACGGGCTGAAAGAAATTTCGATAAGTTCGTCTCGGGGGAAATTCAGGTTGGGCAGCTCTTCGCAGGTACAGGCCATGAGGTATCCGTATAGAACCTTCAGAGTTGATTCGTGCCCAATAATTAGAATATCGCCCTGCATTCTTTCCATCTCCAGAAGAAGAGGTTCCATCCTGACGGCCAGATCATGGTAGGACTCGGCCCGCGGAAAGCGGTAGTGATATCTGTCCTTAAGATATTCCTTATACTCCTCGGGATACTTTTGCTTGATTTCTTCTTCTGGAAGGTCTGCCACGAGACCGGGATGCAACTGTTGTAACTGGAACCTTTGGCGAACAGACACACCTCTGTCCATGAAGAATTTGGCTGTATCGTAGGTCCTCTTTCTTGGGGCGGTCCATACAACAAAGGAATCTTCGTCGGCTCCGTCCCAGTCAGTGACTTGCCTCAACTTATGGTTACCTCTGGATGCCGTTCGATGTAGTGTGACCGTCGTAGGGATCAACGTGGGGCTGTCTCTCCTCACCAACACCTCATCAGGTATTGGAGTTGACCCGTTTGCCGACGAGCCTGGCGTGCTATGGCGAGACAGCCTTCTGTTATTTATACGGTCGAGCACGAGATCAGTCAGAATCTCGGAGTATCGCAAGCCGTCACCATTCAGGACTTCATCATCAATGTATTTATCATTGTCGCTGGTACCACAACGAGCGAAATACACGCAGCCCTTCTTATCCCGCAAATTCATTAAAAAGAAAACTATCTTGTTGATGAGATAGCCATATCTGTTATTGTTGACAATGAGTCTTTCACCAAAGTTGATATATTTGACGTAGCTTAGATTCTCCTCCGGTGATATCTCCTCGTATAGTGGTTTATTCACTAAAAGCCTTCTCATAAAAGCCGACCTGGCCTTTTCCTTCGATAGCCCCTTATAATCTGAAGATTGGGCAGCCATGCCGATGCTGCGAGCTACCAGATCACTGTCCGTCATAACAGACTCGATAAACAGCACCTTGATGTTCAAAGCCCGGAACTTGATCTCCAGATCTTTTCTCTCATCGCGCCTGATGTTTAATGCATCATAGACTGCCAGCTGTCCCTTGGTATCCTGGAAAAACCGCAACATCTCACCAAAAACAGTGCTAAATATCTTCTCTCTGGTCTCAATTCCCTCTTTGGTGGTGGGGAGGGCAGAGAAATAGTCGTCAGGCACATTTGCACCTTGCTTCCTCCTATACTCCGAGACATGAAAAGATTTGGTCCTGACTCCAAGCCATCTGGTATATCGGGTGATTGCCACGGATAGAAGAGTTTTTGAAGTTGCTGGCAGTCCTACTAAAACAACCAGAATACGACCTGCATGGAACAGTCTACCGGACTCGGTCGAGTACAACTGACCCGGTGATATATAGTCCTCAACCTCTACACTTTCATGTACCCCATCAGAAGTTGAACGTTTCACTTTATTTACACGATCTCCACCACTTCCCGACCATCTTTTGCCCGTTCTTGCCATATGGTTACCGGTGGGGGGGACTAGAACTTCACTTCCAAGCCCATTGATTAGTTCTTCCTCATCAGATAAAACCGCAGTCATAGCTTTAGCGAAAAAGAGCTGGCCTGCCTGATAAATTGTAGACAATAGGACTTAGTGGGCAATCCTCTTGAAGGCCTGTTTCTCTTACTTCAATACTTGCTTCGCTGTTGCGGGAACGGCTTTCGGTTAACCGGGAGGGCTTAACGTTAGGGCTCGTTGCTAAGTGAAAACAATAGAGAGACGATTGTTGATGAGCTTCAAGAAGTTGTTGATAAACGGTCAATTGATCTCAGACTCGAGCCGCAGGTACTTTACAGGCCTTTGTTTGTTCACTTCGAAAAGTGTTGGCTTAAAGCTTGGTTCGAATAGCGGGACCTAGAATTCTTGATGTATAGTTACTCGGCAGCTTTGTTTCGTGGCCATTCTACATTCATTCGCACAATACTATGGCACTCGATAGCCAAAATTACCTTTGAGTTCTGCAATTGTGACGATATAGAGAAACGCTGGACTAAATATGTATTAGTTGTAAATCCAAAATTCAACTTGAAGTACCAAAACATGAAATGAGAACCACGTCGATGCCAAAAAGGTTACTCCAGTCAATCGCTTGAGAAACGACATATCTGTTATCGGGTTGCTATATGGAAGAATTAAATTTTACACAATTTATGATCAAACAATTTATTCCAACTTACCACCTTTTCTTTGGATCAAAGCCTTTCTGTCCTTGTCCAAATGCAACTTGGTGATGACGACCTTAGAAGGGTGTAGGTTTAGTTGAACGGAGGCACCGTTGGACTTCTCCTTGGTGACCTTGTCAACTTGGATGGCGAACTTCAATCTGTAGACGCTGGAGATCTTACCTTCTTGACCCTTGTTGGAACCACGGGTGACCAAGATTTCGTCATCTCTTCTGATTGGTAGAGCCTTGATACCGTATTGAGCTCTCAACTCCTTGGATAGAGGAGCAGACAACAAGAAACGACGTTGTGAAGATGGGGCAGTGAAGTAAGCCTTTCTGGCCTTTCTTCTGTCAGAGGAAACGTCTAAGTAAAAGATAATCCTGTTAGTATTGATTGTTCATTGCCAAATGTAGTGCACACTTTCAAACGGGTTTCTTTCGGTTATTATTGTAATCCACACAGACTATTATCGGTCCATTGACTTAATTATTAATTCACAGAGCGTCCTGGTTTGTCATTCCTTCAAGTTTTCCATCTGAAAGTAGCACTTAGGTGCTCGTTGTTCTGATTCTACCACATACCTAGAGATTGCTTAGCCATTTTAGTCTTTGTCCTTGATTTGCTATATGACCTCAAACGTTAAAACACCTACGCTTATGCTGCTCTTGATAGACATTTCATCTACCTCTTCAGCGTTGCCAGCATGACATTTCCCAGGCCATCTGCAAGGATCGCTCAGCGTAGGTAGCCTCCTGCCAGGCAGACTCTAGGCAGAAGGCAGCTACTGCCAGAGGGGAAGCTGCCTAGGATGGGCTGAGAGTGGTACTGGCCCCAGCCTGAGATGGAGCCTAGGACAGCAACCTCCCGCCCAGAGGTTAGAGGCAACTCGTCTCTGACCAGCTCCGCATGACGGGCTTCCCCATCGCGCGCGAGAAAGACGACGCAATTTTTGTTGGGTGAAAATTGAAAAAAGTTTCAAAATTGGTGTGTGGGTCCAGACAGTCACAACAAATTCATGCTGGGCACATACAAGGTAACCCCAGGATGTCATAGGGCATATACAAGAAAGAGGAGGAGAAGTCGAGCTGAGGACCGGCCGACGATTGGTACTGTGGCATAGCCAGCACCTTGACAGTATCTCCCAATTTCTAAAGCCCTTCACATTCGCTAAAAAGTTTCTCAGACTTGATAATGAAAAAATGAAGGCAAAGCCCCCCCCGGGACTCGAACCCGGATCACATCCACCGGAAAAATGTATGCTAACCATTGCACTAAGGGGGCGTGCGAACCTTAGAAATGAATGAAGAAAGCAGCGTCATACGTCAGGTAGAATGATACATGTAGTTAAAGAAACATCCCTCTTGCTGTTCTTGGGATTTTGACATATTCTGACTCACAGGCATGGCCGACTTACGGTAACACGTCAGGAAGTTCATCACCTTAACAAAGTCTTTGTAGAGTGTATCTTTATTAGTATTGAATATAGATAGAATAGCTCGTTGAATGCGATTTCGGACGCTAATATAGAAGGATATAGGCTTTAAGATACAACAGTTATTCAAAGATTGAAGGTAATAGACTATAGATATCTTATCGTCTCATTGAAGTCTTCTGTGATTCTGAATTGGTTCAAAATGATTAGTTTATCTCGCTATTTGCGCCAAAATCCAGCAATATTAGGTAAAGTGTCCGGGAAGTCCTTACCTGCTTCACAATTCAGCTGGCTGACTACAAAGAATGGGGTCAAGATCTCAGTACGCCGGTCGAATGAAGCGAGACTCTACTCGACTTTTAATGCCCATTCGTCTACGTCCCCTCAAAGTGATAAATCCAAGCAAAAAGTGGGACTTTGGACTCGACTCAAATCGTTCACAACTTTCACAGCTTCAGGAACTCTAGTCATCGGTGCAGCCGGTCTCTCGGCGGTCGTGATCTACTTGATCCTTTCTGAGCTGTTCTCTCCTTCCGGTGATACACAGATTTTCAATCGTTCTGTATCGATGATCGAGAAGGATGAAGTGGCAAGGTCATTGCTACAGTGCCAGGACACACAGGAAAGTAAAGAAAGACTAAAGGCATATGGTGAGAGCTTCACAAGTGATAAATGGACAAGAAACAGACCAATCGTTTCTACTACCAAAATGGATAAGTCCGGTAAGGCGCATCATTTTATGAGATTTCATGTTGAATCGAAGAAGAAGAGAGGACTTGTTCACATTGAGGCAGTTGATTCAGATAAGAACTATCAACCAGATTTTGTCTCTGTCTATTTAGATGTGCCGGGAGAAAGTCGTCATTACTTAGTCAAGCCAAAAATGCATAAGATTCCAAGACCCAGCGGATTTCTAGGGGTGAATTGGGGTCCGAAAAAGGCTTAGAATTGATGCCTATCAGTACCTATAACTGATTCCTCATTAAATATTCTCGTTACTCACCGCATTGTTTTAATAATTTATGATTTAACGTCCTGTTATTGTCTAGTCTATCCGACAGTTCAACCGCCTTTGTTTATGTAATTATAAGCCTCGAAAGCCCATCCTATAGCAAGAAGCTGGCAATGAAAATTGCAACGAAGAGAATTGCACATCCTGAGTTCTTGTACTGCGAGATCGATCCTGCGCCGACTTTGGTGCCGTTGGGTACAGCGGTTGTGGCCTTCTCATCGGAAACTCCGGTCGACGAATCTTCTGAGCTCCTGCTTGATCTGGCCTTGAGAAATTCCAGATTGAATCGTGAGCATCTTTCCTCACTAGCTTGTTTTTCGAAGTCACTGTTAAAGTAGACATTTCTGTTATTCACAGGACAGATGGCAGTGCCGTCTTTCTGTTGAGCGTAAAGTTTACTAATTTGCAATGCCAATTTTTGCTCAACTGTGCAATCAGAAAACTCGCCATATAGACCTTCCTTTCCATCTGACCCAATATCAGAGCAGTTTACTTTATTACAAACAATGTCAAACAGCTCTTTATAGCTCCTTGGGTCTTCGAATGGGATCACTTGGCAGGGCAGTATTTTTGCCAGACAATCGCATTTATCATCATCTGGCCTGGGAGGAATTTTTGCACTCGCTCTCCAATTATTCAATGTACTAGAACTGGGACAGTCGATTTTTCTTCTCTCGGTAAACTCTCCTAAGTACTTACTCTTAGTCAAGTTGTCTGGCTTTGCCTTTCCAAACTCATTCTTCAAATTCTCGAAGTCATCCAATTTCTCCACTTGACCTGCATCATTGAGTTTTACAACCCCATATTCATTCTCCTCTTCAAAATACATGTAAGCCAACCCGCCAGACCATATGTTTGACATTTTAGGCCCAAGTAAGGCCCCTACTTCAGTAAAGGGCCTTGGTCGAACTAGATTACAACCAAACTCAGAGAAAAAGATAGGCAGAGGATAATTTTCGAACTCCTTAGTGCGTTCCCTATAGCCACTAGTGCCAAATGAAGAATAACCGCACCATTCATACATGTTTATACCGTAGAAATCAGCGCATATTTCACCACAAGCAAAATAATTAGCCAGCTCCTCTCGGATCTCGGCATCATCATTAGACGAATAGCCAACAGGAATACTGCGATACCTTTTTTGCTTGATATAATTTTTAACATCTCTGATAGCGGCCTTAACGAAGGGCGAAGCATCTGTATTTGTCTTATCATTTGTTACTTCGTTTCCTGCAAAGAAGCCTAGAACGTTTGGATATTTGTTCATCGCATCAACAACGTCTTTATACCTGTTCCAAATTCTGACGTCCCAAGTAGGATTGTCTCTATCAATCGAGACGTCAGGCTCGGCTAAGTCCAAAATAAGGTAAATGCCTGCTTCTGCCAAGGCTTCCATACACTCATCATGAGATTTGGTGGGATCAACGGAGTAAACTCTTATTGTATTCACATTAAGCTCTTTCAAATAAGGAAGATCTCTGAGGCAAATTTCCGGATCTGCTAGAGGATCGATGTATTTTGTCTCATATGTGCTTTGCGCGGACTCCAGTTCCTCTTGATTTCTACTCGGTTGATAGGCAATTCCTTTCATAAAAAACTGCTCTCCGGACACTGTGTCAAAAAATTTGTTACCCACGATTTCAATCGTTGGGATACTCGGAGCCTGAGCTGGAGCACTCTCAGCCGGATTGCAATACAACAAAAACCCCAAAATACTTAGCTTCAAATATTTCATAATGTCGGAATTGATTAAGACAATATTCCCCAAAAACACCTATACTCCCAATGCTTGTACCCACAAATTTGGTGAACACTGGTGGTCGTCAAGCCCTGAGCTTCTGGAGACTGATTTAAATTGATATTTAGAAAGATCTTACTCGCGTCACAAATCAAAACTCTGACGCTTCATGACTACGCGCACAAGCTTGCACTGAGAAAAACGCTAGAGTCAAATAAAAAGATTTTAACCATATCAGAACTAAACTACACAAATTCTATGTTTATCAACGTAAGAGTTGAATGGTCGGAAGCAACACTGCTATTTATTCAGACACAGTATCTCATTCCTCCAATATAAGGCATACAAGAATAAAGATAATTTCTTCGAGAATGTATGATCATTTAATTGTTGACCACGTTTTCATGGAAGGAGTCGCTGTGTAATAATGGCTGACATAAGTCGAAATTTGGCTACCGGTGTCGTTCTTTGACACATTTCTTGGTTGAATCAAATTGTTGAAGACTCCTGTCAAACTGTCAATATCCACTTTAACCTTACTAGATGCAACTGCAGGTCCGACAATACAAGCGGCAAATAACAGTAGTATAATGAAGTACAGAGCACTGTATTTCTTGACCATCCGCTTACGTAAACGGGTTTGTTTCAATGAATAAATTGGAGGACGAATTTGACGTGAGGGCTTCAGCCAGAACAACATAATAGAATGGAACTTGTCGATACCAGGAATAATCAATAGTGGCAATTGACAGAATAAGAGAATGTGACCCAGGACGAAGTCAGCAGCAAATTCCGATAACTCCACCACTTTGGCAGCAAGCTCTCTACTAGGTTGAGTCCATGCCATGTAACCCATACCAGAACCGTACCATTTACCAGTCCAGAATGCAGTGTTTGCATGATCATTTTTGAATTCACGAGTTAGTAGGAAAACAGTGATAAGCTGGAAAATCAATCTTTGGCATTGAATACAAGTAACAACACCCAACAGCATTCTTGCAAAATTAAAGCCTTCCAAAACCCACATGACGATGAAGAAAGCGATGTGAATAACGACTGCGACACCATGGGCGATACCAGCCATGACCGAACCAGTTCTCTTGCAGCACATGCCAAATAGTGGACCGGAACAGCACGACATACCCAGACAGAAGAACAAAACTCCCAAGTCAATAGCAATTGGAGCAAGGGTACAGATGATGACACGTAACGTAGAGTTGACCCTATCGTCATCAGTGGTTTTGACACCCGTTTGGGCATTGATGAATGTGAATGCAACGAAACATCCTGCCGCGTAGATAGCACATGGAATAATTTCAGAAAAGATCAAATTAGTTCTATGTGCCCTGCTTGCATCACCCGCAGCTTTCTCGGACTCATCTCCAACCAACTTGCGCTTGAAACCAGTGATACGTGATCTTGACATTCTAACATAACCAATCCAAGAATTTCTGTGATACTTGTTGTTACCTCTGGATAACCATCTGATGTAGTCTCTGTAATCGAGGAAGAAATCTTGCCATGAGAACTGATGAGGGTTGAACAGGAATGGTGAAAACATCAAAGAAGACAGAGATGCCCAAAACCATAGCAAAGGTGCTTGCCAATGTGCGATGGTGCTGAATAATAACATAAGCATCGACCGAGAGCCCATGTAAATAGCCGACCCGGCAAACCTCGAATAAAGAATAGAAAATGGAATACGAGCAGTGGCAAAACCACGACCTGTTGAAATATAACGGGCACCTCCGACACTCAAATCACTCAATAGAGCGGCAGAATAAATTTGACCAGCAAACACTTCAAACATAGGAGATAATGAGAGGACATGACGGAAAAATCTCTGGGTAGCCTTCCACAAACCACGCTCAATAAGTTCTTGGATCACGATAGGAATGAATGCGATAAAGAAAACAATGAAGATGGAAAGTGTATAACGTCTAACCCAGTCAATTACTGGGGACAGATTGTAGCAACCCAACGGATACAGAACATCAGTTCTTGGCTTGTATTTGTCATAAATACAGATGATGGACTCATGTGCTAGCGAATTCATGTTAACCAAAGTTAACATGAATAGTTGCAAAGACAATTGAATGAATAAGTTATTCAAGTGGAAACCAGGGTGCGCATAGTAAAAAGACAGGAAACGATCAATAGGCAATTGAGTACCCAAGTAGTAGTACTCACGAGAAAGCATCTGTTCTCCCATACCAGCACCGATCTTGGTTGTGAAATTCAAAATTGTACCGAAACCCAAATCTCTACCTTTACCACATTGATAATACTCACAGTGCTTGATACGACCACCACGCAACATGGCGTTCATACCTGCGTAAATATCTTCGTTCAGATGTAAACCTTTTTGCGCCTTAGAAACACCACCTCTCGTTGTCATGTATGTAGCATTGATAAAATCGGGGTGACCGTAATGCAGCTTACCGCCGATTTGAGCTAGAGTACGAGCGAACAAGGTACCAAAAGTTTGTTCCTTACCTGCTGCAACATCACCAAGAACACCAGAGTTTTCTGAGAAAATGTATTCTCTTGCACCTACAATAGCCACAGGATGGTTAGTGTTTTGTTCTTCGTATCTTAGGTCTGGGGCGTAAGGATTAACCATGTCGACATTCAATTCTTCAAATTCAGCTAGCACAGATCTAATCTTCAAACATTCTTCCAAATAGTTATCTTGATTGGCATCTATCAATTGGATGTATTCACCTCTGTAGAAAATCAGAGCATGATTTTGATTATCAGATTTACCATCACCAAGAATTGGGTTACCAGACAACTGAACTCTAAACTTAGGGCGTCTGCGGCCATTCTCAAGGATCTCACAGTGGCCATCGATCAAAGCAGAATAAATTCTTGGATCTTCACCTTCATTTAATGGTGGTTCTTCGTCTAGGTAAGCGATCTGTAAATCTGGGTAAGCTCTCAATAAAAACTCGGCATTTTCCATTTCATGTGGCTTGAACTTGGCCAATCTCTGCATAGAAACCAAAAATTTGAACTTTCTTCTTGCCATTTTCTCTAATTCTCTTTCCAAACCTTCAGCGTTACCACCGAACATTTGAACAATCTCAGGATTTTCAACACGGTATAACAGTTTGATGGCTCTTGCGTAATTCATGAACCCAGAGACAGTACGGTACAAAGTCTGCGACCTCAGAGACGCCCAAATACGTGTACGCAATGTGTATTCAGGAGCAGCAGATTTGAAACCAATACAGTAAAATGGCAAGTCGTCAATTTGAGATTTCAATGCGTCCTCCTTATCTCCCATATCCTCTGAACCTTCGTAAGCAGCAGTCTCTTCGGCCAAAATCTTGGTATCCTTAACGAAACAGTCCCATTCGACTGGATGCAGTTGCTTCAGATATTCCAGTAAAGTGACTCTCGAAAATTGATCGTCTTCACGAATAATTTCTCTAAGTGACAGCAAAATCCTTTCAGCATAGTGAGGAGTCAAAACTGTGAACGTAGGCATGTTATCAACAGGCAATGGCTCTGGGATAGGGGTAGACAGGGATTGAGCAAAGAAAGAAATACGTCTTTCAGCTTCAGAGTTTCTTGGGAAAAACTCCGTTTCGAAGTTGTTATCATCCTGAGACACAAAAAAGGTTGGTGCTCTCAAGGTTCTCTTGCCCTCTATCTCTGAAGGCACTTGATGATATAGCAATTTCTGAACGTGATCAATAGCCAAAAGATGCTCTCTGTACATGGAAATAACGATAGCATTCCAGACTTGTGAGATAAGCACTTTAGGTTTGTACTTGATCTCCATATCGGTGGTAGCCAAAATTTTGGAGTAAATTCTCTTTGGTAATCTGGTAAAGATATTTCTCCATGGAGTCAAAATAGAAATACCCAACCAAAACGATTTGCCGACGGAAAAGATGGTGTTGACAATAATGTACCACAAGTAAGTATCCAAGAAGAAGAGGATAAAATCAGTGGCGATCATAAGACCCAACACAATCTTTGGTTGTTGCTTACACAACTTGGCACCCCACCAGTATTCACCAGTACATCTCATTGTCATGGTGGATAAGATTCTGATCGGATCTCTCAGCGACAGGATCAGGAAGAAATACGATTCAGCAAACTTAGCTGCAAAGACAGTGACCCAGACCAAATAGGACAACCACATGTCGATGCCAGTTAGTGGGGCAAACGAAGCAGTGAAAGTCTGTGATGCCACATAACGTCTCGTGGATTTCTTCATGTATGACGTAAACAATCCACCCAACGGCATGATAGAGAAAAATATCACGGTAGCAACTGCAACGAAGAACATCACTGCAGCCACTGCATGACCCGCTTTTGAGTAAACGGTTTCCTTTTCATAAGCAAACACGAAGATAATTGGACCCAGATTAATACCAAAGATAACACAAATTAAAGCAAAACGACGAGACAAATGTTGAGCACCAGCCCACTTTCTTGGAACAAAAGTCCATTCACAAATTGTAGCGAACATCTGAATTAAACTTGCCAAAGTACCACCCAGAGCGGCCGAGGCCCATCTGTAAGCGGGTACGGGCTGATTATCGACTAGTTGCTGGTAGTTGTGTGTGTACAAAGTAGGAGCGTTGTAAGCAGCGTACATCCAGTAGATGGAAGCATGGATGACCCATATACGGTTGAAGTTGGTAACCATGTGCAGCCATGAACGAGTTTCTTTGAAAGTCTTGAAAAAAACATCACTCCAGACAACGTCACCCAACCTCAAATACCTTTCTTCCACACCGAGATCGATCAACCTAGTGCTGTCCTCAAGGACTATCTTAGCGATACCTTCCGGATACCAAAAGAGTTGATTGACGTCATCGTAACCTATAACTTGGTTATGATCTCTTTCACGTTTAACGAAACGACCATCAACAATCTCGTAGACTTGGTCTCTTAGAAAACGGTACAAGGGAGTGATGATTCTATTCAGATAGTCACCCTCTGGCATTGGTTCAACTCTCTGCTGACACAGAGGCGAATCTAGATAATCCAAAGCGCACTTGTAGACGAAACACAAACACTCGGAGGTGAATCTGACCTGGTTGGCTTCACCCCAACACAATAGGTACAAGGCGACCTGGCGTACCTTTTCGATTGGAGACATTTGATTCATCTTGGCCTTCCATCTGAAGTCTGCCGCTTCCAAAGAGTTATCGCCCTCCAATTGGTTCAGAGTTGCCTCTGTATCCTCGGGATTGCTTTCTTCGATAGCCTTCTTGTTCTTCTTCTTTGCCTTTCTAGCCTTTCTAGACAGCTTTCCGAGAGACATGTTTCTGAAACCAACGGCGTCGTCCATATCCAACTGTGCTGCAAAGTACCACTTCTTGTAGTTGGCCGTGTCACCACCGATGTAGTCGGCATGCACAGACAAAAGAGCCTGCTCTGGGGACATTCTCGACGCACGCGAATCCAACAGAGTCATGAAATGGTCGAACATGTTTCTCATAGAGTCTCTCTGGAAACCGAATTTGTTGGTCAAATCGATGAACACATCTTCGATCCGCTCAATAGTCACTGGAGACTGGTTGTCAGCGGTCCAGGCAGGATATGGCTCGTTGGGCAAGGCCATAGCGATAGCTGCTGGGTCGTAGCCCTCACCCCCGTAGATCGGGGTCGAGGCACCCGATGAGCGGGGTTCCCCGTAGCTCATCTGGGAGGGTGTGTATTGGCCATTCCCAGCGTAAGAGTCGTAACCGGGCGTTCCTGGAGGCCCGTAACTGCTGAAATCGGAGAAATTCTCGGGTGCCTGGCCTGGTCCGCGAGGCTGGTTGTAGAACCCATCTGGACCGGCGCTGTAGTCCATGTGCTCCGGGTCGTATGGGTCACCACCCACTACCTGCTGCCCGTATGGGTCACCTGACACGTTTGGATCGTAGTATGCATCGTTGTGCCCATAGACTGGTTGACCATATTCATCATAAAGCGGCTCGTTTCCACCGTAACCGGCTTCGGCCTGGTCATCATAGGGCGGTTGATTACCGCTTGGATGGCCGTTGTAGGACATCTGTAAACTTTCTAGCGAATGTGGGAGGGAATCTTATATTCCAATTGATCAGAAATTGTAAAACACACTCACACGCACTATACCAGTTTTCCCTCTCCAAATACCAGTTGTATAGTATATAATACTAACACCCAACTGAAGAAGATTGGTTGAGTAGAGAGCCAAGAAATGGATGGGCTTATTAAGAAAGAAAGATAAAGTGAAAAGAGAGAGAGAGAAAGAAAGCGAGAGGAGGACGGTATAGGGAATGTTAATATTAAAAAGTGATTCCCAAAGAGATTCAGGTAGCCACCAAAAAACTTGAGTTCTGATCCGTTACAGGAGGCGTTACGGGATCAAGAAGAAACCACGATGCGAGGGAGATAGGCGAGGCGAGAAAAAATTGTGCGATGCAAAAAAGAAACGCGAAAAAGTGCAAGAACAAGAAACGCGACCCGACGCGTCGCAACTATTTTTAGCAGACGGCAGGCGACCAACCAGAGCCAAGCCAGGGCCAAGCCAGAGCCAAGCCACGATCGCAAAAAGCGGACGCGTCGCGAAAAGACGGTGACGCGTAAGGCGTAAGGCGTAAGCGCGCTTACGCGCTTACGCGTCCTTGTATTACTGTTTGAGGGAACGCAGAGCATTGATCGTTGCTGCACGATGGGATAGTCTCTTGTGGATCCCATGCGGATCTGTTCGCATAGCCAATTCGTGGCGTGGAAGACGTAGCTATCTACCGCAAGTCTGGTTGTGATCTTCGACTCCAGCACTGGATACAGGAGTTTGCCTATCAAGCACTCAAACTTCTTGTCTTTCGGTGTTAAGGGTTGTTGTAGTCTTGGGACTTTAGTCAGGCCAGTCGTGCCGATTATGCTTGCAATCGCCCAGTCGCTTTCCGACTGTTACCCAGCCAATCAGAAGAACGGTAAAGGGACGTGGTGTGAACACCCCGACACCACACTACATGGTCTAAGAGGGCGATAAGTGGTCTTAATCTTGCGAGTAACATTAGCCATCTCGTTTGCCATAATAAAAGCTGTATAAAAACGTGCTAAACAAAGTAGTCTATTTCTGGGCCTCGGAGTTGTATTGATCCCATTGCTCGTTCCAATACAGCCTGACGGGTGGGTGTGCCAGACCTAGTTTCGTGATCTTGGCAACTTCCTCATCGGTCAGGTCGAAACTGAACAGGTTCTGCGCGTCCTGCACTCTCTGAGGCTTCGAGCTGGTGGTCACTGGGAGGATATGGCGTCTCGTGACCCATCTGAGTAGAATCTGGGCTTCGGACTTTTTGTAATTGTTGGCCAACTGTGTCACGTAGTCGTAGAACTCGCCGCTCCCGTCTGCAGGCTTTCTTTGCAAGGGGCCCAGAGGAGAGTAGGCTTCGAGAAGAATGCCGTTATCCTGGGAGAATTTGACAATTCCTGGGGTCTGGTTTTGTAGGAAAGCATGGAACTCAATTTGGTTGACCTGCGGCTTGATCTTCGCAATCTTCAGGATCCTTTCGAGGTCTTGAACACGGAAGTTAGACACTCCGATGTTTTTGGCCTTACCGGCCTCGTATAGATACTCGAGGTCTCTCCACACTTCTTCCAGGGTGAAACCCGTCTTCTCCTTATCGACAAAAGGGCTGTGGATCAGGTAAAGGTCCACATAGTCCACGCCGATCTTTTTGATGCCCTGTTCGAACCGCTCGATAACGCCCTTCTTGTTCTCAGGGCTGGGACTGAACTTGTCTGTGATGAAGATCTCGTCCCTAGCTTTGGAGCTCTCGCGCAGGGCCTGCCCTAACTCGGGATACGTGTTATAACACTCCGCAGCATCTAAGTGGACGATACCTGGAAGAGTCAACGCATACTTGATCTGCTCCACTAGCTCTTTGGAAAAAGTACTCTCAGTTTCTTCTTTTTTGAACCATGCAGTGCCTGTGCCCACCACAGCAACTGCTGGGATTTTGTTACCGTTGTTGAGAGTGAAGAATTCTTGATGAAAAGCCATTATGCTGGTCAATGTGAATATATACCTTTGTCATTCCCTGTGAATTAAACTATTCAACCTTTTTATACTTTTAAAGATCACCCCCTGTGGCTCGCTGACTAACGGACTACGGACCACGGACTACGGACAACAAACATACATCTATAAAGCCTTATGCCCTAACCCCCTTAGCTCGTCCTCGTGGCGTTCGACAAACTCAACAATGTCTCGGACACACTCTTTGGGCTTTTCAGAGTTCACCCAGTGACCAGCGTCGATGTCTCTGACTTCAAAATTGGGGAAGAAGTTCCCGATATCGGCCAAGTATTCATCGGCCACGTAGTGCGATTTCAGGCCCCTAATGAACAACGAGGGACCGGAAAAGCGGTGGACCCATGGGTTGAACTCCCAATTGGACATGTTTCCCTTGACAATTGCATCGTTCAGAATCCCGAGCGGGATCCGCGACTTGAAACGCCATTTTCCCGTTTCTTGATCCTTGACTCTCTGTAAAACAGTTAGTAAAAACTGTCTGACAATGGGCTTCTCCTCCACCTCCTTCAGCGCTTCGTCTGCTTGTTGCACTGTCTGCATGCCCGGATCGTTTATTATCTGGAGTAACTTCTTGGTGTAGCGTGGGAAGGCGTTCATCGGCGGGGTCGCCACTGGCGCGTTGTCGATACTAACCAACATCGAGCACAACTCCGGTTTTCTCAAAACCACACTCATTGCCACCTTGGCACCCATAGAATGCCCTATAATGATTGGTTTTTTCGCTTCTGGATGGGTCATGATGTTTTCCTTGATGAAACGCTCCACATCGACGGCCATCGCTGCGTAATCGTGCCTTCCGATGTGTGGGGAGGAACCGTGGTTGCGCAAATCGGGCAAGTAGACATCCCGCTCCAAAAGCTCGTTCAGCTCGCGACCAATAGTCCTGTTGTTCATCTTGTTTCCGAACAGCCCATGTAGAATGATCAGTGAAGATTTCTCCGGGATAAACTGGCAAGTGTGGTCGTTGATCACATCAAATGCTAGTTTCACCGACGGAATTGAGTCCGAAAGCAGATCCTGGTTCAGAACCTCGGTAGATCCATATTTTCCCTGCGAAGTGGTTGTCCGGAAAGTATTGTTGTGGTGGTCGAACAAAGGTCCTGCTGCTACCTTTTTCGAAGAGGTGTCGGAAGAGTAAAGTTTCACCTGAACTGGACGCACATAGTTACGATGGAAAGTTGTAGAAAACCTGGTGGATCTTACTACCGGGACTGGTCTCTGCAAAAGTGTTCTGTTTAAGTTGTATTGAGATGCTGTCTTAATCCACGTCACCTCTCTTTTCATCAGAACCCTAAGTTGTTCTTAATCTTACAATCGATCCGCACTATAAGCGCACAGCTGATTGAGCTCTTATATAGTCCTGAATATCCACCCTGAGGTCTCGAATCCGAGCGGATAAGCTTGCAGCTTGAAATTCAAAAAAATGAGGGGTAGCTCTCTAAAAGAAAACAGAACTATAATATAGTGGATAAAGGAAAAACAACATGGTGATGAGAATAAATTAGATAAATATTGGACATAATCGTAGCAGTTAAATAGGTTTCAGTACATAATGAGGCGTGATAAAGAATGATTAATAAACCAGATAAGGTTACAAGCTAGTAGATAGCGTATTACGATATGCGGACGGAGGGAAAGAAGGAAGGGCTAGAGGTGGGGTTTACATAAAGATTACTCGTAATGCGTCTCGTTTCCTCTTCCCCCTTTGCTCACTCTTGTAGAGCTTCTGGGTGAGGCGCTGCACCTGGGCACATTGGTCAGATGCAAATGATGGCGTTTGTTCTGGGTAGTGATTGTCGTTTTTCTTGCCACTAAGGGCATTGTAGTAGCGCACAGAGGTTATCAGGGCATGATTGGTGTGCATGTGGAAAACTCGCTGTATTCTCCGTTTGAAACGGTGGCAGCTCTGCGTAACTTTGCTCTTGCTGCGTGTAGCCCACTTCTTAATTGCATCCCGCTTGCTCTGACCTCGATGATTTAGTTTTGTGGCGGGGCGCTGGATACTCTTGATGCTGATCGAGTCGACGTGGAAGTCTGTAGGCTCTTCGTTACTGGGAGTAGCATCGTAGTAGTCGTCAAAGACAGTTAGCCAGCCCGGGGTGTCGCTTCTTGCCTGGCTGGTGGGTTCGGGTTGGACGAATTGTAGGATCTCGCCGACAAAAAGCCTAGCGACTTCCCACTTGTCAAACATCAGATCTGCTTCGTCCTGGGTCCCATTGCGCATGATCTCATGCTCTTGCTGTATTTTGTAGTTGGTCATCATCTTTTGTGCCCACTGATGAAACATGGTTTTGGTAAGCGGCTCTGTTGGGTCCTTTGCAGTGATCCAGCGTTTAACGGTTTGCTCGAGACCAATCATTATGTCTCCAACGCCTGTGTCAACTGTACAGGTTAGAAGCAGTTCGAGAAAGTTAAGCACTGTGTGGTGGGAAAATGATTCGTATGCGTCCAGGTCTATAAGGATGTTCAGCATTTTTGAGAAACCTTTACTTGATTCGATAGCGAGAGTGATAAAAGACCTCCGAAAAAGCTCACTTTTTGAAATCATATTGCGCTCTTCTTTGCTGATTTTACGTCCCGGTATGGCCTCGATCTCGCAGTTCAGAGAACTGATCACAACTGGTGGGAAATAATTTAGCAAAGACCATCTACGAACTATCGTCTCTATCTCATGATCGCAAACCTTCCTTACCTCTAGCTTACTATACTGCCCGTCGAATCTGTCCAAGATTTGGAGCACTGTGTGCATATGGTCGATCGAGCTCGTCAAGCTTCGTAGCCATACATCGCGCATGATCTTGTTACAAAGCTGCACAAAAACTGTCACACTTTTATCCGAACTCTCAGTGCTCTCAAGCCGTGCGAATATCTGGTTCAATTGGACCACTTGTGTAATATAGGTAAGCGCCAGCTCCGAGAGAAAATTGGTTGTATTATGGGGAAAGCTTTCTGCCAGCAGAAGCGCAATCTGCGCGTTTAATTCATCTAGCGTCAATGAATAGTTGCCCTCGAACAAGGGTGGTGTGAACAGCTGAAAATCAGAATCACGATGGGCCCTATCAGATGCAATCGAATACTCCAGAACACTATCTGCGTCGGTGCTTAGCAACTGGGTCAATAGCCTGTTTTCGCCCTTTTCGCGACGATCACAAGTTTCAGGGAAGCTATAGTCAACCTGAGGGTCGCTCGATTTGTCTTGATTTTTTCTAAATCTCTGCCCCAATAATAAACCTTGGCTAGTATGTTCGACCACTTTGAACGTCCCCGGTAGAATAGAAATTTTGGAAAAATGGCTGAAATTAGAAGCGCCAGTTGCCGCACTATTAATGTCCTTTAACGTTAAAGTCATACTGCCCTTATAATAGGCTCTTTGTGCCCATCAGTGTTTAATCGTTAGTATTTCGATTTTATTATTTTTCCCGATGTCAGTCAGTGCCAGTGCTGACACTTGACAAAAATGAAAGGTTAAGAAGATACATGTATGTAGAAAACTGTTATTTTACTAGATTATACCTCTTAGTCGAATAGACCGAAACCCATGTCATCATCACTCTCATCCTCTTCCTCAGCTGGAGCTTCCTCAGCGGCTTCGGCGCCAGCAGAGGCAGTAGAGGCAGCGGCTGGGGCAGCAGAAGCGTACTTGTCTGGGTTCTCGATTCTGTCAACCAACTCCTCGATCTCTGGGTAGACGTAGTTGGAAGCGATAGCGACAGCCAACAAGTCCTTGTAGTTGTTGATCAAAGTGTGACCAACAGATGGCAAGGTTGGGTAACCGATAGCCAAGGAGATGGAAGCAATGGTGCTGACGGCAGACACGAAGTGGGAGACCAATTCCTCGTCAGTGATGTCCAAGATGGTGGCTGGGAAGACCTGGCCAGCGTCGTAGACTTGAACAATCTTCAAACCGTAGGTGAATGGAGAGATGTTCAACAAGTTCAACAAAGAGGCTTCGGATTGACCGACTCTGTTACCAGCCGCAACGACCTTGACGTCAGAGACAATTTCAATGGTACCTCTGGCAATCTTGGTTGGAACACCCAAAGCTTGGAAGAAAGAGGTCTTACCTGGTTCCATACCGGTGTTCATGGCGGTGACCCAGATGTCCTCTGGGGCGACAGCACCAGCTCTGGCTGGAGCAGCAACCTTGTTCTCAATAATGACGTCCTTGATGTCCTTCAAAGACTCGTTGGTGAACACGAAACCGACGTTACCCTTAACAAAAGGCAACAACTTTTCGTAGTCTGGCAACTCAGAGATGAAACCTCTGATGGCTCTTCTGACCATGGTGTTCTTACCCATCAAGATGACACCTCTGCCTCTCAAGGCCTTTCTGACTTGGTGCATTTGCTGGGAAGCGACATTGTCCACACCAACAACGAAGATGGACTTGTACTCTTCCAAGTACTCTCTTAGCTTAGCGAAGTATTCAGCTTTCTTTTCACGAACTCCTCCCATTTCAAACTATTATGCTGTCTGCAGGATGTTTAAAGGTATTCGCCGATCTTGAATATACAACTAATTCTACTAATATTGATGAACCCATCTATTTTGATAGTCACATCCTGGTTACTGGTTCCTCAGAGTTTGTCACCGCAGCATAGTGAGTCGCTTCCTCGAGCCTCCTCCAGAGTCCTTCCAGCTAAAGGCAATTACGCACATTTTTTGAAAATTTTTAAACATAATTAAATGTACAGATTTTTTTCACTTTTAACAGTCACACAAGATGCAGGCGATGAGCACTGTTGGTATGTGTGTCTTCACCAAGAGGGCAGTATAGGTATAGAGCTGAGAGCACTAGACTAGACATATGCGTAGTGATAACGAAAATACGTCTTGAGATGGAGATTGTCCCAAGAATTGAGTTCAACGGTGAAGATGCACAACTAAATCTTGCTGATCAAATCCAATGCATGCAATTTATACGTGATAGAGTGATCCCGGGTTGTATTGAGAATAGCCAGTCACTGGAGGACAGGGTGATCGTTTTCCGGAAAATTACAAAGAATGACAGCATTCAGCAGAGCTTAGAGAGGCTGGAATCAAGCGATTCAAGGTTTGTATGTTTGTACGCGTACGGACCGCATGTTCGTAAGCTACTAAGTGTTGTAGAACTACTGAAGAAAATCCTGTCCAAAAAAATGAATGAAAACGGACAGCCAAGACAGTGGAATAAACTCAGTTGCTTTATGTCAGTGCAATTGGGCCGTAACGAGCTTTTGGAAAAACGCACAAGAGTGCCAATTCTTATATCGGTTATCGAAAAATCACCGGAAGCCAGTGAGACAAAGTTCGAGCTGGGTCTGAAAGGTTTTACACTGCAATGACTACATAGACTGTAAGTGTGTTCTGCAAAAGTTTCCACAAGTTCGGAAATACTGTTCCGAGCTATCTGTGCATCATTTTCCTGCATGTTAAGTTGCAGCGGAACTTATGACGGAAGCGATACGGCAACGTGAGATATATATTGCACCATGGACCTCAGACTGGCTCAATTGAGGTCTGTAGCATCGAGGGCCAAGGGCCATGGAAGTTGAGAGCGTTGTAAGTTCGATACTTGGAAAGCAGACAACCTTGCCGTTGCTGTGCTTCGTCTTGGGCTTGATCTTGCAGGATTTCATATCGGGTGACAAAAAGGTAACCGCACCAACATCGGTCGATGAGCCACAACTGGAAGGCCTGAAGAGTGAACCAATGGCTCCGGCCTGGAAATCCAGTAATATGGCCGAGAACGTGGTCCCAATCGAACAGGAAGAAAACTACAGACCTTGGGACCAGACCGATCCATATCCGTACAAGCCTTTTAAGCCCGGCGAACACCGACTGACAATGGGTGTTACTCCTATCTCGGTCACTCACTGGATAGTACTGGAAAACGCTTACAAGAGCAGGATCGAGAAGAAGTGGGAGATTATCAAGAGTGAATACAAGGATGTCGTTTATCATCCAGACCCAATGATGATCAACCAAGATACACAGGGCTCTAATGTCGATGGGGAATCACTTGATGCTCGGATTGCACTGAGTGCAGAAGACCTGGAACAGGCCGATCGGGGTTTATGCGAGACTTACAAAAATCTGGTCAGTTACATGCTCTGTAGATTTCCCCAGTACTTCACGGTTATCGCCGAGCCAAGTGACCAGTTCCCGGGCGTGGTATACAGTTCCATCATGCAGGAGTACCACCCTATCGACCCTACTCTATACTTGCAACTGGGTGCAAAAGATCCACAGGGTTACATGTACAAGTGCTACGAAACAGACATAATTCCCGAGGAGTTGACCAAGAGGCGGCCTGGCGAGCTTGAGGACGAGGTAGGGTTCCTGACGATCATATCCTGTGAAAAGACACGGCGTGCGCACGAACTGATTCTCTCAATGACTCGGATCGCCGAGGAAGACCTGTTGCTCCTTTCCAAGACTGCGTCCCAGCAGTTCAACGGCGAGTACGTTCTCTTCTCCGGGATCTTTGCCTTTGCAGCAGGCTTTAATCCTCGCAATCGATTCTTGAAGCCTCTGACGCTGATCCACGGCCCAGTCCCTGAGTACAAGAGAGACTTGAAGAACCAAATGAACAAGTTTTTCGACACTTTCAAATCTGGAAAGCTGGTCAAGAGAGTCAATTACACCTTCCAGAACCACAACCAGCTGTTCGTCCAAAGCAAATTCACAGACTCCCGTGCCAGAACGCTGGAAGAGCTGCACAACGGGAAGGATCTCCATTACAGATCAGAAAGACAAACTTTGATAAAATTCGACACCCAAGATAAAAACCAATCAGGCTGCATGGTGTTTGGCGTGAAGACCTACTTGTGGAATTTCAAAGACCAGTTCCTGGTTAACAACTTTTACAAGCAACCAAGTGTTCTCGAAGACCTCGAAAACGCCATCACAGAAATGAACGGTGTTCTAGGCGACTACAAGGGCAGAACCGAGTGGGGAGCTCCCTTGCTCGAGATCCTGCATGCCAACAAGAAAAAGGTCACTGTTAACTGAAAGCTTCTTTTGTATAGATGTATCACTGAACAAGGAATAAAGCATGTAATTAGCACAAACTTAGGTTCTTTGCGGAGTCGCGCTCCAATCCAGTGAATCACCGTCTGTTTTATTTCCTGACGGTAACTGCATTCAATCTAGGCCTCGCTTTGAATCCTTAGACCACAAGGCATTAGCCAAAGTCTAGGGATCTTCGAAGAGGCCAATTTGGTAAGTCCGTAAAACACAAGAAACTGAAGCGCTATCTGGCACATCAGATCTTGCACTTAGCGGCTCTTGCAAGACTCAATGGGTCGACTATACAGGTTTGACCCATTTCTTATACTTGTAGTGGTAGTTAAAGTTGATGAATTTTTCAAATCTTGAACATTTTTCAAAGGACTAAGCTAGCCCATAATCATCAGAAACGGACTTAAAGGGGAACCTTTTAGTAGGGCTCATAGTAGAACTATTGGCCATACTGGAGGCATATAGCTACGAATCGAGAGTAGTTGAATATGGCTGGTCCTCCCCCTCCACCTCCTCCACCTCCTCCCACTGGAGCAAGCGCTACAAGCGCTCCAAAACCTGCGGCATCTGTGATGCAAGGCCGTGATGCACTGCTAGGTGATATAAGAAAAGGTGCCAAACTGAAAAAAGCCCAGACGAATGATAGAAGTGCTCCCGTATTAGGCGGCGGTGGCGCTGTCGGCTCAGGCTCAAATGGAAACTCGTTCAGCGCCCCTAGTATACCGGAATCGACCAACTCGGCTCCTCCTGTACCGGGTATGGGCGCACCACAGCTCGGTGATATACTGGCTGGGGGTTTTCCGAAGCTGAAATCTGTGAGTAAGAGTTCAGGCTCATCTGGCATGAAAAAAGTTCCTTCTACCTATTCTTCCGATAGCAGACCGCCGCTTCCCGGTGCAGGAGCTCCCCAAATACCAAGCGCTCCAAAGTCAAGTGCTCCTCCTATCCCAGGAAGCGCACCACCCATACCAGGAAGTGCACCACCCATTCCGGGTGTGGCTCCCTCGATTCCTACCTCGCAAGCGCCGTCGATTCCTAATGCCAGGCCTAAAAGAAGATCACACGCCAAGAAAAGTTCCGTTTCGAACGTAAGTTTTGGGGAAAGTGCAGTACCCTCCACACCGCCCCCGGCAGCTCCTTCTGTGCCTCCTACAGCTCCTCCCTTGCCAACTTCACAGGCGCCTCCTGCTCCCCCAGCTCCCCCAGCTCCCCCAGCTCCCCCTGCCCCTCCAGCACCTTCAGCGACTTCAGCACCACCGGCCCCACCGGCCCCACCGGCTCACCCAACACGCTCGACTCAAGTTAAAGCGGAGGCAAGTGAAGGAGGGGAACGCTCAGCAACTCAGCCGCCCTCTGGTCTTCCTTTCTTAGCTGAGATCAATGCCAGGAGGTCGGATTCTGGGTCGGTGACAAGTTCAAGCCCAGCAAAAGCGCCTTCTTTACCTGCGTCGGCACCACCATTGCCATCCAATGGTCCTCCAATTAGTTCCCAGACTCTGCCATTACCGCCACAAGCACTACCGTTGCCTTCAGCTGCACCACCACTACCTTCACAGAACCTTTCTCAAGCTTTGAAAGTCCCTTCGTTACCGTCAAAGGCGCCACCTTTACCTTCAGGTGCTCCATCACTACCATCACAGGCTCCACCACTACCAAAACAGGCTCCGCCTTTACCGGCACAGGCCCCACTTCTGCCCACTCAGCGGCCTCCAACCTCTGTTTCGGCCCCTCCACCTGCTCCTCCTGCTCCTCCTGCTTTTGCTTCCACTAAATCGTCTGCACCGTCTGCACCATCTGCTCCTCCTGCTCCTCCTGCTCCTCCCGCTCCTCCTGCTCCTCCTACTCTAGCGGCTCCTCCTGCTCCTCCTGCTCCTCCTGCTCCTCCTACTCTAGCGGCTCCTCCTGCTCCTCCTGCTTTCTCATCGGGAAAGACATCTGCTCCACCTGCACCCCCTCCACCACAGATCGCGCCCACTAGCACTCCATCTAGTAGTTCGGGTCAAAAACCTCCCGCACCTGGTGGACCTCTGCCATTCCTAAGCGAAATTCAAAAGAAGCGTGATGACAGATACGTTGTTGGTGGAGGTACTGGGTATAGTACGGCACAGGAGCAGCCTGACGCAGCGGCATCCACTCCTAGTCCTATGCCGCCTCGCGAGGATAAATCTATGGGTCAGATGTCATTTTTGGGCGAAATCGAATCGAGGCTCAAACCTCAGCATAACCCTGTGAAAACGTCACATACACCGCAAGCCCCTCCACCACCAATAAGTGCACCGCCCTTACCCAAGATATCTGCTCCCGAGGTGTCGGCTCCTGCTATGGCCCCACCCGCTCCATCTTCGGTACCCTCAATGCAAGGAAGCTCGTTCCTCGATGAAATTCAATCCGCTCTACATCATCCTTCTGATCAAGAGAGTTCATTTACACCAATACCTCCAGCAGCACCTTCTGCACCACCACTACCTTCTGTGGCACCACCTTCCACATACTCTGTCAAGGCACCTAGTGCACCTCCGCCACCGCCTATCGCATCGGCTCCAGCTCCAATGGCATCGGTTCAGAACGACTCGCCATCTACACATGAACCTCCAATCGTTACCAAGGCTCCTCCACCACCGCCAACGGCACAGCCATCAACTAGTACCAAACAAAGATTGTTTTCTTCTGGTGCTTCATCTTTAAGAGCCACAACTAATGAGAATGAGAGCGCTAATTCAGGGACTCAGCAACTTACTATCAACGGTTCCAGTTCCACATCTGGTGTCAAGATCAATTCTGGCAAAGTTGTCGTTGATGATTCGCGCTTCAGTTGGACAAACGCGTCCCAGATACCGAAGCCACGTCCTTATCAAAACAACACTAAGCTTTACCCTAGTGGGAAGGGCTCTAGTGTCCCGCTTGACTTATCTTTGTTCGCATAATACTTGAAATGCATAATGATCCCACGTATCTTTTATGTAACTATTTACAGTTGAAGGATCGAAATCTATCTAATCGATTATTCATCCCAGCCATCTTTCCATCTTTTAGCCCAGAAATTGCAGTCAAACTGTTCCTTGTTGAGCTTGGCATTAACATCATTGTGTGCTTCACACATCCACCGTCCAAGCTCTTCTCGGGAGTCCACTTTAGGTGCATGCTTGGCGATGAACTTCTCAAAGTCTGAAGCGCACCAAGAACATGGATAGACGTGCGAGAATAGTGTCAAAAATTGCTTCATCTCCGCCTTGTTCTGCTCAGTGGGCTTCACAGGGTACCTCGCTGTGATGCTATGTAGCAGATTCCAAGACGAGCGTCCTAGCTTCTCTACATCTGGTGGATCAAGCTTGGTGTAACTCTTCGAGCCGGGGATCTTCCCTGGTGCGGAAACATCATTCTGTTGTCTTTGAACTGCAGGGTCCTGGGTCTTTAGCTTCTCAGAAATCTTACCTGTGGCATACCTGAAATCTAGGAGGGTATTACAGGAGCGACATCTGGTCGAAGTGATTGAATATGGTCAGTCTTTTGTTCGTCAGCGAAGTAAAATCAACAGTTTGTAAGCACACTGGATACATACGGCTTTCCGTCCTCATCATAGATAATTTTCCTTCCATTCAGACCTTCTTGTGGGGCCTTATTCGACATCTCAGGCTAGTTTTTAATTGTACTTGGCTTGCACTTGTAAGATTCGAGCTAACAATCTTTAGTCATCTTCGCGAAGCGATCCATTATTTGACCAGGTTACTATTTACAACTGATAAAATACTTAACTCCTCATCTAAAATTCACTAATCCAAGGACATTGACTGCAAAGGCTGACCAGCATCCAGTTTCAATTGACCCGCAAAGTCAGACGTCCTTAGAGGCCTCATCTTCAAAGAAAATTCTTCGACATCTTCAGAAGCTTTCTGAGCCATGTATTCCCTCTTCAATTTTATGTACTCTTTTGCAGCATTCAAAGCAGCCTCTCTGCATAATTCCTTGAGATCTGATCCCGATAGACCATTAGTGTGAGCCGCTATTGTCTCGATATCGAATGACTCTTTATCGGTCTCTGTGTCCTTAAGCAAGACCTTTAGAATCTTAAGGCGCTCCTCTTTACCAGGTAACGAGATGAGAAACCTCTTGGGTAACCTTCTCAAAAACGCACTGTCTATGTCTGAGATACGATTAGTGGCACCAACAATCATGACACGCCCACTGGTCAGCAGCCCATCCCACAAGGTCATGAACTCGGCTTTTAACATAGCTGTCACTTCATGGTCGGTTGATGCTCGCTCTCTTAGAAACGAGTCGATCTCATCAATGAAGATCATACAGGGTTGAATTTTCCTTGCCAGCGAAAACATAGCGTCAACAATCTTGTTCGACTCACCATACCACTTATCCATGATGGATGACATCCTGATGGAGATGAAATTGGCGCCACTTTCATGCGCCAGGGCTTTCGCTAGCATTGTTTTCCCACACCCCGGAGGTCCATATAATAGAACACCACTTGGAGCTTGCAAAAGCGGGTTGTTTTCGTAAACCTCAGGCATCATTAGCGGAAACACAACACTCTCATGAAGATCAGCTATGATAGGATCCAACCCGCCGATGTCCTCGAATGTCACAGCAAGCTCAACTGGAGTCACAACTGAAGAAAGGACACTTTTTTCATAGGAATTCAGCTCTACTTCGGCTAGCTTGGGATTTTTCTCTATTAGTCTTTGCCACTGAGAAAGCTGTCTAGTCTTGGATTCTTTTGATCTCCCAGACAAGGGTCCAGCTTCCACGTCATTTAGAAGTCTGCTCACAAGGTAGTATAACGATATACCGGTCCCTATTAGAACTGATAGATCCGCAACAGTTTTTAAATCAAATTTGCGAGACATTCGGGTTGTTAGAGATCTGATATGGATGCTCTTTGGGTAGTTAATAGTCCACAGACTTTGTTGGTGAACTTTTATAAGAAGCGATTAAGATTTACTATGAAAAAATTTTGGCGATGAGATGATATGGCCTTGACTTTCAGACAGCTCAACCATTAGATTGAGTAACTTTTATAATCCATTAGCCTGGTGATTGGTTTCGAGTATGACCAGTAAACATGGTATAAGAATTCCAGGGTTGTTGCTCGATGAGCTAAAGAACCATGACTATAGTACGGACGAAAGATTTAATCGACCTATCAAGGCCAAAGGTAAGAAACGTAATGCCAAGGGACAGCTAGGTAGGAAAGAACGGAGAAAGCAGCAGAGACTAGAGAAGAAACAGACGAATAAGAGTGAGAGTCTGGGGACTGAAGGACGATCGCAGAAGAAGGAAGTAGTAAAGTCCAAGCCCAGTAAGCATCAGGCCAAGAACAATAAGAAGTCGACTTCAAAAGGCAAACAGGCTAAGTCTGAGCTTCCCTTCTCGTCTGATGATGAGCTTTCTTCTGGGGATTTCGAGGAGTTCGATGAGGATGATCTGGATGAGGAAGATTGGAAGCAGCTGCGTGAGCTCGAAGACGAAGCAGATAGCGAAAGTGATGATATTGGGGAGGATATTGGGGAGGATGATGAAGTTGAAGATGAAAGTGAAGACGAAGACCCGAGTGGAGATGAATTGGCCAAGGATGAACGCAGCGGTAACGAGATGTCTGTTGCGGAAACCATCGCTGCACTTAAAGCTGCCAAGCAGAGAAAACAGAGCATACCAGTGGATAGTAAGCACGATAGCGAGGAAGATGGAGAGCTTGAAGAGGATTTAGACGACAGTCATGAAAATGGTGAGATGTCGGTCGAAGAGACGATGGCTCAACTCAAGGCTATGAAGGAGAAGAAGGATAGAAAGAACAAAAAAGCCAATAAAAAAGCAAAGGAGGTCGCAAACACTGGGGATGATATGAGCGTGGAAGAGACGATGGCAGCATTGAAGGCTAAGAAAGAACTCTCACTACCGAACGAGAAGAAGAATAGAAAAAAGAGTAAAACCGAAGATAGAGAAATTGATTATCCAATGGCTCCCTCTGACCATGCAGCTGCTGAAAAGGACGAGATGGAAATGCAGTACTATGCAAAGAAGCTTGGTCTGAAAGGAAAATCCAAGAAAATACATGCCAAGGACGAGTTTGACGCCATAGGAGGTCTCCTTGAGGGCTTAGACTATTTCGACAACTATGGTGGCGAAGATGAGGATTACGGTGATCTTGCTTATGATAAACACGAGGGAAAGGAATTTCCTGATGAAGAGGCTGATGAGGAGGTTGATGAAGAAGCCAACGCTTTTGGATCGGATGACGAACTATCGTCGGGCGATTTTGACGAGTTTGACGAGGATGATTTAGACGAAGAGGAGTGGCAGCAGCTTCGGGAACTTGAAGACGATGATGAAAGTGAAGTGGAATCCGCCAAGGGATCTAAGGCAAAGAAAAAAAGAGTAAAAGAAAACCCACTGGTTGCACCGGTAGAGCCAGGGTCCGAAAGCTACGTACCGCCATCCCTCAGGAAGAAGCTTATGGAAACCGACGGAGAATCGGCTATCGAACTAGAGATCAAAAGGAATGTCAAGTCTTCGCTCAACAAATTGTCTGATTCGAATCTTAATGTAATCATCAGCTCTCTGAATGAACTTTACACTAAACACGCTCGACAGGTTGTGACTAAAGTAATCATCGATCAAGTTATCGACATTGTTGCTCAAAGAAATAAACTGCTCGATAGCTTTATTCTCAACTACTCCGCAATTTTGTACTCCCTTTGGAGATTGAGAGGTACAGAATCAGGTGCATTATTCATACAAACAATTGTCGAGCAATTCCTTCACTATTTTGAAGCGCAAATCTCTCAGCTAAAGGAGAAGAGCAATCATGAGACACCCTCGGTCCTTCTTTCCAAAGAGCCAGCGAACTTGCTGAGTTTGTTAGCTTACTGTTATAATTTTGGTCTTATTTCGAGCAGATTAATCTATGATTTGATTCGTCTGCTGGTTGCGTCTCCAAATGAATTGACTACAGAGTTACTACTCAGAACAATCTCTATATCCGGTTCACTTATCCGTGGAGATGACCCGTCTGCTTTGAAGGATATCATTTCAGTGTTGTTGACTAATATCAAGTCTTTCGAGAAACAACCACCTCGAATGAAGTTCTTGCTGGACACGGTCACAGACCTCAAAAATAATAGATTAAAACCATCAATGGTCGCTGCATCTCATCAAAATCTAAAGAAATCGCTGAATTCAATTTTGAACGTAAGTTCGACCTCAAGTGAGTCGCTGTTAGTGTCACTTGATGACATCAAGAACATTGACACTAAGGGCAAGTGGTGGTTGATCGGTGCATCATGGAGAGGCAATATGGATAGTGCCTTCGAGGAAGCGCAAGAAGGGGGCTCGAAAGGCACAAATACTACGGAAATTCGTGTGCATATTGACGACGATCTATTGGGGGATATGCCGGACTGGTCAGAAATTGCCAGGCGGCAGCGTATGAATACAGATGTACGTCGTGCTATTTTCATAAGCATCATGTCAGCACAGGACTACATGGACGCATTCACTAAAATTGAAAAGCTGAACTTGAAGAAGAAACAGGTGGTCGAAATTCCGAAAATTTTATTGCATTGTCTTTCTCAGGATGGGAACGGTAATGGGTATAATCCATACTACGCGGCACTTGCTAATAAACTATGCGAGAATCATCATTCTTTGGTGAAGTCATTTCAATTCCTATTCTGGGAAACTTTGAAGGATTTTGAGGAAGACGGTCTAGGAGATCGGAATCTTCAAGACGATGACCTCGATGAGGATACGAGATTGAGAAACGTGGCCAACCAAGGCAAATTCTTTGGGTCATTGATTGCAGAGGGTACACTTAAGTTGGATGCGTTCAAGCATGTGTCTTTAATAAGCGGTTTAACATCAGATGGGGTTCAGTTCACGGAACTCCTACTTTTCCAGATGCTATTGAGCGTTGCCAGAAGGTCAGAGACCAAAACGAAGCTCGCAGATGGCAAGAAAGATATTATTTACCGCACAGACATCATTCAAAATAAACTGATGGATGGCATCAAGGCGGAGAATAAATCTTCCATCTTGAAAGGACTACAATACTTCATGAAAAAGCATTTTAAGTACAAGAGCTACATTGCTACGCGTCCTGGTGAGAAAGGCTATGAGAGAGATTCTAGAAGGTTGATTTGGGCCGTTTCCAAATTCAAAGAGCTCATTGATGCAGAGCTTGAAGGTACTGATTATTAGCTCAATCTATATATTACTTTTATTGCATATTTCACATGTCCTTTTTCACATCTTCAATGGCCTTCACGAACTGGCGGCCATCCGCCTTCTGCTTGAATTTCACCACGTATGTGACCAGCTTGTTATCAGCTTCTATCGTGGGTATCTTGACCAGGTTTTCGTTTTCTGCAGTCAGAGGAGAGTAGGAGAAATCCTTGACTACCCTGGTATTAAGTAAAATGTTACCCATTCCATCAGACCTGCAAAGAAATCTAACCTTGGACTTATCTTCGTTGCTTTGCAACAATTTCATTTCACCAACACCTCTTGAATCATATGCCTTTGTCTCACTGTTAAAAATCATTAGTTTAGACCTCTGAGTGAATAGTGGATTTTCTCCCTCCTCGCCATTCTGTAAGTCCATAGGCTTAGAATCTTCGAGCTTCACATCCTCTTTTTGTTCCTCACTAGCCGGTTCTGGGGCAGTCGTTTTGTTATCATTGGCAGATTCTAGGGCTGCAGGTGCTTGTTCTACTGGCTTTTGGCCGAATGGTAGAGAGAATTTGAAACCGTTCGAGGGTTTCGAAGATTCGCTAGTATTGTTATCGTTTGCGGTTGGCTTGCCAAAGGTAAAAGAAGGGGCAGTAGAGGAGTTTGAAGAGCCAAAGGTGAATGCCGGCATAACATCCTTCTTTGGCTCCTCCTTCTTGCCACTGCTGCCGAATGAAAACGAGGGAACGGATGACTTCTCAGCCTTATCGTCTTTATTTTCCTTACCGGCGCCAAACTTGAATGAAAATGATGGTTTGCTAGCCCCATTTTCAGCACTGTTATCTTTGGAGGCAGAGTTAAAACTGAAATCAAACTTGGGTTTATCTTTCTTCTCCTCTTGTGGTTTTTCGAAAGTGAAGCTAGGCTTTCCACTGGCGTTCGAGGTAGATGCGCCAAAAGTGAAAGCTGGCTTTTCCTGAGTTTTTTCGGCATCAGAGCCGTTTCCGAAGGTAAAGGCAGGTTTTACGTCTGGCTTGCTTGCATTTGATTGTTCTTCTTTTGGCTTGCTTGCGTTTGGTTGTTCTTCTTTTTGCTCAGTTGCCTTTGGCAACTTGAATACGTCACTTTTGACAGAACCTGAGAACGTGAACTGTGGACCTTTAATTTCAACAGCATCGCTATCACTGTCACTATCGTCTTTCTTCTCCTGCTTTTTGGGACCGAACGAGAAAACAGAGTCGGAGGTTGGAGGCTTTGTGCTTATGGTGAACTTGGGTCCTTGTATCTTAACCTCATCCTCGTCCGAAGAAGATACTTCCGGTTCCTCTTCCTTCTTTTCAACTGGCTTTAATTTGATGTCAGAAGTGGATGGTGCTGATGCCTGTGGTTCCGCAGCGATGATAGACTGTATGTAGGTCTTGTACTTTTCGAAAACGGGGGAAAGGTCTGCACAGGGATCTTGGTCGACAAACGAAACAATCTTATCCTTAAATTGTAAGTTGAGCGCTTTCAGCTTTGCATTTTTGTCACCATCATTAGAGCTGCTTGAGCCTTTAAGGAACCCAAAGGCGTTTGTTGGAGCGTTTGACGCAGTCAGTGGGGCTTCGGGCTTATTGCTAAAAGTAGCAGCCATTTTTCTCTTGGGCATCGCAATCTTACGCTTGCTCATGACAGCAGCCGAAGCTACATTGTGTCCCGAATTCTCTTCGTCAGAATCGGATAGATTCTCACTATGCGACTCGCGTGTGATTTGAGAGTCTGCGAATCTTTTTGCCATTGCAATATGACCAGTTTGGAATTTGAATTAAAGCTCACCGACCTGGACCTTGAGCGATGAGCAATAGTGAATTCAAAGATGTAACTCTTGGTCCGCTATGGTGCAAGGCCGCTTGATTGAAATATCATTTAATACGAACACGGCGACTCCCAGTACTGAAGAGCTAGCGGAAGCGGCCGAGGTAGAGGCCATTATTAGCACCATTGGGCGATTGTTTGTTTTCATGAGTAATTTATGTTGAGATGTAAAAATTTTACTCCGATGCGGGGAGTCGAACCCCGGTCTCCACGGTGAAAGCGTGGTGTGATAGCCGTTACACTACATCGGATCTTTTTTGTTATTCCAAAATAAGGAATAATTGCGGTATACCAAGCCTTGATCATCACTTCCTGCCGTAGTCATCGGCGGTTAGGAGCTCGAGATCCTAGAAGTCTTGTGCACGTCTTATTTACAATAGTAAAATTTAAACTGATTGTCTTTGTATGAGGTACTTCTACCTTAATCGTTCTCTCTCGTTCTTTATTGTTCGCAACTCCTTCTGGTGTTTTGCGCCGCGTCCTCTTTGGACAATTGACCCTGACTTTTAGGGCCTCAGCTCTGCTATTCGACCCATTTTTTCCCTCCCTGTACACAAGTTCGCTTCCACATTCGTGTGCCCTGTAACTCTCATCCAAGCTACTGACACAAACTTGACATATAAGTACAATGCAAAAGGATCTCTAGCTTGCGGTCTACAGTACCCTTCATAGTATAGTGCTTGCACAGGCTTCAAGATGTCAAAGTTTCTAGTTTACATTATCTAGCCCACTACGGAATCGACAGATCAACTAAAAAGCAGCTATCACACACTCTGTCCTGTCTGTTCTCTTGTTGTTCTTAGTCGAGACACAGTTGAACCTGACGCTTCCGTACAGAGAGTCTGAATTTCACCTTACCTGTCTTGTGTGACTATTCTTCATTTTAAAACCCAGACAGCTTCATATACGTCCTTACATCCTCGTATTTTTTAGCCTTTTTTTGCGTCGCCTTTTTGTTTTATCTGTCTGGCGGCGGTGACAAACGGACGCAACAACGCTCGCTTTGCACGCAGTGTCTGGTAAGCAACTAGGTAGTATTTATCACTGGTAACAGTCAACCGGTAGTTCAAGCTGAATTATTAATTAAGAGACGTAAGCGAGTTTGTTAAGGGTATGTGGGAGTGTATTGTTGTTGAAGTTTCTGTTTGAGCTACCAAGTTGTGGAATTAAAGAAGTTGAGGAAACCAGGACCGATCAGGACTAGGGGTGTAGCCTGGGTGTAGCCGGATAACATCAACCAATTTAAACCGTTGTTTTCGTCATACTAACTTTGTTATTAAAGAATAAATCATGCCTCCAAAGCAACAGTTGTCCAAAGCTGCTAAAGCTGCTGCCGCTCTTGCCGGTGGTAAGAAGTCCAAGAAGAAGTGGTCTAAGAAGTCCCACAAGGACAAGGCTCAACACGCTGTCATCCTTGACCAAGAGAAGTACGACAGAATCTTGAAGGAGGTCCCAACTTACAGATACGTTTCTGTTTCCGTTCTAGTCGACAGATTGAAGATCGGTGGTTCCATGGCCAGAGTTGCTTTGAGAGACTTGGAGGGTAAGGGTATCATCAAGCCTGTCTCCAAGCACTCCAAGCAAGCCATCTACACCAGAGCAGCTGCTTCTGAATAGATAATTTCAGGTTAATGTATATTTTCTCTACGTATCCGCAAGTGATTGCACAGTTTCACAGAACACATTTGCCGTAAATGGCTATTCTAGCTGTTGTAAGCCCTAGCTGGTCGGTGTGAAGCTCATCGGATGATTTGATTACCCTCCTCTTCGTTGTTCATCTGTTGAAAAGTTTTATATAAAAGGCCTAGTTGTCTTCCTCTAGAACATACCCACTGAAGACTTTCTTTTGATTAAAAGGCCCATAAGCGTTCAGTTGAGTGATGGTAATTGCAGGCCAGGCGGCCGTGATTCTCTATTACTTGAGTTAGGACGCTTTGATCCGGGAGGAAAAACTAGGTTGAACAATATGATTATAAAAACTATGACGATCTTTGATCGTCGCTTCACTGAGGATGTATATGCAGGACATATTGTTAATTAGGAATTCTTCGTTTATGATCGTTTCAACTTTGTTGGTTTCCTCCCTCTCGCTCTGTGAAGTTCATGAGTTCATGATGCAATGTTGATAATGAATCCCACACCGTTCTGTTTACTTGATGAATAGACTACCACAATTGTCTTTACTATCCGGCGATGATTCCCAGGAATATGTGCCATGGATTAATATCATGCATCACCATCTGATATATGCCTTTACGGTTTATCAACTTTGTCGTTTGTCACAGACGAGCCCAACTCTACTCTTGTTCAACTACTATTATGATGATAAAAATTCAATTCAGTTCTGCTTCTGAACCAAGAAGGAAGAAAACTCAATTTACCAAAAGCTTACTATTATCTGATACTAACAGTAGTTACTTACGCAGTCTTCTTGAGAGCTAATTTCCTCTTTTCGTGGTCCTGTATTTTCACGTAAATGAACTTCTTGACCAGTTCCCACTGGTCGTGGTACTTAGGTGGGACCTTCTTGTCCAGTTTAGTCAACAACCTCAGGACGGTGACTTGCATGTATGGTGAGAAATTAATTCTTAGCCAATAGATCCCGAGGTACACAACCAGCACTACACCCGACGACCCGCTCTTGAACAAGAGGGTCTCCAGCGTCAACGACACAATCACCAGGATCTCGGACATCGCTAGGACCTTCAAAACTGGTTCGTTCTTCTTGGTGGCCTCTTCCCGGTTCTTCATTCCCTCGACTTCCCCCTTCCAGTTCGTCAAATGCACATAACTTAGGAGCATCAAGGGCAAAAGCTTGAAAGGTGATGAGCCGGTCAAGAACCAAAACACAGCGATCAACAGGTATTGGAAATTCTCAGCGCTCAACATTTCGTACCACTGTGGATGTAACCCCTGCGCACTCTGATAGCTAGTAACGCCCAGTGACATAAAACTGCCCACGATGGCCAATCGGTACATCAATTGAGGAGTCCATCTAAGAATGCTATGGTACCATCTGCGGCCACCAACAAAGCTGTAAGACCTATTCAACCGCAAAAAAAGCCATTTCCACGAACGGTACTTGTAAAAGATCAGACATTGTGATAGGTAGGTAACCGCGAAGATTAGTCCAAATGCTAGTGTTATGGCATGACCTGCCAACCAAACATATTGTTGAATTTGGAGCGGACTCAGGAACTTCTTGGTAGGTTTTTTCCTGATAATTTTGATCTTATGAGTCATGTTGTCTTCCAGATGGATCTGGTGAAAGCTTGAAGTGGTTGTCAGGACACTTTTAGTTGTTCACTGCCCCTGTTTTTCTTGATTTTTTCACCTTCTATGCGCACAGAGAACTTTGACAAAGTTCTGCTCATCGAAGAGATGAGCTTGACATATTTATTGAGAACTGACCAGAGGGATGGCTAAATCACGATTTGAGTATGTCAGGCAGTTTGAAAATTCTGATATACTGCTTGCTGAATGTTATGTTGTCGTGAGAATCGATGGTAAGAAGTTCCATAGCTTCTCGAAGCACTACGAATTTGAAAAACCAAATGATATGGGGGCATTGAAGCTGATGAATGCTGCAGCCAAGAATGTTGTTTTGCACTATAAAAATGACATTATACTGGCTTATGGTGAAAGCGATGAGTATTCTTTTATTCTGAGGAAAGACACAACGCTGTATAATAGACGTCGAGAAAAAATAGCGTCGCTATTTGTCTCTCTGTTCACTTCCAACTACGTTGCACTGTGGCCGAAGTTCTTTACGAAGGAATTGGACTGGAAGCACCTACCGTTTTTCGATTCAAGGTGTGTGCTGTATCCCAACCTGCGGACGGTAAAGGACTACTTAAGCTGGAGGTTTGTTGATACCCACATCAACAACTTGTATAACACAGTGTTCTGGAAATTGATCCAGGTGTGCGGGATGACCCCGCAGCAGGCTGAGAACCATCTAAGTGGGACTGTGAGTAGCGAGAAGCAGGAAATCCTGTATGGCGAGTGCGGTGTGAACTACAACAACGAGCCTGAGATATTCAAGAAGGGGACCATGATCAGCCGTAAAGGTGAATTTTTTCACATTGATGTACTGAAGGCGATAGACGAGTTATTCGATGGATATTAATTAGGTAAATGAAATAAATCAACTTGGGATATAAAGACTCAGGTAACCAAGTCTGTGAGAGACAGTTGATTAATGGATGAGATCTGATTTCTGTGAGTGATTGCCAAAAATCTCCGCGACGGGGAATTGAACCCCGATCTGGCACGCGACAAGCGCCCATTCTAACCATTAAACTATCGCGGATGTAAACTTTGATGGAAGTTTCTACACTGACTCTGGGTATACTTACTGTAAATGGCGGCAATGATATTACAGTCCGATGCCTGTATACCGTTCAGTTTATAGAATTAGTCAACTGGCATGAAGCCCTTATTGTATTGGTACGTTGAAGGCTATTTAACGCGGAAGAATCTGCAAAACTTGAATCTCAGTTGGAAGATAGGCGTTTTATTCTATGCCTTCAGACTACACAGACACAGGGAATGACCGGTTTCAAACGTTGCGCCCTCTATGCGAGGATACAAAGGAGTCAGCGGGCCGCTCATGATTAATTGTGAATCGCTTTGATCGAGTATGTGACATTATTTTATGCGCAAAGCAAACTAAATGTGACTATATATGTGCATTATGAATTTTGATGTTTTAATAGTTTCTTGCGTTTATATGGTTTCCGTTCTCATCGTAAAATTTATCCTCAGTCAACATGAGTTCGTTCGAGTGAACACCCCCACCACTGGTGACTGTAGTGTCCATGTTCGTGTTATCGTCGTTAGGTTCAGGTATGTCTTCTTCATCCATGATAGGCGAGTTTGAGTTACCCAAGGGCGAATTGGATTCGTATCTATCGCTGATATCCTTGCCGAGTAGCGCGTACCACCAGCGGGTGAACTTGTTTGCGCGGTAGGCGGTCACCACCTTACCATCGGAATCAATGAAATCAGTTTTCTTTGACTGAATGCAGAAGAAGTAGATCAGTAACGCAGCTACAATGATTAGCGGCACACCGATACCGACCACACAACCAATGACTATGTTTCTATTCTTCTTGGAAAGTCCGTGAGAGGATGAACTCCTCTGACCAGCGCTCGCTGTGTATGTGTAGGTTGTGTATAAGTTTGACACAATCGTCTTACCACTGATCATACTCGTGATTGTGTGAGGGGCCGAGGACGACTCCGACGACGGTTCGGAGGTCGTAGTTGCCTGTGAGCTAGAGCTTGAAGAGCTCGACGAGCTTGATGAGCTAGACGTCGACGAGGGCAACAGCGAGGACGATGAACTAGATGATGACGAACTAGATGATGACGAACGCGATGAAGAACTCGAAGACGCGCTAGACGATGAACTTGACAAAGAGCTTGATACCGAGCTAGAAAACACACTCGAAGACGCACTTGACGAACTGCTCGAAAGAGAGCTCGAGAACGAGCTCGATGAGCTCAACGAACTGGAAGACAGACCTGACGATGAGAACGACGATACGGACGAAGAACTCACCGACGAGGAGGAACTTGATGCAGAACTCAAAGAACTGGAAAAGCTCGAAGCTGAAGACGAGGAAGCCGAAATCGACGTGAACGAAGTAGAGGCCACACTCGTACTCGAACTCGAACTGAAACTAGCCAAACTAGTTGAGTTCTGTGTGTTCTGCCCACGCACCAAACTGAAGCACCAGAGACATGTTAACACCAAAGATATCACACTCATACGATCTCTAACTGTTGCTTCACTCCGATCTCTAGTCTTAGTCCTTGAAAGTTGTAGTGAACTTGAAATCTTGGTTGATACTGTACAGATCTCCCGGCTATTCTTAGCCAGATCTCGGCAGATGCCAGCTTAATTTTTTTCGCCTCGTTTTAACTAAAATAGTGAAAAATTCGTGATCTTTTGACAAATAGATAGCGGTGATGCAACGTGCCTTGTAGAGCTCAATTGAGATTGTGGTAGACGTCTGTTACATCTTCGATTTCAGAGAGCACATTTAGGAATTTTTCTACTCGTTCTTTGGTTTCTTCGTCACCGCTCACACACATGTCCTGCTTGGGGACGTGCTCGACACCGACTTCGACGAGGGCGTAGTCCTTGTCTCTGAGAGAAGAGGCGACGGAATTGGCACTCTGGGGGGTGGTTACGACCTCGACGCTGCCGTCCGGCAGCGTTTCGAGGTCTTGGACGCCGTCGAGCTCGAGCACCTGGTCGAAGAGCCGGTCTTCGTCGAGCCCTTCGGGCGGACGTACGACCACGTAGCCCTGCCTGTCAAAGAAGTAGAGAGTTGGGGTCATGGAGCCCTGGGCCTTGGTGAACGCGCTTCTGACGAGCCCCACTGTGCGGTTCTTGTTGTCTGTGAGCGCTTCCACGACGAAAGCGACTCCCCCGGGGCCCATTCCTTCGTAGACGCAGGTCTCGCTGGATCCCTGGCCCTTGGTCGACTGTCCCGAGCCCTTCTTGATCGCGTTCTCGATGACCTTCTTGGTGACGTTGTTCTTGGAAGCCTGCTCTATGGCTGTGGCGAGCCGGATGTTCAGCTGGGGGTCGGTTCCACCGCCCAGTTTCACCGCTAGAGAGATCCTCTGAGCAAATTTGCTGAACAGCTTGTTTCTTTCAGCATCATTTTTGGCTTTATCATGCTTGATAGTGGACCATTTATTGTGTCCGGACCAAACCAAGTTGTTTCTAGTGCTAAATCCTCGAGCGATTGTTCTGAAAAGCACTACTGACCTAGTCATCTTGTCGTTTTGTATCGTATATCTTCTTCCTGATGGCCTAATTTTTCACTTTTTTGACCTTTTTCTAACTACTAAGATAATGGTTGTAAAATTCAAAGGGGATTAACAGTCGTCAAGAAATCAAGAGCCCATAGGATGTCCGAGAAGCGCACTTTGATTGCTGCAATTGCAGATGAAGATACCACGACAGGGCTGTTGCTGGCCGGTGTGGGTCAAATTACCCCAGAGACCCAGGACAAGAACTTCTATGTGTATCACGAAGGTAAGTCTACCAGAGAGCAAATAACTGAGGCTTTCGACAAGTTCACGTCGGAGAGGGACGACATAGCTATTCTCCTCGTCAACCAGCACATAGCAGAGCTCATTAGATCGCATGTTGACAATTTTACTGACGCTTTCCCAGCGATTTTGGAGATCCCATCTAAAGATCATCCATACGATCCCGAGAAGGACTCTGTGCTTAAGAGAGTCAGAAGACTCTTTGGCGAGTAAGCGAGGTGGCTGGTGGTTCTGTAGTTTATGTATAAAGTCAAGCGTTACTTATCACGACCTATTTCTTCTTGCCCTTCTTCTTTTTGTTCTTCTTGTTGGAACGTGTTGCCGATGGTGTTGCAGGAGACTTGGCAGCCGTTTCGCTGGGCGCATTTTCTGTACTTGTAGGTTGCTCTAGTGCACCATTTGAATCCTCATCTTCACCATGAGTGGTCTCGGAGGGCTCTGATCCTGCTGCGGCCTCTGATGCGGCTTCAATTGAGGATTCGGTCTCAGCCGTTTCTTCCTTGGGTGCTTCTGGCTCAGCCGACGCTTCCTTGGGTGTTTCAGCTTCAGTTGCAGCTTTCTTGGGTGCTGCGGTCTCAGCGGTCTCCTCCTGACTCACCTCAGCTTCAGCTACTGGTTCCTTTGGTGCCTCAGATTCTGCTGTTGTTTCCTCCGATAATGCAACTTCTACTGGCTCTTCCTCAGGTGCCTCAGGCACCGCTTCGCCCTCTGTTACTGCTTTATTTGGTGCTTCAGTCTCTGCTTCCTTTAGTGCTTCAGTCTCTGCTTCCTTTGATGTCCCAGTTACCGGCTCTGCTGCCGCGTTACTTTCTATTCCTTCCTCGATCGCCACCTCCGTCACCGCATTAGATTCTTCCGGAGCTTGATCCACAGCTTTAGCCTCTGCTAGTGCGTTTGCTCCAGTTTCCGTGGGCTCAGCTGCAGGTTGCTCTGGGTCGGTCACCTTAGCTTTCGCCTCCGAATCGACTGCCACTGTATCAGAAACAATTCTCGCGTTGTCATTATTACTTTGCTGTGCCTCACCAGAATTTTTCTCTTCAGCAGACTCGCTGATAGACTCTGGCTCCACAGGTGGCTCTTCCGTCGTTGGGGCGGGTGCTACTGTGCCCTGCTGTTCCGACGAGTCATCACTTGATTTTGGCGCTCCCTTGCGGGCTTCTGAATCTGTCATCTCTCTTGACTGAGATTTTTCACCCTCTGACTCTTCAAATACCCTTTCTTCGCGTGCCTCATCCACCGGTTGCTCTGCGGCCTCCTTTAGATCATTCTCGGTTATTTGCACCTCCTCGGCATCTCTTGTATCTTTCACTGAGGACTTCGAGCCATCGATTTCTGGAAGTTTCTTCTCCAGGTTGAGGTTTTCTGTAGTCTCCCCTGCCTTCAACTTCGCAAACTTGGCCTTAAACTCGTCAGAGGCCGGAGGGAACTGATAGCTTTTCAGTATGGCTTGATCTGCATCAAGATAAAAGCCTCTCACACCAACAATCCTTTTCTCGATCTCACTTGCTCTTACCCATTCAGGTCTGACAATTGGAATGTTACTATTCTTGGCCTTGATTAACTCGGGATCGTCGTCGTTTTCGATGTCATTGGTAACAAAATGTGTAGTGTCGATGGCCACACGTCCTTGCAACGGCCTTGCACCAATCTGCGCCAAACTCTGGGCGATCTGAGCTCCAGAAATGTTTAGCAATGGATCCAAAGGACCAAGACATACAGTTATACCAGACATATCTGTCATCTTATGAGTATGCATCTTTACCTTGTCAGACCATAGTTGTCCTGAGGTCGTGGTTAGTTTCAGTTCAAACTCATAATCTGTGTCAACCGATAATCCTGAGATTTTTGTAGTATTCGCCTTTAAGGGACATGGAATGACTGTGGAACGGACACCTTGTCTATACAGAACCAAAGACTTTAGAGAGGAGGACCCCAACTCTAATGGATCCCATGCAAGAACACAACTGGTTTGAGTGACGTTAACAATTTTCAACACCGGAGGCTTTGGCTTGTGGGAGCCATACTTCTCCAAAATTTTCGCCTGAATCTCCCTAAACAAATCCCTCTGTTTCTTCTCTTCCTCTAGCGTTTGAGATACTGATAGCTTGACTATGGACCCTGCCTTCACGTCGTCGGGCAATAAAACGGTGGGGAACTCAATAACATGGTGGTCTTCCGTCGTCAAAAGCGCCAGAGAGGCGTCTAGTTTGCCCACAGTGAGCAATACATCAACCTGAGACATTTTCTAGATCTCAATGAGCAGTTCCAATGGATCAATCAATGATGTATATCGCTTCTATAGGTAGTTCGTTGTTTAGTTTAGGAGGCGCGCTCCAAATAATTAAGTACGTACCTTAGCTTTAAAGACCTAGTAAGTCACTCTAAGCTCAAGATCTCAATTCGAGCATTGTGTTAAGGCCCTCCAGGGCAGCGTTATGTCAATTGTTAATATATTAGTGTTTCTCAATTTTTAATTATTATACAGTGAGATTCTGTCTACAGGTCAGCGACAGATTTGGCTAGAGCCTCGACGAAAATGTCAGCGTGCTTCTCCTCAAAAGTCAAGGTAGGTCTCAATCTGACAGAGTTGGTGGAACAGCCACCGACGTTGCAGCCGTTTAGCTTCAACTTCTTCAGCAAAGCGTCTCTTTCCTCAGGAGTAGGTAGATCCCAGGCGATGAAAGTACCTCTGTTCTTACCTCTCAAGTTTTGGAACTTAGTAGGGTACTTCTCTTGTAGGGCTTCCAACTTCTTGAAAAGGTAGTCACCAACACGAAGGACTTGAGAAGTCAAATCCTTGTCAATGATTTCTTGGCCGATTGCACCAGCGATGATCATCCTAGCCGGTTCACCACACCAGGTGTTGAACTGTCTGTAAGGCTTGTTTGGAATGAACTTTGGGTCGTGGAAAAAGTACCCAGCACTCTGGAACTTCTTGGAGAAGGTCACCAGATCAACTGGTGGTTGGATGTCAGCGTATTCGTGGCACCATAGCTTACCGGTAGCACCGACACCGGTTTGCACTTCGTCGACGATGTAGACAACGTTGTACTTCAAGGTGATGTCTCTCAACTTTTGCAAGAAGTACTTGGAGGCGTGGTTGTCACCACCTTCGGATTGAATAGGTTCGATGATCAAGGCGGCCACTGGGTGCTTCCATGTCTTGATCAATTCTTCGACGATCTTTAGACAACGCTCGTCTTCCTCGTGGTTTTCTTGCTCGTACTTCTCCAATGGGTACTTGTAGCTTGGGTATTCAGCGTGTGGCCAGTCGAAGGCTGGGAAATCCAACTTGTGGATTGGCTTGGAGACCGTAGTAGAACCGGATGCAAACAACCTACCGTGGAACGCTCTCTTGAAAGACAAAACGGATAGTTGAGGAGCACCTGGAGCGGCATTGTCCATCACAGTAGTGTTTTCCTCAGTTGAGAACTCGGTGTCGTAGCCTCTCTGCTTAGCACGGTAGTACATGAAAGCCGCCTTGAATGCCAATTCGTTAGCGTCTGCACCGGATAGACCAGACCAGACGTGGTCCTGACCCTTGGGTGCGACTTGCAGGATTTTTCTCAAGATCTTTGGCAGGTCAGCGGATGGAAAGTTACCAGGAGCTGGACGGTCGACCAAAGCTCTGATCATCTCTGGGCTTTGAGCAGCCTTGATCAAGGCTGGGTTGTTGTAACCCAAGGCAATGGAGGCGATTTGTGCGTACAGATCCAAAAATGCATTACCGTCAACATCAACAATATAGTTACCGTTGGACTTTTCATAGTCGGCGACAAAGTAAGCTGGTCTGGCATCAAACACAGTGTCCAAGTCAGCTATTTGCTTTTGGGACTCAGGACCTGGAACAGTAGCGGTCTTAACGACTGGTTTGGTTGGCTCGTTTGGGTAGTAAAGTTGGGCACTCATTTTGTATTTTCTAATGCTAGTGACTTTCTACAAGATCAAGAACAAACCCAGGTCTGTCGGGAATTTGTGCGCTTTTATATGTTTCCCCCAGCTAAGATTAGGGTCGTTAGGCATCCCGCCAGCTTCAAGCTGATCAAGCGCAATCCGTCTGCCCGTAAGATAGCTGATGGCCTGCTTTCTTTCTTTCTTCTCTGCCTTTTGCACTACTTTCCGCGCGGGATCCCAGAATGGCGGATTATGGAGTTTCCTGATAGACATTTAATGGACGATAATATAGACAGATCCGCCGATTGGGGGATAATAAGGTTTCGAATTCGTATATCAATTGGTACAGAAAGGTCATTTACGTTACAGGTCATCGCTTTTCGGTGGCTGGAAGGATCGAGATCAAGCATTGAGATCAAGGACAAACATGTTCTTCGTCCCAGCACTCGAGACTGGCATTATGATTATCGGTGACTCTTGTGAATATGGTTCTCTCGCCTCCTCCAGCGCCCTTGAGGTTCAAGTAGTCAACTTGCTGTATACATAGACACACAACAGCGAAGTTGTCCAACCCTACGTTTTCGTCGGCACCATCTACTCCGCGCTGGATCTTATCGAGCTTCTTGCTTGTCTCAGCGGTGAGTGGCTGTCCCGGTTCTGGCTTGCGGTATTGTGACCTGGAGCTCCTGGAGTTGGAATACCACTGTCTTCTTACCTCCATGTTCCATTCCTTCGCAGTAGGTGGCTGGAAATCGTTTGGCTCAAGGAGCCGGTTGCCGGTGACTGGAGGTTGGGGCTCTTCCTGCTTGTTTTCAACATGCTCCCTCTCCTCTTGGAGTCCCTGGCGGGCTGCTTCTTCGGCGTCCAGTTCTGCTTCGTATTGGTAGACGTCTTCTTTGTGATGGCCGCAGATGCGGGGTGAGAGTATGCCATATTTGAGGGTCAGCTCCGAAGGTACATTGAGGTGTCTCTCGCACACTATGAAGCATTCTCCGCTAAAACGGTATTGTTCCATGGTTTCTGGGAAGTAGAAACAGGCTTCCACAGGAGTAGAGTTCTTCAGGTCGCCCAGAAACGATTCAGACATCTTACCACTTCTTAAATCCGTGTTGAACGTTAGCACGTTCGATCTTTTGTCCTTAAACAGAAAATCGCGGAAAACCACTGTCCTACAACGGGGCGTATTAGTCTTCTTATCCAAAGTGGCTAATTGGAAGGGCAGGAATGGCTGGGTATTGTTTTTAGTCGACTGTATGAAGGTGGGCACCCACGGTGCCATCTGGTGAATCATTCTATGGTTTGAAACTCGCAATATTTTCTAAAGCCGCTTCTTGGGCACTGAGTGATGGTAACTGGCAAAGAACCAGCAGTTGGGAGGCTCCAATGGTATGGTAGTCCCTCCTCTCCTCTGAGGCCAGTCCTTCTATCCTTCGTTGCATCTAGATGAATCTTTCACTAATCTGTCGTGTAGAGCTACCTTACTGATCACGTGCTTGAAATCGAGCAAAACGAGCGGCTTCAAGGCACTAGAGAATGCCGCGACCTCGTAGCCTAGATAAAGGGGCTCTAGTATGAGGATCCGATCGTACAATGAGTGTAGACGTGATCCTTCTTGCAGTTGCAGTGTTTTTCTGTAAGTAAATAATCCAACAAAATAACTGGTTGTTTGGCCGAGCGGTCTAAGGCGCCTGATTCAAGAATCCTCAGTTCGGTTCTTGTGTGCAGCAAAACTGCGCACCATGGAATTCTCAGGTATCGTAAGATGCAAGAGTTCGAATCTCTTAGCAACCATATCTTTTTGAACTGCCAATATTCGAGGTAATCGATCCCAATGGCATCTGTCTGGTTTGATCCAGTGTATCTGGGTGACACTGGTGGGCATTTAGTCTCTGAATGGCAGGGCTGTGTAGAAATTGACTGTTCTCCGACGAACAACGCACCGGCGGTTACTTTGCCGCCAACGAAGCCGAACGTTTTGAAGGTATGAACTTTGTGTAACATGACTTTATAGGCAATATCCAGCAGTATACTAACATATGATAAGGTACTGATCGAACTAAAGGGCCCTAAAGGAAACAATCATTCTGAGGCATCAGTTCAGGAGATCGCACAATACATGAGATACGGACTTTCATTTTGGGTTGATCAGTTACTTTATGATACTCAGATTTCCGCAAGTGGCAATGTTATTACGTTAAACTTGCAATGCAAAGTTTGGAATTCTGATAAGATCTCAAGTTTGCTCCAAAAGCCAGCTGAGAGACGCTTGCACTTGAAAAGCATACCTCAAGTCCATTTTTTGAAGCGATTGCGAGTCCAGGCAACACTGTACACCCCCAACGACGGACCTACAGCGAATTTAATTGTACCGCAGCTGAATGAATATCTGGGCTCACTGTTTTTCTCTCAGCTTGAGTTCAGATATCCATTTGTATTTTCTATGACGGCGAGGAAGAGGTTTCTGGCCCAGGAATCCAGCATAGGGCCCATATCCTACGCGTTGACGAATTCTTCAGCGATCTTACCGGTGCTCACTAAATTGATAGGAGATGACCCAACAGCTACTACTGCCCACCAGTTGATTGCTGTGGGTAAAAGAAAACCAAAGGATGTTTTATTCCAAGTGGCAAAACTGGAACAGCAGTAGGAATTCATGCGTTTTTGTACTTGTACTTCATCTTTCGCAACTCGTCTAGCTCCTGCTCCATGTCTCCGGTCCATTTCCTTAAAGTATGAGCAATGAAGAATAGTACGACTGGAATTTGGCGGAATAACTGAGATGACCACGAGCCGTGTGTAGCAAACCCGACCCACTCGATAAGAATCAACAGAACTACATTCAGTAGTTGGATCCGCGAGTTATCGATGTAGATTGGAAACATTCGAAAGAGTAGGTAGCTATGCATCAGTTCGTATCTCGCAAATACCATAGAGCAGATTATTGACTGTGATTGCAATACCAATAGGGCTTTTTCACGCCCTTGAGCCTTACTAGCCATCATCAGACATAGCCCCGAAAATAGCAGGTACGTCAGCGACAACGTGTTGGCATACCGCTTGTTCCTCAAGTTATTACTAACCTCGAATCGTTCGATCAGGTCCTCTTGATCCTGCGTATCCATCGGTAAATCTGGGATATCATACTCGTCACGTTCAGGCTGTAAACCAGCACTCTCAAACAGAATCGTCCTATTGAATCGTCTCAACCGAGACATCTCGCTTCCAATTGGCCACTCTTTTTCGTCTCTTGATGCTAGTTCACAGTTCGCAGGTCTCTTTTTGGTAATCTCGATATGATAATAAAAGTGTAAATCTTAAAAACTGTGTAAGAGACTATCACATCAGGGCAATGATAAGGCGTTCTATATCAACTAAAAGCATACCAACAAAGGCCGTTGTGGATCTGGCTTTCCACCATGTGCATCCCTCTGCAAGCTCGCTCAAGAAGCATCCAGGGCCGCGTCCCGTACTAGTCAATCTACATGGAATCTTTGGCTCGTCTGCAATGTTTCGCTCAATCAGTAAACCATTAGCAGATGAGCTAGACATGGAGGTGTATTCGGTAGATCTGAGGAACCATGGAGACTCGCCTTGGGCTTTCCCGTATGATTTCCTGACCCATGCTAAGGACGTGATCCATTTTATCAAGACTAATATTGGCACTGAAAGGCCAGTCAATTTGCTCGGATTCTCTATTGGCGGTAAAATTGGGCTTTTGACCACTCTATGCCATCAAGTGAATGTTACAAAGTGTGTATCTATGGACTTGCCTCCATATGAGACACCCCAGTTGGATGACGTTGTCTTACAGAATTATGCGCTGATTATGAAGATAATAAATCGTGAGATCAAGATCAAGAGAGGTACCCCAAATTGGAAACAACTTCTGCTCAGCTATTTTAAGGCCTTACCGGCGAACCAGGTTAACAATGGTGATCCCTCCCTTTACTTCGCCGCTGGATTCTACAGGGTGAAGAAGAACGGCGTGAGTTACGAGGATGAAAAGGCGCACCGTCCTATCGGAGACCCCTATATTGACTACTACCTGCCTTTGAAACAATTCCCTGCACTTTTGGACTCCGTGAAAGCGTGGCCAGATCTTAGCGGTAAGGAAAACAGCGAGGGGATCTTCCAGGAATCAACTGATAGGTCCGTTCTGTTTATGAGAGCTTTGAAATCTGGATTTATGAAGGACGACTATAGCTTGTTATACAAGCCATTTCCAAACGCAAAAGTGTGCGAGTTTGACACCGGCCACAACATGATGGTAGAAGAACCAAAAAAGACTTTGCAGTGTATAAAAGACTATTTAAAGGACTAGTCGCACTTAGCTGATCGTAAGCATGGAGATAGTTTAAGATGATAATGTATGGGTATCGTTAAGTTCTTTATAAAAATAGTACATGAAGACAATAGAGTTCTTCGCAAGGTATTTCACGATAATAAAGGGTCGTCAAAGCTCGAGTAAGTTGTTCAAACTTCGTTCCATCCCAAAGAATTTTGGGTGGCTATTGGACCTGATATTTTAGGAATGCCTTTCTTGCCGATTTGGGCCACACGAATGTCGGGACCAGCAACATCGTAAGAATGGCTTTCGTTCATCCAATTGTTGATCCTCATGGATGGTGTGATAGACTCCTGGTCATTAAAAGTTACCTTCTCTTTGTTGTGATAGTTGCTTTCGCTGTCTGACTCGCTGGTGCTGTCACTTGAGTCATCAACAAACTTCGTAGCCTGCTGACGTCTTACAACGAAAAATCTAATCAATAGGATCATCGCTGCAATATATGTGCAACCACCAGCAACTACCCCGACAACGAGCCCGGCAACCTTGCTTTTGCTGGATGTTAAGCCGCCCCCTGTTCCACTGGAGGATTTCATGTTGGTACCTAAGGCGCCGCTGTTGACTCTACCGTTAGATGAGTTAGAACTGGAATCAGAAGAGGAGTTTGAGTTTCCTGAAGCCGAGCTTGAACTAGAATCATCGTCCAACAGACCGGTCAATGGAATAGATGAATCGATCAGGTATGCAAGATATTTTGCAGGTCCCTCAACGTCTGTGTAAATTTTGCTCGAGGAATTCGAGATCAACTTCGAAAGAGTGGAGATTTCGGCTGTTGGAAAGTATACTTCAGCAACAGTTGCCAAGTAACTGACAGCTTTTGATTGCAGCGGAACCAATTGTTGAACTGTTATATTATCATATTCGTTCTCGAAAGGAGTACTTAACATTTCAGGTAGGAAAGCAAAGATCTGGGCGGAAGAAATCGGGTTGGTAACCACAAAATTATAGTTCAGAGCGCTTTTGAAACCAAGAGTGATTAAAGTGTAGCCTTCGGGAGCAGCAATTTGGGTTGCCGCTGCTATAGCTCGAGGCAATGTTGCAGTGGCTTGATTAGCACCGCCGGTCGAAGTTGTCTGAGCAGTCTGTGTTACGATCTGCGTGGGCACCCACCAGTTATTCGTAGTCGTTGTTGAAGATGACGTAGTTTCTGAGGTCGATGAAGAAACAGCCGTAGGAGCAGAAGCAGAAGCGGACGACACCGATGGCTGAGGAGCACTTGGTGCACTCACGGGTTGCTCAGTGACTGAGGGAACTCGGCTAGTTATTGGAATGGTAGTGCTCGAGGCTGGAGTAGCAGAGTATGTCTCAGAAGGGGCTGAGCTTATAGCAGTCGACCAGTCGGTAGTGGAATCTAGTGTTGAGCTTGAGCTGCTTGGAATGATGCTTGGAATTGACGAGGGTATTGTGACTTCGGAACTTGCCCATTGTTGAGACGAAGAAGTTTGGGCTGAGTATGAAGAGATATCACTCGTTGAAGGTTGGGTACTTGATGACTCCAAAGGTGAGGACGCTGAAATTGATGATGTCTCTGGAGTTGATGAGCTCAGCGATGATAGAGTTGGAGAAGTAGAGATCGACGTGACCACAGTTGATTCAGTAGATTGAGATACAAATTCCGAGGTTGTTAGCGAAGACGACGAGGAAAGGGCGGCTGAAGGTGGTGGAGAGTAGGTTGAGCTGACAGCTGGCACCTCAGAGGAAAGAGCAGTTGATGTAGATGATGGGACTGATAAAGGAGTCGAGAAGGTTGAGACAGAAGACAGAGCAGTGGTCGAACTAACGGTGGGGATTTCAGTATACTGGGACGTTGAGGTGTGTTCACTTGACTCCGAGGAAGTCTCGACATAACTTGAAAGCTGTGGAATTGAAGGCTGAGATGTTGTTGAAGGTTGTACCACCACTGATGAACTGCTAGTTTCGGATGGGAAAGCAGGAATCGATGTTGTTGAAGGTTGTACCACCACTGATGAACTGCTAGTTTCGGATGGGAAAGCAGGAATCGATGTTGTTGAAGGTTGTACCACCACTGATGAACTGCTAGTTTCAGATGGGAAAGCAGGAATCGATGTTGTTGAAGATTGTACCACCACTGATGAACTGCTAGTTTCGGATGAGAAATCAGGGATCGATGATGTCGAAGGTTGCACCACCACCGACGAACTACTTTCAGACGAGAAAGCAGGAACTGACGATGTTGAAGGCTGGATTACCGACGATGGGCTACTCTCAGAGGAGAAAAAAGGAACTGATGATGTTGAAGGTTGAGTCACCAAGGATGAACTACTTTCAGTCGAGAGAGCTGGGATCGAGGAACTTAAAGTGACCGCTGGAGTTGCAGAAGAGGCCTCTGAACTGGAAGAGGACGTCCAGAGAAACTCAGACGAAGAAGATGTGGACGTTTCCGGTGGAACATACGATGGACTAGATGATGAGAATGATGACGTGAATTCTTGAGTCCAAGATGAAACAGGGTCTGGATTTATTTCCACAGCATCTGAAGATGTAACAGATGGTTCTAAGGACGAATAGGAAGGTGTCCACACATATTGACTCGACTCAGGGTTGTTTTCTGAAGAAAGCTCGGTTGATGACTGAGGCACTTCGGATGATGAAACAGTCGTAGCGGTTTCAGAGCTCAAAGAAGATGTGGATGGAGACAACACGGATTGTGAAAAAAGTGTTGAGGAAGAATCGGGACCCTCAGCGGAGGATGCCTCAGAAGATACTGAGGTTAAACCATCTGCACTTGTTGTTGAGATTTCCGTTGATGAAGAGACTGGTGCACTGAAGGACAACGAAGTTGTCGAAGGCGTGGCAGGTGAAGAATAGCTTACTGATGATGGGGACGTAGCATACGAAACCGGCTCAGTTGAGTAGACAGATGATGGCGTAGCGACACTTTGTTCCTCAGAAAATGTCGAGCCCTTCGATGACTCACGAGGGGACGACGATGTGGATGAAACGGTAAAAGTTTGAGGGTCTGATGAAGACAGAGAGCTCCAATGGTATGCTTCAACGCTAGAGGCTGTCGACGACTGAGAAGTGGTCAAGGACGTAGAGGGAGTCCAAACTTCAGAAGAAGTTTTCGACGGCGTAGCCTTTGTTTCAGCTGACGAGGGGTCTGAAAACGCGGCAATTGTCAAGCTGCGCGAAGACGACGTAGAACTGGTGGAATGTACTGCAAAAGAGTATGTGGCGGTATCTGAGCTGTGATCCCGTTCTTGACTGAACGACTCAGTAGAGTGGGTATTCGTGAACTCAGAATTTTTCGAGGTACTTTGAGTATAGATGTTACCTTGACCACGAGATGAAGAGCTACTTGTCGTAGTAGCCTCTGGGTATGACGAAGTAGACGTCGAGCGCTTTGACAGCCACCACTGGTCATCTGAACCAAAGTTGGCAGACGACGTCGAGGCTGTCACAATGCTGGTAGTACTGGATGGCGTGGAATGCGCACTTCCAGAAGAGGTATCGGTGGTGATCTCATAAACACTCGTCTGAGAGGAAGGCTTGTAGGTTATCCCAGTGTTGTTGTTGTTCCGGCCGGAATCTAGGATATCTGCGTCAACGTACTGTAGGAGAAAGGCTATCTGGGCGACTTGAAACAGAAAGTTCATATTTCAAACACTTGGGAACTAAACGAACGGCAATTTATAATATAACGAAAGGAATGGATAGTTTATTAGCTGTCAGGGGGAAACACTTCGAGATCTCTTGTAGCAATCAACAGTACAGTACAAAATCTGTACTTTGAACGGAAACCTGTAAGGAAACACTCTGTAGACTAGAATCAAAACGATCTCTATTGCTCAGGTCCAATTCTGTATCTTTGCCTGAATGTCAAATCGATACTGACCTGCTTGACTTTATCGTTTGACTGCGGATCACTAAGCTCGTGTAGTTCCTTTGGGTTGTCTCGAAGGTTTAACCTTCTTTCTTTCCTTAAGAGCTTGTTTAAAACAAACAAAACCCCAAATAATATATAAAAAGCGAAAACTTGCCCGTCTCAACTTCCGTTAACAAAGGATCACTACCAAAACAACCACAACAACAGGATGTTACAGGTTGTATCCCATAACGCGCATCGCGGGCCAGCTACATCGGTTTTGTCAAATTCTTGAGGCTTGAAGGCTTTGAAACAGCTCCAGAGCCAATACCTGCCAGCCCGATCTGGCACCATGGACGTTTTCAATTTCGTGCACCTTCCGAATCAGGATATAGTGGCTTTCCTTTTTGGGGAAGAGGGTCTAGATGAGGTCACGTGGTAAAGCGGTCTTCAAGGAATGGTAGTAGTATACTGGCGACAATGGGCCTCTACACGTCCCACCACTCCTTGGACCACATCTTGTCCACTATGGTGACGGCATCCTCGTCGAAAGTCTCCTTCAGATCGTCTAGGAGCACCTGTTTGTTCTTGTGCTCGCGTATGTTGTCGAAGATATACTCAACCAGCTCGTCTTCGTAGACACCGAGATACTCTTTGACTAGCTCGTCGACTAGACGAGAGTCCTTGATCTTTCTCAGGCACTTTTCCAATGTCTCGTCATTGAGGTCGAGGACGCTTGGGGCATATTCTTGTGACAGACTGTGTTTCTTCGCCGAAGCATTTTCGGTGGAATGGTCCTCGTTGGCCTGTTCTGCTGAGGTATCGATGGCTTTCTTGAATGCAAACTTGATCTTGATTTGCTCGGGAGCCGGTGCAGCCCTGGCTGGTAATGGTTCTTCTTCTGTTTCGGGTTGTACGTCGGCAGCGGTTTTGGGTATTTCCAAGCCGTGCAGTTTCCTGTCGGCGTCGTCTTTCTGTTCTTCAGAGATCTTGAAAGTTCTATGGTGGTCATAGTAAGGGTCGTTGGCCTGGTGTAGAAGCTGTTTTAGGTGCAGGGTTCTTTCTTCTGCCAGGGTCTTCTCGTAGTTTTGTTGCCTCTTGATGTCCCTGTGCAAAGCTGCAAGTCGAGGTTCGATTTGGTTGTACAAGTTTTTCAAATCTTCCTGATATCTCTGCTCGGATTCCTCTTTCTCCTTGTTCTGTTTTTGTTTCTCTGCAGAAAGGTCATCGTCTTCGTCGAGGCCATCAGCCTCGTCTTGGTCATCGTCGGAGTTGTCGCTTTCTACTTGGTCTTCTCCCGTGGCATTCTTGTTGCTCTTTCGCAGCCGATCAAAGACTTGCATCATCTGGTTCTTTCTTCGTCTACTTTCCTCATAAGACTCTTTAATCCGTTTCTCCTTCTCGATGCTGACCACCCGGGTGCGAAACTCCATGATATCTTTGCAGAGCTGTGACAATGATTCCCTAGGAAGATCACTCAACGTATTGAAGTCTATCTGGTAATCCCGACTTTCGCCATGGAAAATCTCGCCATCAGAGGAGGGATCTGTTATTCGATTCTCAAGCTCTTTCATAAGGGCAACCAATTCGTTAGAGAGTTCCTCTATGTTTTTCTTCGGGAAGTCGATGTCTTGGTCATCAATAAAACGTCTTGTGTTTGTGTCACAGTGGAACTCCGTTGATCTCGAATCTTGCTCGTTGGTTGGAGGAAAAACCATCTCCAATGTCTTACAAATCCCTGCATAAGCTTTGTCGTCACTTTGGTCTAGCCTTACGAACACATCCTGGTACTGGAGGTCTGAGAACCGTATATTGGTCCACGACTCGACTGAAGGACCGCTTTCGAAGCCATGCCACTGAATTACGCGCTGAACACACTTTTGCAAAAAAGATTCAACTGCTTCATCTGAAATAGTGCTTGACAGTCCCAATAGGGAGAATGTATGAAGCTGCTGCTGTAGACCGATGGGAAAGAAATGTTTTAAACTTTGATATCTGCCACTGTCCGAAGATTGGCTCTCTGTAATTTGGGAACCCCCAACTGCATTTGAAGTAGAACCAGGTTGTGAGTCTTCTGCATTTTGCTTATCTCCAAAAGCCCCCTTGGAAAGGCTACTCAAGGACTGCTGAAACTTCGGTACGTCGGCGCTTAATATAGGGATGAATCCAGGTTTCTGGTGGGAACTTTTCCATTTATCTTTAGACAATAGATAGATCTGTGGAGATACATAAACAATGTCGCTCATAATGTGATCTGAAGGTCTTGTATCTCGGCCTTGTTTCTTTGTTCCTTACTTCATCGAATCCTTTTTCCTCATCTCGGTTTTTGTTATAAAATTTCAAAACTATAGCTATACAGAAAATCTATTGAACTGAATTTAACAACTAAAGCTTTTCTTCCATGACTTCATCTAACGTAATATCACTCTTTACATCCTTGGCCTCCCTCCAAAATTTACTTAGATGTCTAGAGCCCGCATCGCATGCTATAATGACCATCTTGGTCCCCTCCGGCACTTTACTTGCAGTCTTGACGGCAGCGACAGCATTGATAGCCGTGCTGCTACCCACAAATAGTCCATCATTAACGGTTAAAAACTTGGCCATCTTTATTGCCTGTTCATCCGTGACTCGTATGCTTTCATCGATATAAGTCTCTCCTGTTCTGAAATTTTTGGTAATTCTGTTCAACCCTATTCCTTCGACAATAGTGTCGACTTGATGCCTTCTTCTGGTTCCTTCCTTCTCTGTTTCATCATACATGACTCCGTAGTTGATTCTGTTATAGAATCCAGAGCCTTGAGGATCAGCGAGCACAACGTGGGGCTGGATTTTCATATTCTCCTTTAAATACTTGGATACACCTGTAATTGTACCACCGGTACCACAACCGGCAATGAAGATGTCGAGTTCGCCCGCAGTTTGTCTGAAAATCTCTGGCCCAGTTGTTTCGTAGTGTATTTTCCAATTTGCCTCGTTCTCGAATTGATCTGCAAAGACACCCCGTATTCCTTTGCTCACCATCGCTTCTGCAGATTTTTTGGCAGCATTAACATACTGATCGGGATCCACAATACTTGCAGGCTTGACTTTGTTCACAACGGCTCCCAAGCTCTCCAGAAGAGCCAGCTTTTCGGTGGACGTGTCGTCAGGCAGAGATATGTGAGCCTTGTAGCCCAAAGCATTGCAGAGCATTGCTATGGATATACCTGTCGAGCCACTAGTTCCTTCAAATACCCATCCAGGCTCGCCTCTGACCAGCTGACCCGTCTTTTCGGCAGATTTAATTACACTATAGGCGACTCTATCTTTGGCGCTTCCAGCAGGATTGCACAGCTCCATTTTAGCGTAAACCTCACACCCCGTGGCCTTAGATAAAGACTTTACCAGTACTAGCGGAGTGTTTCCTATAAGTTCTTCTACACCTTCCTTGACCGGCGGAATGCCAGATTTATCAAGTGCACGGTAGTACTTATATGTTGAGTAGGCTGCAATAAGAACGGAAAGGCCACTCAGTGCATCTCTCCATGATATAAATTTATCGTCAACCATCGCACAATTGATATAAGTAAATGGCAAACGTCTCGGCAACAAGTTACTGATACGAATTTACCATGCTCATCTTGTTCAATAATACTACTAATAACGGCTCTAAAAACATCTCACGTGACAAATTCCAGTATAGCTGTCACTTTCAGCAGTAGGCTCTTTTGCCGGTGTTCATGTCTATTTGTGCTTTCTGGACAGTTCTTTATAACTGCATTAAGTTCATCCAGCCTTCCCGGTTAATTTGCATGTTTTTTGGGCTTTGTTTGTGAACCATGAAGTTTAGGGCATATCTGTGAGGCGCTAGTAAGATTCCACATGCTTGCACATCTCCTGTAAGTAGATCTGGCGCGCTTCCTTTTTTTTTGGTACATACGCGTGTAAATATGACCAAATCGTTATCCTCTGAAGCCAATCCACCTCCTCTTGAGCCCTTCTTGAGGCTAAACCTTGTACTCCTCCCTGACGCTCGAAAAGTAGTTTCGCCCTTTCATGATCAAATTGATCCTGGCACCATTGTAGATATTTTTCCTGTATCGATGATGGAAGTTCTTTGTATTCGAGATATGAGAAGCACGGAAATTTCATCGTTTATGTAGTAATTGTTAAATGGATCTTGTGAAGGTTTTATCTTAATAGTACGATTCATAAGTCTAGTTTTTATTCAATTTGAGATGCATACCTCTATTATTTACTTGAGTTTTGGGGGAAATCTCTTTGACGAAGTTATCGAACTAAACATAAAAAAGATATGTTGACAATGGAGAAACATACATGCAATAGTCGCTACCGGACAAACGCACAATCTTCAATTATTATTACTACAACTTAGAGCACTATGGTATAGCTAAATTAAAAGCCTTCAATCCTTGGTTCCCATTACCTGCTTAACGGGTTCTGTCTGGTTAACGTACAAGCCGTGTTCCTGAATGTATCTGATGACAGAATTGGGCAACAAGTACTGCACAGACATGTTACGTCTGATAAACAGACGGACCTTCGTCGAAGAAATGTCATTATAGATCAGCTGCTTGATCACCAACACGTTTCTCCTGTGCTCGTACATGATGTCGTGCGACAGTAAGAAAGATCTGACATCTGATCCCGTTCTTTCCAAAATCAGGCAGCCATAGTTGCCGAGAATGTGATGTAGATCGGCATCTGCCCAGACGTTTGGCTCCCCCATAGACTCTATCAGATCTCCGCCGGCAAGCAGCATGATCTTGACACCCATCTTTTCGCCCGTGACATTACGCACACCGCCTCTCTTGACGTTGATCTCATGATTGAAATGGTCCAAAACTTTAGCGGTTCGGGTATAAGTTGGCTGTAGCGATTCCCATGCATCGACCATCAGCCAAGAAGATGTTCTTTCACAAGCCAGCTCGCACATACGGACTCTATGGTGAGCGGCGGCTAGACCCCTCTTTTGATAAGTATCACTGACCGGAGAATAATAGCCTCCGATGACTTCAAAGCGGGTTTGTTCACAGATTGCATCAAGTGCCATCTCAAACATTCTAAGATGAAGATAGGTGATCGGCGAAAAAGAACCGCACGCAACAATGACAAGAGGAAGCTTGTTCTCATCCTGTAATCTCTTGGCCAATCTGTGCGTCGGGAACTCATAGCCCTCCATTGTTCTTGCCTGCCTGACGACACCGTGGGGAACCTCTTCCAGGTCTGCGATCTGGTTTTTTCGTACACCTATGCTTATTCCTCCCATCTGTTCCTCGACATCCTCGAAAGCGGTTCTTGAACTCCGAGGAAAGGCCCGATCGACCTCATCGGAGGAAGCCCTCTCTTCATCTGCGTCCTCTTCTTCATCCTCTTCGGTATTCGACATGTTCTCAGACAACGGCTGGAAGTCAGATTTACTCCAGGGAATATGATTCGCGTGACGATGACTCCTACCGACGGTAAAAGGAACATTTGGATCTTTCAAATGACGAACCTTACGACGAGAGCACTTTTCACCTTCCTTCGAGTGACCTGAATGTTTTTTGAGATTATCCAGATTGAAAGGCGCATCTATGGACGAATTGTAGTCTGCAAGGACATAGGGAACAATTGGTTTAGATTTGGGAATTGTCGAAGTAGGATCCGGAGGAGGCTGTGGCTCTTCATTTGGAGAAGGAGGTTTGAAATCAGGGGCTCTGGTAGGATCCATCCTCTCTCAAACTTGTTACAGTTGTAAATCTCTTCTATTTATTATTAATCGACAGATTTTTCGAAAATCTGGAACTTGGATAACTAAAATCAGTGGGATAAAAGAACCATTAGTCAAAACAATTGGGTTTCTGTTTCGAAGTATCTGGTGCGAGGAAGAGCACCCAGTACACACAGACGACCGTGAGGATGTGTGTGAATCTGCAACATCACTCATACTGAAGCGAAAAAATATCAAGAAACTCCACGGCTGAAAATCGGCAAATCGGCAAAGAAGTAGCGCGGCCAGAGTCATTTACACGGGAAGAAAAAAATTGGCGTCACAGACAGGATTCGAACCTGCGCAGGTAAAACCCAATGCCTAAATGCTACTAAGTATAATAGCAGGGCATCGCCTTAACCACTCGGCCACTGGGACGTCTGATTTCTGTTTTGAGAATGAAAGCGTGCTGACTCTACGAAATAAAAAGTAGGAATATCTATTGACATGAGCTGATGATGGGAGGAAATACAAGCGTGTCCTGGCGGTCAATTGTTTCTGTCAAGTAAAGCTGACACCAATACGATTTTGAAGAAGTAGAAGGAGGTTGTTGATTGTTAAACAATGGATACAGAACACATTACGAGGCAATTGATTATAATTTTTGATTCACTACGACAATTATGCCCTTATGCTGGTACCCCGAAGTCATTCAGGACAAAATTAACACGTTCCTAGCAGACACACTCGTGAATCTGCCTCATCCTGACTCCCTAGACTATGCATATCGCATTAACAGAACATACATGGTTCTGGAGCACGTGCTACTACAGAGAATGTTTAGGTTCCCAGAATGATGTTAACTTCTGAGTCTGGCTCAAATTAACCTTCACGAACCTAATCGATAAAATTAATGAGCATGTGAACTGCGTGAAGCTTTATCTTTAATGTGAGCTAATAAATTAATTCAAATTTCAACAATTACAACATGGGCATGTGGCGTAGTTGGTAGCGCGCTCCCTTAGCATGGGAGAGGTCTTCGGTTCGACTCCGGACTTGTCCAATCTTTTTGCCTCTTCACTTCTCAGTGAAGAGCACTTCAACAGCTTTCATATCAAGGTGGCTCCGATGGGCTCGATGATTACTCGCAAATGCATCAGAGAAACACATATCAGTCCATGAAGAGTCCGCACATCAACTTCTTTCTACCGGTACTTAGAAACTACTACTCAATCTCAAACAAAGTAAATCTGCCGACAATTTATGCCTTATCAACGCCCCCAGGTCAGCGATCTGCTATAGCCGTGGTCAGGATTTCGGGATCGCATTCCAAGTATATTTATCGAAGCCTTACAAAATCAAAATTCGATCCCAAGCCAAGATTCGCATCACTAAGAAAACTCTATTCGCCAAGAAGCGAGAATAGCGTTTTGGACTCCTCTCTAACGCTGTTCTTCTCCTCTCCCAACACCTATACGGGTGAGGATGTTTTGGAGTTACACTTACATGGGGGTAAAGCGGTTACCAATTCTGTGCTAAGCGCCGTGGAGCAGTTGCACGATTTAAAGTCCGGCTATAATATTAGGTATGCGCAACCTGGCGAGTTCTCAAAAAGGGCCTTCCAAAATGGAAAGTTTGATCTTACTGAGGTAGAGGGGATTCGTGATCTGATAGACGCTGAAACTGAGACTCAGCGTAAAAGTGCATTGTCTAGCTTCAACGGCGAAAACAGGGACAGGTTTATGCAATGGAGATCTAGAATTATTCAGAATGTTGCTCAGCTAACAGCAATTATAGACTTTGGCGATGATATTGAACTTCAAGACATCGAGGGAATTATAAACTCCGTGGAGGATAATGTAGTAGCTCTTCGCAATGAAATGGAGCAGTTCATCAAAAAAATAGACAGATCAAGCATTTTGAGAAGTGGTATCCGAACGGTTCTGCTGGGCCCGCCAAATGCCGGAAAATCATCGCTTATAAACAGGATAAGCAACGACGATATATCTATTGTTTCTCAGACTCCCGGTACCACTAGAGACGCTATTGAGGTAGCAATTAATGTAAACGGATACAAAGTGGTAATTTGCGATACTGCCGGCATCAGAGATGGATCAACGGACGAAATAGAGGTGCTGGGCATCGAAAAAGCAATGAAAAAGAGCTTACATAGTGACCTTTGTCTCCTTCTAGTCGACCCCCAAAACGAATGCCCAGTCTCTGAGCGCCTGAAATCGCACTTAAGCTCACCTCAACTCTCGAATACCGATACCATTATAGTGCTCAATAAAACAGACACTTTCAGCAGTCCACTCAAGGCTAAAGAGTACATCTATCGCTTGAAGGAAGAGACAAAAGGAAAATACCCTATAATACCTATATCCTGCTTGTCGGGCAACGGCATCAATCATTTATTGGATGAACTGACAGGGAAGTTCCAGGAGCTGTCGGACAGCGGAGACGAATCGAATCCTATTATAGTCTCGCAGAGAGTGAGAGAAATCCTGACAAAAGACGTCCTTTACGGTATCAATGAATTTCTTCTGTCCAAAGACGACGTTGTTATGGCCTCAGAAAGCCTGCGACATGCGTCTGATGGAATTGGCAAAATCACAGGCGAGACCGTCGGAATTGAAGAGGTTTTGGGAGTCGTTTTCTCTAGTTTTTGTGTTGGAAAATAAGCAAACAATTTACTGCTGTGTACTACTCAGACGAGACTTCCTATTCCTCTCTAATTTAGTCTTTACCTCAATCTCATCCTGAAATTCCTCAAGTTCATCACATAACCTTTCGTAAAAGTCAATCCGCTTCTCTATCGCCTCCATCTCTTCCAGTTGTTTGTCCTTCAGGCTGAGCACCTGTTCCAACTCTGCATCTTCCTTTAGTTTAAACCTCTTCTTTAACTCTTTAAACCATTCCTCGTTATCCGAGGTCTTCTTACTGAAAACTGAGATGGCTTTGGCCGTTTCCGCATCTACAGTTTCCTGCAATATTTGAACACACCTTTCGATGTCCTGATGGAGATTCCTCTCGTGCTCTCTCATCTACAGTTTATTCGTGACACTTTATTCAAGTTAAGACTGACTCTTCTAATTTTACAAGATCAACTATCTCGAATAGTTGTGTTTATCAGTGGAAGAAGGTACAGAAGAAAACGCCCGATGAATGCAGGAAAAACCGAATCGATCATTAGAGATCATAATATGCCGCTAGAGATACCAGGGTCATCGGATCAGCTGTCGAGAGTACCATTAAGCTGCATGTTCTTGAGTAATTTCGAGATGAAACGAGGAAACGAGGCTGTATGGTTCTCTAAAGTACCAGAGGCAGAATCTGGTATGGATCTAGAAAATATTGAGTTCAAGTCATTGCCATCTGGGGTCCACGGGGTTGCAGATGATGTGATCCATTTTGTCGTACCCAAGAGGTTTCTAGACGACGAATATTACTATGGCGTTGCCTACTACAAACAAAATGGCCAGGAAATGACCTCAGAGTCAGGTCAATTGGACAGAAATAAAGTAAAAATGTATGCGCTCGGCGTTATAATCGATCCTGCGTCCCGGGCGGACGAGGCACCCAACGATAGGAGTACCAGTTGGCGCCCTGAAGAGTTGACTGCTGCTGACGAGTACATTGAAGACATCCAGCAGCTTCTCCAACATTGGCTGGCTAAGAAGGACTTCCAAGACTACCAATGTTTTGAGAAGTATTTTGAATGCAATAGCCTGTCTGATGGTGGCACTGGCAAGACGAATTCAACCTTGATCGGGAAAAAAGCCAAAGAGTTATTGCCAAATGATGGTCAAATCGCATTCCAGGTTTCTGGTAAACTTCGGATTCTCGATTACTTACCTTACTGGATAAGGAAGCTGGGCCCATTGATCTTTCCTCTTTGGAAGTCGTGTCTTCTCGGTGAAAGAATATTGATAATGAACCCACCAGGAGGATCCTTCGAGGTCTGTAACTCGTTAGCTTTCTCGCTGTCCATAATATCAGCGATTCCAGAAGATCTTCAAATCAACAATCATGGCGACCGGTATGTTAGGCCGATCTTTACCATCGGGATCTCTGACATTGACAAGATGGCGAAAAAGGTGACCCAGGCTGCAGAAGATAAAGAAGAACCATCAGCGTTTGTGGCTTGCACCAGCGATGAAATTCTGTTTTCCAAAACAGAATTATATGATAAATTTTTAAGGGTTCCTAATGGACCAGATGATGGAGATGTTGATGTCTGTACGGTGCATTCAAGTTCAGGTGTAGAGATCAAAGCTACCCCACACGATTTTGAATGCTTGAAAGCCTTCTACCAGGATTATCTAGGCGAGGAGATGTCTCAGCCTGAAATTGCACGTCTTTCGCGAACAGTTGAGCCTATATCTTGGATGCAGTATTTCATTGATGAGTTCTACTGGTGGAGCACAGCTGGATACGTAAAACCTTTCTACCATGAGAAATTACACGCGGAAAAGACAAGCACGGATGATAAATCTGAATTGATTTTGGATATCATCAGATACTTCCATCAGAGAACCACTATTATATACAACAGGTTAAAGACAGTAGTCGACACGTATGGGCATCAAGATCCGGACGAAATGGTATTGTTACCGTTCACCGCTTTGAATGACATGGGTCTTGATTTGTTTAGTGCGCAGGACCAAGAGTTGGTTGTCGCACTGACACGCAAGTGGTTCCACAGGGAAATAAAGGTTAGTAGTGATTATTGTGAAGCTGTTTGTTAGAAGAAATGACATGGACTAGGAGGTTAAAACCTCACATTTTTTTATAAAAAGTTTAAACTCCTATGTATACAAGTATGTCGTATATCTCCAATAAATGAATATCCAGAACTTGTGTCAGAAAATGTCAATTGTCTTCATAAAATCAGCCAAATTGCACAACTCAATATGGAGATACCTATGACACAGGTTATAATTCCAGCCCCCGCCCTTGAACCAGCTGTGATATCTAATGGTGACAAGTTAGTGGGCGACTCCTCTGTACCTGCTGCACCATCACCTGTTGATGATCCACCATTGAATGCAGTATATGGGGGTGGCCTATTGATTGCTTGTGTATTCACCAGAGCCTCTAGCGCGGACATCTGCTCACCAAGACCGTACATACCATCCCAACCATCGTAAAACCAGTTGAGACCACATGTATGACCATCGTAACCACCAGAACACGACTGTGCGGCTGCTCGTGCGGAGGTATTGAGCCACTCCATGGCCGTCGGCCTAGTCTCTGGAATCAACTCTGCTGTGACACCGAGAAATCTCGTGAAGTAAGCCTTGAAAGAACGTTGATCGTTGTTACATTTGTTGTTAGTTTGACACGCGACTTCATACAGCACGCTATTGTTGTAGAAGACTGAGGAAGAGTTCAAAAACTCAAAAGTTCTGTTGCCCCATTTTTCTTCCCCAGTGAAGTTGTACAGGTATGCAGAGCCTGAGAGCATTAAACCTTGATTATAAGACCATTGGTAACCAGTAACATTCGCACAGTTGTACGCAATATTGACACCGTCATACACGAATCTTCTACTACCTGTGGAGATCAACCCGACCCCAAGCATCCAGTCGTAAACCTTATCGGCCCATTCGACGTAAGATTCGTTACCTGTGTATCTGGCTAATCGAGCCGCTAAGTGGAACAACGCCCCATTGGAAACAGTATTCTTATAGTCATAACCTGTATTCCACTGGAAAATCTGCCATCTTAACCCACCGTTGCAAGAAGACGTGTCCCAACGAAGTGCCATAGTGTTAAACACAGCCTGGGCCAAGTAGAGCCACTGTGGTTCATCTTCAGCTGGGTTAGTAAAATTTCTCTCGGCAGCAGTCATAGCCGCAATCCCCCAAAATGCTTGATCATCGTTACCTTCAGTGGTCGATTGGTTCAAAGGAACATAATCATTACGTGTACCAACCTGATAAAGCAGTGCCTGTTTTATAATGTCGTTATAGGTATCATTTTGCATGTACCACCAGTAGTCCAGCATGCATCCCCATGCACCACCGGCTTCCCACCAATAGTACGGATTGGAAAACATACCAATTGTCTCACCATACTGTAGACCAGTGTAATAATCCATCAAACCGTCGGCAACTAGCGCACTACCCTCATGAATCGATGTGATATTATCCAAGTCAATCCAGACTGCGTTTGTACACGCTAAAAGACTCGCTATAGTAACCAACAGTCTTTTCGCCATCATAGGAACAATAGAGGGTACTCAAAGACCTCCTAACAACTGAAATGGTCTATCCTGATACTCTATCAACTGTAGATCACATCAAGAAGAGCCTCCATAACAGCTTAAATGGCCGAACAATGAACGTCGCTTACGACGGAATGCCTTAAAACTACGGCTTATATGGGTATCTAGTCGCTAAATGGCCCATTCGATCCGTAATCAGAACCCCAGGGACTTGAGGATGGAGGACTTCACACGCCTTTCAAATTCCGGGCGGTTGTCCCTCCAGAGGATGCAAGCGTCGACGTTTGCGCCGCTTTCGATGTTGGGCTCGCTGAGCATGCTCATCACGCTGAGTAGGATCTTCTCTACACTCTGCACGGGAGACCAACGCTCCTCTGCAAGCTCGTACATGTTGGGATCGTCCCCTGGAGAGTGCAGGATCGAAATACACACTTCTCCGTTGTGGTAGATATTGGGATGCAGGATGCTTGGTGTGAACGTCAGTTTGGGTGGCGACAGCGGGTAGTCTTTAGGGAAGTCGAGCCTGGCGTTAAATATCCCGCCCTCGTAGGGCGTATCTGGGGGACCCTGGATCAGGCAGTCCCATAGGAACAAGTTCGACTCGGATTTGGGCGCAGCCAGGATACCTGGAGGGGGGTCTTTGATCAACTGTTGGTACTCCTTCAGCAGCCTTCTCGAAGCAGTCTTAGACATCGGACAGAAACACTCTTTAGGAACTTCTTTCAGTGTCGATCTGGTTGCGGTGAGGCTAAAAGGTCGAAATTCAGTCCGCCTTTAAAAGGCTCGCTTAATCAGAACAGCCCGGAGATACGAAGGAATGGCCCCAAAAGGTCGTTTGAAAGCTCTTTAGGAAGCTGAAGATAACAGGAGACCATCGGAAGGCTTGAAACAGGCTTCAGAGGGCCCATTCAGTACTCAACGAAGATACTTGTTGGTAAGAACATCACTATAGACGGATACACTGTACAACTCTTAATAGATTGGAAAGCCTGGATGGTCGATGAGAACGACTCAGAAGCGTTGATTTGCCCGTGAGGCAAGTGGGGTTCAGGTGCGATTGGTAGCTGAGGAATGATCATCTATGATGGCGAAAAATACGCGTGTGTTTCGTGCATACGAGGTCACAGGTCATCGACCTGTCGGCACACCAGTCGGATGCTGGTCAAGGTACGCAATCGCGGACGGCATGCCTCTTTGGACATAAGAAAGGTGATAATTGTGGATACGGATTCGCAGGTCACCCCTGATGAGAACTCGCCCGCCTGTGAGGGATGTAGTGAGGGAGGAGGGGACGCCGGAAAGGAATGCGGAAAGATGAATAAGCAGCCGATCTTGTTTCTAAGGACGATACGCACGCAGAAGGCTGTTCTTATTGATGGGAAACTGCAGATTATTGTGGAGGAAGACGGGCCGAACAATGGGGCCAGAGAGGGTGGGAAACCTGCGTACAAATACATCTCTGAGAAAGAATTCTTACGACAAAATTCTACGGCTATGAGGAGCAGCAACGCAAAGAATGGGTGCTCCTGCCATAACTCCGGGGCGAAGGAGGATGCAGGCACCGTCGTAGAGCCCAAACTGGAGTTGAATGAGGCCAACAGTTGGAAGACAGCGCAGGAGAGCAGCCCAGTGCCGATGATGGATGGTGCACAAGTTGAGCAGGATCATGGGAAACAAATGTTCGAGTTACTGACTCACCGAGGCATATATTTGAGTACACAGTGTTCATGCAAAGCGGGAAACTGCCCATGCTCCAATTGCCTGCTGCACAGAAACGAAGAGGAACTGAATTCCTACATTCAAAGGAGTGGCGTACCGTTGACCAATGTTGGAGAAGCAGCCTTGGCCAGCAGTACAACGCTAAACAATACGAACAATTGCAAGTGTTCTGCCGAAGAGTGTCAGTGTGAGGACTGTCTGGAGCATCAGTCAGAAATCGTTCCATTTAATCGGATAATATTTCATGGAATACTAAACATGCCGCTAAAGAGAAAGACGCTAATCAATTTCAAAGGCCGCTTGATACCCTCACAATACTGGTGGGATTTTCTCAAGTTGCAAGTGCCGTTGATGACTGAGACTCAGCTCGATTATATCGATGTTACTAATTGGTTCGATAAAATTCTTTCCGTGTATGATTCGCAGCTGACGGACGCCAGCCACTTCCAGCTCGATGTCGTTAACTCGATGTTCAACGTGTGAACACAGCAAAAGTATCAATCCTGTACATATCTGTATTCTATAAACTTTTAATTTGGGGAGTCGTTCAAAATGTACTCGGCTTCCCTTTTACCACTTTCCCAGGCACCGTAAGCGCAACCTGCACCATCCATGATGGTGTGCTCGCCGGCAAATCGGATCTTGGAGTCCTGACCATCGGTCATCGCCGTGACTATCGTCAAGGGATCGTCACCTGGGTGGCATGCTGTGTAGGCTCCCAGTGAATAAGGATCGCCGCTCCAGTTCGTCACAATGATGTTTTTTAGTATTGGGGAATCAGATGAGCTTACTTCGCTCGCCATGCCATTCACACAAGGTTTACTACCTAACACGATCATGACCTTGTCCAAGACGCTTTGGAAGAATTGGAATACAAAAATCTTGTCGTCACGCTTAGCTTCGATATATTGCGTCAATGGTTCTTGCATGAGCATAACTAAGCTTGGTATCCCCGTTGTCTTCGCTATGTTAACAAAAGACAAAGGGCGGTTCCAGGCACTAAAAGATGTCTCGTGTTCCTCGGACGTTTCGACAGCATCGACTAACTGGCGCAAATCAGTGGCGTTTCTAACCTGTTCGGCAATTTTGTTGTTGGAGCGTGCTAATGTCAAAATCCTTGATCTTTCAGTAGACCAGCAACATTTTTCAAACTCAAAAACAACCTTTCCCAAACTTCCAAAATGTATGCTATTCAATGCTTTGTTGATCCCTGTTCTTAGCGGAGGCTCAAATGCAATCGTTCCCTTTTGCCTGGTACCTTTATTCAGTGCTAGGGACAAAATGCTTTGTGGAATCGTAACTATGACGTGGTCGCAGGGGTATTCATCGCCTTGCGTCGTCTTGACCACAATTTGGCCATTTTTCTTGACAGATTCAACCTCCTTATTAAGTTCAATCCACTCTCTGGGGAAACTATCTGCAATACGCGATACCACCAAATCATAATTCAGAACCATGGCATTTCGACCATAGTGACCGAAATACGTATCCTTGGCACTCAACCGCTTCCAGTCCAGACCATGCCACAGCTCAAGGGAGCGTGCAACCTGCGGTAAGTACCGAATCTGGTCATCCGTTAGGAATTTCCTCCTGTCAAACAGATAGCTGAGCACCATCTCGAAAAACGAGCAGTCCGGGACACCAAGTTTCTGATGGAATTCGTGGTCAGAGAACGCACTCAGCTCGTCGTCCAGTATCTCCAAATTCATTTCCGGATCAATATCAATACGGCCCCTCTGTTCATCGATTATAATAGCATGATCGTCGTCGAACACGTACCGTGGACCCTTTTCTGACGCTGGTAACTCAGCTTCTTCTAAGAACAATCCATTCGTCAGAGTATCATGGTGCCAGCTAGCGCCCAAGTCGTATTTCCGCCCTTTGTAGCCCTCTACAGTGTACAATCTACCGCCTACGCGGTCCCTTGCTTCTAAAACAACGCAGTTTCGAATCCCTCCTTCATAAAGTCTCGAGGCTGCTTTCAAACCGGCTATGCCCGCACCAATAATGACGACACGCTTCTCCTGGATCCCCATAACAGTGATTCCGCTACCACTCTGCTACTTATAAATCTGATCGAAGTCTTCTTGTAGTCATCGGAGGGCTTAAAATCCTTAGTTGCAACCGAATGTCTGGGTTAACCTTCAACGAACAGCTAAAGGTAATAGACCCATCAGAAACTCTCGATAGCGGGCTAATATGGATCTTTATTAGCTGGCAGTAACTGACGTTTTCAAAGCTCGACCTGGTCTATCATCAATGATAGATGCTCTTCGCGAACTTGCTCCCCAACGACTCAACGCGACTGATCAGGTCTTGAAAAGTGCACTTATAGTGAAATCTCCTTGTTTTTAACGTCCATACCAAGTTTGCAAGCAATTGCAGTCCACCTTGATCTTTCTCTCTTATGTCTACTTGCTTGTAAGACGCCAAATCGCTTCCGAGGCTTTACGCGTCAAATTTATTCACTACTACTAGGAAGCCTAGGACATCGACACCAGCCTATTTTGCTCCAGAGGACCAGCAAGCAATGTTTAGACAGACTAAGAAACGGGTGGCATCAAGAAGGAATTTTAATGAGACCGGGAGCCACGATGGGGTCTCTGGTAGCGTTATTTTAGGATCCGCCAGCGAGAGCGAGACGAAACTATATGACAGCATATATGCATCCAAATTATCCTTCTATGAGCTGCCGCCACAGGGTGAGATCACTTTAGATCAGTTCGAGATCTGGGCTATTGATCGTTTGAAGATTCTCTTGGAAATTGAGTCGTGTGTGTCGAGGAATAAGTCAATGAAGGAGATTGAGAGTATTATTAAGCCTCACCTCACGAAACTAATGCCGTTCAATACCGACAAATTTGAGGACAGAAAGAAGGACTATTACTCGCACTTCATTCTGAGATTGTGTTTCTGTCGCTCGAACGAATTAAGAGAGAAGTTTGTGAGGGCAGAGACTCTGCTGTTCAAGATACGGTTCAATATGCTTACTAGCCACGACCAGACGAAGTTTGTACAGTCGCTGAATCTCCCCTCCTTGCAATTTATTACCGAAGAAGAGAAGAAAGAGCTGTCGCAGCAACTATACCAGACAATCTCAACTCAACTGCAGTTTCAGCTGAATCTGACCGACGAGAACCAGCGTCAGGCGTACTTTAGACAAGAAAAATTCATTAAACTGCCCTTCGAAAACGTCATAGAGCTTGTCGGGATGAGACAGGTCTTCCTAAAGGGCGGCTATGCGTACCTGCCCCAGTTCCAACAGCTCAATCTCATCGCAGGCGAGTTCTCAGGCCGGCTGAAGGACGAACTGGTTAACACATACCGCAACCTGCCCCACCTGAACGAGGACGACCGGCTGATCCCCATCCTCCACCACCTGTCCTCAGGCTACACCATCTCGGACTTCGAGCAGGCAGAGTACGATAAGCAAGACGGCGACATCACTGCAAAGAGCGTGTACTCCGATGAGATCAGCCAGAACTACCCATTGTGCGCCAAGAACCTGCTCAAAGGCCTCAAAACCACCCACCATCTGAGATACAACGGGCGTCAGCAGCTCAGTTTCTTCCTGAAGGGCATCGGGCTGAGCGCCGACGAGGCCATGAAGTTCTGGACCGACGCTTTCACGGCCAATGGCGGCCATCTCTCCATAGACAAGTTCAACAAGGAGTACAGGTACGGCTTCAGGCACAACTACGGCCTGGAAGGCACCCGCATCAACTACAAGCCCTGGGACTGTCGCACGATCCTGTCCAAGCCACGACCCGCCCGCGGAGAGTTCCACGGTTGTCCATACCGCGACTGGAACCCGGAGAAACTCTCCCAAGAATTGAGTGCCATGAACCTCACCAACACTCAGCTTTCCTCCGTGCTTGATTCCTGCCAGCGCACTGAGTACACTGTCGCATGCACGCAAGTATTTGAGTTTACGCATGGATCGTCGCGCAAGGTCGACGACCAGACGCACATTACACATCCGAACCTCTACTTCGAGCGCTCAAGACAGCTACAAAAGGCGTCGAACCAACAATCGGCGTGATTCGAACGCGCTGATTCCAACGGGCCACCGCTATCGTGCAGCCGACTAGACAATCACGCCGATCGACCAGCCCATGTGCACTCATCCGGCCCATTTAGGTTGCGCACCTGCGTATCTTTTTTTTTTCGGTATTTTTTTTTTCCAATCATATCAAGGCTTTCCCTTTCCTGCCAACTTGCATATATTTGCAAAACTGTAAAGCAGCCTGTGCCTCTTCTTCTCGGTACTGCAAAATTGGGTTTCCTGTGCAGAGACTTTTCTCCTTATTTTGTGCCTCAGTACTCTATCTCGTTTGCAGGAGGTCATAGGTACAGAAGACGAGGTTTGACTCGTTTGGTATACTTTGTTTCTATTCAATTGCTTCTTTTGGCCCGCCTGCTTCTTCGCTTCTATTGTTGCCCCCTTTGGCGTGTTGGTTTTCTCGTGCTGTGCTGTCTCACTTTTCCAGTTGTCATTCTTCGACAGGATTGATTTAGCTACCATTTGTCATTTGAGTTTTTTCAGAGAACAGCTGTAAATTTACAAGAGCTGTGGGTGTGAGAGTCCAGTGAAGGCATCTGCTTAACTAGGTTTTTAGATAGTGGTTAAACATTACAAGATGGACGTTGCACCGTCGAATGGCAGCAGCAGCAGTAGCAGCGATTTTAGTGCTGCTCCCGATACATCAGACGGGCGGAACACGGGCTCGCGGGTGCTGAGTCCACAGTTGTTGGCTAACCCTGCTGCAGCTCCGGCACCGGCTCCCATGGCGTATAAACAATGGCAGTATCCTGCGTATCCGACACACCAGGAGGCTGGCAGGGAACCGGCCCCGCCGGTCTATTACTACTGTCCTCCGTTGCAACCGCACAGCAGCACTCTGTCGAGCGGGTACCAGCAGCCGTACTACTACATGAACACCCCTCCGACGCAGCAGCAGCAGCAGCAGCAGCAGCCTCCGCATCTTCCTGGGCCCAAGCTGTACCAGTATCCTGGCTTTCAGGAACAGCAGCCCGCACAACAGCCGCAGCCGCAGCCCCCCTCTCAGCATCCACAACCCGCACAGAGCAAGAGCCCGACTCTGAACGCTCAACAGTACCCGCCTCGCCAGTTCAGTGCCTCTCCCGCAGCTTACCAGGTCACCACGCCAGCCATAACACCCCTAAGCTACATGGCCCCCCAACAGGCCACTGCTTTTGACTCCTCCATACTCTCGCCACCATCTACCAGTTCCTCACTCGCGAGAAGATCTACAACGAATTCTAAACCTGCTCGTAGACCTATGAAGCAGAAGGACCCGTTGGACCTGCCACACGATTTGCAGGTGCAGTCGTATGATGTCGCCACGACTCACGGCCAGACTATCAGGCCCAGGGTCACCACGACGATGTGGGAAGATGAGAAAACGCTGTGCTACCAGGTCGAGGCGAACGGTGTGTCTGTCGTACGCAGAGCCGACAACGACATGATCAACGGCACCAAGCTGCTGAACGTCGCCAAGATAACGCGTGGCAGGAGAGACGGGATCCTCAAGGCTGAGCGGATCAGACATGTAGTGAAAATCGGCTCAATGCATCTGAAGGGTGTTTGGATTCCTTTTGAAAGGGCCCATGCTATGGCACAGCGTGAGAAAATTGTGGACTATCTCTACCCATTATTTGTCAAGGAGATACAGAGCGTCTTAAAGCAGACATCTCTTGACTACGTGGAGCCTCCTCCACCTCCTCCACAGCCAACCCAGCAGCACCAGCTTCCGCAGCAGCAACAGCAACAACGACAAATAACACAGGAAGAGGATCTCGTTAAACCACAACTCTCATACGACCTTGCGCCCGCTTGGTACAACAGCTTACCAACGCGGGCCCGCACATCGCCCCAGCCCTATAGGTCAGCCCTCTCATACGGGCAGTACCAAAATATTCCATCCACCAACACAACTCCTTCACCAAATTTTCCTCTACCTCTACAACCGGCATACCACCAGAGTTTACCATCAACCAGTTACCACTCAGAGTTCCCCCCACTTCAAAGGCCGCAACAAAAAAGTTCTAATACTCCAACCTCTACACTAGGGTCTCTTGCCGACACTTCCCTTACAAGTAGCGCCACTAACTCGACTGCAGAGTCCATACTTAATCCACCATTAAGCGAGAAAGAGCCAGTCCCCACTGGTCCTAATCCGAAGAACAATACTCCGGGCAAGCTACTCACGGGTATTCAACCACCACAGCCAGTTACTGACACTCGCGATAATGATGAGAACCCTCAAGACCAACTTAACGACAAAGATGTGTGATAGACTCTTTAATGAGGTTTAAACGCCCTCCTTTTATTAAGCATTTACACGGCCTAGGACCAATTACTAGCGAATTTTATCTTCATAGCTACTGATTCAATTCCTTCCCATGACCTCTATAAACGCTATGTATTATTTCCGTTTGGAATATCTGTATCTACAATCATCTAGTTGTTTTTTCACTAAGACGCGACTACATTTTTTGTGATGCCAAACAGATAGACCAAACACGACACAGTAACGGTAGCGCCAACCAGCATGAATCTATCTCCAACTCCCAGACGATACTCTTCTAGATCGAAGCCGATTGCTTCAGACAATGCATTTATGTATTCAGATCCGGTAGACATTAGATCCAGCGCCAATAATGACAGAATTATACCGGAAGAGTATAGATTGAACTCACAGATGATCAACCGACTGATCAAGCAGAATAAGGAACTTGTATCCAAGCTTGATGCCAAGCAGGAGGAAATAGACAGGCTAAACATCTTAGTCGGTTCTCTAAGAGGCAAACTGATCAAATACACCGAAATGAACAAGAAACTGGAGGCGGAAAGTCGCGTTTCCAGCGGTACAACGACTACAGAGAACGAGCAGGACTACATTCAGGTACCCAAAAGACGCCCGGAGACGATTCGCCAGGAAAGTGTCCATGACGACCGAATCAACGCGCTGAACGAAAAGCTGGACAAACTCACCAGGCTGGTTTTACAGAACAACGTTCCCACATCTTCATCACCGTTGCAATCTCCTGCGCTTCCCGTGCCAGCCAGCAGAAAAACCGTGTTAAGTCCCTCCGAGGAAGACATAATGTGCCGCGAGAGCCAGGAGCTCAAGCAGATGGAGGACCAGATAGACTCCCTAAAGCGCAAGCTACTGATCAAGAGAGAGAACGAGCTCAGAAAGATTTCTCTCAACCAGGAACTGCTCGAATTGATGGAGAAACTCAACACGCAAAACCCTCAGGACAGGGAACGAGAGCGCATTTCTAGTCGAGACTTTACACAGGCAGCTGCCACCCCCCACGACTACTGCACAGAATGCCACCATCAGGAGAATCACAAGAATCAACACAGTGTTAGGCATACGAACCCGAGCACAATGGCCAAAGTTCCGGCTACGAACCCACTAGAGACCCCGACTCCCCTGCCCAAGAAAACGGGGCTATCACAGTCTGACCTGAACGACACAATTAACCGCGTCTGGTGAAATTCTACCAATTACGTGGGCCCTTGATTCTGTCGTTGTGATGAAGAGAAGGAAAATGCAAGGTCGGAAGCCGCAAGAAATTCGGACGAGGCCTATTCTGGGGAAGCGAGGCTCGCTTTTTCTTTTATTTTCCCAATGTTTACTCAATTCACATTGTAGTTTTCGAGGGTCGTTCGCAGCTCATCGGATATTCGTTTAGTTCACTGTCCAGTATCCAAACGACGAAAATTTTTCATTTGTTCCCGGATTTTTCGCTTGTTGGTCGTATAGGTCTAAAGTTTTTCGATGATTACACAGTCGGATGAGGTTGTTAGAGAGAGATAACCATTCCGTGGGCCAATTACTGCATACTCGTCTTTCGCGTAACACTGTGGGTAGAAGTACTTTAGTTCTACGAATTTTGTCGGAGCTTAACCCAGTTCTGAATTTTAACGGTTTATAAGCAGTCTACCAGGGAGGCTTTTAGATTTTCCAAACAATTGATTGTCGTTCAGTTCCTTCAGGCGATTGGGGGTCAAATCATATATAAGTGGTCAAGAGTCTTGTTTACTTTGGTGTAATAATTATTTCGAACTCAAAAGTACGGGGAACACTAAGATACCATGTCGGATATCTCTCAAGACCCTTTAGCTCAATTTCAGAATATCACTACTAATGCCACCACTGGTGGCACAGCAGCAGCTACGTTTTTCAACCTCGCGGTGAATTACGTTAAGTCGCTGTCTTATTTGAAGATCTTCGTTTCTTTGGTCTGTATCCTATTGGTATGGGATCAGGTGTCATACCAAGTCAAGAAAGGGTCCATCGCTGGTCCTAAGTGGAAATGGTACCCTATCATCGGTCCCTTTTTGGAGTCTCTAGACCCTAAGTTTGAAGAGTACAAGGCCAAATGGGATTCTGGTGAGCTTTCGTGTGTTTCTATCTTCCATAAGTTTGTTGTTATTGCCTCTACCAGGGACTTGGCTAGAAAGATTCTACAATCGCCAAAATATGTCAAGCCATGTGTCGTCGATGTCGCTGTCAAGATTTTGAGACCTACTAACTGGGTTTTCCTCGACGGTAAGCCACACACCGATTACAGAAGATCTCTAAACGGGTTGTTTACCAAGCCAGCTCTAGCCCAGTACTTACCTGGTTTGGAAGCATTGACTGACAAGTACATCGAGAAATTTGTGCAGATCTCTAAGGACAACAAGTACGAGCCACAAGTCTTTTTCCATGAAATGAGAGAGATTTTGTGTGCACTATCTTTGAAGGCTTTCTGTGGTGACTACATCACTGAGGATCAAGTCAGGAAGATTGCGGACGACTACTATTTGGTCACCGCTGCCATGGAATTGGTCAATTTCCCTATCATTTTGCCTTTCACCAAATCCTGGTACGGTCGTAAAACTGCTGATAACGCTATGAAGATTTTCGAAAACTGTGCACAAATGGCCAAAGAACACATTTCAAAGGGCGGCAAGCCAGTATGTGTTATGGACGCTTGGGTCAAGTTGATGCATGATGCTAAAACCAAGAATGACGAGGAATCCAGATTGTACCACAGAGAATTCACGAACAAAGAAATCTCTGAGGCAATTTTCACTTTCTTGTTTGCTTCCCAAGACGCTTCCTCTTCTCTAGCTTGTTGGTTGTTCCAAATTGTTGCTGACCGTCCAGACGTCCTTGAAAAGATAAGAGAGGAGCAATTGGCTGTTCGTAACCATGACATGTCCACCGAGGTTAACATCGATCTAATTGACAAAATGGAGTACACCAATATGGTGATCAAGGAGACTCTGCGGTACAGACCACCAGTTATGATGGTTCCTTACAGAGTCAAGCACAATTTCCCTATTTCCAGCAACTACACAGCTCCAAAGGGATCTATGTTGATCCCCACCCTATACCCTGCCCTTCACGATCCTGAAGTGTACGACAAGCCTGATGAGTTTATCCCAGAGAGATGGGTTGAAGGTTCAAAAGCCAGCAACGCCAAGAAAAACTGGCTGGTTTTCGGTTGTGGTCCTCACGTTTGTTTGGGTCAAACCTACGTCATGATCACTTTCGCTGCTCTGCTCGGTAAATTCGCCCTGTACACTGACCTCAAACATAAGGTTACACCTCTAAGTGAAAAGATCAAAGTCTTCGCTACAATCTTCCCTAAGGATGACCTTCTCCTGTCATTCAAGAAGAGAGATCCATTGACTGGGCAAGTTTTTGATTAATTTGGTTGATATTCACTTTCTAGACTTATTCAGGTATTTCCGATTGTTTGAACGGGTCTAAATTAAGGCATCCTTCTCACTGATACATACACAATTCTGGAAATCCTTTCTATGTTCTATCTATTTAAGCACTCATGAATACTTTTAAGAATCGGGCTTCAGCATTTAATCAAATGTGATCTTCTTACCTTGGAACTTCGCATTCTTGCGTTTCTCTTCAGCCTCCTTTTTAGCAACCCAGGAAGGATGTTCGGCTTGTGGTGATTTCTTTTCGATTGTTTTCGTAGGTTTTTGTTCTGACCTAATGGCCTCTTCTTTGTCCCTGGCGGCTGCTTTAGCCGCACGCTTGACCACTCTTTCTTCGTATTCCACTTGTCGCCTCTTTCGGTCCTCATGCTCCTTTTCAACTTCCCTCTGAATGTGCTTTGCTTGTCGACCGTATTTCTTCTCCCAGATCTTTCTCCTCGCACGCTGTCCACGTCTATTCTTCTTCTTCTCCTTAAGTGATATCTGCTCTGCGGCTATTCTGTCTTCGGCTACATCACTGTCGTCACTCTCATCACCACCACTGTAGTAACCACCCATTAGTTCAGGAAGTTGAATCTTTTGCTTCTTCGATTGCGGCTCACTATCAATTTCGTCCTCGGAGCTTCCCGGTTCTTCTTCCTCGTCACTTTCCAGGTCCGGTTCTTCGTCAGTCACTTCGTTATAATTCACATTAGGATCCAGCGTTGGGGCCTCCTCATCATTGTTTTCTTCCTCAGAGTCACCCAGCAGATTGTCGTATTGCTTGAGTACATCCTCATCAAGTTCAGATGCTTCTACTTCATCGACAGTCTCGGCATTCCCCTCGGAGGATTGGCCTGACTCTCCATGCTTGGCAATTTCGAGTTCTTCATCCTTCGGAGATTCTTTGCCGCCCTTTTTACTCTTCTGCTCCCTTCTGATTCCCAAGAATACATTCATACCGCTATCGAAAGATGCAAGCAGTTGTTTGGCCTTCTCGTTGTTCATCAAGGTACTTACTAATTGGTCAGATTTCTTATTTTTTAGGAGAACTTCCAACCATATCCTGCTGGGGTTGAATTCATGCTTTTTATCACTATGTATCTTCCAGAACTCGTGGTTAGCAAACCAAGTTGGCGGTACCACATTTTTGGAAGGAACAATCTTAGCAACAGCAAGCTTGATCACTTTTGATTTGCAAACCAACTCAAGAAACTTTTCCAAGCTATACTTAACTTTCAAATCCTCAATAACCTGAGTGAAGTCATTTTTGGCGTTCTTCTTCGGCTTGTATTGGTTAATCAGCTTCAACAGCAGAGATCGAAGCGATTTCTCCAAATGGTATATCTTGTTGTTGAAAATTTCTAGACGTAAACTGTCCAACTGCTCACTTACTCTAGAGATATCTAGGTCACTCAGCAACTTTGCAACTTTCTTGGAAGTTTTCTTACCCTTTGCATTGTAAAGTTTCGCTGTGCTGCCCAGTCTTGGGTGGAAGGTGTCTAAATCGCCATTAAGGTAATGAAATTGGTACTCCAAATTGTCCAGTTTGAACAAGAGATTATCTTTAGGCATGACGTTAACCTAACACTACAATAGTTGATGTAATAACAGCCAATGCTGAGTATAGGTTGGGTTTATCGACTTGTCGAGATGAGATGAGATGAGATGAGATGAGCTACCAATTTAAAATTTTCCTCCTAGGTAAGAAAGGTCATTGGATGTGGTGTACGGGTGTTCGAGACACCGAGAGCTGATCAAGATGGGTAGAATGGACTAGCAGAAGCTACAATCGGACTAGAGGTTTGATCAGACTGACGTGCAAATCGTTGTGATGAGTGTCCTTTTCATAAATGTGGCCATTTCAAAAAGAAAAATTAGCTCAAGAGATGTCATCATTTAATTTCTTGAAGAGCCTGCTACGTTCAACAGCACATTTGAACTCAAATATGCTAGAGAGATTGGGAACTTTAGTTGCAATGAGAAAGCCATTGTTGATGCGAGTAAAATCAGTGCCACGCCCTGTCACAGGCAAAATATCATCAACATTTCCTAATAAACAGGTAAGGAAATACAGTTGACCGTCGTGAAATTGTGGAATTCATCATAAACAGAAACTCCAATTCTTTCGTTAGTTCAATTGCAAGTTAAAGTTGTCCATATCTCTCATAAAATTCTAATGCATCAGACAGTGTTAACTTTATCTGACATTGTGAAATAAAATCTCATTCAGACATATGCTTGTCTTGTTGAGTAAACTGTTTCATCTTGTGCAAAAGAAGGTTAGTTTTTGGTGTGATTCCGAGAACCAATTTGAAGCGTCTTCTGGCACTATCCTCTGATAATCACCAATGATCTTTCCAGGTTGAAGTTGATCAGTCGAATTGATTGAATCCACATTATTTTTTTCAGAAAAGCATGAATGGTATTTGTAAGGTTTTGTCTTCACAAAGATTCAGACTCGTCATCTATAAGGGATCATCATGAAAAAATGTTGGTTAAACACAATTCGACATCGATAAGATCGACAAAAACGATGGATAAATCTAGACAACAAATTGAAACTGGAAAAAATTCAGCGAATTTTCTTCAATGAATCAGTAGCGTGGGTTTTCTAGGCCCACTTAAAGCATGTCACTCATGTGATGTTAATCAGTGCCCAGTGCTAAGGTTCTTCATCTTCAAAGAGAAAAAAATCTAGACGGAAAAGATACTAAAAACAACTGTTTTCAATGCATTTTCTCATGCTCGAATGAGTGCCCTTCACTCTAAAAGGAAAGTAGTAAGTTGAATCAGAAGTAGTGCAAAAACGTATCAACATATACTCGTTCAGCCAGTAATTCCAGCTTTTGTTTTTGTTCGATCATCATATAAACTCACACATCCTTTTAAAGTGAAAGAACCTGCTGCAAAACAAAGGAACGAAACAAATCATCGAAATATACCTATATTTCGCGTGACAAACTTTGTTGTACTGTGGCTATCCTCAGTGAGATATGCATGATCAGTGTTCTAATCATTAAAGTTCAGAAACTCTAGTTTGTATGTTTTTATCATGGTCATCAACGGAATTCATGCCACGTATCAACATTTGCAATGATTTCCCTCGTCCTAGTTTGATAGCTTGATCTTCTAAAGGCTTTTCCTCATCTTTATCGATAGACATAATTTCATCCTTCTCAATTCTCTCCTCCACCTTATATATGAAAAATTTTCAGGCTTGACAGCTGGAACCACGACAGAGAAAAAAAACAAGCAAAATATTAGGGTTGAAACTAGTGTGTGGGTTGAGAGCAGGCGAGTCGGTTTACTATTGAGATTAGGCTACCTTCTCTACGAGAGACAGCTCTATTTGAAGGAGACGAGGATTTTTTGGTGAACCTGTTCGCCGTTATTGTAACATAGTGACAATTCCGAACACCTTGCAGAGTGCTCTATGATCATAGTAAAAGTCAGTGTGGGATGCTAGTCCGCTCGAGTTAATCGTTGTCGTAGAACTCTCGTCTTGCCTTTCAGCCACACAGTCGACTAAATTCTCCGGGAAGCTGCATAACCGTTTTCTAGCCTTTTTTTTATACCCAAGGCTGAAGCGCCTTTGTCACATACCGACCATGAACCCTCTTGGCGACTCGCTACTTTCGACTTCCTATTACAAGCGTTCAAAACGCCCCCTCTTATACCCAACAACCGAGTAATATCCAAGCCACTCATCCGCATCCTCAAGAGCTTGTGGAACCATGATATTTCAGACCAACTACCAGGTCTCAGCCGTAAGTGAGAGGGAAGACTATGTGGTTGGGAGCTTTTATAATTCGGCGGCTAAGCTTGAAGCGGGTAACATGTTTACTCTCTGATAGCCAGGAGCGAGCACGTAAACATAGAAGCTTCAACCAACATAGATCCTGACATCGAGGAAACCAGTAGATGACATAGCGAGTGTTAGTTGATTTAGTATGACTACTGGTGAATCCTCTGTGTCAGAGGTCCAGAAAGAGCGAAAATCACCGCAAAAGACTGAAGAACCTGATGACTACTCAATAATGGATAGCTTAGCGGCCCCCGAGCGGATCATTCAAATGCTGATACTTGGTGTTACTATGCATATAGCGTTCAACAAGTTTTACTATGTGAGTGAGGAGTACCGGATGATATTTAGGAATGGTGGTATCGTAGCGATTGCATTCCTTACTGGGGCCTACAGTCGTTACAAAAGCAGCCGATGGGATCCTGAATCGCTACCAAAGTTCGAAACGATCTACTTGCTGTATTTGCCATTCATGATTTCGTTGCTATTTGACAGAGCCCATGTAGCTATAAATTGTGGACTGATTTTGAACTGCGTCGAGATGCCGGTAATGTTCAAACTGGTAACCCAAGCAATTTTCGTTGTTCTGACAGATTCCAGCGTCAAACAGAGCGACAGGCTTGCTAGCTTGGGGTCTATCGTGATCAACTATCTGCTGTACACTTTTCTCGCAAAGGTCAGCCACCTCAAAAGTCTGGATGCCGTTGATTGCAATATTTTCAGCATCTTATTGACCAATGTCCTTTATCTTCATGATCCACCATCTACAGTACCTTTTCAAGTGCTGAAAGGAACCTTGACTGCATTTGCGATTGTAGTGAGCTTCAATTATGTGACTAATAAAGCTTTGAGCTCTATTTTGAGCACTTACCTCAGATCTGCTGTACTATTAGGCTCATTTGTCATCGGATTTCCCGTCTTAATTAGGAGGTTAATGAAAATTGATAATCGTGATCCGCTAGATTGGCTCATTGATTACATTGTGATTTCTGAAACTCGCAAAAAGCTCCTTCTTATCTGGACAACCTCTTTGCTTGTTCTGATACCCAATGTGCTAATTTTGAAATCCAATATAACGTTGAACTCTTCGAGGAAAGTATGGCATTTTCTAATTCTGCTACTTATATCTAAACCGTTCCAAATGGATCCAACTTTTGTGAAAATATCGCTAGCGGGCTCTATCGCTCTTTTCTTGAGCGTTGAATACTTAAGATATTTGAAATTAGAGCCAATAGGTGGCTTCATCGATTCGAAGTTGAGATCCTTTGCAGATTTCAGGGACGAAAAAGGTCCTATCATTATTTCTTACATTTATTTGATCATCGGGATTGCTACACCTTTGCTAATAAATGACTCTCCGGTCGGATTGATCAGCTTGGGTGTCGGCGATTCGTTGGCATCCATAATAGGAGGCAAATGGGGTAGAAAATTCTGGCCCGGTACCAACAAAACCTTGGAGGGGACTATCGCTTTCATTGGCAGCACCTTACTCACAGCATTGATTTTCAAGAGGAACTTGGGCTATTTCGAGAATATATCGTACCAAAATTTGAGTACTGTCTGCGCTTTATGCGGTTTACTTGAAGGAAACAGTGTCCTTAATGACAACATTCTCATCCCTGCCTTCATGCTCGTTGCTGAGAAACTGCTTACCGATTGATCCACCGCGATCGACGATCAAGCCTACGAGATGCTTTATTGACAAGTAAATATTTATTTACAGGAGTGACACTATATAGAAAACAGCCGATAGACATAAACTAATTTCATTTCTTCTTGCTTCTGTTTTTCTTCTTTCCATTTGATTTAGAAGCTGCTGCATCTGAAGAACCTTCAATGAAGCTCAATAGTTCATCCACAGATTTGTTGGCTAATTCAGGGTTAGGCTGTTCATGTTTGCCATTGTGATGTTTCTTCTGGGAATTTGAAACATCTGCCGCTGCCTTCTGAGCTTCCAAAGCTTTTTGTTGTTGCTTGCTCTTGATCAAATCTGTCAAACCTTCGTTCCATTGTTTTGCTTGAGCAGATAGCTCGTGGTTGAGACCCAGTTCTCTGACAAAGATGTCCTGTGTCAAAGAGATGTGTTCCAACGCATGTGGTAAGTCATTCAAAGTGGCGTAAAGATTACCAATCCGTGATTCGAGGTAGGCAAAAGCCAGTGACTTCTCACCGTCCAGTGAAACAACCAATTCCGCCAGTTTCTTGAGGATCTCAATGGCAAGCTTTGCGTCTTTTATTCCCAAAGCCAACTGCTCCAAGTAGTTTAGAGCGCTGATAACAATCGGATGATGTAGAGCAGTCAAATTAAAGCTTTGAGCAGTTTCAACGATTCTTTTGTAGATCAAAGCCGCATTACATGGGCTACCATTCGAGAGTTCCAAAATAGCCAGGTTGGATAGGGAACGCAATATCTCAAATGAGTCAATACCACAAACTCTCTCGTAAATCATACATGCTTTACGAGCGAAAACGACTGCTTCTGGAATCTGACCGATGCTATTATGAATTGTTGAAAGAGACAAATACTTCTCAGCCACAGATTCATGAAGCATTGTTGAAGCATCCTCTTTCACGCTAATGGCTTGCGAGAAAAACTGCAGAGCTAACTTTTGGTCTTGCTCAATGGTTGCAGCCCCCTCTGCCCACAATTCATCACCTACAAGCGAAGTGTATTCGGTGCTCTTCACACGAGGGATGATTGTTAAGTCACTGACTGAAAAGGTGTTGGATGGCGCGAAAGTTTTGTTCCTAATTTTCTTATCTTGAGCTTGCTTAAACTTCTCAAAATCTTCTTTTGAGAAGAAGTATTGTTTGTTCAAGATTTGAATACCGAACTTATAACAAATGGCTCTTATCAGAGCAAAATAAGAAACCTCAGTTTGAGAAAGCCAATCGTTAGGAATGTCGTAACGGAAGCGTAATAAGGCCTGTTCTTTGATTTCGGCCAGTAGTGAAGAACGTGTCAGTTGCGTGAAAGCAAAGCTCTTGATGTTGTAGCACTCATCAATCGCTTCGATTGAGGGAGAGTCATTGTATTGGAATCCGAACAATAAGTTGAAAACGAAAGCAACCAATGATGGGACCACAGAGACAGGTAAGGACTTACTGTATTTTCTCAAAACATGCTTCACTGACCTTGCAAAAATCTCGATCTCGCACATATGGATCAATGGCAGAAGCTCATCTCTGTTAACAATAAAAGGATCTTCTTTGGTAGGCTTTCTTATTTCGGAATCGTCTAGCTTCAAATTCTCGGTAAGCTCCTTTGGAACTTCTCTGCCCTCTTGAACGTACTTGTTGACCTTCTCCTGTCTTTCCTTTATCAATTTCTCAATTTTAGCAAGATAAGACTTCTCCCATTCCTCGTGTTCCTTATTGCCTTCAACAATCTTTTGCAGCCTTCCTTCGTACTCGGCAGTTTGCTTGGCTAACAATTCCTTGGCGAGCTCAATGACTTTTCCCAGATAACGCACATTGATACCATTAACATGCAAAGTGTCAACTACATGCTCCCCGTTATAGGGTGCAGCAACGTTACCAGCCGCGTAGTCTTCGACAAAGCTTGGCAGAACAACGTCGCGCAAATAATCGGAAATTTCATCAACAACTGGATCTTCAACACCCTCGACTTGATATGCGTCTGGGTTGAAAGCAAACTTGTTCTGCTCGTAAGCAGTCTTATAATCTAGACCTTCCTTCTCCCTTTTGAAGTGCCACCACTTTTCGACCAACTCAGGACGTATCAAGGTTTGCCTATGTGGGTAGCGTTTTGCCTTCTCAACACCATCAAAGCTTTCCTTGACAAAGTTAATATCAAGTGGATAAGTATTAGCTAAGTCCAAGATGTAGTGTCTTTTATCGAAACCGATGATACCTTTAGATTGAGAGGAAAATGACATCTGAGCACCATCGACTTCACGAGTAGCAATATGGAAAACCTTACTGAATTCCTTTTGGATAATAGAGTCGAACTTCTCGTTACTGATCACCTTGTCTGAAGCCTCATCATACCCATAATTGACAGCGATCTCATTTGGCAAGTCTTCTATGATCTCTTTACCCGTTTCTGGATCTTCAACAACCTGCGTACCCATTGTGTTCAACAAGCCTGGAACCGGTGTCTGAGCTAAGATTCTATTGCCTGCAAAATCGACAATAGCTGTCAAGAGATAACGAACATCGCGTGTGTTTAAACGGTTCAAAAGGTTTATCGTGCGCAAATCCTGGTTCGAAGCGGCTAAAGCGGCATCATTACCACCTTTTTCAGCGTAGCTACCACTCACATCAGATACGTAAGAGTAAAAGATACCCTCCTTCAGATAGATTTGCTCTTCTTTTGGTGCTTCAGGATTCATAGATAAGATATCCTGGTAAAAGATAGACATAGCTCCCTTGGTAGCGGCAATCGAAAATTCGTGAACGATTTTACTTAGTAGTCGTTCCGAGTCCATGCGGGACTGGAGGTTTTCAATTGGCAAATCTTTGATAGCTTGGAATTCATCATTGAAGTTTCTTTCAGCATCGAAATTGAGCGCATCTAGTTGTAAACGCATGTAATCACCGTTGTCTGATGGAGTTGTTGAAACCATCCATGGTTTATGCAACAAAGTACTAACCGGCTTGAGGAATACCGAAGGGTCGAGTTTGCTAATTTTCTTCTCGAAGTTCTCCACGCGACTGGAAAGCTTCTTGGAGTGGAAACATAGCAAGTCAAACAATGACTGTTTTACGTTGCTGTGACCATGCTCTTCCGCGTCTTTTGGAGATGGATCAAACTTGGAAACAGTAGATCTGTTGACGTAAAAGCCAGATGGAACAGCAGTAATCTGGAGACTTTCACCTTCTAGCGTGACCACTTGCAAGTAAAGCAAATGACCCTTGGTTCTGTAGAATGATGGTACAGGGTTGTAAGGTGACAAATTTAGGGAACGGAGTAAAGGGGTAATGACTCCCGTGTCGGTAAGGTTGACGTTTGAGACCGACGAGTTTTGAACAGCGCCAAAAATCTCGTGGACAAGCTTGTTGAAATGGCTCTTTTCCTCGTCAGTTACGTTTATTTCTAGTTTTTTAGGCTTTTCCTCAGATTCCGCCTCTTTTAGAGCTTCTTTCTCCTCAGTAGAATCCTTGACCTCAGAGAGCGGTAGCTCGTAAAACTTGGAACCGGTAGAGACCGCAAACTCTGATAGGCCATCCACAGTCTCTGAAGAGAAACCCAAATACTCCCGCAAAGTGAGTACATGCTTCAATGCATCCCTGGTCGTGTAAGGTCTGTGTTGCAATTGGACTTTTAGAGTGTTGTCGTTACCAGCAAGCTCACCCAATACATCTGTATCTTTCAAAATTGTCTTGCCCAACGCTAAGTCAGTGCATGTTAAATATCTTGTCGCTTTAGAAACCCCAAGAACATCAAGGACATTCTGAACTTTAGCATTTCTGTTGAATTGGAAGTCCAATTCATTACCGTTGTTTTGCTGTTTCTTAGATCCGCTCGAGGCAAATGGCAATTTGACAATGACCTTTAGCTCAGCGCCCTTTGAGGACTCCTTTCCCTCCTCAGTCATAATAGATATCCAATTAACACTTGGGATAGCTCAATTAGGTCAATGGATATCACTGGGTAGCGTACTGCAAATTGAAAGTTTGTTGGAATTTCGAAGAAAGCTTTTTTCACCGCTATACTATTGAAAATCGAGTATAAGAACGGATCCGAGGTAAAAACGTAAGAAGGTGACTACGTGCTAAGAACTTCTTATATCAGTCATTGTTGACCAGTCACTTCCACTAATGCCAGGCACTGGGCTGTACGAGGACCGTATTGCGAAGAGGAGATGTGATCCGGCATGTTTGACCTGAAGTTACGTTACTACAATTGTATTCATCACTTGACTGCAAAGTTCCCAGTGGCTCTGGGTAATTGATATCATTTCGGCTTGCAAACCAAACGGACGACCTTATATATATCTTGCGAAGCAGGTTCCTGACTTTAGTTGGGACCACTAATAACCGTGAGAGTTGCAATCTCTATTCAACTAATAAAAAATATAATCCTCCGATGCGGGGAGTCGAACCCCGGTCTCCACGGTGAAAGCGTGGTGTGATAGCCGTTACACTACATCGGAATAGAAAAGATATGTTGTAACTTGTGTGATTATAAACTACATCCACATTAAGACCCCATGTGCGTCACAGTCATTATCTGGTGGTGGAATATAGTTACAGTTTACCAGAAGAACGGCCTTGACGAAGCACGATATTGCCTAGCTTCCCTTGCTGTGCTGTCCTATCAAGGAGTCTATTAGTCGCTATGAATTATGTCAAGAAGGCGCTATGGGGGCCGGATCCCAAGGAGCAGCACCGTAACATCAAAGCGACTTTGAGAAAGAACAGCCGTAGTATAGACAAGTCGTTGAGAGAGTTATCTGTCCTTCAGAACAAAACACAGCAGTTGATAAAGCGTGCAGCCAAGAAGAATGATATCAAGACAGTAAAATTATATGCAAAAGAATTATATGCGATCAATCGCCAGTACAGTCGAATGTACACATCCAAAGCACAGCTGGAATCTGTCGGGATGAAAATTGACGAGGCCGTCAGAATGCGCACCCTTTCGAACCAAATGGCTGATTCGACCGGTCTCATGCGGGAAGTCAATTCTTTAGTTAGACTGCCCCAACTTCAAGGCACGATGATCGAGCTGGAGAAAGAGTTGATGAAAGCCGGTATCATCAGTGAAATGGTCGATGACACAATGGAAAGCGTACAGGACCAAGACGAGGAACTGGACGAGGAGATCGACGAGCAAGTGAATAAGATAGTGGAGCAGTACACAAACGAGAAATTTGACAAGGTGGATCATGTTCCCACAATGGAACTGCCCTCCCAGGAACAGGAGGAAGAAGAAGTCCCAGAGGAGAAGATCGACGAAGAAGCAGACAATATGCTCAATGAAATGAGGGAAAGGCTGAAAGCGCTACAAAGTTGATCTTCACAAATTATGATGTTTTTTAACTAGTTACTTTTATGTGCCTTTAATAATACAACCCTTTGTTACTTGTAGCTCACGAGTTAATCTTTTACCGCTTCATTGATTTCTTTTTCAAGCTGTTCTCTGATTTGCTTCTTCAGCTGTTGGTCCATGAACCTTTCCTTCAGAAGTTCCTTGACTTCTTGCTTTTGTTTTACCCACTCTTCGGCTTTGCCGAGAGTGCAATCAACAACATTCATGACGTTTCGGACTACCGTCAGAGATTCTTCAGCTAGAATTAAAACCTTGCCATTTGCAGAAAGTTGCCTGCGGCGTCGGTGTGTCTTTGGAGATAAAGAGGACTTATTCACGCTGATAGTCCAGTTAGTGGGGAGGTTGAGCAATGTTTGGCGCACCTGAGAACGTGCAGGCTCAGGCAAGGAGTTTCCTGCAAATTTGGAAATTAAGGAATAAACCTTCTTCACAGTCCCAACCACCTCCATCTTGATGACAGTCGATTGTTCATCAACCGATTCAGACGCATCAAAGAATTCTTCCTCGCTATCTTCATCCTCCTCATTACTGTTGTTCTCTGATTGTTCTTCAGTCACTTTGTTTCGTCTTATAGCCTTCTTATTCAGCCGCTCGATCTCCACCTGATGCTGCAGATATGACACTCTATTCGTAAGTTGCTTGTTGGCCAGTTTGAGCAGGTGCAAACAAGCTATCAGTCTTTTTTTGGATCCAATCGACATGTTAAGCTGATACTCTTTTAGATTGCCTTTGCTCTTGGCTATAGCCTTTGTGAGCTTTTGTCTCTTGGAGGTCCCCAAATCCGGCAGAAATTGTCGTTCCCCTTCATCGTAGTGATTACAATCATCTGCCGATTCTGCATTTCCCAAGTTTTGAGCACTCTCGGAGTCGCTGGACACAGGTGCTGCTCTCTTCTTACTGTTCATCTCATACAACGAGACAACGTTACTAATAACTGAGTTCTTCCGTACCCTGTCTAGCAGAGAAACGGATCCCTGGTGTGAAGTTGACTCTGAAGTAGTGACATTTGTATCCTTTTTCGAATCGGCAGTCTCTACCTTTAATTGGTCTCTGCGTCCATGTGAATTTCTCAAAACGTCAAGAACTTCTGCTGCCTCTACATCTTCCTCAGATAATCCAGGATGTTGTGACAGTGGCATTCCTATGAACAACACCTCTGTTTAGAAACAACTATGGCGTAGCAATCAAGTAGTTACGGTTCTGGCTCTCTTCTGTATACCGTGCACTCTGAATATTGCTTGACCGGCCCACCTGACGGTTAAATCCACCAAAAGGAACCTTTAAACCTTCTCTATCACAAAATGTGCTTTGAACCTTCCGATCAGACTGTGATGATTGCAAGAAAAGCTCCAGGTGGTAACAAGATCGGCTAAAGGTGCCGGAACTGCGATGATTATACTGCAAATTTTTTTCAATTAGTATCGCGCTTCGCTGCATACTCAGATTCCAGAGATTCCAAAGCGATGAGCTGCTCAATTCTCTTTAGCAACCACAATTATTGGTAACAAGACTGTAAACTATGTCTGTAGAGATCATTGAGAGCCAATTGAGGGCCAACTGATGTCGGGTGCTTCGTACAATTCTCTATGGAGTGCTGTAGAACCTCGATCTACGAGTAAACACCCAATAGAGGTGAGAATTAAAGGGTTACCGGCCACAAGGCTATCTTCGATAGCATTCTAGTATGGGAACAACTACCAATTGAAACTTTAGAAATAAACTGAACAATTAATGAGATTGGCATTCAAACGTATATAGTTATTAAAGCTTCCGGACCTTTAGTAGTTGAAGACCATTGGCGTATACAGGGTCATTGTATAGAGGATCTGTCAACGTGTATAGTGGCTGAATGTGGAATAGGTTCAGGACGGTTACTTGGAAGCGATCAGCAAGCAAATGGGCCCAATTGGCCCAGTGTTATGACAAAGTACCTCCAAAGGTGCCACTGATGATCCGGGGTTGTGATAAAGAGTCGACTATTAGATGTGGTGTGTTGCAGAGATCCAGTGGAACTCAATGTTTACCTACCTTTTTGGCAGCTTTGCTTGCAGATGTGTACGCCAGCGATCAGACATGGCTAGTAACGTTACTCAACCGCCAGGGAAGTCCCATGAAATCACCGTTGCTGGTACAATATGGGGAGCATTTTGAAGCCCATGAGGATAAGAACTGCACTAAATTTAACGTTCCTTCACCTTTTTTGAAAAAACATAGAATCGAATTCTTGGAGATTCTGTCGCCGGAAGTGCGAAGTGATGATGAGTGCCATTTTTACATAGATCTGAGCGATGGCAGCCCAACAAAACTGTACCGATGGCCAACTGTAAGCGTCAGCGATACTTCCAGTTTAGATCCTCTCCCATTCTCCAACCAGATCAATTCCTCCAGGGCAGTGAAAGCTATTCTTAAATTCATACGTGACAAGAGCTCTGTGGAGTCGTATCTAGAGGACATAGAGAAGTCCAATGTTGCCAATTTCGCAGAGAGAGTGAAGCACAAGATTGATGATAGAAAGCAAATCTTTTCTGAACTGGGCAGAGCTGTACTGGAAAACGTCTCCGAAACTGATAAGTCCTTAGCAAAGCATCTTTCTTCTGAGGCCCGAAAGCAGGAGATGATTGCAGATATCGAAGTTTGGAGACGTCAAGCACATGAGGAACTACAAAATAAAGTCATGCCTGTATTGCGCAAGTTTCTCAAAGACCATTTAACGGTAAGGAACATATATCTCTACTCCGAGGACAAATTCAGTTTGAGACTCAAGGAAATGGTGGATCAACCACTACACAACTTGCAAATGGTTAAGCATTTATACAGCCTCAAAGGTAAACTAGGGGTGGAAGATTCATCGAACTCCTCACTCTATGATACCAAGTCGTTCAACGAAGAGCTTACGTTGGCGCATAAAAATTTGAATAAGGTTGTCTATCAGAACTTCTTTCAGATACAATTGCCCTTGATTTTGTGTTCCACTGTGGGCTATATCTCCGAACAGTTCTCCCTGTATTCTATGGGTTCTTTGGCTTCGCTGGGGGTTATTTTGGGAGTCCAGAAGGTGATATACAACTGGGAAGCTGCCTCGAAGAAGACTATTAACAAGATTTATCATGCCATCAGATCATCCATAGAGAGCGAAGGGAATTCTTTGATACAGCAGTGTAATGCGAAGTTCAAGAGCGATGAGATAAAAAACCAACGCAAGCAAGAGATAATAGACAGCTTATTCCAAGATTTGAAAACTTGAGTATGCAACTTTTACTTTTCTTTGTATATTACAACCTGCTCTATACCCAGGTATTTAGTCATGCGACAGGTCAAACAAAATATCCATATTCTTCATCACTGATGGTTTTGTACCTAACCCATGGGAAAGACTGATATTCTAATTGTTCTTCTATGATTTTGAGATATTCCACTTGAAGACCACTACAAGTGCAATAAGGAATTTCGAAGTTTATTTCGAGTAGTTGTGACACTAGCGTTGAACCCTCCTTTTCTCCGTGCACTTGATCATACAACTCTTCCAACTTTGGTCCCTCCCTTAGTGGAGGCGGATTCATCGAATTCTTCAATTCTTCTTGCTCCTTTTCATATTCCTCTTTATTGAACAGCGAAAACTCGGCTACCATGGAAAGTTGTGTTTCACCGTGGCCACCCCTCATGGATTCTATTTCCCATAAAAGAAAATCATCGCTGATATTGAAAAGAACCTTTCCAGAGTCACTTTTAAACCTCACAGGTTTTCTCAAGTCAATGTGGTAATCCTTGAACAATCGACTTAGAGGGATTTTGAGATTAAGGGTTGATGTAGAGTTTCGAGCTTTAAAATGGGTTTCAATTGTGCAACTCAACTGAACCTTGAATTTCTTCAGCTTGGCTTTTACATCAAATGATACAAGCTTGAGCATTGGTCGATCCTTCACATGCCTCTTGAGCTCGTATTGGCACAACACAAAATTACCATCAGGTGGTATGAACTCAATCTCTTTTTCGTTAACAGGAGGCCATGTCACGCATTGGTGAAACTTCAAGTGCGATATGAATAGTTCATCTCCTTGCGAAAGCTTGTTCAATGCAATTTTTAGTTTGGGCATGCCCGACAAATAAGATTTGCACTGTATTTTGCCATGAATAAGATTCTTTTTTATAATACCACTTCGAAGATCCACAAGATATTGCACCTGCTCAACAACGTCCAAAAAGAATTCATTTCGACCGTAATGTATACCTTTAGCTCTCCAAGACACAGGCATGATAGTAGTTTTTGCAATGTAGCTATTGTACGAATCTTCATTTTCATTCTCCTTGGACGAGCTATCTTCATGCTTCGATTTGTGTGAGCCATCTTTAGATCTGCGCAAGAATTTGTACAAATTTGGCTTTTCACCATGTTTTCTTGCCTTCTTCTTGCCCTCCTCATCGCTGTCACTATCCCCCAATACTAGATCGTTGGCGCCCTTACTGTCGGGCATATTGACTTCAACCCTGATGTAGTCCCGCATTATGCTTGCATCCGTTATTTGTATGACCCCAAAATCAATGCTTTCGTCTATCAACTCCATGATTAGTAGGACATTATCAAGGATCATATTCTTATCCAATATGGGCACAGCCAGGTATTTCTCTAGTAGCAAGTGGAACTGGTCCAAAAATGAAACAATAAGCATCACATTAGCACTCACGTCGTAGGCCTGTGTTGCTGAAACAAATAACAACGAATTTCGTTTGATATGAACGAAATAAAAGCCATTCTCAAATATTACAGGCGATGATTTGGGCGTGTAAGCACTCTTGAACGATCTGAAAACTCCTTGAAGGTTCGGTATAGCTTTGATATTTTTCGAGATCAACGGTTCCAAAGTCTCGTCTGTGATAAAAATGCATGATGACATACCGAACTAGAAGGCCATCTAATTAGACTTGCTGTGTTTACTATACAATCTTTTATGTGATTGTCCTTTGTCTTCAAAAAGTAAATCAATTAGCTAGCTAGATCATTTAAGGTGAAATATGAAAATATACAATATAGGGACCCAAGGGTGTCACGTCGCAATGTATAACAAGCTGAGTAAGACTGTACCAGTAGCCGTTACTGGTACAACTTTGACGAATGCACTGGTATCCTTGAAATACTGGAAAGTGGTAAATCAGTCGTTAACGAGGGAAGTAGTGTTTCCGGACTTCGAGACAACCTGGGGTTTCTTGACACAGGTGTCAATGAGATCGCATCTCTGGGGTCACCATCCCACTATTACAACAACGTACAATCGAGTCCAGCTCAAATTGCAAACTCATGATCTCGACAACGAGATAAGCGATATTGACATAAAAATGGCTAAAAGAATTGAAAAGTATATACAGATGTATGGGAGAGTCGAAATTTGAAGCAAACTTAGAATGAGGTTGACTTTCAAGCATTTTTAGACTGCAATTTTTGCTCAAGCTTGTCGAATTCTTTCAATGCGACTTCTTCCTCTGGGTCCAGCATTTGAACGACTTCCTGAACTTCCTCAACGTAATGCTTCAACATTGATTCGATCCCATATTTCAGAGTGTCCTCGCTGGAAGAACATGACTTACAAGCGCCTTGCAACTTCAAGTACACAGTCCCCGTCTTCGGGTCGTATGCTCGGTACTGTATGTCACCTCCGTCATCCTGGATAGCTGGTCTGATCCTTGTCTGAATAAGTTCTTCGATCATATCACTGACCTCCTCATCCTCTTCGGTAAGCTCGAACTTGGGCAGAGACACATCGTAGCCCACATCGCTACTCTCTTTGACACTGTGGAACTCGTCAGAAACTGCACTTTCGCCCGAAGCTAGATACTGCGTCAAAAGTTCAATTACCTTGGGGGAGATCTGATTCCAGTGGACCATACTGTCTTTGTTGACAGTGAGGAAGTTGTCACCAATCATCAGCGACTCGACCCCCGGGCACTGGAGGAAAATACGTTGAGCCAGTTTCGAGTGGTTTATCAGAGACTCGTCAGTGTTCTTGATCTCTATACTGCTCGCACCACGATCCTGTAGCAATTCTCCATCAGTTGATATGTACTTTAGGGCATTCTCATTGGGAGTACTTAGTGTCTTGACGTTAATCCATCTCCGGCCCAGCAGGCTGGTCCAACCAGTGCGCCTTGGTTTTACGATAAAACGTACTTGAGGGTACATTGTGATTCTTTTAATTGATATAGTGCAAAGTTGACTAATCATCAAGACTTTAACGTTCAAGTTCAGACCTCTGCGCGATGCTCATATATACAATAAGAGGCAATAAGACTCTACCATCACGTGTAGCACGGATTTCTCGCATAAAATGCTTGAACATTAACTTAAAGCTACCAATCAACCATATGGGCCGCCTTCGGACTTCTTTCTTAGCATGTCTAGCGTTCTACTACTAGCAAAAGAAAATCGATTCTTGCAAACAGCTCAGACACAACTGAGTCCTTGCTTAAATTGAACCAAGTCTCACCGACGATGGCTCGTCAGACCCAGGTGGGACTGATCAGGTTCCCGGCACTCATAGGCTGTGTAGCCTCCAGTTGATTACCAATTGAAAGTTCACGTGATTGGCATATAGTATAGCACTTATAAGATACACTCAACTGCGTGTAATAATTAAAAAGGAGATATCATATTAAACTTTGATTGGGAGAACGAAGAAGTGAGTGAACTGTTAACAGTCATTTGGACCAAATGAAGCTTTGGACCCATCTCTCTGCACTATTCGTGCTTTTCAATTCTGTTTTGGTTCTGGCTAATAGGGAAAGTATAAATCAAAATGATCACCAGGTATGCTCCGGGATGTACTCTAAGGAGGACTGGAAGGGAAAAGTGGACCCCTTTATCTCATTCAATGTTAAAGACATAAGCGATTTGCCCGAGGGTGATCCGGGGATGTATGTGGCTATTTTTGACTTCCAGGACTTTGAACACCTGGGGACAACATTGCCTGATGGATCCAAGTACTATATCTGTGACGACTACGCGCTGGAATTGGGACTATGTGAAGAATCACATAAAAATGAGTTCATAGTGGAGGACGTCGTGTACGATCCGTACTCCGAGCAGAACAGGACGCTGGCAAACCGGATCATGACTTTTGCTCAGAGCACCGAGGGTTTGCATGAGGAAAAATACCCTGTCACCTCGACTGGATACTACTGTGTTACTGCGTTTACCAGCTCTAGCTCTACGAAGTTTAAGGCTACTGTAAACTTCCGGAACGCATATGGTCATCTAGCCGCGTCTGAGGTGAACAAGATGCCGCTTTATGGACTGTTGGCCATCGGATATGTGGTGGCTATGGCCTTGTACTCTTTTGCATTCTGGAAACATAAGCACGAGTTGCTAGCCTTGCAAAAGTACCTGCTAGCCTTCTTCGTGTTCCTAACCGCTGAGACAATTTTCGTGTGGGCCTTCTACAGTATCAAAAATGAAAAAGGAGACGGTGCTGGGCTAAAAGTGTATCTCGTTTTCCTATCGATTTTGAGCGCCGGTAAGGTAACGTTTTCCTTCTTTTTACTTTTGATTGTCGCCTTAGGCTACGGTATCGTGTATCCAAAGTTAAACAAGACTCTGATGAGACGCTGCCAGATGTTTGCAATCCTAAACTTTGCATTGTGTGTTGCCTTTTTGATCCAAAACTACCTGCAAAGAGCCGATTCCACATCGTTGCTAATATTCATTACAATGGTTCCCTTGGTCATCTCCATGTTCATCTTCTACTTTATGGTTCTTAGAAGCATGGGAAACACTGTTCGCTATCTAAAGGAGCAGAGACAGGTGGTCAAGCTGAACATGTACACTAAGCTGCTAACCATCATCTATGCGTCCTTACTAATAGTGCTTGCTGGTCTAGTCATCTCGACTTTCGTGCTCATCGGTATGAATACAATCGAAATGATCGAGCAACACTGGAGAACAAGGTTCTTCTTCACTGACCTATGGCCCAGTCTAGTCTACTTTGGTGTCTTTGTCACCATCTCCTTCATCTGGAGACCTACTGACACCTCCTACATGCTGGCATGCTCCCAGCAACTGCCTACAGATCCAGAAAACGTCGCAGATTTTGACCTGGATGATCTACAATCGTTAGGAGGTCCAGCCGACGAATTTGATGATACAATTGGAGACGAAGATATAATCTTTACTGACGAGGAGGACAACCGTAACGAATCACAGCAGCACACCACTCAACAACCAAAGTGAATAGCATTGGCACAACCATAACGGCCCGACCCAAACTGTAAAACAGAATGCTGCAGTATCTACTAAACTACCCTGTATGTTAGATTATACTATACACGCTCTCATAGGAAAAGATGAGATCAACCAACAACCTCTTTGACCATTATGTGACTGTTTTTATCATCCGAACATCACAAAAATACACCTGTACACTAGATAAAAATAAGGAACTGTACCGGGTGAGAAAAATAAGCGCTTCACGCTGACCGGGGAAGACGCACCGAGATGCCTGGAACTTTTTATCAACATAATGAATATCTAGGAGCAGTGCTTAGATTAACTAAGCGGTAGTTGTTGAAGGGGAACCAAGAAAGAGCAATCTCAAAAGGTATATATAAAGATGTCTGACTTCCAAAAGGAAAAGGTCGAGGAACAAGAACAACCTCAAATCATCAAGATCAGAATCACTTTGACTTCCACCAAGGTTAAGCAATTGGAGAATGTTTCTAACAACATTGTCAAGAACGCTGAACAACACAAGTTGGTCAAGAAGGGTCCAGTTAGATTGCCTACCAAGGTCTTGAAGATCTCTACCAGAAAGGCTCCAAACGGTGAAGGTTCTAAGACCTGGGACACTTACGAGATGAGAATCCACAAGAGATACATCGACTTGGAAGCCCCAGTTCCAATTGTCAAGAGAATCACCCAAATCACCATCGAACCTGGTGTGGATGTCGAAGTTGTCGTTGCTAAGAACTAAATTTAGTTCAAAGCTACGTCAGATTTTTTCTTCATTCTCAATTTGCAATCGTGTGCGTTGTTAGCGTATACTGGAGGTTGTGAGAGAGTGGCCCACTCTAGGTATTGACAGTTTCATATACCTTCTGTTGTACTATCAGTGGTAAAATCGTAACAGCCTATTGACTATGGTCGCTCATAGTTTTCTGCTACTCTCTGACTTATTCCTTAGCACTTTATAATGTTGTATATTATGACCAATACATGCGAATTGCAGGCGTTTTACACATCGTTTCTATATTGAACCCTAGCTTTGTCGACGGTCTTTTCGCTGTCGATTTTTTTTTTCTTCACAGTCTCTTGACCACTATAAAATGAGAAAGAATTCGAGTTCACATCCAAGATCACTTCAATAGTGATAAAAGCGAAGTAGTACAACAGTTTCTGGCGAAACTGACTGGTATTAGTGTTAATACTAGGCCAAACATAAAGCTTGGAATGTTTATGATGAGACCACGTCCTTAGAGACAATGCTATAAACCCAGCTCTTCGATTTAATTACAGGAGAAGGAAAATTGACAAACGCTCTGATATCATTCCATTTTATATACATGAGTCTATCTTGTTTTTGCGCCTGCAGCTTGGAATACTGCGATGTCGCTATCCTCCATGATGTGTTGTTTTCCCACACGCTTGATCTTACCTTGGGACCTCAGCGCCGATTCCTGGAAAGGAGGCTCTAGTTTGGAAACGTCGTCATACTTGATTATGTTGGCGTTAATGAATGTATTTTGTAGGTCTGTGTGGATAACCCCTGCTGCCTCAGGAGCCGTGGAGCCTTGCCTCACTGTCCATTGCCTCACTTCCAGAGGTCCACAAGTGTAAAAACTAATAAGACCAAGCAGTTCGCGCATCTTCACGATGATTTGGGGCAAAGCGGATGTCGGTACTGCCGTTGATTGGTCTTCGCCAGCCAGAATCTGAGCGACATCTTGAGTCAACTTTTCCTTACCATCAGCCGTGCACTCGTTGATCATGGTTTCAAATTCGGCGCTAAACAACATCAGTTGATCGCCAGGTGCATATTCATCGATCCATCTTTTAACATCGGAGACAAACTCGTTCCTTTTCAATAGGTAGTCCTTTGGGGTTACGTTCAACAGTAGCAAGCTGGGTTTGGCTGTCAGGAAATTATGCTTGTTCAGTATAGAGACTTCTTTCGCATTCCAATCCTGCTTAAAATGGATAATCTTTCGGCCTTCGTAGAGATGTTCTTCAAGCAAATTCATCAGATTCAGTTCGTGCTCCATATCAGCATACTCTGTTGCGTTATGAGCTGTCCTGCCCATCTTCTTCACCAGCTTTTCCCTGATATTCTCCAAGAACTCTAAATCCTTGAGAACCAACTCATCCTGGACCACTGAAAGGTCTCTCACAGGGTCGACAGACCCTTCTATATGTGTAATATCAGTATTCTGAAAGCCTCTGACGATCTGGAAAATACCATCGACGTGCTTTATATCGTTCAGAAACGCCGATCCCATGCCCTCGCCTTTGGACGCTCCTCTTACAAGCCCGGCTATATCATAAACCGTCAAAGTGGCCGGAACCTTCTTCGCGCTCTGATACAACCTCTGCAAGTGATCTAGTTTGGGAGACGGTATTTGCACTTTAGCCTCTTCTGGTTCGATTGTAGCGAAGGGATAGTTTGCAGGATTTCCCAACTTGGAGTTGGTGATCGCTTGAAAGAAGGTAGACTTGCCCACATTAGCAAGACCGACGATTCCGCTAGTCAGATTGTTGGAAGGTCGTCCCAGAAACACCTTCCTAAGCGATGACATTGCTGGAGCTCTGCTCATAGAGATCTAAGCTTGAAATTTCACTCGCTCTACGAAAAAATCTATATATCATGCAATGAATTATAATGCTCACCCAAGGCATATGTGTGCTTGTAGTACACCAGTTTCAACTCTGGCTTCGACCCCGACTCGTTGACAACATGTTTCGCCCTCCCACTCATCATCACGCTGATCGGGCAGTCGAACTGTTTCGAAAGTGCCAAGATCTCGAGCTCACCACCCCACTTGGCTGTCTTTTCCATCTCCTCCGTGTACACCGAAACACTCTTGAGTTCCATGGTCTCCTCGTCAAACATGTATGGCAAGAAGTCCTCCTGGTGGTCGCGCATGTACTCGCAAGCCAGACTTCTCAACCTGTAGACGTCCAGATCAGTCCTCCCGTGGCGAATTTTCAGCTGATCCAAGATAGACGCAAACAGACAGTGCCCATCGGGAATAATATCGTGCGGTTTCAGCCGACTTACGGCGCACAGCTGGTCGATCCCTTCTTGCTCGATTTTCTTCAGATCTGGCTGTTTTGCAGCCTCCAGCCTGGCCTCTTCCTTTATCCTAGCGATTTCCGCCTCTCTCTTAGCGAGTTTTTCCTTCTGCCGGTTACGCCGGGCCTTCCTGGGCACCTCCAACACCGGCTGAACTTCTTCCGCGGGCTGTTGTGACCCAGAAATTTCGAGCTGCTCTAGCAACTTTTCGGGGGTAACTTCATCCGGCTCTTCTGCATCCACTGAGCCTTCCAACTCTTTCACTTCCTGTTCCTGACGTACCTTCAAAGCATCCTGAAGGCTCTGGCACTTATTATTAACCTCCTTCCTTGTAGACTTGGTAGCCTGCTTCTTCATTCCGGTGATCCGGTTTTGCAGATCCTTGACCTCCTTTCTATGTCTCGCCAGCAATTCATCCATGATTCCTCTCTCTTTTCCGCCAATGTTGTCTATTCTTCATGCGATGAGATGAGTCTGGCTTTACCATATATATCGATTAACCCTGCTCGAGGTCGACTATTAAAAACTACCGCTCCCATGCCTCGAACCCAGGATTAAAGTTCGGATTTAAGCCAAACTTAACTCCGAGGTAGTTTGGTAGCGCCGCTCTCCCGCATTTTTTTTCTCCGCTCGTCCGAGCTCATCACCCCTTCAGCTTTCTTGGTCCGTCGCTAAGGATCGCAGAGGATAGCTACTGCAACGACGCCAAACATGGTAACAACTGGAGGTCACCACAACAAAGACAACAAAGATACATGGGTTCACCCAACAAATCGCCGGCAGGAGGTAGCTTCCTTCCGTATCGTCATTTAGTGATCGTTCTAGATCAGCTCAATAGGTTCTGCCTCGGAGAAAAGGTGTCTGTGTTATACCACTGCATTCGTCTGAAGTGCGGGTCTATTTAGACTGTCTTTCTTAAAGGATGGGGAACAGTAGTAGTGAGACTCAGACTAGCGCTAACGGGAATGAGGCAGATATGGGGAAAGGCAGCAGAACCAGTTCCAACGGGTCTGAAAGAAATGAAGAGAGTAGCAGCAATAGCCCGCCCGCTAGTGGAAACAAAAAGCGGACCAAGGCCTCCAGGGCGTGCGATCAGTGTCGGAAGAGGAAGATCAAGTGTGATTATAGTGAGGAGAAAGGCATCTGTACCAGCTGCTCGAAAAACGCTGAAAAATGCGCTTTTGACCGGATTCCGCTAAAAAGAGGGCCCTCGAAAGGCTACGTTCGGGGTCATTCGCGGACGAGGTCCGTGAGCAGCCAGCAGGATGGTACAGATATGCCCTCGCCACCTTCGAGGTCTAGCTCTGTGCTTTTACCGCCCTTGGCTCAGTATTTGCCCCAACCCGGAGCAGCCAAGGGTGCTGGGGCGGGAGCAGCGGCAGCAGCTCCCACTTCGACCCCGGTCTCTGGTGCTAGCATCGGCCAGCAGCAGTTCTGGAAGGTACCATACCACGACTTTCCGAACCAGAGGCGTGGCTCCATCGATTCCTTGCAAAGTGATCTGTCGGTGGGCAAGGGGATGGGCGAGCAGCTGTTGTACAGCACGCCGTCAGGATCGCAAAATTTACACTCGCCTAACCCAGCGAGCGGTAACAACGATTTTGCTCCGGGCTATTGGTCGTTCATGCGGAACTCCAACTCGGTAGTGGGGCCGGAGGAGTTTGCCGAGATGAGGAGAAAATCCGGCTCGTTTCCAGCTCTATTGAAACACCCATCGAACTCTAGTGGTCCTCAGCCACAGCAGTTGCAGCAGTCTGCGAATGCGTTGTATCCTTATTCTCAGTTTTCCCAGCAGGGCAAGGCGTCGATATCTTCGTTTGGACAATTCGGTTCCAATGGGTTCGAATCCCGGCACGGCTCGATCGTGAGTGAAGGTATGTCCCCGAGCGCGCCTGCTATTTATCAAAGTGCTCCGATGGCGCAATCTGCAAGTAATAGTGCTAAAGTGGCTCCAGCATCAGCGCCCCAGCAGGCGCAAGAGAGAGCAAGTAGTGCAGGCAGCAGCACTCCCAGTAAGAGCTCGAAGAGGCGAAAGAAGAACGTCACGCAGAAGCGTGGGAAAAGAGCTGATAGTAACGTTTCGATGACATCCGAGAACTCCTCTATACGACCTCCTTCATGTGAAAATAACTATGGGAAACCCACTATAATCTATGGGCAGATTTCCGATGTTGATTTGATAGAAACTTACTACGAGTTTATCCATGTCGGCTTCCCAATAATCCCACTCAACAAAAAAACCTTGACCAATGAAATCCTGCTGATAAACACGCAGCCAATCTCTACTATTCACGAAATTAACAACTATGTGATACTGTGGTTCAGAAACGCTCTCGAGCTGCTGGTTCGTATTTCTCTAAAAAAGAGATACGACCAATTCTTCGAGGCACCTCGGAATGGCTCCGAGAAGAATGATTACGGTGAGAGTTCAGGCGATAGTGCCAATGCCAAACCTGAAAGTAGCGAAAACGATGACTTCTTAGAGAATAAAAGTCTATTCATATCAGCGTTGAACGAATGCTTACAAAAAATTGTCGATATTCATCCGAAATTCAGAGAGAATAGACAAGAGATCTCTCCAAAAGTAGAGATTATTTATCTCTCCACGTTCATTTTACTAAATTATGTTCTTGCCTTTGTGGGCTACGACAATTCCTTCGTCCTTGGAATGTCTGTCACAATTTTCAAAGAATTCAAGATCTACGAGCAATTCATCTGGGGAGAAGTCCAGGATCGGTACGACGAAATATCCATCGCTTTCAAGAGATTGTATTTCTCCCTGGTTATCTTTGACTCCTTACAAAGCTGCTGCTACGGTGGTGCCAAGCTGCTCAACGTACCCATACAGGGTGCTACTGAAAAGCTATTCAAGAGGGACCCCGAAAATTCCAAATGGGATATCGACGAAGATCCTTTTAAGACCGAATGCATCAGACAAAGTCTCAAACTGGGAGAACTTATCAATGATTTCGTCAGTAACCGAAGATCAGTTTGTGACGCGACGGGAGAAAACCTTCTTTGGGAGCCTAGCGATTACTTCAATTTTATGCAGCAATCAAACGCTGACGAGCCCGTGACGACAGTACAGATATTCCACGATTTTTTACTAATTAAGAACGATTTGACCAACAAGCTCCTGTTACTTCATGATTCGAAAAAGTCACCACTCGACCTCTGCTTGTCACTTACCAACTCGCTGTGCACACTTATAACGCTCAAATTGCGAATATTAATGTTGATAATGAAGCTCAACCCCACAAACCGAATAGACTACAATTATAGACCAGCTGCTCCGGCAAGTAACGAGCGCGTGAGCAAGGACCATAAAGGAGCTCAAGAGAAGGAAAAAGTCTCCATCAATCGCAGCGGTAGCGATTTCTACCAGAAACTTCTGGGTTTACAACAGAACGCGGGGGAGGACTCCTCCGAGATCCTTAGAGGCGTCATCTCGCCCTACAGCATTTCGATCTTGCATGAGATACGAAACACGATGGACCTTGTGCAACAGATGCCGTCATCGCTGATCGGAATTGTAATGACCATACCTGCCAGCTCGGAGCGCGAGGATCAAGCAAAGTCGCAAGAGCTTGTCGTCAAGCTTTCCAATTCCATGAATGAAGTGGTTCAAATAACAAGTCTACTGAACCTCATCAAACCGCTGAAAATGTGCGAGCAGGACTCATACACCATGTCCTCATGGCGATATCTCACAGACAAAGACCACGGCCAGTCGGTTATGCAAAGGCTTTACGATATAAGAAAACAGCAGACGCAGGCGCAACCACGGCCGCACGACAATGGCAATCAGGACGTCGGCTCTACATCAAAAAATCAACCCCTCGCTTTAGAAAACCTCATGGATATCGGCTGGAAACTTCTTGACGATAAGGAACTCGGTTGGTTTTAAGCCCAGGAAGTGACTTCAGGAAATACTCTAAATAGATCATACGAGTACTTTAAGTGAGATATGCCCCATCTAGGCCCACTAAGGTCGAATAAGGCGCTAGACTTCATCAGATTCACTCGCGTTTTTTTTTTCAGCCCTCGATCCAATTCTGGAGCATTCTCTCGTTCGGTGGGCAAATTCTTTCTTGTGAGCGCACGCTGACGGGGCGCGCTACGTTACTCCCCAAGGGAGTTAGTTTATTGTGATCGTGGTCTCATGTAGTGTGCGTGCATCCTTATTCATTAGCCTCTATATATAGGTTGAACTATTTCTGTGAGCAGGCATTCTTATAATTCTCCAATCAGAAGAGACCAGACCTTTGAGAGATGTCGTACCAAAAAAAGCACACCAAGACCCACTCGACGTATGCATTCGAGAGTAACACCAACAGTGTTGCTGCCTCTCAGATGAGAAATGCGCTAAATAAGCTAGCAGACTCTGTGAAGGGAGATGATGAATTGCGTAACAGATTTGAGAATCAATTGGACTCCTTCTTTACGCTTTTCAGAAGATACTTGGTCGAGAAGTCATCCAACAGCACTCTGGACTGGGAGAAAATCAAGTCCCCTTCTGCGGAAGAGGTGATTCCCTACAAAGCTTTGGAACACCAGCCCGAGAGCGTTAGCAGCCTTTCGAAACTGGCTGTTCTGAAGCTGAACGGTGGTCTGGGAACTTCCATGGGGTGCGTAGGGCCCAAATCTGTGATCGAGGTCAGAGAGGGAAACACGTTCTTAGATCTCTCTGTGAGGCAGATCGAGTACTTGAACAGACAGTATGACAGTGATGTTCCTCTGCTGCTGATGAACTCCTTCAACACTGACAAGGACACGGAGCACCTGATCAAGAAATACTCGGCCAACAGAATCCGGATTAGATCTTTCAACCAATCGAGATACCCCCGTGTGTTCAAGGACTCGCTGTTGCCTGTCCCATCGCATTATGACGACCCTCTAGACTCCTGGTACCCTCCTGGCCATGGTGACTTGTTCGAGTCCCTACATGCCTCTGGTGAACTGGATGCGTTGATCGCCCAGGGTAGAGAGATTTTGTTTGTGTCCAATGGTGATAACCTTGGTGCTACCGTCGATTTGAAGATCTTGAACCACATGATCGAGACTGGTGCCGAGTATATCATGGAATTGACCGACAAGACCAGAGCTGACGTGAAGGGTGGTACTTTGATCTCCTACGATGGTCAAGTTCGTCTTCTAGAAGTTGCTCAAGTGCCAAAAGAGCACATCGATGAGTTCAAGAACATCAGAAAATTCACAAACTTCAACACCAATAACCTGTGGATTAACTTGAAGGCCGTCAAAAGATTAGTGGAATCCACCAGTTTGCAGATGGAGATTATTCCAAACGGTAAGACCATCAAAAGAAATGGTCAAGAAATCAACGTTCTACAGCTGGAAACTGCCTGTGGTGCTGCAATCAGACACTTCCAGGGTGCCCACGGTGTGGTTGTTCCAAGATCAAGGTTTTTGCCAGTCAAGACATGTTCAGACTTGCTACTAGTCAAGTCTGACTTGTTTTTCCTAGAGCACGGCTCTTTGAAAATCGACCCATCGAGGTTTGGTCCAAATCCCCTTATCAAACTTGGATCAGACTACAAAAAAGTCTCTGACTTCAACGCCAGGATACCTCACATTCCTAAGATCGTTGAACTGGACCACTTGACTATTACAGGAAACGTCTATCTTGGCAAGAACGTTACTCTGAAGGGTACCGTTATCATTGTCTGCTCCGACGGTCACAAAATTGATATTCCAAATGGATCTGTGCTAGAAAACGTCGTCATCACTGGTAACCTACAAATACTAGAGCACTGAGCCCGCTACTCGTTGTGAAGCCCTCTGTCAGGTAGAGTTATTTAATATCTTAAGTATAAAGTATGAAGTTGCCATCCGTTTACAACGACCTCTCTTAATTATGTGATCCTCTTAGATCACCTAGTAAACCCTTTTCTTAATGAGGACCCTTCTAGCATAGTAGAGGTTAATTACTGCTAAGCAGGCCTTCAGATATTTCATTGGTGAATGGTAGTATGGAGATTGATGGTAATACTTTGATATTTATTATCATTGTCCTTTTCCTGTTTTTTTCAAGCCCTGGTGGTGATGGAGTTTCTTCACAGTATGAGTTTAATCAGCTGCAGGATTTACGAGCACAATGGAATGTCGAATATGATTCGTTCCAGAATATGAAATACAATGAGAATTTCAAGAATATCACAGGGTTAAAACTTGCATACCAGGATATTTTGGACGACAGTAATATAAATGCCACATACCCTCTTCCGTCGAAAGATTATTCGCACTGGTCGCAGGATCAGAGATACGTATTTATGCCTGACGATGTGATATCCCAGATTAAAGAGACTGTCTGGACTCAGGAAAATGAAAAGAATCCTGATCTTTTTCCTCCCAACATTACAGGAACTTTATGTGGTCATATTGAGCTGGTTTCAAATGATAAATATACCAAAGTGCCTATGCCAATACAGAAATTCTACGATCCGCCATCAGAGTTTTCAGATGTTACTCCACCTTCAGGAGATCGCTATTTGGACGGCGAATGGCCCCCTTTCAGCGAGCTGCACAATGTCACTTTCGCTTCTGGTGAGCTTAGCGTACAGGTAAATCACATTGATAGAGTGTCCGACCGTCTCAGTGGTCGTCAGCAAACTTATTTCAACTCTCAGTCCGACAGGTGGAAGTTTTTGAACCTAAAGCTAGACTTTTCAGACAAGGCTGAGCACGAAAAACACTCTCTTTACACAGATGCAGTTTACGATATTCAGCATGGACGTATTCTGGCTATGACACAGAGTGCCAAATTTCATTCGATATTTGCATTTCCCCACTACATGAATCTGCAGAGCTCTGTTGATAGTGAAAATACATTCAACTCAGTCAGGAAATTGATAAACGAATACTGGAATGCATCTAACTACGTTGACACGTTAACCATGGGTAATTTACAGGATTCCTATGACAATGCTGTCTACAAGTGCGAATACGTTGCGTTCATTCAGTTAGAACCCTGGAATCAGTACACACCAGATCAGTTAAAGATGATCGATGACGAATTAAATTGGCCCCTTGGAAGACCTGCAAATATATCTTCCGTTCCTCCAATTAATTTGAAGTCTGCTTTACTGTATTCGCCTGACTGTGGGGTCCAGTTGAAGTTCAACAATGTCAAGGGTAAACGATATGAAATACAGATGAGATCCATAAGAACACATCTTCTATTCGGAATTGGACTTTTTGTCACACAGATATATCTCCTTCTTTGCCAGATGCACCATACTAATACTCCCTCTAGCGTTAGCAAAATTTCATTTTACTGCTTTTCCATGATTAATTTGGTTGATGGCTCCTTGGCGACGCTCTATTTCATCGCAGCGAGTGTACTGCCAGAGCTTTATCTACCCTTGGTCATAAGTTCTTTTGCATGTTTTATCTTGGCATCTATATTTGAGACACGGTACCTCATTTTGGTCTATGCATCGCAGTTCAGTGAGCGGAATGTTGGCATTCTGGCGCTGTTGAGACGCAGTAATGAGAACAATAATGAAGATGCAAACCAAGCAACAAACAACACAGTAATCCCCGACGAGGCATCTATCAGTGGAACATTATATGGCAGGTTTTTCTTCATGCTCATCTCATTCACGCTACTTACTTTGAGTTCAATGTCGTGGCCGCGCAGAATTAGAATGATCTTTGAGTATGTGACCATATTTGTGTTAAACTCATATTGGCTACCTCAGATCTTTAGGAACGCCATTAAAGGGACCCTTCCTAGAAGGAGCAGGTTGAGAAGTGAAGCCCTCGGCATACAGAGACAAAACAAGATGCCACTGCTGTGGAAGTTCATCATAGGGACTACGGTTATACGGACTCTCCCTGTCGTTTATGTCTTTACCTACTCTTCGAATGTCTTCAGACACCACAAGGATGTCAAGTTCGTGGTCATTCTATGCCTGTACCTTCTTTTCCAGATTGCAGTTCTTTACTCGCAGGACATACTAGGCTCTCGCTGGTTTTTGCCAAAGCTTGCCATTCCAGAAGGTTACTCATATCACAAGTCCGTATCAGCCCAAGAACTCATGGAGCATGGAAGCTCCGCTGACTACACAGTCGATTGTGCCATCTGTATGTCTGAAGTACCAATCTACGTCGAGGATATTCCAGATACCCACAAGGTTGATGTCCAAACTTACATGGTCACTCCGTGTGGTCATATCTTCCACACACAGTGTCTCGAAAACTGGATGAGCTACAAACTACAATGTCCTGTCTGTAGGTCCCCACTTCCACCATTATAATATTGATACGCAGCGTTCATTCAATGTATATAGAAGCAACTTTGGCAACCATCAGAGGTCATAATACAGACCCTCACAACTCTCTTGAAGCGACCTGAGTGCTCTTCTCGAACCCGATGGCCTTGTAGACCGTCGCTTCCAACGAGCTTCGTGTTGCTGGAATTCTGTAAATGGTGATCCTTTCACGCTTCAAGTTGGGCACTTGTTGAATCATCACTCTTGTCAATGGTTTTACCAAGGTTAATCAAGCCCTTTAGCTGTTGGAATCATGTCTGATACGTCAGAACTACCAAATGAGCCACCCAAGGAACCTTCAGCGGTTACTTCGACCGACGATGTTCAAGGTGTGAATGGATCAACTACAAAGGATGCCCCTACAAAAGTGAAAAAACTGGGACAACTGACTTTTGATGACTTTGAAGGTATTAAACATGTGGATACAGTACCTGATACTTCTGCCCATTCTATGGGGTTACGTAGATCGAAACGTATACCTCAGGTGAAAGTTAACAAGGAAATGCAGGTACTAGAAGAAGAAGAAGCTGCTGCTGCTGCTGAGAGGGATAGAAAGGCCAAGGCAGCCCAGAAGGCCAAGGCAAGAGCTAGACAAAGGGAAAAGCTGGCTAAGGAGAAGGAAAAGACGCAGCCGGGCGAAGTGAAGGACGATCATAAAAGTAGTGGGTCTGGGAAAGTTACTGGTAACCCAGAGTTTCTTGAGCCCCCGGTAGTTGATAGTAACTGGACCCCTAATATGGCTTTGCCTTCTACAGATTTCAAAACGCATCATAGCATTCTTTCCAGGTTGAAAAATCCTAACATGAAGCCAATCAAGTATGCGGGAGATGTCATGAAACTCATGTCTTTCATCAACAAGTTTCACCTCTTTTTCGATCCTGAGCTACTAAATTTATCCTTCCAAGATTTCGAGGTCGGATTGGACCTCTACCCGGGATCTGCCACGGGAACTGCATCTGGCATACATGATTCTAAAACTCAACGCACACTCTACTACCAGGATATCATACCGGTGAAAAATGTTGTTGCAGCTCAAGATAGAATGAATCTGTTGTTTTTCACTTTACTGAAGTTGACTTTTAGTACCAGCAAATCGACTGAGGTCCAAACAAAGGCACAACCACAAGCTACCATGAGCCAACTCAAGACATCAAAGAAGCAGTTTTCTACTTTGGTAAGGCAACTGCGGGACAATGCAAGATCATGGGGTTACCCAAGGGAATGGAAGGACAATTCTTTAACTAACGAGGAACTGGCTACGCCCACATCAAGACTTTTCGATTATGATGATAAAGGAGCTCCGGTAGACCCCAAGAATCCTGAAATACTCACAACGAACATATACACATGGCCACGCCGCGACCCCGTTGCTATCGAAAATGATCCATTGCAGAATACTGAATTGGATAAAAGAGGGATCTTGGCTTTGGACCCTGATGATCGTATAATCTGTCTGAGAGCCCTCACTGATTGGTGTGGCGCACAATCTCCAAAAATTCGTACCGAAACCTACCACTTGTCACATTTTAAAAGAGATCCAACCTTTGGTATACAAACTTTTCATGCGCCAAGATATCTGGTTGAAGGTCCTGATGTGACTTATGCACAATTCAAGAAGCTGTGCTCTATCATTCAGGCAAGGTATGAGATTAGAAGTAAGAAAAAACACGTCAAGAAACATTTAAGGAATGGAAGACGTCCTGATTTAGCAATGAAATTGAATTTATTGAAAGAGATCAAGTCCACGTTAAATGCAACGCCGAAAGAGGAAAAAGATACTGTTCTTGTTTCACTTTATGATAAATGGCTTAAGTTATTCAATGGCGAAATTCTAGACAATCCTTTGAGTGATCCCTTTGAGGATGAGCTGTACAGGCTAAGGCAGCAAGAATTTTTTGTTGGCAGAGTTCCTCATATTGGTGACTTCTTCCTGCCTAGATTACAGACCTATCCCTCTTCACCTGTTATTAGCACTTACCTTGACCTGAGAAACTTGCAAAAGCTATTCAGCGATTATGCAGATGGAACAATTGATGCTTATACCGTATTTGAGAATCACGGTCAAAGCATGAGCTCGCAATTCAAGTTATTCTACCGTGATACTCCTACACTGTTGCGAGATGCCGTGCAGGGCAAGGCCACATGTTCCAAGAACTATTGGTATGAAATGTGCCATGATAGTCAGACATTAGAGGAGTTCCTAGAGTTTCTTGATTACAAAATTGTCCCTGGTGAACCATCTCATGGTGCGGATGCGGCAGAAACGCAGGAAAAAGAAGCCCAAAAAGATGGGGCATCACAAGGTCAGTTACAAGTTACCACCAATGGAGGAGGAGCTGACGCACCACAGGGAGAAGATAGCAAATCTAAGGACAGCGTGGAAAAGAAGGCGGCTGAGTCTACCTCGACAATCAACAAGCACCCATTACCAAAGGAGTCAAGATTCAATGCAGCAAGGAATAAACTTAAGTTTTTGAAGGAGTTTTTAAGTGGGATGCTACCTTATTTACGTGTGTTCGAACAGTTGAGAGAACAATACAGCGATATGAAACCTGGTAAGAGGATATTGAGGAGGTCCCAACGGCGCGGAATGAACTACGAAACTGAGGCAATCAGTGAAGGGGAGGAAGTCGATGATGAGTACGTGGAAGACAATGAAGACGAAGATAATGGTTTTGAAGAGTCTGCAGAAGAAAGTGAAGAAGAAGAGGAAACCCCTGAGCGCGATTTGAAGAAAGCTCGCGTCGAAAGAAGAGAGGCAAGGTCGACACGGAGAAGTACTAGACGATCTTAGATGTATATATATGTGAAGTAAACTACAGGAATTAAGACCTACTCAACTGCTGCAAAAAAGTTTAAACACTTTTGAGCCACAGACTTGAAGATTCGTAGCTCAGAATTATGTATACTAGGCGTCTGACGGCGAGCTGGAGACCCCATCGACACTTTCATTGGTTGACTGAGAAGACGGATCTTTATAATTCAACACCTTATCCGGATTCTTGGTAGCTGCTTTCACCAGCTGAGCAAACGCGTTCTGGGTTAGGGCGGATTTGATTCTTTTCTCTTCATCAGAAAGGGTGGACGACTCAGTCGAACGAGAATCCAGGTTGAGATTCTTGAAAGAAGAAAGAGTCTCCGGGGATAGGCTTGAAACGGTATCATTTTCTTGAATATCAGTCTCAGGTTCGTCCCCCTTACAATACATCCTCCTTAGCTTGCAAATTCTATTGTTCAATTTAACAATCTCCACCGCCTCACGGAACTTGGCACGAGCGTCAAATTCTTTCTTGACGCCAGGTAGCAAGTTCTTACAACAACTGCAACAAGTGATCCATGGATCTTCCAGAAGTTCGGTAGCTGTGGGCCTCTTACTCGGGCTGAGGGTCAGAGCACGTAATATGAACTCCTTGGCATCGTCGGAAACGCCGTCCCAATAAGGTTTATGGAAAGTTACGGGTCTTCTACCTTGAGTGCACTCTTCGAGAAATCCTTCAACACTTTCAGCGATGAAAGGCGAGTAACCACAGAGCAGTGTGTAAGTAATAACCCCGAGGGACCATATGTCACAAGGCTTACCGTGTCCGCTAGTCGTTAGCACTTCCGGTGCGACATATCCTAATGAGCCTGCTGCTTTGAATATCAGCTCATCACCATTCTTTAGTTCTTTGGCGATACCAAAATCGGCCAAAACCAGCCGTGAGTCGTCAGATGGATCGAGGTATAGTACGTTTTCCGGTTTCAAGTCTCTGTGAACAATATTTTTGGAATGGATATACTGAACCGCACATAACATCTGACTGACTATCTTAACCGCATCCACTTCAGTGAACTTACCCTTGGATAGAATTCTATCGAACAATTCTCCGCCAGTTGCCAACTGCGTGACAATATAGAATTTGTCTTTAGACTCAAACCAATCCTTAAACTGTACAATGTTAGGATGGTTCAATTTTTGCAATATTTTTAGCTCATCATACAGTAACTGAAGTTGTATATCGTTGCCCTTCAAAGCCTTTTTCAGAAGGATCTTCACAGCTACATTCTCATTTGTAGATATCTTTCTTGCCTGCCTGACTACACCAAAAGTCCCTGCCCCCAATGTCTTTCCAAACACGTAATCTTTCTTATTAACGTAGGAGTCAGGATTTCCACTGAGCTTGTTGATGAACTTGGACACCTTATGGCCTTCTACTTTGGACGGTTCTTTCACGTTTCCACCGATCATATCAACCATTTCCTCCCTATCCGAACAACTGTCGTATCGGTTGCTGAGATTCCTGATATCTGAACTATATACTGTAGCCTTTAATTTTATGTTCTACTGAAGGGGGCTTATTGTTTTCAAAGGGAGCGAGGCGTTGTCAACTGGATCTAAAATGAGTCAACTTCCCATCAAAAGACTCGATGAGGTCAAAAATACGAATTGATGATTATTATTGATGACAATTATGACCATAAAGGACTCTATGTATTCGTATAGTTCTTTAAATGAAATTCTAATTAGACGTTATCGTCGTAGTCGTCGCTATCGTCATCGTTACCGGCCCCAAGGCTGAAATAATCGTCAGCGTTGTTAGCATCCTGCAACGTGCCAAGATCGCCAGGTGTCATGTAGACAGTACTGTTCGCCCTTGAGTCGCGAGGAGAGCCCGGAACGCTGAGAGGCCTTGCAATCTTCATTTTCTTACCGCCGGCTAAGGTGTCCATGTTGGTGTCGTTCAGCTCTTCGCCAACAAGCTGCTTGTAGAGATCGGGATAAGCTCTACGAAGGGCCAACTGTCTGGCCTTCACGTATTCTAATCCCATGCGTCTCCAATCAAGTAGGTCTGATAATCTCTCGGTTCTGTTTCTCTGGTTGATTCTCTGTCTCCTGTTCTTCTTCACAAACTCCTCCATATCGTCGACCAATTGCTCAACCGACTCGTCGGGGGCTTTGAAACGACGGTCTACAATGTAGATACCATAATCCTTGGCTTGGTCTGTTTCAATAAGGTCTTCCATGTAGGCACCAAAACCTGACAGGTTCGTCGTGATTGAGGGGACACCCATCACGGTACACTCCGCCGGGGTATAGCCCCATGGTTCGTAGTACGAAGGGAACACACCGAGGTGGCACCCACGAACAAACTCGTCGTAGTCTAAACCGAGAATGGGGTTATTGGCCGATAAAAATTCCGGATGGAAGATGACCTTGACCGGGTCTGAAGGATGGTTGAATAGTTGAACATGTCTGATTTGATTCAAGATTGGGTCGTTTGCATCGTCGACCATATTGTGAGTGACGACCGGCGGCAACTCACCGTCGGGTCTCCTGAGAGCCAGAACACGTTTCTTAAGCAGGACTTTGTCGGAACTTTTTAAAAGCTCATCCAGGTTGGTAGGAATTTCCTGGTGCACACCCATGTGTGGGTATCTCATTGCATGTTCGAAGATCCTCTTGCCCACCAAGGCAGTGACCTCGTTCACCGAATTCTCGAGAGCCTTGACAACAGCCTGACTTCTCAAAGCCTCGACTGTGAACGATTTGTTCTTGGCAGGCATAATGATGAATGCTACAACCGTCTTTTTTGACCCGGAAACCTTCATTCTGTAATTCAAACGGGCTAGTGCTTCGATAAACATGTCTGCACCCTTGTTCTTGTACTCATATCTGCCAGCAGTGAAGAAATAAAGGGTGTTGTCGAGATCGAAGTCAAAACTACCGTGGAAATGGCCTCTTACAAACTCATTGATCTTCTCCTTTTTCAACGCATGTAGGTTCTGGAACTCATGCACCGCCTGGAACTTGACCACATTGAGCCCGTTGGGCAAGATTCCGTCTGGTTTCCTCTTCAACAGGTGCTCGGCCTCAAGGGCCGTGATTTGGGAAACGGTGGTGAACACATCAGCTGTGTGAGCAGCTGCACGTTCAATGCAATACCGATGGTAGATTCCACGTTTTCCTGCCTCCTGATCCACATCAAACTTGGCCAGATCATTGTAGAAATCAACGTTGCCGGCAGCACACAGATACCTACCCAACAAAGTGGCATGCGTGGTGAAGATCGTGACGACATCAATTCGCCTTTTACGGCACAACGGTAGGGCCACACCGGCCAACCACTCGTGGAAATGCGCGATGATGGCGTGCTGGTGGTCCAAATGGGCCAATTCACCCAAAAACCACGCGACGGTGTACCCAAGCAAGATCGCATCGTTCGTTTCCGGGTCGTGCTCAGGCGACGGAATCCCGACCAGGGACCACAGGTCACCTTTCCACTCGTTAATATACCCTTCCACCGACTCAAGTTCGAACAGAATAACCCTGGGGGAACCATCAATTAACCATCTACCGTACACAAACCGCACTCCACGGGAGCTCATTGACTGCAAAGCGGTCTGGATGGGTCTCAATTCATCACTGAACGCATCCCGTGACGTCCAGTCTATCTGTTCCACTTCACCCTGATATGTTGCTCTGTTCAAAGGACCGATCAGCGTGTAGTTGTCCTTGTACTGTGCTACAGTTACGGGAGCTTTTGATTTCAAAACACTGTAGATACCACCCACTCGGTTGGCCACCTCAGTGGCCACTTCGAAAAGTAAGCTATTCTGTAGATCACGGGGCATTGGCTTGTCTTCGTGGCGCCTGCTGCTTCCTGTCCAGTTCCTACTCACTGGTACTGCTTATATATCACCAATGGGAGCAGGAAGGCGGGGGTTAATCAGAAGCAGGAGATTGTTGTTGTATTCCTCGAACTATGTTGACTTTTCAGGGGGGAGCCAGCAGTTCCCCGGGGGTTCGACCCCGCGGTGTCAGTAAAGGCGGCGTCAGTGAATAATAAAATAATAATAATTAATTAATTAATTAGATTGAATTAATTAGTTGATATTATTTTGAGACCGAAAGAACAGTGAGAGCGATAGGTGCTTTTAAAAATTGAACTCCCCGATGTTGGTTAAGTTTAGCGCGGCAGAAGAGTCTGCTGCTGCCTGGGTACCGTTGACCTGCGGTGAGATGGTTGCGTCTGTTGCCAGCAGGCCGTCTGCGGCTGCGAGCGCAGACTCGAAGAGCAGGTCGTCCTCCTCGTTGGAGATTGGGTTGAAAGAAAAATCAGGAGGGAGCTCTTTACCCTTGTTGCCCTGGCTGACCGGCGTGAGAGCCGTGACGTCTGTGAGATAGCTGTTCGTAGTGTTAATGTCGAGCAGGTTGGTGATATCGTCAATGGAATGGTTTACCTGGTTCTTGTTAAAATCTGTAAGGTCTGCGACCTGTGAGCTTGAAGAGTCTGTTGGGTCTCTTACCGGTTTCTCCAGCAGAGAGTTGTTGAACAGCGATACGTCGGCCATGATGGAGTCGTTGTTGGTGGACAGGTCGTAGTCGATCGGGCCCACCGAAAACTGTGGGGTGTGTGGTTGTGCAGCCTTGGTACCGAAGACGTTTGAGTTAAACTCAATGGGGTATTGGTTGGGGGAGGGTGACAACCTGGCGTCGAGACTGGTGTCCTGGAGGGGCTCGAAGCTCAGGTTTATAGTACAACCATCGCTTCTGTTTCTGCGATGGAGCATGGAGTTTTGGAGGGCGTCGAGGTTGACGTCCGTAACGGACTTGCGCTTGCCGGAACGCTTGCTGACCCCGTTGGCGCTTCCGATAGATATGATGCTGCCCTTGCGCGAAGTGATGGGCGGCGAAACGGACCGCGCTGCGGTGACGGGCGAATAGAAGTTGAGGGACGAAGGCTCGAGCACGCTCCCATTGCTGTCGTCTGTGTCGTTGTCGGAGTTATGGTCCTCGTCATGCGATAGGTATTGATGCTGAGGCTGCAGGTCAGTGCGGCTCGAAGACGTGTGCAGGCAGTCGTAGAGCGACGAGTTGGATGTGATGGAGCTCTGAGACGCGCGTTGCATGCGCCCGTACATGACAGAAGACCGCCTCTTGCGGATCTCTGATCTGTGTGTGATACCCGAGCCGCTGTGGTAGTCGTTGTTCTGAGATGCGCACTTGGCCATCGGAGGCGCTACAACCTGTTGCTGCTGCTGCTGCTGCTGCTGCTGGGGCCCGCCGTTTTTCTTGATCTTGAACTCCTTCGACTTGTTCGGGTCGATGAAATACTCGTGCAGTAGAACCACGTTTTCCGTGGCTGCGTATTGCAAGTTCCCGTCCTGCAGAAATCCCGAATCGTCCAGACACGAATACCGCTGGCTGCTCCTCATCTCCTCGACCCGCAGACGACATGTGTTGACCAGCTCTTTGTTTTTCTTGATGAATTCCACGCACAGTTGTCCGTACTCCCTTATAGTAAGTCCTGTGATGACCTTGAACACCCGATGGAAATGCCAGGGCGTGATCCCAACAAGATGGCCCAACTCCCTGAACCCCAGGATGTTCCCCTTACGCAGAGCGCGCGAGACACTATCGCCTGGCGAAAGTTCTGAGTCGTCATTATTACTGGTACCCGCGCCGTCGTCCTGGTCGCTCTGAAACTCGTTAAGCGAGTGCGGAAGCTCTGTCTCGAACCGCACAAAGCTGTTGAGGGCCGTGTAAGCAATAAACGCACACGCAGTTTCCACCCGCTTGACGTTCTCGTAGTCCAGTTCCGTTATCAGCCTATTCTTGTAATATACCCGCCCATCACCGGGAACGCGCTTGGCGTCCTCCGGAATGCTCGGGTTCAGCTTCTGAAGCTCGTCGCTGACGTTGGTGGGCAGAAAAAACAGCTTCGACCTGTTTTTCCGGATCGACGTGCCCGTGAAGTTGATGTAGTTCTCTTTAAGCGACTGGTAGTCCTGCCGGGGGACCTCGAAACACAACTGCGGCTTAAAAGATATAGCATCGTTCACGTTTGACAGTGTGAACACAGTCAAATCAAAAGCAATCTCCTTAATAGACATCACTTCAATGTACTTGCCTTTCTCTGTGTCTTATGTGTCCAAACGCTGTCGCAGAACGAAATACCTTCTTACACTTCTTCTGTATGTCACTGTACCTGAATGTTATATAAACCCCACTACACGCTTTAAAAGAAGGGAGTTTAGAAGTCAAAGGCCGTTGAACATACGGTAGAGTGAGAGATGAGCCTGCCCCTTTGAAGGGAATGAATGGTATAATATGTATGTCAAGAAAAAAAAAAAACTAAAACCACACTTGGCTTACCGATACTGGCCTATAAGGTCTGGCACCGCTAAAGGCCGAGACAAGAACCAGATGGTCCCCTCTTTGTTGTTACCATCTAGCGTCCGCCACACCAAATACCAGAGGGAGGAGGAACAGTAGTAACAACCGCTACTCTGCAGAGAGTGAAATATTAATCGGAAAGGGACGCCGACTTCTTACTCCTACGAACCGACCCTTGAATAGCAGTATTCGTCAGTGCTACGTTCTCTAAAGGCGAGAGAATAAAATCAATTTACGGTTCGGCCAGCGTTAGGTCAGTTCACGTAGGCGCGCCGTAAGGGTTGCGTCACGTCTTAGAAAAGGGCGCGGAACTTTGGTGGTGCATTGCATATCGTTCGTTCTTTTATTGTTCTATCGTATTGTTAGCAGTATTTTTAACATAGTTGGCTCGGCGTGGGTAGGGTGGGAGTTAGGGGGTGGAGCCGATGGTACCGAAGGCACGCGGTGGAATTCGATGGAAGCTTCTAGAGCATTTCCCGTAATCGGAACTCCTCGTTCAGTTCCTCGACTTCTTCCCAGTTGCCGATCACGCTGGAGTCGCCACGGACGAGGCCGGGTAGCTGTTTGCCGTGCGCGAGCCTTTTCCAGACCGCGCGGGCCTCGGCGTCCGTGCCGAGGTCGCGGTACTGGAACTGCGCGCGGTGCGCTGTGAGGATAGTCGCGAGGCGGTTGGTGCGCGGGACCATGTGGAAGCCGCCGCCAGCGAGCGAGGTGTAGATGTAGAGGGGCGCGTCCTTGAGGGCGCGGTCCTCGTCGAGCTGGAGCTGGGCGGCTATTTTGTCGAGGTCGGTGTCATCGAGGGCCTCGAGCTCTTGGAGCAGCTCGTGGGTGTCGCGGTCGAGGATGCTGCCAGGCTCTGTTACTGCGGGCTTGCTCTTCTGCTGCACTTCCCCTGTGTGGTCTTCCAGTAGAGGGGAGGAGGTTTTTTGCTCGGCTCTGAGCTCGTGGGCTTCTTTGCGCTCTTTTTCCGCGGAGTTCACCTGGCCTTCGAGCTTTTTCTCTGCAGGCGCCGCAGGGGCTTCCCCTGTGGATGAGGCCTGTTCGCTCGCAAGCTTTTTCTCTGCAGGAACTGGTGGGTTCACCTTCAATGGGCCGGAGGGCACCGCATCTTGTTTGGCAGGGGCAACCACAGGCTCCCTCGTCTCCGCGGAAGGTGTAGTTTCCTGTTCGGCCTTTAGCTCGTGGTGTTGTTCCGTTGCTGGGGTGGCGGACGCGTCTTTGTGGTCTTGTTGCACGGGGGCCGCCGAAGGTTTCTTTTTGTCTGTGGATAATGTCTCTTTTTGCTCGGCGTCAAGCTCATTGGCCTCATGTTTTGCGGGCTCTTGCTCGACGGGGGGCACTTGAGCTTCATCCTTGAGCGTGGGAGAGGCAGCCGTTTCTTGCTCAGCTTCGAGCTCATCTGCCTCATCCTGTACAACTTTCTCTACTTCGTCCTTACTCTCTTGCTTGACGGGAGGCATCTGGGCCTCATCCTTGAGCGTGGGAAAGGCAGCGGATTCTTCTTTGGGCTCAAGTTCGTCTGTCTCATCCTGGACTGCTTGCTCAGCTTTCTCTGTACTCTTTTGCACTACGGCCGCTACCGAAGGTTCTTTTTTTAGCGCGGGAGGAGCTGAAGTTTCTTCCCCGGCCTCGAGCTCGTCTGCCTCATCTTGGACCACTTGCTCAGCTTTCTCTGTACCCTTTAGCACTACGGGCGCCACCGGAGGTTCGTTCTTTAGCGCGGGAGGAGCTGTAGTTTCTTCCTCCGCCTCGAGCTCGTCTGCCTCATCCTGGACCACTTGCTCGGCTTTCTCTGTGCCCTTTTGCTTCACGAGGGGCACAGACACATCCTCACCGGAAACCGCCTCACCTGACGGCGTACCTTCTTTCTTGAGAGCTGGAGTGGTCCTTTCTTCAAGCTCTTCGGCCTTCTCTTGCACTACTATATCCGTCTTATCTCCACGCCCTTCTGCCACGGGCGCCACTAGAGCTTCCCTCTTCGGTTCGGACAACTTCTTCGCAGGTTCTGGCGTTTCCACAAGTAGCTCTGTGTCTTCCTTCTTGCCTTGCCCTCCTGTCGAGCGCTGCTCGACTTCCAGTCCTTCCTTGAGCGCTGGAGCCATTTCTTCGTCCGCCTGTCCCACAGTATCCTTCACCTCGGCCAAAGTACCACCACTTTTTCCTCCAAACAATGGCTCCACTTCACCCGCGCCCTCACCATCATCAACAATATTCACCTCGACGTCACCATCTGTCTCATTTAAATACTCCTCAATACCAACCATGATCGAGTCCAGGTCTAGACTCTTTTTGGCAGTCATTGCTCCTCCACCTTTAGTTCTACTTTCTCTGCTGCTCAAGGTTCGATCAGAATTAGATCTTTTCAAACTCCCTTTTTTAGAGGCTCGCGTTGTCTCAAAGAGGCCTCGCTTCGGCTTCTTCAGCCGCATCCTCCAGCTCTTTGTTGTACTCTTCGTTACCTTGATCGTCCATCAGAGCACCTTCGTCCTCTTCCTGCAAAGTCTGCTGGATGATATGGGGAGCATTCTCTAAGTCAGCCTGTGAAATTGAATAGTTGTTCGTGCTGTAGAACCTCGCGTTGTCAGTCACATCCTTGACTTCATTGCCGTTGTTCTTAGTACGCGCAGGATCACGACTCAGAGACCTCGAAAGAGACCTCAAGTACTCCGTCGAAGAATGGTTGTCTAGCGACCTTCTTGAGCGTCTCCCAGATCTTTCGTCGCCATAATCTTCCTTAGTATCACTATCATGACTTGACTGATAGGACTCACCACCGGCCAGATGTGGCCTGTGAGATCTGTTGTGAATGAATTCACCGTAGGAGTTTCTGATCGACTCCTCCTTCGCTTCTCCAGAATGCGTGCTGGAGTGTAGGCCCCTTCTTTGTCTACCCTTGATGTCGGGAATGTTAATCTGGTCATCCAAGGGATCAGTAGACGTCACTAAAGACCTAGATTCGCCACTTGGAATCGACTTGATACTCGCGCTCGAGGAATTTATCGAACTGCGACTCTTCAATTTGAGCATTTCTAAGTGTCTCTTGTGCTTCAAAGCCTGAAGCTTACGCTGCTTGTCCGCATCATCAGGAGCTTGCTCGGTAGCGTTGATAACCTCATCCAGGTCAACTTCGTCAGTGAGTAAAGCGCCTTCGCGGTTCAACTCTGCTACTGAGGTGTACGATGCATCAGTAAGATTGGAATGGGAATGAATCTTGTTCAGCACATGTGAAGAAGGGACGGGGTGTAGGGTGGAACCAATTGCATCATCGTTAAAGTCGGGGTTTCTCGCGTCGTCAACGCTTCTCACTGACTCTCCTACTAGGGATGGAGTAGAAGTGTTCTTATTTAGGCTCATGTCGGTAATAAATAGTTTTTAATTGAAATAGGCTTTCTGGTAGAAATTCCCAGTCGCTGACACTGCAAGTACAGGGTTTCTTGAATGGCTGGAGCTATATGACTCGGATCACTCGTTACCTCGAGAAGGGGACACTGACTATCCAGGAGTTTGGTATGTGAGGAGGGTAATTTTTAGAATAATGACGACTTATAAATTAAACGACGGGCATCGGCCCACACTGTGTATATATATGTATATTTCTATCTACCCTTTGCACTGCAATAGCCACTAATGGCTTGGAATAGACGTTATTGACTAGCTGTTGTCTTTGTCCGTCTTGTTTACCGTTAGATAAGGACTGTCAATAGTTGAGCCGCGCGTTGTAAGATCAACTGTGAAAATCATGAGCATCCAAGATAAAGGAAGATCTATGTCGTATGCGATAGCTGCAGGTGTTTGATAAAGTAAATGTGCAATATCTGATTGAGAAGACACTTTTTAATGCATCACCAAAAAGAGCACCATGGAAATATTGTTAAATATTAACGTCAGGGTTTTCAGTTACTGATATACAATCAAAAAAGTCTTTTGGGTAACTAAACTTAAATTGGCCTAGTTTAATAAAAAATAAAAATGCGCAAGCCCGGAATCGAACCGGGGGCCCAACGATGGCAACGTTGGATTTTACCACTAAACCACTTGCGCTCGCAAATTGAATGGTATTGTAATAATACTGGATGTATTTATTACTGTGTATGTATTAACTTGATTAATGTACTCCTGATCCTTTTGAGTGGACCTGAGTTGGTATATGTTGCCCAACTCATGGCGCCTTTTATACATTTCAGTTTGGACCAGTCCTGTGTTCAGAGTCAATCTATTCAATACTTCATAGTTGACTCTTCCCATAGTAAGTCTAAGACCTACTAATTACACTAATATCCAGAACCGTTGACTCATCTTTTGGTAAGTCCAAGACCTACTATTACATCTTCCCTCTCCTAATGGTCTTCCACCGGGTTCTCCAACTCCGTGAGTGCTTCGAGGATTCGCAACAGTGAGTTCTGTTTTCCCGATGGAAATTGCCTGGTTTCGTTCTCCTTAAACTCGACAGTAATTTGAGGGTCCACCCTTTGCAATTTGCAGCTGTAGACATAGTCTTCCAGGTCGAAGCCAACTATTGCTATAATATCCTTTAACTAAACAGAAGTCTAAGCTTTGATACCTCAACCAGTTAAGTACTTGTTGCTATAGATGCTTATATCAGAGGAAATTGCGAGCCAAGTGCTTATTCTTCTACGGTGTTAGTAAGCATTATCAGCTTGTTACACCGCTCTGTTGATTGTGTGGCTAAGGTCCGGTGAAGTAATGTCCATGCTTCGGGGCTTTGATACTGTGAATATTGTTCAAAAGCCACTATAAAATTTTCAAAGCTATCTCTGTCTTGATGGCTATCTACTTTAGCGTTGTTTGAGGTGATGATTTCACCCCCCATACCTACGCCCTCCGAAGCAGCTCTTACGACTTCGATTGGCCTAGCTCTGATGAAACTGTTGTCTAGTGAATGCTGCATTATCAGAATCGGGTTGTGCCAGTACTTCGTGTTAGATACGTTATCCGTCCAGCTCACAATCTCTGCGAACCTGACGATTCCCCTCGGGTTAATGGTAAGGGCTCCGACCGCGTAATTGCTCGCATTAGTTGTATATGGTCCAGTTTCTAAGGAGTAGCAATCCCAAGCCAATATCTCATAAGTTCCTAGTTCGTTAGTGATGGGCGCTTCGTTGTAGTACTTGACAGCTAGAGCGCCCCGCAATGCTGTTAGTAGAAAAAACAGGCCTATCATAAGGTTCACCATTTTTGTTTGTAAAAGACACGTTACGGTGTGATTGATTAATAAAACTCCCTCGTTAGACAACTCTAGAATAAAAAGGTGAAGAACAAGCAAGAAAATTTCAAGGATACCCAACGCTATAAACGAACCCGCTCCAAGAGAAACTATCTCGGACCTTAAGCCACAACCAGTATCATGACAGATACTTCAAGGTCCGCTCTTTACCATGCCACGTGATGGAAATCTCACCAGCTTCTATTCAAGCGCTTGCGGCTGGTGATGAGATGTAATCAGAAGGTGCGTATGTAACTTGAGTCATTCCCTGGTCTTTAACGCCATCTTCTCGGTTGTTTTTGATATATGGTACCAGGCGTGCTACATAGGCGTTCTAATCCGAGTGAAAAAACGAGCACTTTAATAACAGTTGAAAGGTGGAACAGTGCTCAGGTAGCGTCTGAAATGGATATTTCGCTTGAAAAGAGACACGGAAGTACTCACTTTGCCAACATTCAGTATGGGTACTATGTTCTAGGAATTTCGGTACTATACCTCGTGTTTCTGATATTATTGCGCAGGGTAGTCTCCAGCAGACCTACAAAGAGATCCGATTCGAAGGTAAGGAAGCTGCTTAGTTCGTTGTCCTCCATGACCCCGGTCACGCATATTGCAATTATCTGGATTCTTGTTCTTATCCCCTTCTATCATCATTATTCCCTGATCTCTAATGCTACTGTTTATATGAAGAGATTAGGCCGTTTGAGCTACGTTCTATTGACGTTGAATTTGATTCTCAATCTAAGACCCAATTGGCTGATGCATCCAAATTACACCTATACTGATTTCATTCCCCTGCACAAGTGGCTTTCCCGTACAATAGTAATGGTTGCGTCGGTCCACGGAATACTGTTCTTAGTCTGGTGGGCGGTAAACAAGGAAAAGTCTGTATCTGCTCAGCTAGCCAAGCCCAAGAATGCTCTGGGTTTGGTTTTAATGGTTGAGATAGCTCTGCTACTTTTGTTTTCTTTGAAACCTTTTAGAAGATTAAACTACAATCTGTTTTACGTGACGCACAACATCTTCACCATAAACCTGATACTACTTACTGCAATTCATGCTCGACCAGGTATTACCACGCCTTACCTGATCATCAATGCGCTCATCCTCGCAATACAGGCGTTCTTCAAAACTTTCTATGCCAGACGCATCGATGTGCTGGAGAAGATCACAGACTACAGAAATACCAACCTAGTTGGCGTCCAGCTTCCTAGATCAGCGTTACCAGAATACTTTGAGCCGGGATGTCACATAAGGATAAGTCCATTCCGGCGAATCAATCCACTTTATTGGCTGTTGCCTTCGCATCCATTTACCGTAGCGTCCCTTCCCTCCGATGACAAAATAAACCTAATCATAGCCGAGAATAGACATCCACGGTCATTCAGATTAGAGTTGGGCGCTGGCTACACAGTTATCAATCAGTATAACCCGGCAATACCTCGAACTTGTCTATCTAATGCTCAAAGAGTTACAGTTGTATGCGGGGGAAGTGGGATTTCGTTTGGATTACCTCTGTACAGATACTTCAAAGAGGTACACCCTGTAGACTATCTGCAGTTTGTATGGCTTGTGAGAGACAAACATCAGTTGAAAGTACTCGAAGATGCCACTGGCAATCTAGATGGCAGTTCAGATTTTCATATATTTATTACAAAGAACCCCGACAGCATGGAGCAAGAGCAACAAGAAGAACTTCCGGATCTGGAGTTCGAGCTGGAATCTTTCAATCGAGAAGAATTGGATGAAAATGGGGCCCTCCGTCCTGGTGCAAATTCTTCTGCAAATCCAAAAATTGCGACCGCATCAATCAACGTTGGCAGGAGAATCAACTGGGCCTCAGATTTATCGCATTTTGTTGACAACTCGATGCTGGACAACACATGGTTGCTTGCATGCGGCCCTGAAACATTGATAGAGTCCGGGCGCGAGTACGCTGCCGATAATGGCATTAATTTTGCTTCCGAAGTCTACGCTTTGTAAATACATTCGTTTGCCGTTAAGGGGTGACATGAATCGTAGCCAAGACTTTCGAGGTTGCCAAGCCAACTACTTCATATGGTTGGCCCATCCTTCTTTCAGGTACTTTAAACTGGCAGGACAAGGTTAACACTCAAACTCTACCCTTGGATGTAATCCCTTGTTTAATATTACACAGAGCATTAAAATCTATCTATAAGCTTCATTCATTCATATCCAAAGTGCTTTCGCATCCGAACGATAAAATCTTTTATTCCCAAGCAGGGAACTCGGTTCTCGTTATTTCAGACAGCCCGTCAATAGCAGCACTATCTATTGGTAGAAAGTCAGTGGCTTCACTTCCAATAGGTATATCACTGCTGTCAAAGTTATGAAATCCAACGGCTTCGACTATACTTGATGGGTTGATCATTATGCCATTGAAGTTGGAGTTCTGCAGCAAGAAATCTTCAAATGCAGGTGTGTAGTTTGCGCCTGAGGAAACCTCAGAGGCTGGCGAGGTGAAATTCGTAATGCCACCTACGTTGATGTCTCTAGCCAGACCTGGGCTACCAACGCTCGTGGAAGTACCAGCGGGAGCACTCTCGATAGGCAGTGGAGTAAATTGACCAGCAATTCTATCAAGTGGTGGCAAAGGCTCTCCAGCAGCCGGGACCACTCCATTGGGAGTCATTGCTGGAGATGAGATGGGCTGCAATGGCGGTAGCGGAGCAGATAAATGATCAGGTAGATTAGTGGAATCAGTCGGCTCGCTATTCAGGCGACGTCTTTTCTGGCCGCTCTCCTCAACTTCAGCTGTACGACGAACGTTGCTGCTGTTATACGTAATCGGCTGGTAGGATCTCAAAGGAGGCAGCTGAGCTCCAAAGCGATTATGACTTGGTGGCATCACAAGCTGATTGCTGCTACTCATATTCCTGGGTCCCGCGAAACCGATAGCATCCTGGTACACGGGACACCTTTTCAACTGTTCACCATCGGCAGATAATATTAGAGAGGGAACGTTTCTCAAAAAATTCGAGAAAGCTGGTTTTTTACCGAGCTGAGATGCGTTTTTCTGGTCACTTTTTGACCTACTGTTAGGATGCTTCAACAAAGCAAGGAAAAAGCCTGTTGATCTCATCATCCTTGTTGCATAATGATATTTTACGGCGACCTGCTTTGTCATCTTATGAAACAAAGCCATCCTGTTCATCAACGTTTCGGCTAACGCTTCCCCAGTATCTAGGCTAATATCCCTTGCAACCTCATCAGTCAGCTCGGCCGAGTCCTCTTTTCTCGCGGCGCTGGTTTCGTGCTCATCCTCACTACTACTACTGCAGGAGTTATTGCTAGTTATGGTTCCTTCACCCATTCCTGTCAAAGGCCCACACTTTGCACGCAAGACTAGACAGAAGATGAACTGTAAAGCACGCCTACCAATATCCAAGCACTGAGGTGCTAGAACCACTTCCATATAACTGAACATGGACGTCATGGTGCCCGCGGTCTTCAGATTGTTGAAGAATAACATGCAGCTTCTATAGCCATCCATTGCATAGTTGAGGGTTTCCTGCGCGTACTCCTTTGCGACGACTGCCGTTCCGGGATCTTCCGTTGCCTTTGGTTCATAGTGGGTGAATAGAATGTAGTTCAGTAAGTACAATAGCATCCTCAAGGTTAAATGCTTCGAAAAAAACAAAGCCTTGGTTGCTGATTCATGTGCTAAGTCCAACTTTTTGTCCACATCATCGGACGCGGATGAAGAATGTTGTGATAATATCTCTTCCAGGCTGGGAAGGCCGTACACTTCGTCGGTGTTTTGATCCACCACACCCTCAGTGGTGAATAAGAGTCCCTTATTCACCAGGCCGTTTATCACATCACAGATATTCCTTCTGCCATGCGTCAAGTCGCTAAGCGAGACAATTAGCGAATCTAATTCAAATTTTCTCACGTTCTTCGCCAAAGAGACGTTCAAAATATGATTGAGAACAGATATGATACACAAGTCGATTTGGAAAAACAAAGTAGTGTTCTTGACAATAACGAGTTCCTTGATATCACGAACGTAGTCAATCTTAGAAGCAGAAGGTAATTTGGTATCACTGAAATCCCTCAAGTTCCTTAGTAACCTCGGTGTTCCTAGGGACATGGATTGCTGCACATCAAGGGAAACAATGTAATACCATGTTTTCCTCCACGTATGTTTTAATCTTTCGGTACTTGCCTGTGCGTCCTTGCTTGTTTTAGCAGAGGGACCAGCCGAACTGCTATTGTTGTTAGTCGCATTTGTAGAATTTTCGGGCTGTCCGTGGGAGACAGCGTTTAGTTGAGGGAAATTGTCAGGGTCTCTGTGTAGCCCACAGCTGAATGCCATTTGAGTTATGCTTGAAAGCAAAACCTGATGCGTTTCATTATCTTGACCGCCACCATCATTGATAGTACCAGGCACAAAGGCATCAGGGCCGTTATTGCATGCTGGTGTATCGTTTGCCCAGCACATCAAATAAAGCTTGTAAAAGATGGCAAACTGAACTGTGGTCAAGTTGACGTTACTGTTCGATATACTAGATATCTGATCGAATTTGATCAAATGCTCGCGAATCAACTCCAGGGCTTCAACGGGTGTTTCGTACTTTATAAGTAAAGCTTCCTCCTTAGCCTGCGTAACGGATGCCGTGTTCATCTGCGGCATCATAAATGCCGAGGAACACTGGCTGCCAAGATCAACTTCGCATGCATTTGAAGGCAGGGAAAGCCAAGTCAATCTTAAAATGATAATCAATATACCCAAATTGCAATAGTCAGCGAGTTTTGTCATTCGCAGTTTTTGCACCGTGTCGACTTCGCTCGTATAAGTTCGTAGACTCAAGATGTGATTCATGTGGTTCTTGAAGTTTTGTTCATCGATAATGGGTATCACAGGGTATATCTGTTTAAAAAATTTATCCATGAAGGAGCATATTATCCTCTTTGGCGGCAACAGCTCGGTCACCCGAGCGAGGACCTGCTCGTGAGAGATAGGTCTGTTGTTCACCTTGAAAGACTGAAATGGTGGCTGTGGAACCGGAGCTTCGTTAGGAAGGTTTGGAGATGGTTGGTGTATTACAGGACATTTTGACGTTAGGTTTTGAAAAGAAGGCAAAGATGGTGGTCTCGGGATGGCAAAATCTTGCTCTTGCTTAACAGTCCCCCCATGACTTACAGGGCACTTTGCCATTGCAGCATGATTTACAGGGCACTTCTTCATAGCCGTATGGTCTACTGGACATTTTTTCATAGTCGTGTGATCAATAGGGCACTTAGAAGGAACCTGTTGTAGAGGAGAAGGGGTCTCCTCTCTTTTAGGAGGGGGAAAACCCATGCTTGCATGATCAACAGGACACCTTGAACCGGCTGACATGCCCGATTTTGCCACGTTCTTTCCATGGGGAATTTTCTTTCTCTGACTATACCATTCGGCGAGCTTTTCTCTCATCGAAAAGATATGCCCCCAAAGCAGCTTTAAATATGGATCTCCTTTCATGATGGCCAACCAGTGGGTGGCACCCAAGTGTATAGTCCCGTTATTCTTCAAATGCAGCATATCGAATTGCCTCGTCAAGTCCAGTTCGTCATTGTTGTATTTGCTATGCGACGTCAGAAACTTGGAATCTTCACCCGAAATATCGTTCCCGGTATCCAGAACCAGCATATTACTATCGGGAGTATTACTGCATACCGAGTGCACCTTGGATAAACTCTCTTCCAGAGACTTCACACGATCTCTCAGTTGCTTCAACTCTGTCTCTTTCGAAATCTCCTTTTCAGCTTCTTCTGCCCAGCTCTGTTCCATGTAATGGCACAAATGTGCTACTCCGGTCTTCATACATTGTTCGCAATGTGGACGAGTCTTATCACACTTGACTTTCCTCTTCCGGCATATCGTGCAACTCAACGGAATCCTGTTACGCTTCCTTTTCACCTTGCCAGTCGCAGTCCCATTACTGTGACTCGACGAGACAAGCGGCGATTCTCCTGACATTACTCTCTCCTTTCCGCACTAATCTAGTATGAAAACTCTGAGCTAACACCAACAAACAACAAGTATATATAAACGTCAAAACTCCCGTTTGATTCGAAAAACCTAAGTTAGAACTGCTTGGGAACTACCGGGCACGTATCTCGTTTGTCAGACTTCCGCCTCGTCCCCTTTTGTAACGCTTAACTCGTTTACAGCACACTTCAACCTTGATTTAGAGTGCTACTACAATGTCCTTTGAATTTCGCTTTCAAATCGCACCATTTAATGGCTTAAGGCGATCAACCAATTTCTGAAAATTAAACGACAGATGAAAAAATAATGGTTGCCACGGATATTAAACGAAACTCTTGACCAGAATTGGTGTGAAGGCTTAATCCATCCTATATTCTGTTGAGAAATAAGATTCCTTCTAGTTAATTCAAAATCGGTGCAAATACGGGTGTCCTTGATGACCAACTGCTCGTGCACTTAATGCTTGAGTATTAATTTTCATGGGCTTTTTTCTTGATGACTGTAGGAACCTCTTATCAGTCGCACATATACAACCTCGAGAATAATTCACAATGATAAGAAGAATGGTTTTCTTCGAGAACGATTTCCGTGGTTCTTTAAAGGGAATGGTTGCAAGTTTCGACGGTAGCGCTCAAAACTAACTGCCGATAATTGCAATGAACTCTAAGATTGTGGAGGACCCGGAAGTAGCAGATTTCTTCATTCGTGCTAGTACCGAAACGCTGTTGTCGTTTCTGCTGGAATTGGAGTCGGCTTTGAAGAAGTATTCGAATAATCATGCGATTATCCCTCCACGTATTGTGGGAAACATCCCATCTGGCAGCACTATGCACATGTACATGCCTGTGATTGACGATGTGTACTCCGGCGTGAAGACCCTTGGGTACAATTCGGAATCGAACATGGGGTTCGTCGGTTCCATCAACGTGACTGATGCGGAGTCTGGGATGCTCTATGGTACCTTACAGGCGAAGGAGATCACTGGCGTGAGAACAGCGCTGGTGAGTTGTCTCGGCTTGTACTACCAGATGGAAAGGTTTGAGTCTGCGGATATCATTAACTGTACCGTCTTCGGCACTGGCTTGCAGGCATTCTGGCACGTACTGTGCTGTGTGCAGCTGTTTCGTGGTAAATGCAGACAGTTCAATGTCAATATTCTCTACCGTTCTTCCAAGATGGACCTGAAACGTTTCGAGCGAATCTTCACCAGTGATGACACTAATACTGAGATCTCCATCAATCAAATCCAGCTATCGGATGCGAAGGACGTAAAGAAGGCTCTCGCCAACAGTCATATAATATTTGGATGCACTCCGTCCGTTACTCCCAACCTTCATTACGCAGATCTAGCTGAAGTGGAGACCGATGTTTCTCACACATATATCTCGCTGATTGGTAGCTATAAGCCACATATGCATGAATGTGATTCAGAACTTGTTGGCGAGTTTCAAAAGCAAGGAGTTCCAATTTTGGTTGACTCGAAGGAGCACTGTTTATTGGAAGCTGGTGAGTTGATAGACAACAATACTGATCCCAGTCAACTCCAGGAAGTTGGTCTTTTGAGAGAACAAAAACCTCATTTTATCAAATGCCAGAACAGTCGTACCATCACGCTGTGCAAAATTGTGGGACTGGCCATCATGGATATCTGTGTTGCCAAGAAATTACTCGAGCTATCGAAGTGGGATTGATCATCACTCATTCGCTTATATATTCTTTAAATTTCTTAATTACAATATTTAAGAATGAATTGTCCCTATAGCTACTTCACTAAGCTTTCGATCAGCTAGGAATGACAGCAATCGTCGTCTGCTTGAGATTTTGTGCTTTATATACACGAGAATATTTATACATGTCACCTTTACATGAAACGCCTTTTCCACCATAACGCCAGATCATAGAAAACCAGCTGATTCTTACGTTTTTCATAGTCAAACCAGGCTTGCACTTCCTTAAAGAGCCAGATCACAGACCATTTCCGATATTTGGTGCTGATAGTCTCACAAGCCTCGTCGTAAACCAACCGCGCGCAGTACTGTGTCATAATCAGAAACGTTCTTTCAGGGCCCAATGGATTTTGCAAACACTCATCCAGATGTCTGGTCAAATCATTTGTTTTTAGAATCAGCAGTACAACGCCTGGAATCCGAGCCAGGAGACCCATTAATTGAAGCAGAAAAGAACCATGCAACAGCCCATCAGCCATGACTTGAACTTCCTCATCGCTCCGAGGTTTTGAGATATCATAATTCAAAGCCGTGTCTATACTTCTTCCTGTTATGGCTGCTGCGAATAATGGAAACTGATCGTCATCAATTTGTGCGAATCTTTTTGCATAAAATTTCATCTCCGGCTGATTGTGATCGAGTAATGCGAGCCAAAAGTGAGCATAGTCCCTCCTCAACTGGGTGGATGGGAAGCGATATAGTCCATGATCATACAAAATAATTTCGAAGTTATGCGGATTCTGAGATGATGGTTTACAGGGCCTTATTGCCAGATTTCCACCGTGCGGATCGCAATGCAGACCAGCATTAGGAGTGAATATCATCCTGTTAAAAATATGTGAAAGACATGCCGAAACTTCAGCTCTCGAGATATGGTTATCGTCTAAAAACTTCACGTCATCTAACCTCCTTCCAGCAATGTATTCCATCACTAATATCCTTCTGTTGGCACTGACAACATTGGGTATTCTAAGGGCCGTCTCGGAAGTTACATTGGAGAAAAGTTCCGCAGTGGTAATAGCGTTCTTCGCCTCCTTAGTGAAATCCAGTTCGACAAAAATGGAAGATTGCATTTCATCACCAAGCCATGTCAAGGGGTAATCTGGGAATACGATATCCATCAAATTGAAGACCGTTTGAGTCAACATAACATCTAGAGGAACAAACTCCTTCAAAGACGGATGTTGACACTTGACTGCTACCATCTGATCGGATTCCCGCAATTTTGCTACATGGACCTGAGCCAAGGATGCCACACCAATAGGTTTAGGATCAAACTCCGAAAACATGTCGTCGATATCAACTTTCAAATCCTGCTTGAACATATCGTTTATCTCCTCCAGAGTAGACTGTGGGCATTGATCTTGCAGGGGTATCATGGTCTCAGTCCATTCTGGAGGCAACATATAGGTCATTGCGCCTATGTGCTGTCCGAGCTTGATATAAACACCTGCATTGGTCTGTAAGGCTCGTAAGGTAATCTTAGCACAATGCAAATGGCAGGCGCTTAACGCCTTTTCACGTTCCTCGGGTGAATCATAGTGTGTATCCAGAGTTGTTTTGTAGTGATGGAAGCACCGCATGGTCGCCATAGCGACTACGCCTATTCTCTTAGAAGTTAAAAAAACATGCCTCAGGACATTATGGGCAGTTTCATTTGTCTCATAGTAGATAATACCAGCTCCTGCAAGAGTTCCAAATATTACTCTACCCCTAGTGAGTTTGAATCGTCCGGAAGAAGGCCCTGGTTTTCGAGCAGAAGTAACTGCGTAACGTCTCAACGGGGTACCCAGCAACGCTCTCTGGGGAAATGCAAGCTTTATCATAGAACAATGTTATACATGTAAGATCTATGTACCTCTAACCAGTGAATGTTGTACAGCTTTTAACAGACGTTGAACCTAGTAGGTAATCTCCAGCTAGACAACCCGTTCAAAAAGATAGCGAAATTTTCAATAACATCTATAAGCGATAAAGGACCATATTATAGCCCATCCTGAAGCTGGTTCACGCGATCTGTTAGATCGAGTTAACCTCGATCTTCACAGACATCGATTCCGATTACCCCGAGTGCTTTAAACGATCTTGGAGAGGTTTTAAAACACATTATCTCTAATCTACTATTGGAGGCGAATACACTGGAGTCTTGGCCTCTGGCTCTTGTATCATGGAGTTTTTGTATGACAAAAAGGTGTTCCAGAATATAGCGATTGCGTTCACTGCTAGTAATCTGTGTTGTAGGGGCACAAATGCGAAATTAAAACACTGGAAAGCGGGCCACACGGCCCAGTTGGCCTTCAAGGTCTCCCACCATCTATCATCGATTTTTTTCTTGGCTTCTTTGAGTGACCTGCCCTCCATCAGAGTCAAACATCCAAAGTAAAACGGAATAGATGTAGGCGCAAACGTCAGTTGATCCACTCCTACCCTAAACAAGGTATTAGACCAATGATTGTTCGGCCTATTGGGCAGAGCTACTTTGTTAGTCAGAAATCTAAACCACTTATCTCCAACCAACGAAAATATCATCGATCCATAAATCACGGAACGAGCTGTTCTTGCGTAATCATACTTCCTAACAACACCTTCCTGAGGAAACCCCAGCTGTGCAATGATGTCCCCCAAACCGAAAAGGGTACCGGTCATGATAGCATTGGTCTTTTTAGGATGTCTTTTTAGTAGACCTTCATAAAACCCCAAGATTTTACTCATTCTTTCACTGTTTAGCTTATGGATAAATGGATAGAGATTTACGCTGATAATAGTTGGACTCAAGTACAAAGCTGCCCGCAGTTCTGCTGGTCTTAAATATTTTCATTGCTCTCTCTGGCTCACCATCCCTTCTCGCTTGGTCAGATAGTTATGGTATTTCTCTATCTCTCCTCGACGTTCTACGGCGTCACAGTTTGTTCTTGATTAATTCGGGTAAGTTAAGATCTTTGAGTCTTCTAGTTAGTCAGCTTAAGGTGTCAGAGTTGAAATTTGTGTCATTTCAATCATAAAAAATACAAAACTAAACTCCATAAAAATTTGAATATATAAAAGGGACTTTGTATATCCTGGGGTAGCATACCCTTCTTTAACACTTTTATCTTGATTTTTGTGTATAGATAATCATCTAAAATTTAAGTTTAATTTATTAGATATGTTTGTCGATTACTCAGGTTTACAAAGGTTTGGTGCCATCAACGAAAACTTTGCAAATAAATATTTGCAGATGTTGCATTATGATGCAATAAAGTCCCCCGAACAAAGACTAGGACTGCTCAAGGAACACGCCGATTCGTTTAAAAATATTCACTCGGTGACTTTGGAAGATTTTCGGTTGGACTGGGGTATTATTGATTATCTATATAAGATGGTGCTTTGTATCGCGCAAATGCGCGAAGTAGCCCACTACATTAGAAGATGCCCTACCGTTTATGTGGTCGAAATGTTTGATCGCACATGTCCTATGAGCCGTTATTCCATGGAGAATCTCAGTGGGTCATTAGCAAAGGCGTGTGCAGAATTCCAGGATTTCTATAACGAAATCCGATTCGAGCTCTGTGAAGAGGTGAAAAAAACCATTGTCGAGCTGAAACCAGATTATGAGTTTTCAAATTTCGAAAGGTGGCATCCTTTACAGAAATTCCTGTTTCACGAGTGTTTTCATGATCTGCCAAAATTCATGATTCCGCAAACTCATGTAGTGCTTATCCCCAAGGCGTTCCCAAGGTTGTATATGGAGCAGGTTAATGATAGAGGGTATATGAAAGAAAGTTCCCAAATGCGATTTTTCAAGTTTGATACGCTTTCAGCAGAGCGGGGGTTTGATTCGGTCTGCTCTGATGAAGTGATGCTAAAATTACTCGACACCAATGTAACAACAATATGGAAGGACGATGAGGAGAAAAATTACATCGGCACTGCCACTCATACTGCTATAAATGAGAATGTTATCGAGGAAACAGATTCAGAGGACAATGAGGCTCAAGAACCGGACTTTTTGAGAGTCTTCCAAGAGCACGACGCCAATGCGGATGCCAACCAGGACGAGGGAAGCAAACGTACCACGAAATTACCTGCTTTGCATAAGAGGACCAAAATAAGAGAGTATTGCAATTATTCGAACTCTGACAGAGAATCTAAGAGTGATGAATTGAAATCCAAGACAGAGGGTGGTCCTCATGAAAGGCAAACTGCTGATGAGGAAAGATCAGAAACAGACCTCTGCAGCTCAGCTAAGAGCAAAAATGACGATGTATTCTCACCACTAAGTACCGACAATTTGCATACGTCGCTGACGCCAGACCATTGTTCGCAGAGGTCTGTAAAAGACGGAGAGAACCGTGATTTCGAGGAGATGGCTTTCAAGGCTAGCATGTTCCCACCACCACCCGCTCTTCCGCCTATGGCTTTCGCAAATCGCTACAACTTTTATGAACATCAATCAAAGAGGGAATCAGTTAAACTGAAGTTCAAAGAGTACATCGGTAGACCAATCCAAAAATGCTTCACTCGTACCCCAGAGCCCGCCAAATCTAGTACAGTAGATTCGTTTGCTGAGTTCCAAGGAGTACTTTGGGATGATATGACTAGCAAAAAGTTCATTAAATTCAAGCTGAGGAAATTCAAAAAGGATTGTCGTTATTATGGCCAGATAGCGAAGAGATTTTTTGAAGATCTTCACGAATATGAAGCGGACTCTTTCTAAGAGTTTATTCCATAGACATTCAATAACAGTGTATAGTAGCTGTCTCCACTGGATGGGCAGTTTGCATGTAACCTTGCAACACTTAAAGGTTTCCGCTTTGTTAACTTTCTGTGTCTCAGTACCGTTATTTCACAAAGCTTCTCAGATTTACGTGTGTCGAGGCGACCGAACAACGAAAAAAGCCATTGAATTCAATTAAACTCCTAACATCTATAGATTGAGCCAGCCATACGTAGCGAATGGAAGATCAAGATCTCAATGTTGTATTACCCTCACCATTCAACCCCATCAATACCATCTCCCCCAAAGGAGTAGACATCATAATATCTAAATTACTGTCCAAATGAACTGGTGACTCGCCTTTGAACAAAACTTCATTCAAAACTCTTGTAAGTTCGAAATTGTTCACTATTTGGACCTCATCGTCACGCACACTCAAAGATAACTCCATCATCGTTTGATCGTTCTCTTTATAGACTTTTGAGCCTGCTTTGGTCCAGTACCTCATGGGAATGCTCAGAAAATGGACATCTTGGTGGAAAAGTCTGGTTTCTCCCTTGATAAAATCCACAGAAATCATCTCTTTGGAAGTGCGGTAAAAAGGCAAGGCAACAGTCCCTCTAATTGTTCCCGAAACCCTCAACTTTTTTTCGCCGAAAATGGTTCTTACCCATCTTGCCTTCAATTTGTCAATGGTAACTTCTTGGATCAAACTGCCCGATTCTACCGTCAAGTTTGTCGTTATAGGAAAATAAGAGATATCGTGCAAAAGAGTCTCGAGGAGATCATGAGGAAGAATAGAGCTATCGGTGTCTTCTGAAGAGACAGAACGACCTCTTATCTCAACCGTAACAAGTTCAGAAGCATTTAAAACCTTCTTAAAAAGCAACGTCATGGGGGTGACGGCATTTTCTTCGTCTGACCAGCACACCTGCTGAAGAAGTGAACGAGGTAGAGGGCCCTTGATGTCACTGGAGACTGAAATATCGATCGTTTCTTGCACGATCACGGGCGCGTTCGAAGTAGAAACACTTGGCAAGCTGATTGTAAAATTGTCTTTGCAATCAGGCAGCCTCAGATCCCAGTCGATGGAAGGTATTGTGATATTTTGCGGACTTTCTAGCCACATACTCTCATCAGGCAGCGGAAGAGGATCGGTTTGCACTTCGAGCAGAAATCCATTATCCGAATCTCTCAACGAAAAATCCCGTACAGAGACTTTATCGAAGTGATGCCTAAGACTATGGACCCTATCTGAAATAGAGCCCCAATCGATGATTTTTTTCCAGTTGATCTGTATTCCACGTAAGCGAGCCAAGGGTATCCTCCAATTACCACCACTTCTACCGGCCTGTTTGGTTACCGACAAGTCTAGGATAGAGGATAAATTTAGCTTGTCGTACTCGTGAAACCATATTTTTTTCAACACACGAAGTATGTTGTCCATTCGAGGTTCAATTAGTACAGTCAAATTGAGTGCAGTGGTCACATTGTCATGAAGATCCAGACAAAACTGGTCCTTCACTTGCAAAATGCCTATCATATTGTCCTCCGTCTGCACTCCATCAAATGTGGTAGCATTATTCACACTCAAGCATACGGTTCTTACAAGATTCTCGCTTACAGATCTGTAAAATGTCTTGTCCTTGAGTCCTAGCGCGGTCCCGTTATCGAGAATCCAGCTCTCGTAGTCCGGCCAGTAGTTAAGTTGGACCGAAAGCTGCAATGCGTCTCCACCTTCGGTATCTAAGTGGTCATCTTTTCTCCAACCATCGATATGCACCTTTTCTATCTCCCAATTCGACACTTCCATAACACTCTTCTCAATCTCATCATGACTGGGCAAATGTTTGACAAAGTACACACCATAGCATGTCACAGACACTAGGATAGAGAAAAGTACGAAGATGATCGTCCACTTCGTCCAATGACGACTCTGTCTAGTGCTTCTACCATCCGCTGCTGGGCTAATATCTCCAGTCCCTTCAATAGCTGTTTGGCGGCCCAACAAAGGCGAGGTCTCTAAATCTTGATTCATCACAACGTCATTCAACCCTCAAGGGATGGCCTACAGTACCCTATTGCTCAAATCAACCTGAGGTCGCAAAGTCTTTAAACTTGAAACAACTTTGAATAGTTATCACCGGAATGAAGAATTTCGACTCTATATCAGTGGCAGATCGCTCTTGATAGTCGTTATAGGGCCTTGTGAAACTTGATGGCTAATTATACTATCTCATCTCATCGCTTAATTTGTTCCAAAGCCTGAAAAAATTTGAATACCAAGTGTGAAGAACATCTCGCAGAGGAAGTATTGAGTAACGATTTAAATAGCCGTTCTTCTTCCGAAATGCTTTACTTGGTGGGTCTTGGTTTGTCCTACAAATCAGATATAACAGTACGTGGTTTAGACGCCGTGAGACAATGCTCTAGAGTGTATTTAGAACACTACACTAGTATCTTGATGGCTGCTTCCCAAGAGGAATTGGAAGAATACTATGGAAAGCACGTTATACTAGCCGATAGAGAACTAGTAGAGACCGGTTCAGATGAAATTTTACGTGATGCGGACAAGGAGGATGTTGCGTTTCTGGTTGTCGGAGATCCTTTTGGTGCTACCACTCACACTGATCTAGTCCTAAGGGCCAAAAAACAAGGCGTGCCTGTCGAAATAGTACACAATGCCTCAGTTATGAACGCTGTGGGGTCCTGCGGTTTGCAGCTATACAACTTCGGCCAAACTATCTCGATGGTTTTCTTCACGGACAACTGGAGGCCTGATTCCTGGTACGACAAAATCTGGGAGAACAGGAAGATTGGTCTTCACACTCTGGTATTGCTTGACATTAAAGTCAAGGAGCAAAGCATCGAGAATATGGCCCGTGGTAGATTAATCTACGAGCCTCCACGGTACATGTCTATTTCCCAATGTTGCGAGCAACTTCTCGAAACAGAGGAGAAGAGGGGAAGCAAAGCGTATACTCCTGATACACCAGCTGTCGCGATCAGTAGACTAGGATCTTCCACGCAGACTTTCAAGTCGGGCACCATAAAGGAACTTGCGGAATACGATTCGGGAGAGCCACTACATTCCTTGGTCATCCTCGGAAGACAATGCCATGAACTTGAGTTGGAATACTTGCTGGAATTCACGGATGATAGAGAGAAATTCAGAAATGATGTGGTTGCTGACCAGGAGTTTTTCAAGCCTGCTCCATGGGTGCCGCCTCAAGAAGAAGACGATGACTAAGAAACAATCTTCCAACACGCCCAAGCGACCAGTGTGGGTCATAGATTAGAGCTCTAGACACACAATAATTAACAGTTAGATAGCTGCGTAGGTTTAAGCTTCACAAGCCTCTACATAAAGTTAGTCACATGACTGTCGTTAGGCCACTCTTAAGGCCAAGGTAATGAGCACTACTAATGGTAAGTACGAACTGGAGGGATAAGACCCCGCAATATGACCCACATCAAATACTTCGTACTGGCTTCAAGGCAGGGAAAGATAAGGCTAACGAAATGGTACCACTCTTATGCGCCAAACGATAAGCAAAAGATTCTGAAAGATTTGGCTCCGCTGGTGTTGTCCAGAAAGGCCAAAATGTGCAACATAGTGGAATATTCCGATCATAAGGTGGTTTATAGGAGGTATGCCAGTCTATATTTCATTTGTGGTATAACACCAGACTGCGATAACGAACTGCTCACACTCGAGCTCATCCACCGGTATGTGGAAACAATGGACGCATATTTTGGTAACGTATGTGAACTAGATATCATATTCAACTTTAGCAGGGCCTACGAAATACTGAACGAAATGATTATGTGTGATGGGTCAATAGCGGAGTCTAGTAAGACAGAAGTTTTACAGCAAGTGAGGACGATGGATGCTTTGGAAAGCAATGACAATCTTGATAGAGTTTTGAGTTAGAATATATAATTAATTGAAGCTCCTGTATTACTTGATGAGCAGATCCTCCAAGTTGGGATCGCCTAATATTCCTTGACCTCGCTTGTTTTCTTTCGACTCTCCCAGAGCAACAGCTCTTACCTCATTATAAATTATTCCAAACACATAGGGTACATCGCCATGTTCATCCATCCCCTCGGCTAGCGATCGGTACATAACATTGCTCTTACTGCATGGGTGGCTATCCTTGTAATAGTCCACGTACCTTTGGACAAAGGATTGCTTGTCCGTATCTGTTAGTTGTTTCCACGTCTTGAACCTTCCTAACGATATGGTTGTATGGAAGTATCTTTGATAGCAGCCTAATTGCCTCCATGAGGACAGTTTCAATGAACCCCTTAGCATTGTGTAATGCTTATTTTACTCGCAGATCTGTTGAGACGCAGATAAAACTCGATTGATTCAATCAGCAATTAACCAAATATTCAAGAAGTTAAACTTCAATCTCTAGGGCCTACCGTGAATGGCGAACCACTCTCGGTCTTACTAAAGGCTTATGCTGACATTTCTTACGTTCTCGCTTACTTTTCATGAACAAGGCGAATGATGTAATTGTACAAGCATAATATTTTTCAATATATAGAACTTATTTTTCATGTTTTCACAACAACTGGTTGTTTGGCCGAGCGGTCTAAGGCGCCTGATTCAAGAATCCTCAGTTCGGTTCTTGTGTGCAGCAAAACTGTGCACCATGGAATTCTCAGGTATCGTAAGATGCAAGAGTTCGAATCTCTTAGCAACCATTATTTTTTGAATCCTGACAACAATTACGTTTATCAATTAAAAATGTCTGTTTAGTCCTTTAATTATGGCATATTATCATGTGATTCTAAAGAATGTATTTCACACATCTACGGGGTTTCTATATCTTGGAAGAAACAGTGCCATAAATGACGGGCTGAGACCTGTTCACCTGTACTCTCATTCATTTCAAGCTCCTCACGTTCTTTTTCCCCCGTGAAGTCTTCGGGCCCTTCCTGGCTTGAATTCTGCTCTCCCTCTAATTCTTTTCTTCTACCTTCTAAAATGCATTTGTACTTGAAAATATTCTCTTCAACAGAATTTCTCATCATAAAATTCCATACAAACGTTTCATGCGTTTGCCCAATACGATTGTTTCTTCCCATCGCTTGAAGTTCGTCACCACGATTAATGATAGCATCTAGTAAAAATATATGCCTTGCGTTTAACAAAGTGAGACCGGCTCCCAGTGCCTTGACGTTTAATAGCAGGCACGTTATGCTACGATGTTTCTTGAACCGCAAAATTGATTCACCGACGTTAGCCGAGTTTGCCAAACATGATATGCTGCGTATTTCATGCATTTGCAGCACCTTAGCGATTATCTTCAAATAATCAGAACTCTGAGAGTATAAGACAATCTGTAGAGGCTCCTTTTCGTTCTCCGTTTCCGCTTTCAATTTTAGAAATAAAGTCAGCCTCACAACAAAATCGATCTTAGCGCCATAACTCTCTTTTATTACCATTTTGTAAACTTCTTTCATCTGAGGGAAAATGCTATACCTTTGCTTGAACACTAAGTCATGACCATCGAGTACTTTTATTGTGCCATTTGCTTGCCTATTTTTACCAGCTTCAGAACCTGACTCGCTTTGAGGCTCTTCTGCATCACCTGTATCGTTCTGAAACTTGAAATTGTATAGTTCCATTGAACTCGTTGTGATCTTACACATCGGACATGAGGAATGATTTTTTAGCCAGCTGTGAATGCACTTACGGCAAAAGAAGTGACCACATTTAATTATTGAACCCAGAGTGATTTTTCCGAGACAAATAGGGCAGGAGAAGGTCTGGTGGTTATCTATTGAAGTCTTCAGTTTCTCCAGACTAGTCAAATACTTGACTCTCGATTCAGCCATACTAATCCTTTCAAGGTTCGCTTTATGACGCGAGCCGTCCCTCACAGCTTTCAGTATCGAGTTACGAGCAGGAGTCTCTAGCTGTAAAAGAGAAATCAAAGAATCGGAGATTTTTTGCAAATGACTGTAGTATTCCAATTTGGCATTATAAATCGCATTGAGCCTCCGCAAAGAATCTCTCATTCTCTTATTTTCTTCAGTCATTTGCATAGATTGCTCTTCAAATTGGAGGAGATAGTCCTCGAAAGCTTCCTGCCTGTTTCGACCGCTGGGGTTGGGCAAAATATTCCGCACAATCTTAGAGTTGTTCAGCTCATCGAAAACTGGTTTAATTGGAAGCCCTGTAATAAGTTTCAACTTACTGATAAGTTTCCGATGGTAATCAGAGAATTTTTGACCAGGCTGTGGCTTTGTTGATTTTTTATTCACCTTTATATTTTCTTCGGAAGTAAGAACTGTATCTCTGTTGGCTAGCAATTGTTCCATACACGCAAACAGTGCAAAAAGCTGATCCTGATCGTCAATCGAGGAAGAATATTCCTGTGCTTTATCATCTTCATTTTCTTTGGTGTAGTCCTTGTAAATTGGCTTGTAAAGAAGGTCATGTAAACGGCCAAATAGTTCGTTAAACTGAGTCGCTTGCGCATTCAAGGAACCGATCAACAATCCCAGTTGTTTAAAGCACCGCGACACAACTGTGTTACTAGAGTAATCATGTTGGCCATCGAAGTCGATAATACGAAGTGAAGACGGGTGAACTACCTCCCCATTCTTTTCCTCCTCTAGGTACGTTTTAGTTTCTTTAATTGTTCCCGCAACTTTCTCTACTCTACTAAACAGTATCTTTTCTCTTAACCTTTCGGCATAGGTGTAGTATTCCTGTTCTAAGAGCTGATTTTTTTCAATTTCATTCATTTCTTCTGGCGAATATACCTCTGAGTATGTCTTTGGCTTCTCATCAACCTGTCTTAATGCAAGTTTTTCGTTCTCATGATCAACCTTTTCCAGTTTGCTAGAACCGAGGAAGAAGTGCCCGGTAGCGACAAAGAAATAGCATTGATGCAACAAATCTAGATACGCCCTAATCCTAACCCTCACGTTATTTTCACCCTCAGGACCCACCGAAGAAGCCACTGCTGGCGTCGAAGTTCTAGAAGTCCCCCTGTTGTGCCAGATCTCAGCACTCTCGAAAGGGTCAATGACGTTATACTTTGATTTCAAATCTTGAAGAATTTTGTTTTTTATCGTTTGCAATAGCTCGATGGCTTCGACAGGTTTATTTTCGAGCTCCATATTCACCTGGGCTGATTTGATGAGCAGCTGGTAATCATCTCTATACAGCGAATCCAGTTTATCGTTAGCATCATTGATCATCATTTGAAGGACATCATCGATGCTGTGTAGTGTCGCAGGTATACTATTTGCATTCGACGGGTGTGACTTGCTTAGGCTGCTTGATTCCGGAAAAATGGCATGGCAACAAAGATATCTCAGCCTGCCCAGCCACTGGTTTAGCTGAGTCGTGGAAAGCCTTGTGGAACCTGAACCGTCGGGATTATAACCTGAGGTCATAATGAAATGGTTCCACAAATCTAAATAGTTATCCCACTCAACCGGAGCGAAGTCCAGTGGAACAATATAGTTCTGCTGCTTGGGTATTTTGATCTGATCAAGAACATCTTTCTTCGAATGTCGAATGCATAAATCTCTGTTTATAAAAAAACCCATGAGTTCCTGCAAAGAGAACCTCGCACCGTTTACCATTTGTGGCCTCTCATAAATTATGTTACTGTTTATTGTGCTGATTATCTCTGGCAATTCGTGGAAAGGTGAAATCTTCAAGTAGGAAAGAACAATTTGATAGTCCCTTACCAGTTGAATCGGGGTACCCGAAACACCCCATGTATGGACCCTATGCAAGAGGCTTGTGCATTTAGCGGCATTTGTGCTATCACTTTGCAACATCTGGACTTCGTCGAGGATAATTCTAAAAAACTGTAGTAAGGACAACGGGGATGAATAGTCGTACTTTATGGGAGAAATGGTCCTTCTGGGCCTGAGACTAGCGTTATACTCTGCGTAGTGCACCTCTGTAGAAACAACGTTATAGGAAGTGATGATAATATCGTAGTCAGCCAGACTACGCACGATTTCGGTGATGTTTTCTGTCTCGAAGAACTTTTTTACATGTTGATATCCTTTGTAATAGAATATCCTCAGAGATCTCAGCGTATGGCATTCTATCTCATCAATCCACTGTTGTAGAATGGCGTTCGGGCAGATGATTAGTGAAACTTTCGACTTGTAAATGGTCTTTCCGTCATTAGCAATGAAGGTCTCGAGTTCCTTAGTTTGCCTCTTGTTCAGCAGGATCAAGGATAATATTTCAATAGTCTTTCCAAGCCCCATCTCTTCAGATAAAAGTCCCTGGGCCCCAATAATGGCGCCTTCACTCTTCCGCAGCAAGCTCTCGTGAATTTGCTGCACCTCATCTCTTGTGATAATGAAATTAGTAAACTTATTCCAGAAAACTGTTGGCGAGATCTTTTCATATCCAAAAGACACATAGCTGTTCAGGAAATGTAGCACGTTATCCTCGCCCAACTCATCCAGAGATGCCGACTCCTTCTCCAACATCCACTGAACACTACTATACTGAAACGGCAGTAACTTAACACCCAGGCCCGGGACTACCAGAGACCCGGGAGGAAACGCAGCAAGTCGCTCGTTTGTGTACGCTACAACCTGGGCAATAAACTCCTTTTGTATGAAGGGGGACGGAGGACTGGGCACGCCAGTCAGCGGTCTCGCAAAGAGCAGATCGAGCGACCTGCTTGTCTCAACGGAAAATCGGTTCATCACCTGTGGCGTATACCTCAACAAAAGCTGAAATGTTAATCGCCAGTGGCCCTCGCGATCCACATCCAGCGCCACCTGCGGACAAACCACTTCCTTATACCCTTTGCTGACTTGCCTCCATGCCCCGTCAGACGCTCCACACATACCCTTCTGCCTGCTCCGCTTCAGCTGCTCAGACAGGCACTTGTGGTGCACAATGCTCAACAGTTCCCTCAACCCACCACCAACATCCTTCGGCAGCGTCCATTTGAACAACCGGGTGCCTTGCCAACTGACAACCACTATAAAATCACATTCTTCAAGACTATGGTACTCCAAAACAACACATACGCTCCGGACACTCTCAGCAAACAAGGAATCCCGAATACTTACATCTGCAAAATTAGCCGCGCATGTTCCAACCCGGGCTCTCTTCTTACCACGACGGGATTCTTCCCCCACTTCCAAATCTTGCTGCTCTCCTACTCCTAAGATGCCCCACAGATCCACATACTGCTCTACCTCCCCATCATCTACCACCAGCTCCAGATCCATCTCTCCTACTATAGCCCTGTGATCACAACAAGGGTGTTTTACATGCTTTTGCCACCCAGGATACTCCATGAAAATAACCGCCTAGCCAGGCCACCCTCCTGTTACCCGCACAATGTAAGATGATTGCGTTACCCGCCTCGGAAATTTCCCAAAACAGTAATAGTCGCCGCTCGGTGATTATCATCTCCCATTATCGCCTAAAATACCGTAGAGGGAAAAGCAACGCAGGATTCCCGTGTCTGTGCCCCCTCCGCCAGCAGCTCATTTCCGCTGCAGGCAAAGAATAGGCCAGCTGGACGCAGCTTACGTCGGCCACTCCCACCCACCTAAGCACTGCAGACAAAAAGTGGCATTGGTGTGCGCATTACCATCGGTTAAGTCATATAGCGCAACACAACGGACCGATTTACTGTGTTTTAAGATCGGATTTTGTTACTGGCACCTGTAGCGATTGGTTCGGCCTTGACTAATTTACGGTCCTTTCGTACTTTGGAGCAAAGAGCATTCCCCGTAGCCGTGTGGCCCGCGTGTTCCTTTTATTGTTTTTGCTTTTTACATTTGGGGAATTCCAAGTTCCAAGTTCCTTTATTAGAGATCAGTTTTTCGTTGTCTAGTAGTTTTTTAGATCTTCGCCGTTAACACTAAACAGTGGTTTGGTCACAAATATAGATAAAACAAAGAGATATGCTCAAGATAAAGAACATTTTTGGAAAGAAGAGACAGCCACATGAGAACCAAGACCAAACTGCCAAAGAGAGTTTGAAAGTACCGGAAGTTGGAGTTCTGGAGCAGTCTGGCAGTGGATCCACGCTCGCAACAAGTTATCTGAATGAAGACAAGAAGCAAAGTGAGCAGTCGCTACCGGGCTCGAACGAAACAGTTGCAGACATCGAGCCTGAGCACGAGGAAATAGAGGAAGTCAGTGAAATGTCTGAAGAACAAGACTCGTTAAGTACGAACACCAGTGGCAGCAGCAGTCTAGAAGAAGTACCGGAAGCCCATTTTGCAGAGCAGGTAGAACTTCTGAACTACACGCTGATCAACCAGATCGGAGAGGGTGCTTTTTCGAAGGTGTTCCGTGGTATCCCCCAAAAAAACAGCTCGAAATCGTACCTGACGCGTAATTTCCACGAAGTTGCTATCAAGGTGATACTGAAGGACCAGTCCAAGGGCAAGTCGGAGAAGAAGAACGAGGAGACCAAGAAGTCAACCAGAGAGCAGGTACTCAGAGAGGTAAAGATCCACAAGCTGATTTCGTCCGGCAGTGAAAACAGCCATGTGGTGCAGTTCATAGACTTCCAGGAGTCGGAAAACTACTTCTACATCATCCAGGAGCTGCTTAACGGCGGCGAGATTTTCGGCGAGATCGTCAAGTACACCTACTTCAGCGAGGACCTGTCGCGTCACGTGATAAAACCGTTGGCTCTGGCGGTCAAGCATATGCACCAGATGGGTGTGGTACACCGGGATATCAAGCCCGAGAACCTGCTCTTCGAGCACATCAAGTTCGTACCGTCCAAGCAGGTCAAGCTGCGGAAATCTGATGATCCCGCCACCAAGATCGACGAGGGCGAGTTCAGGCCAGGTGTGGGCGGGGGTGGCATCGGGCGCGTCAAACTGGCCGATTTCGGACTTTCGAAGCAGATACATCAGACGAACACAAAGACCCCCTGCGGTACCGTCGGGTACACCGCTCCCGAGGTGGTCAGAGACGAGCGGTACTCTATGGAAGTCGACATGTGGGGCATCGGGTGCGTCTTGTACACGGTACTCTGCGGCTTCCCGCCGTTCTACGACGAGAAAATCGACATGCTCACAGAAAAGATCGCGCGCGGCGAGTACACTTTCTTGAGACCCTGGTGGGACGAGATAAGTGACGGCGCCAAAAACTGCGTGCGCAGGCTGCTCGAGGTCGATCCAGCCAAGCGCTACAGCATCGACGACTTGCTCAACGACGAGTGGCTCAACACCTACGACTCCGAACGCCAAGAACAGGACATGCAGAAGAAAAGGCAGGCCCGTCTGCTAGACCACCAACGCAGGAGCAAGAGTCACCTAAAGAACAGAGTGTACTATCTCAAGAAAGACAACCCCCTGATGTACTCTCCGGCTGCCAACGCCATGCGTGATGCCTTTGACGTGAGCAACGCGCTACAACGTAACGAGGTTGAAAAGCGCGAGATGAACCAGCGCCAGCAGTCCGCCATGGCCGCACTTACCGAGGGCAAAGAAGCTTTAACTTCTGACCAGAACGGTCTCGGGGAGGATTTATTCCAGCTGAAACTAAATTCATCAACGATCATCAAGAGGAGAAAGGAGAACAACTTTCCCAACCAGCACAACATGATGATTCCAACTTTACTAGAGTAGTTATTCGTCACGATTTTCGTAGGTTATATAATTTAATTTTTTCTTGGGAGTTTTTTTACTGATGACGCGCTCTTACCAGTGAACCAGACGAGAGGGTCCAAGATCTTATTACAAGCAACATATGAACACACACAATACAAGCATTATACGGTCTTTATCAACCAAGAGTGCTGGTGTAGCACCTAATTAACTATGCCTATGCTTATCTTTTTCCAGCTCATGTGACAATCACATGGGTCAGAACTTGCACAATACATAAAAGAAACGCAATTTTTTAGCGGAAAAGAAAAATAGTGTTTTCCTTTTTGGTGCGATGAGTTTAGTGCGTCGCATCGAAGAAAAAAATTTTCAAGCTAGAGCCCATCAGTATTTTTCAAACCAATATAAAGACGACGTAACTCATCTAATTCTAGTTGTCTTGTTTCTTATCAACTTTCTCTATATTATTTCTCGAGTTTTCTTCTCTTTACATCGGTGCGAATCTCTCAAGGGATAAAGAGTAGAAGATGTCTGACTCAGAACAATCCATCAAGGTTCTTAATGAACTTCTCGAGAAGCTTACCGTGGCTTCTCCAGAAACCAGAGACGATGTTGCCACTGAAGTTGCTTCTTTCATCAACGGTGACATAATCGAACACGATGCTCCACAAGTCTTCTTCGATGGTTTGTTCAAAGCCATCAAGGACAAAAAGGCCGCTGCTAACGCTTTGACCACTCTGCGTCACATTGCCAGCGAATCCAACTTGTCTCCAAGCATCGAGCCATTTGTCGTTTCTGCTGTCCCATTGGTCGCTGAGCAGAGCGGTAACAAGGACAAGGACATCCAGGAGAGTGCCTCCCAGGCTTTGTTGGCCATTGTCAAGGCCATCAACCCAGTTGCTGTCAAGGCTTTGTTGCCTCACTTGACTACTGCTTTGTCTAACACCAACAAATGGCAAGAAAAGGTTGCTATCCTAGCAGCTATTGCCGCTTTGGTTGACTCTGCCAAGACCCAGATCGCTTTGAGAATGCCTGAGTTGATTCCAAGTCTTTCTGAAGCCATGTGGGACACCAAGAAGGAGGTCAAGAAGGCCGCTACCGACACTATGTCCAAGGCCACCGAGACCGTCGAAAACAAGGATATCGAGCGTTTCATTCCAGAGTTGATTGGCTGTATCGCCGACCCATCCTTGGTTCCAGAAACCGTCCACTTGTTGGGTGCCACCACTTTCGTTGCTGAGGTTACCCCAGCTACCTTGTCCATCATGGTCCCATTGTTGGCTAGAGGTCTTGCTGAGAGAGAAACCTCCATCAAGCGTAAGGCTGCTGTCATTATCGACAACATGTGTAAGTTGGTCGAAGACCCACAAGTCGTTGCTCCTTTCTTGAGCAAATTGTTGCCAGGTTTGAAGAACAACTTCGCTACTATTGCCGACCCAGAAGCCCGTGAGGTTACTTTGAGAGGTCTAAAGACCTTGAGAAGAGTCGGTAACGTTGGCCCAGAGGATGCTCTTCCAGAAGTTTCCCACGCTGGTGATGTTGAGACCACTTTGTCCGTCATTGACGAATTGTTGAAGGACAAGAAGGTTGCTCCAAGATTCAGACCAGTTATCGAGTACACTGCCGCCATTGCCGGTGACTTGATCGACGAAAGAGTCATTGACCAACAAGCTTGGTTCACTCACGTCACCCCATACATGACCATCTTCATGCACGAAAGAGAGGCTAAGGAGATCATCGATGAGTTCAGAAAGAGAGCTGTCGACAACATCCCAGTTGGTCCAAACTTCGACGATGAGGAAGATGAGGGTGAAGATCTATGTAACTGTGAGTTCTCTTTGGCTTACGGTGCTAAGATCTTGTTGAACAAGACTCAATTGAGATTGAAGAGAGGTAGAAGATACGGTCTATGTGGTCCAAATGGTGCCGGTAAGTCTACTTTGATGAGAGCTGTTGCTAACGGTCAAGTTGACGGGTTCCCAACCCAGGACGAATGTAGAACCGTCTACGTCGAGCACGACATCGATGGTACTCACGCTGAGACCTCTGTCTTGGACTTCGTCTTCGCTGGTGACGTCGGTACTAAGGAGGCTATTACTGCCAAGTTGCAAGAATTCGGTTTCTCCGATGAGATGATCGCTATGCCAATTGCCTCTCTATCTGGTGGTTGGAAGATGAAGTTGGCTTTGGCAAGAGCTGTCTTGAAGAACGCTGACATTCTATTGTTGGATGAACCAACTAACCATTTGGATACTGTCAACGTCGCTTGGTTGGTCAACTACTTGAACACTTGTGGTATCACCTCCATCATTGTTTCTCACGACTCTGGTTTCTTGGACAACGTCTGTCAATACATTATCCACTACGAGGGTCTAAAATTGAGAAAGTACAAGGGTAACTTGTCTGAATTCGTCAAGAAATGTCCAACTGCTAAGTCCTACTACGAGTTGGGTGCTTCCGATCTAGAATTCAGATTCCCAGAACCAGGTTACTTGGAAGGTGTTAAGACCAAGCAAAAGGCTATCGTTAAGGTCTCCAACATGACTTTCCAATACCCAGGTACTGCTAAGCCACAAATCGAAGACATTTCTTTCCAATGTTCTCTATCTTCCAGAATTGCTGTCATTGGTCCAAACGGTGCTGGTAAGTCCACTCTAATCAACGTTTTGACTGGTGAACTGCTACCAACCACTGGTGAAGTCTACACCCACGAAAACTGTCGTATCGCTTACATCAAGCAACACGCTTTCGCTCACATCGAATCCCATTTGGACAAGACTCCATCCGAGTACATTCAATGGAGATTCCAAACCGGTGAAGACAGAGAAACCATGGACAGAGCTAACAGAGTTATCAACGAGGACGATGCTCAAGCTATGAACAAGATCTTCAAGATCGAGGGTACTCCAAGAAGAATCCAAGAAATTCACTCCAGAAGAAAGTTCAAGAACACTTACGAGTACGAATGTTCTTTCCTATTGGGTGAAAACATTGGTATGAAGTCCGAGAGATGGGTTCCAATGATGTCTGTTGACAACGCTTGGATTCCAAGAGGTGAATTGGTCGAATCTCACGCCAAGATGGTCGCTGAAGTCGATATGAAGGAGGCTTTGGCTTCCGGTCAATTCCGTCCATTGACCAGAAAGGAAATCGAAGAACACTGCGCTATGTTGGGTTTGGACTCTGAATTGGTCTCTCACTCCAGAATCAGAGGTTTGTCTGGTGGTCAAAAGGTCAAGTTGGTCTTGGCTGCTGGTACTTGGCAAAGACCTCACTTGATTGTCCTGGATGAACCTACTAACTATTTGGACAGAGACTCTCTAGGTGCTTTGTCCAAGGCTTTGAAGGCTTTCGAAGGTGGTGTTATCATCATTACTCACTCTGCCGAGTTCACCAAGGACTTGACTGAAGAAGTCTGGGCTGTCAACAACGGTAGGATGACTCCATCCGGTCACAACTGGGTTACTGGTCAAGGTGCCGGTCCAAGAATCGAAAAGAAGGATGACGAAGAAGACAAATTCGATGCTATGGGTAACAAGATCAGCGGTGGTAAGAAGAAGAAGAAGTTGTCTTCCGCTGAATTGAGAAAGAAGAAGAAGGAGAGAATGAAGAAGAAGAAGGAGTTGGGTGATGCTTATGTTTCTTCTGATGAAGAATTCTAAACTAGTCTCGCTATTTCTGATGTTTGACGGCTACTTCCCACAGGATACACAAGATCGATATACCATATACATATAATAATTTATTTCTTATCATTTTTTACGCGCCAGATACTTTCGGCGGCTATTCTTTTGGTACTCACTTATAAGTAGATCTCTTTAAATTCCATTATCCAAGGCTCTCAGTACTGGTAAGCGATGGGCTGGAAATCTATCCTTGTAAACTTGGTTGTTTTCAGCTACGCGTTCGATTCACCTTACGAAGTTGAATGTCCCAAATATTCACTGGTTAGAGAAGCTGGCGTATGTCGTTATTTAAAACTTTAGTCTCCAAGAATTGCATACTAACATTAAGGGCATGACTTAGAACGAGATCTGTGATGAAGAAAGTCAATACGTTTATAACAGGTTGCGGTATGGTAAAGGATACTTGATCGATTTTCTGAGTTCCCTCGAACTGGTGCAATTCAGTAAACAAGTGTACGATGTAATTGAGAGAAGACCTCCTGTGATTGGTCTCGCAATATCGGGTGGTGGATATCGCTCAATGCTCACGGGCACTGGTTTCATACAACAGATGCACGACTGGGGGCTGTTTGATAGTCTTACCTATATCTCGGGACTCTCGGGCGGGAGCTGGATCTTGATGGACCTGATCGTGCATGATTTCGAAGTGGATCTTATGTTATCTGACCGCAATATGGACGATGGACTTTTGCGGGGCATTCCGGACTTCGACATAAGGCAGAAAGATATAATATCGGGTATCGAGGAGGAAGATCTGATTGAGAACGATCTGTTGAAGAGAGACGAATACGAAAAGGTTAATTCAAAGTTTCAGGAGTTCCAAGAGATTCTAGACATGGAAGTTGCGTTTTTCGATGATGGAATAAATGATCAAGTCGACAAAAGAGACCTCAAACCTCTTATTATGTTACGCCAGCTCCTTTTTGATGACAATAAACTACTGAAAAAGTCGTTAGAAGCTAGCAATGATACAGTGAGCACCAATTCATGGAAATCCGTGAAGCGAGTAATTCAATTTTATATTGACCTGCATATGGAGGTCAGACCAAAGAAAATGAAAGGATTCCCAGTTTCGTTCACAGATTATCTGGGCAAGGCCTTTGTTAAAAATATGTGCTACAACGTCACCAAAATGCTCAATCGTTCAGCATTTTCTCGACTATTCAAAGAATCAAAAAACTTTGAAGATTTCAAAGCTCCAGTACCTATCGTAATCGCGAACTGTAAGAACAACCGGCTAAAGAATGTTATATTTGAGTTTACCCCGTTCGAGTTTGGATCCTGGGACCCTTTATTACGGTTGTTCGTCAAACTGGAGTATCTTGGATCAAAGATAATTGGCGGCAAGTCCGTAAGATGCATCAAGAACTTCGATGACCTTGGATTTATTACAGCCACTTCATCTTCTATTTTCAACAATGCCTTGATTTTCATTTGGAATTTGACTTCAAAGTCGTCGAGGGAAACTGTGAAGGCGATAAAGGCCATCATGGGATTGTTCGGATTATCTGCGGCAGGCAGTGATTCCGAAGAGGTTACGCCATCCACTATTGGACAAATAAAAGCAGATTATGCTCTCTATCATCCTAATCCATTCTTAGATTACCCAGGGGTGAATAATGTACTCAGCACAGATGATCACCTTTACCTTGTTGATGGCGGTGAAGATGGAGAGAACATACCGCTTAGATCATTGCTTATACCAGAAAGGAAAACTGATGTGGTTTTAATTCTCGATTCAAGTAATGACTACCACAATTTCCCAGACGGAACCAAGCTGAACAATGTAATTCATCAGCTTAACCCGAAAAAGGGGTGGTCGTTCCCTCAGACTGCTTTAGAAATTGACCATCCAATAGCTTTTGGTTGTTTCGATGATGATGTGCCCCTTCTCCTATATCATTTGAACGCTGAGCACAGCTATAAGTCAAACACATCGACGTTTAAGATTGTGTACAGTGAAGCCGAGATAGCTGGCATGTTAATGAACGGCAGGGAGATCTTCAGCTCAGATTTCGAAGAACGTCATAAAAACTGCTTGGGCTGCCTTCTAATCAAGAGAGTTTTCGATCGTTCTAGTTTCCTTTCACCTCCATCTTTTTGTGATGAATGTTATGCCGAGTACTGTTTCTGAATTTTCAAGCATAGAAATTTAACAGATTGGAAGCCTTATTATGATCAATTAGAGAAAAGAAGACAAGAGGTTGAAGATAATGCTATTGCTGGCCAAACTTATAGTGTGCTACTTTGCGCTTGTTAAGTTTTGTCTGGGAAGTGGTCTCGATAGACCGGAAGTCAATGTGGAAACCGAGAAACCACCTGCTGGACTCTCATGGGAAGAATGGCATATGGAACATGAACATCAACTGTCCAAATATGACCCAGAGACCTTTTTTGATCTACATGACTCTAATCATAAAGGGTACCTCGATCGCAACGACATCCTATCTCTTTACGGACTGAATCGTGGTGAAATAGTGGGCAAGGGAGATGGAATGGGCCAACACGATGATTCTGAGGATATTGATGAGAATCTTGCTGACCGTGGAGTGTCGCTTATTATGAAACTGCTCGATGTGGACGACGACACTAAAATCGAAAGATCAGAATACTTAGCATTTGCTAAGAAGGGCAAAAAACTGCCTGATTTGGGTGTCGGAGTTGGACACCACTCAGATTTTGAGGCTGAATATGAGCTCCATCACTGGAACGAGTTCCACAAGGATGAAGATCCAAACATCAAGAATGTTCACAAGGAGGACATTGAGCATGAGCTATTGCATCACGAACATGAAATAGAGCATGAAAACATGGTACAAAGAGGTGCCTCCAGAAGCACTGTAATTACAGATGATGAGTTGGAATCCAGAATCGATCTGTCGAAAATTCCAAGAAAGTTCAAGAATGGTATCTAAGTTTGCTATATAAATATCTACTTTTGCACTCATCGTTTTTGACCTATCTTCTCCAGCACACAAGCCAATTGGTCGTTCTCAAATTCACTTGAATCTATTCCGTGGCATTCAACTCCTCTTTGTGCGAAATCGCTTTCCTCAATGGTAACCTCACCATTCTTCAGATATATCAGATCCGTTACAAAGTCGGACCAATAAAGCTGTAACCCCGTGAGTGGGCGATTGCTTTTCCCTTTTTTATACTTCACAGCAGCTCTGGTCATTGAATCTATCAGGAGTTGAACGTATTTTAAGCCATCCAACCATGATGTTTCTCTATCGTATTTGTTATTCACGAGAAGCACCTTGCGCATCGATTTGGATTCTAAAATGACGTCTGCTATGTTACCGAGTACCACAATGGGCAGCAAGCTGGTGACTAAAGATCCAATTGAGTAAACAATCATTTCTGCGCTCTTTATCTTAGAGATAGCTCTCGAGTTGCCCATTGGCTTGATCTCCTCCCCATACGGGTTGATGTAAATAAGGTTTTTAATTGGCGCTGGTAATGTGTCATCGACGTCAATCTTGTCGAAATGCAATTGCGAGTTTTTCAACTCTGGTAAAATGTAGAGCGGATTCGCGTACTCTTCCTCTTCTTCTTCTAACTCGTTCTCTTCCAGCTCTAAATGCACGAAACCATCCTTCGTAATATCGGCAACAGAGCTTGCTCTGTGGTTTATCGTAAGCTTGGGTCTTGAGGGATGCGAGATCTGGGACTGGCCTGTGATCACTTCGTCGTTCGCTAGCAAAGCAGCGATATGATGCGTATGATTGGTGTTGATGCAGGGAACGACGTGCACCCGAGGATCGCATCTCCCGATCCTCATCATGAGCTCGATAGACGCATCGAGGGATCCCAAAAACAGCCTTGCCCCAGTCAAGAACAGGTTTCCTATCGATGCCTTTTCGAACCGGAACGAGTTTGAAACCTTGGTACGCTTCAGGAGTTCCGAATTGATGTGAATGAAAAACGCTCGACAAATCTCCTTAACTTCTGTCGGCACGTTGTTCCAGATGGGGTGCGAGCCCTCGACTATCTGGCTCCAGCCTTCCTTGGCCTCCTTCTGATCGTTCGGCAGACGGTAGCTTAGCAGTTCGCCTACCTGAGGGTCTGTAACTACCCTCACAATCCTCGACCGCAAATCACCAATGGCAGGCCCACCGATAACTCTCAGTATTTCGCTTGTCGATCCTCCATTATCCGACACCGGCAGGACATAGGTCAATTCGCCCTGCTGTTCGTAGGAGATCCTTGAGAAGCAGGGAGTGAGCGAGTTCGTAGCTGTTCCACCTGAGAAGACCACCACTCTCATTGCAAATTGGCCTTCTCGTGAGCTTTTGATCGCGGCTCTGTTACCACTCCTTAATGACGTGGCGACCTTGCAACTTTAGCCGTTTTTTCATATAAAAGGAGCGACCAAAACTACAGTTGTAGACCAAAACCACTACTCTAGCAGGATCGACAGCAATTGAAACCCTTTAGCAATGGTCAAGGCAGTTATTTTCACAGATTTCGACGGTACGGTTACCTGGGATGACTCTAACGATTACTTGACGGACCACTTCGGGTTCGGTAAAGAGAAGCGTCTGGAGGCGTTCGACGGAGTCCTGGACGGCTCTAAGACCTTCAGGCACGCATTCTGGGAGATGCTAGAGTCCGTGCACAAGCCATTGCCCGAGTGTATCGAGATCCTCGAGCAGCACATCCAGCTGGACCCGGGCTTCAAAGAGACATTCGAGTGGGCCGAGCAGAACAACGTGCCCATCATTGTCGTGTCCAGCGGCATGAGACCCATCATCAGCCACCTGCTTGCCAAGCTGGTCGGCCAGGAGGCCGTCCAGCGCATTCAGATTATCTCCAACGAGGTCGAGATCGCCGACAACCAGGAGTGGAAGATCATCTACAAGGACGACTCCTCGTTCGGCCACGACAAATCCAAGAGTATCGATCAGCTGAAGCAGAAATTCGAGTCCCAGCTAAAATCCGGCGAGTCTCGCCCCACCTACTTCTATTGTGGAGACGGGGTCTCTGACCTGAGCGCTGCCAAGGAGTGCGATCTGCTGTTCGCCAAGAAAGGGAAGGACCTGGTCCGCTACTGCAGGAACGAGAACGTTCCCTACCACGAGTTCCAAACCTTCAAGGATATCTTATCGTCCATGAAGCAGGTACTCGCCGGCGAAAAGACTGTGCAAGAATTGATGCAAAACGACCAGTAGGAACGTTTCTAAATTACATAGTCATGTAGCCACAAGAATGACCAAGAACACAAGTCTACTAGCAACTGTGCCCGAGCCCGCATCCGACTTCAGCTGCTCCCACCAGTTTCTCCTACCCCGTTGTTTTTTCCACTGTAATGATCATTACCGGTCCGGAGAAGCGCAACCCCGGAGGGGCTACTAGAGGACGACGAGTATATAAGAGACAAGAACCTTTGTAAAGGGATTGATTCGAGCCACACGAGAGATATGGCAGGATAAGCTACTAGACAAGATTTTAGATTGTACAGGATGAAAGTTACAGTCAAAAACCCCATCGTAGAGATGGACGGGGATGAGCAAACGCGGATCATCTGGCAATTGATCAAAGATAAGCTGATTTTGCCCTTCTTGGATGTGGATTTGAAGTACTACGACCTGTCGGTGACCAACAGAGACGACACAGACGATCAGGTCACGGTGGATTCGGCTAACGCAACTTTGAAGTATGGGGTGGCCGTTAAGTGTGCCACCATCACACCCGATGAGGCTCGTGTGGAAGAGTTCAAGCTCAAGAAGATGTGGAGGTCGCCCAATGGGACCATCAGGAACATTCTAGGGGGTACCGTGTTTCGGGAGCCTATTGTGATTCCCCGGATCCCTAGACTGGTCCCCCAGTGGGAGAAACCGATCATCATCGGCAGACACGCGTTCGGAGACCAGTACCGGGCCACAGACGTGGTCATTCCCGGCGAGGGCGAGCTAAGACTCGTATACAGGTCCAAGGACGGCAAGCACGACCAGGACCTGCACGTTTTTGACTTCCCCAAGGACGGCGGGGTCGGGATGGCCATGTACAACACCACGGAGTCAATCACCGGGTTTGCAAAGGCCTCGTTCGAGCTGGCGCTCGAACGCAAGCTGCCCCTGTACTCCACGACCAAGAACACCATTCTGAAGAAGTACGACGGGAAGTTCAAGGACGTCTTTGAGCAGATGTACGCCGAGCAGTACCAGAGCCGGTTCGAGGAGCTTGGGATCTGGTACGAACACAGACTTATCGACGATATGGTCGCGCAGATGCTGAAGTCAAAGGGTGGGTTCATCATCGCCATGAAGAACTACGACGGTGACGTGCAATCCGACATTGTCGCCCAGGGCTTTGGCTCTCTGGGCCTGATGACCTCAGTGCTGGTGACTCCCGACGGCAAGACCTTCGAGAGCGAAGCGGCCCACGGAACCGTCACCAGGCACTTCAGACAGCACCAGCAGGGCAAAGAGACGTCCACCAATTCAATTGCCTCGATTTTTGCCTGGACCAGAGGCATCATCCAGCGTGGGAAGCTTGACAACACCCCAGAGGTCGTGCGCTTCGGAGAACTTCTTGAGAAGGCCACTGTCGACACAGTCCAGGTGGACGGGATCATGACCAAGGATCTGGCATTGATCCTCGGAAAGACGGACCGCTCAGCTTACACGACCACAGAGGGATTCATTGATTCCGTTGAACACAGGTTGATCAGGGAATACCAGCAAGCATTCCCATCGAGGCTCTAGGTACCAATTATTTATATTCAATACGCAGTTAGTACGATTTTTCATATAGTGTGTGACTCACTCATTCCATCTCATCTCGAAGAAAAAAGTGAAAAAAAAGATCAACTTTTCAGTTGAAAGTCTTCAGAGATCACTTATCCCAACAAGCAGATAGGTCGATATGCTCAGGTCATTGTTACTCCGTAACAGCAGTCGCTGTTTCGTTCGTCATGGCTCCTCTTCTACTTCTGCATTAGCCTATAAGCAATTGCACAGGCATGTGTCAAGACCACCATTGCCAACTTTGGAAACCCCATCTTGGAGTGCTGATAGTGCAGTGTCGTCGATTCTTTACGAGACTCCTGCAGTCTCTAGACAACCTAGAAAACAACACGTTTTGAACTGTTTGGTGCAGAATGAACCTGGTGTGCTCTCTAGAATCTCGGGTACTTTAGCTGCAAGAGGTTTCAATATCGACTCCTTGGTGGTGTGCAACACGGAGGTCAAGGATCTTAGTAGAATGACCATCGTTATTCAGGGACAGGACGGTGTCATTGAACAGGCTAGAAGGCAGATCGAAGATTTGGTCCCCGTGTACGCCGTGCTGGACTACTCGAACTCGGAGATCATCAAAAGAGAGCTAGTGCTAGCCCGTGTTTCCTTGTTGGGTGCTGAGTACTTTGAGGATCTGTTGCTTCACCACCACAAGACCGCCATCGAGGCTGAAGACTCCAGCGAGTTGGTCTCGGAGATCAGAGAAAAGAAGTTCCACCCAACCAACCTACCCATGAGTGAGGTGCTCAGATTGAAGCACGAACATTTGAACGATATCTCCAACCTGGCCAAGAACTTTGGTGGTAGAGTTGTCGACATCAGCGATGGAAGCTGCATTGTTGAGCTTTCCGCTAAGCCTTCCCGTATCACTGCTTTCTTGAAGTTGATTGAGCCTTTTGGTGTCTTAGAGTGCGCAAGAAGTGGTATGATGGCCTTGCCCAGAATTCCAGTCAAGAGCGCTCTAGAGGAGGCTGAGGAGACTGAAAAGGAGGCTGACGTTGTGGATGTTAGTCAATTGCCACCTGGTTAATGTGTAACGAATAGTTATATACAAGTTATGTGCTGTAAATCTCACAGTTTACTTAGGAAAGCCTCTTTCTTTCTTGGAATGACATCGATTCTACTTTTCTCGTAGTTAAAACGTCTCATCACCGAAGTCTTCTTGCCAGGTTTATCAGCAATTGTCTCGCTAGTCTCAGGCTTCACTGGTTTCAGATATTGTCTGCGTAGGTGCACTTCCTCTGAAAGAGTCAAATAGTCACAAGCGTTATTGAACAGTTTCTTTATTTCGTCTCTGTCCTTTTTAGTGACAACAGGCTTCTTCTTGAGATCTTCCACCAACTTTTGCTTCAAAGCCAATTTTTCCTCCTTAGTGAAGTATCTCGTTAGGTTCAACTTGTTGTTAAAGGAGGTTGAGCTGTTTAGTAGTGAAATGTTCTCTTGCAAGGTCTGCAGTTCTTGGTTCAATTTATCGCTCTCCCAGCTTTCTCTTTTAGCCTTTAGTGTAGTTTCGTACTCCAAATGGTACTTGGCATTGAACTGTGCATCTTCCACACAGAACCCATTTTTTAAACAAGATCTCAAACGAAGCAAGTACTTCGTAGAGACATCCATGTCCTTGACATCAAGTTTCAAACTTTCAGTCAGGGTCTTCGCAAACTCCTGCTCCAGCGCTTTCCTTCTCTCCTCACGTTCTGTCAGACTCTTCAAAATGTCATCTTTTGCAAGTGCCTTCTTCCTTGGCAGGAATTGTTCCTCTTCTGCTGCCCATTTCTCGTTCTTTATCACTTGACGACCGAATCTTCTCATACTGGGCTCGAAATGGGGTAATGGTAGTTTGACATCACGGCTCAAAGATACTCCAATGAATTTTCTTTTGGGGTGAAATGGATCTAGGTAGTAACGAACAACACCCGGTTCGGTAGCGAAGATGGTATGGTCCTTCCCGATTCCGACGTTCTCTCCGGGGTAAAACTTTGTACCACGTTGTCTCATGATAATCTCCCCGACTTTCACCTGCTGACCCTCGTACTTTTTAGGACCCAGCCTACGACCTGCAGAGTCCTTCATCGACGTTCTGGAACCGGCCGCTCTCTTGGTAGCCGTACGGACTTGAGTTAAGATCGTACAGGCTCCTTTCTTCGCGGATAAGCCACCACTACTAATGCTCTTCCATAAGGACATTATATGATCAGTACCAACGGCCCTTGAATCGACTTCTAACCTTTGAATGGGCCAATATGTTTTAACTTATAGTAACTGTCTAGTAAGTGAAAAATTCAATCAAGAAGCTTGAAGTTCGACAAAACCGTAAGAAACGCGCAAGACAACGAACAACAGACCCTCAAACGGACTGCTGAGTGCTATCAAAGGGCCAATCGGTGTGTATTTGGCTGCCATCAGTGATGGAAGGTCAATGGGATGTGGTAATCTCGTCGTTGCAGGACCTGTACAACTCGAACGAGGCAATACATCTGGACGATGACGTGAATTTAAAGAGACTCAACTTTGCCAATCTACCGGCCGAACAATTACAATCGCATCTAGACCATTTCCTGAAGCATGAAGAGAACGTCAAGCGAGCTCAACGGCTCTTGGAAGCTGTAAAGACCAACCTCGACAGCGTGCTCGAGTACACCGCAACACAAGAAGCGCGTCAATCGGCCACTCCTGCGGCCGTTGGTGGCAAGGATCTGCAGGGTATAGCACCCGCCGCCCACGAGAATTTGGCTGCCGGCCACACAGGCAGATGCTATTGGGTCAGCCAGTACAATCCGGACGGACCGCTGACTGTTGGGTCCGAAGTAGCTTACAAGCCCAAGAAAGGTGGCGAAGGCGAGTGGTTTCAGTGCGAGGTGGTCAAGATCTCGGCAGATGGTCTCAGGTACGAAGTTCGAGACCCGGAACCTGATGAGATGGGCAACATGGGCAAATTATTCAAGTCCACCTGGAAAGAACTGATCTACATCCCACCCCAGGATGCCGCAAAGAGCCTAACGCCAAATTATCCACCAGGTACCAAGGTTCTTGCCAGGTACCCCGAGACTACGACTTTTTATCCGGCAATTGTCACCGGCACCAAAAGAGACGGGGTCTGCAGGCTGAAATTTGACGGGGAAGAAGAAGTTGACAAGGAGATGGAGGTGCCGAGAAGACTCGTACTGCCATACCCAACGGTCTCGGCTCAGCCAGTCAAGAGATAGTCGAGGTTCGCGGTGGTCGTTTGTTGTGACGGGTTTTTTTTTTTCACTTTGCCTGGGCAGTCAAGAGTTCACCAAATAATGGTCAAATAGGCCTTTGAGCAACTTCAAGGTTTGGAAAGTTAGTGTCGTAGGATCTTCGAGTGTCAGATAACAATATAATGTCGGATTCGGAAAGAGGCAGCGGATTTGTAAGTTCACAAATTTTTTGGAATCTTTAGCTGGGTTCTAGGTCGGATTATATTACGGGAGAGAGAGAGCTGCCATGAAATGTTGAAAAATTTCATATTTTAGATCTGTGGTATCATCGGGTTTTAATCAAGAGTGATTTTCAAGTCTCAGTTTGCTATGGTAGGAGTTTCTGACCTCAATGGCAGGCGCAGGTTTTTTTGACTACGGTATTTGCAGGTGTTCCTCTCCCGTGATTTTTCTAACGGGATGTTTTAGCCCAATTCTTTACTAATACGGTTTGCCTTGTTGGTTTGGATAACAGGACTATCAGCGTAGCAGATCAAGATCTCCACCTCGCCGTCAGTACAGCGAGGACCGCGGGTACGGTGGTAGGAGAGGATATGGAGGTCCGCGCCAAAGAGGAGGTTACGGTGGACGATATGAAGGGAGGAGAGGTGAGTCCCGTAGGGGCGCTTACGGTATGGGTCGCGGTCGTGGAACTCCTAGGGAAGACAGAAGACGTGTGGGCTTTGGGAGAGCTAGAGGTGATTACGGTCCAGTGTTAGCCAGAGAACTTGATAGCACCTATGATGAAAAAGTCAATAGAAACTACGCTAACAGCATCTTTATTGGTAATCTGACCTACGATTGTACGCCTGAAGATTTGAAAGATCATTTTTCCCAAGTCGGTGAGGTGGTACGTGCCGATATCATTACATCCCGAGGTCATCACAGAGGAATGGGTACTGTTGAGTTCACCAACCCAGAAGACGTTGACGAGGCTATCCGCAGATTTGACAGCTCATACTTCATGGATCGTCAGGTTTTTGTGAGACAGGATAATCCACCTCCTGAAAGTGCCCGCGAAAGACCGCCAAGAGAAACAAGGGAGCGCAAGCCAAGAGATCAGTACCAGCAGCAGCAACAGTATCCTGCATACGAAGTATTTGTTGCTAATCTACCATACTCTATCAACTGGCAAGCTTTGAAAGATATGTTCAAGGAAGTTGGTAATGTTATCAGGGCCGACGTCGAGTTGGACCGCAATGGATACTCAAGAGGTTTTGGTACCGCTATATTCGGAACACCGGAAGAGATGCAAGCAGCAATCGAGAGATATAACGGCTATGAGCTGGAGGGAAGAGTCCTGGATGTTAGAGAAGGTCGGAACGTACCTGCTCCTGAAGAAACCGCTCCTCCTGCCGCCGAACCTGAGGTTCCACAGAAATCAGACTTCACAGAGGGTGTAACGGGTGGTGGTGAAAGAAACAATCTAATTTATTGCACTAATCTTCCTTTTTCCACCGCCACTAGCGACCTTTATGACCTTTTCGAAACTATTGGTAAGGTGAACAATGCAGAACTCAAGTACGACACTGATGGTCAACCCCTAGGTATTGCAGTCGTTGAATACGCAAACATCGAGGATGCTGACGTTTGTATGGAGAGGCTGAACAATTATAACTACGGTGGCTGTGATCTAGACATATCTTACGCTAAGCGTGAATAAACTCCAATGCACTGACAAATGCCATCTTTATTCACACATATCCTGTTGTTTAGCGCTGTTATATAAAAAGTCCGACTAAGTAGCAAATGTGAGGCCCTCGGGCCGTGGTCATGTATTATCTTGGGTTACTAATTGCCGAAGTGATGCGCTTGATGAAAGTAGTCCTTCAGTAAATGTAAGCAACGAAACCGCAACAATGTTGGGGATAATTCATTTCAGGGTTGGCTTTTGGCTTGTAATAGCATGCAGTTTTATATTGTTCAGCTACTTGAACAGGAGAAAAATCAGTATGTTCAGTGAAAGACGTTTTACAGGCAACAGGGAAAAGGTGGCTCTATTACTAACCGTGCAAATATTCTATGCCTAGTTTACAAGGTAAAAGAAGTGTATATCAAAATGAGGAGACGTGCGGGAAATCCTATCAGGTTGAATGATTCTTTCGGTGATGATCTGGAAGCTGGCTTTAGCTCCAGAAACTTCGACATTATATCGCAGAATGACGATGATGAAAGATCCGGCCTTGATGATGTCTCCAAAGATGAAATAAGGCAGATTATGGAACAAGAGAATCTAGGTTTTGACAAAGCAAGATTGCTTTATATGGAAAGAAAGTTTGGTCAGAATGGCATTGCTCCTGATGGGACGCCAATGGACCCCAAGGCAGTAACGTTCAGTAGGTAAACGATTTAGCTTTCAGCTAAGGTCCTTTAGTAACGAATTTATTACATATTATTTCTCATACATTGTTGTTTATTCTTCGAACTGTAAGCGTGTTGGTTTATCGTCCCCTTCGAAATTTGACTCGGTAGGAGTCACCAATGATGCCAGATATGCGTACGACAGCTCTCGAAGAGTAGTTTTATTGGTCTCAACCTTTTCATTCACAGTAGAAGGCTCTTTGTCCCCATTTGTCTTTTCAGAAAGTCTGCTATTATCGTGAACAACTCTGATGTCAGTGATGTTACTCAAATCATAGAAATCGAGCTTGCTAGGTGATACCCAAATAGGTTCGTTATCCCCACTTGAATTTAAAGACATTGTAGCATCTCTTTCGGAGTGAGCTTTCGTGCTTGGAATGTCCATTGGCAAGCGATAAACCAGAGGTCCTGTTTGTTTCTGTGAGATGGGAAGATTGTAGTGAGGTGATTTATGGACCACATTGTCAGGCGATGCGTAAGATGATTCATCAGAGTTGCCTCCTGCCGATTCGAAGGTCATATGAAATGAGCTAAATTCTAGGTCGTCAAGCATGGCATCCGAACCCTTCTGTAATGGGTTTTCTGGTGTAATAGTATCCTGAGACGTCTCAACGTTAGCATTGGACTCAAAAGGACTTGTTGTGCCTGAATTATGCTGTTCGTCAGAGAATTGGGGAGATGGATCCTCGTGGGGTGTGAAAAATACCGGCGTATCCACATCTTCTTGTGAGGGCATCTTCAACTCAAACCAACGCTGATCTGCACCTTGATCTAGGTCTGAGGTTAGCGAAAAGTTGTAAGTAATATTTTGATCGGCAGCTTCGATATTTATAGGTTGGAGGGGCCTTTTTATGATACGAGTAGGTGATGACTTCACGACCTTAAAACCGCGGGTGGCTTGAGCAGTATTGGATTTACCCAGCATTGTTGCTCTCTCTTCAAATATGCTCTCGAAGCTGTTTGCGGATGACATCGTATGGGCAGGAGAAGAGTCAATAATCTCATTCTTGGTCGCAATGGGTGACTTATTAGTAGAATCTTCATCAGAAACGGGAGACTCCTCATCCTCTTTCTTAGCAATAGGCGTTTTTTGACCTGTTACTTTTGCGTTGACTTGAAATGAGTCGGCAGCCGCCGTGGCGATAGAATTGAAAACGTGAGGTGCGGATCGCTTCTCGTCATTTACAAGCCCGCCATTAGATGGAATGTCGTTCGACAAACATTTCCAGTTATACTGAGCGTCCGAATCATCTAGTATCAGTCGCATTCCTTCGAAAAGTTCAATGTAGGAGCTCGACCTCTGGAAGGCTATCTTGGAAAAATTTGGCGGTGGGATCGATGGGAAGATTTCGATTGCCTTTCTCTCTACAGCATCAAATGTTGCTATGTTCCCCGATTGCGGCTTAGTTTCGTCTCCATGCTGCGGTTTGTTAGCCGCTTGAACTCCGTCATTCTTATCTATTATCTCGAAATTATTCTCCAGATCAATTGACTGGCTGCTGATGGCTTTTGAGTGTTGAGATAAGCTTGGGCTACTCACGGACTTTACTTTTTCAGTTGACCGAGACACCAGTACTCTTCTTACATTACCTTGCTCTTCATGGCTAGCTTCCGTGTTCGTAGTTCCTAGCTCGCCAAAGAGGTCATCGTTGAATAGCTGACTCTGCCGCCCTGGATTGCCATAAAATTGTTTTCCAGAGTCTGAACGCACATTTGATGAAATGTCCGCTGGATGCTCTGCTAACCTCTCACCTAATGCGGTTTCTTCAGATTGAATTGAAGCAAAAGAAGCATCAGGGTGTTGCGGGAGGTTTCGAGAGGTCATGGGCTCAGAGATCAGTTTCGCGCTTTTTTGGATCTCAATGTTCTCAATTTTCTCAATTTTCTGACTTCCAGCAATTGACGGGTTGTCTTTCGGTGTAAATTGAGAGTTCCTGACCACTGACGAGACTCTCTGGCTATCTTGTAGTGTATTATTACCTCTCTCGATTTCTGGTTGGGATTGGGATGGCTCATCGGTTACCTTCACTCCTTTTCTGTTCTTTTTTGAGGCTTTATCGTTGGGCACTCCTTCATTAGTAGACTTCAGCTTTCTTGGTTTAGATTTTTTGGGCGTTTTACTGCCAAATATTCCCTTGACAAGATCCACAATGCTTCTTCTCTTTTTAGCAGTATTAATTTTCTTCGAGCTGAGTAGGTTTTCTTGTCGTTTGAAGGCGTGTTTGACCGGAGTTTTGTGTTTGGCTGGTCCTAAGTCCTCTGTAGAAAGTTGAATTTCACCTGAGTTTCTGGTACTTCCCAAGGTATCCTTCAAATCACTAGCATGGCTGCGATATGTTGTTATTGTGCCAAACGACTTTTTCTTTTCATGCTCCCGGATAAATGTCTCTGTGTTATCACAATTAGCTAGAACAACTGGATCGTTTTCTGAGGAATTGAAATCTCGTCTTATTCTGTTGATTAGCTGTTCATTCAACTCTATGAGCGCCGGTAAGAAAGATGATTCGATTGATGAAAAGCAAACTGGTATTTCAAGCGTCAACTGGTCTAGTAGGGCAGAAACAAGATCGGATGGTGGAAACACCGCTTTTCTTGTCTGCCCACTGATTGTCAATGCTTTAAGCTCGAGCTTTTCCTTTTGACCTTCCATCACAAAGTTAAGAGACATAGCCAGGTGGAGCTTATTGTTGATAAGCAGGTCATTGGAGATGTCCATATTAAGGAAAACACCAAATCTGGATTTAATCTTCTCGTTCTGATAAGCTTCTAGCTCATGTGCGGTAGAAAAGATAGTTACATCATCATTCGTAGCTCTGAAGAGATGAAACGCAGTCTCCTTCTCCAGAATTTTTGCTTTCACAACTAACTCTGCTACAGATAATGGATCGACAGAGTTAGACGCCATTATAAAAGCGGAAGAAAACGAATCTCCTGTTTTTAAGCAGTCGAATCGTATCGAGCGCTCCTCTATTAGCGAAACAAAGACGTCATCGATGTAACAGTAATTATTAACTGTCAATTTGGGTATTTTGGGGGGGAGAGGAATTTCATTGATTAAAGAATTCATCAGTATGTCGGCTAGTTGGGGTCTGTTTTTACCATCAGCTGCGTAATAAAGATCAGCGCGATTGATGTCCAGAAAGACCACGTAATCGCTGAATATGACGAGGAGCTGTCGTTTTCCTGAATCATGCACATCGACTATGTCAAAAATACCAACTATCCTTCTCTTCAGCCATTTGTACTGAAGTTCAACAGGCCAGCCTTTTGCTAACTCTGTCAAAATTTTACCAGAGGGAGTAAAAACTCTAGTGCTGTACGAGCTCAAAGGAGATTCCAACTTTCCGAAAGAATCTATTACTTGAATAATGCTCTTGTAGTTTTTTTCTGCTTCTGAGTGAATCTCCTTTGGCCAGTCTTTTTCCGCGTACAACCTGTCAATGATAAGTCTTATTTTCATCAGCCTTTCCTGAGGTCCCCTTATTATCGTCTCAATCTTCATTTCCGTGTAAGTGTTCTTTTCGGGAATCGATTCTTGGAATCTTCGTAGAAACAATTTGATGTCTTTACTGAAGTTCTTTGTAGCAGCCTCATGTCTCGTATATGCTTTGTAGAAATAAGGAATCGTGACGCTGCACGCTTTTAAAACCTCAAAGGAGCCATAAGGCGTAGCTGATTTTAAGGAATCGAGGAATATGCAGTTTATTCGCGTCACCTCATCAATTGTCGGAGGAAACAAGCGGTTTAATTTCATTGTTGACAGCCCTTCGATCTCATTGTTCAATACCTGTATTCTGAGGTTAATAAGGAAGCTTTGTAAAAATTCGACTAGTGTCAATGTGAAGGCCATTTGCAGCTCAAGAAGCTCTTTTGATATGGACTTCACCAGCTCGCTATCATGATTGAGCGTTTCTTCGCTCTCTGGTGCCTTGTAGATATACTCTGTTTGCTCAGGAGAGTATTCGTTCAGTGGATCAAACAATTGTTCTAGTTGTTCACCTAGATTGAAAACAATTCGGTTGTTCTGTTCTGAAGTCTTTGGATTGTTCTCATAGATGACGTCTATCAGTGAAGACTGAATGTACCTGTGCCCTAATATTCCTAGAATCCTCAGACTTTTCCCAATGTTTTCTGGGGTACAGAAATCCACAAGTTTGCATCCACTGGCTAAATCGCCTGCATGGGTAGGATCATAATCAAACTTCAACTTTTTGGGTTGGATGCGATTAACACAATCATCTGGCAATTGTGCAAACTTCTGCAGAAGGGAAACGGCAATACACTTCCTGACGTTGGAATCCCGATCTTTCGGATCCAAATTCTCGATTGCAGGGTAAAACTGTGACTTGGATGATATATCAACGGGATTGAAATGAGATACGCCCAGTTTGTCCACGACTAGAGAGCTTAATTTAGCTGTAGCTTGATCTTTGTAAATACAGATGAAAAACTGGCCCCATAGTAGTTCGTCCACGCCCTCGTAGAAGGCAGCCTCTTTGAAAATTTTGTCCACCCATTCCTCGCTAGTGCGCTCTTTGATCCATTGTCTGTTCCTACTATGCTGCTCCAGAAGACTCTCAAACAACCTAATCTTCATTGTTTCTCCACCCTGTTGCACGGCATCTGGGGGAGCAGGGGAAGAGTCGGAGTATGCGGACGAAAGGTCTGCTTCTGCCATTAGAGAGCCACCAATATTCCTTTAAACTTCACGGGTGTTGGGCTAATAACCGTTGAAACAGGTCTTACTCAAGTTACTTGGAGTCTTTAAGATCGATCATCTACAGCTATAACTTTCCCATGTATAAGGCCCTTCTATTTATCTTTTGGCCTCTTTTGGTAATTCGGCGATCTTGAAATATGAAAAAAATAACACGAAATGCTAAACTAAGCTCGATGCTCGATGAACGTGAGTTAAAGATTTCGATCGAAATAGGTTCATGGGCCACCGCTTCTGGAATGTCAAAAAACCTTTATTCTAAAGTAAATTGTGATTCCTCATACAAATTAGTCCAGCTAACCCCTGATCTTTTAGAAGCCTTGCAAAAACCCGCTACCGAGTCACATCTGAAGTTTAAAGCCCTGGACGATGATAGATCCGACGTTGTACTATGTTCAAGAGATAAAACGTGGCTGATTAAGCAGAAAAATCATTCGAATACCGTGATGCTGATGCGTGGGTTCGTACCAGAAACGCAAGACTCGCAAGATGAGGAGTCATTTTTTGGGATGCCCAGGCCCTCAGCAGATATGCTAGGATTTTCTAGAACGACTTATGAGTACGAAACTCGCCCAATACAGGGTCGAGTTAATCTTGACTTGGTACCCGTTTACGGTGGAGAGCTGGATTTCCCACCTGATGAGTCCAAGATTAAATGCCGGACATTGAAAGATCTTCTGGACAACTCGCCCTCTTCCGAAACCGAGAGCAAGTTGAGGTGGAACTCTCTAGGTGGATGTGAAATCAATGGATTTCCCTGCCTACTGTCACCAGAGTTTTTGACAAACGCATTACACGTAACGCTGATGAGTGCGCTAGCAGAGTCCTTGGATTTCGATCGACTGCATGTCTGTGAGACTCATGCTGCTGTAGTCAAGGATATGGAAAAGGGAAGAAATCCGTACGTCCAATCGGTCGTCGAGACAGTTCTGGCTAAGTTTGGGACACCGGTAGAGGAAAAGATATATAGACTAAACAAGTCGCAAGTGGCTACGTGGTATGGGCTGAGAGCTTTGAAGAAATTTGCATCAACGCATAGTTTGCCTTTGGAAGAGTTCCTCATCAAATGGAAGGCAACCTTTCCACCATTTGCGCCCTTTGATATTGACGTTAAAATGCTGAAAGGATGGTTCTTCCAGCCGATCAAAGGAAATATTCAGTATGTTTCCAAGGATACACTCCCCATGGAGATCAAGGACCGCTTCAAGTTGCTTTTCAAGTTGCAGTCTCAGTGGGATCTTGACGAATTCGAGCCGTTTGTAGAGGAACTGAATACCAAGGGCCTCAAGATTGACACATTCATCATGAAGTATGCACGGAAAAGAAGAGTGGGAAAGAAAACCATCGTGAGTAGCCGATCGTCTTGAGAAGGTTTATAAAGATAATTACAAGAGTTTATCATGTCTATCGCTACTCCGGTAGCTCAATAATGCATGCACCGTTTCGTACATACCAAGGAATATCGCACCGCCTGCGCTTATCCACATAGTTCTTGGTCCAACACCACTCAAGAATACTTTGAACCCTTCTTCTTTATAGATGTTCTTAGCCAGTTGCCAGACGGGAACCGACCTGTGACTTAACATTAGCCTTGTCTTCAGCACATCCAATGGAGTTGTTGCTGCTGCTGCAATACCACCGGCAACCGACCCGCACACGGCACCACTCCAGGGCGCAACTTTCTCAATTCCTTCGAATTGAGCCCACTTCTTCTTCAAGAACTCGTAGAGCGGGAACTGAATACAAGTAAACGGTATTTCACGCATGACAGTCGTAGACCAGCCACGATACAGGTTTTTGCGAATCCCTTCACCGTTTTCATTCTTAAGAATAACCTTTAAGGTCTGCCATGAGGAATTGGTCGCGTGAGTCTGGGTACGTTGCTTGATCACCTCCGAGGGCACACGGACCATACATGCTGAGATCTCACCAATCGTCGAGGAGCACATCTGCACGCTAGTATCAATCAATTGGTCTGATGCGTTTGAGAACAGTCCCTGAAACTTGGGCTTCAGCGCCGCCTTCATATAGTCGTAACTCACAAAAAACAAGGATGCTCCTGGAGCCGATGCCACAACCGCACTTCCCAGACCTCTATAGACTCCATGGTAACCACCATTGGCAAAAAATCCACCCTTAGCCTGCAACCTCGTCTTCAAGGTATCAATTGGGAAGAAAACCAGGTCTGTCGACGTACCTGCAGCCGCTCCACTCAAAAGCGACACGAAGAAGCCCTCGGAATCCATGGTTTCGCTTGTGTTCACGGAATAGGTCTACTAACGCTCAGTAACAAACCCCAGGACCATCTACAAGCTGAGTATGAAGCACTTTAGTCCTTAGTTGACTACTTCTCAGTATATTTGACCGTTACCAGCTTATTTGTTACCCGGTAGTGCAAATCAAGGTGGAAAAACAGAGGCTGCCTGTGATTGCCCAGACCTTTCAATCAAAGATTGATGACTAAAGGCATCCAAAGAACAAAAACGGTTTGGTAGGTTTCTATTAAAGCCCTCTTTATCAGATTTCCTGGGGCCCTTCATTACCACTCATCTCAAAAGATATCATAAGCGAGTATACCGAAGGATGATGCGAAGCACTGTCGCCAACACAGTTTGTAGACTGTCAAGACTATCGCCATCGCTGCATAGGGGGTTGTTATATGCTTCTTCCAGAAGCTATTCGGCAGCCGCAACTGCTGCGGTGAAACTTACCGAAGATATTCCTTTAGAAACTCATACCGATATCCAGGCAGCAGCTAGAGAACAAGCGGAAACTAGAAGCGCAGCGGCGGGGACCGCAAGTGAGGTGAGCAACTCTGGTACAAGCGCTCTACAGCATGCATATCAGGAAAATACGGGGTTTGGAACCAGACCTATCTATCTGGATATGCAGGCTACCACTCCGACGGATCCCAGAGTGCTGGACACGATGTTGAAGTTCTATACCGGTTTGTTTGGTAACCCACACTCCAACACGCATGCGTACGGTTGGGAGACTAACAAGGAGATTGAAAATGCGAGGGAGCAGATTGCCAAAGTGATTTCCGCGAATTCAAGAGAGATCGTTTTCACCTCCGGGGCCACCGAGTCTAACAGTATGGCTATCAAGGGTGTGGCAAGATTCTACAAGAAGACCAAGAAACACATCATCACCACCAGAACTGAACACAAGTGTGTGCTTGAATCGGCCAGAGCTATGATTAATGAGGGATTTGATGTTACATTCTTGAACGTGGACGAGAATGGGTTGATCAACTTGAAGGAGCTGGAGGAAAGTATTAGACCCGACACATGTCTTGTATCTGTTATGTCTGTGAACAATGAGATTGGTGTTATGCAGCCACTAAAGGAGATTGGCCAAATTTGCAGAAAGAACAAGGTATATTTTCATACAGATGCTGCCCAGGGTTACGGTAAAATTCCTATTGACGTCAATGAAATGAACATTGATTTGTTGTCCATTTCCTCGCACAAGATATACGGTCCAAAAGGTATTGGAGCTCTTTTTGTCAGGAGAAGACCAAGAGTCAGATTGGACCCAATCATCTCAGGCGGTGGCCAAGAGCGAGGTTTGAGATCAGGAACCTTGGCACCGGCCTTGGTCGCGGGTTTTGGCGAGGCCGCTCGTTTGATCAAACAAGAGTATCCAAATGATATAGCTCATATCAATAGGCTATCGAAAAAGTTGGTAGACGGTCTGCTAGCCATTGATCACACTAGTCTGAATGGTTCACCCGACCACCGTTATCCTGGCTGTGTAAATGTTTCGTTCGCTTATGTGGAAGGTGAATCTTTGCTGATGGCTTTAAGGGACATTGCGCTGTCCTCGGGTTCTGCATGTACTTCTGCATCTTTGGAACCATCTTATGTGCTACATGCGCTTGGTAAGGATGACGCTTTGGCTCATTCCTCGATCAGATTTGGTGTGGGTAGATTCACCACAGAGGCGGAGATCGACTACGTTATCAAGGCCATCACCGAGCGTGTGAAGTTTTTGAGAGAACTTTCACCGCTGTGGGAAATGGTCCAAGAGGGTATTGATCTAAACTCGATTGAGTGGTCTGGGCATTAAATAATAGTTTCCGTCTCAATATCCCTAATCTTCGACAAAACTTCGTCTATGCGAACGTTATCGTATACAAATTCTATATATTCATCATGTTAAGCTAGAATCTATGCCAGGATTTCTTTAACGGCCTTAGCTACAGCATCACCGACCTCAGAAGTACTGTTAGAGCCACCCAAGTCACCGGTTCTGACACCAGAGTCAAGAACCTTTTTGACTGCCTTTTCGATGGCAACACCCTCTTCCACCATGTTTAGGGAAAGCTTCAACATCATGGCCGCTGAAAGAATGGTGGCCACTGGGTTAACCTTTCCTTCTGGTAAGTCAGGAGCTGAGCCGTGGCAAGGTTCGTAAAGACCAAAAGCGGTGTTGGTGTCTGGTAGAGAAGCCAAAGATGCGGATGGGAGAAGACCCAATGAACCTGGGATCACAGAAGCTTCATCAGAGATGATGTCACCAAACATGTTGCTGGTGATGATGATACCGTTCAATTGGGTTGGGTTTTTGACCAAGATCATAGCAGCGGAGTCGATCAATTGGTGGTTGACAGACAAAGTTGGGAATTCTTCCTTGATGGTCTTCTCGACAGTCTTTCTCCATAAACGGGAGGATGCGAGGACGTTAGCCTTGTCCAGCGACCAGATAGGCAATGGAGGGTTATGCTGCAAGGCCAAAAATGCGGCCATTCTGGTGATTCTCTGAACCTCAGGAACAGAGTATTGCTCACTGTCCCAAGCAACACCATCACCTTCGTCTTCTTTTCTCTCACCAAAGTAGATACCACCAACCAATTCTCTGACAACAACAAAATCGGTTCCCTTGGCATACTCAGCCTTTAATGGGGACAATTCCAATAGAGAGTCAGAAGCAAAGTTACAAGGTCTCAAGTTGGCGTACAATTGCAGCTCCTTACGGATCTTCAGTAGACCCTGCTCGGGCCTGACAGCGCCGGTTCCCCATTTGGGACCACCTACAGCACCAAGTAAAACAGCGTCAGCTTTCTTGGAAGCTTCGAGCGCTTCGTCTGGTAGTGGTACACCAGTGGCATCAATTGCAGCACCACCTATCAAGTGGTGTTGGAAGTCGAACTTAGCATTGGGACGAACTTCAGAGATGGCTTGAAGCACTTTAATTGCTTCTTCGGTGATTTCCTGACCAACATGGTCACCTGGCAACACTACAATGTTCTTACTCATATTCGATTCGGCTGGTTGATGAACTGTGATATATTATCAGCCAGCTTGGTTAATGATTCATCGTTTTATACATTTCACTGGTTGCCAGGTTGTCACGAAGAAAAGGCCGGTTACGGGCCGTTATTTGAAAAACTGGTTGTATACAGTATATGGTACATAGTAACAAAAGATGATCAGTTGAGCCTGGCAATTAAAGAGTCAATGTCAATTTCGATGACTGGTGCAGTGGCAGCGTTGGAAAATTGACGGGTCTTGGATGAATGTTCTTTTTGTTTAATTTTCTTCAAACGGGTGAGCGCACTGAACCCTGAGATTTCCCTGCTGAGCTTGAAAGGCTGCAAGAAAAAAGTGCACTGAGAGAAAGAGTCGCCCAATGTAGCTATCTCGTGGATTATATCCTCTAGACAAATTACGCCATGCTCGCCGAGCCTTTCTTCGATGATGTTGTTGTCATTAAGTGCTATTTCACGAGGTTCGCTATCTTGTTCGCCCTGATGAAGAATTGTACTTCTTTTTTGCAATAGAGAACGAATCGAGGACAATGACGGTCTTCCGATGACAACGTATGGTGCAATGATTTTCAACAGTGGGTATACTTTGTCGGTCAGCTTGATGAAAACACCAGTGTTCGTAGAGACCAACCTGAGGAGACTGAGAACTTTGAAGGCCTTGTGTGGAATTTTGACAGCGGTTGGGCCCTTGACACGGACCACGAACAACAGAACTGGTTTGCCATCATACAGTATCCTCTCGCGCACCAAATCGTCATCAGCTTCATCTTCTTCCTCGTCAACTTCCTCCGCGGGCTTCTCGGTGATCCTCAGGATATAATCCCTGTCAGAAGGCAAGTTAGTTGCACCTTCCCTTGCCTTCTTAACGGCCAGTTTGGAAACTCTGCGCACACGCTCCTTTTCACGAGTGGTGGCCAACGTAGTGGCTACAATCGTCTCTGGTCTGATAAACCGTTTCTTACGCTGCCTGCGCTGCTTTTGTAGTAACGCCTGCTTCTCCCTTGCAGCCTGCTGCTTCTGTACCTTAGTTAGCTCAGCATTTCTGCGCTTACGCAACAGAACCTCTGGGGTCGAATTTAGCTCCATCTTGCCGTTCTTAATCTATGCCATCAATCACAGCTCATCGCATCTCATCGCTGATAATATACTGCAAAATTTTACTATGGTACTTACCTTTACCCGGATTTCAACATTTTGTGAGATCCGGGTATCGCCTGTGAAAACTTGGGCGGCTACTTCCTTGCCATCTTCTTACCACTTTTGAAACCCCAGACAGAAGACCAGCCTTAGAAAGCCAGGCCTGCATTCCCAAGTCATTGTAATGCTGGTCAGGCTAGCAAGATTGTCTACGAGAATGATAGTAAGTCGCGTTTAGCCAGTCATACGGCGGGACTGAACAAGTTACGTCTGATTTACATGCTGCTTTTTAGATATAGGTGCAGCCAAAGGCTCGACAGGCGACCAGAATCGAATTTACTAGCCGTTGATAATCTTTACCTCCGCTCCGAAATGATATGGGCGGCAAACACCCTGTCGTTATCTCCAATAAGGACGAGAGCGAATGCAGTCTCTTTGAGAATGAGATGCTGTCTTCTAATGAAGACTACCATGGAGTTCTATTAGGTCTAAGCGATCACGCTGGAAAGGTTCGGAAGGGCAACATAATGACGGCTCCTGGCAGGCACGCCAAGACGCCGGCGGTCGTTGTTCACGTGGAATTCTAGATGGTTTGTAGGATTGTTACCCTGCGCAATAGTGAGGGTTTATTGTAAGCTGCCCCACTTATAGTTACTACGACCGCAACCAGATTCGCTTCCATCTTTGTTAGGAGCAACCGTTGCTTATCCCAACCTCAATTCCATCGTGATGCCACTTTTCTCAGAAAAGCAATGTGTGGGCTCACCATGGTTAACTCCTGTTTAACTTAACCCAAAATGCCGTTGTTCCAGTGTGAGGTGAGAAAAAATTTCTCCTATTCCGGACGAAAACTCTGCGCCTCGTTCTCTCCTCCGCTCGAGTATAGATTGGGGCCACGGCGACACCTGCCTGCGTCGCACGTTGATCGGGAAACCGACGCAAGGCAGCCAGCAACTGCCGGTCTGCGCATTCATAAAAGTAGTTGCTCAGTTGTTTCCAACTTCTATCGCGTTCAATCGCGTTTCTCACCTCCGTTCGTTGCAGCCTAATGAGCTCAGACCCCGCCCAGAATCACCAACCACCTGCCCCCTCGGCTCAGGCATCGTCCGGGCCTTTTACTCACTCACGCCCGCAGCTCCTTACACCACTCCCACCTCCATCAGCGACTCATCAGCTACAGCAGAGTCAGCCTCCACTGGTAGGCTATTTACCGTCTCCCTACCTGTACCACAGAACGTACGATGACTTGCAGAATAGAAGGTTGACGACGAACTACGACTCGGTCCAGCCTATGTTTATGCACAAGGCTCCTGGTGTTGGTGTGCCAATACCGCCGCCCCATCAGCAGCTTCATCTTCAGCAGCAGCAGCTACAAATACAACAGCAGCAGCAACAGCAGCAGCAACAACAACAACAACAGCAGCAGCAACAACAACAACAACAACAACAGCAGCAGCAACAACAGCAACAACAACAGCAGCAGCAGCAGCAGCAGCAGCAACCACCTCCTGTATGCAACGTGGTGAGGAAGAACACACAGGAGATGATGGCAAAGTCAATTGCTGAGAGGCACCGTACTCGCCCCATTGCTGAGTACGCTACGGTCGTCCGCCAGGCGGAGATTGCAGTGCTCAACATGGATCCTCAGCATAATTCGAAGACTGCCATCCAACTAGCTGAGCAAACCCGTGAGCGTGAGCGGCAGGTCTACGCTCTGCTGTGGTTGATGAAGAATTGTGTTTCTGAGCGTGAAAGCTACGTGCCTCGTGGTAGGATATTTGCGCAGTATGCTGCATCTTGTGCTCAAAACAGCTTGAAGCCTCTTTCACAAGCTTCACTGGGAAAACTCATTCGTTCTGTTTTTCCTCACTTGACAACAAGAAGACTTGGAATGCGTGGACAGTCGAGGTATCACTACTGCGGGCTGAGGCTCGTCGTCGATGAACCACGCGCCAATTCTTTGCAAGTGAAGGTCCCCCACGCTGCGGACAGATCTGGTGCTTCCGAGTCACAGGCTGCAGAGAACTCAGGCCCGAAGGCCGAGTCGCCAGAAATCCTGAAGTTAGAACCTTCCCCGGTATCAGTCGGTCAATACTCGAACGACTATGAGATGGTTTTCGTCGAGGATTTCTTCAAAAAGGTGTTTTCCAACGATATTCCTATTCCTTCGGAGTATTCTTTAAAGTTCCCCCCCATACCGCGCGACAAGCTTCCTCCAGGTACGGATGAAGATATTGTATCTTCGCTGGAGTCGCTCTATCATGTTCATTGCAACACGATATTTGAACACATACGGTTCATGAAATTCGATCAATTAGAAAATGTACTCATGGTTTTCGGGTCAGGTTCTATCTCTCCACAAATGTACAATTTGTTTATTTCCGAGCCATTACATGACTGGATTTACGAATGCGATCACATCACTCATGTATCTTTGATAAAGTGTTTTTCAAGAATGATCATGGACTACCAGAATGTGCCCGTGGAGACAATGACAAAGCTGGAGGAGTTTTTCAAAACCTACGCCGCTTTGACGGCAAAGGCCACCATTGATTTGCCGGTCCCCATGGTACGGAGAAAGAACGAGTTAATCGAAACGTTCTCTAGGCTCGTGAGGAAGTTGGTCAAATACATGCGGTATTCCATGCAAATAACAAGACTTTTACCCAACCATCGCGATATGAGACAAGACTGGGAAGAATACGCGAACCTTGACGATGTTCTTGACATCGTGAAGAAAGATGGAGGTGATGAAGTTATCAAGATAATCAAGGCCTTCATGACCGTTACTGTTACAGAGCTCCTTGACGATTTGGCTGCTGGCGAGGTTCGCCTCGACAAGTTTGTCAAAAACTACTGCGAACAGCTCTCTAGCATACGAGACGTTCCGGCTTATAAGCTGATGGATGGAGTCATAACTTTTTCACGAGCTTTCATGGCTGACATCAGTTTAACGCTACAGCAAAAAGGCCTACCGTGGTATTACCTCGACATGCTGTCGAGCCTCCTGGTCGGCTATTGCTTCGAAATAAATAGATTCATATCATAAACTGGATATTGATTTAGGGCCTATACATCGTTAAGTGCAACACAAACAGCACCTTTGTGGTGCCCGCCATACTGCCTGACGATCTCTCTAGTAGAGAGGTCCCACAGCCTCACGTAATGATCCGAGGACGCTGTCACCAGGTAAGCACTATCAGCGCTGAACGCACAGTCCCACACCCACCTCTGGTGGCCGTCCAGGGTCGTCTCCAGCTCAAAATTATTGTCAATGGACCAAACTCTTGCTGTGTGGTCGGCTGAACAAGTCGCCAAGTGCTTCACATCCGATGACAGCAGGATACGGGTTATATACGTCGCATGTGAACGGAATTTCGTCACGGGCTTCAGGTTCGACGCATCTGTACGATTCGGCATCTCCCACACGTAACAGTTTCCCTTGCTGTTCGCAGCCACCAACATAGACCCGTCGCTTGCCAGCGACAACGATTGTAAAGGCGTGTCGTCCTCTGGAGTTAATTGATGCGTGCACTGATTCTCGCCAAGATCCCATATCCGGATGTTTCCATCCCTGTCGCACGAAATCAGCTCTCCCTGGTTGGGGTGTATGACCACTTCGTTCACTGGCGCATTGTGCTTGTAATTTCGCGGCACAGAAGGTGCCCTCACGTCCCAGACTTTGATAGTCCCATCCTCACTAGAAGACACCATCCACTTGTTATCCTGCTGGAACGAAATTGATGTCACATTTCCTCGGTGTCCCTCAAACGATGCAACGGGGTTAGGATTAGTTGTACGTATATCATAAAGCCTCACATTCTGGTGTCCAGCAGCAGCAAGTAGCTTTTTATCACTAGTAATTTCCAACCGATTCACCTGCGAATCAGAGTGTTGGATCGTCCTCGAACAAACCCCAGTCAGCGCTTCCCAAAACCTTATCGTGTGGTCATACCCAGCAGACACCAACAGCACAGACATACACGCAATTGAGCTACTATCGTTCTCGAGACCTCTAGTCTTTGGATGCTTTAGCGATGGTCAATATTTCAGCTGTTCATAGCTTGTCGCGTGATCTTCACCAGAAGATTCTAGAAAGACTTGACGAAATTTGTATCTTCAAGGGATTACCTAGGATAGTCTACTCGACGATCCGTCTTTCCTATTAATCACCACTTTCTAACCTAATGAGATGGTACAACTGTTGTATATATAAGCCAAGGTTCTTATACGATTGTATCGCAGTTCTGTGATTTGTTTTGAGAACAGTTAGAGTCTAAAACATGGTTAAAGAGACTAAACTTTACGATTTATTGGGGGTTTCTCCCACTGCTAATGAGCAGGAATTGAAGAAAGGTTATAGAAAGGCAGCCCTGAAATACCATCCAGATAAACCTACCGGTGATACTGAAAAGTTCAAGGAGATCTCGGAAGCTTTTGAGATCCTGAATGATGCGCAGAAAAGAGAAATTTACGACCAGTACGGTCTTGAGGCAGCCAGGAATGGAGGGCCTGCATTTGGTGGAGCCAGCCCGGGTGCTGGTGGGTTCCCAGGTGGAGCTGGGTTCGCTGGTGGCCACGGGGGACATGCGTTCAGTAACGAGGATGCGTTTAACATTTTCTCGTCATTCTTTGGAGGAAGCTCGCCTTTCGCGGCAGGTGGTGACGAAGGTTTTGGGTTCTCGACTTTCCCTGGGGGCAGTACCGGAGGTGGTGGTACAAGGTTTGCCAGCAGCGGGTTCCCAGGCGGAATGCCGGGGGGTATGCCAGGTGGTATGCCAGGTGGGTACAGGTCTGGATCTGCATCTCCATCACAGCCTGAAGAGGAAGTGGTTACCGTCAATTTACCTGTTAGTCTGGAAGACTTGTGCAGTGGTAAGAAGAAGTCATTCAAGATTGGTAGAAAGGGTCCTAACGGTGTCTCCGAGAAGAAGCAGATTGACATTCAGCTAAAGCAGGGCTGGAAAGCAGGCACTAAGATCACCTACAAGAATGAAGGTGATTACAACCCACGTACTGGCGGAAGAAAGACTTTACAGTTTGTTCTACAGGAGAAGGCACACCCTCTGTTCAAGAGGGACGGTGACAACTTGATATACACACTGCCTTTAACATTCAAAGAGTCACTTTTGGGGTTCTCCAAGACTATTCAAACAATCGATGGCAGAACTTTGCCTATATCAAGAGTTCAACCTATCCAGCCTTCGGAAACGTCCACATACCCTGGCCAAGGTATGCCAATCACCAAGAAACCAGGTCAAAGAGGTGACCTAGTTGTCAAATATAAGGTTGACTACCCAATTTCTCTGAACGACGCTCAGAAGCATGCCATTGACCAAAACTTTTAATGAGTAAGCAAACCCGCAAGCATGGTTGATTCTCAAGGTGTAAAATAGTCGGGAGGTTGTAAATCATGAGAATCATCACCAATTACTACCAGTATCATCATAATACATACATATATATCACTATAGATATCGATAAATTCACCTTTCACGATATTAAAGTTCACTTTTATCTTTAAATTTGAGTCTTATGTAAAACAATATACAATGCGATAATGAAACTATCGGGGAGAGAAACCGTGGACTGCTTCTTATGCCTTAGATTTCTTCTTCTTCTTCTCAGGTTCATCTTGAGCGTCATCCGACTTCCTCTTCTTCTCCTTCTTTTCCTTCTTCTCTTTCTTCTCCTTCTTCTCTTTCTTCTCTTTCTTCTCCTTCTTTTCCTTCTTCTCTTTCTTCTCGCCTTCCTTCTCCTCAGACTTGTCCTCTTCGACAACCTTCACTTCAACCTTCTCAACTTCTTCAATCAAAGGAGCAGATTCAGATTTGCTGGTATCGTTGGAAGGTTGAGGCTCAGCGTTATCCAATGGAACGTAGTTCTTCTTCCATTCTTCTGGGGTGCTTTCGTTTACACGACCAAACTTGTCTAGCTTACCGTCTGCCTTCATCTGTTTTTTCTTCTGGGCAATTGGACCTAGACCCCATCTTCTTGGGTATAGATCTCTTTCCATTATACATCTTTTGACCTTGGCAACCACACCATGGTCACAAGTAGCCAAATCAACAGTGGACATCTGGGCAATGGCGACTGCAATAGCCTCACCCTTAGTGGTGATTAACACGACTTCATCATATAGCTCAATACCATCTTCGTAACGTAGTAAACCAGGGATCATCAACTTGGCACCGTAACATACGGCATTGACAGCAGAATCCTTGACCACTATCCTCTTGTAACCAACAAGCAGAGTTTCCAAAGGTTGAATTATCTTTCTTAGATATGATTCATCCCTGGTGTTGTCATAAACCCATTGTGCATCCAAGACATCATGCAAAGTAACCAAATTATCGTTCTCAGATAGAGCACCGGATCTCACACGACGCAGTTCTTGCATATGACCACCAACACCCAACAACATACCTAGATGAACACATAGAGTACGCATGTAAGTACCAGCTTCACATGAAGCCCAAAAGACACCAAGGTTTCTCTTATTGTCGAACTCAATCAAATTGGAGTCGTAGATGGTACGCACACGTAGTTGACGCTTCACAGCAGAAATCAAAGGTGGTCTTTGGAACAAAGCACCAGTCAAGTTTTCCAAGGCACGCCCTAAATCCTTCTCATCCTTCAAGGCATCATGTAGTCTGACGATACAGACATACTCTTTCCCCGCACCTTGTTGAGATTTGACCAATCTGGTGGCTCTGTCAATACAAACGATCAAACCACCAGTGACCTTTGGATCCAAAGTACCGGAGTGCCCTGTTTTTTCACAACGTAATATACGCTTAATCCATGCGACGACTTCGTGGGAGGATGGGTTTGATGGTTTGTCCAAATTAATGACACCAGAGCTCACATAGGACTTTAGATCCCTCTTTAAAGGAGAGCTACCGACAGGGATAGGAGTGTAATGACCGCTTCTGACCAATAGCTTGTCATAGTTTTTCAAAAGCAAAGGCCACTCGCTAGTATCAGCAGAGGGTCCAGTAGATTCGGGTTTAATTATGTGTTCCTTAGACATTATCAAACTGACAAAGTCACTATCGAGTACTTCCCTGGTCTACTTTGTCCTCTTGAATCGCCTATAGGCAGAGTTTTTTCTATAGACGCTAATCTCATCTCATCGAATATGAAAATTTTTCAAAATGAAAAACAAAGGGTATCACGTGCCTCGACCCGTACCATCATAGAGTACGTGAACATAGCTGACTAGTATAATACAGATGAGGGCGGCCTCGTTCATACCCCTAGGAATCGCCCAGTCGCCCATTCTTCTTGGCCACCACTGGAGTGGCCAGTATAATTTTAATCCAAGCCCTGTTTTTTCTTAAGAGTGACAGCCTTACTGCCCTTCGAGAATTATGATAACCTTCTGCATATGCACTCTAACCAGAAACTGTTCTCTGGCCAGAGCCCTCGTCTTCTTCACGAAAGTATCAAGTTTAATTACACCACTGTTGAGAAGACGTCCCAATGTGTGGATTGTGTCGGTCAGGGCGCAGTCCTTGGCGACCAAACGATACAGTTGATCAACGAGCTCACTTTCTGTAGTTACGAGGGAGGAAGGGTCCGGTGTTTCACCATAGAGCTCTTCGTATTCACACACCTGTGCTGAGTGTTGTTCTATGATCTCAGTTTCTCGGCTGAGAACAGCTTTAGTGTCCTTTATCGCGTCCAGAGTCCGTTGAAGCGATGCTTTCTCGTAGCCAAGAGTGGAACCGAACTGCTTCACAGCAGAAGCAATGGCCAGTTTGCGCGGCTCGATATTTTGCTGAACGTCTTGTGCATCTCGTAAAGATAACTCATTGAGGGTTTTCTGGAGGTCTGCCAGCACCTCTTTGTGCCTTTGGTCCTGATTAGCTCCTAACTCGGAGTCGAGCAGGTCTGCAGAGTACACAGGAGGCCTTTGAGGTACTTCTGGAGGTGTATTCTTGGGACGTTCCTTCCCAATGGAGCTCTCTTTCACAGGGATCTTCGGAGGCAAAGGTGACGAGTCCGAACCGGAGCTTACAGTTGGTAGAGGCAACTGAGGAGGCCGAGGAGGCCGGGGCGGCTTTGGCGGCAAAACTGGACCAGGAGTCTCGGAAATTGGTCTAGGAGATGGTGATATGGACAGGCTGCTCACTTCGTCAGCTACTGACGCCACCGCAGAAGCGTTTCGTTCAAGCTTCACGAGCTCTTCTATAATCTGGGATACGTTGTTTTCGTCAATATCCCACTGTTGCAAAAATGGTAAGTGGATCTCACCATTGGCTGTTACATACTGCTCATATGCAGGCGGTAGTTCAGCTGCCGATTCAAAGTCAACGTAGATCAAGGGATGCTCAATGGGGTAACTTTTTGGTAGCCATATTATAACCGGTAAAGAGGAGTCAATGCCGAGCTTCCCGTATATGCAAAGTAAGAGTTCTGATGTACCAGATGAATCTGTATAAACTCTCGTCCTCGGTCTCAATTGTTTATGACCGCTAAGTATTACTACTGCATCATGGAAGCATCTTCTTGGATCTTGATATATCTGGTTACTTGGTTAGAATTGGCTCTTAAGGGTGAAGGATGACCAGTTACTTTTAACATACCGGCTGAATGACGTTGAAAAGCCAATTTATCACAGGTTCTGGTATTTGGACGATCTGGCTGGTATTGCCAACTGATGTCATATTCTAGACGGCTCTGAGTCAACAGCGGGGCGCACTCAAGTTTTTTTACACTTCTATCTTACATTGTATATCATCTGATTTTAGCTGGTGGGAGCGCCGCGAAATGCTTCAAGGGCTTGCAACTTGAAGTTGCTGCATCATTCTAAAGATCAGCAAAAGAGAAGAAAGCACAAAATAACCAATTATAGAAAGTAACTGGCTATGAGTTTGTATGTTTAATAGTCTACGGCCTCGATTATAGCCTCCAAAATCGATACCTGAAGAATTTTACTAACAAATTACAGTTATACTGTTGTTGCTGCTTTCCTCGTAACCGCATTGGTTTCCTTAGCAGTGTGGGTTTTTGCTCCTAAGAAGAACCAAACGTATGTTCACCACGATGTACCGACCCAGCTATTATACTGTTATACTAACCTGTCGTTTTTTAGTGTCTGGAGAAGTACTGTTATTCTATCCCTATCGATGATGTTTCTAATGTGGGCGATTACCTACCTGAGCCAGCTTCATCCGCTGGTAATGCCACGTCGTTCTGACTTAAGGCCTGAGTTTGCAGAGTAAAGGTCTGTTCGTAGTTAAACAAGCTCATAGGAATACTCATTATGGCAAACTGTTTTATGTAACATACCGATAGTAAATGCAAATATAGGATATACTAAGATTTCTTAAGATGAAAGGTAGTATATAGGGAAGCATTAAACCCTACTGTGCATTGTCGGCACAGTCGGACTAGTAACGCATTCACACGATCCAGCCAACGCCCCATACACGGTTGTATCAAAGGTGTGTAAGGGACATCAACTGGCTTTCTCTTCTCCGTTACAAGACCCATTATCTCATGGAGGAAAAGGAAACATGGGGCAGAAATAGGAGTGAAATTTATCAAGTTTTTTCTTTGGAATACTTCCCAGCTTCCAAGAGTGCCACTAGCAAAAGGTCGATAATCTTATTCGACAATTCCTAATGATTAGCTCCTCCGTACCTGCTTATACGCAGGGCAGACCAAGCATTGTTAGCCGGCCTTTGGTATGATGCTGAAGTAAGTCGAAAACGATTCCTTTTATACTTTTTCCTTCAAATGTAGCTCTAAGCTGGGTAATCTAAGTTCTTAATGATCTCTTCATCTTAGTTTAGGTCTCGCGGTTTCGATGACCAACGGGATCAAAGGACTCTGCTAGGATAAAGCCCCTAAGCTGACCTTTCCATACTAATGGGGGTCACATCATCAGTCATAAAGATTCTTAGGGATTTCGGACTTTTGATTGCATCTAGTGTGGGTTTCTGTGGAGCTCTCGTCTATAGCTTTGTCAAAAGCGCAGCTAGGCTATTCTACAATGCAGTCATCTCACAAGTATACTACCTGTTCCATACCTTTTTGTGGTCCCCATGTTATATAATGATATCCAACTCACTAGATTTGGTGCTACTACCGGTCAATATACCACTACGTATACTAGCGGGGACGTCTATGCAAAAGATTATAGGCAGAGCTAATTCATGGACCAACGCGTATGTCTTGACCACAATGTCACAGTATGGTTTGGTGCTCATAGTCTATGGTATTATGTTGGGAGTTTCCTGCGGCGTTTCTTTGGGGATGGTACATTCCGTTTTAAAAGTGCCAAGTGTGGTGATCGATATACCAATATTCTTCTGGCTTCGCATACCTTCTTTCGTGAGGAAAATCTTGTACCGACTGGTACCTTTCAAGTTCCAACAGTCGAAGCGCCATGCTGAAGAAGAACCTAAGATACCGGCTCCTAGCCCGCCACTACCACCTTCAGAGGTCCTTGAACCTCTGTTTGCCGACCTACCAATATCCCCAAGTAGTAGGGTTGATGATTCAATATGGCGTAGGCAGTCGACATCTTCGAAAGCTAGTGTGCTGGAGATGGCATCGAAGTTGCCAAGTGATTTCTTTCAGCAGAATTACTCTGCTTCGGACCTCAAAGCAGAGCAAGCTCTTCATCAAGCACGGGCGCAGGCTCGCCAGCAATATCAAAGTCCACCTGCGTCTCCGCAACATTTAACTAGGGAAGATTCCAGTCATAGCTCTACGAATATCTGGGATCGTTATGACGAATTACCAAGCACTTTGAGAACAGAAGGAGGAATGAGCACGCTTTATACAAGGCGGCCGTACACTTTCAGTAAACGAACTGATAGGGATCAACTCTCAAAATTGAAAAGATCCAATTGACCAAGTCATTAGTTTTTATGTAAATCAATTTTTAGTACCTGCATGAGATCTCCATTCTGTATTTCACTGTCGAATATTGAGTGCTAAACGTAAATTTGCGATAAAGCGGAAGGGATTCATTAACTCCTCACTTTGAAGGCTTGGATACCAACCAACATGGAATCTCCGTGCCCTCACAGTTGAGACAGGAATCATTCGAGACAGGACACATTCATTCTTCTAACTAGTGAATCTCTAAGTTTTTGGTTAGTAAATTCAAAAAACACTCACGGTGGGGGTCGAACCCACAATCTTCTGATTAGAAGTCAGACGCGTTGCCATTACGCCACGCGAGCTTGTTATTTGATGACAAAAAGTGTTTTGAGACCTATATGCTCAGTACGACGAAGAAAACACTAGCGGTGATGAAAAGTTTGATTGGCGTCTCGCTGTAACAATAGTATAGAGCTATGATACCATGTGGAGATACTTGCAGGTGAGTCGGCAAGTTGCAGTCTACTCAAGTTGTAGTTTATAGCATGGAGAAATGGACTCGATGAGTATTATCCCAATAATATTCATGATTAGTTTTTGTAGTTGTTCGAAGAGCTTAACAGGAACCATGATTGGGTGCGTTCCCTTCTCGAATATGTGCCTTGTTGGCTTGCTTTGTTTGGGTCCTTTTGTCGAATGAGAACTTCGCGTGCACGGCTTCTCCACATGCCTTTTCGACGAGTGGCCGTCCAGGCTAGAAGAAATAAGATCCAATAGAGGAGTGGTATTCGTCTGTATCCGCGCACCAAGGCAGATGCCCCTTTTGAGAGCTCAATCCTTTAAACGTAGTAGTTTTGGTGTCTCAAAGTTTGCAAGCTCTCGAGTTATTTGGAGAGCAGAAGTCGCCAGGATGTCCTCAACCATTTCTTTCCAAGATGAAATTAAGGGGAAATTGTCATTCTTAAAGACTAGGTTCTACTTCAAAAGTGGTGAGATTGACGTATTGAATACTCCAGCAGATTTTTACGCCACTTTAAAAGACAGGATACTGAACGCCGAGGACAGAATATTCATTGCCTCCCTTTATATTGGTAAAACTCAAGAGGAGCTTATAGACTGCATTAAAGAAGCTTTAAGGAAAAATTCGAAGTTAAGGGTATATGTTTTAGTTGATGGCCTTCGAGGAACTCGAGAGTCACCCTCGAAGTGTTCCGTGACACTTGTTTCGCAACTATTAGAGAACTATCATGATAGGGTAGACTTACGACTCTACCGAACTCCAGCATGCGTAGGTTGGAAGGGCACCATTTTACCTAAAAGGATCAATGAAGGGCTCGGTTTGCAACACATGAAGATTTACGGCTTCGACGACGAGGTTATTCTATCAGGCGCGAACCTGTCATCCGACTATTTCACTAATCGACAAGACCGGTATTACGTATTCCGGTCGAAACCTTTTTCCGACTACTATTACGAATTACATCAATTGGTGAGTGGTCTCAGCTACAAAGTCAAAAGTTCCAACAACGAGCAGAAATTTACGATGTTTTGGCCCGACCAGAACTTAGCGGTTGAGCCGACAAAAAGTAAGGCAGAGTTTATAGAGAGCGCCTCGAGTGTGTTGACCAAGTTTCTTCTCAAGGAACCTACAGCTAGTACTGCGGCACATAAGAATGAATGTCCCACCATTGTCTATCCTGTTTCCCAATTCAGTCCGCTATTCCAAAGAGGAAAAGATAATTCGACAGAAAAGCCTACTATACTGCAACTCATATCGGCGATCTCTAAGCCATCAATAAATTGGACTTTTACCGCAGGATATTTCAATATGCTTCCAGACATCAAAAGAGGTCTCATTTCAACGCCATCAGAAACGGCGACCGTTATAACTGCTTCCCCGTATGCCAACGGATTTTTTCAGTCCAAAGGGATTTCTGGCAACCTGCCTGATGCATACTTACATCTTTCGCGAAAATTCCTGAAAGCTGTTAAGAGACATGGTAAAGAGAATACCATTGCATTACGAGAGTGGAAGAGGGGCATTGTGAATAAGCCTGGGGGCTGGTCTTACCATGCAAAGGGTTTGTGGCTTGGAGATTCCAATAATGGCGATTTCCGGCCTATATTAACTTGCATAGGATCATCCAATTACACTAGGCGAGCATACTCTTTGGACCTAGAGTCTAACGCCGTTATTTTGACTAATGATGAAAAATTGAGGAACGAAATGCAGCAGGAGCTCAACAACCTCCTGGCGCACACGAAAGAAGTGACATTAGCTGACTTCAAAACTGACTCAGAGCGAAAAGTGAGCACTGGCGTCAAAGTTGCGACTTACCTTCTAGGGAAAAGGTTGTGAGCGAATGCCGGTGAGCCCGATAAAATAAGCTGTTTTTCAATTCAATGTTTAGATTCATTATATCATTTGCCTCGAGGAAGAGATGGTTTATAACCAAAGTAAAGGAATTGCGCTTGATACAGTATACCCGCAAGAAAACATAAATTCAAAAGGGTCACCGGAATGGGTGTCAGATTGCAAGCCCTCTTGTAGAAAACGGTGTTGTTAGGAAATAGTCCTGTATCGATGAGTGCGATTAATTCAGAGAGTGAACCAATCAGAACAAACTTCGAGGAAAGCCCTCTTGTGCATAGACCCATCCAGTTCAAAGATAATTGTGGAACATACTTCACGCAGTCGGCTATATTGCCCGCAATCCATAAGTAGTTTATATGCTCAATGTAAAAGACGCCAAATCTTCCAGAATCGCTATAGGGAAGGTTATAGCCTGCGCACGCATATGTGAAGATCGCAAAGCTGTAGACTAGAATTAGAACGGAAATGCACAACAATGATACTCCCTGGTTAATATTTTTAGTCGCCCTGTACAATACAAGCTGACGAATGACGAGAGCGAAAGCAACTATTTCGAGCACATCTTTCATGATAAGAGCCGATGAAACTTCCACTGAATTCTCGTTTAAGGCATAGAACAGAGGGAACCTTTTTGACAATTGTAACCTAACTGTTGGCGACCACTTGTAATTTAGCGCGCAATAAACAGACAAAAGTCTACCTGTTATTCCCAACACGTATAAGTCGTAAGACAAGCCATAAACTGAGCGATGAAGTTTGTTATATCTTCGTTGATAGAAAATAGCGGCAATCTAAATCATACCATTTCATGTTTCAGTTAGTATAATCATTATGTGGGCACTGAAGGTCGTGCAAGTTATGCTTGCTAGCTTTCAAGCCTAAAGTCTCATACAAAGCAAAATCCTGACACCAGTTGTAATAGCGTGCCGTCCATCAGTAGGTTTAAAGGGGCAAATTCATGGTCTTGTAGTCACTATAATGATGAGAGCGATTCGTCCATTCTGTCTGATTGTCTCCACGCCGGAAAGCTTAGACGAAAGGCGTAGGCGAGGCGAGACGAGGCGTGAAAAGACTAGCTGAAAGAACCAACTTTACACACTCATTGACACCTAAACAAGATCAGAAACGCTTAAATCAGATAGATGGACTTTAAAGAAGATCAAGATGAATTTTCAGCAGCTGCAAATCCAATTGCACAGCAGTACAGTAAAGCCTTAACGCTCTACAGGTTTTATTTAGACAAGGTCGTGCCACATGTTAAAGAGAGATGGACCGCCTTGGCAATCCTTCTCGTTCTCTTCCTTGTGCGAATCGTACTGTCCCAAGGTTGGTATGTTGTCTGCTATGCACTGGGAATTTACCTTTTGAATCAATTTTTGGCGTTCCTTACTCCAAAGTTTGATCTATCCCTTCAGCAAGATGAGGAAAATAAAGAAATGGAAGCAGGAGAACGAGACGATGAGTTTAGGCCTTTCATCAGAAGGCTACCTGAGTTCAAGTTTTGGTACAATTCTGCAAGAGCTACGGTGCTTTCCATTTTTCTGACGTTATTTTCCTTTGTCGACATTCCAGTGTTCTGGCCCATCCTTTTGATGTATTTCATTATATTGTTCGCTCTAACCATGAGGAGACAAATTCAACATATGATAAAGTACAAATATATCCCACTCGATATCGGGAAGAAGAAGTATTCACGTCCTTCGATCTAAATTGGAGCTTTGATGAAAGCCCTGCCTCCAACTGCAATTACTCAGGCATACTGCCAACATACTCTCCATTAAAGTTAAATCGTAAGTAGTGTTTATGCTTCGCTTCGAGTATATAGCATCTTGATCAGTGTCACTTTGCGACGTCACAATTTTGCGGCGATGTAGTGGCCTTAAATGAAGAAGCGAGAACTCTCTTTTAATTTGCTGAATAAAAAATAATCAAAGCTCAAATCTTCAAGTAACCATCCAGCCCGTAGACGACTATAATGAAGGTGATTAATTTGAGTAACGTATCAGAGAACAGCAGTGAGGCATCCATAACGCTCTTGCCTCAAGATAAAGAAGACCTTTTCACTCTTTACCAGCTGATTGACAAAGACGACGAAGTAATATTCAAGAAAACAGTGACAAGCAACGTCGATGAAGGTGGAAAGAAGAAGAACACAGCATTAATGAGACTAAAGCTGCAGATTGTTTCCAGTGAATTTGACCTGAAGAATGAATCCCTGCGCTATAAGGGCATAACCGTCGTGGATGAATCGGGCAGGGCCAATGTTGATGTGCCCATCGGCAAGTATTTTAGCTTCACAGTCAATTACACTTATCCTTTTACTATTTTGAAGCATGATTACAATAAGTATACTCAAAAGCTTCTTAACGAGTCTACTCAAATTGATAGTAAGGCCGATTCTGCCGCTGTCGTTTTACAAGAGGGTATTGCTCATATCTGCTTACTCACTAACTCCTCCACGATACTCAAACAAAAAGTGGAGTATTCACTGCCAAAAAAGAAGAGGGCCACCGACGTCGCAAAATATGAGCAAAAGACTGAGAAGTTCTATAAGGCTATCTATGAGGCTATGAAGAAATCTTTTGATTTCGAAAAGTTGAAATTGGTCATACTTTGCTCTCCAGGCTTTTATGCTAAGACTCTAATGGAAAAGGTACTCCTTTTTGCTGATGAGGAGCAGAATAAGCAGCTGCTGAATATGAAGAACAAATTTTTGGTTGCCCACTGTTCAACTGGTTATCTTCAGGGTATTTCGGAAGTACTCAAAAACCCTTCGTACGCTTCAAAGTTGCAAAGCACCAAGTATTCTCAGGAAGCTGTTGTAATGGATGAGTTCATGAAGCATCTGAACGATGATGACTATAAAGCTTGGTATGGTGAACAAGAAGTCAGAAAGGCTGCAGACCTCGGCGCCATCGAAGTACTATTGGTTACAGACGCGCTACTGAGGTCCGACGATGTAAGTGAGCGGAAAAGATTTTTGACTCTTGTAGACGATGTTGAGGCCACTGGGGGACAAGTTGTGGTTTTCAGCTCTTTCCATAGTTCTGGCGAAGAACTTGATAAACTTACAGGTGTCGCATGTACCCTAAAGTACCCTCTTCCTGATTTGGATGAAGATGAAGATGAAGATGAAGAAAGGGATGAACAATGAGAGAAGGATATACATAGCACCTTTGTACCAATATAATAATCAAGCATACTTCCATATAAATACTGAAAGCCGCCAGAACATCAGGATTTGAAAAAAGCCGAGAAACTAATAAATTTGCAAAACGTGATCTACTCTAAAACTCTTAGTGCCGCAATATTTATCATTTATTTTTTTCAATATTAATTGTTATTTTTTAAATTATCCAATATAATTTATAACAAAATAAACAATCAAAATAATTTATTTCTGTTTCTAAGTTTGTTTGAGTGTTCCGAAGTTAAAATAATGCTTTGGAAGATTAGAGACAAAGATTTAAAAAATAAGTTCCATAGGATTTTTCATTTCTAATGAATGTTAACATTGATGCTGCATGTAGCGGGCGGGTAGACTATACAAATTCTTATTCTTTAGGCCTACAAATGGTAATTTCAGTACTTAGTAATACTACTGTCTTTAACGCTGTTGATTCCAGTTATTTGACACTGGCGCCGAAGTACGACTGCTTGCATTTTCCTTCAAAGCAATCAACTGCCTGGCTCTGAATCCCTCATAATGAGTGAAAGCAGTACTCTCGATAAGGTCCTGCATATGTGTCCTAATCAAAAACTCTCTCATGTAAACAAACTCGCATTGATTGATGTCTTCGACATTAATCGCACCCCAACGAGTCTTCCTTCCTCTAACAATCTCTCCATTTATTTCAATTTCTTTTTCAGAACCGACCACGGCGAATGGTATGATAGACCGGATACTTTCATTTAGCTCCAATTCTTCGTCATTAAGTTCATCGCTGTCATAAGGATAAATTCTGAAGTTATGTTTCTTGAATTCAGCCTGTACATGCTCTCTGAATTTTAGCCTTTCTTCCAAAGTCAAAGTGTCAGCTTTACCGATGACTGGAATAACATTCGCGATCTCAGTTAGCCTTTTCAAAGTAGAGATATCCAACGCCGTCAAACCCTTACCATTAGGTTGTAGGAAATACAAAATCGCGTGAACACGAGTGTCGTTGATGTACTTTTCTCGCTGCGCAGTTAACTCTTTGCGCAGGTACTGAGAATACTGCTCCTTAATATACTTAACGATGGGTTCCCACACTTTGTTGTTGTCTATCTGATCGCCAAACCCAGGAGTATCAATGACGTTGATGTTCAAACGAACTCGGTCTTCAATCAAGGAGTGAGAGGAGACTTTGATTTCAGTCGTTTTAGAGATCGGTTCTGCAGTGATGTCGGCACCAGTCACAGAGTCGATCAGATGAGAGGCGAATAATGTATTAATCAACGTGCTTTTACCCAATCCGGAATGGCCTACCACCATTATGTTGAATTGGAAACCCTTTTTGAGAAGGCGATGTTCGATCTGACTCGTGATAGTATCGAACCCTACGTAGGACGTGGGCTGAACGCCAGAAACCAAAGCTGAAGTGTGTGGAGTGGACATTAGGCTTGCAATTGGGGGATGTCAGTACCAGTTTCGAGTGGACAGAGGTGAAGCCTATTTATGTTGATCCCGGTGTTTCGAATACGCGTATGTAAACTTGGGATTTAGAACTTTCCGTGAACTCGAAAGCTGCGTGTATGATGACAAAAAAAATGTCTATAGGGCGCTTTGTTCTTGTGAGCGATCAAGTCTTAGAATAACAGAAAGCAAGAGTGACCTTAGCACCTGCAGGCTATTCGCCATTTGTGCCTAATTAATGTCTACAACGGTCGTAAATAAGGTTTTTTGGAATCGAGGCATCTTCCAGTCGTCCGCACTAATTCCATGGACGCCGTCCATTGGGCGATTGATGGACATTCTGCCTAGGGCTTTACCACAAGGATTAGTCAAAAAGCTGGAGCAACGGACTAAAGAAAGCAGGGATGATCAAGATTTTTTCTCCAACAACGGTATATTGCTGGCAGTTCCAAAGAAGAAGGTATCTCATCAGAAAAAGAGACAGAAGTTATACGGGCCTGGATCTAAGCAATTGAAGATGATTCATCATTTAAACAAGTGTCCTTCATGTGGTCATTTCAAGAGAGCCAATACTTTGTGTATGCATTGTGTTGATGAAGTGCGTAGAGTCTGGAAGAGTAAAACCTTTGATCCACCTCAGGAGGCTCCGCAGGAGAGGGACTTGTCTGACTTAGACAGAAGAATTTTGTACCCAGGAAAGAAGGAAACCGAATATGAAATTAAACTTAAGGACAAAGAGAGCTACGTTGAAACTCGTATGAGAACCCTTCCGGTATCGGAAAAGAAGTGAAAAGTTTCGCTACTTGATCCCGTTTATCATGTATATAGAGTAAAAAGTGATCTAGGTAATGGTTGGTGCATCCACCGACACTCTAATTACCTTCTAATGTCTATTGGCTTGGCGACCTGTCGTTGAATCGTTTTTCATCCGGTGGTTTTTTTAATGATGCTGTTTTTTTTTTTCCTAGCAGGCGATGAGCTTCATCGAAGTGGCATACTTAGCTGACCATTCGAAAGTTCGGCTGGTGCCCATGCCAATGTCTACCTTTTGCGTGATGAAACCTGATTGCAAGAAACAGAGAATTAATCCAAGTTACCGTATCAATATTTATGCGATCACACCAAGTCATCCATTAGGTGTAAAGCCTTCTGGAAATGCGCTTCTCTCAAATGTAGATCATATAAAGGAAACTCACAGAAAACTATTGGGAGACTTTGCGCGCTTCCCTGAAGAGCTACTCGTGGAACTACTGTCGTACATCACAGAGCCACAAGATTTGAAAAATTTGGGACTCTGTTCCAGGATACTCTACGCATACACATATAGTGAGGAGCATTGGAGAAGCCTCTATTTGAAGGAGTATGAGCGTCTTGAAAAGATGGGGAAGAAAGACATTGCACCGTTTGGTAGTCGCAAATGGAGGGGCTCTTGGCGAAGATCAGTGCTAGCTATCGACACTGAATCTCTTGTGCAAACAAATTCTTTAGTCTTTTCCGACCTGTTATACAGACCATATCAATGTTCTACCATTGATTATACGACTTTGTTCAAAAACGTTATAGATCACGAAAGAAGATCTCACGAGCTGGGCCGTACCCTGAATTCTCTCTTTGGGGTTGAACGCTTTCAGGAAGGATCTTTAACCCTCGAGGACTTCAGGAATAATTATATCGATAAGCCGTTTATTCTTCAAGAAGAACGTGGGAGCAACAGATGGCCCAAATGGGATTTTGATGAATTGCACACCAAATTCTCAGCTGAGAAATTTCGCCAGGAAGCTGTGCAGTGGAATCTCTCGAAATACCTTGATTATGCTAAGAACAATTGTGATGAATCTCCTCTTTACCTTTTCGATTGCAAAGGGGATGCCATGAAAAGGTTATCCAAGGAATACGAGGCCCCTTTGATCTTTAAAGATGATGCATTTAAATTATTTCAATGCGACGAAGTCCATTGCCGTCCTGATCATCGGTGGCTTATTGCCGGTCCCGCCCGTAGCGGGTCAACATTTCATAAAGATCCCAATCAGACATCAGCCTGGAATGCAGTACTGACTGGCATGAAGCTGTGGGTAATGCTGCCGCCTGAAGTTCAAGTGCCTGGTGTCTCTACTGACAAAGAGGAGGAAGAGGTCACCGCACCCATCGGGACAGCGGAGTGGATACTATCAGGATTCTATAATGATGCAGTGAGACTGGCTGAGCAGGGCAAATGTCTCATAACTGTAACTTTTCCTGGAGAATGCATTTACGTTCCTTCCGGATGGTGGCATTCTGTCATCAACCTGACTGATTGCGTGGCTATAACAGAAAACTTCGTTCCTGAGCCTCTTATTATCAAAGTCTTGAGCTTTTTGAAGTATAAACCCACCCAAATTTCTGGATTCCATCTGAAGGATTTTAGAAAATCTGTAGGTGCCTTTTTGAAGAGAATTGATGCGAAAGGCTCGAGCAATGATTCCGAAGACCATATTTTAGCCCTGAGAAATTTCATGCATGCAAGCAAAAGTAATGAATTTGACAATGAAGATTGTGGGGTCAAATTCGAGTCGCATATATACGTGCCAGTTTACGAGTTTTTTGTTGCGCTTTTGACGAGATCTCGTCATAAGGATGCCGCTCAACAGGCCCTAGAGAAATTGACGAAGCAGGAGCAATTGAATTCCAGTGAAGAAGTAACGGAATCGGAATTGTGGACCGAACTGAAGAAAGGTAGTGATAATGTATTTTCTTTTGGATTCTTCGAATGACTGCTATTAAACACAGTTGTTACATAACAAGGCTAATTTCAATGAACAAACCTTCAAGCTTCGCGAGAACATCTTTACGAATTAAAAATTATTGTACATCCACTCTGCCCATCGACATGATTGAAAAATCTTTTGAAGCCCATTCGATCACATAATCGAGCAGCAGTTCTTGCTAGCTGAAGATGGTTTCTCGTCAGCCTTCTTCTCAGTTTGTCTCGCAGAAGAGTCGGGCTTTGCGGATGATTGAGAAGCCTCCTTTTCGGACTTCGGAGTGAAAAATTTGTTGGCAACTTGGTAGAAGGTCTTACCTTGTATCTCAGCGGTTCTCAATTCAAGTTCTGATGCAGTTCTTGAGCCATCGGCACCTGCAAGAATCCCAGCACCCCAGGCTGAACCACCGTGAACTTCCTCGATGTTTGCTAGCTCCGCAAACGCATTCTTATAGCCCAAAGGAATGTAAATAATACCGTGATGAGTCAAGTAGTTCAATGCACTCTTGATGGTGGTTTCTTGTCCGCCACCATAAGACGCCGAACTGACGAAAAGGCCTGCAACTTTGCCATGAAGGGAACCATCTGCCCAGATTGCACCAGTTTTGTCCCAAAATGCAGACCATTGGGCGGGCAAGGCACCAAACCTGGTTGGAATACCAAACAGGAATGCATCATAGTCGACCAATTTCTCAGGCGTCAAAATGGGAATGTCACTTGGCTTTTCGGGAGCATGTAAGAGTTCTAAAACTTCATCACTAAGAGTCTCTTCCACTCTGTAAATGTCAGCTTTACCACCTGCAGCTTCAACACCCTTTTTCAAAGCCTTTGCCAACGTGTCGATATGTCCGTACAACGAATAAGTAACAATTGCTACCTTAACCATTGCTATCAATTTTTGGTAGATCTAAGCCAGGTAAACGTGAGATAAAGCTACTGAACTGAGCAGTTTGGTAACTTTCAATTGTGTGTCTTATAGCCTAAGATCCCTGGGCTTTTTCCTGCGGGCTCGAGTTATATTTCAGGCGTTTGAGGGGGCCGATACAGTAAGCCGCATCATAATGGCGAAAAAGTAAACAAACTATAACACAATTATTTGAAATAATTATATAATAATTATAAAAGATAAACGTTTGTGAACATCCTAGTTAATGCATTAATCAATCTTTGAAACGAGTGTTGAAACGAAGATCGCAGAACGTTCGTGATATTTTATTCTCTAATGATGTCCTTAGGATTATACTAAACAAATTCTTATGTAGCGTTCTGGCTAAAAATGCATATAAACTTGCCCTTATAGAGGACCACTCATGAACCTCACGTAACCAGAACTCAGATATCAGGCTTTAGGGCAAAGTACAGAAGATGGGGAACGGGCGCTCAGGCTATGTGTTTATGGGTGACTTTCAGCCTGGAGCTGTGGGAGACATTGTTGCCGTGGAGTAATTATTGAAAAGGACCGTGGAAACTACGAAAGTCCATTTTTCAAAGAGTCGCTACTCCAGGAGGAGAGTCCCTTTCAACATTTTCTGGTGAGCTAGCTGGAATTTGTTCCATTTCATGATTAAATACAAAATTCAGTATATTTTTTAAACCTTTAGTAATAATATCATAATTCGTTTGCACAATACAGAAGGAGCCAGAAGGAAAGCCAGTTGATGAGATGTTCCGTTCTTCCCCTGAATGCGTTTGTGAGACCCCTTAAATCACAAATTGTGGATGCTTTATTTGTTGGCGTTGATATTCTTGACCAATTCGATGTACTTCTCGGTCGAGAAAGATTTTGGTCTTTCAATAGAAGCACCAACTGCTCTGTCGATGATAAGCTGTGGCAATACACCGAAGGCTCTCGAGACACCGAACAACACTGTGTAGAAAGAGGCTTCGGTCAAACCGTAATACTGCAACAGAACACCAGAATGAGAGTCCACGTTTGGCCATGGGTTCTTGGTCTTACCTTGCTTCCTCAATACACCAGGAGCAACCTCGTATATAGTGGAGACTAGCTTGAATAGTTCGTAGTCTGGGAAATGCTTTAGAGCGAACTCTCTTTGAGCGGTGTAACGAGGGTCAGTCTTTCTTAGAACGGCATGGCCGTAACCTGGAACTACTCTACCGGAGTTCAGAGTGTCCCACAAGTATTTCTCAATGGTCTCCTTGGAGTAATCACCGTTGACTTCTTCTCTTAGCTTGAATAGCCATTCCAATACTTCTTGGTTCGCACGGCCGTGGAGTGGACCTGCCAAACCGTTCAGACCGGCAGCTAGAGATAGGTATGGAGAAGATAGGGCAGAACCAACCAAATGAGTGGTGTGTGCAGAGACGTTACCACCTTCGTGGTCCGAGTGGATAGTTAGATACAATCTCATCAATTCGATGAAATCTTTGTTCTGGTAGCCCAAAAGCTGGGCCAGGTTCTTACCGTAGTCGGCATTTGGATCAATCTCACCAATCTTACCGTCCTTAAACACATTACGGTAAATCTTCGATGCAATGACAGGCAATTTACCCAATAAGTCCAGGGAGTCTTCGAAAGTGTAGTTCCAGTAATCCTTCTTGGCAACACCCTGAGCGTATGCTTTTGCAAACTTGGACTCACTTTCCAAAGCAGTGACAGCGATGGAAAACTGAGCCATTGGGTGCAAGTCCTTTGGCAAGCTGTCCAGCAGGGCAGTAACGTGCTCTGGTAGCTCTGATCTGGAAGCCAAGTCTGCGGAGAAGGCCTTAACTTGAGCTTCTGATGGAACCTCACCGGTCAACAACAACCAGAATAGCGCTTCTGGCAATGGTTCCTCGCTGTTTGGAGCCTTTGGTAGCTCTCTCTGGATGTCTGGGATAGTACGACCCCTAAATCTAATACCTTCTTCGGGATCCAAAACGGAGCCTTCCCACACCAAACCCTTGATACCACGCATACCACCGTAAGCCTGGCTCAATTTGACCTGGTCGATGACAGTGTCACCGTACTTCTTTTTCAATTCATGAATTTCTTCTGCCTTACCAGGGATGATTTCCGCGAATCTCTCCTTCAAAGTCTTTTCTGCGTTACTGTAAGAACGAGTAGCGACTAGAGAGGCAATTGGAGAGTTGTTCTTTGAGCTGTATTTGAAGGCATTTCTCGCCAACAAGTTTCTTGTTGAGGTAGATAGCACAGATGACATTTAAGGCAGCTGCAGTTGGTATAAAACCGGACGTTTAAATGAGTTTGTGTATTCACCAATTCCTAAAGAAAACGACATAGTTATACAATGCGGTGGATTACCGGAACAAACCATTCATTATATACACCCTCAGTACATACCTTTCAACTACAATGACCAAAGTACGTGATGCTGGTCATCCAAGCGACACCGGAACCCATGGGATTGCAGAGAGATATCAGCGGGCTGTAATTGGCCCAGAACCACCGCAGAGAGCTGCAACCTACAACCTTCAACCCACAGTTTTTTCTGGATCAAGACTCAAACCAAAACAAACCAAGGGATTGCATACATACAGAAACAATTCCACTATGAGAGTTTATGGCAAAAGCCCTTCGTTGGTATGCAACTAGAGGTCACAACCCGAATTTTTTCTTCATCAGAGCCCAAACGAACGGAGAAGAACACGGAGAAGGGGTAGGTCACGCACTTCTCATTTTTTTTCTTGGGCTTTTTGCCGTGGCACTTTGCCGATTCTTTACGGGGTCACACTTTCGAGACGTAATTGAGAGTTGGTCTGGGTTTCGTATAGTCGGTAGGCGGTATTATTGCTAAACGCGGTCTTTAGGTCTATTCCGTAGGGCTCATCTAGACTTACTAGCTAGGGAGGAGGCTGAGGGAAGTCGTTAGAGAAAGTCAACTGTTTGTTGACTGCTGAGATTGGAGGGAGGAAAGTGTCGGCTGTTTGTAGGTGTATCTGGCGCATTAGAGTTAGGGGCGCTCGTAATTAGCCGCCGTTCTCTTGAAGATTGTCGGTATGGTCGTGATCTTGGAACATTATGTAGAGGAGCGATTGGCGGGTGGGTGTTACGCACGTCATCCATTGGGTAAGGTTTCAGTAGAACTTGCTAGTTTCAACTTGCAGCCGAGGCTGAAGATCACTGTAGGACATTGCGTTGCGTTCAAAGGGCAAGAAATGCAAAAAAATTAATTAATGGGGGCGAGCCGGGACTCGAACCCGGGACCTCCCGCACCCTAAGCGGAAATCATACCTCTAGACCACACGCCCTGGTAATTTGTTGGAAGATTAGTTTCAAAAAGCGTTATACTTTGCAAGCGGTTAAATCTTTGGATTCTTGTTTTGAATGCGGGTGGTGCTTTGCTTAATTGTTAAAGTGTGAGATACAGCTTTCAAGAGAAAATCGTAAAAAAACAACTAAACATGAACAGCCACGAGCATGGTGCTACAAAAGCAAAAGAGCTCATATTTCCCACCAATTCTCGAGCACGTAAGTTGAATCTTCGGTCTTTATTGCGCCACGCTGGTGGGAACCAAGTGGCTCGGTCCACGACTCAGTATTGCTGCAAAGCACTGCCACTAGCTGGACGTACCCCGAGATTCACGGCCAAACACCGAGCTTTGCGAGTTGGCTTTAGTGTTGGAAAGCAGGTGTCTTGACATGCACCTATTTGTATATTAGACATGCACTTCTCAGAACTATCGTGATTTCAAGACTCCGTGGCCAAGCTGGTTAAGGCGTGCGACTGTTAATCGCAAGATCGTGAGTTCAATCCTCACCGGGGTCGTTTATTTTTGCCCTTCTCATTAGCGCAACGCCTCAAAGAAAAAGTTTCTCGCATCCTCAAATCAACTGTTGGATAGAACAGTTTTACTGATTTTCGCTTTTTTTTTCTTTTCAAATCGGAGGAAGGCGATACTCTGAGACCGAGACCGAGTTAACGAAAGAAGACGGAAAAGACGTAATAACAGGGCAGTGCTACAACATCGTAGAGGCACGAAAAGCGTCCAAGGTTAAGAATTATTGATTCCAATAAGGGTTCTCATCTCTCTAAGGTCTCTGATTTACAACAGTTTCCTCCCTTGTCAATTTTTTTCCTTTTCCCCTTGCGGAGCTCATTTCCAGCCCATCGCGCTTCAATTTTATCCCCAATAAAGAGAAAACGAGAGAAAGAATTACAGGAACAAGTTACCATAATCTCTCACCAGCCTATTTAAACGGTTCCACATCTTAACCCAGCAGATCGACTCAGTTTCGCTATATCAAACCCATTTCGATTCAGTATTTCTTTTCCGCCTACTCAACTCACCTATCTCAAGAGAGGTAAAGGACGTTTCGGTTTCCTGTTGGTCTTTTAAAAGTTGCATAATCACAAATCCCACATGACGGCTAGCACTGAGAGTACCAGGCCTGCTGTTGCAGCCCCCAGTGTGTCAAGAAAGAACACTTTATCTAAAGTGGCAAAGTTGTTCGGCGCAGGCTCAAAATCGTCTGTAAATGTCAGCACAGACTCACACTCCCACACAGCAGAGAGCTCGCCAGTGGTAAAGCCACTTCCGAATTCTCACGGTCCATCAAAGCTTAAAAAGAATATAGGAGGATCTTCTCCACCACTGATAGCGGGTCAACTACCCGCCGGCCAGAGCGGGAGCGGGGGCAAATCCATGATCACCCCTATAACTTCCTCATCCTCTTCATCGGTACGATCTTCCATTTCCGGTGTCTCTTTGTCTTCCACGTCTCCCACAACGGCAAATGGATCTCTAAAAGTACGAGAAGGCTCTAATGCGCCTCCATCGAACGAATCCAGTGCCAACATTGGGAGTCACAGCAGCGTAACTAATATATTGACGCTGAATTCGTCATCTTCGGCCACCTCTGCTTTCGGCTGTCGGTTTATCATGCATGAAGATGGTTCTCACGAACATCATTTAAAGAATGCCAAGAGGCAGGAGAAGCTGAGTAGCATGATAAAAAATATGGTCGGTGCTCAAAAGATTAGAGGCCAGGCAAAGTCCGCAGTACCGGATATTATGGCCGATACAGCAAAGACAAATGCAAATCAGCAGAGAACTGACCCACCTACTTTGTTCGCTGGGCTTATGAAGCAAATGGCCGAAAGCGATGGCGAAAAGGTGCCATTCAGTGGAGCTTCTAATGGCCCGGAGAAGAGGTGGTATAAAAATGCAGCCGCTTCCGAATCGGCCTCTTCATGGACTCCAGAGCTAAACAATAAGGATGGACGCTGTTTTTCCGAAAAATACGGCCGCTGTCAAGAAGTACTGGGAAAGGGTGCATTTGGTGTCGTCCGAATCTGTCACAAGAAGAATGCGAATGGCAGCAACAAAGAAATGCTCTATGCAGTGAAGGAATTCAAAAGGAAGGCTTCGGAACCGCCTGCAAAGTACTCAAAGAGGCTCGCGTCTGAATTTTGCATATCATCATCTTTACGTCATACAAACATCATCATGACCTTTGATTTGTTTCAGGACGCTAAAGGTGATTATTGCGAAGTGATGGAATATTGTGCAGGTGGTGATCTGTTCACTTTAATTATAGCAGCTGGAAAATTGGAGTACATCGAAGCTGACTGTTTCTTCAAACAACTCATACGAGGGGTAGTCTACATGCATGACATGGGTGTGTGTCACAGAGATTTAAAACCTGAGAATCTTCTATTGACTTCCAACGGCACCCTTAAAATAATTGACTTTGGCAATAGTGAATGCTTCAAGATGGCGTGGGAAAAAGATATCCACCTCAGTGGTGGAGTCTGCGGCTCCAGTCCGTACATCGCTCCTGAAGAATATAGTCAGGAGGAGTTCGATCCAAGGCCTGTTGATATATGGGCGTGTGGTGTCATTTACATGGCGATGAGAACGGGCCGTCAACTGTGGAGAACCGCTCAAAAAGATGATGAGTTTTTCATTAAGTACCTGAAAGGTAGGAGGGAAAAGGGTGGCTACGAGCCGATCGAGAATATGAAGAGGGCAAGATGTAGAAATGTCATTTACTCGATGCTGGATCCCGTACCACACAGAAGAATAAGCGGGAAGCAAATTTTAAACAGTGAATGGGGCAGAGAAATCAAATGTTGTAACGATGGGCATGCTATAAAATGATAAATGCTTCTTATTACAATTCGTCGAGAGTCTTCGGTGTTTGCAAAATATAGTTAATTTATTTTACAGCCTTCATCGTTTCTATCAAGATTGCTTCGTAGCGATGTTGAGAGTAAGATGAGAGTCAATAGGAAGGAGAGAGCTCGTAGACCCTACAGTCTCTTGTATCCTGTACGTCCTTGAACTCCGGCTTAGACTGATGACGCCGTCCCAATCGCCCAAGAAACTTTACAGTAGATCAGGGTGGGTGTAAAGCAAGAGGAAACGTAGATACATCCCAGTAGAGACCAAACGACAGAAGCATCCAGTTGCCAGAGGGTAATATTGGTCCTTATTTCATGCCTTGCTTCTCAGCATAAAAAAGTGCACAGTAGCCAACTTGCTTTGAGATCACCGCACCATTCTTGTAACTCCCGCTCTAAGCCTGGAAAACTTGAAGCACAACTGGAGTACACTTATCCTTTTCACTGAACGATGTCTTGTAGGCATGCTACGCTCCTCAGCAGGCAATGTACTTTCATTCCATGCGAATGGACTTATGTAACCCCTTCTTCTTCTTCTTCTTCCGCCTAGATACGGCGTGCCTGCATGTGTTGCTATGGTTTCAAGTTCCATCAAAGCTACTCGCGGCGTTGTCAGTCCAAGTCCTCAAGAATATATGCTCAATACTGGCACGCTGCAATGGGATTAGGCCCTGGATGAGATAAACATCGTCAGTTTTCAGATCCTTCGACTAACTTGTTTCACCGTCTAAAGCATGTGCAGAGTCGCGAGAGAGAGAGCAGCCGGATGGGTTGTTAGTTAAAAACGGTCCAATAGGCGTTAGTAGGGGAGTAGTTAGACTGGAAGTCAATCAAGTTCGTGAAGTGGTTTTAGAAGGTTGAAGTCCATACTCGATGAGTTTCATTACGTACACAATTACATGGCTCTCGGTCTCTTCGGTGATTCGCCTTGGTTGACGTCGAGTCCGTTGATACCCCATCACGAATTGATAAATACTTGTCATCTAACAGTTTGATTGTCGATGCTTCAAACGAACTAGTCGCAAATTTGGTCAGCTTAGTTATCGTTGGATACTGGGTCGCGGAAGTGGTTTAGAACAGCTTTCTAAGCTCTAGCGGAAATGAGGTATCCTGAAAAACGCGGTCAAGAACATGGGAACATAGGCCTTTCGAGGGCAGCTTCTCATCATTTCGAGAAATGGAGTTTCAAGGTTTTAAGACATCCTAGGGTTAATATAGTTTTGCCATTACTGATTGTGATTTTGCTGTCGTATAGTACAGTTTCGAATTTTCGGTGCTCATCGCCAAGATATAATTACATTAGCCGGGTACAGTTGAGAGATGAGAAAGCTCAAATGGATAGTTTAGCTTACGATGAAGAACTGACGATCTTCCAAATTTGGGTAGAGTCTATCAGCGCCGACAATAATATTCTTGGAAAAAGAGCGTTATTGGAATGCCTCGCCTTTCAAAATAAGCTTCTTAAGGGTATTTCTAATACAACAGCAATGATCTCGCCATTTCAAATATGGGGACATTCACTAGAAGAACTTCAAAAAGATTACTCCCCATTACGCACTATCAATTCCAAAAGGGTGACCATGCCTCAGTACTCTTTTTTCAAGACGTGGAAAGTGAATGGATACATCACTTCAGCAGCGGGATTCATCATTACTGTTCTCTCTAAAAGTCGAGAAGCTTCCAATGTTTTCCAAGAGCTCTCCAACAACATGGATTATTTAAATTCAATTTCCAACGTGACTTCATTCCAAGTGTTACTCCCTGAGCACTCGCCAAGGATAGCGACGACTGAATTTCCTGAGAAATTTGATTTATCCTATAAGATAATCGGAAAGCAATGGAACTTTTTGTTGGTATTGCTGTATGCTTTACTGATTATTTATATCATTGAAATGACAAGACGATTTAAATTTGCCGTGAAATCACTCACTGGTATCGCTATCGCCATGTTTGCTGAAATAATCCTTGCAATTACCTCATCTGTGACTATCACTAACCTCGTCTTCAAGGGCTCGCATGACAATTTCCCCATCCGACTATTTTGTTTGCCCGTAATTTTAATTCTATCCAATCTACAACTGCATACGCTGCACACAATCTCACAATACAGAGGGGAAGGTACAGCACTCTCGGATGAGCGTTCCACCGATGCAAGTGAGAAATACAAACGGTCGAAAACAAGAAGTCGCGCGCCTATTGAAAGCTTCATATCCCGTTTGTCGTCATGCCATTTTCAAGCTATCAAAGTATCAGTGCTTTTTTCGATAATCGTGATTTTTCTAGTTCCCTTTAGCCGGACAGTGACCCATTTCATATTGGTATCTTTATTCGTTGGTCACTTTTTGCATTTCACTTTCTTTGCGGCTGTGGTAAGCCTTGATTTCAGGAGACTTGATGGTTCTGACATAGCCGAAGGTCTATCGAATGATGTTAGACTGGACGATGAATTTCCCGACAGGTCGACCAGAAGGTCATATATTACACTTGCATCTGGTAAAATGATTGTTCTATTATCACTGGCGTATCTGGTTTTATGCAATCATATTTTCTCACCAGCACGACCCTCGTCATCTATCTTGTACAAATTAATCAACTCCGGGTGGTACCCAATTATGAATTTCCGGAAACCTATTTCCAAGGCCGTTTTCGATGAAAAGTTTATTGCCGACTACCTTCTAGCAACGTTACCTAGGGCTCATTCAAATTCATTTATAACTGCGCTTTCTGTGGAAAATCCCGTCCTGGCACTCAAGTTTAATAATAAGGTTCCATCCGAGGATATGCTGCAATCATCGTTCGAAAGTCTGTTTGTCACTCCGTCATCGACTTCCTCCTATAGAGTTGATCTGTATTATGCCCTTCAGGTTCTTGTCTTCATTGTACTTGCCCTTTCATGCACATTGTTGCTACTTCAGAAGCTGATGGAAAAACTTGACCTTGCCAGAACGATCGGTGTTCTAGAGGGAGATTCAGCTCTCAAGGATGGAATTCCAGGTAGGTCAGACGCAAAGAAGAATGAGGAAGTGCCAGGTCTTTGTGACCACTCGACTCAGACTGAAGTTCCCACGACCGACCATTTCCATATGAAGGAGCTTTACATGGGAGGTCACAATTTGGACATAACAATGATTGCGACTTCGAAAGCACCTTTCGCTGTATCTGTGGGTCTCGATCACACCGTATATGTTTGGTCGCCTTTGGTCAATCCAATTCCTAAACCAACCAAAATCCCGTTACCTCGCAAATTCTGGCCGCTATCCAAAATTACACTGAGTAATGATGGTAATTATATAGCATTTTTCAGCGAGAGTGGCTATATTACTACTTGGTCCAGACAGCATATGAAATTCATTTGGGAGTTAAAGCTTAAAAGGTCATCTTGCGGTCAAAATAAAGCTGCATACCCTCTCGAAGCCCTGTTCAGGAAAATTACTTTCCCGTCTTTCAAAAGTAAGCGTTTACAGTCTTTGGCAAAAACAGAAGCTAATGGGAGACGTGCGAGCGTTGCCTCGTCTGAATTCGTACCCATCGTCACTGGCGGGCTCGATGCTTCTTACGAGAAATTTGGAAGCGTGCCTAAGGATACAGACAACGAGAACGAGTTGGTCTTTGTAACATCTGCTGGTCACATTTACACTGTCAATGATAATGGTTGCATCAATGTCGAGGAATTAACACCATCAGTTCATGAATTAAAATCATGCAAGTTGCTCTCATCGCCAAGAGTTAACGATCGATTGGTTATATGTGACGAGATCGGAGATCTATACATTGCGACCGTTGTCAACAATAAGTGGAGGACAAGGAAGCTACAGCCTAACTATAGTAGGATATTGAAGCCCCCACCGAGCTCTTGTGAATTCAAAAATAATGCAAACTCAAGTAACACATTTGACCTGGCGCCGACCTCTTTGAGTACAGACCACACGATAGAATTAGTCTCCTTTGTTGGGTTGATTGTGCGCGTAGTTGGAAAAACAGCTGATTTATTGGATGCTCAAACTGGAACGGTTATCAGATCTTTCGCTATAGGTCGTTTTAAATCTAATACTTTGAGAGTTTTCCATGATAGTCCAGTCCACTGCAAATTTTGCGGTAGTGCCTCAGTTGCTTCCTTTTCTATCGCCTACTCAGATCAACATCTCGATCGCGTCACTATGCATACCTACAAGCTTGAAAGCAAGACAAAAACTAGCATCTGTCTTCGTGTTGAGCGTGATGTAAGGGAGATCCGGTGTCTTGGGATGGAATCTGCTATTGATACTGTTCAATATGTTTATGACGTTGAGGATTGGTGTGTCACGGATAACAACATGCTTATTGGGATGCGTAAGGTTCCGCAGAATATAGGAACGGAGAAAGTAGGATCTTCTTCATTTTCCGTGGGCTCGCCCAATGATGCGTATGGTTCGAGTATCAGCAAAAGGAAGAAAAAGAATATAGCGGGTTTGGAATATGATGACGACTCACTAAGTCTTATCCATAACATTTGGGAAGGTTGGACGATGACTGCTACTGGTAAATTTTCACTGCACAAAATTCCAGTAGGCGTGAACGGTCTCTTAGTGGACAGACTTGGTCCGTTGGCCAAGTTTGGGGCCAAGGCTGTCATCGTTGGGTTCGCAAACATCATGAACATGTTCTATGTTGGACATGAGGAGTTGATATTCAGCACAGAAACAGACGACGCCAACAAGGAGGAGACAGGCTTGAGATTTGTAAATAAAAGAAGAGACAGGTTTTCTCATAGAAAACAGCCTCTAGATTACAACAGCTTGTGAATAGACTTTATCAAGCCTTATATAAATATTCAAATAACATTCAATTGGTGATTAGCGTCAATCATGTATACTAGAGATGTCTTCTTGTTCTTCAGCTTCATGAGCCAAGCATCGAAAATTACTGCAGTTATTTAAACCCTAAAGCACATATATCTAAGCTCTGCATCTGCTGTAAGAGATCGGCGATCCTGTCATCGAGCAATCCGTTCGCATAATCGTCCCTCGATTGCTGATCCAAGTATTGCTGGATCTGAGCAAGTCTCGTGTACCCATCCGTACAGAACCTTAATTGAATCTTTACCAATGCTTCAAAACTTGGGTCGTAGTAAGGGACCCTTAAAGCAATCAGCTGTGGAAGTTCTTGCTTGAGCTGATCGTTCAAGTTATCGAAGATGTCCTTAGCCAGCGCCATTTCCTTCTCGGCCCTGGGTAATTTAGAAGCATCCTTTGCGGGCTTATCGACCAACCTACGGACTTTGGCCTTTGCTGCATCATAATCCTGTTTCTTATGTTCTCTCTTCTTGATCGCCTCATCAATCTCCTTGAAATAACCTGAGAACTTGGAAACAGGGTCCAGAACAGACTCTCTAAATGGACCATCCAACTGTTTGACAGTCTCTGAATCAAAATCCTGCACGCATTGTAAGTAATAGTTACCCACGTTGTAACCACCGCTGCTTATGTACTTGGAATCATCGTACAGGTTGGATATCACCTCAGCTACCGTAACCTGGGACGCTGTAACAGCTCTAATGGAGTCGAGGTACCCCTTGGACTCCTTTTGCAGAGCTTCACCAGCTCTTTGTAATACCTTATAACGACGTTCTTCGATATCGTACTCCTTGTCGATAGTCTTATCGACATTTTTCACAATGACACTATTGCCCGCTCTATTGATAGCTTTTTTGAACCCTTCCCAACTCATTGTGCCCTGGAATCACCTATAATCCTACCCAGAGTACCTCTACTTTCTTTGTGCTCTGTCTTTAATTTGGTTAGCCGGCTCCTTTTCCAAGGTCTTGCCTACTATGTGTAGGCTAAGCTCCCAAGCTGGTGTGGTGTACGGGCGTGAAGATCATCAAGTATCATTAAGTATCATCAAGTATCATACAAGTACCATACAAGTTTCATACAGAGTTTCATACAGAGTTTCAGGCTATGTGTATAGTCTATGCGCAGCATAGAGGGCTCAGATGTATATAAATGCAAAATTTTAGAGATGTCTCTCGTTTGAAGGCAAAGGTATGGAATGGGCGATAATGTATGAGTTCTGTTTGTTCGTCAGACCAGCAAATGCGTTGTACCAGGCAATAAATGAGACAACAACACCAAACACTCCGCCCGCCCTGTCGACGTTTTCGTTGCCCGTGAACGCCCCAATAGATAGAAGCAGGAAAGTGACAGCTAACAGGAAGAACAGCGCGAAGAACATGACCGTAGATTTCATGGTGCAGACGCTGAGCCCGAAAGTAAAAATGCTCCATCCCAGCAGGTAGAACCCCAAAGCGGACCCCAGCTCCGTCTCTTTTCCCTCGTACGCCTCTGTGATACCAAACCATGGGATGTATATCGCCCCGAAACTCAACCAGAACCCGCCGTAGGAACACAAAGCAGTACCACCAAAAGTGTTCTCAAGGGCAATTTCCCACACACCGGCGATCAACTGAACCAGCCCACCGTAGAACATGGCCGGGCCTACGACAACGTTCGGGATCACAATGCCCATGGCCTTAGCGTTAAACATCGACAGGACAAAAGTGGTCAGAGCAAACCCCGACAATCCCAGAGGAGCAGGATTGGCAAACTTATGCAATGAAGGGGGAGCCAGACCAGGATTCAAGGTACCCCCAAAAGCCTCGTAAAGGTCACTTTTCAGAAACTTCTGACGTCCAATGTGGATGTACTCGTTATTTGATCCCGTCGTGAATATCCTGTTCACTGGCTCGTGCATCTGCGATTCCTCCTGCACCGCCTGCGGTGACTCGTATGCATCACTCAAGTGTTCCTGTGAATCTTTCTCAAAATCGTTCATTTCTATCTCAATTCAGTCTTCTAAAATAACTGCCACCAGCTCTAGTTCTGACACCATCACAACTCCTTCTTATATAGTCAATTGCAGCCAGGATGAGTGCTACCTTGAGTCCGGCCCCTCTATTGTATCCACTACTAGCAACGCATGCCAAGTTTTCGAAGTGTTGCTAGGAAGAACCCCAGCTATAGTTAACAGCCGACTTATTCCGGCGGGGCCTCGAGCGCAGAGAGTGTGTGACTGAGCTCGAGAAAAGAGGGGCCCTACAAAGTGGGGCGAAAAAAAAGAGTGTTATGTCCGAACCCTTAGATCCGATGACGGCGCCACTAATTCGTGTCGTCTCGATAATACGGGCAATGAGTGTGCAACAGTAATTATGCTTATTGATACCTGGATTATGGAGCTAACCGTAGTGCTAAATTTTCAAAAATATTTCCAGTCTTCGTCACATCAATATCATAAGATTAAATAAAGTAAATAAAATAGAATATGTGTCTTGAGCTCATTAAAAAAGGGTGCTTCCCGCGCATCTTTCTTGCAAAAGGATTAAAAAATTGTTCTCTCGTTAGTTGGTAAGTTGTATGGACGGGCCAGGATGTAGGAGTTTTGTCTGGTAGCGACACCTGCGTAGGCATTGTACCACGCTATGAAAGCGACAATCACTCCGAGGACACCACCGGCTCTCACAACACCGACTTTGCCCGTAAACTCGCCAATTGACAAAAGTAGGAAAGTGATGGCCAGTAGGAAGAAAAGAGCGAAGAACATCACGGTAGATTTCAGCGTGCAGATCGTGAGCAGGAACGTGAAGATAGCCCAACCTAGCAGGAAAAAGCCCAGCGCGTTCTGCAGATCTTCTTCCCGTTCTTCATAAGCGGAGAGAATACCAAACCAGGGGATGTGAATAGCCGCAAAACTTAGCCAGAATCCACCGTAGGAACACAAAGCAGTACCACCAAAAGTATTCTCCAGGGCGATTTCCCAGATACCAGCGATCAACTGAACCAGCCCACCGTAGAACATGGCCAGTCCCACGACCACGTTTGGTACCAGGATGCCCATGGCTCTGGCGTTAAACATTGAAAGCACAAAAGTGGTCAGGGCGAACGCTGACAGTCCGAGAGGGGCAGGATTGGCAAACTTATGCAATGAAGGGGGAGCCAGACCAGGATTCAAGGTACCCCCAAAAGCTTCAAAAAGGTCGCTTTTCAGAAACTTCTGACGCCCAATGTACAAATACTCGTTATTGTCACCGGTAGTGTAAATCTTCCCGATTTCCGGGTCGTGCTCAGCGCCCGTGCCGTCGTAGCCTGGTTCTGGTTGACCATCGGTGATATGGCTAACTTGTTCCTTGTCAGACATTCTTCTTGGATAGTGTGTTAGGGGAGTTTGGTTTAATTGCTGAATTTTGTGTAATTCACCGTGCTATATGGACTACAAAAAACTACTCGGGGATGACGAGCCTGCCCGTCTTTATAGCTCGCACAACAGGTCCCTGAATAAGATTACCACAAACTTGTAAGCCGTTCGAGGACCCTGACTAACTACTTCTCCACTTGCACTTACTGAAACCTGTTGGATCATGCCATCCCCCTCACTCCGAACTGGCACTATTGCTGACACATGGTCACCCCATGAAAGTGTCTCCCGTTTCTCGAAATGACCCGCGCTTCTGGGGTAAGAAGCCCCTCTTTCGATCTCCGGGATGATTCCCAAGGTGACCCGTGTTTCGGACCAGGCTTTAAACGTAAATCATCTCCGAAAGTCGCTGGCCGCAACTCGACGCACGGTCCCGGAGTCGGTAAGGACGGATACAACTCTATTAAAACTATACATACAGAGCACCGAAGCCTCACAGGGCCCACTCGTCAATGTAGACGGCCTCCTTCTCGCCCTGGGAGGGCGAAATCACGTTGAAGTAGTCAAAGATAGAGAATTCGGCATCCTGGCCGTCTTTCTCGCTCAAGTTTGCCCCGCTCTGTGTCATCTGTCTCACGCTTTGTAAAGTGACTTTATAGCAGTCGTGTGTTACCTTTTCCAGCTTGTCATCGTAGACTAGGACGTCGCACAGAGACCGGATGTTGGCTGTGCTGAGCTCTACGTTTGCGACCTGTGCTGCAGAGATGAAATCTAGTATTTCCTGTGTGGTCGAGTAGTTATTTACACCAGCTGCATACAGGGTCTCTCTCTGGCCCTGACTGAAGTTTTTAAAACCATTTGGATAAGTCCGTTCCGAGACAAATCTCCAGACGATTGTCAGAAGACTGTTGATGAACTCTACATCTAGCTCACTGTCTGTGAACCAGGGACCACCTGTGACGTCTATCGAGGGCTGCAGGTTGTACAGCATGTAGATTTTCCGCGTGGGGAACTTCACGCTCTTGACACTCTTGACGTATCTCTGGGATTCCAGACTCTTGAGACATTTCAGTACCACATGCTGGTGTAGATTTGTTTTGGCCTTAATGGTCTTGGTCCATATACCTTCTCGACCGCTCGCTTCGATGTAGGAATAGACCAGTGCTTCTTCTGCCGACATAGCGGACTTCTTCTGGGCCTCGGATACATCTACAGCCTGGAACTTCAGTTGGTCGTTTTGTTTGATAAGTTTGATTAGGTTTTTGTCAAGTAGCTCCTGTACAATGGTCATCAGGTCGTTCAAAGACCCAAGTCCAGAGTGCTGCTGGAGTTCAGGCTGAGTGTACATAGCCCCGATCCCGCCAGCTAGCATCTTGGTGTGGAGGTCTCTTGCATTGTCTGAAAGATCAATTGAGGACTCCAGGAGGCCATTCATGTCTGCTTCTATTGGACTGTCTATGTAGCTCATCGCATGGCTCTTCTTCTAATTTGATCTGAAATATCTTCAAGTAGGTACCGTGGATTGTGAGCGCTCTGAGTCAAGAATCACTCAATGGTAGTAAAATAGAATGGTCCATCCATTATGCTGGGTATATGTGTTATTGAGTCCCAGATTGTGTTTTATTGAACGCCAGATTTATCAGGCTGCGCAAGTTTAAGCACGTAAATTCATTGAAGGAAAAGTTATTCTATGTAGATACTTCCCACTCGATGCTCTCGGGCAGCGAGAGGACGCCAACAAAATGTCATTGACAATCCCTCAAAATTGAATTTCCGCCAAGTAAGTAGGGTCAGGCTTGTTGAGCGGTTTTTTACTTGGTAAACTATGAATAAATCGTTTCGCTAATAGCGAAGAGGCTGATTTATTGGAGCGGTGATTGATGTACTCTATGCACTGCAAGCGCTATTGCCTTCAGGGATAGAAAGCCAAGAGGTTTTAGGTTTTAAGCATATTGTTTATCAGGCTGCCCCAAGTTGTTCGGTTCAGGTGACTGATCTCAAGTGGATCAAAAAACTTTAAAACCACGGATAATCAACAAAACAATAAAATTCGAGATGCAAATCGATGACGATTATCTATTAAAAGTCTAAATACAAACATTTGGCAACCCTACTTTTGTTCGACTACAATAAGCTTCAAGGAAAGGTAGCCGATCAAAAGAAATAATACATTGAACAGCGCCAGAATTTTGATATCAAACACCATGTTCTGGACAACAAATCCAAAAGTGCTCAAGATTGTAGCACCCGGTACTTCAATCTTGAGGCCATACTTGGTCTCTCTCAATGTCAACCGCTTGACTTCATTGATCAACAGGGACTCGTAGGCATAGTAGAACAACGAAAAGTTCTTGAGGTACTTGAAAGCCATACTGCTGATATCCTTGGTGTTGATGAATAAACCACTGAACAACAAAGACCCTAGTAGAACCAGTACACTAAAGATGATGGAATTATTGAGGTCTTCGAAAATGATGCCAATGGCCAGAATTTCCAATGATATGCCCAGGTTGAACAAAACGAGCACTCCAATAAATATGAAAAAGGCTTGATTTTTCATGTTCAGTCCGACTAAAGGATAAACGACCAAGGCCAGTAACACTGGGGGAATGACCCTCAATGGTAAGACGTCACTTAAAATCTTACTAATGAAGTAGGCCAGCGGACTGTAGTAGTTGTTCGAACGCTCTTTGATGAAGATAATTCGCTCCATGGCAAATGAGCTTAACCCAGTGAAAGTCACGAAACCAAAATACGTCAAAACAAAGAAGAACAGCCCCATCCTATTCTGGAACCCACTTATGTCATTCGAAACATCGTAATAAAGCGTTCCTAGAAACAGGGCCAGAATCAGCGTCAGTAGGTAGTTCCCCAAAAGTAGCTTGGGGTTTCTGTAGATATTCTTGAATGTTCTCGAGCAAAGAATGGAAAGCTGTTGCAAGAACGATGCACTTTTTAGAGATGAAGGTAACTGAACGGGTGATTGCTCATGGTTGGCAACCATTGTGTCAATGTCCAATTTCAATTCGGCGTAGTATGGACCTTCTTTGAACTTATGGGTCAACAACTTCGTATTCATGGAACCCACAGTTTCTGCTTGTGGATCATTGCTCTCCGAAAGAAGATTGCGGATTTCATCCCTATGCCCCGCAAAATGCTCCCACTCCCGCTGATTGAACGATCCTACAGAGTCAGTTCTTTCTTCCAAGGCTGGATGGATAGAATCCTTTTGGCTGTTTGGATTGAAAAGAGCCGCAGAGGCCTCTAGATCCCTACGGGCAGGCTCCACGGTGCTCTTCTTTTTAGCTTCGAAAGTTATATCGATCAAGTAATCGGCAATGTTGTAATCAGAAGGACAACGGTATCCGTTATTGCGCAAAAACTCACCTACGCGAATAGCGTCACCAGAGTAAACCATCTCACCGTTGCTTAATAGTACTAACTTGTCGAACAACTGGAATATATTAGACCTTGGCTGGTGAATCGAAAGAACCAAAGTTCTGTTGTGTGTCTTCGCCAACCTTACGAGACATTCCACGACATTATTAGCATTGTTCGCGTCCAAACCTGACGTTGGCTCATCCAAGAAAAGGATCAAGGGACTAGTAACCAACTCACACGCAATCGAGACTCGCCTTTTCTCACCACCGCTAATGCCTCTCTCAAAATCATTACCAATGACGCGGTCCTTGATCTCAAGTATTCTAAGTTCCTCCAGCACCTGGTACACTCTTGCTTGCTTCGCAGCAAAGGAGAGAGATCTTGGAAGACGGAGAAGAGCACTATTAAGAACTGTTTCGTAGACAGTCAAAGTTGGCAACAAATAATCGTCCTGATCAACAAAGCCAATCAGTTTGGTGAAATACTTTCTGGGGATATCAGAGCCGTTGACCTTAATGCTTCCAGTAACTTGACCGGTTTTTCTCTTCATTGCTAGAATATCCAGCAAGGTGGTCTTACCGGCTCCGGAACCACCGAGGAAAGCCATGATCTCACCTGGCTTCACAGCGCCACTTATGCCCTTTAATATATACTCCTCGATGTTAGAACCGCTGACCTTGTACCTGATGTCATCGAAGCTCAAAGCTGCAACATTATCCGATTTCAAAAAGCTTTCATCGAGAGTGTCAACGTCCTCAACCAGGTGGACTGTGCCATTCTTGAAAAGTGGGGACTTAGAGATGTAAAATGACACAAAGGTGATGAGAGCTAGAAGCGACACGGAAGTCAAACTCAAAATCACTTTTGCACGCCAAGACATTGCTATATCCTTAGAGGGAGGGTTGTAGCCAGGAATCTCACTGTAATGCAGACATTCACCAGATTCACAGTGTAGGGTGATATATGGATCGCCGAAAATAGTCTCAATGAGATCGTTCATGGCGGGCTCCTTGAACTGACAGTCCTTGGCGTCCAAGTCACAGTTGAAATCGCCCGGTCCCCTAATGGTTTCTGTTAAAAAGTCTGAAATATCAATGGAACCGTTAGCTCCGCATAGCATGGCATCTGGGACACATTTACATTGGACATTCTGACAGTTATAATGTGAGGAGTTGGTCTTTAGATCGTGCTCAAAAGTACAAGTATCCAACTCACAGTAAAAGCTCTCTACGCGGTCAATCCAGAACTGAAAGTTACAGCTCTGCTTCTTTTTATCACAAGAAAATGTGACCTGCGGTTTCTTGCCCTTCAAAATCTCCAAAATCTTCTCATTCGTCACATCACAGCCCTGATAGAGTCTGTTAACTATCATCCCGTTTCTGTAACAAGTACCTTTCAAATCTTTTTCGGGCATAAACGCATCACACACAAAGTCTTCCTCACATATATTACAGTTGATCCCACCCCACCCTGGCTTGCAGTCACACTCATTCGTGTCTTTTGGGCGGCGCGGTCTCTTATCATTGTCATCGGAGAGGCCCCCGCACACAGGAATAGAACAGTCATCACCTGCAAACCCTTCCAGACACTCGCATCTGCCTGTGTTTGTATTACACTGCGAAAACTGCTTACATTCAAATATCGGCAGAGCACAGTTGAAACAAGGTGGACATTTATCATCGTTTTCTAGTGTCCTCCCATACCTTGGAGAATGAGAAGAGTGCTCACCCAACAAAGTGGTTCTTTCAGTTTCTTGAGCGGCACAAACAGGGGTAGCAACGAGCCACGCCCCCCAAAGGGTATAAAGAACTATTTGTAGCGAACGGTAACTTCTCATACTAGCATGCCGATATATAATGTGAATCAGAAAACCAACCTAACGGTCTCAACGGATGCTATACTAAGATCGTTTGCCACTCTACCTCCTTCCCAAGGGTCTCTAACTTAAATTGCTAGTACCGCCCATCTAATCACAGAAACATTACCCGACCAAACAAACGGTCTCAAGCTGTGGAGATGCTATTGAGTCGGGTAATACTACAAATGCAGAGTACAAATTCAAAACCAATCATCAGCCACGGATTAGAGTCCTGTATTTTGGGATTCCACTAATTCTCGAGCCCTAGAAAGAGTAAATTAGTCTCGGACTTCCTGTATTCCTGTATTTTCTCGGGCTTCCTCTAAATTCAACTAACAACCACCCAGGTAGTATGGACAGACACATCGTTGTGTTGCATTGGACTGGCGGTTGGTTAGCACTTCCTGGGTGCCTGCTGAGAATATTCTCAATAGCATTGGGTCATTCCACTTACTGGATAGCCTGAGAATTGCAATTCCCTGCATTCCCTGTGGTTGCAACTGGGCCTTACACTCCTTTCTCTCCCTTGTCACCCAGCTCGCTACCTGGCTCCAAAGTGGTAAGGGGACGGAGACACACACGACTCGATTCCCCAAGGTGTGGCAAGGTTTGTGGATTGTTTTTTTTTTTAGTCTTCATGCGCTCTGTCCTTGCTGAAGTCTCTCACCATCATGTTACCATCTACCATGGACCATGCGCGTTACCGCTTCTAATTGGTTCTACTTAGTTCCATTCCTGCCAAATGGCTACTTGATGGTGGCTTTCTTTTTCACTTAAGAATTGATATATAAAGTACTGTTGATTTGTAGAAGGGTAGTGTAGATTACAGGTTCCTAATTGAATTCTAAAAGGTCGAGAGTTTTTGTTTTAAACAAAATACAATCAAAACCCACATTTTAATCAAACGTTTCACAATGTCTCTATCATCTAAGTTGACTGTCAAGGACTTGAACTTGAAGGACAAGCGTGTCTTCATCAGAGTTGACTTCAACGTTCCATTGGACGGTACCACCATCACCTCCAACCAGAGAATTGTTGCTGCTTTGCCAACCATCAAGTACGTTTTGGAGCAACAACCAAAGGTTGTCGTCTTGGCTTCCCACTTGGGTAGACCAAACGGTGAAAGAGTCGAAAAGTACTCTTTGAAGCCAGTTGCCGCTGAATTGGAAAAGCTATTGAACAAGCCAGTCACTTTCTTGAACGACTCTGTCGGACCAGAGGTCAACAAGGCTGTCGATGGTGCTAAGCCAGGTTCCGTCATCTTGTTGGAGAACTTGCGTTTCCACATCGAGGAAGAAGGTTCCAAGAAGGTCGACGGTAAGAAGGTCAAGGCTTCCAAGGAAGACGTCGAGAAGTTCAGAAAGGAATTGAAATCTTTGGCTGATGTCTACATCAACGATGCTTTCGGTACCGCTCACAGAGCTCACTCTTCTATCGTTGGTTTCGACCTACCAGAACGTGCTGCCGGTTTCTTGTTGGCCAAGGAATTGGAGTACTTTGGTAAGGCTTTGGAGAACCCAGTTAGACCATTCTTGGCTATCTTGGGTGGTGCTAAGGTCGCTGACAAGATCCAATTGATCGACAACTTGTTGGACAAGGTCGACTCTATCATCATCGGTGGTGGTATGGCTTTCACCTTCAAGAAGGTCATTGACAACACCGAAATCGGTGACTCCATCTTCGACAAGGCCGGCGCTGAAATCGTTCCAAAGTTGGTCGAAAAGGCCAAGGCCAACAACGTCGAGCTTGTCTTGCCTGTTGACTGGGTCGCTGGTGACGCTTTCTCCGCTGACGCTAACACCAAGATCGTTACTGAGAAGGAAGGTATTCCAGCTGGCTGGCAAGGGTTGGACAGTGGTCCAGAATCTAGAAAGTTGTTTGCTGCTGCTGTAGGAAAGGCCAAGACCATTGTCTGGAACGGTCCACCAGGTGTCTTCGAGTTTGAGAAGTTCGCCGCTGGTACCAAGGCTCTATTGGACGAAGTCGTCAAGTCCGCTCAAGCCGGTAACACCGTCATCATCGGTGGTGGTGACACCGCTACCGTCGCTAAGAAGTACGGTGCCGTCGACAAGATCTCTCACGTCTCCACTGGTGGTGGTGCTTCCTTGGAATTGTTGGAAGGTAAGGTCTTGCCAGGTGTTGACTTCTTGTCTGACAAGAAATAAGCATATCTGAGAAACACTTTTAACTGATAGACTCATTATGCTTCTAAAATTTTCTACCTCGTGAAAGTATGTACGAATGAATAACGCTCTTTAATGAAACGATCATTACTAAATCTATTCAACCTTATGTTTCTTTCTCATTATCCTGCTCCTTTCCTGAGGTCCTAAATACTCTAGGCCTAAAATATCAAAAATTCGTCTCTCATCAAAGCTCTCGAGCAATGCTATCTCGCCCTTGTACAAACCATGCTGGGTTAACTTCATTCCTTTCTGAGCGGCTTGTATTCTAATCCATCGGTTAAACTCCTTGGGTCCCGTCCACTGTAATCTTGCAGCACCTAACTCTGACCATCTGCAGCAGAAAAAGTCAACCCGACGGCATGGTCGGCTACTGGAGCTCATAGACATAAACTTATCGGCAGGATCTAACCGACTGAAGCCATCATTAGTGACATTCAAGAATTCGGCGTTGAATTCGTTCCGTAACTTGAAACCCAGATAGAATTTCTTCAATCCGTCAGCAACCGGAGGATAATCACTATCTGACGGAACCTTGAGGCCACATTTTGTAATTCTTTCTTCAATTTTACTCTCGAAGACACTCTTGATTCTAGTCGTCAGCTGCAAAAAGCATTGTACGTATCCCTTGGCGTAGAGATCGAGAGACAAGCGCTCCAAAACTCGCCCGATCTCGAAAGTATCATTCAAACCCTTTTTAAAAAAAAGAAGGTCAATATCACCGCACTCCGGTTTGCCTCTGACATAGCTGCCTTGCAATTCTACCTCGAATTCAGGATCAATTTGCTTCAACTGATCTTTGACCACCCTGAGAACTTCCTCACATTCTGCCCTTGTAATCCTCTTCAACCAGTCGTCGTAGTATGACCAACCAAACAGAACTGTCCAGTCTCTTACGAAAAGGTCCGGAAATTTTCTCGAAACCTCTGAAAAGGTTGTTAAACCCAAAAGATTCCAACGTCTAGCGCTATACACCCCCACATCGTGGCATTGAGTAAAATAGTTTAACCTTCTTTCTGACTCAAATGATTCTTCGAGTCCAGGTAAGCCACCGGTGTCCAATATAATCTGAATCTTTCTAGCTATGCTGGAGCCAACACTGGTGATTTCCCTACTAGCCTGCTCGCCAGATAATATCTCGAAAGGGTATTTTTCGATACCTATCTTGGCTAGCTTATAACCTCGCGAACGGTACCTATCACCCTTAACTTCAAATCGTTTCGCTAGTCTACCAAGAGCTCTGATCAGTACTTCGTTATTAGAAGGTCTCCCCTCGTCCACCAACTTCTCCGCGCTCCTTCCCGAGCTTTCGAGCTTATTCATGGGCTTCTCAAATTTCGCCAACTCATCATATGAACCGATGTCAGTGTCTGACTCACTTCCTTGCCCGCTTTCCTTACTCGATATTTCCCTTGCTGCCAAACGTTCATTGTCAATTATGAAAGGATCATCCAGAAAGTCGATCCTTTCGAGACTGACACGGCTATGATCGGCAGAGATATCCATTGTCCCTAACTTTAACCATTCACTAATACAGCTTGCCCTCACACTAACCGGTTTGCTTTGCTGTATAAGATCCCACAACTCATTTGCATCAAAGTCCAGTTCTTTTCTAAAAAGCTCAGGATCTGCTATTGTTCCATTTGAGTCAATAAAAGTGTCGTTAACTAAAATTATTGGTTGCTTCTCTATGTGCCCATGATTCTCTAGAAGAGAGCCTCCATTATCACTTAACAATTTGGAGAAGAATTTGAGAGTGGATGAATTGTTATTCGGAAGGATGATAAACTTCTTTTCATCGAAAAGTCGCATGCTCTATGAACGATGAGTTCAACTGTGGTGTTGATTTTCGGCTTACATACATAATCAAAGGGTATCGTATCAATAGAAAGATACAAAGATAGGTATAGTTACATTATTAAACGATGCATCAGCCGAATATCATCTACTAGTGTCAAAACTACCAATTTTAATTATGGCACGCGCATGTTAGTAAGCTTTATAGTGACCACTCGCATTATCAGCAGGCTATATAAACCACAAAGGAAAGACAAGAGTAACAGCTAATTTAGGGTAAAAACGCAATCATCAGAAACATAGCGCAATCTAATGAAGTTATTGATTTTCTGCTTGAATTTTGGACAGGTGCTTCAAATGCTCTCCAGCTCGTTGTTTATTTCAACGGACTTTTAACTTGAATCCGATCACCCCAGATGACTGAGTTCCACTCTGAACGCACTAAATATGTTTGTTTTCTTACGATGAATGAATATTCTCCAAGCTAGACCAGGATTTTGCAATGAAAACGAATCTGTTCTCATTCTTCTCGTAACATTGAAGCCAGCTACGTTCAGAGTTGGCAGCAAAGCTTTCCATCTGAGATCGATCTAGACCTAAAATATCCTGTGTGATCTTTTTAAACTTTCGTTTGTTCTCTGAAGGGTCGAGCAAAAGGACACCATTGACATCTGGATGAAGGATTGGAAGCAGATCTGTCTCACTGTCGCCAACGTACCAGTAAACGATGTTCTCAGTGTCTTTCTTGGCGATTATATCGTCTATGGCACTAATTTTGTCCACTCCTGTCAGTAAACTGTTAGAAAACACTCCAGTATAGACGCCTTCAACACTAAGTAATCGGTTACAGTAGATGTGATCTTTCGAGATTATCTCGCTACCTATCGAAGCTTCAATGAACTCGTCTGACCAGTTTACCGAAACGATATAGAAATCATCCTTTGCTTGGGACCTAATAAACTTCTTGAAGCCGTCCCTTAAGGTGAACCGCTCTTCCTCAAGCTTTTGTGTTGTGAATTGCAAAACGTCAGAGAACGTTACATTGGCAAAAATTTGATATTTTGCCATTTCGTTAGTGCTACTAATCTCTAAGCGCCTTGCATCGGTCTGATAATTCAGCTCATCTCTAAATAACTCGTTGAAATTCGAGCTAGTAATGTCGATATTTGGAGGGCTAATTAAAGGCAGCCGTCTTCGAGGAAACTTGAATTTTTGGTAGTTCTGCATGTACGTAGATGCGAAGTGAGACCATTCTGGCTTTAAATTCGGCTTGCAATAATAAGGCAGCTCGCCCAGTATACTAATAGTATCTCGATTAGTTATAGTCTCGTCAAAGTCACTGATAATCACATTTCTTAGATTCCGTAGAGATTTCATGGTAATCAGCTAGTTTTCAGTTTGTCAAGATGTTTACGAATGCTCCGAGCGTTTGGAAAAGATTGTTTACACTCTTCTATATCAACTTCAAGTGAAAATTAACAGAAATTGACTCAAACGGTGTAATATTCTTTCTATGCTACAATCAAAGACGTGATGCCACACGAGCGGGTACAGTTATGAAAAAAAACAGCATCCCCTCAATGTGATTGTGCAAGTATGAAGTTACTGTATTAAGATGTTCTTTAGTAGTTCATAGTGGGAACGATGAAGGTTTTTATACCCGCTGGTTTCCCAAGAATGTGACTTCACGTGAGCACTGGTAATTTGATGGCGAGGTGAACAAAAAAGGACAGGAAGGACAGTGAAAGCCGTTTTAGAAATTTTTAGGTCAAGTTGGGGAAACGAACAGATTCCTAGTATGAACAAATGATCACGACCTACTCAGTGGAATTTAAAAACAAGCCTCATGGTAATAGAAGCCAAATTTCCTTTTTACTTGCCGTATGTAAAATAAAAAAAGTATGATTTATATACTTACTATGGAGGGTTGGCCGAGTGGTCTAAGGCGGCAGACTTAAGATCTGTTGGACGGTTGTCCGCGCGAGTTCGAACCTCGCATCCTTCAGTATTTTTGCAAATTTAATAAGTCGAATCCGTCTGCCACTATTGACACTACGAAGCGCAATACCAGAGTATGTGGTTCTTTCTAGCCTGATTCTTGTCCACTCTTTGGCCCTGTCAATTTGGCTCAATAGCTGATAGAAATAAGGGTGTATGGGTGTTTTGAAAAATTTGCCAAGCTACTAGCGATGAGCATCGCTAGCGATGCTTAAAGAGGGTCCCATAGTAATTGTAAGGAGTGGAGATACCTCAGATCAAGAACCGTGTGCAGCACCAAAATGTCAGAGCCGCATATCCCTGCGTGGCAGAGGATCAAGATAAAACAGGAGCAAAATCAGAAGGAAACTAGCGATTTTGCCGATGAAGACCCTTTGAATATAACCACCCATTTAGCTACCGGTAGTCTCACCAAGAGGGAGAAACAGAAACTAATTAGAGGTGACAACAGCACTAGTAAAATAGTCAAGAAAAGGACCAAGTCCAACAGAAAGAAAGAAAAACTGGCGAAGGATGTGCGAGATGAGATTAAGAGGAAGACGGTTCTCAAGGATCAGCTACGATATTTGATTGATTTTTACCTTGAAAAAGTTTCTGAGAAACTACCTGATGAAGTCTATAGCATGGAGAATGTTAAAACTAATTATCCAGAGGAAAGACTGAAGAAGAGTAAGGACAAGGATCTGGAAGTAATTGACGTGTGGAAATTCTCCAAGCAAAAACAGAATTGGCTGATCAAGCATTTTTTTAATATACAACAACTGCCTCGCCAGTATGACGAATTGCTGATGCAGTATTTTAAAGACTTGAAGGGCGAGACCTTAAAGCAGAGTATATCAGAAAAGTGTCACAACAAGATAGAAGAGTGGAATAGCTATGTGGAGCGTGAGCTTGAAAAGATGAAGAAGATTGTGGAGGGAAGTGATCAAGAAGAAGACTCAGAAGCGGCCAAAGATACCGAAAAGCAAGTGAGTGAAGATACCAAGCAGAAAGAACAAGAGCCAGAGGTTCCACCAAATAAAGATATTGCCTCAAGATGCCTGAGACTTCTCCAAGCATGGGAGCCTGAGGGGGATTTGGAACTGAAGTCTTTTTGATTTAATGGCTTATTTTTGATTTAATAGACATACAATGGAGAAGAACGAGCCAGGCTCGTTAAAGATACGGACAGCATATTACATATGATCATTCTCCCGTCCATCTTGGCCATTGATGCAAGGCTAACTCATAATAGAGTGGAGAAATTTAAGTAAGTGGATATCACTAAGTAGGCACATTGTTCTATGTACTCTAGGGGAGAAAGAATATCACAGACGTATTCTCGCTTTTTCTTTGCTACAATTGATATATAATAGAGTTTGGAAAGTATTAATCTCTGCCGGTATACTTCGATGCTTTAAAAAGACATCGCATCGCATTAGCGCCATACCTTTTGTGAAGCTTAGCACGCATGGCTCACATTTGTTATTCTTACGATGGTTTGAGCAACCTCGTTAATATGTTCACGTCCCTCAATGCTCTTCCTGGGCATTATAGCCCTTTACTTCCTCCATTGTATGATCAGATAAAAGAGAACAAACAATTGAGCTTACAGGCCGACAAGAGGTGCATAGACATCTTTGCTAAGTGGGATAATGGGGGAGATGATATCGAGGAAGAAGTTCTGAAACGGTGTATGGACATGTGGCTTACGATCCATGGAGAAGACTATGTATTGAGCAGGCCTCCCCCATTTGTTCCCAATGTGACAATCCAGGAAGCCGAAGCAACTGACTATGTCGATCGAATTGAGTTGGAGAGAATTGAATTTGATCCGGTCACAGGCGACCGGATTAGCAATCCTCTGAGGAACTTGATCATAGAAGAAGTCGAAGCATCCGAGTTCATCAGCCCTGACGATGAACTTTGATACTTTCAGATCAATAACATCTCATATTAATTCTAATGACAATCAGCAGAAAGCCGACGAATATACAGGTCTAACTACGAGGTTCGTCACCCTCGAATGAGTAATAGAGCGGCTTGTCAAAAACATGATAGTGATGGCCTCTCTCACCTTCATCATAGAATTTGTCAGGGAAATAGAATACGTCATCATCCACATAGTCAACCTTTTCATATCCATAGATAGAATCACCGTATTGAGCAAGTTGCTCATCGTTCAAAACTTGAAATTTACCGACCTGCAGTTCAGTATCAGTGATCGTGCCTCTCGAAACCCTGGCATAGCCAGTTCTCTTGAGATCTTTGTACAAGATATACTGGCACCATCTGTCATCATCTTCTGGATCAATATCATGCATGCCAGATTCCTCACTCACGTAATTATTATAGTTACCTTCGTGGGGGTTAGTGACCAAATAACTTAACAAGATTGAAGGACGATCGGTACTACCCATTAGCTTCGACAAAGCTTCGCTCTGTAATCTCCTGTCCTCCTCATCCTCCTCTTGGCCCCCATGGAAAACAAAGACATCAACCAGGATGTCGTCGTATGTTTTAATTGTGGCGTGAATTGCGGGTGCCAATTCACCATGAGGGGAAGGCATCAAGTGATGGGTAGAATTGATAATTGGGAACTTCGACAATAAAACACAACCCCAAGTATGCTTATTAGGGCCCGGTCCATAATCAGCGTACATGTTCAGTTCATGACCTAGTTTGCTTGTCAAGTCCCTGTTGCCCATAACTATATGCTGAGTATCAGTTTCCAGTAAACCGACGACGTCAAGTTCCATTTCTCTGATCAAAAACATCATAGATTCTTCGGAGGACCACATATCATTGTCTAGACCAAAATGGATGGTCCAGATACCTGCGGTTATTACTTTTGATTCTGGGTGATAAGGTTGAGGAATACCGGTAGGGGTCTGCCTATAAGTAATTGAAGAGATAAGGCTCAAGCCAATCAAACTAACGAGCCCAATGCGTCTCTTGAATTTGTTGCTCAATGAAAATTCCTGTTGACCAACTGAGGAACTCGACTTTGCAGCGATTGATCCCAAAATGATGCAGAAAGTTGAAAAGGTTAACACAACTTCGATTCTTTCCCTCAATATCCAACCCAAAGGAACGAATGCGTAGGCCACAACCCAGACATGGGCCAGAATCAATAAGATGTAGAGGAATAGCCCAACAAGAAAGCTGAAAGTGCTTGAAATTGTGGCAAGCGCACTAAAGTATGTTGGGACTACCCAAATCATGGCGGCCAAGTAAGATAGACCGCCAAAGATATAATTATTCCAACCAGTAATAGATCTGTTGCATAGGACTGCAGTTGAAAGGGCAAGTAGGGCAGTGGGTAGTAGTGGTTTTAAGAAGAACTTCTGCGAAGTCGCTGCCGCCAAAAGCATGACAGCACAAGTCAAACCAGACCAGGGCCACGACAATGGACCTTGATTGTCGCCACCATACCCCTCCCAAGACCAGTAAATGACAGTTGAAGAATCGGTCATCAACTGATGCATACCAAAGATAAGAGAACCGAAGCCCAGCCCTATCAAAACCTTTGAGACGCAAGCAGAAGCGACGTTCTTTGATTCTGATTTGGCGCCCTCTCCACCGTAGTGAATACTAGTAGTGTACGGTGTCAGTATCCCAAATAGAGTTACCAGAACGAGACCTGTTAAATTATGGCCTCCGTTGCTCGAATTCATTATAGGCCATAAAGGATTGTTGCTGTAACAGCCCATTTTGATTACAACCGAGAAGACGAGTCCATAAAGCCATGTAGTAGAAAAATAGGCAGTAACTTCTTGAGAAGCGATAGACTTTAGGTTCAAAACGAAGGTTGTAACGGCGACGGCTGTTCCCGCACCGACAACAAGTAACCTAGCCTCTGGCGTTCCCACCAAGTGGGCTCCCACAACTATCAAGCCTCCTAGTAAAGACCCATATTGGTAAAAGATCGTGGGCATGAACGGAATGTAAAGCACGACAGGTGCAAGCAAGTAGAGTAAGGTGGCCTCGTAACCAGATATGCTCATGTACCAAAGAGGGAAATACCAAATGCTACATGTAAGGGAGGTCAGTGATGTCCAAAACATGAAGGAGTTGAATGTGTTGGTCACGATATAGAGGAGCGAGTCACAGGAAGGAGCAGCACTGCTCTTGGCGATCACTGTGACATCTTCAGTTCTCTCAAAGACGATCTCAATCTCATCATCAGCGGAACGTAGAATTTCAGTATTGATAGTTTCGGTCTCCGTCACGTTCGTATCAGTCGCCTCATCTTCGACTTTTATCACGGTCTTCTCCTCTTCAACGCTAAGGTCAAGGTCTTGGATCTGGTTGCAGATCTGGAATAACCAGCTTCCATCTTCGGAAGATTTCAGGGTGAGGTTAATGCGTAACTTGTCAAATTCAGAGTAAGCCAGAGAGTCAAAGAGAATGTCCAGAATTATAAGTGACCATTCGAAGTAGGCGTAAATAGAGTAGGCACCCGCAATATGATGAACCTGGTGCTTGATGTACCAATAAATCAATGGAACCAAAGTTGCGAAGAAAGTGGCTGCAGTTACACTCTTAAGCAATATACCCTTTGTAGCCAAACGAGTTACCATGATATCCCAGGGAAGAGTGAGCACAATGTAAGTGATCATAAACACATCATGAATGTCATGGTCGTCCGTACTAGTAATGTATACCCAACCACCACAGCTGACTGTCCTAACGATCCCAATCACAAAACACCACACAGAGCGATTTAAATAAAAGTGTCCTAGCAGTAGAAGGAATCGAGGAAACGACGTCAATGCGATCAGGATCTGGAAAATTGATCTTTCAGGATACCTGTCACCTATCGTGGCTGAAACACTTGGAAACCATTCATCTGGGTAGCCGTAGTGTGCATTTTGTACAATTTTATGGAAGTGCAAAGAGTACCCAGCGACTAGTGCTGCAAAAAATGCTGCAAAGGCACAAATTGTGTGTGCCAAAGGAATGACTTTCCCATTAACCGTCACCATCTTGGGCCGGGGGAATTAGCTGCCAATTAAACTTCAATTGTTTGAGTATACAAGTTGACTATTCTTCAAAGGACTTAAATGCGATACTTATGAAGAAATATGTTAACAATTTCGAGGATGCATGATCCTATCGTTCCGTGCTTGCCATGAAAAATACATGAAAAACAGAGGCATATGGGAAGAGAGGTCGACCAGATCGGACTAGTTGGGCTTCTTGCAAGACCTCTTACTTAACCAGCCCTGCCCTGTTGGCAGCAGCCTTTTTCATTGTGCGACAAGGCCTCGTTGTAAAATGTTCTCTCTTGATGATTATGTTCAGAACCTCGAAGAGCGTTCCTGTCACGCCTTGAAAACCTGGATTCCAAAGGTTTGCCAGTCGTTTACCTGACTCTGTAAGCCGAGCGGCGTACCACGAAGAGTTTGATCGAACTCACATTCCAATTCCAGCTTCATCAAGCTCCGCTTCCAACTTTTGATGGTCGACTGGATTGGCAGATGATTCGTAAACGTTCAATACTGGGGCTCCGTTATTCTTTACTCGGTGTCCCATAAACTCACCTCTTATCTCAAGGTAATACACCCTGCACAGCTCATCCTCATCCGCAGACCAATTGTCCTCCAAGAAAAGAGTTATTGAAGAACAATTCTGAAAGACACGTCGTGGCAAGTAATGCTCAACAAAGCTATCCTCGTTCTCGTTCACCGTTTCGACAGAGTCCTGTAATCCCACGTCCATTGGATGTTCGATCTTTAGATCTTCCTTAGCAGCGCCGAGGGTGTCGAAATCGATATTCCTCTCAAAGTTCTTAAACAGCTTTATGGTCTTAGGCGAGCTTAGCTCAGCTTCAGAATCGCCTGCACTAGTCCTCAGAATCACAGAGAACAACCTGCAATCCCCAATAAATGGAACATGGATCACTAGCTGGCAGTCAGCATCACTTTGCAAATAGAAGCCGCAATCGAACCTCGAGTCCTGCACCTTCAAAAAACTGCGGAAGAGCTCGGTACCGGCAGGCAAAGTGGGTGCAACAGCGTTCAGGCATATGATCTTGGCCGTATCGATAAATTGGTACAGTGATTGCTCTGCATTGGTTGGAATTGGGGCCGTATGCTGGTGTCCGTGACCACTATGATCGTGATGCTCGTGCTCACAGGAATGGGACATAATGTAGACCTTCTGAGACTCGGTTCGATTCAATGGAGAGTCTTATCCTGTAAGCGATGAGATCGTATTTAAGCACGAGTTTCTAGGTATTACATCAAATTTTCCTCGATAAAACTACAGCCACTAGGACTAATTCAACTACAGAGGTCTGCTCTTCCATCTAGTTTACCAGTTTTCTAATGCACACCGCTGAATTCCTCGAAGTCGATTCTACAGACATTTCGTCTGTTCTCGCAGGTGGTTACAACCACTCGCTATTGAGAGAATGGCAAAACGAGCGTCAGTTGACCAAAAACATGCTTATTTTCCCTCTTTTCATCTCTGATATTGAAGATGATGATAGCAACATTGACTCTCTGCCAAACATCAAGCGTGTGGGAATCAACAAACTCCGTGAATACGTGGCACCCTTGGTTGCCAAGGGTCTAAGAGCCGTAATTCTGTTCGGTGTTCCACTGAAAGACGGGGCCAAGGACCCCGTCGGGACTGCTGCTGACGATCCAAACGGTCCAGTAATTCAGGGTATTAAGCTACTAAGACGCGAGTTCCCGGACCTGTATATAATGTGCGACGTCTGTCTGTGCGAATACACCTCCCACGGCCACTGTGGTATCCTGTACGATGACGGAACCATCAACAGAGAGATCAGTGTCTCAAGAATAGCTGCCGTAGCAGTCAACTATGCTAAGGCTGGTGCCCACTGCGTGGCCCCCAGCGACATGATCGATGGGAGGATTAAAGACATTAAAAGGGGCCTTATCAAAGCGGGGCTGTCGCACAAGACCTTCGTCATGTCCTATGCTGCCAAGTTCAGCGGAAACCTCTACGGACCCTTCCGTGATGCAGCCTGTTCAGCACCTTCCCATGGTGACAGAAAGTGCTACCAGCTCCCACCTGGAGGCAGAGGCCTAGCCCGTAGAGCCCTCAAGCGTGATATGGCCGAGGGTGCCGACGGTATCATCGTCAAACCCTCCACCTTTTACCTGGACATCATGTGCGATGCAAGCAACATCTGCCAAGACGTACCCATCTGCGCATACCATGTCTCCGGCGAATACGCCATGTTGCACGCAGCTGCAGAAAAAGGTGTTGTTGATCTCAAGACGATCGCTTTCGAATCCCACCAGGGTTTTCTCAGAGCAGGTGCTAGGTTGATCATCACCTACTTCGCACCAGAGTTCTTAGAATGGCTAAGCGAATAAGCCAACGGCCCCAGGACCATACCATATCACACCATTCATTGTAAATAGCCCAAATAAAACCGAGCCCTCGTGGTATACCACGATCGACCGTGCGGCCCTCTCAAAGTCTTTCACAGCGCAGGAACAACGAAGCGGCTCTGTTCGAGCTGCGGCAGCCAACGAGCTACCGTCAGAGAAACTCTGTGAGCGCCGTATCCAGCCTCCTGGACGGCAACCATTGACCAACCGTTGACCAACCACTAGGTACTGAGCCTAATCGATGTTGTACTGCTCTTTGAATATCACGTGCACTGTGGTCGTTACTGTGGCCTCTGTGACTAACAAAATCTCACCTGGTATTCCATGATAAGATACTTAAGAGATGACCTACTGTAAAGGTTTACTACCACTATTTAGTTTAAACCAGATTTCATTCTTTAGTATATCCTGACAATATCGCACGACTAGAACTAATGGTTGTCGACACAAGAACTAATGTTATTGACCTAGTGGGAAACACTCCTCTAGTGGAGCTGACAAAGCTGCCTGCAGCCTTGGGGGTCAAACCTAGGGTGTTTGCCAAGTTGGAACTTTACAATCCAGGTGGTTCCATTAAGGACAGAATCGCCAAGAGCATGATCGAGTACGCAGAATCTACCGGTGAAATCCACCCCGATAGAACTACGTTGATCGAACCTACATCCGGGAACACCGGTATCGGTTTGGCCCTGATTGGTGCTATCAAGGGCTACAGAACGATCATCACTCTGCCTGAAAAGATGTCCAATGAAAAAGTGTCTGTCTTGAAGGCTTTGGGCGCAGAAATCGTCCGTACGCCAACTGAGGCGGCTTGGGACTCTCCAGAGTCCCACATCGGTGTTGCTCTGAAGTTGGAGAAAGAGATCCCAGGTGCAGTCATTCTAGATCAGTACAACAACCCAAGAAACCCAGAAGCGCACTATTTGGGAACTGGTAAAGAGATCCAGGACCAGCTGGCAAAACTAGGCAAGTTCAAGGACTTGAAAGCCGTTGTGGCCGGTGCTGGTACTGGTGGTACCATCTCAGGTATTTCTAAGTGGTTGAAGGGCAAGAACGAGGATATCCAGATTGTTGGTGCGGACCCAGTTGGTTCTATTCTTGCTCAGCCACAGTCTTTAAACAACGAGTCTGCTCCAGGGTACAAAGTGGAAGGTATCGGTTACGACTTTGTGCCAAACGTCCTTGATAGATCTTTGGTTGACGTATGGTACAAGACCGAGGACAAAGCTTCGTTTAAATACGCCCGTCAGTTGATCTCCAATGAAGGTGTGTTGATCGGTGGCTCATCTGGTAGCGCATTCAGTGCTCTGTTGAAGTATGTCTCAGACCATCCTGAGTTGACGGAGAATGACGTTCTTGTCGTCGTTTTCCCAGACTCCATCAGATCCTACTTGACAAAGTTCGTGGACGACGAATGGTTGAAGAAGAACGACCTGTGGGATGATGAAGTGCTTGCACGTGTCAAGAAGGCTTCCACTGTCACAAAGGAAGACCCTTTCAACGGTGCAACGGTTGAGGACTTGAAATTGAAGCCTGTGGTTTCCGTTAAGGAATCCGCCACTCTTGCAGAAGTCATCAAGATTCTCAAGGACAATGCTTTCGATCAACTACCAGTTCTGACCGAAGACGGTAAACTGAGCGGGCTCGTTACTCTATCTCTTCTTCTAAGGAAGATCTCCAACGGCGTTTCCAAAGAGGACAGCATTAAGAACATCTACTTTGACTTCAAGAAGTTAAACAACTTTGACCAAGTTTCCTCTTACAATGAAAACAAATCGGGCAAGAAGAAGTTCACTGTGTTCAGTAACAGCTCCAAGTTGTCCGACTTGAATTCTTTCTTCGAGAAGAATTCCTCAGCCATCATTACAGATGGTTTGAAGCCAGTTCACATCGTCACCAAGATTGATCTGTTGAACTACCTTGCCTAAGAAGTTTGTTGATTCTCAGTTGTATGTACAAGTATAAAACCACTTAGCATTAACGTTTTGATCACTCGTCCTTGGTCTTCTTCTCGATACCGAGAACTGTCATTAGAGGACCCAACTGATCTGGACCCAAATTGATACCGGCATTCTCTAGCTCACTCTTAAATTCATTCATTGCCTCCTTAAGGTCTTTGTCCATTAGAATCTTGATCATTTGCCATGGACCTAAAGGTTTTGTGGGATTCTCACTCGCCAGTCCCTTCGATATCATGATTTCGCTGACGACGTTGAGTTTCTCCATCACTTTAGGGTGCGAGTGGATGTCATCCATAAGTTTTTGAACCTTTAAGTGAGCTTCCACCTTCTCATTTGGGTTTCTTCCGTCCCAAGATTGGGCGTAATTCCTAGTTATAACTTTTGAAACTGAAACTCTTTGAGCAATATTGAAGGCCCTGGACACAGTAGCAAACCTTCTACTAGCTAAAGACCGTGAGAGCATCTTGTTTTTTTAGAGTTACTGAGTTTTTCGGTCTTTGTTGGCCATCTTTCAAGTCAATTAGCGATCCGCTTTTAGAGTCACTTAGAGCTTCAAATTATACAAACTACCATAAACACCTTATATCACATAAATCATAAGAAATAATCGCTTACTAGTTGCCTGTACTTTGGATAGCCTTTCAAACTATCAAGCCTCTCGTTTTCTTCGATTTCTTCAGCACTCTCTATGTACCTATCGGTGACAAAGTCCATGTCCTCTGGCTTGACGAATCGATCCCTCTTGTAAAGCCACCAGGCAAGCCAACATACTGGGAAGACGAATAGCTCCAAATAAAATGAGAAGAAATCAGACGTGCTCCATGGGTCAAAAGCCGACCAGCCTTGCACCAAGATGATCAGCGTGACGAAGACGACTAGGAAATATGGCCCATATGGGTAGGTCCAGTTCCTAAATTTGAGCTCATGAGTCTTCCCCTGCTCTGCTAAACCTTTCCTAAATCTGATAGAAGTGACAGCAATGCTTAGCCAGGCGACTTGGTTCGACACACCCACGATATTCTGTAACCAAGTCCAAAGAGTGCCGGCACCGATAAAGCTGGCTCCAAAACACAGTCCCCCAACAGCCCAGGTGCATAAAACCGCGACGTAAGGTGCCCGGTACCTGTTTGTTCTCGTGATCAACTTAGGGAACACGAAACCCTCCAATCCCATATTGAACAGCACTCTGCTGCCCGCGAAGAGTGCATGGTTACCAGCACTGACAATACTAGTCAGTATAACGGCATTCATGAATGAGCCTGCGGCCTTTGTTCCCGCCATTTGGAAGGTTATGGTGAAAGCAGAAGTCATCACAGATTTGGTACTCAGGTTTGGATAGTCGTATGGTATATTCATGGCAATAAAGAACATTGTCGCGACATAAAATATGAGAATTCTCCAGAAAACAGTCTTGATAACCCTAGGTGTGTTTCTCACTGGGTTTTGAGCCTCACCAGCAGTCAGCGTGATACTTTCAGTACCGCCGTAAGAGAAGGATGAACTCACAAAAATGGTCACGAAACCCTTGAACCCGTTAACAAATGGGGCTTCATTGTGATTCCAATATTTGAACCCGATGTAATGATGATCCGGATTATGTCCAACATTGACGACGATCGCCAGTATGAAGAAGATCACAATCGTGATCACTTTCAAAAGCGCCAGCCAGTACTCCGCTTCCCCATAAATCCTGACGTGGATCACATTAAGACCCAGTAGAAACACCCAAAATATCAGCGAGGCGGCCCAGTAAGGAAAATGGTTCTCGGACGATTTCCAGTAATCTAGCACCAGCTGCATGGCGGTCAGGTCACTAGCAACACTAACCGCATCGTTGAACCAGTAGTTGCACATCAGCGCGAACGCAAAGGACTCGCAACCGAATTTCTTGGCATACGAGCAAAAAGACCCACTGATAGGCATATACGTTGACATCTCACCGAGACAGAGCATTGTCAAATAGACAACTCCTCCCATAATAGTATAGTTAATGAACAGAGAACCCGGACCACCAGCATGCAGCGACTTAGCGGTCGAGAGGTATAAACCGGTCCCGATCACACCGGCGACAGCGATCATGTTGATGTGTCGAGGGCTCAGAGATCTGTTCAAGCGTTCCCGGACTTTGTCATTGTCCTCCACGTCTGTCAGGCTGCCCGATGGAGTGACCTCGTAGTTTTTCACCACTGGAGCATTTTTCAAGTCCTTTACTCCACCTTTCATCGGTTCGTTACTGTCTATAGATTGTTCGCCTGAACCCATTAGAAATTGAATGGTGTCGTCTTCCCAGGTTGCTACAGGACGACCCATTTTCGATCTTTTTTGTGTCAACCTTGTCATTTATACCATGCAGGTCCACTCATTGCCAAGCACAACAGCCAAGACCACTCACTCCTAGACTCGAGGTCTTTGTCACATTCCTTGTCTAAAAACTGTGGTTCCTCTTCTCCTCTGTCATCGCCGCTTGGCAAAAGCGCCGTACCGTTCGATCCCCAATTGAACGGGTTCTATGAAGTTAATTCGTTAGACGACAACAATACCGTTCGAGTGTCCAAGCGTCCAAGCGTCCTGCCATGGCTTTATCAGGCTAGGATCTTCCTTATTCTCGTACCTTGTATATTTCCCAGGGAAGGAATTTAAGCCTAAAGATTCGGCAACCCTGTATACTTGCTCAGTTTTATATAAACGTTTTCAAAGGACTGTTCATTTCGACCTCTTCGTATAGTGACAATTTGTTTATCTGGACTTATGATTCTCTTGGCTATGCAGTAACCTATCTGGTTCATGCCACAATTACATAAGACAGGTATTACTGGGAATGTTTAACTTATGATGAGAAGTGGAGAGTGGTTTAGACAAAACATCGACCACGCTCTTGACCTTTTATACATCTTTCTGAGGCTGTGAAATGACATGAAACACTCGCATGGATGGATTAGTTGCTCCGCACTCAGCATGCGCTGCTGAGTGTGTTTCAGATCTGACAGCTGTTGAGGTTGGTTTGGTACCTTTGAGAGCTATGAAATGAGGACTATTTGCTATGAGCTTACCTAATTCTCGTTGATTCGAAGTAGGCATCGTAGACCCAATTCAAACAAATAAGAATCAATAGTGCCCACCCTAACTCTAAATGAGGTTGAGATTAAACACTGCTAGGACTTCCTGGAATGGGGATGTCGCTTACTATTCCGAGAAATGGAGCCTCGATACGTTGTTACCAACTGCGGCTAGAAACTAGGTCAAGACCGACCATGACTCGCGGTTTTCCGTGGCCAAACATCCACAGGTGCCAGTTTGAGCCAAGAACTCTTTGGAGTTGCTCCTAAGCAGTGTTACCAAAGAAGTTATTACGGGGGCTTGCAAAATGGAATCTATCCAACCAGTTCTCAGAAACAAACGTTACGTTACAAAAGTGGTTCGGTCGCCGGCGTTGTCTGTACAATAGAGCGTTGAAATTGCACCGGTATGGCATTAGAATGACCGTTAAAGGCCGACGTCAGGTTATGCTTGACAGGCATACTAATGTGCTAGGATCTCAGGGGCAGTGTAATTTAAGAAAGACAAGCATTTTGTGATTTGGTCAAAAGCCGCTGTAATAATACGGGCAAGTGCAAGAAGACAGGGGAGCCCTTTCAGTTGAAATTCAAGGGAAAGAAGGCGCCAACTCGAACTACTTCAGCGCTGAAAAAGTACTGGGACAATGGAGGAAAGACAATTCAAATCAAGGTATTCTCAACTTCGAAATTGCATGCCGCAGAGGCGCTTCCAAAGGAATTGCCAGGATACTCGAGCCTGGAAGGCTGAGCAGTTCCACCTTTCAAGTGTCCATGAGGTCGAGGAAGATAAGTTCAGAGACTTGTTCAAAGTTGTGATACTCTAAGGAATGACTAGGGCTCCGCAAAAATATAAAGCTGTATAAAATGCTCCTTGGATTTAGACAGGAACCTCAGCGCAGCAAAGAGGATCATGATTTGTGAACATTTGATGGCAAGTGGTGGGTCCTGGCCCTTGTAAGTCCCTGGTGGATTCACCCAAGCGCTAGGGGAGAGTAATGATGCCTTTTGTAATAAAAGGTGTGTCATTGAACGTTTGATAGAACCCTGAGCGGATGGAAAGCGTAATCTCTTGTCTCTTTCGGCGCAATGGTCAAGCTTAATTCATGTTCATGTTCTATATGTATTTACTTGGTTGGTGAATGTGGGACCGGAGTAAACGGGAAGTGAAGGTGCCCTCTATGAGAATTTCCACCTGTTGCCACAGACCTCGCAGGTACAGAATGTTGTGAGGGGCTCATCGGCCGACCTCGTTTGTAACTGGTAGTAGGAAACCTTCTTTTCTTTACACTTGCCGCATGTGAACCTGTCTGTGACGGAGCGCTCGACTGTAGCACCTTGAGCATTGAAAAGATTCTGTTTGGCTATTTCTTCGAGCTTGCGACGCAGGTGCTCGGGGGCCAGTTCCTTAGGGTCACAGTTGACCAAGTAGACTGGGGAGACGTCTCCGTTGGCGATCTTGTGCTTGAGGTCGGGATTGTTTTTGGAGATGATGTTGGAGTAGATGATCCGGTACTTGTCTTTGTAGGCCTTTTCGTTGATGTCGCAGTTGTTGAGCTTGTGCATTTCCTCCTCGACGGCCTTGGCTGTCTGTAGGATGGATTTTGGAGGATGTTCGCTGTCCTTAGCCAGCGCATCATACATGGCTCTGATAACCATGTCGCGAAGCTTGTGGTTGTAGATGTTGGTGTCGACGCCGTCATTTCTGCTGTTCCGGGGTTTGGTAGAGACGAATTTATCGTGTTTCTTGGCCTCTGAGTCACCCTGGGGCGGGGAAACCTGCTGAGACGGCTGCTGCTGCTGCGACAGCTTGGCCTTCTTGTTCTTGTTGATGGCGTCCTTCCAGGCAGCAATCATTTTTTTAACCAACTTCGCTATCTCAGGGTTGCTGGACTTCTTGAACTTGTTGACTTCGACCCCAACTTTGGTCTCTCTCAGTAGCTTTTCTGTGGGGACCACTTCTTGATCGAGTGCTTTGAGTATTTGGAGCACTACTTCATCGTTCGTCTTCGATTTTTCCAGGTTTTTCACTTGGACAATCACCTCTTTCGATTCCATTCTCTGCTGGGCCTCAGTACCTCTCTATAATGATGGGCTTCCTTCGCTTGGCTTTAGTTGTAGTAGCTGTGAAAGTTTTGTCAAGTTCATCGCATTTCGAGTGAAAATCTCAAGACTAGTCAAAACTTGCGAGAGAGGCAAGAAACCCGTTGTTCCCACCCCAGCCCTCACTTCACGATGAGCCGGTCGTCCAATAATCCACCACAGAACCACGCACCTTCAAAAGTCGTCTATTTAGGTTCCATCCCCTATGACCAGACGGAAGAACAGATACTGGACTTGTGCAGCAACGTCGGACCAGTCACAAACTTGAAAATGATGTTCGATCCTCAGACAGGTAAGTCCAAGGGATATGCATTTGTCGAGTACAAGGACCTGGAGTCGAGCGCCAGTGCTGTGCGAAACCTAAACGGGTACCAGTTCGGGTCGCGACTGCTGAAATGTGGGTACGCATCCAACTCGGATTTGACAGTCTCTGACTCTTCACAGCAGTACTCGGGAAGCGGGCAGCAAAATTCTACGTCTTTGGACGGCAATGGCTCACTCAGGTTCCCCGAACTGCCCGCAGGTATCGATGTCAATATCAACATGACCACGCCGGCCATGATGATATCCAGCGAGCTAGCTAAGAAGAGCCCCGAAGAGCAGCTTCATCTGCTGCGCGTGTTTCAAGAGTGGTCTCGTCGCAGTCCAGATGACGCCGTCGAGCTATTGAAAGAGTGCCCACAACTGAGCTACGTGATCGCCGAACTGCTTCTCACGAACGGGATTAGCAAAGTGGATGACTTGACCCAACTGGCAGCACAAAAGGATGATGGATCCGGCGGTCCAGGCGACGGCAGTAACCAAGGAACGGTCACTCCGGTGGATCCCGAGGTGCTCAAAAGGCAGAGAGAGCTGCTCAGCAGGGTGCTGCAATTGAGCGACAGCGAAATTGCAGTACTCCCGGATGACGAGAAGATGTCACTATGGGATCTAAAGCAGAGGGCCATGAGAGGCGAGTTCGGCATCATATAGAAAAAACGCTGCTTCAAGAACACTATAAAGAGATATCGGCACAAAAGTTTGACAGCCACTACAGCGTCATCCGCGTTACTCAGGTACCAATAGACAAGGCCAACAGAGTCCTCCAGCGTCCGCAATCCCGTTATATAGCTTCTGGTGTAGGCCACGTGAGCGCTCCGATGGGCTCCACATAGTAAATTTTTCAGCATAAACTAGATAGAAGGCTTCATAGTTAAGAGATGTGCTCTCAAGAAGCACCAGGAAGCCATTGAGATCTGAGAATTGGTGCCAATTGGGATCAAAGATTGATGTCAGACCCTCGAAGAAGAAAGGCCCGCCATGCATTGACACCAGATAACTTGTCTTCAACAATTCAAGTGACAGGACTTCCTGCAGATTGGACGCAGGATACGGTGTCATCAGTGGTGGCAGGCTCAGGACCTATCATAGATATAACGATAAAAAATGATCCAAGAACGGGAAAATTAAGTGCTGTACTTTATGACTATAAAACAAGTAAGGACTGTAAACGTGCATATGATATCTTGAACCGTATTAGCGGCTTCCCCTGCAATCTGGAACGTATTATCCCACCCAATTATGAGGATCGTACAACAGGTAAGAGTGAAATATCGCTGAATCGTGACTCTTTTCCCTGGAACTTGAATTTGGATCTACCGTTTGAAATGGTTTCCGAGGTTCCTTTGCCTCGCAAGCCTGTTGTTACAACCACTTCATCATCGGCCTCGACTAACGCCGGAATAGGTGGGACAAAGGTGGCATTCCCAGATATTTTGAGCAAGGCATCCCAACATCTACCACAGTTGCAGCCGAATACTTTGACTACGCCAGATCCAGTCTCCAAAAATTTGGGGAAAACTCCTCCTCTGCAGTTGATCGAAATCATATCCAACCTGAAAATTCTGGCAAATCAAGACATCAGCAGGAGGTCTCATCTGGAGAGTTTCCTAAAAACCAATATGGACATTTCGGTGTCAGTCACGCAGGCGTTGCTGGAAATGGGATTTATCGACTACAACGCCGTCACTAATGTGCTCAAGACACAAGCAAAGAGCAATGTGCCAATGAACAGCAATAGCGGCTCAACCAGCGCCGTCAATAGCAACTCCAACACGCCTCTCAACCAAAATATCGCACCACTTAATAATGCACCTATGCCTCGTCCAATGGCGCCACCTTTCATACCGCAGCAAATGCAGCAACCTTCACCGTTTGGATTTGTGCCACCTCCCATGCCTTTCATGCCTCCTACGCCCGCAATGCGGTCGCCACCACCTGCTATGACACCGCAACCAGGCTCTATCAATATGGTTAAATTGCAGGCATTGCCGCAGAATCAACGAGACATGATCAAGCAGGTGCTGACCCTGACAGACGACCAGCTACGATCCCTACCCACAGATCAACGAACAATGGTACAGAACTTGAGGAAAGAATATACAGTATAAAGAAACACCAGCGTGCCAGTTGTTTTGTTCCTACTAAGTCAACTTGAGCCTGGACCCGGTAATTGAAGTTCGGAGTTCGTCGTAACCGTGAGATCGCTCATTAGTAGTCCTAATTTCACGCAGATAGACTTGCATTTAACCAAATCCATCCGGCACAAAGGACACACTAGTGGCCTCCGTTTACCACGCTTCTTTGAACTGAACCACTCTTTGAGGCATCCGGCATGGAAGTAATGCTGGCACGGTATCATGACGATATCGGTGTCCCTGATAGAATTGGGGACCGGAGGGCCCTTGCTCCGGACTTTGACACCATCCTGCGCTGTTAAAGTGTCGAGTTCGTGCGTTTTCAGTAGCTCTAGACAAATGCAGCAGGTTTCGTCCTCGATTCCAAGCTCATTTGGACTTGGTTTCAGGAGCTCGGCCACAGAGAACTGGTTGACTATGCCGCGGGTACAATCGACATTCTCTGAATCCATCTTCTCAAAGCTCCCTCGACTCACAATAACGTGTCCATATTTGTAGCTGCTCAGCCTCTTTTCCTTCAGATCATGGTAGTTGATAGTTTCAACATACTTCTCCAGGTCAATTGCTCTGCTATAACGCCATCTCATGTTAACGAAGTGGGCATACTCCTCAACAGACTGCGCAAATCGGCGGAAAGCCCGCTTAATCATGGACCTATAATGTACAAGTAAGTAGGCTAAGATAAATAGACAGCTAACAACAGTGTATATGATCACCACCGTCAGCACTATAGCCTTCCTAGCCTCTTCGACCCCATCCGCCATCCTAGGTATTCACTTTACACTATTTAGGACTACCTACAGACTCAAAGAGAAGTTTGCCTTCACAAAGTAGATCAAGATAGCCCATTTAACGCTAATGTCCAGAGCTTGCTAAGAAACTTGCTAATTTTGAAGAAACTAAGGCCAGAGGCGTGAGGCGTGCGCCCTTTAAAAAGAAACCCTTACTTATTAAACTAACACTGAATTCAAGTATCATAATATTCTTTAAGACCCAGTGATTAACACGAAGATAAGCTGACGATACCGCTTCTTTTATTTACTGACATTCAAAGCGTCAGCTCTACAATCTGTGACACTTTGACCACTTTCACATTCTTACGCGCACCTTGAAATTCACATGAATGTAGCCACACATTTTCACATGTAGACCTAAGGCATGATCGACAGTCAGCTCAATCTCTTAAGAGGCAGTTGCCACTTGTAATGTAGTTCATAACACTGTGAGCTAACTCAATACTGTTCGTTCTGTTTTACCAATTAAGTGTGATACGCAATGGGCCGAACCAAGGAGCATCGAGCTAGAACTCGAACATCGGGTGTGACTTTCAATCCACCGGTCACCCATGATATGGTACGTTCTCTGTTTGATCCCACAGTGAGGAAATCGTTTCTAGAAGTTTGCATTACTTTGGCATTGGCATCGAATTTCTGGCTGTGCTACTGGGTGGTCCAAAGGTATGGACTGAGTTTAGCTAAATGGGTCTTTTTACTGCAGTATTTCTTCTGGAGACTGGCTTACAACGTCGGAATTGGGGCCGTTTTACACTTCCAGTCGCACTACGAGACGTTGACCAATTTTGCCAAGAGAAACAGGCTTTTCAAGAAGGGCAACAAGTCGACATTGGCCAGGTTTTGTCAGTTTGAACTTTCCACAAAAATGTCGAGGGGGTATGATATGTATTCGCATCCTGAAGAGTTGAATATCTGGCTTCTCTTTCGTCAGTTCGTGGACCTGATTCTGATGCAGGATTTCTGCACATATATCATCTTCGTTTACCTGTCTTTGCCACAGGACAAGTCAGAGTTGTTGAACTGGAAAACGGCGGTAGGTCTTTCAATGATTTTGTTCAACGTTTGGGTGAAGATTGATGCGCACCGCGTGGTGAAAGACTACGCCTGGTACTGGGGTGATTTCTTCTTCTTGCAAGATTCGGAGCTAGTGTTTGATGGGGTTTTTAACATTTCACCACATCCGATGTACTCGATTGGCTATCTGGGATACTATGGGCTGTCGTTCATATGCGGGGACTACAGGGTGTTGTTGGTATCACTTATCGGACACTATCTACAGTTTCTGTTCTTGAAGTATGTTGAATCGCCACATATCGAAAGAATCTATGGGAAGGAGTACAGTGATGAGTCTGAAAGTAACAGTAAGATTGACGATTTAATCGCAAAAAAAAACTACAATTACTCAAGGCCGTTAATTAACCTTGGAGTTTACTTCATTAACTTTGACCCTTTGAGGCTTTCCGACTATTTCACACTGGCTACAGCAGCTGCTTTGATCCTTTGGACTGTTTTTGTTGCTCCAAGCGATAGACTCTTGTTTGGCCTGACATTGGTAACCAAGATTTTCTCTTCCATCGTGGTGTCATTCATTCTTTACAAACAATCCAAGGAAAAGTGGTTCACCAAACTGTATTTGAGAAATGGTCACACACAGGTCCATTCATACCAGCAATGGCAGTTTATCTACAACTATTTCTTGTGCGTCACATACACTTTCCTGGGATGTCAAACGTTCTCACGCGTGCGCACACTATACCCTAACGTCGAGAAGACACATTTAATTTTTGGCTTACTACTTTGTGCCCTACAATCGTGGTGTAATTCAGAGATTCGGTCTGCAATTTATGATTTTGGATGGTTTTACGGGGACTTCTTTCTGACCAATTTCATTACAAAGAGAGATCTGACCTCACAGGGCATTTACAGGTACCTGAATAATCCAGAGGCTATATTGGGGGTTGCAGGTATTTGGGGTACAGTCCTCATGACTAACTTCTACTGGGAGAATATCCTTCTCGCTTCTGTTTGGACTGTGTCTAACTTCATTCTAGTCAAATTCATCGAGCAACCTCATATGAACAAGATATACGGTGAAAAGGGACGTGTTGGCGGTATTGAAAAAACACTAATGGGCTCTAAGACATGGCGTAGGGTTTCTGAGATTGTTGACAAGGTTGAAACTGCCATAATTCGGAACGTTATACAAAATGCCAACCAAGAAGATCAATTGGACAGCGCCGAAGATATCAAGGTCGAGGCCGGAGAAGAGGTGGATACTTTAGAAGAGGCCGTGGCTGATGCGCTGTACACGGTCACTTCGAATATTTCACCTCAATGTGTCCTCGAGATGGAAAACTACGATAAGGGCAGTTATACCGTTGGTCAACCGATCACCTTGACCTGGCTACTACCCTCAGAACTGTACCAAAAGGATGATTGGATAGGTTTATACAGTGTCCTTAGGACAAGCAGTGATCGTCGGAGGACTAAAGTCTCGTCTTTAGGTCATTGGAGTGCAACGTCTAAAGAAGGTTACGCCAATTCTCCAGAAAGAACCAGGCATATCATCAGTTTTGAAAAAAACGACTCGTTGGCGAAGGGCAAAGTAGTTTTTGATTTCAGTACTCTCATTTTTGAACCGGGAACTTACGAGTTCAGATATCATAGCGGAAACACCCACAAAGTTCTTATCGTTTCAAAACCGTTCGAACTTGTTGCGCCAGAGTTTTCTGGGGACTCTCCGGCACTTCTTGCTGACCAGCTCACTAAGCTTCTGACAAAAGTCAATGCTATAAACGACGGAAGATTTGATCTCAGGGGAAACCGGAATTTCACTATGAGTACATTCAAAAGAATATTAAAGGGTTCTTTAGGTGTTGAGCTGTCTTCCGACTACGTGAAAAGGGTCGATGGTGACATTGGTGTAATTGCCGAGAGATTGTGCCACATTAGGAGCGTGCTGGACAGCTTGGAGTAGTCCACCTGTATAAAACCCCAGAATGCATTAGCTTCAAGCTATAAGGAACTGTTGTATATACGTATATATTATTAGCCCTAAGGGGCCGACTCTTGCATTAAGGCGCCAATCATGAGACTCTTATAGTGAAGATAGATCTTCTTGCAAACCTCTAACGAATCTGTTATATCGTCAAAATCTCCCTCGTCCTTCCAAAACCCTGTGATCTCATCGCCATTTTTTATGAACGAGAATACGTTACCATTATGATAGCCACCGCTCGCCAGATCGAGAATCTCAATCCCAGCGTCAGCCAGAGCCAGCGTTATTCCAGTAATACAGTGTGGAATGAGGGCTGATATGTTTGAAGAGTTTCCTTTGTCGTGCGTCAGGTAGACAAAAATATCTATTCCCGACTTTGGATACCTTGATCTGTTGACTACTGCATTGAAGACGCTGGTCAAAAAAGTTGCCACTTCTCTTAACTGGGTTGAACTATACTTTTCCTGCGAGCCATGTTCCAGTTGTACCGATATGGACGCCATTGATGTGAAAGAACCTCGTAGAGCTCTGGGGCCATATGCAGATACCAACAAAGAAAGCTGACGTTCCCCACTGTCTACCTCAATTAATGATGAGCCGTTACTGTTCTCGATCAGGCCTTTACGCAGCGTAATACTCTCTTTTGCATCCTCAGGTCTTGATTTTTCATTGATAGCTGGACTTTCTGAGCCAAAAACAATGGGTTTGGCATTAGCCGGTCCCAAAAGTCTTCTCCGATCTTGCACGTTCATTTGGGTTCAGCTAGTCACTAATCTTGCTCGATCGAGAAAAAGCTGTGAGCGAGGCTTCTTGTAGTAGTCATCGATGAGATACAATTTAGAGCTCGAGAATTGCAAGTCCGTTATTGATGATTTTTCACTTCAAGGTCTGCGAAGATCTCATCAGTGGAAGGCCATCGGCAGTCGCCGATCATCCGCCAGCAGTTTCACTGACTGTGCTACTGTGTTTGACTCTAATTGCAAGAGTTTACGTTTATAGCCGTACTACTAGTGTGAAAATTGATGCTGTAGTCGTCAAATCGTTAGACATCTATCATAGAATATTTAGCTGCAACATGTATTCAGTAGTCCGCAGGAGGGTCACTCTCGAGCTGCTTTAATCTCATGTGCTCCAGCTCCTTCTTGTCCTCTACTATCTGCACCTGGTCGTTCGGTGTATACTGAGGTGCTGGTGGGAAAAGATTGTCCGCATACACTGGGGCGAGCCAATCGTTGATGACGCTTTTGGCTGAGGGAGTCACCGGCGACTCAGCAGCTTCGTTTGTGGTTTGTACAGTTCTCGTGAGCTCTGTTGCTTGGTTCTTGGTTTGTGATCTGGTGGTGCCAATGAAAGTCTCGACCGACATTCCCGTGACGTTGTTCTGTCTCTTAAGTTTTTGTACATTTACCATGTCCCTATAGAAGATATTGGACTCGATTTCATTGTCATCAACAATAGAAGCGTCATTGCCAACTATGTTTAGAAACTTTCGCTGTATTTGATTCAGATTGCCCTCAATGTCAGTCTTGCCCGAGCCCCCTGAACTGAGGGCCGTGTCACTTGGGGCGCCAAATGCTCTATTGGATTCTGTGTATACTATGTTTTTCCGCGAAAGATTGACCACGATCTCAACGTAGTACTGGAAGGTGAAATACTTGGGTATAGAGGTGAAGGTCGAAAAGGCGTCAATCGGCACCTTCAAGTAAACCATGGAATTGCTGTGTAGAGTAGTAGGGTCAACATATAGAGGTGAGACAGTCTGACAGATGTCTTTCCGAAAGGTTTCCATAGGCTCGTCTTTACCACCACTACCGACTCTGCATATTCGGCTCAATGTGACAATCAAACCAGCTGGATGGCGGAAACTCTTATAGTGCTGCACAGATACATTTATGGGTATTATTTCGCCGATTGAGTAGCCAGAGTGGGAGATATCCACTGATATGGTTACGGTCTTATCTTCCACGTTAGCCTCCGAGTTGGAGCCGCTCGATGAGTTAGAGTGCGACGATTTGTTGGTGGTTCTGGTGAGATATGATGATGAGCCATCCCCAGGACTCCTGGAAGTCTGCCTCACAGTCGAGGCAGACTGTAAGATCACTCTTCTGGTTTTCTGTTTCGGTAGTCCTGCTACATCCACTGGTACAATGACGTAAAAAGCCCGTTCGCAACACAATACTGGTTTTTCTTCCTGCTTGAACCCCATGCCCTCCACCTGACATTGCAAATAATGACGAATTGAGCCTCTCTCAAACTCGAGGGAGCTGAACACTTTCCTTCCGGACGGGACTTTCATCCGGAATGGAAACCTGTGCTCGCCTTTGGTTAAACCGTTAACAATCTTATTCTCATCTTGCTTGTCTGAGAGATCCTCACCATACAACATGGTCGATTTCTCAACCAACCTCTCGCCCCTACTCTTCTTGACTGTGGCTCCGCCACTGGTTTTCACTTTAATCTCGCTGATCATCTTCAATCTGAGGGCCACGTTCGTGGTATCTTTCTTGAGGGACAAAACCGCCTCGCCACTAACGTATTCACCAGGCTTCCATATCCTATGAGGCTCCTTGAGCTCGATGAGCACTTGTCGTACTGCATTACAGTTTAGCAGTCCACTTGCGGAACCTGTAGCTGAACCATGGCTCTTTCTTCGAACCATCAGTGACTCACGATCCTTTCTAAAAACGCTTAGGAGTGACATTGTACCTTGGTTCAGAAACAGAAGATCTCAAGGAAGATCCCTTTCCCCAGTTTTCTCTGCTGACAAAAACCACAGAAAAAAGGCAAAATGTGGCTAATACTCGCTCAAAGCTGACTTTGATGAATAATAGGATTTAGAAAGCAGTACGCTCGACTCTTGACTGGCCTACAGCGGAACAAATCGATCACAACTTTAACTTATTATCGGTCTTGATACCGATTAAACTTAATTATTAATTTTCTTGGCAAAAAATGACCATCACATCGTTCGGGTAAAAAAGTCACCACTAGTGTGGTGAAAGCCGTTATTATACAAATGACTAGAACAGTGATTATCTGTCCATCATTCTTGTATTTAATCGTGCTAGGACTCTGCAATTGGCTAATACTCTAGCAATGTTTGACAGAATCTCGTTTTAGTGAAGAGATTGTAGATTACTGTGAAGAAAAATCATGGCCATCAGTTATTTCTTAGTATACAGTAGACTTGCTAGATAATGAATGATGTAAATAAGATGTCAAATGACTAGTTTACAGAATCGCGGGAGGAGATTGATTAATCAAAGGTCTTTTTGGAACCTTGGAAGGAGGCAGTCTCTCTGCCTCTGCCGAGTGGGGCAGTGTTGGCGCCCGAACCAGAAGGTCTGAAGCTGCCGCCTCTGCCACCTCTGTTGCCGCCTCTGCCGCCTCTTCCGCCTCTGAAGCCGCCGCCTCTTCCGCCTCTGTTACCATCGTTATTTGGTTTAGGAGTGGAGTAGTCTAGTCTGACTGGTCTGTTGTCGATGTACTCGCCTTGTAGGGCTTCCAAAGCCTTCTTGGCGTCTTCGACGTTACCGTACTGGACGTAACCAAAACCCTTTGGTTGCTCAGTCTCTGGGTGGGTTGGGATACGCACAGACACAATCTCACCGTATTTGCTGAACATTTCGTAGATGTTGTCTCTGTCGGCATTGAAGGATAGATTACCCAGAAACAAGGTCTCGGAAGGCTCGGAAGGAACGTCACCAAACTTCTTGGCTCTGTCCTCCCTTGGGTTGCCAGCTGGCTTGCTGGTGGACATGTCACAGTTGATTGGTCTACCGTCGATCTCTTTGCCGTGCATTTCCTTGACAGCCTTTTCAGCGTATGATTTGTCCTCGAAATCGACGTAACCGTAACCACGGGATCTGTCGGTACCTCTTTCGTAGATGACTCTGGCGCTGACCACACCGCCGATGTGGTCGAATTCGTTCTTCAACCACTCGTCGTCAATCGACCACGAAAGTCTGCCGACGAAGATGGTGGCTGGTTCACCACTCAATTCGACCTTTTGCTTCTTGGAATCGCTTTCGTCAGAATTGTCTGCTTTACGTTTCTTGGAGTCCTTCACCTCTTTTTTTTCTTCTTCCTCTTCTTCATCATCAGAGTCATCCGAGGACGAAGAGCTGGAGGACGAGTCGTCATCACTTGAAGAGTCGGACGAGCTAGAAGAGCTGCTAGAGGTCTTTTCAGTCTTTTCTTCGGTCTTTTCTTTGGCCTCTTCTTCTTCGTCGGAAGAAGAATCAGAGCTGCTCGAAGAGTCGGAGTCACTAGACGACGAGGAGCTGCTTGAAGACGAAGATTCCTCTTTCTCGGTCTTTTTGCTGGACTTAGCGTCCTTCTTCTCCTCTTCATCATCGGAACTAGAGTCGCTGTCAGAAGAAGAGTCGGACGAAGACTCGCTGTCAGAAGATGAAGACTCACTGTCAGAAGAAGAATCGCTGTCAGAAGAAGAAGAATCGCTGTCAGAGGAGGAAGAATCGCTCTCAGAAGAAGAGGAAGAAGAATCCGAAGATTCAACAGGCTTCACAGCCTTCTTCTTATCCTCCTTCTTTGGCTTTACTGCCTTCTTAGTATCTTTCTTAGTAGTTGACTTAGCCATTACTGTAAGTCTTGATGCGATAATTCAAATCCAGTAATGAAGGATAATATCAACTGTTCAAAGTGAAGAAACTTCAACTACTTTTAAAGCGATGAGATGAGCTGAAAGTTTGAAAATTTTTCAGAAGTTGAAAAAAAAAAAAAAGAAGAGGGCTCTGTGCGTCGTTTTCTGGGTCGATGGGCATCGCTAGATGAGATGGACCGTTGCAAGATCAATTGGACTCTGTAGAAGAGCAATTGAAGCTCATGATGTCTAGCAATGACAGTCTTTGAATTGACAGTATTTAGAGCGTTTATTTAGGCCGCGTTGACGCTAGACCAGGAGTAACAGGGGGATCAGGATCGACAATGAAAGCTTCCTTTTGCTGGCATCCCCGGTGTAGGTTACCGTTGGTATATCGCTTGGACTCGTGCCAGAGGCTGCGAGGGTAGAGGACAGGTTGGGAGTGGGTTCAGTTGTGCCGAGGGCTTCCACTTCGGTGGTTTGAACGACTGTGCTGATTGACTCGGTTGTGTGTGTGAGTAGAACGCTGGAGGTTTGATCGACGACATTGGTAGAGTCTATTGTGGTTGGGAAAACTGACGTTTCGATCGTAGTGTAGGACAGTAGAGTCGATATAGTGCTGGTCACCGTGCTGGCCTGCTTCATGACGGTTGAATCGATGGGCACGACGGTTGTGGAGCTCACAACGAGTGTGGAGGTCGTGATTTCGGTGCTGGTAATTACGAGGCCTTCGCATTTCTCGGTTGAGGTCAGCGTGAAAGTTGCTTCGTTGCATGAGAGATCCGAGCCAGGTGTTCCGACTGTTTTGGTCACTGTCAAACTCTCGCTGACAGTGACGGTGACCGCTGATGGTGTGCACAGAGTACCGCTTTGGCCCACTTCCACAGTATGTGTCGTGGTCTCCGTCATGGTCACGACACCAGGTGAATAGGACCCCGTTGGAACGACCTGCGTTACGGTCACCGTCGAGGACTCAACTGAGACTACAGTTTCCGCTTGGTCAGAACAGACATCTAGGGGGCTCGAACTATGGCTTTGGCCCGCTGTATTTGTGCAGCTGTTGCAGACGGTGGAGATCGTGTAATTAGTTGCCGTCGTAGTTCCGGTCGACACGCTCAAACAAGTGGAGCACTTGGACGAGGGTGTACCCGCAATAGAAGAGCTTTGGTCTGAAGTAATTGATGAGCTTGGAATTTCACTGACGACTGTCGTGGAGTTCAGGGATTTCGTAGTCGTAACCAGGCTGTTCTCAGAAGTCGTACTGCTGCTTGGAGGGGGAGAAGAACTTTGAGATGATATTGAGCTGGTATTGACTGCTCGGGAGGGGGTTTGAGATGAATAGCTTGAAACGGTCGAGGGGCTCCAAGAAGAAATTTCAGTGGTACTATGAGTGCCGTGAGACTCGCTACTACGAGGAGTTGATGCGCTGGAGGAAACAGAATCACCTTGAAATGAAGTTTCACTAGTTGTGCTGGCGGTAGAGTATTCGCTACTGCTGTAAGCGGTAGAGGTACTCCTAGTCGTAGTTTCATTCGAGTAAGACGTCGTTGATGGACTTTGGGAAGAGCTTTCACTACTGGGTTGACTGACAGAGGTCAGGCTCTCTGTAGAGGAGGTGCTTGTTGTGTTCGTCTGGGATGAAGTGACACTTGAGCTTGAAATAGTCGAAGAGCTCGAACTTGAGCTTGAAACAGTCGAAGAGCTCGAACTTGAGCTTGAAACAGTCGAAGAGCTCGAACTTGCGCTCGAAACAGTAGATGTGCTCGAGACAACAGAAGGGCTTGTGCTTGATGTTGTAGAAAAGCTTGTGCTTGTGCCGGGACTTGAGACGGTGGAAGAGCTTGATGATGACTCAATGGAAGAGGTTGTGCTTGATATCGTTAGAGAGCTGGGCGTTGTCTCGGGTATGGTCTGACTGCTACTCAAACTTTCAGATGATGTACTCGCAACACTGCTTGTAGTTTCACTTGTTGAAGAATGTATCGACGAGCTTGCACTCGAGTAGCTCTCAGTTGATGAGCTGGCGCTTGACGTGATTTGTTGGCTGGAGCTGGATGATGTCTCGCTCTCAGAAGTAGAACAACTGGTGCACTTGGTTTCGGTGTGAGCACTACATTCAGTGCAAATTGTCGAGCTGGCTACACTATGGCTGCTCGTGCTGTCGGATGTAGTTTGAGTGCACTTGGTGCATATTGTTGAGGTTAATGTGCTGTAGTCACTTGTGCTAGATGGGCATGGGCAGTAAAAGGAAGTATCGGTAAGTGTTAGACACACTGTAGTAGTGGCCAATTCCGCTGATACCAGCGATAAAACGAATGAAAGGTATGCTAGGTATCTCTGTAGCATAGCGAAGGAGTGACGAGACAAAAGTGGTCGCTGGAAGATGTCTTGAGACCGGGCTCATTCTACCCAGCATTAACAGTGTCCCATATTTATACAGTGGATATGTCACCAGATGGCTTCAGAGCCTATTGTGTCTCATCTCTGGACTTATGACCATTGGATTGTCCATAAACAGCCCATACATAGTCAGGTATCACATCAGTTGGCAAAGACAAGTTATGTCTCAAAGTGTCAGAGAGGAGCCCTTTGTAGTCTTCGAAACCAAAAGCCAAAAATTGCAAATACCCTAAATGGTAATCTACAAGGATCAAAGCTCTAGTAACTGCAGTTCATGATCGCCAGTCTTCTTCTTAAGAAATTGATTCAAGCGGAACCTCAACTGTTACGCAGATAGTGTGCGCTTTGTTTCAGGGTCCAACATTAAAGAAATTTGAAACGCTATCGAAAGTTCAACCTCTTCACCCGGAAATTCGGATAGCCTAGAATTGCGTCCCACGGTGTGACAGAATCTTAGTCCTATCGAGCTCAACTCGAGGATAGAATCTTATCGGTTTGGAACAAAGATAAGCAATACCTGAATGTCCCTGGAAGAAGCTATGTAGATACGTATCCCATTCATTCTTCTCGAGAGACCGCATTGATAGCTTCGATAGCTAAATAGCCAACCTTGAAGGTTGTGTTTGGTTAAACACCTCTTATCTGTCCAAAGTGCGTGTAATTGACCTAAACAATAACTTTCATAAGGATTGAGAAGATACCAAGATATGAAAAAAAACCGAATTTATCCTAGAAACTATTCAATCTATGTGTGTGTGTGCCTGATAACTGACGATGCTAAAGTATGCTAACGAATGAGAAGTAAAAAGCTGATAAGATTACCTCAGTTTGTACTCTTGTAATCTTCTAGTCCCATCGGCCAGTTCAATCCGGCGTCTGGGTGGCTCTTCCGACACAGACCACCCTCTAGGGACTGCAAGTCTGGGATCAATGTCTGTAGCACCATGCTTTTCGTCATTCAGCAAAACTGGGCCAGACCCAGACGATAGACGCTTTTTGTGTATCGAATGGATCGGGGTTTCAACAGATATCGACTGGCTCATCGAGCTGGGCCTTCTAGCTCTGGAAGCGGGCGAAGGCGAATATTCTGAACTTATATAATGGTAGTTTGGCTCGTATTCTTCGCCAGAAAGCTCCTTATCGCTGCCCTCCCTTGAATGATTCAATGCCAGCTGCTTCCGCAGATGTGCGTTTTCCTCTTTGACCCTATCCAGCTCTCGAAGCAGCCTTACTACCATAGCATCCTGCTCCTTCTCCATCTCATTGATGATCTCTTCACAAGAAAGCTTCCTTTGGCTGCTGGGACGACTTACCGACATTGGTTGTAAATGGCTTCCAAACTGTTTAGATACCGACTTTCTACTATCACTCTCTGAATCACAAGATTCAAACGATGTATTCCGATGCATCTAGTTGTATATCAGCAAAAATCTGAGCCTAACCTTGAGATGACTCTTGCTATATATATAACAATCGATGTGTATATAAAAATATCAGTGTTTCAAGATAATCAATTCCAGAAGCATCGACAATCTTACGTGCATATATACCCATTATCTTAGCCACAACTGAGTATTTATTTTCCGTGACTATACAGTATTAGAAATCAGTTAAGGAATGCATTAGGTTACGACGCTTACTGATAGTAGAAAGAAGATACTGATAGAGATGACAAAGCGGGGGCACTCCCGACGAGGTACCTTCAAGTGATATACGATAGAGAGTATGACCCATGTTCCCCTCGTTAAGCTTCATAATTCTTGATCTTTGATGCCTTTAGGGCCTTTCTGGCATCATTCTAAGCCCCAAGGACGCCGTATGAATTCATAAATGCGCAGTTCGTGGGGCCGAATGCACTGGATATTCTCGAAGTCCATCCGGAAATGCGTTCGAGCCGTACATTTCTTTGTTGAATCGTTGGCAAGTTATGTCATTTACCGTGGAACCGTTACCGTGGAGCTCGTTCTTTCAGTTACCGTGGGGCTCGTTCGAGCATTCATCGTATAGAAGAAACGGCGATCTTGAGTAAATCAGAATGTGCTTGTAGTGCTTGCGCTATTTAATTAGGATGGTATGTATATTGTGTGAAGATCACCAGCATTGGTATTCTTCGAAGTATTCGATGACTCGAGCCGGATTCTTTACAATAGTGCTGGCAGTAATATCTCTTGCCTTGTCGACAAAAGCTGGAGGCCCGCAAGTAACCACGGCTAGCGGCCCAGTGTGGGCCACTGACTTGTTTATGAGGCCAGACAAGTCTGGCCTTCCAACGTGGAACGTGGCAAACGGTTTGAGTTTCGTGAGAATCTCTTGCTCGTGAACGTTCGAAGATATACTGCCGTACTGGGCCGTCGGGCTGGCTCGTGTCATGTAAATTTGTAGGTGGACGCTTGATCGTTGCAGTTCTAGCAGCTGGTTCTTGTATGCCTCTAGGATATCAAGGCTTCTCACTACTATTACCATATCAATAGTGATCTTGTGATCTAGAAGCTTGCTCAGGTCGATTGCGTGCGCCAGAGGACCAGGCAGACCGCTACCGCCGCAGAGGAACAGGACGTTGCTGAATAGATGAAGCGGACTTGTGGCTCCGTAGGGTCCCTCAACGCATACCTTCATCTTGATGGTGAAGTTATCGGAACTCTCCTGCGATGCCTTTATTACTCGTTCCAGCACTACCTTCGTGGCTCCCTTCTTGGCCAGGAGGACCACTACCAGCTCATCTCCTGTATCTATGACGGTGAAAGGATGTGACTGCCAGAAAACCTTAGGGTCCATGAAATGAAGGAAAACGTACTGGCCCGGCTTGGCTTTCCATTTCACAGTTGGAGATGCTTTTGGAATTCTCACCTTCAAAACGTCTTTCCCAATTAGCTGGATTGTGGCTGTCGTGACCCCGAAATGCAGAATTCGTATGATTCTGAGGGCCCTCTCAAGAATCCAAATTGCAAGTGAGAAATAGATCCAGTTAGTCCAGCCGATAGAGACTATGTGCTTCCAGCAGGTGAAGAAAAACGCTACCGCCAGCACAATGTGGAGATAGAGGAAGAGCTCGTAATGGTTCTTACGGAAGTAGCCTAAAGACCAAAATAGCAGTAGAACCAAGAACAATGTCGCCAGAAGACCGAACCTAAAATACCATTCGTTCCAAGACATAATGAAGCTGTGTGTTTGCAACGCATAGATCGTGTACGCCACAGAATGAACCAGGACGTCGAAGACCATACTTCTGCCAATCCACTTGTGCAGACTAATGAATGTAGAAAACTTGAAGCCAGTCAGCGACTCGACGAGGTTGTTCCTCGTGCTAAAAAGAATGATCAGCGGAACATGCGCCATGGCCAGAATTCCAGACCTATCGCCGACGTACCTGCTCAGCTGCTGCGACTTGCGCTCGAAAAGAACATTATATGGATCGAACTCGTAGTTGATCAATAAAAGAATGACGTTCAACAGGAAAAAACAGCCCAGAATACAGGTCTCGAGCCTTGTCGGTAGTAAGCCCGAAAGACGCCACCACGCCGTATACTCCGCTGCATGGCTACCATTCAAAGTTGGCAGTGTTATATATCCTCTCGCGTAACTCATGAACCTGTGCTTGAACAGGTAGAAGTTGATCGCCGTGAAGTCAAACAGCCGGAAGCATGCGCACACCAGCACGACGACTCCGAGGTACCCACAGAGAACACCGGTATAATTATCACTGCGGTCCATATTATTCGTAAAGTAGTGGAATGCATTTCCCACCCGCGACCTCGTCACTTGGTCGATGGCCACTGGATGGGAAAGCGCAGAGCGCCCATCATAAGGCTCTAGGTAACGAGATGCATTCTGCAGGGAACTGACGTACTGCTCCAGTGTTACATTCGAGTTAGGACAGCAGCTGGATCGCAGTGTCTCGAAGCTTTTGGCGAAATTCCTATCAGATGGTAGCCCTCTGTCGCTCAGTATGTCACGCACACAAACAGACCAGGACCCAAAAGCTGGCTCGTACTCGCACAGCGTCGAGTAGTACCCCGGCTCTCCCTTGAACTCCCAAGGAAACTTATTGAGCATGCTTGCGCACGCCTGGACCGCATTCGACTCCCACTGGCCCCGGCGAACCTTAGCCCACACAACCACAAGGTTCAACCACACAACCACAAATGAAATCTTCATTGGCACTCTTTCCGACACATACTCGACTTGCCATCAGATGAATTGATCGACCACAAGACCAGAAATAGGCGACATCTTGTAAACCGGGTGCATTTCACCGGACTACACGTGAAGGCACAAAGCGATCTTACGACAATAGTTATACTAGCTAACATACATACTACATAGACCCTATTAGGCGGTCTCAGACTCGGTTTCCTCAGACTTACCGTTACGTAGTAAATTGAAGTCTCTTTGGACTAGGTTTAGCGAGGTTCCTTTCGAACCGTCCTCTCTCTCGAACGAGTATTGGGAAGCATCGGCTTCCACGTAGACAAGTGCACCTTTTCTCACGTACTGGGTCAAGAAGTTGATCTGGGGCTCGTTGAACACTGTAACGTTGTACCAGTTAGTAGGGCCGTCCCTTCTGGGCTGCGAAGCGATACTGTACTTAACGTAACGTCTTTCCGCATCGTTCTTGGAAGTGAATTCGGTGAACTCGCTGCCTACACGGCCTACGATGGTCATTCTGGAGAGATCCAGTCTCCTGGCGGTAGCGTGGAGGGAGCGAACTTGCTGACGAAGGAACATTGGTGTCATTGGGGATTTGGGGTGATGGTGAAACGAGGATTGGAGTGTTCGTGTTTAGTGGAAGTTTCTCTTACACGGTAAACAAGACACGCGCACGTGATAAGATGACGGATGCGACAGCACTAGAGCCAGGAGACTGGCTGGAAGCGATGGAGGGCCCCGGGGGGTCTGAGTTCCTGCGTCTGGGGCCTCCAGGATGACGGACGGAAACTTCACCAAGTCACGTGACTCAAGGCCTGCCAACGTAGAACTAGTGAGTGCTGAGCGCTGCCGAGTGTGGGTATGGGACCTCTGGTTTTAGTCCTGAGCTGGCATCGTGGTTGTATCTCGTTTAATACTGAGTTTCGTTAAGCAGAGCCCTAACTAATAAAACAAAGACCTAAAAAAGCTAGCCCTGAGCCCTAACGAAGCCCTAGCTGTGGCTTAGGGCTTCGGTACAAGGAATGCTGGGCTCTGGACTATCCAACAGATGATATGCACTCGATCAGACGGTATAGGAGGCCAGGGAGTAGACTTCCAGGGCTCTAAACTTTGCTGAACCATCCACACATGTCCTTTAACAATCTTATGAGAAGACGGGCGTCCCGTCCGGCCATACAAGCGACTATAGCAGAGACGAACCGGGTTTGTGCGTATGATGGGGGAGATGAGCTGGATTTTGGGTCTGAGGGACAGAGCATAGCTGATTTGGAGGACGTCAGGGTGTTAAACAATCCAGCTGGGAACGTTATCAGTGAAAGCTCGAAGGTCACGGCGAATAACACTGAGGTGCGGTCCGAGGAACTGGCTATCCTGTCGACCTCCAGTTCTGGGTCTGGATCAGTGGCCCAAAGTTTCAACCAGCAGTTTTTTAGTCCGATCGTGCCCGAGAATTCGCAGAGGATCGATGAGTGGTGTATGAACAGTGAGCTTCATGAGCTCACGGAGGCCAATATGTCGTTAAGTCCGTCCGCCACATGCTCTAGGGTCCAGGATATTGTCAGCTCGTGGGGGATGGACCACGAGGAAATACCCAGAGAGACCCTGAGACGGAAACGTGCGGGGTCAGGAGTCAAACCTGGTAATTATACCTCTGACCTGCTCAGAGCGCTAAGCGATGAGCAGATCATTATCGTAAAACAGCTAACCAAGGAGCTCCTGCCGCTGCTCAGAAATAGCCGTCGGACACATTCTGTGTTTACGAACCGATATAGGGACATCCCGTCGGTCTTCGCGCAAAGAGATCTCATACTAGCTTGCTCGCTGCGATACAACGATTCAGACTGCGATATTGTAGCTCCATCGCAGCTGTCTGAGAGCCTGGCTACGGTGAGTTTAGATGATACCCGATCAAGTTCGTCGCTGACAAGCATCTCGAGGCTGGGCTGGACACTGGTGCCCAGATTGACAGAGAACGAGCTGCGGTGATTTTCTCAGCACATTGTCAGGTCATTAGTAGAATTATGTAATATCAGATAGTAGGTACAAAACACTTGGGGGAGGTTCACGAGGTTCCATGGTAGTTCCCTGCGGCCACAGTCCTGATGGCAGAAACCGAATTCCAGGAGCCACCAAATGGGTTATTCTCGTCGACTTCTTGATACTCCATTGCTATGTCACTACCGACTCCGGTTTGCGCAGAGCCCTCATCATGAATGATGAACTTTGCGACCACGCCCTTTTCGGATTCATGCGCGGTTTGGTCGGTGAGGAATCTAGCAATGAGGCGCTCTTCTCCGTCTCTTTGAAGTGTCACTGGTTCTTTGAATCTCCAGATAATTCTCTTCTTTTCTTTACTAAAAGATCCCTGAGGCTTCGAAAGCGCGCTCGTTGTCTCTGCACCATCGATAGATACGAAGACAACAAGATCTTCAAGAACCAGTTCAGTGACATTTTGTGGCACCGAAGGTGAAAACTTCAATGTCAAAACTACACTTGCTTGATGTGGCTCAAATCTCCAGACGGGATGTATCACGATCGGTGTTACAGGATCCTTCATCGAGTACTTGACAGCACCCAGAGTTCTGCCATCAATAAACTGAGGGTTGATCTTAAAATTTTCAGGGTCAACACGCTCCAGGAAAGCTTGATTTAGCATGACTTTTCCGAAGCTATCAGCTCTGGGAACTTTCAAATTGACTTCTATAGGTAGCGGTGTGTTCATGGCTGTATTTGCAACATAGTTCAACGCAATCTCACCAATCAACTGCGAGTCCTGTAGTACCCCATCTTTGAATGAGGCGTTGATGACTTCGGCTATACTGGCGTTTAGCCCTAATGGTGAGGATTCTAGCGATGTGTGCTGGAATAAATTTTGACCCGCTAACAAACTTGATGAACCTGTGGCTTGGGGGTTTAACATGGACAAGTTTCCAGTTATTTGGGCCCCAAGAGGGTTATTGGCGTTTTCAGAAGCCAGAATGCTTCCACTACGAGATGCCCTGTTTTGAGGTGGGAAAACCTCAGAATTTCTGTTGGGGGGATAATGTTTTCTCGAGGGTGGGAGAGCTGGGGCCCGAATATGTAGACTTTTGGCATCCACTTGCCTTTGCGTACCAAGATTTGCATCAGTAACAGCCTTCGAGACTTGATTAGTCTCAATTTCTGGCTCCGAAGGCAGTGTTTTTGACTTGGGTTGCAAAGGTGGGTGGGAAATCGACATTGGGGTAGTAGATGAATCACGTTCGACTTCGGCAAGTGGTTCATTGCTTTTAATTGGGGCTTCATCAACGGTACCAGCTGCAACAGGTGGAAGTTGTTTGTTATTAGGAGCCCTGATATGATGGTTAGGAGCCCTGTACAACGAGTCAGAGTCTTTGCTTTGCATAGCTGGACGGCGAATAGAATGGCTTTGATTCGTACTAGCCGTCGCTGACCTGCTCCTATTAGACACGTTTTCATCGAAAGACGAGTTACCTGCCTCCACAATAGTGGATTCTGTATTCCTCTCACTGATGATCGATTTTTTGTTCTTCAGCTTATGTCTACCGAAGATTGAGCCGACCTTTGATCTCAATTTGTTACTAGATTTCTTCTGCTTCAGAGTAGAGTTATTCTCGCTGTTTGAAAACTCTCCATCCATCATGTCATGATGCAGTACGGTAGAGTTAGAGGTAAACCGATGACCAATTCCTCCGAGCGTACTTCTTCTCTTGTCCTTTGCAGCGGGACTTGGCTGATGATCGGCTCTGATGGCCTGTTCCGCCGTAACAGTCTCGAATTTGTATCTAGCGGCCTCACGAGCAAAGCGGTTGATTTCGTCCTGAGGCTCAAACTCCAAGACTTGAGAGGTCGCGCTCTCGCTAGCTTTAGTCACGCTCAGAACGTAGTCGCTGACCCCGCTATGGTAACGCAAAGAGGTGTTTTTCAGGACCTCCAAACGGTTATGGTCAATAGCCTGAAATAACTCGAAAAGAGCAGGGACTTCGGAATCCCACTGTCTATTTGCGTCCTCCAATTTGTTCTCACGATCGTCATTTCTCGAGTGACGGTCTATGGTGGCAGCAATTTGGCTCAGCTTGGAGTGCAATCTCTTGCTTTCACTCCACTTAGTGTCATTCTCCGTGGATCTTTCCAAGGCCAAGATGACCTCATTGTTCAAAGTGTGATAAAGATTGGTGCTTGCCTTGAGATCGGCCTTTAGTTCACTTATAACAGAGCCCCAAACGCTTCTCAAATCACCAAGCGAGTCAAACTTAAAAGTTTCGAGTTCTTTGGAGGTGAGAACTTTCGTTTCCAACATCTGGTTTGTCAGCACTTTGTCTAAACTGTCATTCTCGGCGATTATCCTGCGCAATTGCTGGGAGTAGTTCCTTTTCAGCTCACTAATTTCTTTGAACAACAGGTAGAAGTCCTTGTTTATCAGCTTGGCCTGGGAGAGTCTTATCCTTATTGTCTCGGTAGCTTCATATGGACTTTTCACAGTCAGAATGCTATCTGCGTATAGGGTTCCTTGCTGGGACATTATTCAATTGTCTACAATGCAAGCGAATGGCTCGATAACAGTCTAATGTTCCTATGATGATGTTCAATTGCCCTTATGCTCGTGGTACCTATTAGGAATAAATAGGAGGCCTTGGAATATGCGTCACATTGTACGTCGGACCTAACGAGTTCATCGACCTCACGATGCTGGTAGAGTAGCAAGCCTAAGCTGCTTTGAACGGTCTCAGTGTATGGGATAGCCTGTATTGTCTGTAATAGATTCTGCCCAAATCAGGTTTATTTTACCAAAGTCTACCTGGAAGACGCCATTTGCGATTCGTCCCACACTCAATCATTCTCTTCCCTGTTCAATTCACCAGTAGTAATGCATCATGGCGATCAAACCATTGTACAATCAATTCTCTATAGCTTTTAAATGTTTTTAGCAGACTCAACTGTGTCTGCTAGCGCCGCGCCCATCATTCTCGGAGCGCCAGACAAGCATCTTCGAACAAGAAGTGTTCCAAAGAGCTAAGACATCGGAAATCACAATTCTCTCAATCCAGAAAGGGTCCTAGAGGGTTCATCCCAATAGCAAATGAAATCACTTGCCTAACACACCTTTTCCTTAACTTGCTTCAGCAAAGTTTACCGTACTTGTATGGAGTTCAGGACTCGGGTATCTCGCACGCCATATGCCAACCGTCCCCAGGAACGGCCTTCATCATCTGTTACCGAGCCGGTTTGTCTGGGGAACCACCGTAATCTCCTGGTACTGGTAGGTAGCCTGAGTGTTGGTGATAGAACGCGAACTTTGAGTCCTAGCTGACGAAACACGAAAACAATGGCAGACGCGAAAACACGTAATACACAGTCGTCAGGATGTGGAAAACTTACCAGCACGATAGATACTTGGGTTCGAGAATGACATGTGCATGGAGCTACGAAGGACTTGTAAACTATCGCTGATCACTTTTAGACTTCTAAAGCTCGAAGTTTGGTGTAGAATTAAGTTCCTACAGTAGGCCAAGAACAATGGTTGGCCACTACAAGATACGAGCCGGGCCAATTGAGCCTACGATAGTGGAAGAGGAGGATGATGAAGACTTTGATATGTTCGAAGAGGAGGACGAGGAGGAAGAACATGCCGTTCCTAGTGGTAGGTCCAATAATCTCACTTTTTATCCGTACGCGAACCAAAGGATGACCAGAAGCGTGGGAACGTTAAATCTGTCTCTGAGTAATACAGCCCTTGGAAACAGCAGTAAAAAGACTAATTCAGGTAGTGTTGATGAATGCATTGACAGATGGTCACCTTTCGAAGACGAGGCTCCCTCGACTCCCACCACATCGGGCGGCAAACGGAGGTCGAAACACGAGATGTCTCCCTTTATCAACGACCCAGAGATTGTCAAGAGATGGAGGAGGAAGCCGGCGGGATCGAAATTGGGTGGACCGTGGACCCCGATTCAGGAGCTTCATGAGACAGAAAACACAGTGCCGCAAAATCTTGTTGTGCCCGATCAATCCGCGTTTCTTCCCCCAACCGGGCTGGTATCAAAGGTGGCTCAGGCGCAATCGAGCTTGCCCAAGAAACTCTCCATCCCAGACACACCGGTGAAGAAGTCGCCTCTGATGGAAAACTCGAGACTTTCGAATTCGATTGGCGGTTCGCCGAATTTTAGCAACCGCAGCTATAACATGACACAGGAGACTTCTCTCCATATGCAGTCGCCTTCCTTCAGATCCATTCCGCAGTTGATGATCGATGCGTCACCACTAAACAATTCTATGACTGAGGAAGACAACGAGAAGTTCTCCAGGATACGACGTGAGAAACTCCCGCCCCAATTTCACGTCGGTAGATACAAGAAGATCAAAAAGTCACGAAACTCTGTCATCATGAATAATAGCGATCTTACCAACAGTCTGCAGCAGTTTACGGACGACCTATATGGGACAGATAACGTAGAGCAACGAACGGACGATGGGAGGATGGACGATTTATCCTTCTTTAGTATCTTACGGCCTCCTAGTGGCTCGAAGAATTCCTACCAAACGGAAACGAGCTGTAGTAGTACTGATACAACGCCAACGCGTAAGAAGACCATTTTGAACTCCAAGACGAAAGCTAAAGAATCCTCTCGTTCTCAGGAAACTATAGAATCATCGCCCAGACACACAAGAAGGCTAATAAACACAAAGGTTTCGGCATCCAATCCTGACTCGCATTTATTCGAGAAATTCACTAATGTTTCAAGCATAGGAGATGGACAGTTCTCCACAGTCTACCAAGTGACTTTCCAGCAAACTAACAAGAAATATGCTGTGAAGGCCATACAGCCTAATAAACATACTTCGATAAGACGAATTTTGCAAGAGATCAAAATTCTATCAGAGATTAGCGAAAGCGAATTGGATCAAGAAGGTAAGGAGTATGTCATCGGCTTTATTAGTTCGTGGAAACACGAAACTTCATTCTACATTATGACGGAGTATTGTGAAAACGGGACCCTCGATGGATTTCTACAAGAGCAGGTGATAGCCAAGAAGACCAGACTGGAGGACTGGAGGATTTGGAAAATCATTGTTGAGTTAAGCTTGGCGCTAAGATTCATTCACGACTCCTGCCACATTGCTCATCTGGACTTAAAACCAGCAAACATCCTCATAACTTTCGAAGGTAACTTGAAACTGGGCGATTTTGGCATGGCAACCCACCTACCGCTGGAAGATCTCGGATTTGAGAATGAGGGGGATCGAGAGTATATTGCACCCGAGATAATATCTGATTGCATATATGACTTCAGAGCCGATATTTTCTCTCTGGGCCTCATTGTTGTCGAGATTGCCGCGAATGTGGTTCTACCGGATAACGGTAACGCTTGGCATAAACTTCGCTCGGGCGATTTGTCGGACGCTGGCCGTTTAAGTGCCACTGACATTCACTCCGAGTCTTTATTTTCTGACAACTCAAAAGTCGATACAAACCTGACTGAGATATCAGACTACCATGACAGGGACACTATCGATTTCCTCAAAGAAAAGCCGGAGATTCCCCCATGGGTTCCAAGATTTTTGATTGACGGTGAATCTCTGGAGAGAATGGTCAAATGGATGATAGAACCAAATTACAAGAAAAGGCCAACTGCGAACGAAATCCTGAAAACTGAGGAGTGCATTTACGTTGAAATGACTCGACAAGCGGGTGCCATTATTCAAGAAGATGATTTTGGACCTAAACCGGGATTTTTTGCCGCCTAGTGTTTTGTAAGCCCTAATATGCAGCGATATTCAATTTAATTCTTTGTTCTGGCGCTGGGCGCCACTTCGTAATTTTTTTTCATTGTATCAGTACTATATAAGAAGGAAATTTCCATAACTCATCACTCGAAACCCAAAATCATTCAAAAAAAGTATATCAATCGTTATATTGATAGCACTGACGAGGACGTCTGTGTGAATATTTGGATCAAGGAACTACAAATGATGAGTTTATTGAACACTTTTCTAAGCTAGATAGTATCTGAAAGCTACACTTAATGATTGTGGTGTTTTATACAATGGGAATCTCTCTGATCTGTGTTCCTTTGATATCAAAGTCTTGTCTTGAAGGTCTGCCTTGTTTTGAGTAATATGTCGATTGATGTCCTGCATCCGTGGCCGCAGCCAAGTCTTCAGTTTCCGAGATTCACTGGGACTCTCCTCCTGAGCTTCCCCTTCTCACTTCTATGAGATGGAGTATTCACATCATTCCCCCAAAGAAGATGGCAAGTGGTATCGTTCTACTGTGCAATCAGTTATGCTCACCTGTAATGTAAGATCGCTCCCGTTAGTCCCCACACACGCGCACAAGACCAATCTAAGGAGGGAGGTTAGGCGACGATTCTAGTGATAGCGATAAAAACAACCGTTAAAATCTACAAATTTGCTATAAAAGTGGTAGCCTTTTATATGAGTATGTGAGATAACTGAGAATAAACTCGAATGGAGTCTCCAGTAAGCTTACAAACCCAACTTCGTTCTTCTCCAGTGTCTTCTCTTGGCGTTGTAACGGATCTTGTTACCAGTTCTCAATCTGATCCATTGAGGCAATGGTCTGTTTTGGTTCTTAGCCTTGGCCAATTTTTGCTTAGTTCTGAAAGACTTTTGAGCCTGAATTATTAATTTGTTGGAGTTAGTATATCATTCAAATCGTTTTGGGGTTCTAATGGAAATGGTTCAAAGCGTGGCATCCCAAATGCTGCAACACAACATTAAGTTGTCGTATACTACTGATTCAACTTTTCATTCGGGACATCTCGTACGTCTGGTACTTTCACTCGGCTTCTTCCTATCCTCTTCCACTCATTTCAATCATATTCAACATACTGGCATTGCTATTTGGTATATTGTCCTTAATCTGAGTGTAACCGTAAATGTACTGCGTCTAGTTTTAATTATTCCTTGACTTGTCAGTCAGTACAGACAGACCACACGCCTCCAGGAACCTTCTGTTTCGCGGCTGTCCCACGGTCTCCTTTCCGAGGGTGACATCAGGAGGGTGTGCTAGACGGATAGACACAAACATGCTAGGCTGAGACTTGCTCAGCCGACTGACCTAGCTGGCAAAGCCTAGGCTCGAGGGAGCCCGTTAGGCAGAGTTCTCGCTCTGTCTAGCTCACTATTTTCATGAGCGACGCACAGAAGAATAAGAATTTCAATATGAAAATTGAAAATAACCCGTACCCCACAGACAAAGTCAAAGTGTTATTACCACAACACCACACTAAATTTTATAAAAACAGTCATCTGAAAAATACTGGGTCATGGGATGGTTGGCTCATGCACGCAACCTCGAGTACTGCACTGCAACGGTAAGCTTGGACATACTGTGTGGACTAGTACAGAGTTACAGTGAATGTTGAATTTGAGCTTCAGCCTATAGATACTTATTCGAGTTAGTTATACAAGAGTAGCAATCCAAGATGACCAGAACCTCTGTCCTAGCTGATGCTTTGAATGCCATCAACAATGCCGAGAAGACCGGTAAACGTCAAGTCTTGATCAGACCATCCTCCAAGGTCATCATCAAGTTCTTGCAAGTTATGCAAAGACACGGTTACATTGGTGAATTCGAATACATCGATGACCACAGATCCGGTAAGATTGTCATCCAATTGACCGGTAGATTGAACAAATGTGGTGTCATCTCCCCAAGATTCAACGTTAAGATTGCCGACATTGAGAAATGGACCGAGAACTTGTTGCCAGCTAGACAATTCGGTTACGTCATCTTGACCACTTCTGCTGGTATTATGGACCACGAAGAAGCTAGAAGAAAGCACGTTTCTGGTAAGATCTTGGGTTTCGTTTACTAAGTAGTAGACTTAATAGACTCTATATCATATAATATATTATCATAAACCATTTCCGTACAGCTTCCCCGTTACAGCTATAGATGAGTAGCTTGAGGTGTGAACTTATCCATCGCTAATGAAACATTGAAAACAAAATGTGAAATGAGATGATTAGGTATATATGTATACATGACTTGCACAAAAACAAATCATAATCTTCTACCTCTTCTACCACCCTTCTTTCTGGTAGAATCAGATGGGACTGGGGTAACATCCTCGATACGGCCAATTCTCAAACCAGATCTAGCCAAAGCTCTCAAAGCAGCTTGACCACCTGGACCTGGGGTCTTGGTCTTGGTACCACCAGTAGCTCTGATCTTGACGTGAACAGCAGTAATACCGACCTCCTTACACTTAGCAGCAACATCTTGAGCAGCCAACATAGCAGCGTATGGGGAGGATTCGTCTCTGTCAGCCTTAACCTTCATACCACCAGTGACTCTGGAGATGGTTTCTCTACCAGACAAGTCAGTGACATGGACGAAAGTATCGTTGAAAGAGGCGTAGATTCTAGCAACACCAAAAACTTGGGAAGCGTCACGAGCTTGAACAAGGTCTGAAATGAAACGGGTGTTTGAAGTTAGTAAAAATGCACTTGCATGCTTGAAAAACCCTGCTTAGTTCCCTAAAGAAATTAGATTGCCATCTCATTATCACAATAATCATTTTTGCTTCAATCCGCTCTTTCATTGCGGATCATTGTGGTATTGGAGACTCCATTTTGAACTTGAATATGCTCAGGGTGGCGAATTTCAATCGGGACCCTGTTATAAACATTGATTCAAACCAAATGAAGTAGGCATCTTTCACACCATTTACCTCCTTCTGTGTAACCCATTTTCTTTAAGAATAACTAAACGGTTTTGAACGGGATATCACCCCTTGAACGTACCTTTAGCCATTCTGGATCTCTTATTTGCTTGTGGTTCTAACCAATACTATCTGAAATGAACAACAATTTCACATCTGAAGTACTATAGGGAACCAACTAGGTCCACGAAGCGTGTATGAGATGCCCTCCGATTTTGCGTCGGTATCGCTAGGAGCGCCTACGGGACAACGTCGGAAAAGGAGAAAAAAACAAATCTAAAATGTCTGGGTTTTATAGAAAATCCATACACCCAAGTTTGAAGCTGGTTTTGACAGTCACATAAAATTGTTTGACCCAGCGTACCGCGTACCGCCAGTCTTACAGTGCCAAGAGCGCTACCAATCTAGATACAAGATTCACATTGAGGATGTTCGACCCGTGTGAAACACTGGAAAGTTTAGCAATTGTAACTTCTTTCCGATGTCAATAAGAGTCATGTGTAAGGTTGATCTCGAACGAGTTGTAGAGAGAATATTGTCTGGGGTACAAAAGGTGTCGTTAGACGTCACAAATCCACTACAATAATACTCGTTCTTGGAATGTACGGTTTCTTTAAGAAGAACCGGCTGTGGAAACGAATGGTAATTGATCTACCTTTATATAGCTAAAGGTAAGAAAAACTCGAATTGCTATAGTGTTACCCTGATATGTTACTTTAAGCTTGGCTGAAGGTAGTAATATCAACATGGTACAGATCAGGCAGTGGATAGACGTTTGGACTTGAGATTGCCGTTTGAGATGTTGCAATTGAGCTGGTTATGCCTTATTGCGTCAATATTCTCGGTGTCGCTGGCCGCAAGTGTCAAAGGGAAGCTGGATTTGGGCCCTCAGTTCAGTATAGCGGGTGCAACGATTCCGAGAACTAACTTCAAACTATACCAGATTGGGAACTATTCACAGCCAAAAGCCCACTCAGACCACATACATCTGAAAGATCTGGATGGAAACTTTGAGTTTCAGAATGTGCCGTTAAACTGGGGTGTCAACGCTACGACGCACTATGTGCTGTATTCCAGCTCGCTCGATTACAATCTGAAACCAAACAGGATACTGCTAGAGTTCACCAATTTGGACCAGGATGGTGACGACTACACAATCAAGGCGTTCAGGAATGTCTTTGGCAAAGAGTTTTTTCCCTCAAGCGATATTCTGTATCCAGAACAGCTAGAAGAGTTGCCCGTGAATCCTTACATTACCATAACCGTTGTGAATTTGGCGCCGTTACGAACCTACTACCAGCAGCGCCGGAAAGGCTTCCTCCAGACCGGTCCGCTCGCAAAATTGCTCGACAACCGCTGGAAGCAGGCTGCTGCGATTACGGCAGTAGCTCTAATCGCTTTCCCCATTCTGCTCGAGAAAGTGGATCCAGAGACAGCCAAGGCCATCAAGGAGGAACAACAGAGGAAACAGAGGGAGAAATACCAAGTCAAGGAGGACTAGTTGGTTGCTCGATAACATGATCACGTGGTGGCATTGTACTTTGTAGCCTAACTAGAGTTATAGATTATGGTTCCCTTAACGATGAGGTGTAGTCTCCTACAACAGGGCAGGCGGAACTTGCTCGAGTGTAGTCGTGCTTCCCTATAAGCGGTAAAGATGGGTGATGAGTCGTTCGAGTTGGCCAAACTGCTGCGCAATGTTCTCTGTTTGACCCTAAATCTGGAGGGCGAAGTGGCCATCGAAGATCAGCTTAAAGACATTCTGGTGAACAGTTCTTGCAATCAAGAAGACTTTGGAAAAGACTCTTTTCACTGTGATATAAGAACTTATGTGGATACGGAACTGGCTACGCGCTTTCAACTGACGAACACAGACTCGAATTTTAACATTGGGGCAGAGAGGAGTTGGTCGGAATTGCTTGACGGTCGTTGGAGGTCCGCGGAGTATGCAGTAGCTCTACAGATAGTCATATCTTTGAGCAGTCTGTCAGCCTGGAATAGGCAGAAGCTGGGGGAGATTAGGGGCGTTAAAGATCTGCTTTTTAAGAGGGTTACTGGTCTCGAGTGTTCCTGCTCAACTGTACAGGAAAAGCTGGCCGACCTCTGTGGTCTAGTAATGGGTGTTAACTGCTCGCCAAGGGACATGGTGGAATTATACACTCATTTTCCTGCAGCGTCAGTTTACAGGACACTAGAGTCATTAGCCGCCCAGATGTCCGACCCAGCAGCACAAGCGTACCTTCAATTTGAGAACTGCTACAAAACTTTTGAGGTGTCACAACCAGCAGAACTGCGATATACAATCCAATTTTTCATTCAATTCAGTAATGTCACATCCGTTCGTTTAATGACCGTTGGTAGGAATGTATACCTGGAGATTAAGGAAGGGCAGTTTTGCGTCTCGAACGATGAATTTATCATTGCACTGTTTGATGAGCTGGAGTTGGAAGCTGAGAAAATCTACTGCATAGCCGTCACGATCAGTGGCGATGACGTATCACTGTTTATGGACGGGAATCTGGTAGGTACAATAACATTGTTTGATGCATGTATTACCAGCATAGACCGATTTGATTTGGGATCCATGATATGCTCTTTCCGGTTGTACAGGTTAGTCATGTATGGTGATGTTTTATCAGAAAAGTCCTTAAAGCTCATATCTTGCATGGGAAGCTCATTTAGGAGCACGTTCGAAAAGATTCTGGACACACACGCATTTCGATCAACCTTGGGCGACAGTTTTATTGAAAAATGTTGTACGGATGCTAGTTTTGTCGAGAACTGGCTTGGAGAACTGGAGGGAAAGAACAAGACGAGCATTCTGGTCGATGTTGACCCTTCTGATTTATGTCCTGGAGATTCTTGCATGCATGAAAATTCCAAAGCGCTCGGCGAAATGGAAACGCTGGGCGACTCGTCCAATTACTTGGCGGTGGGCAAATGTTTTCATTACAAGCCAGCTTGTCTGCTTGCAATATTCCAGTCCGTTGATTGTTTCCGATACCTCCTCTGCAATCTCGAAAATGCATGCGACATGGATGAGCTTTTCAGATATTTGTCTCATTTAATGACGCTTTTGCATAACAGCTATATGCGAGCACTTTACAAAAAGGATTACGGATACTCACTTCTGTCACACATACTGGCAACCAGAGTACGAAGAAAGTTACGTTCGCCGCTTCCCATTCAATTCTTCAATTTGTTTGAGGAGTTTTGTGGATGGAATTTTACAAACATTAGTAAATCATTGATAGAAGATGAAACCGCATACCAATCATTAGTCCTTAATATTGACCTATGGTACGATAATTCGTCAGAAACAGATTTTAATCAGGGAGGGGTCGAAATTATTAGATTTTTGTTATTTCAAATCGCTAACTTGTTAGAGAGTTCGGAGTTAAAATCTCTCAATTCTCAGAAACTTCAGACTCTGAATGTTTGGAAGACTTTTTGCTACACTCAGCATATTTTTGCCGAAAAGTATGGGTATCCCAATATGTTTGACGAAATGACTGATGAGATAACTAGCTTATGCCGCTTATTTCTGAATAATGACTTCAGCAGGGCCAACATTCATTGGCATCTTCAATATTCCTATTCTGAGCTCAAAAGCGGCCTCTACCCCAATAGCGAAGTTATACTATCTGCTTTAGATTCCTTTTTTGCAGAAGCCTTGGATGGCGCTGAGACGAAGAAAGTTAAATGCATGACAGATTCGATTTCCTGTAAATTTTTAGTGATGACACTGGATGAAGTGGTATTGGCTAAGAGAAGTCCAATGACAGTCCTTAACTTACTGCTCAAAGTTTTATTGATTAATCAAGCCGCTTACAAAAATTTCACGAGGAGTAACGGATTTGATCTTCTATTTGAAGTGCTTAAAGAGGCAGATGCTTGCTACTATGAAGAAATTGTCTACTTGCTATATGGCTACTCGTTGGGAGATTATGGTACCAAGGTTAACTTCGAAACTTTAGAGGAGTTTGAGAGCGGCATCGTCAATCCAAATTCGACCATGGTCCTGAAAGAACTGATACTGCTTTCCGTTCAGTTGCTAGAATGGGCTGTCATTAACGACATTACCGATGCTTTTCAAATTGATCTGGATCGTTTTTTATCGAAAATGGTCGAAAAGATAAGCTCGGTACTAGAGAGCTATTTCAATGTTCTAAGGCTTGACAACTTTGTGTTGTCGCTTTTTTCTGCTTTATTGGATCTTTTGATTACTCTTACAAAACCGCAAAACTCCTTGATTTACGAGAGGTCAGCCAACATGGTTCGCAGATTATTGGCTGACAATGTTACGAAGGCAATGATAAGTTTGAAAGCAGCTGAATTTGAGCGGTACCTTGAGGCGATGATTTCTCCACTTCATCGAGAGAAGGATACAATTTCTGTCGATGAGGAAGAATTTGATCTTTTTGAGCTCGCATATATGAGGATAATTGTACCTGCTATTTTTGAAGACCTAAAGGAAATGATGGACCTATTTACGGAGAAATTATTCGAGAGCGACTGTATGCTGCTGAACTTTTTGCATTTTTTCAATAGGTTCAAGCGGCTACTCGGTATATCGAAGTTGAAATCGAGCGTTTATGTAAACATGATGCAATGTATCCTAGTATGCATAAAGGGTGCGGAAGAAAGCGGAGGCAAGAAAAACAGAGTGAAATCACTGTGTGAAGCGTTTTCCTTTTCAGCTTTGGCTCTGCTGCTGCCAACTATTGCAACGAATGAGAGAACTAAGAAGGATGATCTCGAACAATGCGTCAAGTTTTTTACTGATTACGGGGATGACATGCTTAAAGTTGATTTTGAACACTATAATGATGATTTAGCCTGCTTTATGTGTTGGTGCTTACTTCAACTGATCATAACTAGTGGGTTTAATATAAAGATTTCAGCACTGCTTCAATCATTACTTAGGAGCAATGAAACAGGACTTGCCCATGCAGCAATCCAAAGAGATGAATTGTCCTATGTAATCAGTTTAATTCAATTCCCTTCAGAGCAGAACAGCGATCGTATTAAGCACTTTATTCGTTCGCTTGAAAGTAGCCTCAAAATCGGAGCAGACGGCATAGCGATCCGCAAATTTGGAACCAAGGAACCTTCAAATTCCTTCCATGACATTCAGTTGACAGATGTCATCTTTGCACATCGAGAATCAAAAATGGATTCTAGAGTGAGGGACCTTCAAAAAAAACTCACTCTTTTTAGGAGCGATAACACTCCTCTCGATCGAAACTTGAGAATTAGTTTCAAGAAGCACTACACTAATTATATCATTGACAGGGAAGAGGAATTTCTGGTACATGAACAGAATTATAACGATCTAGCAATGCAGCTCGAGTATTCACTAGGACTGCAACTGGGTAATACAGGAAGGTGTATATGGGGAATTGACTCAGTGCAAGGCCTTGATGGGATAAAGGGACGTTTAGTGCCTTTCATCCCTGCCACAACGACAAAAGTGCAGCTGGGTTATGGTCAACAGAATGTTGAAAATGAGGATCTAGGATTATACAGTGCACAACCCAAAGCGACCAATGGAAGTCTTTTGTCCTATGATTTTATGTCAGAGATGGATACTCTAGAAGTACTGACTGGTTTTAAAGAAGATGAAAACAGGAAAATTTTAAAAATCCTCAAAGGTCATGATCGTATAAGGAAGATGTGGAATTGCAGCCTTGTTATAGGATTGGATGTGAGAGAAGGTGTTTTAATTTGCGGAGAGGAAAACATGTATTTTGTGGGTAACTACCACTATGCTAAGGGAGAGAATAGGGTTCTGAGGCTCTCAGAGGCCCCAGAATCCGAAAGAGATGCAAACATCAACTTGATCTCAGGATCTGAATCTAAGCGCCAGCAATGTTTTGGAGGTGATGGAGTCCAGATCTGGAGTTTGCCGGAGCTGGCTTCGGTCATCAAGAGGCCTTTTTTGTTAAGAGACGCAGCAATGGAACTAGTGTTTGAAAACGGAACCAGCTATTTCCTGAGTTTTAACAACAAGAGCCGCAGAGATGATGTTTACTATGTTCTTGATAAACTACCTAAAAATCAAAACATTGATCCTGTTCTTTACAGCACCCTTTTGGAGCTAAACAAAAGTAGTGGAACTATTGGTTTAAACAATGGGATTTACAAAACTAACCTAAGAACAAAGTTTGTCAAGGCGTTTGCTTCAGGTTTAAGCATATCAGAGAAGTTTTCTGCCACAGCCAAGTGGCAAAGGGGAGAACTTTCAAACTTTTACTATCTGATGACAATTAATACACTTGCTGGTAGAACCTTCAACGACATAACCCAATATCCTGTATTTCCTTGGGTAATTGCAGATTATACCAGTGAAGAATTAGATCTCAATAATCCTCTGACTTTCAGAGATTTGTCTAAGCCGATGGGCGCTCAATCTCAAATTAGAAGAGCTCAATTTATCGAAAGGTACGAGGCGCTAGAATCACTGAATGATCCGGATTCGCATCCGTTTCATTACGGTACCCACTATTCATCAGCTATGATTGTCTCCTCGTACCTAATTCGGCTGAAGCCATACGTGGATTCATTTTTACTACTGCAGGGCGGTTCCTTTGGGCATGCTGATCGCCTCTTTAACTCAATTGGACGTGCTTGGTCATCTGCTGCAATTGAAAATACAACTGACGTACGTGAACTTATTCCAGAGTTCTTCTTCCTTCCCGACTTTCTCGTGAACTCAAATAACATCGACTTTGGTAAGGATCAACAAGGTCACCGTGTAAGCGATGTTGCGCTACCGCCATGGGCCAAGAATGATCCCAAAATTTTTATCGCCAAGAACAGAGAGGCACTCGAAAGCCCGTACGTTTCGAGACATCTTCACCTTTGGATCGATCTAGTTTTTGGATGGAAGCAGCGTGGCGAGAACGCAAAATTAGCAGTCAACGTTTTCAATAACCTCAGTTATCCTGGTGCTGTAAACTTGGATAGCATCAGCGATGAGAATGAGAGGCGCGCAATCACAGGGATCATCCATAATTTTGGGCAAACGCCGCTACAGATTTTCCAGGAAAACCATCCACCAAAACTAGTATTCCACTCAAGGAAAATCATTCAGGAAATATGGGAACAAATGGTGGCGAGACCTAGGCATATTTATCTACCGTCAAATCAAGATGCGCACGAAATTGCAATACGTTATATTTTCTGGGAGGTTTTTTCTGACGGGACGGTTCGCTGGAGAGGATACCCATTTCTGGACGTAATGATCAGCGGTACTTCGCAACTTCTTCCGCTGAAACTTGTGGGAAAGTCCTCTTTACAAATTGGTACGGAATGCTACGAGTTTTTGCATTCCTCACGCATTACAGGCTTTTCTTTCTGGAAGCAGCAAGAGTTCATCACTGGTGATGCCAATGGAATTATAAAAGTCTGGAAATTTCAGAAAACAAAGGATACTGAAGTTCTGCTGCTTCACTGCATGGGAACGCTTTACGGACATCTTTCCGAAATTAAAGATATCAAGATTTTTCATGATTACAACTCTTTGTTATCTCTTGACCGGGAAGGAACAGTGTATCTTTGGGATCTCATTGACAACCGAATATTACGACGTATTTCATCCGTAGCTCTCCAGGCCGCTATATCACAAAATAAGGGAACAGTTGCAGTTTATACAATGGACAAGATTTTGGAGGCTTACAATTTCAGTGGGATGTTATATGCCAGAAGGCGTCTTGACCCAAACATGACAGTTACAAGCATAGATTTTTTCAACTTTTCATCTATTGATCTTGGTTCCAAACGACACGCCTACTGGCAGGAAAAAGAACTCATAGTGGTGGGCTACGACAACGGTATTTTACAGGTCTATCAACTTGTTCTCGACAATGAATGGCAACTTAGATTTGTGAAGCAACTTAATACCGGTAAAGGTTTTCGTATTACCGCTATCCGAACTCAGCTTAGAATTCAAAATAAAGATGACGCAACGTCTGAAAATATGCTTGGAGTACCAAAACTTGAAATCATGGCTGGAGATACGCGTGGGTTTTTATATTTGTGGAAATGATTCTGGCATGAATACGCCTATGCTTGAGTTTTCTATAATCCTAAATACTATTTAACTTTTGATATTAAGTGTTTAATGCATTTTCTCCAGCCTACTCTTATTATTGTGCCTCTCATACAGGAACAATCCTAACATGTTCAAACTCAAACCGAGTACCTGCATAAGAGTGATGTTAGCACCCGCTAATAACCAGCTTACGGCAATAATTGCGATCCTTTTCATTAAATTAGCAATGGAATATGTGAGAGTTGATACCTCACCCATCAAATGAAAGGTGATCATAGCTTGCAGAAAATGAAAAGTGCCGTTTACAAAAAGAAGTGTCCAAGGAATAACATTTATTCCGCTTCTTTTGATTTCATCCCAGATGCTTGGGAATTCCAAGGTCATGAACCAACCGAAAGATAAACAAAAGCCCACTAATGGGATGTATATTAGTAGAGTCAGTTTGTCGTATTTTTTGGAAAGTTTCCCAACCGTTTTTCTTTCAATGAAGGTTGGAAGAGGCGACTCATCTCTCTTCGGCGCTTGGTTCTCCAATGTATCCTCCTGTTTAAAGGTGAACACACCCTTACCATAAATATTCTGCACCACAAAGATGAGCATGGAGGATACTGCACAGAGAATCCCATAGGAAGAGGGCCCAATAGGATCGACTTGAGATTTCTTGTGATTTTTCATTCTTCTGGCGCTGTCTTCTCCCACAATTACCCAAACGCCCACTATGAGGCATGCTAAGCTGAAGTACATTAAAATGCCTGAATTAGATTTTTGGACCTTAAAGAGCCGTTGAATGATCACGATACATACGGGAGACAACGTCTTTATACTAGCCACTGTAGAGACAGGCACTAACGAAGTCGCTGTGTGTCCGAAATACTTGCCAACAAACTGGAAAAAACTCAATGGCAACACAGTGAGTAGAATTTCCTTGGTTGGTCGAGCCAAGGTTTTAATTGGTCTCTTTTGCAGACTCCCTTCCTCATAATACATTGGAAACGTCCCGATGGGAAACCATTGGTAAAACGTCTTGCATCTATGAGCAACCAGGCAACAAAAAGATGCTAAGAGTGCTGTGTAAATGAATTGAAACTCACCTAAAAAGAGCGGTTTTGGGTATATCGTCAGTATGCTCTTGGTTACCTGAGAACCTAAAGACGAAATGAAGTACCAACCCAGGCAGAGGAGCACGATATGAGCAACTGATCCAGTATTACTTTTAGGCATCAATATGCAGAGAAAGATAACCTCTCAATGCAGTAGCAGTGAAATGAGTGGATTAATCAAGCGATGAACTTTGGCACTTACTTTTCAGTTGATAGATCAACAAAGGCTTTCAATCTCGGGGATAAATACACAACAGTAACGTCAGAAGGCGGTATAAAAAAACGATAAAAGATCAAAGTTTATGCGATATATGCTAATTCTATGCTAATAATTAAATGCAGATGCTCATTTGGGCAGGAAGGATTTTAGAATTTCAATTTTGCCCATCTCTTCTTGAAATTCCTTCTCATCAATTGACGACTTGATTAGTTTTACAACGTGCTTGGTCTTACCTCTCGATCTACCCTGGAAAATGGTTGCCACACCACATGTCTCTAGCGCATTACAAGTCTCCAGAAACTCATTTCGTCTTAGAGGTGCCAATGAATTTTTAGACTTTAGTAAATTGACGTAGTAGTCATAAGTGTCGTCTAGGGAACAGTGGGCCTGGAATATGTCGGTCTTTTCCCTGTGAACAATAGAACATAGGATGAGTTTTTGCTGCACGTTAAGCTTGCTAACTCTTGATTTGGTAGATGAACTGTTCATGAACTGAGCAAACACCTTGGCCACGTGAGGGAGACCGACCTTCATAATGGAGGATGATGAGTTGGTCTCTTTGTCCTTCAACTTGGAGGCAATAACCTGCAGCTCCACCACCTCAACACTGCTCCTCAGCACGTCAAAAACCTTCCTCAAATCACCAGTGTTACCAGAACACTTTTTGGCTGCAAATTTGATGGCCATTGGGTTGAAGACACAGCTTTGCTCGTCGTTGCCCACCCTTTTCAGCCGATTCATGACGATCTCGAACATCTCGTCAGGCGTGTAAGGGTTAAAGACCAGCGTCTGGGGCAGCAGGTCTTGTCTTAGGTTCAGACGCGAGAGGAAACGGTCCTTCATATCGAGACTGTTTGCAATGCCCATCAACGTGAAGTTAACGGATGGCATTTTTGCTAGCAGAAACAGCTCAAAGATCGTCTTAGTTGAGTTTGTATCGTTCAAGTTCGAGTGCACCAATTTATCCATCTCATCTAATATGACCAGAAAACTCGTAGTTCCAGAATGGGTCTCCATGAACTCTTGCAGATCCGACATCGTCCTCACCGACATGCCTGGCTCCTGACCCGCTATCAGCGACGTGTAGATCTTGTTGAAAATCGTGGAAGGATCATTGATAGCAATACAGTTAATCGAGCAAACTGCCACTTTTTCGACCCGACCATCGGGTAAGCGGTAAGCACAAGTATTCAGCAGTTCTCTGTCGTTCACAGGAACGAACCGGTCCCTCACAATCGCCTCTATCTGAGCAGTCTTGCCCGTGCCCGGAGGGCCTGTGATGTACAAGGAACTGCTCACGTGGTTCCCAATACTCCCGTTCAAGAACGACAGGACCTGGGCGTGCTGTGCTTGTCTGGTAGGTAGGAACCCTCCAGCCTCGGTAAAAACCCCAGAAGACCTCTGCAACAGCGCTTTTGTTCTGGAGTAAATCGAACTTTTCCCAAAAACCAGCCTCACGGGAGAAACCAGGGCGTTCTTACTCGCTTCTTCCGACTTCACTGACTTACCCACACTACTGGGAGGGGTCAAAGGCATCACACTACTGCGAACCCGCTTCTTCGTGGGCGTGCTGGCCACCATCGCCTCACTGCAGCTGCGCTTTCTGGGCCTGAGCACTCGACTTTCGCTGACCAAAGTTCCACCACAGTTCATTCTTAGCTCAATTGCTCACTACAACTAATACCACTCCGATTGCGTGTTTCTTGACTACCCATCCCGACCACCTACTTATACCTGATCAGACGCGAAACTCTTTACGCGTCGCATCGCCTTTTTTTTTCAGACGTGTCTCTTTTCTTTGATGAGGAAGCCAGCCATTTGGTGTAACGTGAAGCATACCTGATTGGGATAAAAGAGGTTGCAGCGAGTTGCGTGAGAGGTCGGACGGTTGCCCCAACAGACGTGAAGCATGTGGGGGGCCTGTAGGAGCCATTGGGACGGGTCAGTTAGGTGGTGCGCGCGGTGAACGATGGGTTGCGCAGGAGAAGTGCGATTTACGTCGGAAAAAGACCGGCAGGCAACCCAGATCGGTGTGAGCGACCGATTAGTGATCACAGGGCGATCAACAGACTGCTCAATGGACCCAAAGCATGAGGTTGGATTGTTGGCGATGTCACTGTGGACGGGTTTCAAGACTTCAAAGATTTGATTAGGCAAGGAAAAAACGGTTCATGACCAATAACAACAGGAAGAAGGTCGGAACCACCAGAAGAGCGATCAAGAGGGCTTTGAGGCTGTGAAGACCGTTCTTTCAGTAGTGGATTGTTGGTTAGATCAGATGTCACATCCACCGCCAGCGAAAAAACGGTATTATTACGCGGGTGTAGGGTCGACACATGGGATGCGACATGGAGGCGGGCCTTTTGGAAAGAAGGTGTATTCAGCGGGTGGGAGCCACCCAGCGGCTCCAGCTAGCGAGCCCGGCAGGGTTAGCAGGTACGATCCCAGTTCTCCCAGCAGGCCTGTGTCAGGTCGGAGTAGGTACAACCCAGAGTATGAGGGCGAGGGCGAAGAATCTGGGTCCAAGTCCCGGTATTCGGGGAGTAGGTACAACAGCGGGGTCGGCAGACAGCCCAGACCCAGGTCGGTAGATATGGATACCGCGTACCAGAGCGGGCAGATGAACGGGATAGGGTTGAACAGTGCGTCGGGGTATTACTCGCGAAGCAACAAGTGGCGGTCGCACAGTGGATCGAAACTGGACTACGAAAGCTACGCTGGAAACGGCCCCAGGACGCCTTTCTGGAAGGCCAACAGGGGTAAGTACGTGGTGCCGGCTGCAGCGCCAGCACCAGGAAGCCGTATGAACCGTTACAACAACTACAGTCCACCCTCAGTGCTGGCTCAGAGCAGAAGCAGCAGCGAAGAATCAGAAAACCCGGCACGATCGCCGAATTCGAATCCTAACTCTTTGGGATCCAGTTTGATCAATTCCGTAACGCAGACGAACCGCGATGTCGAAAGACAGCATGCAGCAGACCACAAGAGAATACATCCAGAGAAACCGGTACCTCTGCGACCACCGCAAGAGCAGCCAAAGGTGGTGGACAAGATACCAGTTCAGCAAAAAGATATCTCACCGGCCAAAAATGCGCCGAATACTACTTGGGAAGTTTTCGAAAAAGACAAAGAAGACAAGGAAGACAAGGAAGACAAGGTTGACCAGGATGAGGATGAGGATGAGGATGAGAATGAGGAGGAGGAGGAGGAGGAAGAGGAAGAGGAAAGCACGAAGGAAGATATTAGAGAGCCGATCTTTCAATCTGACCAGTCCTGGGTATACGATGACTACGAATTCATTTACGATCCCAAACTATCAAAGACTAACATTCTAAATTTATCCAGTTATGAGCCGATAAACCATTACACTGTACCAATACAGCCAATAGATAAATGCATATTCCCGCTAACAAGAGCTGAAACAAGGTTATGGGAGTTGAAGAATCAGAGTAGAGACAAGATTGTTAAAAATCAAAAATATTTATTGAGGAAACCAATCAAGTCATTGCAGACATACCCTTTCATACAGCAAAACATTTTGATCCACAGACAGGCTGTAAGACCTCTTTTATGTCGACAAATTGCCGCTCTGAGGAAATTCGAACGAGGTAAAAAACTACAACTACAGAAACAATTCTCAGAACTTCAGTCTGCATGGGAGGCCAAGTGCCATAAAATGGACGAACTGAGCGACGAACTTAGAAGGGAAGAGCTGGAACTCAAGAAGAAAGAAGAACTGGAAGAGCAAGAGCGTGAAAGACAAGATAAAGAAGCCTCACAACAAAGCGCGAGATTTTCTGGATCACGAAGGCGAAATAGGGCAGATTTTGTTGACGATACTGAGATCGAAAATGTATTATTACAGATAGACCCAGATTACAAGCATCATCAGCAAGCGGCTGAAATTCCCCCAATGATTATTCATCCAGTGAAAAGGTTTGCTTTCAGGTTCAAAGATGTGAATAACTTAGTTACTGACAAGAATGCATGGGCAGCAAGAATTTTGAAGGACGGCATCGATACGTTCACTCAGGATGAACACGAACTATTTGTTGAAGGATATCTGAGCTATCCAAAGAAGTTCGGAAAGATCTCACAATTTATGGGAGGTTTACGGTCACCTGAAGACTGTGTTTTGCATTATTATAAGACTAAAAGCTCGGTTGATTACAAAAAGCTTTTGAACGATAGAAACAAGAAGCGGCAAAAGGGAGCGATTGCGAAACGTCGCAAGAAGAAGGAGAGAAGTAGCGAAGTTGAAAACGGACCCTCTACGTTAGTATCGGAACCTGAATATAAAAGCGGAATACAAGAGCATATCGAAACACATAGCGAAAAGGTCTCCACAAGTGAGGATCAATTTGACGAAAAACCGCAACTCCAGATGCAACAGGTCGAAATTAAACTTCCTGCAGAGGAGAAGGATAATAAGCTGCCTGTGGCTGAGACGCCCGATGACAGTTGCGCTGCAGAAGTTGTGACTCAAAATTTGACGCAGGAGGATAAGGCAGTTGCTCAAAGTCAGCCCGAAGAACCTGGCACAAGTAACATCAAAATAGCTACTTTTGCTCAGAAAAGGACATATGAAGGATTTGAAGGTCCAACTGATGTCGAGAAAAATATGGCGGAAGAGAATAGACCTACTCTACCAGCAATCTCACCAGGCTTTGTTCCTCATCCCGAAAGCACGGACTTGCAAGCGATTGATCGCATGAACCCTGACATCTTCCAAAGTAATGCAATGAACGATGAACAAGTGCATAGAAAGAGACAAAAGAGCAACGGCGACCATAAGTCGAGCTATTGGAGTGTGAAAGAGGCGAACCTTTTCCCTGAGCTGCTCAAGCAATTTGGTTCTCAGTGGTCTCTCATCTCAGAGAAACTTGGAACCAAATCCACAACGATGGTAAGAAACTATTATCAGAGAAACGCAGCTCAGCTGGGATGGAAGTCAGTGGTCGAAGAAGCGGACTTTAAGAGGAACGCTACCAGCTCAGGGTCTGTGCAACAGTCTCAAATTTTGATTCAGGCCGAGCAGAACTCCATGCCGATTATCAATGGTATACCGCCTCAGCAAAAGCCCGCCCTGGGTTTCTTTTCTAACCAAGTATCTGCTGAGAGGAGAGTGCCCTATGAGATTGCCACTCCGCCAAAGCCATTCATTCCGGATCTGAACAAAGATTCTTTTTCCCAAGCATCAACCCCCAACAGCACCCTGCCACCACCAAGATTACCTTCAATACATCTACCTGGAACCACTGCACCTGAGAACTTGAAATCAGAAGCAGTCACAACTCACCCACCCGTCCCTTCAGCACCTTCCGTGGATGATATGTTGCCCAAAACTACAAAGCCTGTCGGCGGTGGAAGCTCTTCGCTCAACAGCATCTTAAACAGCCATGATAAGAGGGATCCCTTTTCTCCAACAAACTCCCAACCGCAAGCATCTCAGTTCACTCACATACAAAGTGCAGTTCGTCCAAGCATAGGTACCATGATGGCCCAGGATGTGCAAACATCCTCTTCTTCATCACCCGGTGAGCGAAGATCCAGTTCCATCTCCCAACTTCTGAACCCAGAGAGCCAAAAGCCATTACAACCTATAACAACCAGCAGTTCCAACGCTCCTGTTTCAGATGCAACTGCACCAATCTTTTACCCATCGGTCGCCCAGCCTCCGCCTCGTGAAAGTTTTAATTTTGCCATGGATCCGCTCGGGGCTCTTGCAGCTATCGCTTCAGAATCGCTACAATCTTCTAAAAACGCTCAAATCGGCAACAGTCAGGGAAACAATAGCTAATTCTCAGTGGTACATAAGTTTACTATAACGGCTCACGTTTGTAACTATACATTCATACTAATGGTCTTCATCACGTGTGTTTTCTTCGCTTAATGGCACGCCAAGTGCTCAGAGAATGTTCTCACTAAAAAAAAATCTAGGCACAAATCATCGGATTAGTTAAAAGGACCAATTCAGGTCGGTATTCATCGTGGCAACCTACATTTTTAGCGAGATACAAGTTGCGCTTTGGCTCTTGATCGTCTAGCAGATACCTTATTCGCCTAGTTTAGAGCTGAATTTGGTTAACAGAATGAAACGACAGTCTCGTCATCGATCCGATAATAATCAGCCAATTGCATTTGCCAAGAAGCATAGGTTCAAAGATACTTTAGCGCTCTTCATTGTGTTTCTAAGCTTCAATCATTTTGCATCTTTATGTCTGCTAATTTCCTTTGTTATTGCGACAAGGTGCAGAAACTTCTTGGCAAACTCTTTCATCACACTGTTTTTATCCAAGAAGCCTTCTCCCCCCATGACGGAGGTAGCCCACATCGATCATGAATCTGATGCAGAACGTTTACTGAGCTCGTCGGAGCGCAAACAATTGACATCTTGTAGCCCAAGAAAAAGAGGGTCAAGTTTGTCAATACCTTTACTGATGGGAGAGATAATATTTGCTACAATTTTGAAGATTTATGGCGAGGAGTATTTCATAAACCCCATTGAGAATTTGGCGCTTTCCATTTTGGCTTCTTCTATGATCAATGACCCTAGTGACTGTTTAAGCTACGCGACATCGTGTTCAGTTCTATACGCCGCAACACTTCACATTTACCGCAAAAGCGGCTTGATTCGACGTATGCAAGAAGTCTTGAGTCAGATTAATCCAACAGCTTGTTCATATCTTGGGGGTTTTAAGCATACTCTAGCCGTTGGCAGTGGAACAGCAGAGCGTCATCTTTCCTCTGGAAAAATATTGCCATGGATAGACAAATACGGACGGCATTTGTTGTACTACATCTCCTTCCATATCGTTGTCTATCAATTCGGACAAAGCACTTTATCACCCCACCATCACGATAATAAATCGAAGAACTCCAAGAAAGCAGTTCTACCAAAAAACGAAACCAATCGTGGAGCGGGTCAAAGAGTCGGTTCGGGAAGCACAGCTAAAAGCTTCCCTGAAGTATCTGGCTTAGGTGCCACAATGCAGCAGTCCAACATAACCGATAAAGGAATTTTTGGACCTCAGGAACAGAACAACAATTCTAATACAGGCCTTCATAGCATAAACACTGCAGTCAATTCTGCAAACTACCCCAAGAAAAGTATGGAGAGTCAGACTCCCACCCCTTATTTTACTGCTCTAGTCAGTCAGTTTGACTCATTTGAGCCATCCTTAACGTATACGAACGAGAACAACTCCTACACCGGGACCACTAATATTACTTTATCGTCGCCCACCACTTCTCGAGGAGCGGAAAGCGAAGACTCAAAGCAAACATATACCAATCAGTTTTTTCAGATAAAGGTCGATTTTAAGGATAAGCAGGAAACACGTAATCTGAACCTCGACGTAACAGTTACCAGTAATTTGGAGAATTTTATTCGTCACCTTTTCAAGAGGAAAAACCAGCATTTGATTCCACCGTTATGGTCTATTGTGGTGACTTTAAAAACGACTAACTTCGAGAAAAGATATCTGCATGGCAGTAAAGACGTTTCACTGACTCCAACCAACTCAGCAACGGGTTGCGACAATGAGGCCGCTGATAATTGCATCACACCTACCAGTTCCAACAATAGCGCCAACGATGATGAGGTAGCTGAGAGCGTTTTCAATAAAATGCAATCTTCTGGTGCTATGGCTCTGATTGCTCAAACAGCCTCTGACGATTATTCCCAACTACACTTGGTTTCAACCAGAGATAACATATTCAGTAAGGGTGAGAATGATTTCAAAGTTTGCGTTGTAGAGATTGCCAGTAACTCAATAACTTTTCAAATCGAGAATTTGCATGAGGGTGAGCTCATTGTTTTGGTAAATGGCGTCATTTGGTCTGAAGTGTCTTGTGCTTTGATTCTGGAGCACGAAGGTGAGGAATTAGTCGTCGTTGGCGGGCTAGTTCCAGCCTGCTCTTATGATATTCAATTCATCAACAGGTTGAACCAGATGGAAGATCATCTGATCTCTGATTTGATGGTTAGAACTGTCGGCGGACAGGAGGTATCTGAAAAATTTGAGAACATTGATTACAGTTTCCCTTCTTATTATCACAGAAAGTTTTTATCCCCATTGTTGACTTTAAAGCATTCGGTATTGACGACCAATACCAACCTAGCAGAAGGTCGCGTTAAATTGAAGAAAAGCAAAAAGGAAGTTAGTAAGAAGCTGAGCTCTTTGAGGCAGGAAATTGATCACTACAAGAGTAAGATATCTCAAAATGCTTCAAATGATGAAAAAAGTGCTTCAAAAGTGGAGAGTTTAAAGACTGCATTACAACAAAGTGAAAAGACTCTTACTAGGCTCGAACAGCACTTGAAGCAAATTAGCGACAGGGAAGCTTTATTGGAAGAGGAATACTTGGAACGGAAGGATGCACATCTAAGAAAACAAATGGAATTCAGCAAATTGGAGGACAAACTTAAGACGGAACTAAATAACGCCGGAAGTAAAAGCCAGAAATTGCAGCAGGAATTAAATCAGCTAACGTCGAAGAAAGAGAAGTTAGCATTGAAGCACGAAAGGCTTCAAAAGGAGGTCAATCAAACTGCTGAAGAATTTGAGACTTTCAAGAGTCAGTTCATCGCTAAGCGGCAGAAGGATAGGACGAGACGCTTTGAAAACAGAGCGCGTGAGTCTAATGAATTTGAAATGAATATCAAAGGCTTGGAGCAGGATATCAGCCGACTTGAAGGTGAAAATGGCAATTTGCAAAAGATCACGCACCGCGTCTAACGCCCAAGCGATTGCCTTGGTTATATGTGCATACATATCCTCAATACATCAATGAAAATACTAGTCAATCCATGACATACGAATAGTTTACATCGATACCGTTTTACACAAGCGAATGATAACCTCCCTTGGGCCCTATTGTCTAGCAATTCAATTTAGAATTGTTTTTAAGGTGTCAAGGTGGGATTTCGTTGGTAAGGTGGTTTAAGATAGGTAACTATGATAATGAAGTAGTTGACACTATTGTTAAATTTTATAGGTAGAGCGTGTCTGACATTCAATATATTCTACCTTGAATTGCATGGGCCAAGCATTGACGTAGGATGCTATTGCCAAACAAAAAGAGAACCTAATGTAGCAAGCGTGAAAATCAGTGAAGAAAAGTTAAATGAACTCCAGCAGAGATATGAGAAGGTTTAAAGTTCGAAGTGTAGAGAAATCACAAAGTGGGTATCAAGGGATTGCAAGATTTTTACGGTTCGATACACATAGATCATGATCCCTCATTACTGGGAAAATCATCATTATCTTACCACATGAGATTTAGATCCTTCACAAAAGAGTAGCATTTCGAAGGTAGCATTGCGAAGCTAACATTAGAAACAACTGACTTTTGAGCATACTATATACATTAATACACAGCGGTGATAGGATTCTGGGAAACCAAATAAGCATTCATATTGCCTCCTTAGCTTAGTGGTAGAGCGTTGCACTTGTAATGCAAAGGTCGCTAGTTCAATTCTGGCAGGTGGCAATTTTTTTCAAAAATTTTTCGCTGTTACATCTCCTCCCACCTTCCCACGTCGTCGACGCTAGGCAGAGCCCCGTCTAAAGATTCTCTCTGCTAGGCAGGGCGCGCTGTTCGTGTGGGTAAGTTTCCGCCTAGCCGTCTCTGCCTAGCGCCCGCCGGCTCCGTCGACTCCAGCCTAGCTTAGACTTGCCGGCCCACGAGCCGGGCCTAACTGTTGTTCTGCCGGGTTGAACCCCGAGAGCCCTGACAGATTGGAAGTGAGCCCTAATAACGAAGTGAAAAATTGCAAGGCCATCTCGACAGAGAGGTGACTGAACAAAGCTGTAACAGCTCTTTGCATCAAGGGAAGCGCCACTGAGCACTTTTTTGGTTCAAAGGACTATCAGCTCTATTAATCTCGTGCTTTCAAGACCTTTTCATCGAGATTTCAGATCTTCCCAGTGCGTTGTACTATAACTAGTAAATATTAACCAGTCGCTGAGATATGTCAACGTTAAAGAGAAAAGTGTCTGAGCTCCATGAAGTAGAAACGGATAGCTTGAATAAGAAGAAGTCAGTTGGTCCATCAGAACAGGATGCTACGATAGCTGGAATGATTTCAGAGGGCGAAAACAGCGAGCTTGAGGATAGTGAAAACGAGGAACACAGTCATGAGAGATCTCAAAATGGATCAGCAGCTGCCAATACTGCTGCACAAGATATCCAGCTAGTCAAAGAAACGGCAGAACTTTTTAAATCTAACATTTTTAAGCTTCAGATCGATGAGCTCTTGCAACAGGTGAAGTTGAAGGACTCTCATATTCTAAAAGTGGAGAAATTTCTACATATGCTCCATGATATGATTAATGAAGTACCGGATTGGGAAGAGAAGAGTCTTGCGGAGGCGGATGCGTTTTTCAAAGGTAAGGTTGTGACGATACCATATGTGGATCCTAAACCAGATGTGGCTCATACGAACTACAAGTTTGATTACAAAGCTCCAGACATTTCGTTAATAGGTTCATTCGCTTTGAAAGCGGGCATCTATCAGCCATCTGGTTCAACAGTTGATATCCTTTTAACAATGCCTCCAGAGTTATTTGAGAAGAAGGACTTTTTAAATTTCAGGTGTCTACACAAAAGAAGTGTCTACCTGGCCTACTTAACACATCATCTATCAATTCTCATTAAAAAGAGGAAGCTGGACGATTTTCTTCATCTGGAATACTCATACTTGAACGGAGACAGACTTCTGCCTATCCTGAAGCTCTATTGCAAACCCTCTACAAGTGAGTCTGCAAGATCTGAATATAACTTTTACAAGACCAGGTTTTCCATCAACTTGATCATTGGCTTTCCTTACAGAATATTCGACGCCAAAAAATTACTTCCAAATAGAAACTGCATTCGGGTGGCTCATGAGGAAAAAGACACACCATTGCCTGCAACACCACTTTACAATTTTGCCGTTTTATCTTCTACTACCTATGAGGCATACTTGAAATTCCTATACAAAACTAAAAAGCAGACAGAATCTTTCAAAGAAGCTGCTAAATTGGGTAGACTATGGCTGCAACAGCGTGGATTTTCTTCTAACATAGCTCATTCAGGAGGTCTTGGAGGTTTTGGCACATTTGAGTTCATGATCCTCATGTCTGCACTCTTAAACGGCGGTGGCATTAATGGGAACAAAATTTTATTGCACGGGTTCTCTTCTTACCAGTTGTTCAAAGGTATCATCAAGATGCTGGCGACTACAGATTTTTGTTCCACCGGCCACTTAGAGTTTTACTCAGATAATTCATCTCCTTCTAAGTATGTGGAGGAAGGTTTTAACTCCCCAACCATCTACGATAAGACTACTAAAGTGAACATTTTGAGCAAAATGTCAATTTCCTCGTACGAAATTTTGAAAATGTATGCTCAAGAAACGCTGTTGATGCTCAACAATGTCGTTCAAGATCAGTTTTCCAATGTATTCTTGACTAACATCAATAAAGTCGAGAATATCAAGTACGATCTCATTTATGATATTCATATACCAGCCGTTGACAAGTCTGATCCGGAAAATGTACTGAACTCCAAATTTGGTCCCATGGAAAAGATAAAGTTTATTACCTTGGAAAATTTTCTCATGAATAAAATCGCCAATGTGGTAAAATTTGCCCTTGGAGATAGAATAAAACATTTAGAGGTTGAGCCTACTGGCCAAAGAAATACCTTTTCCATCAGCAGAAGGAAGGTTCAAGCAAACTCGACCAGCCATTTGAATTTGGAGTCAATCAGGATAAAGATACTAAACAACCCTGCCGAGAGTGAAAAACTAGTCACTAAGGGACCAACACATACAGAAGACCCGACCACAGAGGCCGTGGCTTTCAAAACATTCTGGGGGTCAAAATCGTCATTGCGCCGCTTCAAAGATGGATCGATCTCGCACTGTTGCATATGGACTACATCTTTCTCGGAGCCTATCATTTCAAAAATACTAGACTACTCTCTGAAAAAGCACATATCAGAGCAGCTCAGTATTAAGAACAGCACCACACGTAACTTTCAGGAACTGTTACCTTTGCCAAACCTAGCAGCAAGTTCCAACTTGTCGGTGCTGAATCTGACCAGCTACTACAACATAAAGAAATCATTCGATGACCTTTACCGTCTCATTTTTGAAACCGAGCTTCCCCTATCCGTGAAGTCGTTATTACCAGTTGGTACGGCCTTCAGGTATACCTCATTATGCCAGCCCGTACCTTTTGCATACTCCGACCCAGATTTTTTCCAAGAGGTCATATTAGAGTTTGAAACGTCGCCGAAATGGCCAGATGAAATCACCTCACTCGAAAAATCCAAGGCGGCTCTGCTGCTCAAGATACAAGCCGAATTAGACTCGAAATATGGCGACAAGTACAAGACTTTTTTTACAAGAGACGAGTCAATCCCTAACAACCTAGAAATAACTCTGCTGAATGTCTTGACTCCAGAGGGTTACGGCTTCAAGATTCGGGTTTTAACGGAGCGTGACGAGATTCTCTATCTGAGAGCCATTTCGAATGCCAGAGATGAATTGAAGCCTGAACTTGAGAAAACTTTCTTATCATTTACTGCCAGGTACTTGGGATCTATTAGACACACTAGGACAATTGAGAATCTTTCGCATTTTTACCAGTTTTACTCCCCTGCCGTGAGGTTGTTCAAAAAGTGGCTTGACGCCCATCTTCTTCTGGGGCACCTGAAGGATGAACTAGTGGAGCTAATAGCAATGAAACCATTTACTAACTACGCGCCATATACAATTCCAGGTTCAGTTGAGAATGGTTTTTTGAAGATCCTTCAGTTTATAAGCGAATGGAACTGGAAAGACGAGCCATTGATATTGGACTTGACCAGACCAGACGATTTCTCTTCCACAGATGGAGAGTCTGAACTTGATGCCAAAACTATCAAGAAACTATCAGAAAGTCTTTCATTATCTCAGTACAAGGGAATCCAGTCGAACTTCAGGAGTTTGCGTAACAGTGATCCAAACGGTCTTCATCTGCAATTTTTTGTGGCCTCCAAGAACGACCCCAGTGGGATCATGTACTCCAGTGGAATCCCGCTACCGATCGCAACGAGACTGACGGCCCTTGCAAAGGTCGCTCTAAATCTAATTCAAAGTCACGGAGTTAACAAACAGACGATTGGTCTTCTCTTCACTCCAGCATTGAAGGACTACGACTTCGTTGCCACGCTAAAGACACCTGTACCTTTAAAGGCTTCCTCTGGGATTATAAAACCATCCGAATTCAAAAACATCGCTAACGGACAGTTATCTTCAAAGTTTCCGGATGATATAACCCAACTCGCAGAAAAGATGGATCCTACCTTCCATCTAGTGAAGTACTTGAACCTTAAATACAGGAACACGATTATATTTTCCAGTCATAGATACATCGGTGTTAGCGGTGGCGAAAAGGGCGACAAGAATGTTGTAACAGGTTTGATAAAACCTTTGTTTAAGAAGGAACAGAAGTTCAGAGTGAATATGGACTGCAACGTCGAGCCAATTGACGACCAAAATGTGAAGCTAAATAAAGACGCCATTTTCCACGAAATCGCAGCCTTTGCCAAGGAGTTGGTGGTTAAATTTGAAAGCGATTAGAGCCGTAAGTACATGGCGATCAAAAAAGCGTCATAGACTTATATATCATAGAATGTTGTTTAATCAATCATCTTTGATAAGTATAGAGTAGTTATTTATCAGTCGCTCCCAACGGTTGCCCATAGTATAGGCTAATTGACACTTTGAAGAAGCTCTAATAAGAGATATATTAGCTTTGGTGATCTGAGCACTGCCTTAGGTGGTTTTATTTGATGTATGAAGGTTTTTTGTAGGCCTTTCAAGCTCCATTTATAAAAACATTATGGAAATTGATACCAATGAGTCCCTGACGACCGAGAATGAGCGAGTGTACCAATTGCGAAGGAAGAACTTCCAGAGGAAGCTAGTCTTAGAAATTGCTTACTTGGGTTTTATTGTCATTGTCCTATACTACTTGAAGTACGGATGCTCAATTTGGACTTTGGTACTGAGGACAGTGGTTCAATCGCTACTAGCCGTACCGTTTCCGAGCGAGATCCAGATACGAAGACTATCGCAAGCGAGAGAGCACTCGAATTCGGCCTATTTCTCTACTATTTCTGGGGCAGTTTCAACAGACACTGTGGAAATGCCGGGTGCTTTCCCTAGCACCAACAGCCAGGAGAATCGTCCCAGATCGGAGGACCAAATAAAGAAAGAAATAAGTGAAGTAAAGACTAAAATTCGAAACGTTTTGTTCCATGCTTCACTTACTGTGAATATCATCTTCGTTATATCTGCCATATTATTTCCAACCAATTTCCTAGAGAAACTGGAGGGCAATTACCTGCATGAGGATGGATTGACAAATACACCATCACCTTTCAACAATGCAAATGGACTGATACAGGGAGAGCGAAAGGGTGGCTTCTTCATGCAAATGATCGGTGAAGCCATACCGCAGAGTAATATCAAGGGTAATTTTGGGGTCGTAATGTCCGAGTTTGCAATTTTGTTCTGTCAGTTCGGCTTATTCACTCTAACATGCGTGAACTTCGCTAATCTTGATGGCTTGCAAGATGAGGAAACGGCTGAACAGGCCAACTCCTCCAGTGATGGGTACGATGGAAAAGTTCACGTTACGCAGATAGATCCCATAGGAGCAATTGACATAGTGGTCTCTTCCATGTCTGGACTGAAGCGTGAGCAACAAGCTTCGACCGAAGAACAAGTCCTGGAAGTATAAGCTTAGGCCTAACTTATACATATCTATAGCTTTACATGTGATCTTTCCGTTTTGATGCGTATGACTATTGGGTTATCGGACAATTCTTTAGATACTCTGCCTTGTTCTTCAAAATCCTTACCGACTTGAAGAAGATCTCTTCCGGAGTCATTGCTCCAGTGCTTTCGACATTGAAAATGAAGTGATCTCTCACTCTGCCGAGCTTAACGCTGTCGGCAAACTCTTCGTGCCTTAGTACCTCTCTAGAAACCGTGTCTCCTCTGGCGTCCTGAACATAGGCCTCCCCTGTAGATGGATCGATGCCAATGACACCAGGCGAAAAGCATTTTTGGAACTTCTCGGCGGATTCTCCCTTTATTGGCTTGGTAATAGTAATATGTGGAAGCAGCCTATAGGAAGCAGTAGCCACTGGGGAGAACTTCGCGTGATCACCTCCAACACCAAGAATACAGTGTGCTCTGAGGGAGATCTCTTGACCGGGCCTTAGTTTGGCCAACAAAATATTTGGATCTGCTGCAACCACTGGGCATTTGGCAAACAGCTCGCTTTGACGGCCCTGGGGCTCGAATTTCAAGTCGCGGGCATACACGCTAGAGTTTCTGTATAAAATCTTGGGATCAGTACAGTCCTTTGGTGCGTCAGGATTTCTTGTGCATGTAACGTTGAGGGTCAAGACAATCGTGTTTTCATCGGTGAATCTCTCCTCTTCAGGAAGACTGGGGTCCACCCAAGTCAACATATCTGGATCCACTTTCAAAGGAACCAAACCTATTCTGTGTGCAAGCACTTCATCCTGGATCACAGAGGTGTTATTGAGAAAGTAAACGTGTTCGGCCGCAAGCGAGGGCACTTCCGAAATCATGATACGACGGAAAGCATTAGCTATGGAAGTATCAACATGAACCAGATCGAAACAGGCTTCTCTCTCGTCCAAATGCCCTATTTGTACATCAAATGTCTTTTTGAATTTTTCCACGTCCCATTCATTATCACCTTCCTTCGAAAACCCGGGAAAATCGGTCGAAGAAGTGTTTGTTACACGGTTATATTCAATTCCTACAATATTGGACATAGTAGAATTTTAATAGGACCTCTAGCTACTTCAATTACCCCTCTAGGTCCGATATGGCTTATTGATTTCACCAAAGTTCAGCTCATCTCATCGCTTTTTAGTCAAAAATTTTCCATCATAGTATAGAAGTGAAAAATATTGAAAAAATCAACATTATTTAGTACGATTTTAAACAGCTTTAAAGCCTATAGACAAGCCGATGAGCTAGTTAAGGTGGTCTATTTAGCTGCTACTTGGTGCGATAGATGGACGAGGACTTTGCTCAAGACCTGGAGTTTGACTTTGCCGAGGAGGAGGAAATTGACCAGACTGAGGATGACTCGACTTTTTTAAACAGATTTTTAGCTGGCTACAGACCAATCCCGGTCTCTCTGCTAGATGGTTTGGGTCATTTTGGATACATTGAGGACTTGGAGTCAAAAATGCAGTCTTTGCTCTCGAATAACGGTGAAAATTTAGAGCAACTGACGGCGCTTTCATCGATTTTGCAGAATGAGCAGCGTTTATTGCACGACTATGTCAAGACACTCTACAATCAGAAGTTCGACGAACTGGAAAGTCTGGTGCCAGACCCTATCAAATATATGGAAGTGATACACATAATTGAGGAGGACCAGCAGGCTTCGCCCGAGAGGTTTGAAAAAGAGGCCAAGTTGTCGAAGGAGCAGGTTCTGGTGCTGATGATGTCGATGAAGACTTGGGCGCAGAGAGGAAGACAGCTGGATTCGAAGGAGATAGAAACACTATTCGAGGCTCGGCAGTATATGCTTAAAATCAAATCTGTGCGAGATCAGGTGAATGATTATGTGATAGGGAAAGTCTCGAATGTGGCGCCCAACCTCTGCGCACTGATCGGTCCTGAAATAACATCGCTGTTATTGGCGCACTGTGGTGGAGTACTCGAATTAAGCCAGGTTCCCAGTTGTAATTTGGCGTCGATTGGGAAGAACAAACACCTGGCGCACGAACTGCACACCTCTTTGACGGGGGTACGACAGGAGGGCTACATCTACCGTTCTCAGTTGGTGCAAGAACAACCACAGCAGTTCCATAAGCAGGCCCTCCGGATGACCTGCGCCAAGATAGCGCTGGCAGCAAGAGTTGATGCGGGCATCAGCTCAGGCCAGCAGATCGACAGCTCGTTGGGCGAGCGGTGGAGACGCGAAATAGCGGAAAAGCTTCAAAATCAACTAGACGCTGCTACAGCTGCAGTTGTCAAACCTCTGCCAGTCCCCAAGGATGAACCAAAGAAAAAGAGGGCCGGCCGGAAGTTCCGCAAGTACAAGCAGCAGTTCCAGCTATCCCATCTCAGACAACTACAGAACCGCGTAGAGTTTGGCAAGCAGGAGCAAGTTGTCCTAGACGCTTACGGAGAAGAGGTTGGGCTCGGGATGGTCAATTCCTCGTTGCGCAACGCTACAGGTGTAGGATTTGTCACCAAGAGAGGCGTGAATAACTCTGCGAAATTGACCAAGACGATGAAGAAGAGGATCGAGGAAGCTAACGAGCAAACCAAAGAGTACATGGCCTCGCTATCAGAACCTAAATAGACCTTGATAGGTCTATTAAAGCCCTTTTGATTGACTATTTGTATTCTATAGCATCTTAAATGTATATGTATAATGACTGTTTTCCCGATTCGGGCTTGGAGTAAACAAAAGCGCACAAACAGAGCTCGAGGAACTACAATTAATCAGACTTGAAGATCGCATAACGGCTCAAGAAGACTCAAGGCAACATTCCAGAGCCAGCATAGAGTTACAGCTGCCATTCAAAAGATGTTTTCGAGGTCTGAGAAAGAAATCGAGGCGCTGGCCGGCGATATCAGCAGTTTTAGTTTCGATGCAAGCTCGAGGGGTCCACTGAGACCCACGGCTCTACCATCGACACCATCCCGTAATAAGGAGAACGCTTTCATTGGGACCCCCTCCCCTACAAAATCTACTGTTTATATTGGAGAAGAGAGCTCAAGAATGGATATTGACGAGCCGACCAAGGATGATATAGATATAAGGAACTCCCCCAAGAAGCTACCGCGTGATTTCCACGTTAAGGCAGAGATGCACAAGACCCAGAGAGTGGTTAGTGTGTGTCAGATGTACTTTTTGGATTACTACTGTGATATGTTCGACTATGTCATCAGCAGAAGACAGCGCACAAAGAAAGTTCTGGAGTATCTGCAACAGCAGAGAGCTACGGCAAGTATACCAGACGAGCAGTTGAATGTGGAATGGGCTGGGTATCTGGAGAAAGAGCATGATATATTGAGGAAGAGGAGATTGAAACCGAAGAACAAGGACTTTGAAATGATCACACAGGTCGGTCAAGGTGGGTACGGCCAAGTTTATCTGGCGAGAAAGAAGGATACTAAAGAAGTTTGCGCACTGAAAATTCTAAACAAGAAGCTGCTGTTCAAGCTCAATGAGACCAACCACGTATTGACGGAAAGAGACATTTTGACTACAACGAGATCCGAGTGGTTGGTAAAGCTACTTTACGCCTTCCAGGATGCGGAAAGTTTATACCTAGCCATGGAATTTGTTCCTGGCGGTGATTTTCGTACACTATTAATCAACACAAGATATCTGAAGAGCGCGCATGCCAGATTCTATATCAGCGAAATGTTCTGTGCAGTGAATGCTCTACATGAATTAGGTTACACACATAGAGATTTGAAGCCTGAGAATTTTCTGATAGATGCCAAGGGACATATAAAACTGACAGACTTCGGTTTGGCGGCAGGTACTGTTTCGAATGAGAGAATCGAAAGCATGAAGCTGAGGTTAGAGGAAGTAAAAAATCTAGAGTTTCCAGCATTTACTGAGAAATCAATCGAGGACAGAAGAAGAATGTACAACCGGTTAAGAGAAAAAGAAGTTAATTATGCAAACTCAATGGTCGGTTCACCCGACTACATGGCGTTAGAGGTCTTAGAAGGTAAGAAGTACGATTTCACTGTAGACTATTGGTCGTTAGGATGCATGCTATTCGAAAGTCTGGTCGGTTACACACCGTTCAGCGGCTCTTCGACTAACGAGACGTATGAAAACCTAAGACATTGGAAACAGACACTGAGGAGACCAAGATTGGATAATGGCAGACCGGCTTTTTCGGATCGGACATGGGATGTAATTACCAGATTAATAGCTGACCCTATCAATAGACTGCGGTCTTTTGAGCATGTTAAAAGAATGCAATATTTTGCCGAGATAAACTTTGAAGGCTTGAGAGACATGTGCCCACCTTTCACACCTCAGTTGGATAGTGAGACAGATGCTGGTTATTTTGATGATTTTTCAAGTGAGGCAGATATGGCAAAGTACGCTGACGTTTTCAAAAGGCAAAACAAGCTATCAGCGATGGTTGACGACTCTTCCGTAGACTCAAAGCTAGTGGGTTTCACATTCAGACACAGAAAAGGAAAGCAGGGTTCCAGCGGAGTGTTGTTCAACGGATCCGAACGATCAGATCCCTTCGCTACCTTTTACTAGCCTTTTTGTTTAAAGTCATCATAATCCAGTCATACTTCTATATGAAATATAAATTTAGTTTAAGTCATAGAAATTTTTGCAAGGCCTTGCCTCCATCTTTTCAGAAGGGTTCAGAGACTTGGCTTTTCATTCAAGCTTGAGCATCTAGTTGAACCACGCATCTTGAAAATAGAGCTAAATACTGCTAGAGATAAAAAGTCTACATACGCTCAGAACCTGCGGAAGATGACTAAACTTAAGATGTATGTTTCCGCAAAGATATTGAGAGACAATCTAACGACCTAGTTACTAACTTCTCACCGTTGTGTAGTTTGACTGTTCATTTAACGTCCAATGACTTAAGCGAAGTGATAGACAAAATTAGAAAGCTAAATGCCAAAGCAGGCCCTTTTGACTTTGCCATTTTGCTTGGTGTGTTTGATCCCCAAAATATTGAAACCACCTTGACTGATTTACCGCCCATTATTAGCATATCATCTACTAGTCCGCCAAGAGAAGAACTGGAAAATGGATTGGTGACGGTGCTAGGTCAGTATGGTATCAAGGAACTACCGAAGAATTTAAAAATTGGCTACATAGCTCTTGGAAACAATGAGATCGTTGAAAACAGTGATGCTATCGTTAATACGTTCAGAGATTCTGGCGGTGAGGTTGACATCTTTATCACCACAAATTGGAGCGTCAGTTTTGCTGCAAAGAATCCAAAGGTACTCGGTAGCGAAGTCATTGATGAAGTCATGAAAATGATTCAGCCAAGGTACCATCTTACCACTGGCGATCCTAATCTTTTTAACGAGTTTGACCCGTTTATCTGGCCGAGCAATGAAATTGCGACAAGGTTTATCAACTTGGCGACCTACCAGTCGAAAAGTAAATGGGCATACGCATTCAACATTGAAACAGATAAAGGCACTATTCAAGAGGTTCCTCGTAATCTGATGGAAAATCCCTATTTAACAAGCTTTTCGCAGAAACGATTGCTCGAAAAAGATAATGAGACTGATGGTGCTGCATCTGCTGCCAAAAAAATCAAAACTGTGCTGCCAAGTAATTGTCACTTTTGTTTTACAAATCCTAATGTGGCAGATCATATGTTTGTATCAATCAGCGACCATGCCTATTTGACCACAGCCAAAGGCCCGCTAAGCGTAGCTCGGGGAGAGATGGACTTCTCGGGCCACTGTCTTCTCATACCCATTGAGCATATCCCAAAACTAAATGTGGGCCAAAAGAATTACGCAGAGGACCAAACTGTGAAAGAACTAGAGTTGTACGAAAGAAGCATTGTGAAAATGAACTATAAAAGGTTTGATATGTCGTCAGTCGTATTCGAAATACATTCTGACAGATCTATTCATTTTCATAAACAGTTGATCCCAGTTCCAAAGTACCTTATAATGAAGTTTGAGGATGCTCTCCGAAGACAAGAATACTTGAACAACGAAAAGTACACGAGCAACGCTAACTTGAACTTTGAATCTTATAGTTCACCCGATGACTTGCGATACCAAGCCATTGTGAACGACGAGAAAATGAACTATCTGAAGTTTACAGTATACGAGACATCGGACTGTATACCAACCACCTATGTTTCTCTAATACAGCCAGAAGATCGAATTGATTTGCAGTTTGGTAGAAGAGTGGTGGCTTTCTTGCTAAGGCTTCCTAAACGGATTAACTGGGCATCTCCTGCGTGTAAGCAAACCAAAGAACAAGAGGAGGAAGAGGTGAGAAAGTTTCAAAAAGGGTACGTTGACTTTGACATTGCAAACAAGGAATAATAATTAATAAATGCCGACCGATTTAATTTTTTATGTAATGCTAATAAAGAAGATTTTATACACCATTCATGCCATCATCCTCATCACCCTCGATATCAAGTCTTCTTCTACCCCCGCCACTTTTGATTGCCGCGATCTCTCTAATCGCCGCCTGTTTCTTGACCTTTTTGGTCATCCTAGCGATCTCATCTTCAGCGTTTTCGCTATCCTGCTCCGCATATTGCATGACCAATCTACGACCCAGTAAATGGACACCCTGCAGTTGGTCCATAGCGGTCTCAGCCTCCTTGGGCAACAAAAACTCCACGAATGCAAAACCCCTAGCGGACTTATCAAACTTCTTGGGAACTCTGACAGATTTTAAATGACCGAAAGAGCTGAAAAGTTCAAAGATGTCCTTTCTTGTGGCTTCAAAAGGCAGGTTCTTGACAATAATTTTGCCAGTCTTACTGCTTCTGCTCTTACTACCGCTGCTGCTTGCTCCAGCTCTATGAGAAATCTTCAATTGCAACCTGTGCCCGTTGAGTACTGTTCCATCGACGGCCGATATAACAGCTAAAGCTTGCTCCTTGGTCCTAAACTCAGCAAACCCGAACCCCATAGATAAAGTTCTATCCTTGTTCTTGGGGTCTGGCTTGGTTTTGACTTGAGCGACAACGAATCCAGTGAAAGATCTGAACAAGTCCGTCAGTTGCTGAGAAGTTGTCGAAAAGTTCAGATTCTTGATGAATATCGATACTGTTGGGCCATCAAGGGGATCATCCACAACATCTGCATCGGCAGTTGTCGAGGCCTTGGCCTCCATGAGATCATGCGACGATGGCTCAATTTCTTTAACGTCCTTCTCTCCTTCAGTACTTTGCGAATCTAAAGTTTCATCACTATGAGCGTCTCTTGTGAAACAATCTTTAGGCCCCAGCTCCAAATAAATGACACCATCCTTAAATCTTTTGTACGCTAGCTTGGTAAATGCGGCCCTTGCCGCTGTGACATCCCTGTACTGAACAATGGCAATAGTCCCAGCGGGTGGCATCAAAAACCTTTCCAGTTTACCGAATGGAAGAAACAAGTCTCCAAGCTCCTCAACTGTAGTACCGTATGGAAAATTCTTTACCAAAATAACACGATTGTCTCTTTGAGCAGGGTTCTTTAGTTGACCAAACTTCGCTAAATCAACGCCTTTGGATTCAAAATATTTTCTGACGTCACCAATAACATGGGCTTCTGCTAGAGCTTGCTTGACTGCCGAACTCGAGTTCTCAGGGTCTATAAGCTGTGATTTTTCCATTCCCAACTTAGCAGCTACGCTACCCAGCACAGCGTCCTGGTTCATGTATAGAGAATTCCAAGCAAATGATTGTTTGGAGGCAGATGCCTTCTTCTTCAGCTCTCGCTGCTTCTTCAATGGCATATTCTTGAGGTCGAATTCGTCCAAGCGATGATCCTTCTTTGCCTCAGCAGGCAGGATATGTAATAGTCTACCCTGGAAGATCTGCTTGTCTAACGCGATGTAAGCTTCAGCGGCATCCTTTGGATTCTTAAACAAGACGTAAGCAAATCCCTTTGATTTCCCTGTTCTCGTGTCCAAAGCAATATGCACCTCTTCCAGCTCACCATACGGACTAAAAAGTTGCTTGAAATCCTGCTCAGTGGAGGAGTAGAGAATATTACGCAGAAACAGCCTACCGGTTCGGCAAATCTGTTCCATCGCTTCATCCTCGCTGCTTTTCGTTTCTTGTACCTCGTCAACAGCCTTCTCTTCAGCAAGTTTCTTCTCAGTTTCCTGGACTTCGACGCCATTTTCCTCATCTGCTTTAACTGGTTCCTGCTCGCCATCTCTGATTCTCACACGCCTTTGCTTGAACCAATCAAGGTCCGAGACGTTTTCATTTCTCGCCAAATCTTCATCTGCTTCTTCACCGCCATCTGCTGTATCTTGCTCGTCCTGGCCGCTTTTGAAATCATCCAGCCCTACCATTTTCTCTTCTGGTTCCTCCTCCTCCTCTTTTTCGTTCTTTTTGAAGTCGACGTATTCTTCGTCACTTGCCTCTTGATCTTCCTCTTTCAAAGCCAAAGCCTGTGCCAGCAGAGAGTTTCCTGGCGCTTCACTGCCCTCTTCAGAGGCCTGGCCCGACAAGCCCGGAGTCTCCCAAGAGGCGACTTTTGAGCTAGGCTTCATGGTTTCGATGAACTCTTTCAGTTTCTGATCCTTCTCGACCTCTGCGTCAATTGAGTGTCCTTTCGTCTTCTCCTTACCAGACTTTGGCTTCTTGTTCTGCTTCTCCTCCAGCAATTTCTCCTCCTTTTCCCTTAGTCTCTTCAGAGCCGCCCTTCGCTGCTCCCTCATGGACTTAGGGACCCTGGGATCCGCAAAACTCTTGGCCATAGCCACTTCGATCTTGGATGTGTTGATGAAAGACCCGTCAAAGTAGTTTACTGCGTCGAACGCATCTTCCTCCGACCGATACCCAATAAAGGCAAACCTCCTGCTTTGTCCATTCCTGTCCCTGAGAATCTTAACGTCTGTTATCCAGTCCCCAGCACTTCTACTGTCATCTTTCTTCGTAATCAACCTCTTCACAAAGTGTTCCTTCAGCTTATCGTCATCTAGATAGACGGGAAGACCCTTGACTATGATACGTGACATGATTCCAATCAACTACACACTAGTCTGGCTCTCCAAGAATTCTAAACACACTTTTCTCTACCCGATGAGATGAGATGAGATGAGATGCCTGAAATTTTTCAGTAATAAGTGCTATTTTTCAGCGAAAACCAGCTACAGAAAAAGAAAGGGCCATAATTAAGGTCCAAGATTCTACATAACAGTACTACAAGCCAAGCTGGACCTATTAAGCACATTCAAGAGATTCAATGGGCTTCCCAAGGCCTTGTTACTACATTAAAAGCCTTGTTCCTCACTGATAAAGTCCAAGTTCTTCGTCATAAAGTGTCTATAATGTTCATGAAAAATTTTTCAGTTTCCCATAGTGAAAAAAGTGGCTCGAAGGCATCGATGCATCTCTTTCGCTTGTGGGCTTGTTTGTTACTTCAATGTTATCTTGATATTGTTACTTTCGTTTGTATGTATTAATCTTTTTCTTGGATGATAGATGCATAGGTTGCAGTACCTTAGACCATCTCTAGTTGTAGCGTTACGGCCGTTATCACTCAGGAAAAGTTTTACAACATCGTACAGATTAGTGGATTTCAGTGCGAAAAGACATATACTGGGAGGGGTAGTAGTGCAATTCCAACAACATAGATATTTCACGATGAGTGACCTCGAGAATTTGCCTCCAGTCGACCCAAAGACTGGGGAAGTAATCATCAATCCATTGAAGGAAGATGGGACTGAAAAGACTCCAAAAGAGATTGAAAAGGAGAAGAAGAAAGCTGAAAAGCTGTTAAAGTTTGCCGCCAAGCAAGCCAAGAAGAAGGAAGCAGCCAACGGCGAGGCTGGTGGTTCCGAGAAGAAGGAAAAGAAGAAGAGCAAAAAGAAGGAAGCTGAGCCAATACCTGAGTTTGTGGACAAGACGGTTCCTGGAGAGAAGAAGATCTTGGTTTCCTTGGACGATCCAGCTTTGAAGGCGTACAATCCGGCCAACGTGGAAAGTTCATGGTACGACTGGTGGACCAAGTCCGGTTTCTTCGAGCCGGAATTCACTGAGGATGGCAAGATCAAGCCAGAAGGGCTTTTCTGTATCCCTGCTCCACCTCCTAATGTTACCGGTGCTCTTCATATCGGTCACGCTTTGACCATTTCCATCCAGGACTCTTTGATCAGATATAACAGAATGAAGGGTAAGACTGTGCTGTTCTTGCCTGGGTTCGACCACGCCGGTATTGCTACACAATCTGTGGTTGAAAAGCAGATCTGGGCCAAGGAAAAAAAGACCAGACACGATTACGGCAGAGAGGCCTTCGTTAACAAGGTCTGGGATTGGAAAACTGAGTACCACAACAGAATCAAAGGCCAGATTCAAAAGCTAGGTGCTTCCTACGATTGGACCCGCGAGGCCTTTACCCTTGACCCTCAATTGACCAACGCCGTCGTGGAGGCATTTGTCAGGTTGCATGACGATGGTACCATCTATCGTGCGGCAAGATTGGTGAACTGGTCCGTCAAGCTGAACACTGCTATTTCCAACTTGGAGGTGGACAACAAGGATGTGAAGGGCAGAACTCTCCTAAAGGTTCCAGGCTACGATGAGAAAGTTGAATTTGGTGTCTTAACCTCGTTGGCATACCCAGTTGCAGACTCGGAGACTGACGAAAAGCTGATCATCGCTACCACCAGACCAGAAACCATCTTTGGTGATACTGCTATTGCTGTTCACCCGGAGGACCCTCGTTACAAGCACTTGCACGGAAAATTTGCCCAGCATCCATTCTTGCCAAGAAAGGTTCCTATCGTGTGCGATTCTGAAGCTGTTGACATGGAATTCGGTACCGGTGCTGTTAAAATCACTCCTGCCCATGACCAAAACGATTACAACACTGGTAAACGTCACAATTTGGAGTTCATTAATATTTTGACCGACGATGGTCTATTGAACGAGAACTGTGGCCCTGAATGGCAAGGTATGAAGAGATTTGATGCTAGGAAGAAGGTCATCGAGGATTTGAAGGCTAAAGGTTTGTACATAGGTCAAGAAGATAACGAAATGACTATCCCAACCTGTTCCAGGTCTGGTGATATCATTGAGCCTTTATTGAAACCTCAATGGTGGGTTGCTCAAACCGACATGGCTAAAGAAGCCATCAAAGCCGTCAGAAGCGGCGACATCAAGATCACTCCAAAATCTTCGGAGGCCGAGTATTTCCATTGGCTGGAGAATATTCAAGATTGGTGTATTTCAAGACAATTGTGGTGGGGTCACCGTTGTCCAGTCTATTTCGTTCACATCGAAGGTAGGGAAGATGACAAGAATGATGGCAAGTTCTGGGTTGCCGGAAGAAACCTAGAGGAAGCCCAACAAAAAGCTAATGCTAAATTCCCTAACGAGAAGTTCACTCTTGAGCAAGATGAAGATGTCTTAGACACCTGGTTTTCATCTGGTTTGTGGCCTTTCTCTACTTTGGGCTGGCCGGAAAAGACAAAGGACATGCAAGACTTCTACCCATTCTCCATGCTTGAGACCGGTTGGGATATTCTATTCTTCTGGGTCAGTAGAATGATTCTACTAGGTTTGAAATTAACCGGCTCCATTCCTTTCAAGGAAGTTTTCTGTCACTCTTTAGTTCGTGACGCTCAAGGCCGTAAAATGTCCAAGTCTTTAGGTAACGTTGTGGATCCATTAGACGTGATCAGAGGTATTAAATTGGACGATCTACACGCCAAGTTGTTAACCGGTAACTTGGATCCAAGAGAAGTTGAGAAGGCCAAAGCTGGTCAAAAGGAGTCTTACCCCAACGGTATTCCACAATGTGGTACTGACGCTATGAGATTTGCTCTCTGCGCTTATACAACGGGTGGCCGTGACATTAATTTGGATATTCTGCGTGTTGAGGGTTACAGAAAGTTCTGTAATAAGATCTACCAGGCCACTAAGTTTGTCATGATGAGACTTGGCGATGACTACCAACCTCCAGCTAAGGAAGAGCTATCAGGCAACGAATCATTGGTTGAAAAGTGGATTTTACATAAACTAACCACCTGCGCCAAGACTGTAAATGAAGCTCTCGAGAAGCGTGACTTCTTAAACTCTACGAGTGCTATCTACGAATTTTGGTATTTGGTTTGTGATATTTATATCGAGAACTCCAAGTATTTGATCCAAGAAGGTACCGAGACCGAGAAGAAGTCCGCCAAAGACACTCTTTACCTGTTGTTGGACAACGCTCTAAGGTTGATCCATCCTTTCATGCCATTCGTCTCCGAAGAAATGTGGCAACGTTTGCCTAAGCGCTCCACGGAAACGGCACCAAGTATTGTCAAAGCTTCTTACCCAACTTACACAGAGGCCTACGACAATGAAAAGGCTGCTACTGCCTATGATCTAGTTTTGGATATTACGAAAGAAGCTCGTTCGCTACTTTCTGAGTACAACATCCTCAAGAGCGGTCAGGTCTTTGTCGAGACCAGCCATGAACAATCGTTCGAGACTGCCGAATCCCAAAAGGATTCGATCGTCTCGATGATCAAGGCCATTGACAACGTTAACGTTGTCCGCAATGCGGCTGAAATTCCAGAAGGCTGTGTCTTGCAAGCTGTGAACCCCGAGGTCAACGTCCATGTCTTGGTCAAGGGCCATGTCGACATTGATGCTGAAATAGCAAAGGTTGCAAAGAAGCTTGAGAAGGCTATCAAGACAAAAAACGGTTTGGAAAGCACGATTGGCAGCAAGGACTATGAATCCAAAGCCAACGCCCAGGCCAAGGAAGCTAACAAGAGCAGATTGGACAACACTGCTGCTGAAATCGAGGGTCTCGAAGCTACCATTGAGAACTTGAAACGCTTAAAATTATAAATGAATTTTGTTTAATAGCTCTGTATAGAATCAATTACCACTATCAATTACCTCTGTTCGTACCAACTCCTCTTTTATTTTTTCAGCAAGATGGCTTCTGAGAACCTGAGCCAGTTCGAGACATCCCTGTTCACCCGCCTGCAACACTTTCAAAAGCTCGTCCTCTGTGAAATCTCCATTACTGTCAAGTAACAGTATATTCGTAACATTCTTGCTGCCGTCCTTGAGCTCCAGAGCAAGCGTGTGTACAGATTGCGAGACTCTCAACTGATCGCTAGAGGGATTCAGCACCAAATCGCCTGAATCCTTCAAAATAGCCAACGCTACGCTCGAAGAAAAACTGTGCAAAGCAAGCTGGGCATCCACAAGGGCCAAAAATGCAGCATTGATACAACAGCTCAGTTCCTTATGAGAAAACTCGCCCTCATCCTCACCAGCCTCCAAAATCTGGCACGTAATTTGACAAAGCTGGCGTGGATACTTACTGCAAACAATCAACGGGGTGAGCACAGCTCTCAAACGATCTTCTAGTAACTTCTCCCTCGTGTTTGGAACGCCCTTTGCGGGTCTAACGATAACTTCAAGCGCAAGTCTAGTGGGCAATTCTTGCCTGGATTTGGGCTCTACAGGCCCTGTAACAGCACAAATAACTTTAGTGTCCTGACACTCAAACTGCGAGGATCCATCAACATTGGTGAGCACTCCAGTAGACGTCTTTATACCACTCATCCTGTTCGGTTCGACTACGCTGAAGCTCGATGAGGCTAGAAATTTTTCAGTTAATGACTTAGATTGAACAACCTTTACTAGATCATACTAACGAAAAACGAGATGCATCGATGAGCCACCGGGACCACTTGCGCCAAGGTGAAGAGTCTAACGTTGCAAGAAGCCTGATAGCGGGCTCTGTGTCCGGGGTTCTGGCGCGGTTTGGAACGGCGCCCATGGACACCATGAAGATTCGGTTGCAGATCACCCCCGGCAGTTCTGGTCAGGGACATGTGCTAAACGTGGTCAAGGAGATGCTACACAAGGAGGGCATACGGGGTTTCTGGAAGGGCAACGTCCCCGGGTTATTGATGTACGTGGTATACGGCGGAGTGCAGTTCAGCACCTACACGTTCTACAATGGGCTGCTTTCACCGCTGGGATGGAACAGCCAGTGGCACAGTTTTGTGGTCGGAGCACTTGCTGGCATGTCGAGCTCCCTGGTCTCTTACCCATTCGATGTCCTGCGCACGCGGTTCGTGGCCGACCGCTCGCGCCAGCTGTCGAGGCTGGGAGCCACGGTCGCCCAGGTGATCCGAGAAAACGGCGTGCAGGGCCTGTTCAAAGGCCTCACAGCCTCCATGGTCACCATAACGCTGACCACTTCCATCCTGTTCACCACTTACGAGTCCGTCCGTATATACTGCGACCGTCCGAACCCAAACGCAGCCCAGCGCACGCTCGACACACTCGCAAGCCCCATAGCAGGCTTTGTGTCGAAACTCGCCACCTTTCCCCTCGACACTGTGCGCCGAAGACTAGTCCTGAGCAACTCTAACGACCATGATCGTTTCGCAAGCCTCTATCGCTCCTACCACCGCCGAACGGTGCCCCAGATTGGGCTGCAAATTTTACAGCAAGAGGGCCCCACTGCGCTCTACCGGGGGGTCACCATGGCACTACTCAAGAGCGTCCCCAGCACCGCTATAAGCCTATGGGCCTTCGAACGGTGTATGATCCTCATGGGCGGGTAACCGGTCTCTTGTTTGATCTGCCCTCTATAAGATGAAAAGTTGACTAGAGTACCCAGATATCGCCACTTTGAGAGAGGTTGGGAGGCCAAAGAGAAGTTATTCGAGATGAGTAAGCCTGTGACATCTCGTACTGTGCTATGGTACATCCCGAACCAGATCGGGTACATGCGTGTTGTAACTTTAGTGGTTTCTTTGTTCACGATGCGGAATCACCCAGTAGTCACGACGTTGTTTTACGGGGTATCGTGTCTTTTGGACGCCCTGGATGGAACTATGGCCAGAAAGTACGGCCAGGTGAGCCGTCTGGGCGCTGTGCTCGACATGGTCACCGACAGGTGCACGACAGCGAGCCTTACCTGTTTCCTGGCTGTCGTGTACCCCCAGTGGTGCGTGGTATTCCAGACACTAATCTCCCTGGACGTGGCAAGCCACTACATGCACATGTACGCCAGTGCGCTGGGGGGCAACAGCTCCCACAAAAACGTCGGCCGCGAGTCCTCCAGGCTCTTGCACTGGTACTACACCAGACGTGACGTGCTGTTCACCATCTGCGCGTTCAACGAGGTCTTCTACATCGGGCTCTACCTCCATGCATTCGCACGTTTCCAGAAGCCGGGACTCGCCATCATATTGGTGTGTCTGCCGGGCTACATATTTAAGCAAGTCTCCAACGTCGTCCAGCTCAAGCGGGCAGCTATAATACTGGCCACCCAGGACGCCAAGGACGCCAACGAACGGACAAAAACTAAATAAAGCGTTTATAGACACACTCGTAGTATCTGCTAACCACCTACACAAGCTAGAACCGCACGCTCTATTAGCCTTCCCACCCTCGAAAAACTGAAACCCAAGGGTACTAGTAACCTTCAAGGTTGAACCTACAGGGTACCACGAGCCCCACGTCCGCTCGAGCGTCCAGGAATATAAAAACGTGAAGTACCGGATCCCGAACTGCTTCACCCCAGCCTCCTACGTGCCTCAAGGGGACGTGCATGGACAGATAACAACCCCGGGTCAACAAGGAGCATGGTCCCACAATGCTAGTCGGAATCCGCTATTCCGATGATTATTTCAAAATTAGTCCGACCGGCCCCGCAAGAAGGTCGATGACAGCGAACTTGAACAGCTATACACTGGGATGTGGAATGTTGGGTGGATGACCGCTTGAAGTGGGGCAGAACGTCTCCAGAGGGGCCGGTCGAGCTGGCGTCGAACTAAGGGTTGGGTATTTAACTAGGGTCTGCAACAGACAAGAGTGGTAAGGGCCAGTAGCAAGAGGACCAGACAAATACCTAGTCAAATCAAGCAATCTGTGAAAAATGCCAGCTCCAAACATCCCAAAGACTCAAAAAGCCGTCATCTTCGAAAAAAACGGAGGTGAGTTGCTATACAAGGACATTCCGGTCCCTGAGCCCAAGCCCAACGAGATTCTGATCAACGTCAAGTACTCCGGTGTGTGCCACACCGACTTGCACGCCTGGAAGGGCGACTGGCCCCTACCAACAAAGCTGCCTCTTGTTGGAGGACACGAAGGTGCGGGCGAGGTTGTGGCTCTCGGGTCGATGGTCAAGGGCTGGGAAATTGGCGACCTGGCCGGTATCAAGTGGCTGAACGGGTCGTGCATGTCGTGCGAGTACTGTGAAAAGGCCAACGAGTCCAACTGCCCACAGGCAGACTTGTCCGGCTACACGCACGACGGGTCGTTCCAGCAGTACGCTACTGCGGACGCCGTGCAGGCTGCCAGAATTCCCAAGGGCACCGACCTGGCCAACGTGGCACCCATCCTGTGCGCTGGTATCACTGTCTACAAGGCCCTCAAGTCCGCCAACCTGCGCGCCGGCGAGTGGGTCGCCATCTCCGGTGCCTCGGGAGGTCTGGGCTCGCTAGCCGTCCAGTACGCCAAGGCCATGGGCTACAGGGTCCTGGGTATCGACGGGGGTGAGGAAAAGGCCAAGCTATTCAAGGAATTGGGTGGTGAGTATTTCATTGACTTCACCAAGTCCAAGGACGTCATCGCTGAGGTCGTCGAGGCTACCAACGGTGGTGCTCACGGTGTCATCAACGTCTCCGTCTCTGAGGCTGCTATCTCGGCCTCAACCCGCTACGCTAGGGCTAACGGAACCGTCGTTCTTGTCGGGCTGCCAGCCAACGCCTACTGCAAGTCCGAAGTTTTCAACCAGGTGGTCAAGTCCGTCTCAATCGTGGGCTCCTACGTCGGAAACAGAGCAGACACCCGTGAAGCTCTGGACTTTTTCGCAAGAGGCCTTGTAAAGTCCCCAATCAAGGTGGTCGGCTTGTCGACCCTGCCTGACATCTACGAGAAGATGGAAAAGGGCCAGATTGTGGGCAGATACGTCGTTGACACCTCCAAATAGACCCATCTATAGCCACTATGTATGATTTACGAGCTTATTATGCCTTTGTCGAAGTTTCACGTGGTGCTCCTCGGATACGGCCTTTGTTGGGCAATCTGATGATTGCAGTCTCGAGCACCGTATATATACCGAGGTATATGGCCAAAGTATGGGTCTTGTGGGGTCAATGGGTGGTGCAAGAGCGGTATGCTGGGTCAATTGAAGGAATGGTTGCTTGGGCTGCCCCGTTTGGCCGCTTTGGATGCGTATGTGGTTCCTGTTCTGTCGAAGCGAGGGTGGATCGAGTCGTCTAGGATCCTGGACAACCTGCACTCGATTCTCTACGTGGCACTGTTCTATCAGGCGTGCTTTCTGCTGGGCAAATGGTTTGTGTTCCCGGTTTTGACCCGGTGGAGCCCCCGGAAGGACCCGCACAAGAGACAGAAGCTGGTGCACCAAAGCTCGGTGCACTTCGTGTCGTTCATCCAGAGCATCGTGATCCTTTACCTGTCGTTTGAATGCATGTGGTCCGACAACTATCGGCTCGAGTACTCGACCGCAATTGATCGGATCTTCACGAGCCACCGCGACACGGAAGTGGTGTGCATTTTCGCCGTCGGTTACTTCATCTGGGACATCTACATCTCGGTGTTTTACTCGACACTGCCCTTTGTGCTGCACGCGGTCGTGTCCACGCTGGTCTTCTGCATTGGCCTCAAGCCCTACATCCAGTACTACGCCCCGGTGTTCCTGCTGTTCGAGCTGTCCAACCCGTTCCTGAACATCCGCTGGTTCACCCAGCGCTACCTGCCCAAGGACAACTTGCTGCTCAACTGTGTCCAAACCCTGAATAACCTGGCGCTCCTAGTGCTCTTTTTCCTCGCAAGAATCTGCTGGGGCTGGCTGCAGATCGCCAAGCTCGTCTACGACTTCTACCAGGTCCACCAAGACCCCCGGTTTTTGTGGCCCGAGACCCTGATAATTGTGGGCGGGAACCTGATCCTTGACGTCCTGAATCTCGTATGGTTCTCGACTATGGTTTCAATCGCCATCAAGACTCTACGCAAGAAGGACAAACAAGAACGCTAAGTAAAAAAGAAAATAAAACTACCCACGAGGATATAGCAGATATAAGTCGAGACTACCAGGGTTCTCAGGAAGCCTTCAAATCGGATTTTGAAAGGCTTCTCTGCCTGGCTGTAATATTCTTATCGTACAGTTCATTGTCTATACACCTCGCGTGATGGCCGTCCTCGAACGAGGCAAGTACGCACGCAACGGTTAAAGTTGCAGAAGAGTCAATCGGTGTGCCAAGGGATTGGTGTGCAGTTCACACAACGCATTGAGATAGAACCAGACCTGGAAAGTTGATCTGGGGAAGTTTTTAGGTTTTCGCAATTTTTCACTTATTTTTATCCCTCTGCGATAAATAGTCTCATATAAAAAGCTTGATCCGATCGATATAAGTTAACATTCTCGGGTGAGTTTGCGTCTGGATCGACCACTGGAGATTGTGAGGATGTCGGATTACTTCAGCTTGGGCCACAAAAACGGAAACTCAGAGGTTGATCTGGGTAGGAACGGAGAGGAGCAGTATGGGAGGCCAGTAAATTCGCCTGGTGAGGACTCTGGGTCGATTCACTCGAACGACTCGTACCTGCTGTACACGGGAACGGCTCCGTCTGGGATTTTGAGCCCTGGTTCAGCTAGTAATTATAGTGGAATCAGTGCAGCCGGTTTCACTCCGCCGAAGAATACGAAGGACCACATTTTGCCCAAACAGGATCCTAAGTCGCCTTATTACGTTAATGTGCCGGTACCCAAGGCTCTTCCGCTGGAGGGCGCAGAGGGGATCGAAGGCGAGGGTGCTGAGGGCCAGTTTGTCCGGGAATACCCTACGGATATCCTGGTGGACCGGTTCTACAAGTGGAGAAAGATCCTGAAGGGCTTGATTGCGTACCTGAGGGAAGTGGCATATGCTCAGGAGCAGTTTGGTAGGATCAACTATCAGCTGAAGAGCTCCGTCAAGTTCCCTTTTCTCACCGATCTGGAGGAAGGAACCAATAACCTAATCGATCCCCTGACAACGAAGGGCCCCATGAAAAAGCAGCAGCCAGTGACATTAGCACAGAAAAAACAGCAGGAGCTCGCTACGCAGCTGCCATCTTCCAAGGCTGACATGAGCGAATCTACTTTGAACCTAGCGGAGGCTGGGTTCCAGGCGGTCAAGAGAGCCGAGACTGACGACACTTCCGCTCCGTCAGGTTTTATGAAATTCGGCTCCGGTTCTGTGCAGGATACCCAGGTTATTTTGAAGAAGTACCATCTGTCGCTGGCAAATCAGCAGTTTAAGATATCCAAGGAAATTACAACAACTATCGTGCCGAAGATGGAGGACCTTCGCAAAGATCTGCAGCTGAAGATCAAAGAGATCAAGGAATTACATGGGGACTTCAAGACAAACATCAGTGAGCATGTTGCCATCACTGGCCAGCTGTTGAACAAATATATCGCATCGGTGAAGTTCGTGACCAACAATTGCTCTTCAGACGGGACTGAACACATTAAGCTGCACAAGAAGAGTAATCAATTGAAGCCAAAACACGACCCTTATCTGCTGAAGCTCCAGCTGGACCTGCAGTTGAAACGTCAGTTGCTGGAAGAAAATTATCTGCAGGAGGCCTATATCAACTTACAGACATCTGGTATGGAGCTAGAAAAGATTGTTTACTCTAAGATCCAACATGCCCTTCACAAATACTGCCTATTGATCGACTCTGAAGCTCGTCTAATGATAAAGAATCTTTGCCGTGAATTGCAGCAAGGTATGCTCTCAAAGCCTCCTGCCCTGGAGTGGGACCATTTTGTCTCCCACCATCCCGCATGTCTTCTTGACTGGAAATCTAATGACCCAATACCGCAGGCCAGAAAATTATCTGAGATCGTGTATCCACAGATGAAATCAACTTTGGCTAAGTGTATCAGAGCTGGATACCTGAACAAAAAATCCAAATATCTAAAGAATTACAACAAGGGCTACTTCGTTCTGACTTCGAACTACCTTCATGAGTTTAAGAGCAGCAACTTCTTCAAAGTAACGAACTCTACTGAGGAAAGCAAAGACCACCAGACTGTCTCGACCTCTGCTCAAAATACAGCAAAAAGCTCATTGTTGCCTGTCATGAGCATATCGCTGAATGACTGTGTTTTGATGGAAGCTTCCGACACCAAATTTGTCCTCGTAGGAAAACCTACCTTTAACGATGTGGATCTTAAGAAGCTTGGCTCTTCTGCAAAAAATAATCTAGCGAACTTGACTAGTGCGGCTTCGTCCCCTTCCTTGTACCACTCTGCTCACGATACTCCAAAAAAACTAACAAAGTCAACGTTTGGGAAACTGCTCAAGGGAGGTAAGCCAAAGGCACCAAAACCAAGTCGTGAGGAAAAAGAAGAGGTCAAACAGTACTATGCTGCAATACAACAAGAAAGCAATAAGACTGTCAGCTGGGTATTTAAGCCGGCCTCTGCAAACCCTACTGAGGAAGATATTAAACAGTTCAAGAAATGGGCTCACGATCTCAAGAACTTGACCAGTTTCAATAACACAGAAGATAGGGCAAGATTCATAGAGGAACGCGTTCTTAAGACACAAGCGCGTTCCAAGGTGCAAGCTCCTAAATTAGGAGGTAGTAGCTCAAATGTTTCGACTCTATTAGGCAGTTCACATTCTGATGAGAGTTCATTTAGAAAGGAAAGACCAGGAAGGCCTAGATATATCCAATTGCAAGATCCATCCGGAACTTCCATGGAGCAGTTTAGATCGAGGGTTAATACGCCTGCGGTTGATGATAATGGTAATTTGATAACTGTCGCAGAGCGTAGGAACATTCCTCAATCACTTTACATCTCATCGCCACTAGCATCTCCTGGTCTATCTCCAGATTCAGGAAGTTCAAGCTCTGTCAGCTCTATTCATCATCAGCTTCAGCAGCAGCAGCAGCAGCAGCCCCAGTTTGAAGGACATTCCCCAGGCACACCGGGAATATCTATTACAAGCAACGGCATCACCAACACAGCAATGGTGACTAGTGGAGTTCCTGTAGGTAATCCACCCCGTCATCAGAGAAAAACTTCTTCGACCAATTCTTTACCTGGAGTGAACTCGGCAGCAATATCCGCTGTCAACTCACCAAAAAGCGTTCATTCTGATGGTAGCGTTGGTGGGTATTTTGCTATTCCTGTTAACGACAGCAATGAGGGCTCCCGTGGGTCAACACCTCTGTATATCGATGACAAGTCACAGCAAAACAATCTTTCCCGTACTTCTAGCCGGGGTCCTGGTATGGGAATGAGATCTGCATCAGGTGGCTACTCTCCTCAGTCTCTCAACTTGATGTCTCAACAAGCCTCGTCGGTTCCCAAGCTTCGGCTCAACGACCAAGATGTTCATCATAGCGAAATGCAGCCTCACCAGAGCGATACGTCTCTGGTTCAAGGCAGAGTGAGAAGAACGGTCCATGGCGATTTGCATTCCCCCAAGAGTGATTCTACTTTGGCCACAGGCTCTCCATCTCTTTATCTAAGGAGCAATAACAGCGCTAGCAGTCTAACAGCTACTACTGCAAGAACACACCCCATCAGGAAACATAAGAAGAACGTATCGTTCAGCTCTTTAAACAGTCTTATGTTCTCTAAGAAGGGATCTAATCCAGGCGGAAATCACATCACCGACCAGTTCATGAGCGGTGGCATACAAGAGGATGATGGTGACTCAGAGAACAACTCGAAATCCATTAAATTGAACCAGTCAATTTACTCTTAAGTTCCATGAGCCTACGGGCTAACACGTATTCCGTCTCTTATTCTTCTCGCTAGGAATATATGATGCTCTGTTCAATTGTTCATAACTACGTAAGGTAAGTTAGCTGATGAATACACTAATGACGATCCGAAACTACTCTACTTGCATTCCAAGTGTACAAGTCTCTCAGACTGGGATTTTGTCCCCCAAAAGATGAAAGCTCCTATTACAGTAAAGCAAACCTCCTGTGCTGCTTTCTTGGTTCGCTATGATGTCTTCAACTTGGCCAACCCATATTTCGTGGTCTCCGACCTGGAACACATCTCTTTTCTCGCAAATAAGGACTCTTTCAGAGTTTTTCAGCAGCGGAATTACCAGGTCAGTTTCCTTGATCTTGTACGTATCGTAGTGCACCTTTTCGACCAGATGCTCGAAGGGCCTAGTAGGCGAGAAAGTAGAGTCTTTTTCATTTTTAATGGCACCCTTACTGAATGTCCTAGCCAACTTAATCGAGGCAGCATTGGGCATTAATAGATGTACAGCGAAGAATTTCGTCTCATGCAATGCTTCAGACGTAAAAGAGGGCAGCTGGAGGTTGAATTGGATCAATGGCTGGGGTTTCAGAGATAGGGATGTGACTGATGATAACGTGAGGCCTCGAAAATCTTTGTGAGGAACGCTGTGTTTGCTTGCTGCCGACAGTATCATAGCCTGGTTGGCTATCTTGCCCATACATAGCTTGAATTTCTCCTGCGTGATGAGATGCTTGCTGATAGTAGACTGAAACCGAAAGAATGCCAAATTCATAGTCTGATGTGGTCCTGCTATAGTAAGCGTTTATCTTTAGTTATTGTCGAGTATTTGACAAAAAACTGGAGAAGGGACCAGATAATCACTGATAACATAAACGAGCTAAAAAGCCGCTAGTAAGGGACTAGCAGGCCCATTCAACGGTATTTCAAGGACTTATATGAATAGCTCGAGAAAACTAGTGAGGGATCTGCTAATCAAGAAGAGACAGGGCAAATCGATTCAAAATGTCAAGCAAGTGGATAGCATCCCATTGAGCCCATTGTTAACCAATTTCGAGAAATGGTCTGATAAAAGACGAAAATTGTACTTCGAAGATGACATCTCTATGGATACTGCGGGGCTTCAGAGCTTCAGTTTGGATGAAAACATGTTTGCTTCGTTATTAGCCTCTCCCATGAGATGTGAAAGGATGACTAGACTTCGGGCACCAAAGGATCTTTTATTACAGTTGAAACTCAAGAAGCTGCCAGACACAAAGGGTGAGAGGCACAGTCTACAGCTCCTGCCTAGCGCAGTCCATCAGAAAGGAGATAAAAGCTCCTACATAGTGAATTCAAGCGAATTGATTCATAGAAATGCTAAGTCATCCGGTAGTTGGATCCCTATACCAGCATTGTTATCGAGCATGAGATATTTCAGCGTCCCTAATGTTTTGGTTGATAGAAACTCTTTCCTAGAGGCGTACCAAAATGACATATGTCAGCAGCTGGAAGAAGAACTAGGGAAAGTGGCAGGGAGGGAAACAATCCTAGAAGACCGGAGCATAAGGGTTACTTGTGATGATAGAAGTGGTAGTCCTATTACAGTTCAATTTGTGAAAAATGGTGAAGGAAGATCTATCGAAGTAGTGCAACTAAATTTGGCATCTCTTCGACATCTCTCTCGGCTGCAACAGATCATCGAATCGGCCAATATTCGTGGCAGTGGCCTTGTTCTAAAACTGCCGCGAGATGAAAAGATCGTCAAACTACTCTATCGGTTACTAGGCTGCTTTTCTTTTCAAACAATTCCAATAAATCATTCCCCGTTGTAGTTTCTATCTATATGCTATAATCTTGATTTACCTAAATCTAATCGGCAGGCCATATAACACCGGTGCGGCGCCATTCAAATACTTGAGATGACATACATCTCTTGAGCTGGAAACGGCCTTTGAGATCCAGCTTCCCTCCGGCGATTCGACTGAAGGCTCGCAGCCCAATCCAATTTGGTCAAACACTCTTTCGCTGAACTTATCGATATCCTTATCCGTGACATCCCAAAGATTACCTAGCACTGAACAACAGCCCCCAAGTAGATAAGAATAGACAGTTCCTGTTGGTTCCAACTTTCCATACAAACCCATTGAGGCCGAGGAGCAGCCCAACAAAAAAGACGGAGCAATGTGACTGTATTTCTTGATCTCCTTTGTACGAGCATATTGTTCTCCGCCACCGTGGCCCAAATAAATGAAAAGATTAGATGACGAGATCATATCTAGGAAAGTCTTTTCATCTGGCTTTTGATTTACCAGCAGGCTACAGTTGGGCTTTTCTTGACTAATCTTTCTGAACCGAGTGGAAAATCTGGATTCAGTTTTGCTCAAATCGCCGTGCGGATTAAGAATCATGGCGATGTTGTTATTCAATGAAACCTTAGGTGATATCTCGTTATTACTATTAGCGATCAAGTCATTTAGTAAACTAAATGACGGTACTCTTGTGACTGAAATATCCTTTAGAAAGGAAAAGCTTTCCCAAGGGAACATATGGCAGTCGCTGCTCACCACTAAGAACGTATGAGAAATCTTAGGTGCCGACTGCAAGCGCGGCCTAAATTTTCTTAGAGTTTCTTCTAGCTGAACATGAATAATTCCGACGTCAACTTCATCAAAAGCGTTTTCCTCACCATGATACAACAGGATATCCAGGATGACGAAAATGAGATCTTCCATCATTGATACAAATTCGTCACTTTGCGGGTTCAGCTTCAAAACGAGCTCCAAAATCCAGTCATCGATTTGCATGAACCTTCCTGGATTCCCACTTTGTCTTCTACTGGGCAGGTTCTGATGTAAAATGTCGTTGACTTTTGACTTGAAATCTTGTAACATGCGGGGCTCAATAATCTCCGGACTGAAAAATCCCTTCATTCCATTAAACCAAGTAACTTCTATGCATTCCAAGAGCTCTTGTAACCTGCGATCTAGTTCATATCTAGTTTGCCACCATCTTTTTCTTTGTTCTCTAGTAGTAATGGAGCTGGTAACATCGGAGGAGGTGCTGGCATTACTCTCTTCAATAATCTGCAGCAGTTCTTTTCTAGCATCTTCAAATGATAATGTCGCACAATCCAGATCACGGGAATGTGCGCGATTCAGCGGCATGCGAATATGTACTTTTCGTTTATGAGAGGTTTCAAACTTTGAAAGCAGCAGGCTCTTTGTGACGGGACAGTAATCTATGGACACGACGCTAAAAGAAGTACAACTATTGTGTATTCTTTTCTGTTCCTCCAAACACTTTTCCCGTTGTAACTGCACAGGATCTTTTTGAGAGATGACGGGCAACAAGTTAAAATTTCTGTAAATCTCACTGCCGATTGATGTCAAAGCCTTATCGTAGTAAAGCGGCATGAATTTTGATAGATCAGAGAGGGCAAACTCGTATGCTAAGCAGTCAATGACAGAATTCCCAATAGTCAAATTTGAAAGCAAAGACAGCGCTAAAGAATAGAACGAGGATAGTGTCGACAACTCATGATTCTTCAGCGATGACAGTTCGAGATTTTCAGCAGACTTTTTGAGAATTTTCAAATTGTTAATTGCAGCAGCTCTGTCAAACTTTTTTCTGATGTGTCTATCTTTGGGAGTCATGGTTGATGACCTGGGCGAAGCTGTTAGTGATGAATTTTCAGTTGCGTTCAGTGTGGCTTGCTCAGTAAAACTTTTGTTTGGAAGATGGCAGGAAGGGATAATAGCCATTGAATCAAACATGCTCTTGAAAAAAGGGTCTTTGTCTAGCTGGCTCATCACGCACTGATAGGTAAATTTCATCTTGTTTGTTTCATTCAAAATTTTGTACTGAAACGCCACAGGAAGGTCTTCCACGACTTGTCCCATCTTTAGACGCCAGTAGATTGGGAGGCATGTTTTCTCATAATCTTCCATGAAAAAAAGCCTTAGAGCATCGAGGAGCTTGTCGTATTCTCGGTTTATGAAAAAGAAGGAAGCTAATGCCACGATGTTGCATTCCCCATCAATATATTCAAAGGTCTCATTGCTTTTCCGTAACGCAGTGGTGGCCATTTCATTCTGACCACTAAGCATATAATAATGATGTAGGAACTGCAGGCATTTAAAGACGATCGAAGGCTCACTTAGTTCGCAAATGACAGTCGAGAGTTCGTTAGCATAAAAGTCAGAGTCTCGAGCAATACCTGCGTGGGTGAAAAGAGAAACCAATCTTAAATAAGAGGAAGCCAGTGAACCAACGACCTTCAATCTTGAGCCCTCTGAAATCTTGTTCGATTTTTTGAGAAGCGAAAGTGCGAGTTTCAAGGCTTTTCTGCTTTCGGTAACGGCGGCCAGTAGATCATTCTTTAAGAGCTGTAACGTCGAAGCGGTAATCAATAAATTCACGTTGAAAAGTATGACTTTGATGTACTGAGAGGCGCTTTTTCCGAAGTTGTTATTGATGTCCAGCACTTCTGGTCTGACTTTTGGCAGTTCTTGGATGAAAAGAGAGTCAAAGCCTTCAAAGTCTCTCTCCCAGGTGATTATTTGTAGTTTTTCCTCTAAAAACTGCAGAAGCCTTTCCAATTTTGCCGTTTTCAGATCAAACGCACGTTGCACAATCTCATCTTTAAATGAGATGATATCACCGGGCATTTGAAGGTTGACATATGCTGAAAGCCGGTATGCCTGCAGTTCAGGCAAAATTTGATCGTATGCGAGGGTGTGTGACTGGAGACATGTAAGCAGGTCAATGCTTAACTTGTCGAAGCCATTGAAGGCAAGATACTGCAGTAATATCTTTAAGAAATCCATTTCAAATGGGGAGGCTTTTTCTTTGCTTTCTGAGGGCCTGCTATCAATCCATTTTTTCATGTAGTTCTTCACAATTGAGGCCAGGTTTAGCATGCTATGCTTACTCATCTCAATGTTGAAGCAATATGCCGCCTTTATCAGAACTTCGTACCGGTAAAGAAAATGCCACTTATTTGGTTCCGGGTTAATCTCTATTGTGTTTATAAGGAAGGTACCTGACAAGCATGAGTAAAGCATCCTAGTTACTGGAGACCACAAGTCCAAGGGTACGTCATTTATCGAGGAGTAACCATAAAAAAACGCCATCATGACCTCAGAGCAGAAATCAAAATCAACAAATTTTGTTAATCGCAATTTTGACTGACAGCGAACGTAAACATTTTGACAGAAAGTTTGAATCGTTCCTAATGTCTCGCAGCCTAGGATTTGGAAATTGAATAGGTATCTGAAAATAAACAGTCTATCTTGCTGCTCACTTGCTCGAGATAAAAACTTCTCGAATTTCTCAATAAACGCCCGGGATAATTTCGTTCCTCCACTTAAGTGTCTTTCACTCTCAAATTTGGCGGCGATTTTCAAGAAGTTAATCTTTTTTGAGACAACAAAACAATTGAAAAGCACATTAATCACATTGACCAATCTTTTAGATTGATTACTGTCAATGCAGTATTCTGCCATCACACTCAGAAGATTGAAAAAATAACTATCGTTTTCTTTCACCATAGACATTTCGGAGTTGACAAGGAGGAGGGTCTTGTCAAAAAATGCCTTCTTTCTGTTGCTTTCCCGCATGCCGTCATACCTAATCGTCTCCCAAGTGGTCGCGAATAGTTTTAAGTACTCAGTAACTTGTTCCTTGTCTCCATTGATGAACTCAACCATGGCATCCATCACCTGAGTTAAATTATCTCTTAGCTTACAAAGTTGGTTGGCCGGGCCCTCTTTCATGGCATTGTGAATAGAAAAGTTGACAGTGCTTCTTTCTTCCTTGAGCTCACAGTACATCAATTTCTCGGGGGTTGTGTCGTGTAGCGAATACTGGTCATAGTAGCATCGCAAATAATACTCGCATTCAGGAACCATTTGGACCGCTCGGCGCCTTAGCTGTCTCAAAAAGGAGGAGCGGTTCATGTTCACAATATATGTCTCAAATCGAAGATTGAACTGTTTTAAATATTGAAGAAACTTCAAACCAAAAAGAACTTTAAGGTTCGGCAGCACTGAAAAGAAGTTTAATAGTAGTTGGACCACCATATGTACTTTCAAGTTTTCCATCTGCAGGAGATACCGGTGGTCTAATGCAAAAAGTCTAACAATGGTTTGTTGGTATTCCTGTGCCATCTTGCCTTTCAGAATTGCCTGTAAAGCTAGTAGTTTGAGACTATGGAGGTAGTGTTGATTGCTAGACGTACAGTCTGCCAGTAAAATACCGTGGAGATCATAAACCTTGTGGAAGCTTGCGCCATTATGAACATGCAGAATCTCTTTGACAGCAGTAGTTATATCACCCTCGCTCAGCAGACCTACAACAACTGTCAGATGCCGTTTTGTGAGCATTCGTAAGTTTTCCCACGAGTGTAAGCGGATGAATATTCTGTAAAGCTCGTCCAAAGATTGGCTTATAAGGTCGATTTGACTGGTCAGTGAACCCTTTTGCTTCAGAGCTTGGGAGATAAACTCATGGTGATGACTTATGTATTTGCTGGAAATGTGAGCTCTTTTGAAGTCAAAACGTAAGGCATTTTCATTCCCACTTTTAACAAATGACGATCCTAAAGTTGTACTCAGTGGATCAAAGGCTTGCCTTCTTGCTGGCGTATTTAGACTGACCTCATTCAAGGGTTCCTCGGGTTTTGACATCTGTTGAAGACTTCCGTTGGAGTCTGGATGCAGAATAAGTACACCTCCAACGCTCCGGTAAATGAACGTTATCTTTCGATTTTAAAAGAGGTTACAGAGGCTAACAACTTAACATCAAGGTCCTTTGTTGATCTTCTATTGCGTTTCAGAACTTTGTTACTTTCGCGCGTCCGTCTCGTCACAGAACTCGCACACAGGGCTCAACACTACAAAGATCTAGTCCCAAAAGCCTATACGGCCCTAGGACGACGGTGTAGATCTAAAGAGTAGTGCCAGACACTCGCTTGTGTAGCTTCCGTTATTGCCTTGTAAATTTGCCGGTTCCCTTGGCTGTTTGTAGGCAGGTCTCGACTTAAATTGCAAGGTTTTCTGCCTTTTAGGTAGAAAGTTAAGAGATACTCGTATTGCAAAAAGTGATCTCCAAGCGTATATAGAGGTGGTATTGATGGTCTTCTAGGTACTGGTCTTTTATCTGTTAGCGCTAGTTAACGTATGGCTGATACAATCCGCTTGACAAATTCAAGTCTTATATGTCTTCGAGTAGGACAAGCAAAAGAGAACCAAATAGGATCGCTCATAACTACCAATGGATGGTACTAAGCTGATTAGGGGACAATTGACAGCCCAGATTATGCACAAGGAGCTTCTGGATTATCAGAAGCGTAAAGAGCCTCTCACTTTGATTGAGGTTTTGACAATCATCAAAACAGCCATTCCGGTTTATCCATCTTTGAACCATGAGACAAAGAGCATTATGTTAGAGTTGATATCTGGGAGCTATATATTTATGGCCCAATTGGTCTCATTTACAAATGCAATTCCTGAAAAGCAGGCCGAAAGAAGGATATATCAGCAAGTGATGATTGATACCTTGCGACACAGAAACGAGTGCCTTCACAATTATATGACCTCTACTATGGAAATTAGGATACAGCGTAACAACGTGAAAGCCCTTGTATTCGGAAGCAAGCTTTTCAACGTCCTGTCGCCAGAAATGGACATTCTAGATTTCTTGGAGTGTTTTGTTGAACAATGGAAGTATTTACTGGATAGAGAAGGCAGCGGCGAATCGATGGGCTCAGTCTTTGGCGAATTTTTGGTGGCAACTTTGACTTTGCACCCTTCATTGGCTGAGGAAGTGATGTTTAACCGTCTTTTCTTTGCTCGGGAATCCTACTTTAAATCAATGATACAAATTCTGAGGAACGCATCATCTTTAGATCAACAAAGGCTTATCAGAAACTTTCTTCTGCCTTACCTTGATCTTCACCTTAACGAATCGAATGCTGCTTCAATCGTTAACGTTCTGCGGCAGTTGCCGCTAGATGATAACGTCGATCTAGCTTACATATTGACTATTAAGTCGCTGAATCTACAGGGTTATATCTTGAGGCTATTGTCGGTGAGCTTTCAGAACATAGTAGCGCAACTGTTGCAGAGATTTGGACAGCCCGAGGAGGATCAGGATGAAAGAATATGCCAGTTTTTTGTTATTGTTTTAAGGTATAATGGTGATCATTCTTCGAAAAGTGCACTGGGCAGTGATACTAGATTTCTGGATGGCGTCACAAATAGGCTGATGAATAAAGATCATTTGGTGAGAGAACGCGCCATGTATATCGCCAAGCTAGTGACCAACGGTGAGTTGAAATACCAAAGCGATTTTTCTATTCAAGTTCCCGAGTTTGAACTGCCTCAAGATAATCTAGAAATTGACTTCGATTCCATACGTCACCAGCAAAGCTCTTTGAGCAGCGGATCCACAGTAATACCACAAACCGAGCTCAAACATTTATCATTGTCCGGAGATAGTGATGACGAAGATGAAGGATACGGTGAAACTGTAAAAGACATTGTATTTTTGAAAGATCTAGTGGCACAATTTGCGCGGATCGACTCCAACAAGGGAACGAGAGTCCTTCCTCTTCTGAAGCAGACAGTGAAGTTAGTGAGGCAAAAGAAAGACTTCCCCATTGAAGTTTCGTACCACAGTTCAGATCTGCTGGTGAGCATTTCAACCTTAAACAACAATCTGGATGAAGAAGACTTTGAAAATTGGCGTGTAAACGCCCTTGTCAGTATTCTGGCGACAACGCCCGAGTCGGTGACTGATGAACTAAAGATTCTTTTCACATCCGAAATGTCTATTCAGCAAAGAATGTCAATTCTGTCAAGCCTCGGTCTATCCGCTAGAGAGCTGAGGGGATACGATGATAAATCCGTCGTGAAGCCGCAATTCGACTTCCCAACGAACCGGCTTCCATGGGACAGAAAGCAAACGGAGAACCCACCTCAACTGACATATGTCGAAGAGATACCTACGGAGCACATTGTTTGGAAGTCGAAAAAGCTACAACCGACTGGTAAGGTAACGCTCGCCAAAAACAGATTCAGAAAGTATTCAAGGTTATTTTTTTATCCACTTGCTCACGGCTGGCTGGACGGAATTGATCTGGGCACCTTTACAGAGCTTTTCAAAACGCATTATCTCATGACCCTACGCATAATATACCAGTGTGCTAATCCTGTTCACGATTACGATATGATGACTCAATTTATGGAGCAAATCATGGTAGAGGCTTCACAACAGGGAATCAAAATTTAGAGCTTTCTGAGGTCCCGAAAAGCAATTGACCGGTTACAGAGATGATCAAGAAATGTACAGAGGTGGATGATTGATTGGGAGAACTATATGATCTCAATATTGATGATTTTTGCGGAGGCTTTTAAATTGAGCTAATTGGTACTCAACGCCCTAAGAAAAATAAAAACAAAGACTCGGATCGAAAGGCGCGCTTTTTTCACTCCAAGTATAAGGTACAACTGGAGTCGGAAGTATAGCAGTCAGATATGAATGAACTGAAGCGGCTGTAGTATACATCAAATTAGAAAGAGCAATTCAGATATCAACCGATAGGTGTTCATCGATTGTTGTCATTTACCAAGGGATCTGATTCCCCACACGATATCCGAGGTGAGGAAAGAAGCTCTATACGTTTGTCCGTGAGATCCGATCATTAGATTAAGAACAAGCAGAGGAGTGTAAATCTCCATTTCTGAGTAGCACTTATGGTTACGGAACTCTTTTTCTTCAAGGATGCGCTTAAGGCTTTGGTTCTTTTTGTTCTAGGTACGATTTTGGCCCAGTGGCTTGTTGGTCTCATAGCGTCAGAGATCCTTGAGAAAACAAACTGCCCTGTGAAGAAGTTCTCCATAAGGTTTTTTTGGCCCTGTATTAGGAATGTGAGCATTTCGACATCATCTCTCAGAGTAAAAATTGGGAAAATCTCATTCAGATTTGGCAGAAAGAGTATCATTACTCTGAGCAATGTGGAGGTCATTTTGATGAATGTTTCCTCTGTGAATGCTAGCAAGGAAAGTTCAAGGCCGTTTGCAGGTGGAATAATGGAATCCGACGTTTTCACCTTTTCGTTGAACAAGCGTTTAATATGGTTCCTGAGTTACATCGTTCCACTTTACTGCTATGTTCAAAGTTTGCTGGTATCATTACCAGATGGTTCCATTGTAAGAATGGAATTAGGGTCCGCAGCCATCACTAATGTCTCCGCTGGTAAAGTTAGAGCTGAGATTTTCCTGCATGCCATCACCAATATTACTAATGGAGATTCCATACATCACATAGGATATCAACTGAAATGCGGAATTACGCGAAAACAAGAGCAGTCAACAAATAAAGAAAGGGTCTCACTCCGAGAATTCTCCACGTTTCTAAGGATGAGCGGATTTCATCTTCATGTATCCAAACTTGTGAGTGAACAACAGGACAGACCTTTAGAGGTCTCTGCTGGGTCACCAGGCTATCGCGATCTCATCTGTCTGTTGGAGCAAAGACTGCACGGCCTCTTTTCCCAGTTCAAAGCACCTTTGATAGCGCTCAAAATCCTTGATTTTCAAGTTGAGAATATGGTGCTTTCATTCAACCATTTTATTCATGTAAAAGTTTCCAGTGCTCAAGTTCGACTGGAGTGCGTTAACATTTTCAGTTATGGTGTCAATTTGGAGTTCTTCCCATCAAATAGGCTTAAGCTTAAAGATCATGAGGTAACATTTTCAGCAACCTCTGTGGTGGTGGATGTGAACGAGATATCGGCAATTAGGATTCCTCTTATCAACCATATCATCACCACCGATGTGCTTTCATTCTTATTAGAGGGCATCCCTATAGCAAAAGCGAAAATTTCTCATATTGTCAACATCATCAATCCATCTATAGTGGCGTCCATTGATCAGGTCATTGGTGGTCTTCGCTTGATAAGAAATTATAAGACAGCATTTGACAAAGGTAAATCGACCAACCAGCAAGAAAACAAAGTATCTGATTTCTTGCTCAATGGGCTTGATCTGTTACCTAGTTTCATTTTTCAAATCATAGTCTCAAATTTCAGCGCCACACTGAAGTTAACGGAGGAAGAGAATCTGACCTTCAAAATTTACAATCTTCATTCATTTCTCTACTGTAAGAATAAAACGGCTAACTGGCCCGCGATATCGACCTACAGCGAGGTTTCGGTTCGGCCGGAGCTTTCGTTTATTGAGAGAGATCCGTTCACTGAGCAGTTATCCAACTACCTAAAGGTGGTAGGCACAAGTTTGGTCTTTCTCAAATTGCCGACCTCTCACGACAATTCAATGACCACCATCCCAATTTTTGGCTTTGAAAGATGCGACACCTCCCTTGATGATATATCGGCCCCTAAATTAAACGTTCAGAGCACTTTAAGGCATTGCACTTTGACTTTTGACAACCTCACTGTTATGCGACAGCTACATTCGGCAATGAATAGTATTTTGGGTGCCTTTTGTGAACGTAGTTCCTTCCGAGGAAACCAAGGTACGCCGACTCGTGAGGCAGAGGAGCAGAATACTTCTAAAAGTGTTGAATGGATTGTCAACCTCAGATTAAAGGATCTATCTTGCTCCATGCTTGTTGCAGGTTATCTCCCAGAGTCATTGGATCCATTTGCAGCCACTGGAGTCAACATGACTGACGTTGGACGAGGTGCAATCCTGGTTTTGCATGAATCGTTCATCACCGCTGGAAAAGGCGACATATTATTCGAGATTACAACAGCTGACGTAATCCGAATAATGGACTATGGATCGGGCCACACGTCGACGGAAACGCTCGTGACTTTGCAAGATCTAAAGTTGCGTTCCACTGTTGAGCATGGAATCCACTTGCAAATTCCAAGCTTACGTTTCAAAATCGATGTCAATTTAATTTGGTTGGTTTTTTTCTCGAGAAGTGTTTATCGCAAGTATTCATCGTTCGAACATGAAATCGTCATTGAGAAAGCCTCCCGTGCACCAAAAGCGGCGCCTAAACTCAATATAGCGATACAGAAGTTAATTTTGGACATCAATCTTCCTCAGGATACTCCGCTATTGTTATTATTCACTGGACTTCGATACACAGATGACGAAAAGCTCTTAAAAATTACTTCTATCTCGGCTTTTGTTGAGTCTGTCTACGTGAAACACTTGCCGGTGCAAGTCTCCATAGTAAAAGTCAAACAATTCCAATTAGACGTGCAGGAAGCTCTAACAACGAAAGAGATCAAAATCAAAACATCATCCATTCGCCTCCGTACAGAGTACCACTTCCGGTTTTACATGGTGGTAGATAATCTGATCACAATGTTCAAATCCTTCAAGCAGATAAGGCTTGCGTTTTCTGATCTTACCAGCTTTCAAAGACTTAATCCATCCGAACAACTCCCGAAATTGAATCCAAGTATTGCTGTCACGGCTGATAAGTTCTTAATTAATGTTGAGGAAGATCCATTCGAACAGGAACTGGGACTAATACTAAAAATTGGAGTTCTCGAACAGAGGGAAAGGTTGCAGAAGCTCCAAGAATTCGAGGAAAGAAGGCATAGAGCTTCTCAATTAGATGATACTGGGATATTTCCCATTCAAAGTTTGAGAAGGTCGGCCTCTCCCCTTGCCAGCCAGCCTGGCTTTGTCGGAGAGGAGAAGGCCAAGCACGTTCTCCTCGAGAATTTTTCAACTTCTTGGATAGCGCGGTACAGAAAGGCAAAATTGACATTTCACGGTATGTCCTCACATATCATTAAGCGTAGTGAGCTAGGCAAAGATTTTTATTTCTATTCTGCTCAGGATACAAGTCCAGTGGCCAACCTTGTGATCAATAAGTTGGACTTCAAGCTTGGGGCGCCATCTTTTCCATTAAGCAATGTGCCCAAATTTATCCACAAATATGGCAAAGGTGCCCCCATTAAAAGAGCTTATACTCTGCTCATCCCGTTGGGAATTGACATTAGGACCGAGTTATGGGAGTTAAGGTTGCGTGACTACCCATTGCCGGCAATCTCTTTTCCAGATACGCATACTACGGGGGACATTGTTTTTGCTGAAAGAATGCCAGAAAAACGTTCTCTCAGGAGTGTGTATGTACCATTTGTCCCGTCAGCCTCCACAGAATTATTCAGCGGGACAAACTCCATTTACGGATCACACATCATTCGAACTCTTAACTCTGTGAAGACATACTTTAGGGTGAACACATCCGTGAAATCACAGATCCCTACGGCAATCACATGGGGTAAGTCCCTTCAGCCCGGCTATTCTTCGCTCATGTTGTGGTTTGACTATTTAACGAGGCCACAGGACGACCCGTCTCCAAAACTGGGATTTTGGGATAAATTTCGATACCTTGTCCATGGGGCTTGGACTTACAATTTTTCGAAGACTAGTGAGTTTCACCTTAATATCAAAGGCTCAGGTGACCCCTACAAAATTGCAGACGATGGAGCTGGTCTTTCTTTCTGTTGGATGGGCGGTACTATTATTCGCATACACGGGACTGATGATCCTAGAGAATTTCTCAAAATCGAGTCAAACAAATTTCAGTTAGCTGTTCGGGACTTCACCGCCAGTAATAAATTTGATAAAGTTATAATGAAGCTGGAAGGGCATGTTATTTGGAAACTTGGACTCTTATTTGAGCAAGGGGATCTTCATAAGGCTGGTGAAGAAGAACGATCCGCCCCCTCTAGGCCGCACTACGATATTGAACTTGTGCATCCGAGCTACGTGGAAGATGTTGGTCATTATGACTCGTACAGAGGATTTCGCAGTGACTTCATCCACATGTCAATTGGCGTCTATTCATCCGGTAAAAAGTCTAAGAACAGCCTTCATCTGGCTCCATACACTATTTATCACTTTCTGAAGTGGTGGAACCTATTTCACACGTTCACATCCGGTCCAATAAGGCAAGGTCCCTTATTCACTGACCTCGTGCAGAACTCGAGCAAGTTTGGAAGGTCTCTTTTCACAATCAAGTATCAGCTTCATGTGGAGCCGCTCACAATTACCCATGTTTACAGAAATTATACCGATTTGGGCGATATGGGAAACGTGTCATTCACTGGGTTGAAGGGTAAACTGAACTCACTTAGAATAGACCTTCATCAGAAAAGGGTGAAGCTCACACATACCGACGAAAAGCTGAAGAAATCAAAACCAGTCTGGAAATTCAAAATGTCATCCGGTGAAATCGATTGTTCAGAAGCTGACGTAAGGATTCTCACCTCGGCGTTCATACAAACACATGTTGAGGAAATGGTTGCAACACGTTTTGGTGTCCATCATGGCAAGAACAGTAGCCCAATTCCGGTTTCGTCAGCCGATCTAAAGCAAATGCGAGAATCTGAGTGGTTTGATTTCGAAGACTATGTGGATCTCGATCAAGTGGCGTTGAAATCGCCTGTTCCTCTCAAGCTGCAGGTCTTCCCCTTGCTGTATTCGCCTAGGATATCCTACTTCAGAAAGATCAATGATGATGGGTACCGCGTACCATATCCTTTTGGTGACGAGAAATCTCACAGTTGTATGATAGGCAAAAACCATCCTGAGCGTACTCAGGAAAGGCTTGCGAAGCTCAGAGCCGTGGAAATAGAGAAAGATATCAAAGATGTGACCGAAAGTTTAGAGAAAATAAAGCTCGATGGATCAAGTAAAGGTTATTCTGTCGAACGGGATTTGGAGCTCAACAATCTTCTCCATAAACTGAAACATAGGCTTCACATTGTCCATCTCATATTGAGCGATCTCAAACTGTCAGAAAAAGTTCCAAGTGTTTACTCGTTTGGTGATTCTGAGAGTTCCGCTTCGGAAGAAGGTTTTGATTTAGCCGAAGATGTACTCTCTGCAGATTCGGCACTTCTTCGTACAAATACTGTGAAATCTTTCAGATCAATGCGTGAGGCATCCACTTTGAAAGAGGAATCAAGCTATGACAACAGGTTTATCGTGCACAACAGTCAATTGAAAATGAACAAAACGCTGAGACACCTTCTTTTTGAATATGCATCCAATGCATTTGAAAGGAAATCCATGCACTTTTTTTTGACATATAAGTCTGTTACCATACTCAAGGAGCTTTTGAGCTCAAAGATCTCAGATATCCAGACCCCAGCAGACGATCATGAAGCACTTAAAGGTGACAGTTCAATTTCCGATGCTGAATTCACGGAACGTTTTGAAACTTTGGTAAGGGAAGTTCCAAGTGAAGATTTTGACTTTTTCGACAGCTGCTTGTTTCGTCTGATATCTCCACAGCTGCAGTTTTTGTCGGACGTCGAGCCTGATACGGCTGTTATATTGGCTGCCAGGGACATTGAAGTTGGGATAATAGACATAATGCAAATAATCAGCAAATCAGGCAAAAGAGTACCCATGGATGTCGATACTGTTGCAGAAACCAGATATTGCGCTGTGTCTAAGGATATCCAACTTTTTACGTTATACAAGCAGGATATTTTATCAAGCAAAGGGAATGGTTTCCATAGGAATGGCTATGGTATGCAAGAAGGCAGCGAATTGTGGCCGCCTTGGCTTCCCATGGAATTGTGTTATGATGGCTCTCTTTTGGGAGATGATGTTTTTCTGAGGAGAAGATCAATGTTCCTCACCTACACGGCTCCTAACCCACTGTTTTTCAGTGACATGGATACGGGCGGTTTCTCTCATGACTCTAAATTCAGAATAGGATTCCCGGGGCTTGTTCTCACTTCTACCTCCAAACAATATTGTTCGGTGTATAATATTACTCGCGATTTACTAACATTTGGGACGTCTCTAGATGAGAAAGTTGAGAAGCTCGCTAAAGTGCTTTTAGCCGATGAAGTAAGGAACAACTTAGAACGGCTTGATGTAGGCGTAGTGACGAGATTGCAGCGTAAAGTGAAAGAATTGTACTATACTCGTGAGTTCCTCAAGGTGCATGATAATATACTTTTCCGCAGAACAGAGCAAGAGCTCACTTTTGAGATCCAAGCCACCACACTTGAGCTATCAATTTTAATGACTGCGATTAAGAAGAATTACGATAGAATTGTGAGTGGTAGCAGGACTACTAAGAAAAAACTCAACTGGCAAGTTGGGACCGGTGAGCTTATATGGGAACTTTACGATGACGTCAAGAACCCATTCATGACTGTAGGTTTGGGGCCTTCGACCTTTGTTCGCTCTCAGACGTTTGATGGGTCCAACAGCAACGTTGTCACGATCTCCTCGCTGCAATGCTTTAATCAACAAGTTTCGCCCGTTTATCTCGAGCTTTTGGCACCCGATGAGAAAAATTCTCAATACAATCCAGAGGCACCTATGATAGAAATATTTTGGAATCTCGGATCTCCGGTTGGCGGCATTACTGAGCTCACAGAAATGATTGTTAGTTTACAGCCAATTCTATTCAAGATGGATCATTTGACGTCAAACAAAATCATGACTTACCTGTTCCCAAAAACAGAGGAGCAGCATTTTGCCAGCCAGGTATCAAGTATGCCACCTAGGCAGCCATCGATTGCTATTGCACTTGCATCCACCGACATGAGCAGGAGGTCCTCCGAAAGCAGTGTAGCATCTAGAAAGTCGTCACCTGATGTTGATGCGCTCATGGATAATAGAAGCAACACTTCTGTTTTAAGCCCCACAGCGGCAAAAAAGAGAACTCCTAAATTGACCACGACCATTCTTAGCCAACCAGATGAAAACTTCAATGAGATGGTAAAAAGGTCCAGTACCTACTTTAACATTAAGAGAGCTCTGATCAAGAAAACTACTATGTCAGTCTGCTATAAAGGTGCCCATCATGTTCTTACCGATGTCAGTAACCTGGTTGTTAGAGTGCCTAACCTTGAGTATCGTCAAAAATTGTGGTCAAGAGATGAGTTTTTGGCAGCCTTGAAGAAAGATATCACCAAAATTGTCGTTCAACATCTCGGTCAGATCATTGGTAATAAGTTTATCCCTCATAAGAAAGAGAATAGGTTGAAGGCCTCCATGGATATATCGCATCTACTTAGGTGGGATTCGAACAGTATGCAGACCCCCGCTAACTCCATTCATAAGAAAAAGTCACATTATTCATACGCTTCATCGAGCGGCAGTGTAAACTCGAACTCCGATGTGTCGGACGAGGAGTTACAGTCGTTCTTCCCGGAGTCGGGGCAAATTTAAAGCTGAAAGACGTCCTGCCATCAGTTTGTCTTCTAAGCCCCGCGGTCGGTGATCGGACGACGACTTGTATATATAATTGTCAAGGTAATATCAAGGCAATGTATTATTAATGATCCAAATAACGTTGAATTCCAGACCACCAGCTCGGCAATATATAAACCTATTTATTGAACCATTATTTTCACCTTGATGGCCAGGATTTCAGCGCGGGCGATATCTCAGCCTTTTATATCTCTCTCACGAGAAGGTACTATCAGGTTTTGGGCAGACAAACAAGACGAGCCCCATTGATTTTGGGCTGGGAGATTACTGCATACAAACTGACAGAGGATGTCTTTCTTCGAAGGCCTCAGGCAGAAAGCTCCATTTTTGGACAAGATTGCAGAGAGCTTTACCCCCTCGATGACAAGAGACGAGCAATTCAGAGCTCAATACAAACTTCCAGAGGATGAATATATAATTGATGATACCAGTGCGGATGTATCATTCATCAGTGCGTTTGGCAGTACCAAATCCATGCGAGATAAAGGTGCAAAGGGCGAGCAGGCGATGGCTTACGTCTTCTCGGGAAAATTCTTTTTGACACCACATTACCTAGTATTCAGGGACTCATTCGATCATTCCTCTTGTGTCATGGTGGTAAATCTGTCGACCATTAAACGTGTTGAAAGAGCGCCATCAACTGCTTACGCTTTTTCCCTAATCATTACCTTGTACTCTGGAACTCAGATATTGATCCAATTTATTGGACTTCGGTTTAGGTCTGAGCAGTTTTGTGACCAACTGAAAAAGAGGCTGAAAGAAAATATTCAAAGGGCTAAACAATTACCGGAGTTCTTGTCGACCTGCTATTCGGAATTCTTATTAAGAAAGAACATACTTAGTGCCAAAGATGTCACGGCACCCAGTGCAGGGTTGGGTCAGCAATTCAAATTCCCAGGAAATCCTACAGTTGCGAAAGAGAAGGCAAGATTGGTACTATGGTTCAATTATTTCAAAGAGAATGGACAGAATCTTGCCATAGTCAAAAATCACGACTTTCAGAAGCTAATCAGGATAGGAGTTCCCAATAGACTGCGGGGTGAAATTTGGGAGCTTTGCTCTGGCTCCATGTATCTGAGGCAGGCAAATCCCGGTGTTTATGAGAGAATACTGAAGGAGAATGCCAGTAAGGTCTCTCAGGCTGTTGAGGAGATAGAGAAAGATTTAAAGAGATCATTACCTGAGTATTCGGCATACCAGACCGACGAAGGTATCCAGCGTCTAAGAAATGTCCTCACTGCATACTCTTGGAAAAATCCTGATGTTGGATATTGTCAAGCTATGAACATCGTAGTAGCTGGATTGCTGATCTTTATGACAGAGGAGCAGGCTTTTTGGTGTCTGTCGAGTCTGTGCGATATCTACGTGCCTGGGTATTACTCCAAGACGATGTACGGAACACTATTAGATCAGAAAGTTTTTGAAGCTTTCGTTGAGGAAAAGATGCCTGTACTTTGGCGCCATATTGTGGAGCATGATATACAGTTGTCTGTTGTCTCACTTCCATGGTTTTTATCTTTGTTTTTTACCTCGATGCCATTGGAGTTTGCATTCAGAATAATGGACATATTCTTTATGAACGGCTCACAAACTTTGTTCCAGGTAGCTCTGGCTGTCTTAAAGGTAAACGGCGACGATTTATTGCAGACAGAGGATGACGGGATGTTCATAGCCATACTAAAGAATTACTTCCAAACTTTGCATCAAAGTGCGCATCCAGATTCTTGTGACGCTAAGTATAGGCAGATTACCAAGTTCCAGGAGTTACTGGTGACAGCTTTCAAAGAATTCAGCGTCATTGAGAATTCAATCGTGGCTCAAGAGAGGCACAGGCACCAAAAGGGGATTCTACAGAATATTGAAACGTTTGTAAAGCGCACACAGATACGTCATATGCCCAGGACAATAAATTTAACTGAGGAAGAGTTATCAAATATTTACGATGTCTTCTATCAGAGCATAGAAAACCACAAAATTAGCTTGGGTACAGGCTCTTCTAATATGAACTTCGAGGTCTTCAATCAGTTCCTAGGTAAGTTCTGCGATTGGTGTAGAAGCAATGGGAGCGACAGTGATCCCTCATTCCGCAAGCAACGTAGGGATTTTGTCAGAAGGTTATTTAAAAACTGGGATACCGGTAATCTGGGGGACTTGACTTTAAATGACGTGGTTTCCGGACTAGACAAACTGCTTTCCCGAGACATGCTAGAGTCCGTAAATTACTTCTTCTCTTTATATGATGAAGACGGTGATGGTGAGTTACAACGCGACGAAGTCCTGCAAGTATCGGAAGGTTTGTTATTTTTAACCGAGCCATGGAAGAGTAGCAGGTTTGTTGACCAGTTGACTAAGCAATCTATTGAGGCTGATATTGCGGACAAGATTGTCAAAGAAAAGGGCACTACAATGAAGATGGACGACTTAAAGCTACCTTCTGGTGTCACCATAGATGAAGAGAAGTACAGGACCGAACAGACTGAGCGGTACCTGAGGGCGGCAAGCTGTTTCTTGCAACGATCCTTTGAGTATGCACGCCCGTTAGAGGTAGCGGAAGAGGTTAATCTCATCGATCTCTCCGATAACGAGGAAGAATCCGAGGATGCTAAGCAGAAGAAATATCAGTCAATGTGTGCAAACGCAGCTCTGGACCCCTCACATCCCAAGGTGATTGACTTGCCAACCTTCAGAATGATTATTTTAGCTGATGAGACTTACGAGCTGTTCTTTAGCCACACTTTGAGGCATTCCATTCATGTCGATCAACGTGTCGACCTGTCGGAGACTAAAGACAAAGCACTAAGAAGTATGTTTGATGGCATAATTGCCGATGGGAGAAGAGTGGCCGACCAGGTGCGGCGCCGCGTGGATTCCGTTACCACCAGAAGTACGACCGCTTCCATTGACAGCAGTGCGGTGTCTACCGCACCTACTGCTGCGTCAAGAGATGATAAAGTGGACGATCTAGAGGATTTGACGTCATACCACGCAGAAGAACATGAAGAACTTCTAAATAACTCGTGGCTCGGCGATATGGAGAGCTCACAGGACGTCAAGAATGGAAGGAGGGCCCTACAACCTATCGCTTCTGACACAGGATCTCAGCATGAGGATCTTATCGAATTCGAGACATAACAGGCTCAAGCGGGCCTGCTAAAAAAACACTTACATAGTTTACAATATTCGTTGATCAGTCCAATGGCTGGCAACCCATTCGAGCACTGCTAGACACCATGAGCATTGTGACCTTGCTTCTCTATAGTATTGTTCAGCCCAATAAGAGGCGCTTCGGGTAACCATCACTCTTTAGCCTTAAGAAAGTGCCTTCAAGAAGTATAATACTGAAGGGACAGAAAGGAAGTACAGACTGGGAGTGTTACTGTAGCTCGAGCAGCATTATCAGCCATGTTGAGAACTACTGCCAATGTATCGTTTCTTACCTCGTGTGGAAAACAGTTTTTCCTAAGCAATTCGATCAACCTGCAGAGCAAACCGTTAGCAGCTTCATTAATGGGACCACAAGTGCTATTGGCTGGCATTAAGAGGATGGCTGGGATGCAAAGCAACCTAGGTCGCTCGAGATTTTTCTCCCAGACAGGATCCCTGAAATCCAGATGGGCCAACGGATTCAGAGCAAGCGCCGGAGACAGGTACGCACGATTGAACCGGTTTCAAATGTACCAAGGAGGCCAGAAAAACAACAACACCATTGGCCGAATGACGATTTTTGGATTAGCAGTCATGACCGGGGTATTTATCCTTTCACCTTATCTTTTCCAATACGTCCCGCCCTTCACGTACTTCAAACGAAACCCATCGCATCTCGTCTATGGACTTCTGGGGCTCAACGTTGCAGTATTTGGTCTCTGGCAACTCCCCAAATACTGGAGAGTACTACAAAAATACATGATGCTGGAAAAGGATCACATCTATAGTAAATGGTCCCTGATAGGAAGCTCCTTTTCACACCAGGAATTCTGGCACCTGGGTATGAACATGCTAGCCCTTTGGTCCTTCGGTACATCCTTAGCTTCGATTCTTGGCGCTTCGAACTTCTTTTCGCTCTACATGAACAGCGCCATGGCCGGCTCTCTCTTCTCTCTTTGGTACCCGCGCATCGCCCGTCTAGGTATGATCGGTCCCAGTCTCGGCGCCAGCGGTGCGCTATTTGGAGTCTTTGGCTGTTTTTCCTACCTGTTCCCCAGTGCCAAAATCCTGCTGCTAGTGTTCCCAATCCCGGGCGGCGCATGGGTCGCCTTTTTAGCGGCCACTGCGTGGAATGCAGCTGGTTGTGTGCTGAGGTGGGGCTCCTTCGACTACGCTGCGCATCTGGGCGGATCTCTGATAGGTGTCCTTTACGGATGGTACATCAGCAAAGTCGCCAGGAAACAAAGAGAGGAGCGGCTACAAAACTTGACCAGATGGTTCTAGTCCACCATTCCAAACTGTAAATAGTATACATTTTCGACGTTCCAAGCGCCCTAGTCTCTATTCTGCATCAGTCCTCCCCGCACAACAAAGTACTTATTGTCCTCCATCTGAGCCAATCCCGTTGCGTCCCACGAGCCTTCCACCTCACCCAGCTCCGGATCCTTCCTCTGCTCATTTATCTTATCCAGCAAGTCGTCATAGCTCAATGGAACCTCGTTTCTGGGCATCAAGCGCGCCTGGGTCTCTTCCACCGAATTTTCCTCCTCAATTTCGATCCTGTGCAACTTACTGATGAATCCTAGCTGTTTGCCCAGTCGCTCCCGAATCCTTTCCAAGTCATTACCCTCAATTGGAAGCCCAGACAGCTTCAGCAACTTCCTGACCTCCCCCACGCTCGGCAATAATAGGGACTGATCGTCTGAATCAGCAAGATATTTATCTACCGACCATGTCTCCTTTTGCAAGTATTCTAGAACTTCCTTTTTTGACTGAAATCTATCCCCAACCTTAGCTTTTAAGCTGTAAAACCGGGAGCCTTTAAGAGATTGTCTACTAATAAGACCCAGCCGCTGAACAAACAACATTGATCTAATTGTGGTCTGGTTGTTCGTCCAGCTCTTTATCTCTACTGATTAGCCTTTGATAAAGCCTATGCTTATCAGATAGTTGATCTTCGTCCCTTACGACGTGGTGAAAAATTTCGAAGACTTCGAAAATTTTTCAGAATGCGATGAGATGCCCGATGAGATGAGATGTTCATAGTAGAGCTACTACTATAGAAGTACAGTAAAGTAGTGGATCTACCATAGAATTCACGAATATTTCATTGGAAAGTTATCCAGGATGAGAATTAAGAAGAAGAACACAGCTGGTAACGCCAGAAACTTTATAACCAGATCACAGGCCGTGAGAAAGCTGCAGGTGTCTTTGGCAGACTTCAGACGGTTATGTATCTTCAAGGGAATCTATCCAAGAGAGCCTAGAAATAAGAAGAAGGCTAACAAGGGATCCACTGCTCCAACCACTTTTTATTATGCGAAGGATATCCAGTATCTGATGCACGAGCCCGTATTGGCCAAGTTTAGAGAACACAAGACGTTTGCCAAGAAATTGACAAAGGCACTGGGTAAGGGCCAGGTCTCATCTGCGAAGAAACTGGAAGAGAACAGAAGCACGTACAAGCTGGATCACATCATCAAGGAACGTTACCCCAGTTTTCCGGACGCTATCAGGGATATCGATGACGCTCTGAACATGCTGTTTTTGTTTGCTAACCTGCCTGCAACCGATCAGGTCTCTTCGACCATTACCAGAGAGGCACAGGCTATCTGCAACCAGTGGTTGGCGTTTGTTGCCAGAGAGCGTCTGGTGAGAAAGGTGTTTGTCTCGATCAAGGGTGTGTATTACCAGGCGGACGTTAGAGGAGAAGAAGTGAGATGGTTGGTTCCATACAAGTTCCCAGAGAATATTCCTAGTGATGTCGATTTTAGGATCATGTTGACTTTCCTCGAGTTCTACTCGACGTTGATGCACTTTGTGCTGTACAAACTGTATACCGACATTGGACTGGTGTACCCACCCAAGCTGGATGTGCAGAAGGACAAGATAATAAGCGGCTTGTCTTCTTACATCCTAGAGTCGCAAGAAGAGCAAAACTCTTTAAGACCAAGCCACTCCAACTCGAAGTCTGGTGCCGAAACTAAGACGCTAGATACAGCCACCCTAAATTCTGCCCTTGCAGTTGATGGCGAGAAAGAAGACGAAGAGGTTGACGACAATGGTGAGGACGAGAAGGTTGAAAACACGAAGCTCGACTCTTTTGAGGACAATAGCAAAAACAAGGGTGATGTTCTACAGCAACCTACCGAGTACAACTCGCCTATTTCGACGCTGTTTTCTGAGTTTGTTTTTTACGTTGGCAGAGAAGTTCCTATGGATATTGTTGAGTTTTTGATTCTCTCCTGTGGTGGAACTGTGATAAGTGAGGCAGGTCTGGATCTACTCGAAAAGAAGGGTGAGGTCGATCTTTCGAAGGTCACCCATCAGCTTGTCGACAGACCAGTCCTAAAGAATAAAGTTCCAGGTAGGACCTACGTTCAACCCCAATGGGTTTTTGACTGCATTAACAAAAGTGAGCTGCTTCCTGCTAACCTATACTTGCCAGGTGAGCCCTTGCCACCTCACCTAAGTCCATGGGGTGACAGTGCTGGTTACAACCCAGATGAAGAAGAGGATGAAGGGGAGGTAGAAAGCGAAGCTGAAAGTGAAGCTGAAGAACAAGTTGACGATGAAGAGCAACAAGATGTCGGGCAGGCAGTGGAAGATGATGACGACGACGACGACGAAGATCTGGCTAACCAAAAGGAACTTGAGCTAGAAGCACAAGGTGTTGCCTATTCCGAAGCGGAAAAGAACTCCACAAAACCAACCAGTAAGAAGAGAAAGGCCGTCTCTGAGGAGGAAGAAGAGAAGAAGTTGAAGATGATAATGATGAGCAACAAACAGCGTAAGCTTTACAAGAAGATGAAATACTCTAACGCTAAGAAAGACGACAGAGTAAATGAACTGAAGAAGAAGAAGAAACAATTGACCAAAGCCAACAATAAGTTGAAAAACATGGAGAAGAAATAAGCAGTTTACCCGCAGAAATGTATAATATGTCGGATTCATTCATCATTTAACATCATAGGTTATCACTTACATAGTCCAATCTTGAATCCATTGCTTGTCTTTCAGGGATTTTCAAATCGATGTAACCTTGCATATCCTTTTGGAACGCTGATAAAGCTCCCTCTGCCTGATTGATACGATCGATATCAGTACCCCTTGCGACATTCACGAACGCCTTGACCAGGAATCCCCCTTTCGTGACTTGCCGTCTACGTTCAACGTCCCATATTTTGTGTACAGTAACAACAAGGTCATTCTTCATGTGGAACTTGACACCAACAGTGATGTATTGATAAAATTCGATGTATCCCAACCCTCTCAGAAAAGTAGCTAGCGAAGTATTTTCCCCAGCGGTAGACAGTATAACTGACTCAGATATTGTTTGAGTAGAAACCTTTCGACTGCTGCCAGCGGCTGGAATATCAGACATGCTAAGGGTCCATGATGTCGTTCCACTTTCTGCACATTCACCGGTTGTTGATGACATTGATACGTTTAGGAATGAGTTTATTAGGCTACCATCGAGAGGCAGATCAGAATTTTCCAAGCTTTTCAATAGTGTATGTGAGAAATTGGCAGGCCCTTCAGATGGTGCAAAAAGCTTAAGCGGCAGTTCTTTACTCAGTATAATTTTATTCAATTGGACCAGTTGGTTCTTAGAGTTAACTCGATCTATATCGTAGGCTTCATTGGGTTTCCATGCCTGTGAGAGGCTACTGAAGAGTACTGGGGGATTTCCACAGAAGACAGTTAGCGTGGATATGAGTAATTCATAGGAATCGTCGTCAACAGAGCCATATAAACTCAACTGGTATACCATAAGAAGTGGTTTTTGTTCGTAGCCGGCGTTTGAATTTTTCAGTCTTGGTCTACCTTTGCAATGTATGCAGGTCCTTCAAAAACTAAGCAACTTTAGTTACGATGATAACAAGATCAAGAAGAACCAACTCACCAAAAGATGGCAGTTGACGTCCCACGTACAGTGATCCAGAAGCTCATGTTTTTTACGGTAGCTATGGTTGCCTTACCGTTACTGACTTTCTTTGGAACACAGCAATATACGTCGAATACGCTGATAAGCGGTGGTCTGGCAGCAGCAATGGCTAACGTGGTATTGATAGGGTACGTTATAGTAGCGTTCACAGAAGACACAACCAAGCTTGAAGAGACCAAGAAGGAGAAATGAGTGTCTTATTTTGAACAAAAAAAAATTGCATATAGTATACTTAGTTTTAATCTATTTGGTTTTCTTAAGTGGGTTGGTGGATTTCTCCAATGCACCGTAACTGATATCTACACTGCCCATCCAGGAGATAGCAACCACCAGGATACCCAGTAGAAGTAGAGACACGATTAGACACATGATCAGACCTTCGGTCCAAATGGTACTCAAGACGTCGTCGTCATTGTCTTCCACTGGCTTCTTTGATCTATGCGACACAGGAGCCTTTTTCGTCTTACGGTCGGCTGAGAAATGGTCGGCTGCGACAGCATCGGTCACAGACAACACAACATTATCCACACGATCAAACGAGTTATGTAGCAGCAGGTAGGCAGACTCCAAGAACTCGTCCAAAATGGCCAAATCGTAATCTTCATCTTCAAAGTTGAAGATAATCAACTTCTTGTCTTCCAAAGGTGCATCGTACAACAGCTGGGATGCAGATGATGTCAATTCCTCGACATCAAATGTCTCAATCTCTTCTACTTCTTGTAGATCTTCGCTAGATACCTCTTGGGAGAATAATTCAGTAACATCAGTCTCGAAGAATTTCGTCAAGTATGGTACATGGTCCTCATATGGTAACAATGCCTCCATAAGTGGGAATCTGGTAAATCTGAACACAATCAACGGGTCATCTTTACTGATTTGAGATATTAGATCGCTCAAGGATTCAGACTTCTGGTATTCAACAGTCTTAATTGAACCATAAGTTGTTGCAGCCACTAACGACACAATTTGCAAAAAAAAACCTAAAAGTACACTGAGTTTTCGGAAACCCATAATGCAATGATACCCAACTGGTGCTATCCTCCAAATACAGTTCAAACAGGAGAAGATCGTGATTAGAGGGTCCTATATTGGTGATGAAATACTCTTAAATTGGTCGTCCCCTTGGTGGTTGTAAAATTGAGTCCATCGTCAGACGCGACCCCATTTGGCAGCCAACCGTCTTAGAACTCTTTATACTGCCTCCTGTAGAAAGAGACTAGCTGTCCATTGTATCTGTCGCAGAAACACCTCTTCCTGGACTACGAACCAACATTGTGTGTCGAGAATGAAGTATATTTCTTTAAACTACAGTTCTCTATAGCCTTCTAAATTACTTTGTTCAACAACAAGTCATTTAAAGGTACTCTGGCCGAGTGGTTTAAGGCGCCAGGTCGAGGTCCTGGTCTCTTCGGAGGCGCGAGTTCGAATCTCGCGGGTATCATTATTTTTTTCATTGTCTACTCTTCTCTTGAATAGAGTATAATAGCACATGTTGAAGAACGAGGCCGTTCAGCTTTAGTAGACTTGTATTTCTGTACTTCTTCTGGTATACTATCTTCTTGGAGTACCAATTGCTTGCAGAATGTCTTTAGAAGCTATAAAATTTGATAGAAGAGATCTACAGCATGTGGCTGTTAAAGTGCTAGATCAGCTTCTTCTGCCCTATACTACCAAATACATACCCATCCATACAATCGACGATGGCTATTCTACAATCAAAAATATGCAGGTAAGGGGAGCTCCGGCAATTGCTATTGTGGGAACATTGTCTGTGCTGACGGAAGCCCAGTTATTGCAGTCGGACAGCTATATTAGGTCCCAGTGGTTCTACGATCTGAGTAACTGGGAAAGAACTCGTGGGAAACTTTTGCAGAGGATTGATTTTTTATTAAGCAGTAGGCCCACTGCAGTCAATCTGTATAACTCCATCAAGGATGTCCGTCTAATATTGGGTGAGTCAGAAAACTTGCAAGAGTTCGATGAAAAACTGTACAAGTACACCTGTGAGCTCATCGACCAGGATTTATCAAATAACGTGAAGATGGGCAACAACGGTGCATCGTTCCTCTTGAAGGAGCTGGAAGATGAAGGGTTTGAGGGAGATTTTGCCGTTTTGACCATCTGTAACACAGGCTCATTGGCCACTTCTGGTTATGGTACTGCACTTGGTGTCATTCGTTCGTTGTGGAGCGACTCCACGGACAAGTTGTCCACTAGAGCTTCCAAAAAGGCTAAAACAGAGAAAAGCGCTACTAGACTCACACACGTTTTCCCTCTAGAAACGAGGCCGTACAACCAGGGTTCGAGGTTGACGGCATACGAACTGGTGCATGACCAAATTCCTGCCACCCTGATCACAGACAGTTCGATTGCCTACAAAATCAAGACTAGTTCCGTACCCGTAAAGGCAGCGTTCGTTGGAGCCGATAGAATTGTTCGCAACGGTGATACAGCTAACAAGATTGGTACCTTCCAACTGGCTATCATTTGCAAACAGTTTGGGGTCAAGTTCTTCGTCGTTGCACCTAAAACCACTATAGACGGGGTCACGGAAACCGGTGATGGAATCGTGGTAGAACAAAGGAACCCAAACGAATTCAAGCTGGTTACCGGAACAGCTATCGACCCAGAGACTGAGCTGCCCGTCCGCTCCGAGGGATCAAATGAGCCTATATCGACTAAAGTCGGAATAGCGCCACCTACGGTTGCTGTCTGGAATCCTTCATTCGATGTGACGCCTCACGAGTTTATCGATGGCATAATTACGGAAGAAGGTGTGTTTACTAAGGATGGTGACGGAAACTTCAACTTAAAGACTCTTTTCTAAAGGCACCGAACATAAATAGACGTGTGTAGGAAGCACATTCTGAAAGAGATAAGACTACTAGCATTGGCGGCTATTGGTCATACAGTTAAAGCCATTTTTCGATGGCTAGGGAAAAAAGGAGAACTCCTCATAGGGGGCTCGAACCCCTGACATTTCGGTGTCCTTGGTTTAAGACTAGCTTAAAAGCCGAACGCTCTACCAACTGAGCTAACAAGGATGAGTTCTCAAATTATTGAAATCAAAGGGCACCGACATATTGAAGTACGTTCCGGACTTAATTTAACAATAATGTATCATATGAATAGATATTCACCTTATGCGGGTTTAGAGAGACGCACTGGCGCTAGGAACGGTACTTTTCTAGCTGCCATGACTCTTTGGACAAGCCCAGTGGCTGTAGATGCCAAGACCCCGGCCGTTGTCGTATTGATGTATGTCGTAAACCCTGCCGAGATGCAGCTATTGCGGTAGCCTTTTCCAAACAATTAGCCAGGAAAAGACATAACACCCATATCATCACACTCGGTGAGCCACCGATTGTCAGTGATAGCTTTTCAGCGTATCCTATTCCATCATTGACTGCTTCCAACTGTAGGCCATCCCCAGAAACGTAAATGGAAGAGGTTCCTTCAAAACTCGCAGCCTTTTTCGAAAAATCCCGAAACAATCAATGGAAGCACCCGATGAAGCTATCGGTGATTCAATAGACCAAATGGTCGAACACTGTAGGGAATTGCCTAACGGTAAGTCTCACGATACATTCGCACCACCAACTGCCGCTTTTCTCATTGAGATGTCCGGGGAGTGATCACTACCCGATTCAGCCAAAACCCCCAAAAATCCGGTACGAAGGCAATTTGCAACCTGTCAATTCAATGCGCTATCTCGAGGCCACGTATCTAACCGTAGCACTTGGAAATCTTCAAGGTTTCTCGCCCAGAGCGTCCCCGTAACCAACAAGGCTCGCGACTTTCGGAAAAATAACGTAAAGAACCTGTCGTTGGCAATTCCATATTCCTTTTACTACTGTTCTCAAGACCAGACTCCTCTATGTTGCCTCTGCTTCTGTGCCTAATCGGGCACTGGTAGATCTGCGCTGCTTCCCTCGAGACCACGCTCGAGAAAGAGCTTCCAAAAGGGGAAATATATAAACAAACATCCCAATCGGCATAAACGTCAACAAAGGAACTTCGAGGTTCTTTGTGTAAAAGTGTACAGAATATGGTAGGCCAAGCGTATGCCCTAAGCTCCCATGTTTTTATTTTGTGCCTCTGCAGTGGGTCACTTACCTTTGTGGGAGATTTTAGAATTGTTCCTGAGCGTCTCTGGCTCAACATACATACAGTGCTCAAAAATAAATCAAATCTTTAGAGTCTGCTCTAAAAACTCATCAATTTGATTTTGGGTAGAAAGTGTAGAGCTAGCCTATTCCGGGAAAAGAGAAACAAACCCTGTTCCTAGCTTTTTTTTCTCTGCCTGGTGTTTGTGCTGTTTGACTATTATTTGCAAGTCGAAGTCAAGGAGTGTTAGCCATTCTTATAGCAGTTTCGATCGAAAGTGCTCAGATATCACACGAACAAAGGTTCTGTGCTCTCAATTGCTTCTCGACCGCTAGGCCTCTTTTGTCTCACCGGAATCTTACAAATAGCCTAGGTTGAACCCAAAGTATTCACCGGCGCATCTGATCTGTGAACCTCTCTGTTAATGTCTTCCTCATCGGAAAACACCGAGAATACGCATAATGATAGATCAGCTAGGATGTTGAGAAACGCTCAGCGTTCAGTATTGGGCAACGTCACAAACACAATCGTGACGCATCAAAACGGTGGGCAGCAGTCGGCTATCAGAAGCTTAAAAAATGCCCTGGCCAACAGAGACAATGGACGAACGACCCAGTACAACAAGGAATCGTTTGCTCGTTCGGTTCTGTCAAGCGCCAAGAGCTACTCAGGTGAAAAACTTAAAGCCGGAGATTTGGAGGATGCAAACTGCTTATCCTCAAGTTCTAATGCGTCCCTAAGCAGAAGTGGCTCATCGGAGGGGAAGGAGAACCGGGATCCATATGCTCCAGCGTCTAAGGTTCTGCCTTCTATAGAGGAGGAAGTGCGAGTGAAGAACAATGAGAATCTACTACCGCAGTCTCAGTCTAGTCTGAGCAGTGAAGAAACAACCTCAGAAGCGGAACACCCTCCAAGCAGACTATCAGCCAGAACATTTGACGCAGGAAAGAAAAGGCCAATATCAACCGTAGTGGAACAAGATGTGCCAAAGAAATTCAAAGTGTGTGTGGGAGATGGCGAAGAGGAGTACGAGTGGGAGGACCTAGATGCAGAGGACTCGAATGATCCTTTTATGGTCAGCGAATACGTCAACGAGATTTTCGATTATTTGAGTCATCTGGAGGTGGTCACATTACCTAGAGAAGAAGAACTATACAAGCATCGAAACATCCGTCAAAATAGAGATATCCTTGTTAATTGGCTTGTGAAAATCCACAATAAGTTCGGTTTGTTACCAGAGACGTTATACTTGGCCATCAATACAATGGATCGTTTCCTCTGTAAAGAGTTGGTTCAGCTGGACAAACTGCAGTTGGTTGGAACATCTTGCTTATTCATAGCATCCAAATATGAAGAGGTTTATTCCCCGAGCATCAAGCACTTTGCATCAGAAACTGATGGGGCATGTACAGAAGAAGAAATCAAGGAGGGCGAGAAATTCATACTTAAGACACTAGGATTCAACTTAAACTACCCTAATCCTATGAATTTCTTGAGAAGAATTTCAAAAGCAGATGACTACGATATACAGTCACGAACACTTGCAAAATTTCTTCTCGAGATCTCGCTGGTCGATTTCAGATTCATTGGTATTCTACCTTCCCTTTGCGCGGCCGCTGCGATGTTCCTATCGAGAAAAATGTTAGGTAAGGGAAAATGGGATGGTAATTTAATTCACTACAGTGGTGGCTATACCAAAACTCAACTCGCACCTGTATGTCATATGCTCATGGACTACTTGGTGAGCCCAATAGTACACGATGAGTTTCATAGAAAATACCAGTCCAGGAGGTTTATGAAAGCTTCGATTATATCTGTCCAATGGGCCCTAAAGGTTAGGAAGAATGGATACGATATAATGACATTGCATGAATAAGTCGGATAGCAATGCTATTTGCAAAATAACAGAAACAGAATAATAAAAATGACATCGAAATGATTTCTAGTTCTTACAGCTTCCTACTTTAATTGATGAATTTGTAATTAATAACTCCAATTTAAGCTCAGTTATCTAAATAATGTAATTTAATACCCATTAATCGTTTGAGAGAGCTCTTTATGGTTACATAACTTGAGGTAATCAGTTCTAGAAATTATCATTAATATGCTACAGCGAAAATAAAGAATCTAAATGCTTATTATTCTCAATCTGGTTATTACACCATTGAGATACCTTGAAATAAACGGCCCCATACCGTGGTTTTTTGAACTTCAGAATCAGTGAATCTAGCTTTGTGGTTGGATTAGCGATTTCTTTGATCAATCTTTTACAATTAGACTGAAACTCTAGATCCTTCAACGGATCAACACCACCACTGTAATGTACGAAGGTTTCATCCCAGATAGGTTTCGTTTGATCCTTCTGTGTTATTCTTTTTGCGATGAACATGGCCATAGCGCTTGTTACTGATGGTTTTAGATGAACAAATCTATGACAGCACATAATGAACTCTAGAAGGAACTTGGCGATAGATCTTGTTTGAAAATCATAATGATCAGCTTTAGAGATTCTGCGCAGGAAGTTCATAGGGTTGGGCCAACCGATATTGAACTCCAACGATGTCAACATAAACATCTCAGCATTCTTGATGTCACTCTTCGAGGCTGCTCCATCGGTAATATACGCGTAGTCAGATAGTTTTGGAAGATTTACCTCTTCAAATTTAGCCGCTATGAATAAGGATGTGACTGCCAGTAATTGGAGCTTACTCAGTGTCACTTTGTTCTTTGAAAGAAATCTATCCATCAGATTTATTGTTAGAAATAGTGTTTCAGGGTAGCATTGAAACTTCTCATGCACTTCCACAAGCCAATCTATTAAAATTGCCCTCATTGACGGCCTCAAGTAGTATCCTGACTGAGTATCCAGGAGGTAGTTGTGGGTCGGAGTAGTCTCTTTTTCTCTGCTGTACAAATGATCGAAAATCTCGTTGGTGTACTCAACGACCATGCATATGTCGCTCTTCTCATCGGTGTCAAGGTCCTTCCATGTGCGTTTCTCTGGATCGTCGGATTTCAATCTCTTTGACCTTTGTCCCTCATCTTCGCCATTCTCCTGCTCCTGGTCCCTGTAGATCTGCCTTTTTCTCAAGGGCAAAAAAGTCAACTCGCTGTTGTCTCTTCGTACCCTGTCCAGGTTGGGAAATGTGGAAACTTGGTTGTTCACCGAGACCTCGGTTAATGCCCTCCTGCTCTTTGTAGCTGCTGGTGTGACAACCTTCTCGGACACTGTGCTCGACCTCTTTAGAGCAGCCGCCTTTTGTGAGTACACGTCCGTCTTAACATTAGATTGACTATTGCTGCTGCTTTCGCTGCTACTATTGCTTAAGCTATTGTTACTTGCCATTGTACCCCAGTAGTCAACCAAAGTGTTCAGGACCAAGTAATCAGACCTCTAGTGTAGAAAGATCCCAGGTTAATATACTTTTACCGACGTTCCAGCAACACGCAAACCTAACGCGTCTTTCGTAATGTTTCCCAGCAGATCCCAGCAGTCGCAAACAACCCATCTAGCGAATTTGTAGGGCCCTTACGAGACTCAAGCGACTTTTCGCATATTTACTGCCTTTAGAAGGAGGCCTCTTCGCTTGACACAATACCCTCGCTTACGCGTTAACGCGTTTACGCGTCTTGGCGGTTTGTGACTTAGCGACGCGTAAACGCGTAAACGCGTAAATATTTCTAGTCCGATGTGTCCCTGGTCATCCCGGACAGTGTTTATTTGTCCGAAGAGACCACATAATCCGGACATTTGTCATTTTCTGCACGGCTCTTCCTTATCGGGGACCTTGAGCTTACTTCTAGGCACGGAGATGCTCTTGGCAAAGATAAGACGCTAATCTATGGACGAAAGGCTGGTCGAGAAAAAGAGATTATGACTGTAAATAAGCTACCATATGTTTGTTTTAGTATGTATAAATAGGGCATACAGGTTCTCAATGTGAAATGTTCCGAAGCTTCTTGTCAAGTGGCGCATTGGCAGTTCACTGTTAGTTGACAAACAAAACATTAGGATGGGATTTTGGGAGACTTTTAAGGAAAAATTCTTGAAGTGGAAGCACGAGCAGGACGCTAATCCTGTGCCAGGAGAGACCTACAAAGATCCACCAAAGGTCAGTGAACTGCCAAACATGCCGGACAGTGAGGGTAACCTGATTGCAGTTTCGTCCGGTAAAAGAGAGCTGTCGCCAGTGTTGAGTGCCAAACTAGGCATCAATGAACCCCGTCATGCCGAGATCGATGACCAGATTATATAGTTTTCATCTATATACTTTGTATTATTTGTAGTTGTAATAATTCGAAAAAATAAGCTCGCACTCAGGTTCGAACTAAGGACCAACAGATTTGCAATCTGCTGCGCTACCACTGCGCCATACGAGCTTAAAGAATTGGATGCTGTCAGGTGTTCATCCGGTGGCTAAATCTACCTTAGCTTGAAGCGTGTTTAAGTTAGTGGTGGCTGGCGCCTATTGCAACAGAGTACAATACAAGGCTCGTTTAATACTTATCAAGGGCTGAGTCGACAGATTGTGGTCTTCAAGAGTATGAAGCCACTCTCATTTCACAACCTTCTACTAGCGATATTGTGTGTTGTCGTCTTGGCCCAACAGCTCGAAGATGCACAATTTAACACACAAAAACTGTTGGAGCGGTTAAGAGGTGCTCAAGGTGACCGTAAAAGTATTACCATCATCGAAATACTTGTCAAAATTAAGGACGGCGAGTCTGATAGTTCAGGAACTTCACCAGTTGAGGGCGTCATACAGTCTATTGAAGAAATAGTCGTGGTTTCAAAGCCGCTACATGGTCGCACAAGATTTCTCAATGGGGTACGAGAACAGACCAGAGAGCTTTCGATTTTAAATGGGCTACTGCACTCAAGGCTAGATGGTCTATCAAAAAAGTCACGCTTCCTATATGGTTCATCATTGAGCCAAATCGCTTTCAAATACATTAAGCATCAGAAACGTACATTGCAGAACTTCAAACTACGACTCTTTAAGAGCTCTTTAAAAGTTCAAGATATTGAAAAACAGGTTAACGAGTGTTTGTCCGAATGTAAGATCGCGCTAGAAACAACTCTAGTTTCCCTCCACTTGATGCAGTCCAAAGACCTGGTTGTTGTGAACAAAATCCTTAGAGCAGCCTTCCAGAGAAATAGTCAAAGAAACTCGAAAAACCGTCTCCACAATTTGAAAGTATCAACCAGTGCCCAACGGGACCGAGCATCGCTCGAGGCCGACATAAAATATCTCCGAGAGACCTTCATAGTGATCGTCAAGTCGGGGATGTTTATGTTTTTTTGCCTCGCGTTCCAAATCTATATATGTTCCTTTACATTTGGCGTTCTTCTGACCATCAGCTCCTTGCTTTGGATTTCCATATTTCTACAATTGAGCGACCTCTGACTATTGTCATGGAATTGTTTCAGAGCTTGAAACTCGGGCCGATAGGCCCTCGTCAACGCAGGGCAAAAAAAAAATAACGTGGAGAACAATTTAATGAAACCATCGTTGCTATAAGAACAAGACTCATTAATATTGGTCTCATCAGTTGTATGGTTGACCAAATTTTGCTAGAGACGTTAAGTTTCTAAATTCGAGTGCCGAATGACAACCAGATTTGTCGCAGAGAGTTTGAAGGGAGCCCGGGGTGCAGTGCTGAGAAACAGGGTCCCATTCAAAACCAACGGGATGGTTTCTGACGTTCCAGCTGCCCCAACAGCGATTCCTTTACATGAAATTATCGTCAAGCTACCTAAGCTATTTCCACGGTCCCTGAGCGACTCGCTAAAAGACTACAAGGATCTTTGTCAACACACAGACGAGAAATTCCAGGAAGATTTGCTCGCTACCTTGCCCTTTTACGGGGAGGGAGACCTATATCGGAGGTCAGAAATTGTCCGGACAGAGGTAGATAGCCAGGGAAATTATATCAACGAATTCTGCATAATGCCAAAGATTGCATCTGTGCCTCGTGAGCGGATGAAACACCTTATTTTCATTCATGGTTATGGGGCAGGGCTCGGGTTTTTTCTCAAGAATTTTGAGAACATTCCTTTGCTCAATAACGAATGGTGTATCCACGCCATAGATCTGCCTGGTTATGGATTTTCCTCCCGGTGTCAGTTTCCTTTTCAGTTCCCAAAGGATACAGCAACCGATGTTCATAATTGGTTTCATAAAAGACTCAGTACATGGTTCTCGAAAAGGGGCCTGCTGCAAAATCCAAATAATAATGTCATGATGGCGCACTCATTAGGAGCATATCTGATGGCTCTTTACGCGTCTAAAAACCCTACGCATTTCAAAAAACTGGTGATGTGCTCTCCAGCTGGAATCTGCGAATCCACTACCGCAAAGGCGATCAAGACGAAGAGGCCACCGTGGTGGTACACCAAGCTTTGGGATAGAAATATTTCGCCGTTCTCTCTAGTGCGTTTTTCCTCCACTTTAGGCTCTAAATTGACCAGTGGCTGGTCGTATAAGAGATTCAGCAAACTTTTGAAAGACAAGAGGAAGAAAAACGAAAAGCAGTTTGAAGCATTGCATAGATACTGTTACTCCATCTTCAATAAGCCAGGCTGCGGAGAATACCTGCTGAGTTTTGCCTTGCGTTGTGGAGGTGACCCAAGGATACCATTAGAAGATACCTTGTTCAAAAAAATGCACAGCGGTATCAAGCAAGGGAGCATCGAGTGGCTATGGCTATATGGTGAAAGGGATTGGATGGATTCAAATGGTGGTAAACGTGTCTCGGAATACCTGAAGAATGCTGGCAAGAAGAGTGAGATCTGCATTGTGCCCAACGCAGGTCATCACTTGTATTTCGATAATTATGAGTTCTTCAACAGCCTTATCGTACGTGAGATGGAAAGTATCTAGTATTCTTAATAATGTTTAAATTTTGGTTGTTATTTCCCTATTTACGATTAGTTCACTTCGATCCACATTTAAAAAAAGACGTTGAGGAGAAACAATAAATGCAGTGAATCTTTATAACCTTGGGGAGAAATAAACCATTGAACTTTCTCCAGCTACTCAACTCGATTCTATTAGTTCGTATATATACTATTGTTGATCAGATACTCAACCCCTCTCTTCTTGGTGATGTGAAGCTAGGAATAATATGATAACGGAGGCCGCCATAGTAAGAGCCGAGAATGAGCTACCCTTAAAAGACTGCTGGATACTACACGAAAAGTATGCAGAAAAATTACCACTTACTGGTGACAAATGGAGGAGTAGCCCGGCATCTCCCTGCGAACCTACTGTGTTTCCGCAGCAGGTCACGATCTCCGAGCCCTATCGCCTGAGCAACACTTTGCACAGTTTGAACAACTCCTACAAGCAGATTTACGAGATCTCGATGGATTTCATTGAATCAGAACGTGCTACGAGATCTTTGGTTTATTTCTGGCTTCTAATATTTATGATTTTCACCATCCTTTTCGTATTCTGGGTGGCATTATACAAAGAGGTATAGCACTGTATGTATCAAGAAAACACCGATTTAGTACTAAAATCTGGGCAGTCAGAGAACTGCGACCCATCTTTAAGTAGAAAACCGCAAGATTACTATCGATAGGACGCAAGTGTTGTTCTTTTTTTTTTCCGTAGGGTATAGACCTCAGCATTCATTTTTCTGCCAGAAATCCTCTCGGTGGCCAAGTTGGTTTAAGGCGCAAGACTGTAATTTCAAAGTAATCTTGATATCGGGTGTTCGAATCACCCCCGGGAGATATATTTTTTATCAGCTTACCTCTAATTAGTTGAACCTTAGTTTTATTCACAGATGTGGTCTAACAAGCTGGTATCTTGAGTGAACAATCGACCTTGATTCGAAGCCTTAGGGCACCCTTCGACAGAAATTGTTTTTAAAGGCTCTCCATCACTTCCCATCAATCAATTGTAATGACCGGATAAGGTAGAAAGCCCAAAGAACCTCAATGTGGAACATACACATTGAGCGTCTCCAACAAGATTTAAAGTGGACGAATATGAAGCACTCAAACATAATATTGGCATAGAGGTGGTAGTTAGTTTGCATTACTTCGACTTCTTGTCGTTATGTCATGGTCTGACATTAAGCACATAGACGTTCCCTTCCTTACTCCGTTTTCATATAGCCATCGGACTCATAAACTTTGCCAATTGCCAAATGGGCTGTTAGTATTGCTTATTTCTGACCCTACGGAGAAGTCAAGTGCTTGTTCGCTTACTGTGGCAGCAGGATCGTATTGCGATTTAGATGACGTCCCAGGAGTAGCCCATCTGTGTGAACATATGATTCTAGCAGGTGGTTCAAGGAAATATCCCCACCCCGGCTTCTTTCATGACCTGATATCGGCAAACAACGGCTCACATAATGCATTTACCACTGGAGACCAAACGACATTCTATTTTGAGCTGCCGGACTTTCACCAGGCAACGGAGACAAGCTTTGGAACTGCAATTGATGTCTTTGTTTCCTTCTTTCTGGATCCACTGTTTGATCATACTTTGATTGATAAGGAGATTTATGCGATCCAGAGTGAACACGATGTTAATGTGTCTAACGCTAGCAAAATAATGTATCATGCAACAAGGTTACTAGGAGATAAAAGTCACCCATTTAGTCGATTTGCGACAGGGAATATTTCGACACTGAAGAATAGAATTCATTCGAAAAAATTGAGTCTGAGACGTTTGATTATGAATTACTTTAAAGAGCATTACATTCCATCTGGGATGACTGCATGCATACGAGGTCCACAATCTGTGAACTGGCTTACTAAGTTGGCGATCAGCGAGTTTGGGCAATTGAGACCGCACAGGAGGAGTCAGAGATGGAGCCAAATGAAAATGCAGGAAGGCGGAAGTTTGCCCTTCGAGCAAAGCAGCTCTTCAAATCTTGATATTCTCTATGATACCTGGGCGGGTTCCAAAGCTGCAACAAAATGCTTTACTAGCGACCCTCATCACAACACAATACTCGTAGATTCAAGCAAGAGCCAAGTTGCTAGGTTTCTCTTTCCAGTGTGGCAGAAAAATGTGAGGTTCACTCGGAGTGACTTTCTAATCTACGGACGTCTTTGGTTCGAACTTTTTGGGGACGAATCAGTGGGATCCTTTCATCATTTTTTGATGGAAAAAGGATGGATCACAGGTTGCTATGCTTACACTTCAAGAATTTCGATCAATAATATGAGCCTCGTTTTGGAGCTGTCGTTAACCAATTCTGGATGGCGCAATATAAAGATGATTGCTGAAATTCTGGTGTTTCAACTTGTTCCCAAATTCAGCCGCGAAAATACCGTCCAACTTGCTCGATTTCTCAGCGAACAACTTAGCATTGATTTAGTACGTTTCCTTTACGCTACCGCCGATGGTTCACCCATGACGGAATGCTCCAATTTAAGCGAATTTCTGCAGGAGGACCTCAGAGGAGTAGATATTTCACGTCTCTTCTTGGGATTTCCTACTATGTTACATGAACAGTCCCCGTACGGGTTTTTCAGTGAGAATGAAGAGAGTCAGAAGTGGTGGATAGGACATGCAATCAAGTTTCAAAGCTTTTTGAAGGCATTTATGATACATTCTAGTATGAGAATTATTCTACTCGGCAGCGTGGAGAATTCTCCTCTAAAAGGCTTGGGAGTGCTAGCATCGATGGATCCGTTCTACGAATTTTCGTATTATACCTTCGACTTGAATTTGGAAAGATTCGAAGTGGACACTTTAAATTGTTATACGTTCTCCGTACCGCCGAAGAATGAATATAAACCCTGTTGGGCAAATACTTTTACAGACCTCATAAAAGAATTGAACCATTCATTAAGCAGGTCACAGCACGCTTCACTTGGATTTTCCATCAAGACTGACGAGATATTAAAACCTCCTCAGCTGGTTTTTCATAACGAGAAGTATGAGATGTGGGTACTCCCAGACAGTTCAATCTTGGCGGAAAGATTAGAAACAGTTGTATCCTTCGAAATCTCTGCTAATGAAATGCGGCCCAGTCCCGAAAATACCGTCAAATTGGAGATTTTTGCGCAAATCATCAACATAAACCTCGCCTGTCATTTCTATCCGTTTATAAAGTTGGGATTCTGTTATGAAATATACCCCTCGATTAAAGGTGACGTACGTTTGGGCTTTAGCTTATCAGGCTTTTCTGACAAACTTGGTAATGTAATCGAATATCTTGGTGATGTCTTCGGCGAGAATCAAACAGAAGACTCATTTCCATCCAAAACGCTATTCAGAAAGGCCCGGGTTATGGTACGAAGAAACTATGAAAAAGCTGAAGACAGTAGCGGCCTCAACCTGGCAAGCATCGGTCTGCTCGTTGCAATGGAGAGCTGTACATGGAGTTTAGAGGAAAGGCTCGACGCCCTAGAGAAAATCGATTTACAATCTTTTAAGGCCTTCTCCTCGATATTTGCCAGTAGGCGGAAATTCCTGACGCTTTTTATTCAAGGAAACTTTCTACAGGCTGACGAAATCAACTCATGCTTGAATCGTCACATTACTGGACATCTTCGTGGAAATCATGAGAAGATCCAGCAAAAACCTAGAACGGTCCGAACAACACTCCTTCGCTCATCAACTAATTGCTACTTGGAGTACACAGGTCGCAAAGACGATCCTACCAACAGCATTGTTTACTTTATTCAAACAGGAGCCCGCGACGACCGCCAGACATATACACTTACTGCTCTCAGCGACTATTTGATGTCTTTCACTCTTGTGCCAGAGCTCCGAGGTAGGAAGCAAGTCGGGTATGCAGTAATTAGTGGAGTTCGGCTTTTAACCGATGCGATTGGTTTGCATATCGGCATCACCTCCAGTCTAGAGCCCCTGGTCCTCGAAGAAAAGATCAACGAATATCTGCTTTACCTTGAAAGAAAGGCTTTGACGCCAATGAGCGAGGTTACATTCAAAGACAGATATGTGAACAAATTTTCACGTTTGTTGGCAGAGGGTGGCTGGGAGAAGCTTCGAAAAAACTCCGGAGAGGAGGACCTAAATGACGAAATCACAGCTAGCGTCCAGAATGGCGATTTTGATATCCTCAACAGTGCTACTATGAGAAGGCATAGAAGACTGAGAAATCAAATAATAGACAAAAGATACCTATTTTCCGATAAGAGCTACATGCTTGACATGACACTGCTCCAGGAGCTGACACTCGATCAGTATCTGGTCTTTTTTCGTGAGAAGATCTCCATACACTCTAGCACAAGGGCCAAGATCTCAATAATGATAAAAACTCCTTTGAGTAGCATGGAAAAACTAAACCGTCAGGTGTTTGCACAAGTAGACACATTTCTTAAGATACACGGCCTAGCGATCGAAGCTACAAAACTTCATGAGATAGTAGAGCGTTCAAATGGAAGTTCCAAGCTGCTAGTCAAAGAGCTCTATCAGTGCTTTCATTCACGCCGCGAGACCTGGAAACTATGTTCAGGAATTCTTCGAGAGCTGCTTAAGACGATATCAGTCAATCTGAGACCTAGCCACCAACGGCACTCGGGCGCGACAGTGTCAGAGCTGGATTCGATTCCTGCGGTAAAACTAATCCTTATCGAAGATATCAACATACGTAAAAGAGAACTACTGTAGGCCTTATCGTACTTCTACAGATTCAATTGAAGTGTGATATGCCTTACCGTTAATGTTCTTCTAGTCGCTTGCACCTGAAGTTAATGGAAGAGTCGCGGCCCGTTCAATTTGGATGAAATTTCGCCTTGAAAAGAGCTTTGTGACAATATAAAAGAAAAATAAACTAGGTCAATTGGCTCTCTGGTTGAAATGCTACCGAAGGATCCACAGTCTAATCATGACTATTTCTTTACCAGCTGCTCTGTGTTTTGAGGAGAATAAAGATCCGGAGGTGATCCGCTATACGCATTTGAGCAATGGCGAGAGCTGGAGGGGCTTGCAAACGCTGGAGGAATACGGCGAGAGAGAACAATTGCTGGGGATGTCCCCAATTGCTACCAAAGGAAGGTCTGCTGAAATGAAGGAGAAATTTCCTGTGGGATATGAGGTATTCGGGTTGAAATATTTTGTTTTGAAGGATAGAAACCTAGAGGAGAGCAGTAAAGTTAGTCAGATAGTCTCCAGTTGCGAGGCCCTTTGTCGTCTTGGATATGCTATACATCCAAAATCCAACGGAAGGATAGTGCCGGTGTTAACAGTTTGCATCGGAGGGGTTTACACACCTCCTGAGCATCGGGGCAAGGGATATGCGCGTACGATGATTAGTGATTTAAACAAGCATTTTGATGATCTAGCCGAGGCACCAGATGCCCCGGACTTCGTCAAGTATCATGTCAAGACGTTGTACAGCGAGGTCGGAGAGTACTACTCCAAACTGGGATACTCTTCACAACATGTGCCTCTGCACATTGTCGGGGACCTGAATGAGTTCTTTGATAAGTACTGCGGTCAAGGGGCTGTCGTCAGCGGCAGATTTCTAGGATTTGATAGCTACGAAGACCTCGTGGCCCTCCAGGAGAAACAGTTTGAAACTCATCTTTTGAAACTCCATAGGGAGCAGCCGGAAAAGTTTGTGTTCACAGTGGCTGCGGATATTGATATCTACAAGTGGTTTGAAATCCGTGATCTGTTCCAAATGGAGAAGAACAACAGACGCCAAAAAGACCTCAAGTTTGGGTTCGCTTTACAAAACGGTAACCACATTATATGGCATCATCAATGGAACGAAAACTTACTGGTAATACTAAAAATATACATCGATGAGGGAATAGGTTCCCATGCCTACTCTTTAGTGCTCAAGAAGTTGTTGGCTCAGGCCATTTTAGAAGCCAAAAGATGTGAATTTAAGGCACTCGTTTTCTGGGACGAGGAATTACCCATCGAAAAGATCGCTGAGCTAAACTCAACACTAATGAGTATGAAAGGTGCCGCTAAGTTGTATGCTGAGAACGGTTCCTTGAGCGCCGTCCAGCCCCCAAACGGCTTCAGCATCGATGACACAGTATGGGATAACAACACCAAGTTTTGCTGGTTCTAAGATAGGTATACGAGACACACATCATATTAAAGCGGACAATTCAACTTATATACCACTCCCTTATGTACAGAAGTACTTCACGTGATAAAATGGACTATCGTTATAGGGCTCATCTCTTACTGATAATCAATGATCGCAGTTATGGAGTTGTTCCTAGCACAGACACCAGTAAAGGGTTCTTATTCTGATGGTAGTATCACTAGGTAAGATGCCTCTTATGAAGGTGGCAGGTAATGCATGGAGGCTTCCGAAAGTTCGCTTCAGCTTCAGGAGAACTGTGAAGACATCGACAGTCGATTGGAAGCCAATAAGATCGAGCAAGACACCAGACGAAGAAGAAGCTAGAGGAAAAGGATTTGGCCGTAAGATTGTGTTGGGACTCATGTTTGCTATGCCCGCTATATCATTTTACTTGGGAACTTGGCAGGTGCGGAGACTAGAGTGGAAAACTAAGCTAATAGCTAGCTGTGAGAGTAGACTAGCCTATAAGCCAGTACCTCTGCCCAAGAGTTTTACCCCTGAGATGTGCGAGAATTGGGAGTATCGGAGGGTCATTTTGAAGGGCAGATTTCTACACGATGAGGAGATGTTTGTGGGACCACGGGTAAGAAACGGTCAGAAGGGCTATATCTTATTCACTCCGTTTATCAGAAAGGACACTGGGCAGAAAGTGCTGATAGAGAGGGGGTGGGTTAGTGAAGAGAAAGTGGCACCCGACTCCAGGACTTTTCGCCATCTGTCTTTGCCAGAAGGCGATAACGTTGAACTGGTATGTCTAGTGAGAGTCCCACGCGAGCGAAGCTCCTTCCAATGGGAGAAGAAAGATAAATCTTCAAGGTTATGGCAAGTTCCAGACCTCAAAGAGATGACTGCTATCGCAGGGTGCCCTCTCATTCATCTGCAAGCGCTTTACGACCTCAAGGATCACCACTGGGAAAACAGTGCAGTGCAAACCGCCCCTAATGCTACTTCTAAACCATCCAAATGGAAATTCTGGTCGAAGCGTACCTCTGACGAACCCTCTGCTCCAGAGACAAAGCTGCCGTCGGATGCCAAGGAGGAAGCGGAGCTCGGCGAATGGCAACTGGTCAGAGCCGGTGTGCCAGTTGGCAAAAAACCCAAGATTGATTTAAAGAATAACCATCTTCAGTACTTGATTACGTGGTACGGGTTATCATTTTTGAGTTCCATCTTTCTACTGATCGCCCTAAGGAGATTTAGAAGAGGAGGGGCCATCTCCCAGGCTCGTTTGAAGCAGGAGAAGTTGAAGCATGCCCAGAGGTACATGTGAAAGCCCATTGCCAGGGCTTTGGAGACTTGTAAATACATTATTGATAGTGACTGTAGCTTTCTTGGCTACGATCATAGAGGACGAGATGTTATCACATAGCGATCTTACAGGGAATCACAACTACTAAATAGATCTAGTGTAAACAAACGTATTGCTCAGGTCCCAGAACTGCTCATTCAGGTTCAAATGAGCCAAGAGAAGCCCAAGACGGCTACTAAAAGATCAGCTACGGAGTATAGACTTTCGATCACCAGTAATCCCGGATCGCGCAGATCATCGCTAAGCGGAGTAAATGAAAGTTCAAATAATGGCGGCCCTGGGACTACCAACCGTTTAGGTGCGACCAGTGGGGTTAACGATGAGGAGGATAATTTAGTGGGTGAGTATATTTTGCCCCAGATACGAGAACTCAGCGATTCCATCATTACTCTGGACGCGAATTTTACGCAATTGAATTTCATCCACGAGAGCCTGGTTGACTTCAATGAGTCACTGGGGGCTCTACTTTACGGACTAATGTGTAACTCCTGGTGTGTGGATTTCCCCTTTGTATCTCACGATATCTCCAGCGAACTAGCGGTTGCCAGCCGACTTGAGTCGCTGGCCGCCGAGAAACAGCAGCTTATCGAGCAATTACAGCGGATCAAAAGTCAGAAGAAAGAGCCCTCCAAACAGCCAACATTTGTGCAGCCCGTGTTCCCTGCTAATCAGGTCAAGAGGATCAATACAAGAAGACCAGCGGCAGCCCGACACGAAAACAACGATGATTCCGACGAGGACGGGGCCAACAGTGAGGCCTCGTTTATCTCGAATCCCTCAGTGGAACTCTCCAGGCCCTCCCAGGGCAGCGTCAATAAGCCTGCAAACACTGGTCACGACAGACTGCGACGCAAATCTATCCTACACACCATCAGAAACAGCATAGCGTCTACTACAGACTTCCAACCAACAGATGAAGCAACGCTAAGAAGGCCAAGGATGTCTCTAGGAGGAGGCGCTACTCGTGTGCTGGCTACCTCGCCCCCATCTAACAATTTCAAGACTACTCCGCAGGCTAACGGCCATTCCAGCCGTGTGACCGCTCTCGCGAGAGACCCAGTTGCAAGAGACCGGCCCGCTGCGACTGCCAGGAGGCGGACAACGCTGGCCAATAGACCGCCATTCAGATGAAGGGCTTACTAAGTGCTCATTAGTCGTTGAAGGCCTCATCCCGTGACCGCGACCACAATCTCAAATACAGGTGCTCGAAAAATATGAGCAAATTAGAGAATAATGGACTCTTGACATTCAATCTATCGAGCAATTGAGAATCCTTTCTCAGATGTATTTATTACAGCTGTCAGATGAGCGTATCTCTGTGAGCTTGGTCGAAGAAGGTCAAAAGTAGAATCGATGAATATGGATTCTATGAGTATGAGCACGATGTCTACTATGACAACGTCCAGTATGCCGATGTCCAGTATGTCGATGTCCAGCATGACAATGTCGGGTATGTCGACCACAACGGCGAGCATGAGCATGAGCATGAGTACGACAGCCAGTGCCTCGAGCGGAATGTCTGGCATGAGTGGTATGGATATGAGCAACAGCTCTGACTCTTCGATGGATATGGGAATGAACTACTACCTGACTCCCACTTATAAGCACTACCCAGTTCTGTTCCAACATTTGAAAGCAGACACGCAGGGGAAGGCATTTGGTATATTCTTGCTGATTGTGGTTGCAGCCTTTGCGTACAAATTTTTATTGTTCGTCAGCTGGTGCTTAGAAGTTCACTGGTTCAAAAGATGGAACAAGACCAACAAGTACAGCACTCTCCAGGTCGACAAGAATGCCAGTGAAAAGAACTCTGAAGGCAAAGACTACTATGGGGAGGACGTTCTCGAGATGTCGACGTTGCCCAAGATCCCGAACTTTATGTTCGACGTTTTCAGTCCCTCGTTAATCGACTTGTTCCATGATCTCATAAGGGCCCTGTTGACGTTTACCTCAACCATGATCATCTACATGTTGATGCTTGCAGCCATGTCGTTTGTCTTGACTTATGTCTTCGCGGTGATCACCGGCCTAGCGCTTGCCGAAGTGTTCTTTAACAGGTGCAAGATCTGCATGCTCAAGAGATGGGACATCCAGAGAGAAATCAAGAAAGCAGTAACCTGCCCCGGAGCTGGCGACTGCCAATGCGGCAGACATGAATGGACCAACCCAGAAACAGCTACAGTCACGTCCAATGACCAGAGCACCCAGGCAGGTGACGGAGGGTGCTGTGGCAAAGTGGAGCAGCCAGTCGAACCCTCGTGCTGCTGCACGGAACAGGCCAAGCAGGACGAAAGGCAAATCGAAAAGGACATCCTCGAGAGCTCCAAATTACAAGAACAAGCGGGGAACATGGACTCCAACCTAATGCCAGCTGAGAAATTCCAATGAGCTCCCTCCAATGTAAAACTTGATAAATAGATGATATCGCAAGACGTACTAATTATTGTTAACAGCCTTAAGCTCTGTTTTGTACGCGGTGTCGCACCAGACGGAGTCTCTATAAGAAAAAACGTCGTCAAAGTTCTTAATATCAACACTTTAACATATAAAGTCACTAACTGTAAAGCCCATTTAGGTTTCTTTGGCTCTCTAGAGAACCATTTTACCAATCATTATGTCGGCTCCTAGTAGTGAACTTAGGGACGACCTTCCCAAGAAGGAGGAGGACCCGATAGCTAATGGAGATATGGAGGATAAAGCGCCTAGCGATGAGGAAGAAGGAGAAGACGTGTTCGACTCTTCAGATGATGATGAGGACTTAGAAGACGACGAGGAAGAAGCCCAAAAGATCAAGGAAGGGTTTATTGTCGATGATGAGGAGGAAAACGTCGAAGGAACCGCTGCGAAGAAAAGAAGAAAGCACAAGAGAAGAACCAGAGGAGAGGAAGAGGATGACAGATTGTCTGAGGATGACCTTGATTTACTGATGGAAAATGCAGGTGTTAAGCGTACAACGACTTCTGCACCTTCAGGAGGCAAACTGAAGAGATTGAAAAGGGCTGGCGGGGAAGAAACGCTACAGGACGAAGAATCAAGGACAGGTACCCCAGCCGGTGCGGATTCTGGCTCCAAACTGGACGACTTTTTCTCCGATGAGGAAGAGGATGAAGACGAAGGCGGCAGTCGTGAGAGAGGTTCTCGTGACCGTCATCGTGAAGGTGATGTAGATCACGACCAGGGCGACCATAGAGGAAACAAAGGTGCTGTGATGGACGAGCTTGACGACTTTATTGAGGACGATGAGTTCTCAGACGAGGATGAGGAGACAAGACAACAGAGAATCCAGGAAAGAAAGGCCCTGCGAGAGCACCGGATGAAACAGCCGGTTCATATCACAGGTTTATCATCGGATAAGATCGATGAAATGTATGATATATTCGGTGATGCGCACGATTACGATTGGGCGCTGGAAATCGAAAATGAAGAGCTTGACCAGGGGAACTTGGATGAGGCTGTGGCCAACGAAGAAGGTGAAGATGGAGAGGATGCTGAACTGGGCGCCACGAAGGCTACGAAGAAGAAGATTACCTTGCAAGACATCTACGATTTGCAGGATTTGAAGAGAAATCTCATGACTGATGAGGATATGGCCATAAGGAGAGCAGACATACCGGAGAGGTATCAGGAATTGAGGGCAGGTCTCACGAATTACAATTCTCTTACTGCGGAAGATCAGGAGTTGGAAAAGAATTGGATCAATGACAAAATTTCTGTTGACAAAAATTTTGATCCATCTTACGACCTTACGGAATTCAAGGAATGCATTGGTAACGCCATTAAATTTATTTCACAGGAGAATTTGGAAGTACCCTTCATTTATGCATATCGTCGTAACTACATCTCCTCGAGGGACAAAGACGGTTTTGTTTTAACGGAAGATGACTTGTGGGAGATTGTCAGCCTGGACATTGAGTTCCACAGTATTATCTACAAAAGAGAATATGTGAAACACTTTTATGAGGAATTGAATGTGAGCGATCCTATAGTCGATGAGTATTTCAGAAATCAAAGTACAGGTTCGACTGCCGAGCTTAATTCCCTTCAAGACATTTACAGTTACTTGGAGTTCACTTATGCACAAGAAATTAATGACCTCCTTTCGAGAAATTCGGGGAAGAAACACTTGAAAAACTCCAGTTATGAGAAGTTCAAATCGAGTGCTCTATACCAGGCTGTTGGAGACATTGGTATTATGGCACAACAGGTTGGTGAAAACATAAGCTCACAGCACCAAATTAACGTTCCAGTGGACCATCCTAGTTTGAGACCTCAGGAAGTGATTGAATCGATTTTAAGTGCAAACAGTGCGGATCTCCAGGTGTTCACCTCTAATACCAAGCTCGCTCTTGACACAGTTAAAAAATACTATGCTCTTGAAATTTCCAAGAATCCAAAGGTGAGAGAGAAAGTCAGGTCAGACTTCTACAAATACTACCTAGCTGACGTTGTGTTGACTTCAAAAGGTAAAAGGGAGATTCAAAGAGGGTCGATCTATGAAGATATCAAATACGCCATCAAAAGAACACCACAGCATTTTAGGAGAGACCCCGATGTGTTCCTCCGCATGTTGGAGGCAGAGTCGTTAAATCTCATGAACGTGAGATTGCATATGTCATCCCAGGTTCAGTATGTGGAGCACATGTTCCAAATAGCTCTCGAGACAACAAATACATCCCAGTTGGCTACAGAGTGGAATAATTTCCGTAAGGCAGCGTTTGACCAAGCTTTGGATCAGATTTTTTCAGACATCTCTCGTGAGATCAAGGACGACCTTTCGAAGACATGTGAGAAACTAGTTGCGAAGACTATTCGTCATAAGTTCATGACAAAGCTGGACCAAGCACCGTACGTTCCAAATCCAAAAGACCCCAAAATTCCAAAGGTTTTGACTTTGACCTGTGGGCAGGGTAGATTTGGGTCTGACGCTATCATCGCCGTCTTCTTAAATCGTAAAGGGGAGTACGTCAGAGATTATAAAATAGTTGACAACCCTTTTGACAGATCGAATCCGGAGAAATTTGAGGAGACCCTCGACGACATTATACAAAACTGTCAGCCCAATGCGATAGGTATCAACGGGCCAAATCCAAAGTCTCAAAAATTCTATAAGAGGCTTCAGGAGGTTATCCACAAGAAGCAGGTAGTGGACAGCAGAGGCCATACAATCCCGATAATTTACGTGGAGGACGAGGTAGCTGTCCGTTACCAAAATTCCGAGCGTGCTGCCCAAGAGTTTCCAAACAAGCCATCCCTTGTCAAATATTGTATCGCACTTGGTCGTTACATGCATTCGCCTCTCAACGAGTATGGAAATCTGTCGATGGAAGAGCTGGGCTCCTTGGCGGTTCATCCACATCAATCCTTGCTTCCTCGTGAAAAATTCCTGAAAGCCCTGGAGACTGCCTTTGTCGATATTGTTAACCTAGTTGGTGTTGAAGTCAACAAAGCTACGGATAGCCCGTACCATGCAAGCGTACTAAAATACATTTCTGGGTTCGGCAAACGTAAAGCGATTGACTTCCTCGAATCATTACAAAGACTTAACGAACCATTATTGGCCCGTCAACAGTTGATTACCCATAACATTCTACACAAAACGATTTTCATGAACTCAGCAGGGTTTTTGTACATATCCTGGAATGAAAAGAGACAAAAGTACGAGGATCTTGAGCATGACCAACTTGATAGTACCAGAATTCACCCTGAAGACTACCACTTGGCAACCAAGGTTGCTGCGGATGCCTTGGAATACGACCCTGACGCGATTGCTGAAAAGGAAGAGCAAGGAACTATGAGCGAGTTCATCGAAATTCTTCGCGAGGACCCTGAGCGCAGGTCGAAGTTGGAATCACTGAACCTTGAATCGTACGCTGAAGAGTTGGAGAAAAACACGGGACAGAGAAAGTTAAACAACTTGAATACTATTGTACTAGAACTACTGGATGGTTTCGAAGAGCTGAGAAACGATTTCCATCCGCTCCATGGCGAGGAAATTTTCCAAAGCTTAACAGGAGAGAATGAGAAGACGTTTTTCAAAGGTGCCATTGTTCCCGTCAGAGTGGAACGGTTCAGACACAACGACATAATTTGCGTCACGAATTCGTTAGTGGAATGTATCGTCAACGCCCAAAGGCATGCCGGAGCTCAGTACAAGAGGCCACCTGGTGACATTTACGAGATTGGCAAGACCTATCCTTCTAAAGTGGTATTTATCGACTACGAGAACATCACGGCAGAGGTTTCCTTGCTGGAGCAGGATGTCAAACACCAGTATGTTCCTGTCAGTTATAGCAAGGATCCTTCTATTTGGGACTTGAAGCAGGAGCTGGAAGACTCCGAAGAAGAAAAGAAAATCACAATGGCAGAGGCCCGTGCGAAAAGAACCCACCGTGTCATCAATCATCCTTACTACGTGCCCTTTAACGGTAAACAGGCTGAGGATTATTTGAGAAGTAAAGAGCGCGGAGACTTTGTGATAAGGCAGTCCAGCCGTGGTGATGACCATCTTGTCATCACCTGGAAACTTGACAAGGATCTGTTCCAACATATCGATATCCAGGAACTCGACAAAGAGAACCCCTTAGCCCTCGGTAGAGTACTTGTGGTTGAAAATCAGAGATACCACGATCTCGACCAGATCATTGTCGAGTATTTGCAGAACAAGGTGAGATTTCTGAATGAAATCACGTCTAATGAAAAGTTCAAACGTGGAAACAAGAAAGAGGTAGTAAGGTTCATTGAGGACTATTCCAAGGTCAACCCCAACAGATCCGTCTACTATTTCTGCTTCAACTACAGCAATCCTGGCTGGTTCTACCTGATGTTCAAACTCAACGCTCAAAGCAAGCTGTACACCTGGAATGTCAAGCTAACGCACACCGGATTTTTCCTTGTGAACTACAACTACCCAACAGTGATTCAGCTGTGCAATGGTTTCAAGACGTTGTTAAAGTCCAGCAGCAGAAATAAAAGCACGTACTAAAGGTAGCATAGTCTGTTTATACTGTGAGAATCTGTAATGTAAAATTATTTTGTGTTCAAGCTGCGTTCAAGACAAAGTATCAATTTTTTTCATCATGACTACAACGAACAGGTTAGTAGTCATGACTTGTTAAGCTCGAACGTGATTCACGGCTTAAATAACAATCTTGGCGACGGAAACTGCCAAACTAAACACATCTCGGGACTCAATGGGAGGAATTGCGAGACATTTTACAGCAGCTTGCCATTCTCAGGGCTTGCAGGATAGTATTTCCGGCTTCGGCACTCGTGACTGCGCTGTAAACCTAATAAAGCACTCTTCCGAGAGAACACAAGTTCTTCTTGGCGAATTCATAGCAGCGCTTGAGTGCGTTTGACAGAAATCAGTTTATAGACACTACTTGGCTAATTTTCTCAGTCAAAAAGCTCGTTCAGGCCATATACTTGAGAGAACGATGAAATTGGCAGCATGTGTTATGACCTACCGTCGGCTTCCAGCGATTGGTGGCCCACGGTACGTTGGAATACTACAATGGAGTGCTAGAAGACCAAATTCCAGCTCTTCCAACCCGGCTAACAAATCCTCTGCTGAAGTCCCCAAATCTCCGGTAACTGCGCAACCAGCCGAGAAGCCTTCATTATGGGCCAGGGTCAAGCACGAGGCCAAGCATTATAGGGATGGTACGAAACTGCTTGGTTTTGAAATCAAGATCTCGTCTAGGCTTCTGTTGAAGTCGTCTGCCGGCTATGAATTGTCTAGGAGAGAATTGTTGCAGCTAAAGAGAACCACTCAAGACATCGTGAGATTGGTGCCGTTTGCAGCTTTCGTACTGGTGCCTTTTGCCGAACTTCTTTTGCCTATTGCACTTAAGTTGTTCCCAAACCTGCTGCCGTCGACCTATGAGTCCATCAAGGACAAGCAGTCGAAGCTCGAAAGCCTGAGAAAAACCAGAAGTCTGGTCTCTGGGATTATCAAGGGCGATATCTCTCATTTCAAGCCCAAAGACATATCTGAAGAACATAAGAAAGTATTCAACGCCTTTTACCAGCACGTTCGCCAAACCGGCGAGCCAGAATCACGCCAACAGCTGATTCAAGTCGCTAGACTTTTCACTGATGACACCGTGCTGGACAACGTCACCAGATCCTACCTGGTGGCCCTGGCCAAGTACATTAACTTACGCCCGTTCGGCACGGATGTCATGCTGCGTTACCGTATCAGGTACAAGATGCTTCAGCTAAAGAACGACGATCTGTCTATCTACTACGAAGGTGTTGAGCAATTGAGTCCTGCAGAGCTGTTCAATGCGTGTGCATCCAGAGGTATCAAGTGCAAGAACGTCGAAAACTCTGTTCTCCGGGACAACCTGAAGATTTGGCTCAACATGAGGCTAAAGGACAAGATTCCTTCAACACTGCTCATCATGGCCACTGCATACAACTACGGTGAAATCACCTCCAAAAAATCCCTATATGACGCGCTATGTGACGTTCTGAGTGGTATCCCAGATGAGCTATACCATGAGGTCAAGGTCAATGTTGTGCAGGAAGACAGTATCTCGCCAAAGCAGAAGCTTCTACAATTGAAGGAACAAGAGGAAATAATGAAGGAGGAGGAACAGCAAGAAAAGAATGCAATTGTCAGGGTGAGAGATCAGCTAAGTCTCGACGAATTAGATCACCATGACGGGCAGGACCAAAAGGGTGACAAGAGGGCCGAGACCTCTACCAAGGATAAGCATTAAATAGCGAAGTGTGTAGCGGATTCCAAAGCGGAAAAGAGTGACTTTCTATGGATCCGATCGGATAGCTTGTAGATACTGTGATTAGTAAGAAGCTTTAAGTAAGTCTTACCTGGACCTATATAAAGGGGATGGAATTTGCCCCTGGGAGGAACAATATTGACTTGCCACTGAGAGAGGGATTTGGAGCAAAATGGTCGAAGAGTCTAGTATCAGCAAGCTTAAGCAAGATTTGTCTGCAATTGACACTGGGTATGGGCTGATGTCACTTACCTGGAGGGCAGAGCCTGTCCCAGAGGCTCAGGCTCACGATATCATGAAAAAAGTGGTGGAGCTGGCCAAAGCTCGAGGCCACAAGGCTTTCTTTAACGTTGGAGAGTTTTATGGGGCCAATTTCGTCAATCTGACCTACGTCAAGGACTTCTTCGCAAAGTATCCTGCCCTAAGAAAGGATGTGATTATCAGCTGTAAGGGTGCCATAGAATTGGAGAGTCTCAAACCAACCGGGAAATACGGCGATGTTGTCAGGAGTATCGAGAGGTCTGTTGAGGCAATTGGAGGTTTTATCGATATTTTTGAGGTTGCTAGGCTTGATTTAAGTCTATTGAATGAGGGAGAGGTGTACCCATACGAGTCTTTCAAGGCCATAGCAGAGGCAGTCGACAATGGCACAATTGGTGGAATTAGTCTGAGTGAGGTCAATGCTGAACAGATCCGTGCAATTCACAAGGACTGGCACAGATATCTGGTCAGCGTAGAGGTTGAGCTATCTATGTACACACGGGCAATCTTGACCAACGGTGTTGTGGAAGCCACTAATGACCTACATCTTGTCACCATTCTGTACTCTCCCTTGGGTAGAGGGCTGCTCACCGGTGCAATCACGAGTAGTAAAGACATTCCTAAAGGTGATTTCAGGTCTACCCTCAAGAGGTTTACCAATGATAGTTTAAAGCAGAATTTAATACTGGTTGATTTTCTCAAGGAAGAGATCATTGATAAGAGGCCTGCAGATAGCAAGATCACTCTACCACAGGTAGCCTTAGGCTGGGACAAGTTCTGGAATAAGACGGGCAAGTACCCTAACACGCACTTCTTGCCCATTCCAAGTGGCTCAAGCTTGCAGAAACTGGACGAAAACTTTAACGAAGCCAAGGCCCAGATCACTGCTGAGGAGTTTGCCAAGATTAACGAGTTTCTCAAGGACTTCAAGACTGTAGGTGGTCAGTATGAAGCCATATAACCTTACGTATGATCAATTAAATCGACATCTATACTTTACGTCCTGCGAGAAACCTCGATTGCAAGAATATAATCTTACGGAGGGACTTCGTGAGCTCTCCCTTGAACATAAATAGTAGCCCTTGCACCAATACTCCCTTAGCTAGTTGTGGCCTTAGACCTTTCCACAACGCTAAAATCCCCTCATTCCTGTAGAGGTATGCCACCACCTGTTGAAAGCTCTTGAACTGAGATCCTGCTCGTTGTAGTGAAGCCTTCGAGATAATTAGCGGTTGCGTGATTATGGTGGAGATCATCTTGGATAGCACACCAAGAAGGAAATTCTGGTACGCTGACAGCTCTGGGTCCTTCGCAGAAAAATCATCGACAGAGAACACTAGACTCTTCAACTTCTGATAAGATGCATAAGTTATCGAGGGATTGATAGTAAGAACTAGTGACACCTTAAGACCCTTCCAGAACCCGCGTAGGTCCCCATTGTTCTCTTTCATAACCTGCTTGATCACCACAGGAACGCTAGCTTCCTTACCTCCCTTGTCTACTGTCTGCTGCCTCGTAGAAACCACTGAGATGGGATTAGTAAAGAGTTGTGATGTCCCTGCCGCGACCATTCCCAGAGCCAACTCCTCGAGGGTCGAGAATCTCGCGTTCTTGCCTCCCGATCTGATTAGCTTAGATTTGAAGTAATACCTTCTGATCAAAGTATACCAAAAGAAGTAGCAGAAACTCTGAATGAAGCTGGCCAAAATTGACACAGACATTCCCTGATACAAACCTCTCAGTCCTTTCCTTCGATAAACCTTCAAGATACAATCGAATGTATTCTTATATTGTTCCCTCTTTTCAGCAAGCACATCGGCCTCATCAGACTGTTTCAATTGAGTCTGCAGCAGTGTTTTTGCCAGGTCCAAGGGATAAACGGTAACATTGGCTACCGATGAGGCCACCGCTCCGGTAAATGCTGCCTCCAAACTCGCCATATTTCGCCTCAAACTACCTTTAAAGCTATCAGTTCTATTCCAGTTCTTGATACTTACCACTCAATACTACAATCATCAACACGAGACGGAAACCTAACAGCTCCTGACCTTTTACTTTATATGAACTCTTGATTGTCTTCGAGCCCCATAAGGCTTCGGGTTTAATATCTTCGAAACTTTTCACGCCAAGTTACCAACAAAGACCAACTTTGAAGGTCAAAAGTAAGAGCAGAAGGCCCGACTTTGGTGAAATTGCTGCTTGAATTAGTGGAATGGCACAATACATTGGGAAAACGATTTCATTGATCTCTGTCACTGACAACCGGTATGTTGGTCTTTTAGAAGATATTGATTCAGACAAGGGTACGGTGACTTTGCAAAATGTACGCTGTTTCGGTACTGAAGGACGTAAGAATTGGGGTCCCGAGGAAATATATCCAAATCCAAATGTTTACCGAGATGTGCGATTCAACGGGAATGAGGTCAAAGATTTGAGTATTCTAGATGTGAAGTTGGAGGAGGTTCAGCCAGTTTTGCCTCCCCAGAGCGTGCTCCAGCGCTCAGTTCCAGCTGCACAACAGCCCGCAGCAGCTAAACAGCAGAATCAGCCCCAGGTTCCGGCTGCTGTGGCAGGCTACGGGGTGTATGCACCAGAAGCGTCTGCAACGCAGCCCGCTCAAAGACCAGTAACAAAGTCCTCACCAATGTCGCAGCAGAATGATACGGAACGCCGTGAGGTGCCTCAAGGAAAGGGCCATAGTGAGGAGCAGAGACCTCGGACTTCAAACGGCAGGAAGGTGGAAATTCCAAAGGAAGACTTCGATTTTCAGGGAAGCAATGCTAAGTTTACCAAGGATGGTTTAGAAGGTGCATACACCCAACAGGCAGAGATTGCCAAACCAGAGGTTCCTTCGAGCGAGGAGTCTAATCCAGATCACTTTTACAATAAGAAGTCATCTTTCTTCGACAACATCTCGACTTCTACGGAAACGAACACAAATCTAAGATGGCAGGAAGAAAAAGCTATGAACTTGGATACCTTTGGTCAGGCTTCTGCCCGCCCAAGGTTCAGTCGTGGGGGTCACAGGGGTGGAAGAGGAGGAAGAGGTAGAGGTAGAGGTAGAGGCGGCAGAGGCGGATTCCAAAACAGAAACAACTTCAACCAAAATGACAACCAGAGGGGACAACAGCCTCCCTCACAGCAAGTCGAGTTCTAGAATGCATTAATTTATACGCCTGTTTGAAATGTATCATTCCCTATGTAGATTAAAGTTCTGATGTCCGTTTAGAATCTGACATCGTGCGGATAACATTTATGCCTGCGGCCGTCGGCTCTTACGCTACGGCCCTGATCTCTGGACATGCTCTTCCTCATATCAAATGCATCCTTATCGTCATCCACAATTTTAAGAGTGGAGGGATAGCCGTCTTCATTCGAGTTGTAGTATCCGACCACCCGCCTGTACACGCTGTAGCCCAGCTTTTCATAGAGCATCAATGCTAAACTGTTATTGCACTTGACAAACAGGTCGATGAAGTTAACTTCATGAGGTCGAGAATCAGTGATGGTCTCCAACGCTTTGCATAGCTTGGACGCTAAAGAAATCCTACGAAATTCTGGTGCCACTGTTACCGCAGTGATGTGTGAATGCCACAAGGGGCCTTTACCCTCAGTCTTGGCCATCATGTAGCCAGAAGTATTCCGCCGTTCATTTTTTAAGGTCAATTCAGTGCTCTTGAAGAACAATTCAGGCCACAGGATAAGGTACTCGAAGTAAAAATCCAAGGGAAAGTTCTCTGTCAGAATGTCTAAATTCACCTCATTGAGATTAAAAAGGTCCGTGGCTTCGAATGGTTGAATGGTGGTCATTTGTCCTGTCCGATGGGTCGAATAAGCTTCATTGAACAATTATTTTTCAAAGCTATACAACAATATTATAAGCGCTAACAGATTTATCAGCTAAGCCAAGAACCAGCTTGGTGCCAGCCTCATTGATGTCCATACATTTGACCCTAACACCTTGATGTAGCTCTGGTAGATCCAGTAGCCAGGAATCCTCGTTTACGACGTCAATGGCATACAAGCCTGCCGTATCGCCAACCAGGACGCCGTTGCAATTGGGCAAAACCTTGAGAATTGGTTCGGAATAAGAGTCCTGCTCGATTTCCGTGGGCATATTCTTCAGAACCTTGTCGTAAAACACCGAATCGTTGTCCTTTACAGTCTCATGTGGAAGCTCAACCGCGAGCAGCCGCATGTAGGGTATGTGAGACGTGGCGATGAGCAGCATGCTGGTCTCATCGACAAGAGGAATGCCGTAAGAATCGCGCCTACCAATAAAGGCCATGTCTCTTATGTTGAAAGAGTACGTGCTAAACTGCGCATTATTCAGGGCGATTTTGTAAAGCAACTGTAGCTCTACATTGTAGCACAGCAGATGAGTGTAGTCCGCCCTGGTGACGAAAATAACCAGTTTACCAGACCAAAGGGCTACTTGCAGCGAAGTGCAGGCAGATTCTAGCTTGATTTCTGAAACGAGCTTCAGTCCACTGCCCGGATAATATAAGTCCACTTCATGAACCCTTAAATAGTTATCCAGTCCGAACGATACTGTATAGGCTTTCGAAGATGATCCTCCGATAAGTCGCATGTGCGTCATCATTCGCTGGTGAATCTTGGTCGTTACAATATGCCTGTTCATCAACCCGGCACGTATTTCTTCAAGTCTGAAAGACCCGTCCTGACCACACATATAGTATATACAAGTACCCGGGAATTTTCCACACAGTTTTACAACTCCCAGATTCTCTCCGGAGAGGAAGTTGTTATCCACTAATTGCCAGTTGCTCTGATAGACGGACGTCTTCCGATCGGCGAAGGATATAAGCAATTCGTCTCTGTCACAAAAGCTGGCCGATATTGCCAACCGCCCCTCTTCCATTTTCAAAGGACCTAACTCAAACTTTAAATCGTGGTTCCAAGAAGGAGCTTCTAACCCACTCTTGAGCATTTTCTTTTCCAGTCCAACGTTCAGCACCAAATGTTTGGTCTCCTCCGCGTACATAATTCTTTCACTGACAATGGTTTCCAAGTCATCCGAGTAAGCTTTCCTAATATCCCTCACATCGCTCATAGACAGCCCACAGTCCACCAAAAACGAATCTAATGTGGCCTTATGACCATTATCCGCCAGGTACTGGGCAACCAGTGCCTTAGCATACAGATCAGCTGAATCCCGGATACTCATGTTAGGATAGAAGATCCTTTTTCCCACCTACTCCCTGCAGTCAGTTGCAAACCCTACCGAACAGATCGCCTTCAATTGGGCCTCCTATTTGTAGTCATCTCTGTATACCAGCAGCTCATTATCTACACGATAAGCCTTACCCTTAAATATTTTTCAGTGGACTGCTGAAACTAACCCAGACATTCTACAGAAAATCTGTAACTTTTTTGCGTCGCTTTGTTTTTTTTGCGTCACTTGAGCTGTTGACCCGCTAGGGACGTCCAAACAGACCAGCTAGGCAGAGGATGGACAGGGGCTCGGACCGTCTCTGGCTAGCCAAAGATGGACTCTCCTTCTGGGACGGGGAAGGTAGGCTGGAGCCCCTTCGGCGCCTGAACGAGACTCGGCCTGCTAGGCTCGTTCTGGGTTGGAGGCCGGTGGAACCCAATACCGTTGCAACGGGACACTCGCAAGATACAAACCTTATGAAACATTGAAGAATGGTCAAGTGAAGCTAGGTATTGACCTTTCTGTTATAGTAAGCCAAGAACGAATAATATCAACCGAAGATGGGTAAGGGTAAGCCAAGAGGTTTGAACTCCGCTAGAAAGTTGCGTGTCCACAGAAGAAACAACCGTTGGGCCGAAAACAACTACAAGAAGAGATTATTGGGAACTGCTTTCAAGTCTTCTCCATTCGGTGGTTCTTCCCACGCTAAAGGTATTGTTTTGGAAAAGTTGGGTATTGAGTCCAAGCAACCAAACTCTGCCATTAGAAAGTGTGTCAGAGTTCAGCTGATCAAGAACGGTAAGAAGGTTACTGCCTTTGTTCCAAACGATGGTTGTTTGAACTTTGTCGATGAAAACGACGAAGTCTTGCTAGCCGGTTTCGGTAGAAAGGGTAAGGCTAAGGGTGATATTCCAGGTGTTAGATTCAAGGTCGTCAAGGTCTCTGGTGTCTCCTTGTTGGCTTTGTGGAAGGAAAAGAAGGAGAAGCCAAGATCTTAAGCAAGGGAACGAAGACGAATTCTCTGCTTTTGTACCTTAATCACTTCCAAATTTCCCTTACAAGTTAAAGATCTTTTAAATTATGTCTCTATAGCTTAATGGAAATGTATAAATCGTAAAGTTGCACATTTATCTTATTACCGCCTTGGCATCATTAAAACTCTTACTATACAGTACATATTTATTTGGCCTTTTTGTTCTTGTTCAGCCTGGAAGTCAGTCTCTTGTACATCTCACTGTTGTTTAGCGTAGAGCCGACGCCAGCGGTTCTAGCGGTACCAGACACCTGGTTCAGGTTACTTACAGGAGCGTATTTGTAGTCCGTAGTGGTTTGGGCCGGAGCGGCAGCTCTGTTTCTCCTGGCGGCGGCCTGCTCGTATAGACTCTGTGCTGAAGAACCTCCGGGTGAAGCACGCTTCCCGGACTTCTTCTTTCTGCTCTTTGCGGTATCCAAAGCCGCTTTTCTTCTCAGTTTCTCTGCATCAAACTCCAACTGCATGATTCTCTTGTCCCTGTAGTTGTCCGAGGCACCAATGATTGGCCTAGTCCACTCGGCGATTAGCCTGTCGGCCAGTCTGGCCAGCTGGGGCTCTACTCTCTTGGACTTTGTGTAGAATATTACAACCCTGCCCAGACCACTCTCTTTCAGATGCTCAGTCTTGATCGGTAACCTCTCGATGGCAGCGAACAGTGATTTCTGTATTTCAAACGATGGCAAAGATCCGTCCGGAAGCGGTTCAAGCCAAATCCTGACACTCTGCAGCAGGTTGTTATCCAGAATAGTGTCAGCCAGGTTCGCTTTGGACAGCACACTTACCACTTTGGGCAGAAGCTTCACTTTCTGCATCACGATCAGCGAGTTATCGCCGGTTTCTATTCTCTTGTTCAACGTCTCGATGTCCATCTGGGCTGCGATATTCATTTCATCCTTCAAACGCAAAATCTTTTCATCCATGTACTGTTCCAAATCGTCCTCATCCCGCCTGCTTCTTCTGACCTTTGGTTTCTTCAAAATCCTGTCTAGTTTGTCCTCCAGTTCTTGACGGCTCCGCGCAGACCCGTCCATCTCGTGGCCCTCGCTACTCAACGTGGGCATGTTCTTCAACCTGTCATTCTCGTCCCCACCCTCATCATCGGACGCTTCCCTATCAATATGCTTACGCTGTCTCTCAGTAAAACCGGTCTCTTGACTGCCCGTTCCCTGTTCTGGTGAAGGGAACGTATCATTTAGGTCTGGAGTATTCTCGAAACTACTCATCTAGCTGCTGGATCCTCACAATAGTCTCTTAAGGCTTACTTAAGCAACTTGTCTTGAACATTCTATTGTGTATATTGGACCTTTTTTCACTATCCACCACGAAAGGATTTAAGAGAAAAATTGCAAAACTTTTCAACACTAACTTCACCTAAGTAGAACGTAAGGAAGACCTATTAGGATCGAAACCTACCTCTCAATACACTTATTTAACGATGTTTGGTCTACCACAACAAGAGCCCTCTGAAGAAGAGAAGAAGCTACACCAACAGGCTACCAACAGAACCTTGATCAACGCCCTTTATGCCAGCGCCCTTCTTTGGGTCTCACCAATGGTGTGGCACTTTATTAAAAAACAATGGAAATAGGCTGCCGATCTGGAGGGCCATAGGCATATTAGAAAGATGCATGTGTAATTTTGTGACCTTAGCTCATGTAAATATGTAATCGTCAATTAAAGAAAAAGCTCGAGATGACGGTTAAGCACGACTTTTACTGATTCTTGGATATATTGTATGTGAGGGATTCGAGAGCAGGAGATGTCTTCGAAGCTGCAGTTTCTTCAGAACCACTGTCTGATCTTGAAGCTGGCTCTTTACCATAATCCTAAGACTGCTTCCAGGGAACTGGCCTGGACCAACCGCATAGTTTCGGAGCTGAGTAAGATATGCAAGGTCGTTTATGCTAGGCCAACGTTCACTAGGGTGGGTAATACGTTTTCCAGTCAGCAAGCAAGGATAGATTTGGTGCTGTCTTCTTATGGAATAGACCAACTGGCCACGGTTTTGTTTAATGTTAGAGGAATCGTAATGGGACCTGAGTCGAAGATGAACAATCAAGCTATGTGTCCTGATATCGAAGATTACTTCGTATTGGAACAGAGCAATCCAACCCTTGAACGTGTGCGACAGAGGCTCATCAGGACATGGAGCAACATTGGGCACAAGGAAAAGATGACATTTCGTAGGCCTAGGTCTTCAGTATTGGTCAGTCCCTGGATATTTAACAGCAGACCGACGAGAAATGCTGTCACTGATAGCAACCAAACTATTGAGCTGAATTTGCGGAATTTGACCAGAAGACAGTACGATTTAAGAGATCATCGGGGCAGTCGGTTTTTCCCGGAAAGCTCTCCTAGTACTCCAGATGACATTCCGGTCGACTCTCCAACAAATCGTCTATCCGAGAAAGGGGCCGTACTTTGGATCAAGCCAGTAATTTACGAGGGTCTGGACACCATGCCTTCCAATCTGCAGAAGTGGTTATATGGGGTGCTTGATGATGACACTACCACCAATGAAAGTGAACAGGCAAGGCTGGACCTTATGATGCATGGATTCAAAGGGTTTACTTGAGATATTTGGTGTTGTCTGTACGAAATCAATAAATTATTAACACATTGAAAGAATTCATATGTAAACTATGCCACACGATTGCTATTTTTTAATGCCTTATCTAAAGCTTGATGGTCTTTGTCTAAGACTTCGTTCAGGTAGCAAATACCACGCTGTTGGTTGCTTAGGGTCTCGACGATTTTTTCAACTCTTTTCTCAACCTCGTCATCAGCAACTTCGCTATCGGTTTTGCCGTTGACTGCGTTCTCAGATATTTTACCGCTACGCTCGCTGGCTACAACTAGAGTATTATCTAGCTGGTCAGAAATATTCTTCGCGCGCTCTTTCAGAACTGCGAGACGAGCCCACAACTCGTTGGTCTTACCCAAACCGGCTGGATCATTACTACGTTGCAGCAAAGCCTGAAATTGAGACCACATCTTCTCTTCGGACACACTTAGCGGCAAACCCCTGCTCTTCAAGATTGCGAGTCTAGTGCCCAATCCAAGGATTCTTTTCCCAATTTGTGTGTTTCTCGACTGTGCCTTCACAATTCTTGCTGCGGTATCCAATTCATGCTTCTGTTGCAACTGAGTTGATTTCTCGAGGATCTGGTTTAGTATCACACGAGCCTGAGCCACGTTTTCTCGTTGTAGCTGAGTTCTTTGGTTCAAACCTTCGAACCCCAATACTTCCATGGGTATGACGTCCGCTGATGGTTTTTTGTCCAACGCCTCGTCCCATTCTTCTTGTGAAATGTTCACGGGCTTATTGTACACTAAAGCATCATTACCATTGGCCTTGTTGTAGACAAATGCCCGAAGTTTTGTTTTGCTAGAAGTAGGGTCCCATGAATCTTTACACTTCACAATTTGTTCTTGCATTTGTTGAGGGTAGTTGAAATACTGCTGTTGGGCTGGGTTGATATTTAGCGGCTGTTGTTGTTGTTGCTGTTGCTGCGGTAGACTCTGCTGGAATTGCAGCTGTGGCTGTTGCTGTAAGTTTGCCTGATTGTTCTGCGGTTGAGACCAAGCAAAAGATGGTTGTGTGCTGTTACTTAAATTGTTCGTTTGACCAAACTGATTCTGTTGTGGCTGTGAAAAAAGCCCTGTGCTCGTGTTGGTGTTACCACTGCCAAAGAGACCACCAGTAGCCTGGTTCTGTGGTTTACTGCCAAAAAGCCCCCCTCCTGCGGCATTGTTGTTGGTAGACTGACCACCAAATAGTCCGCCAGTCGTTGCAGTCGCTGGTTTACTGCCAAAGAGACCTCCGCCGGTGTTAGATGATCCTGCTGGTTTGTTCCCAAACAATCCGCCACTGCCTAAAGTATTAGTATTCTGTGTCGTTTGACCCGTGTTACCAAATAATCCACCGCCGGTCGATCCAGCGGGTTTCTGAGCGTTGTTGCCAAAAAGTCCGCCACCAGCGCCTTGGTTTTGATTTGTGCTCCCAAAGAGTCCACCACCACCGGTGGCGCCAGTGTTCTGGTTTTGAGTGTTTCCAAATAACCCTACGCCAGTTGCCTGGTTCTGATTCTGATTGCTATTTCCGAACAGACCGCCACTACCAGTGGCTCCAGCAGTTTGGTTTTGGTTTGCGTTTCCAAACAAGCCGCCGCCAGTCGTCTGGTTCTGATTATTGTTTCCAAATAATCCTCCTCCGGTGCTAGAAACTCCCTGGTTACTGCCAAATAAACCTCCGCTTGGCTGTGACTGTGGCTGCTGCTGCTGTTGCTGCTGTTGCTGACCAAACAAACCAGTTCCAGCAGGTTTGCCGAATAATCCAGTCGTCGTGTTGGATTGATTCCCAAACGGACCACCAGATGTCGAATTGCTTGGCTGAGAGCTTCCAAAAAGTCCCGGGCCAGTCCCAGTACTATTAGCTTGCTGATTGTTACCTCCAAATGAGAACCCACCGCCCGTCTGCTGCTGAGGTTGAGCGTTCGCACTCTGTCCAAACGAAAACGTCGAATTTCCGGCCGGTTTATTGCCAAAAAGCCCCCCACCGGCACCAGTACCACCTGTGTTGTTATTGGAGTTCCCAAAATTGAACATTACCCACTCAATCGCTGATTTTGGCCTGCCTGCAACCGTTCGATCTCATCAAGGCTCGAGCCTGAAGTCTGTTATGGTTCCAATAGTAAAAACTACTGAGCGCGTCGTTTCTGATGACACGTACAACGGTTACGATAAAAGATACCTCTCACAATGCCCCGGAAAGCGCTTGAGAGTCTTAATGGAGGCCCTCATATTGATCCTTATATTCTTGGTAGTCTGATGGCTCTTCAACGAAGTTCAGGCGACAAAAATTGAGTCTACAATCGATTTTTTTGGTTCTATGACAATGTGGTATATCAAGCCTTTCCAGGCATTCATCTCCCTTATTTAGAAACCCCGTTCAGGTCTTAACTGGTCAATCTATTTTCTGGCCGTTTTTGGGCTGTTTTGACGCTGTTTTTGTGGCGTTACACGGTGCAATTCTTCAGAGTATGGAGACTAACGTCTTGGAGAGCTGCTCGTAGGTCTCCTGATCTTCGAAACATCTTCCAGTGAGTACCTTCAGAGAAATTTGAGACTCTTGGAGAAGCCCATGGTACTCATTCCGCAAGTGGTGCACATAAGAAGAGTCTATCGTTGATAGTTCTCCAAGCTGCGAGCGAATTTGTTGGAGCAGGTCATACAGCTGCTTGGTAAGCTCTGTGCACAGTTGCTCTTCCAATGGGTCGGTCCCACACATTGCGTGTAGATTCTTGCTATACTGCTTCGCTATAGCGATCAATTCTGAGATTTGGAGATGGCTCCGCAACTGACTTGACATCTCATCTAGTTTCCTTAGGTAATCCACAGTATCGGTGATAACTTCCCGAGTCTTCGACAAGTCCTCGTTGGTTAAATGTTCCAGCTGTTTCGTGAAGCGGCTGAGGTGTCTCATCGACTCCTGTAGCTCCAAAACGCTTTCGTTGTTATCATCAAGATATGGCTCACAGAACTTCAAATACTCGCTATACTTGCTAGTGACTTTCTCGAGCAGCACATGTACCATGTCGTTGGAAACCTTTGAGAGGTCACCTATAAGCAGGTCAAGTGGCATAAAATTGCAGTTGTTCCTCAACAAAAACTCATCTACGTCGAATGCATCCACATCATTGTTCAATTGTTCTACTTCAGTAGTGAACAGGTCCCTGTTAACTTCATTTACAGTCGGCAGCTTCAAGTCAAGCTCTTCATCTTCTGACGAGTACATATCGTGTTTCTTGCAGCAAAATAGCAACTACCTGCAACCGGCTTGAGAGTTCAATTGTAGTGTCCAATAATAGTCAAGCTTAATGGTCACTGATGAGGCTTCTTCTACTTCAACAAGAGTTAGAATCCAGCCTTCAAAGGTTAACGCGAACGCGTTAATCATTATCACATTTCATCGAATATTCAATACAACTACACTTCCCATATTCCACAGGTAGATAGGCCACAGTTGACCCAAGATGCCTAGGGTTGTAGAAAAGTCGGTTTTTGAGTATGGTGGAAAGACCCTAGTCTCCCTAACACCGGATTATGATACTCTCTGTGTTGCAAATAAGAACGGCCTAAGTAAGCTACTACCGATTGATAAGCCGGAAGAAGAGCCTGAAGTTTTGGAAATCTCCAAAAATCTCACTTCTGTGGAAACTGACTCCCAATTGGGCTTCCTGCTTGCCACTGTCCAGGGAGATGCCTTCTGGCTCAATCCGAAGTCTGCTACAAATCAGTTACTGGCGAGGTCGGCTTTACCATTACGAGACTGTTGTGTTATACACTCTGGAAAGATGGGGGTATTTGGGGGAGACGATCTGGAGCTCCTACTTGTTGAGCTAAATGACGGAGCTTTCAAGAAACACTCGATTAAAGTCGAGGAACAGATTTCACAGCTCTCATATACGGCACAGACTAACCTCTTATCCATCTCATTCATTAATGGTGTGGTTCAATTCTTTTCCGTCTCATCTACAAGGCCCTACAAGGTGCATGAACTAGCCGGGTATATTCCAGCGAACACGTATAAGGAGTTTGAGTCAGATTCTAGTATAGCGGATTCTGTGGTGGCTGCTGGCCCTGACAGCAACGGCTACGAAGAAGAGCAGGAACAACGTATCCAAGACCCAGAGTTTTGTGACGAGAATCGGATCTGCACCCGTGTTGCGTGGCATCCCAGTGGCCTGCAGTTTGCACTTCCATGCGGGGACTCTACTATCAAGGTTTTTAATATCAAAGGATATTCTTTGATGAGAACTCTAAAGGATTCAGGGCGACTTGCTGCAAATTTCATAGACTTGAAATTTGATCCGCTACAAGGGAACTACCTAGCTTGCATTGATTTGAACAATAATATAGCTGTTTGGGATTGGCAAAAATCGGAGGTAGTTTACAAGAAGGAGCTCACAAACATATTAACCAATCTCGCTTGGAAAGTACAGAAAGACTCCAAGACACTGGATCTAATACTCGGGACCTGGACAGGTGATATAGTGACTATACAGGGAGTCGCAGAAAATCTGCCGTCGTCTAGCGCAGATAATGAAGTCCGGAGCAAAGATCGGAGCGCAAAACCTAACTCTTTGTTTGTGGACTCCGATTTAGATGACAGCGATTTGGAAGGACCCTCACGAAACAAGAACATCAATAGCTTTCCTCAGGACAATGACTCTGACAACGTGTTTACGCAAGAAGCTAACGATGGAAAGAGAAAGTACCGTTTCGATGACGAGGAGGATTTTATCGACGATGACGATGGAGCTGGTTATGTCTCGCAGAAGAAAGCCCATCATCAACCCAACAAAATCTCAGCTATTGGGAATGCTTCGAGCCTAAAGCCTGCACCTACGCCTTTTCGCTACAAACCAGTGTCTCCTGGTGCTACTCCTTTCGGTAACGGGGATAGGCGTTATCTGACGATGAATGATGTTGGTTACGTGTCAGCGGTTAAAAACAACGACCAGAATAGTGTTACAGTTTCATTTTTTGATATAGGGCGGTTCAGGGAGTATCATTTTGAAGACGTTTTCGGTTACGATGTTTGTTCATTGAATGAAAAGGGTACTCTGTTCGGTCAATCTAAAACAGGCATGCTACACTACAGATCGCACAACATGATGCATGCAAATTGGACGAGAACCATTCCACTGCAAGACGGAGAGAAGATTACTAGCATAGCTGCGACCCCCGACAGAGTTTTTGTCGGAACGTCGTACGGTTACATGAGGATCTTCAACCAATATGGGTTACCTCTTATTGTTGAAAAGGTATCACCCGTTGTAGCTCTTGCCGCGCAAGAATACAAAGTGTTTGTCATTCATTACTCGCCGTTCCATGGCCTTTCTTACTCGATGTTCGAACATTCACCAACCACCTCAAAATACTACCAGAGAGAATCTCCACTGCCCATGGCTCTGCCGCAAAGCGATTCCAATATGAGTTTCGACGCAGCCAGGGATTTTACCAAGTTCAATCCCATCGGCTTGAAGAGCTTATTCTTTTCCAGCTACGGTGATCCTTGCATTTTCGGATACGACGACGTTCTAATGGTCCTCTCTAAGTGGAGATCGCCTCTAGAAAGCAGATGGCTGCCAGTTCTGGACGCAAACCTGGAAATTTGGAAGATGACGGGCGGTCGCGAGAATTCCCAAGTTCATGTTTGGCCCCTGGGACTCAACTACAATACGTTGAACTGTATTCTCGTAAAAGGGAAATACATGTGGCCAGAATTCCCACTACCTCTACCCTCTGAGATGGAGATGAGAATCCCGGTGTTAGTCAAGCAAAAGATCTTAGAGGAGGATGCAAAACGAAAAGCCGACTCGAGGCTCGGAGTGGATCAGGAAGAAGAAAGCGAGCAAGGTTCTGCTGACGAGAAAGAAGACAAAGAAATAGTCATTCCTCCCGGTATGGCTGCCGAAGAGGAATTTTTGCGCTCTAAAGTACTGTCCTCCCTACTCAAAGATACGCTGGAGAACGACGGAGAGCTCTACGGTAACGAAAATGAAATACTAGCATCCCTGAACGGTGTCTACGACAAGTCTCTACTAAGGCTGTTCGCTGCAGCTTGCGCAGATCAAAATGTCGATATGGCAACTTCGCTTGTCAGAGAACTAAAACAAGATAGGGCATTAATTGCGGCTGCCAAGATTTCCGAAAGGGCGGAACTAATGGAGCTCACAAGACGTGTCAACGAAATCCGGGAGACAAGGTTTCAACAGCAGGTAGATAACTATTAGCTCTCCTCTGGTTCATCGACTGTTCAACCTGTACGGTCGTCTCTCATGATGGAATGAAAAATTATTCAAGATGCGCGATGAGCTGAACACTTAGTATTGGTGTTGAATAATAAGCTAAAGATCAAGATCTAGGTTCAGGTCTGCATTGGAAATCAATTTCAAGCCATTATATCGTAGTGTAATCAATGTCTGAAGTGAGGGCCGCCAAAAGAAGAAAGACGAGAGCAAACGATCAGGCACCAGCTGTTCAGGATGAAGAGATAACTGATCCTTCCTCCAACGAGGATGAGAGTCCGGTGACTGCTGATGAGGGAGAGTTTGGTGAGGAGATTCTGGAATCTGACGAGGAGTTTGAAGGGGAAAATCCTGCAGACAAGAGAAGAAGACTGGCCAAGCAATATCTTGAAAACTTGAAAGAAGATGCAAAAAGCGTTATGGCTAGCAGGGGCCTTGAACCAGATGTTGCGGATGTCGAAAACGAGGTGGACGATTATAATAATTTTGATGCTCGTGCTATGGATGAGGATATTGTGGCGTCTAGGTTGAAGCAGGATGTCGCTGAGCAGCAGGGTCGTGTATACCGGTTTATTGCAGACAAGCTACTGCTTTCAGAGGCCAAAACTACATTCTCCAGAGTGGGAGAGACTAACTTAACATGCATCAGTTGTTTTCAGCCACTAACAAACAAATTCAACTATGGTGATGATCAGACCAGTTCCAAGAACAAGGGAAGACTTTTCGCATATACCGTGAGTAAGAGTCTCCAATTGACCAAATACGACATAACTGATTTCACCAGAAGGCCGAAGAAACTGAAATACTCCAGAGGTGGCTCCAAATATGTGCCAAAAAGCACGCACGGTTTTGAAAACACCACCGAGGGCCATTACGACGAGATCCTCACTGTGGCTGCTTCGCCAGACGGAAAGTACGTGGTGACAGGTGGTAAAGATAGAAAACTCATAATATGGAGTGCAGAGTCTCTGGCGCCAGTTAGGGTCTTGCCAACTAAGGACAGACGAGGTGAAGTTCTGTCACTAACTTTCCGCAAGAATTCGGACCATCTTTATGCGTCATGTGCAGATTTTAAAATAAGGACATATTCTGTGAACCAATTCTCACAGTTGGAGACCCTTTATGGTCATCACGATCTGGTTGCTGACATCTCCTCACTAAGTTTGGAAAGATGTGTCACCGTGGGCTCTAGAGATAGAACCGCCATGTTATGGAAAATCCCAGATGAGACGAGACTTACATTCAGAGGAGGTGACGATCCAGAGAGGCTCGCCAAAAAGTGGAAAAAAGAACACGCCACGGAAACTGATGACGGCGAAATAGTCTATCCTGATGAGTCTGAGATTCCAGCATTCTACAGTGAAGGTAGTATCGACGTCGTTAGTATGGTGGACGATTCTCACTTTGTCACTGGCTCTGATAATGGGAACATATGCCTGTGGTCGCTGGCGAAGAAGAAGCCAGTATTCACCCAAAGGGTCGCACATGGTACAGAGCCCTTGCCAGATTCAACAAAGATATCTGCAGAAGTCGATGAGAAATTAAGGAAGAACCAATTGGAGGATAAGAGATTGGCTCATCCTTATTGGGTCACAGCTATTCACGCAATACCATATTCCAACATTTTCATCTCTGGTTCATGGAATGGTGCGCTGAAAGTGTGGAAAATAAGCCAGAATCTGAGGGAGTTCGAACTCTTAGGCGACCTGAACAACTGCAAAGGTGTGGTCACCAAGATACAGGCCGTTGAAAGCGGTAAGCATGGCAGGGAGACATTTCGTATCCTTGCAAGTGTCAGCAAAGAGCATAGATTAGGTAGGTGGATTTCCCAAGTTCCTGGCGCAAGAAATGGTATATATTCTGCTGTCATTGAACAGGGAAATTTCTGACGATTTACATAGACTAAGTCATTAATATACTACTGTTAAATTTTGAGAGCTAATAATTTTGTGTGCATAGCTACTGATTTATCGCACTAGAACGAGCAGTGGCATAAACTGTCTTTCTCACATGTACGGCTAATTATATGAGAATGCATCCCCCTTAGTATAATAATTCTTGACGTTCCACATAATAGCACAGGCATGAGCTAAGGTGCGCAATCGGGTACTCAACAGCAATGTAATCAATCCGAAGCCCAGAGGAATCATGATTTTTTCGTTTTTCTGATATCAACCATCAAATAAGACTTCGTGGCCAAGCTGGTTAAGGCGTGCGACTGTTAATCGCAAGATCGTGAGTTCAATCCTCACCGAGGTCGATTATATTTTTGTTAGTCTGGATAAGAAAGAGCTGCTTACTATAGCTCTTATACGCCCAACTGATGCAGGCGGCTGCCTGTGCTCTTTATCTTCCATGCACTGTTTTACTAGTTTTATCCATTTTATACCTACCGAGATTATTATAAGATCTAGAAATAAAAATTATGCAGTTTGTTGCGGTATGGTGCTTTTTTCCATATTCCGTGAGTCGTCAGCAGCTTCACCCGAGGATGAAGTTGTATCAGCTGTGAGACTCTGAGGATTGTGAACCTGACTATCCTGAAGGCTGTGTGCGTTGTCTGTGTCGACACCCCACTGGTAATAGTCTCTCCTAACTTCAACGTAATCGTAGGCAAATTCGCCGATCTGGTCCTCGTCAAGACCCTGAGCTTCGGCCTCTTCGTCAACCCGCAACTGCAGGCCTGGTATCTTGTCCAATACGAAACAGATGATCGCGGTAACAACGGCGGAATATCCCACACAGGCTGCTACGTATGCAATTTGCTTGTACATCTGCTTCCAGTTGTGTGTGATCCATCCACCTCCGTGCTCCGTGGCTCCATCCATGCCTATCACCCAGTCAGCGCCGAAGAAAGCGTTAAAGATTAATCCCACAATACCTGCGATACCGTGCTCAGCAAGCAAATCGAGGGAGTCGTCCACTTTCATGTAGTACTTGATCTTGGTCGAGAAGTTACAGATGACACCAGCGACTATGCCCTGGATGAGTGACCCATACAGCGTTATGCAACCAGAACTTGGTGTGGCAGCAACCAGCCCACAAATGATACCGGAGCAGAGACCCACAGTAGACCATTTGCGCTCCAGCCTAAAATCGAGCAGACACCATGTCATCCCACCTGTGACGGCACTGACGTTGGTGTTCATAAAAGCATAGACAGACTTCAATCCTGGGGTCAACGAAGTGGCGGCATTAAACAGCAGCCATCCGAACCACAACAACGACGTCCCCAGTGTGACCATCGAAACGTTGTGGGGCCTGAAATTGATCAGCAAACTCTCCTTACGCCGGCCCAAGAAGTAAGAGTATACAAAGCCTCCAACGGCACTCAGGATCTCAACAGGACCACCACCGGCCCAGTCCAAGACGCCCCACTGGTAGGCCCATCCGCCAGGTGCCCAGATCCAGTAGGTAATCGGACAGTACACAATGGTTGCAAAGAGAAACAAGAAGACCATGTGCGGCAGCAGCCGACCTCTCTCGGCAGTAGCTCCTGCAATAATACTCAAGGTAACGCAAAGGAACATCATCTGGAAGGCAGCAAATGCAATCTCGGGATACACCACATCCTCTGAGGTCTGTCCGTACACGTTACGGAACCCGAAAGAATCCAAGTTACCGATGAACTTGTTGTTAGGCGCAGTGTTCGAAAACGCCAGGGAGTACCCCCAAAAGTACCACTGTAAAATACCCACATGCGTGGCCATAAGAACGGCCCATATCAATGCCAGTGCAGATTTACGCCGGGCCAACCCAGAGTACAGAAACCCCAGCCCCGGGCACATCACAAACACCAGGGCAGCCCCCAGCACCATAAACGCTATAGTGGCCCCGTCATAGCTCTCTTTCCATACATATCCGCCAGCCATCGATCGGTTCAGCTCATACTAAGACGCCCTGAACCATGTCTCAATTCCATCCGCTTTTACACTCTTTTTAACTACCGGCCAGCTCTTCAGCTTGAATACACTTTATCACGCTCTCAAACAACTGCTTATCAGCTTCACCAATCGATAAGCATCCTGGCCTGGAAGTACGAACCCGCACGGCACAAGGCCTACTCGTCCAATCAGATCTAATCGGCACTCAAAAGAAACCTCCAGAAGGGGCTGAACCTGCGTCAAATCGGAACTTTGACCACGCAACTAGCAAGAATGTGCAAGAGGGCGCAAGAAGGTTACTGTATAGAGGTGATCAAGTCTAGCTGAATTGGCTTCGAATAGGCTGGGGCCTTTCGTAGGGCATCGAAGCGATTTTCTAGAAGTTTTTCAATAGTATCCAAAATTTTTCAAAATTTTTCACTCTTGAGATGAGCTGTTGCAGAAAGGCTAATTGGTGGTCGTTTGGCTGGGAATTCTGATATGGCATTCGAGGGCGAATTACCTCTTCGATTGACCTCTAAGGCTCCGGGAGTTTTGCAGGCTTTTCCCGCGGTTCTGGAGGGCAGAAATCGGTGTATAGTAGCGATTGACCAGGATAATGGACGGTGTTGTGACTGGTTATCTCGGATAGACACTCTTTTGGAGTATGCGGGGGCTGTCTTGAGCGAGTGCGAGGAATTGGACGTGGAATTGAGCTCTGAGGTCGCTGTTGTGTTGCTGGATGCTGCTGTGTTCGAGCAGGAACTGGCCCTCGAGGTGCTGGAAAAATCTTATGGGTCGGATGTGGCCGATGCGGGATGGGGAAGTAGTGGGAGGTGTTTGAAGCGGGGTCTGGGGCTTGTTCAGTACGTGGAGGTAAGATTCTCTGGGTATTTTGTTGGAGACGCAGGCCAGCGGTTTTTTGGACTGACCACGCAGCTGGCGCTCGAGTTCCAATTCCTGCAGCAGATCGGGATCGTAGTGCTCTCGCTCTCCAAACTGAGGGCCAAGGTGTACACGGGACGTCGGGAAGCCGTGCTGGACTTCCACGAGCAGGACCTCTCGGATCTGGCCGCTAACAGCGGGCTCTACGCAAGGTTGGTGATAGGTTGCCACGACACGGCACTCAAATGCTCGCGCAGCAGCAGCATCATTAACAAGCCCGTAATCACATACCTCGATAGTCTGGGGCTGTTGCTGGTGTCTCTGGAGCAATACTCTAATGATGCGAGCGGCATAGCGCTCGGAATGATTCGACTGGCTATCTCTCGTCTGAATAAGATCGTACCGTCTTCGAAGTTGAACGACTCGATACTGACTAAAAAGAAGATTGATGTTTTCAAAAGCGCTATAAGTACAAAAGGGAGGAAGTGGCCTCACAAGAAAGCAGAGCTTCTGCCCGTGCTGCAGGCGACTTTAGAGGACTTCGTCATCCCGCTGGCGCTGCTTCTGCGATACAGGTTCACACAGACCAACGAGAAGTTGTCGTACCAGCCAATCGAAAGTGATGAGAACGTTCTGAGAAAACTCGTCCCTAGGGGGAAAGCGCCGGAACTGAAGGGTTCCCAATGGTTTTTCAGCTCCGAAGAGCAGGTCTTGAAGGAGGGTACTCCGAATCAAAAGACTTACTTCTGAGTTTTCTCGTACTCAGCCACAAAACGATGTTTGGACTCGACACTTAGGGTCTTTGACACAAGCTTGAACTTGTTGCCGTCATTGAGTGCGACTCTCAGTTTGTCCAACGATGTAATGTCTTGTTGTTCGTGTATTTTTATCTTGGCATGGACGCCGTGTGCCAACATCCTAGTAATAAAATCCCACTTGGATAGTTTTAAAGGCGTTGTCAGCGAAGGGTTGATCTTCAGATGAGTGACCTGAACTGTCGTGTTCTCGCCCAGCACTGTTTCGAGTGAACTTCTGTCGATCTCGAAGGGAAGCACCGATTTGCCGTTCGAGCAGGTTCCTTCGGGGAACAGAAATACAACTTGTCCTTTCAAATCTTCGCTGCTGTGTAATTCTTGGCCATATCTCTTTATGTTTAATGATCCATCCAATGCGTAATCCCAATACTGGCATTTGTTCATTGCGTACAACGCATTACCTCTGGCCAGGACGAAAAGGGACTTGCTCTGTGCAATGCTGTCCAATATGTAAGAATCCAGCGCAGACGAACTGTTGCACACATATACACGCCCTTTCTGAGGGTACACTTCCTTCTCTTTCAAATTTCGTCTCTTCACCCCAACGACCGCTACATCTACAGTCCATCCAACTAAAAAGGACATAACGATGCGGAAAAGGGCTCTAGACCTGGTAAACCAGAACACAAGGATTAATGGTGATACAACTACCAGCTTTACTAGGAGCAGCAATGTATATCCCACCTTGGAGCCGAACCCAAGCCGGCCAGAGTTAGCAGGCAAAAATGGGGCAATTCCTGTGCCCTTGTCCCTCCAATCAGTGAACTTTTCCATCCTCAATGGTCACTCTTGTGTCCTGTCTAACAATCTTTGGTGCTCATCATGTAAGTCTTTGATAGTAAGTTGAAAAATGTTCATCTACATCCACTGAAAATTCAGCAACCCGCAAAAACCAGGCAACTCTAGGCTATTGATGTCTTTGCCCAATGTTTTATCACGAGGGGATGACTTTCTGAATGAGTATCCTCGACAGAATCCCGTCTGGCGATTCTTCTCCTATGGAACTTGTGCTTTGACTATTGGTTTGTCGAAGCTGGTGCTAAAAACGCTATACAATGTGGAGCTGAACAACTTCGATAGGCTTGAAAAGGCTATTGATAGGTCTAAGAGAGAGGATAGAAGTCTCATGACCATGATGAACCATATGTCTGTCGTTGACGACCCTTTTATCTGGGGAGTCTTCCCATGGAGGATTTATCGGGACTTGGACAGTATCAGATGGTGTCTTGGAGCTAACAACGTTTGCTTCAAGAATAAATTTCTGGCAACTTTCTTCTCGCTGGGGCAAGTTCTTTCCACTGAGAGATTTGGAGTTGGCCCTTTCCAGGGCTCAGTGGATGCTGCTATCAGGTTATTGAGTCCCGATGACACCTTGGACTTGGAATGGACCCCACATCGTGAAGAACCACCAAAGCTGGAACTCAAATACTCTCCTATGGTGAAGACCATCAAAGAGGACTATGTGCCCCCCGTTAAGCGCTTCAAGCCCTCATGGCTACATGTTTACCCAGAGGGTTTCGTGCTTCAGTTGCATCCGCCTTTTGCGAACTCCATGAGATATTTCAAGTGGGGTGTCTCACGAATGGTGCTGGAAGCTACAGTCCCGCCTATTATTGTGCCTATATTCACTACAGGGTTCGAGAAGGTCGCTTCGGAAGAGGCCGCCGGAACTGGTTTCAAACGTTATATACCAGCTAACATCGGAGCTGAAATCAAGGTTACCGTGGGAGAACCGGTAGATGATGCAATCATTGAGCAGTACAGAGACGAATGGAAACGCTTGGTAGAAAAGTACTATGATCCTAATTGTCCTGGTGATCTTTCTACGGAGTTAAAAGATGGTAAAGAGGCGAAAGACCTGCGAAGTAGACTTGCTGCTGAGCTTAGAACGCACATAGTTAAAATTCGTGACGAAGAGTGTCATTTCGAAAAAGAAGATCCGAGATTCAAATCTCCCGAGTGGTGGAAGCAATACACCGCCACTGAGGGTGGTTCAGATCCAGAAGTCAAGTTCATCGGTCAAAACTGGGCCATAAGGAGGTTGCAAAGCTTCTTGACTGAGTCCGAAGAAGACAATGATAATACGTCGGGTTGAAGATCTTGTACATAAATGTAACTCTGTAACTATACTTTCATCCTGTTTATAAAGATTCTACGTAATTTCGTTTCCACCGCGAGCTACCATTTTAGTGGAATTGACTTTGGACGCAAATCTCAAAGAGTTGAGCGTTTCATTTACGTGATTAGGATTCCCAGACACGTTGACGAACATAAGCGTCTTGGAGTTACCTGACAGCGAATACTGCAAGAGGTACGTCAATTTCGAGTTTCTGAATGGAATGTGCCTTTTGGAAGATCCTGCGCTGCCTAAGGCATGAATTACATCACCGAGACAACTTAGAGACTTGTTAATACTTTGTGTCTCTCTAAGTCGCTCTCCTACCACTTGCGACGTATGAATTCTTTCCGAGCCGGCCAGATCTACCAAATTCAATATCCCAAAAGATCTTTCACCTGTCAGGACGTTCTCTCCACTTAAGCGAATGATAAAAATGCTGTGCGATCGAGAAGAGCGCTCATTACTAGCTGTTGAGGCTGTTGATCTCAGTTTGTTTGCCCTTTTCAGTAGCTCATCTACAGTGTTCTTCGACTTAAGGGGAACTATGGCAACGTTGGTTATTGTTGTCTCTTTCGTCTCTTGATTATGTCTAATCTCGTGCTTGAAGTTGTTGTTGGAGTCATCGCCAGAGGCTGAGTATGTCGATTTATCTTCACTTCGTAGCAAATCCGCTATCGTCTCGTTATAAATCTCCACAAACTGGCAGTTGACGTCGTATTTCCACCCGCGTTCTTTTAGGTTTCTCGTCCAATTGAAGATGTGAGATATCGTGGCTGGTATTATACCATCGCCAGGATTCAGCATCGTATAGGTCTTTCCGGATCCGGTCTGTCCATAGGCAAAAATACAGACATTGTAGCCATCTAAGGAGCTTTGCACAAGCTGTCCAATTTCCTGGAATACATCATGATTAGTTTCCTTCTCATCAAAGATTCTGTCAAATTTGAATATGTGAGGCGCTGGGCTGTTGCCATTTCTTGCCACTTCAATGGTTTGATTACCAGCATCGTCATTGAATGGGCGCACTCTCAAATGATTAGAAGAGATTTCTTCATTTGGCAAGGGCGGCCGTACTCTACAGAAAACTCTTATATTACCCCTGAGCTCCTGCATTTCATTGTGCAAAGCACGTCTCATAGACTCTTCCTTGACCATGATTTCGCTTATTTGTTTAAGTTCTACTCTGGTGCTCTCGATGTATTCTTCTAACTCCCGTTTACACGATCTCAGCTCCCGAGTCTCTTGTATTTTTTGCACCGTATGTTGTCGCAGCTCGGCGCCCTCTGCCTCGCACTTGGCAAGCTCCTGCTCTAATTTGTTGAGTTCTGCCTTGATAGTATCAAGTCTCTCCCTCTCTTTAGAGGCTTCAAGCTTCAAGGTACCGTTTGTTTCGCGTTCCAACTCAGCTATTTCGTCCTTAATCTTTTCATTCGTCTCCACGTCCGTTTTCCACTTATCTTGATAATCTCGCAACCACATTTCCTTCTCATGGTTTTTATTCGTGTCTAACTCCTTCAGCATACCTTTCAATGTATCACTGTTTGACAACATCTTATTCCGAACTTCCTCCACGTCATTCAGCAAATTATCCCTTTCATTCTGGAACTTCTGAATCTTGGAAAACTTGAGAACTTCGAGCTTTGACCGGTAATCGTTGGCTATCTTATTCAAATCAGCTTCATTTTTGGCCCTCAATTGCTGCAGATGTAGCTCATGTCCATCGCACATAAATTTACGTCTTGCATCCTGCTCTTCTTTAAGTTTTGCCAATTCGTTCGACTTCAAATTGATCTGCTGGTACTTCAGCGCCCTTTCCTCGCGCAATGTCTCCCATTTAAACTCCACGTCCTTGTACTTTGCCCTGCATTCGTTCATCTCATCAGTTAGCGAGTCCAGAAGCGCCTTTTTCTGAAACAACACATCCTGCAATTGATTTAGTTCGATAATATTCTCCTTGTAGAACGATGTCAAGTGCGATTTATTCTCACTCACAGGTTGAGTGGACGGCGTATGAACGGTATTTTGTGAGAAGGGCCGAGCAATGTTGGTATTTCTCTTCTTATACTCTCTGGGCGAATGAGAGCCCACCTTCGGCGACGGTATGGAGCTGGTTTGGTGTCTAACCTTGGTTGGAGTGACCGGTACCGATTCCATAGATCCAACACCACTATATCCACTGAATTATAGACTGAAAGCAACAAGATGTAAGCTTAAAATCATTTCAGTGAACTGTTTCACATCTTAGATCATCGCTTAAAGCCTGTGTTTACAATCTTGAAACTAGCGGGAGTTGCTTACCCGGCAGATGAGCTTTGAAAAATTTCGAGTCGATGAGCTTAAGTATAACATAATGAATGAATTAATATATTGGAGCGCGGTCTTAGCCTACTGTAGACTCTCATCACAGCATATTCGAGGTGAGGGACACGGGTAATGAGTGCTCAGAATAAAGTAGCTCTTTCAAAGGGCCAAAAAAGGGCCCAGAATGGTGCAGGTAAGTCTGAAAAAAATGATCCAGTGGTAAGCGATGAGGCAGTATCAGATGAAGGTTCGGGCGTAAGTTCTGAGGAGGAGGATGGACAGGAGTCGGTTGAAGAAGCTGAGGATGAGGAGGATGAGGAGGATGAGGAGAATTTCCCATTGAAGAAGAAAGCGAAGAAGAGCAAGCACGATGATGGTTCAGCTGAGTTCTCTAACGCAGTAAATGCCATTTTGTCGTCCCATTTGAAGGCCTACGACCGGAAAGATCCTATTATGGCAAGAAATAAGAAGGTCCTGAGACAGAACGATGCGGAAAAGCTGGAGCAGCAGGCCAAAAGAGCTCTGTTGGTGGAAAAGAAGAAGCAATTGAACAAGGCAAGAAAGAAGGAGATTATACCTTCGGTGACAGATGACAAGAGCGGTGTTGAGATCAGGAATGCCCTTGAAAAAGAGACCAGGTTGCGGAAGATAGCAAGGAAGGGTGTTGTCAAGCTATTCAACGCCATTCTATCGACCCAAGTGGGCACGGCAAAGGAAGCAGAGACGAATCTTGGCGGAATCAAGAATGCCTCCGAGAGGGAGCAGCTGATAACGGAAGTCTCAAAGGAGAAGTTTCTGGATATGGTCAAGGCAGCTGCCGAGGAAGAATAGTTCGGGCAACTTATGTACATTAGTTCTAAACGCAAATAGGCAAAGGCTTCCCAAGCCCCATAATAAACATGTCATTCACTCCAACCAAGCTACCTTTCATACCTTGACAGAAAAGATAGAAAGGAAGGTTATTACTGCCATCTTATTTCACGTGCTTCTCTTTGCTCTGTGGATCTAACTCAATTCCTAATTTCCTCAACAAATCACTGGGCGGTTAGTGTAGTGGTTATCATCCCACCCTTCCAAGGTGGGGACACGGGTTCGATTCTCGTACCGCTCATTTATTTTTTTAGTGATTCTCCTGCTACACTAGAAATAGTAGGATGTAGGACTCACTGGCTACTATACAGATCGAGGTATCAAGTGCTCTCAACGTGAACTTGAGACTAGTCCGGGATAACCAGCCATGGATTGTTGGCATTTCGTGGAAGTGACTGCGTCCGGCCAACCTATTCTTAGAGAAAATGAGAAGGACATATTAATTGATCAAATGGTGGGCCTGTACCATAACAAATCGAAAATCCTCAATCGTCAAAAAGGCAGGATCTTTTTGACTTCGCAAAGAATAATATATGTCGACGACCAGAAACCTACCAAGAATTCAATCTGCCTAGAACTGGATGACATAGAGTCGGTGGAATACTCATCGAAGTTTCTCAAGAGATCAGCCAGGCTCATCCTTTTTCTGAAGAACGATAATACAAGGAGTTCTGATGATTCTGCTGGTGCTGAAGTGTCTAGTTTGTGGACATGTCCGATTTGCATGGTGACAAACGAAACTCAAGGAATCTTTGCAGAGGATACTGATCCGAAGCCAATATGTGTGAATTGTGGTGTCCCTGCGGATTACGAATTGACAAAAAACTCAATTAATGTCACTTCAAATGTTAGTCAAGAACCTCAAACTGTGGAAAGTGCACATACCAATGCCTGTCCGACCTGTACGTTTATCAATCATCCTCAAATCAGCAATTGCGAAATCTGTGGGACTAGGCTTCCTAATGCAGTTGTCAACAAGGGATCTTCTAAAGCGAACAAACTCTTTCGAGATTCTAGAGTTCACCTGGAGTTGGAACATTCGGATAGCGGCTCCTTGACTAAGTTTGTCCAGGTGAGTTTTCGTAAGTCGGATGGTTTACTATTCAGTCAAGCTACAGAAAAGGCCATCGATGATTTGCGGAAGGCAGAGACAATTCGGCTCTACAACAAGAACCTGGTTTCAGTCAACGGAGTACCTGTTCACAACAATGAGCCCGACGTTTCCCTTCCTTTCCTAGAGACAAGACTGAGCAAAGTTGGAATTGCCAGTCTAGAGGACAGGAGAGAGACTCAGCTGCTGAAGAACGATATACTTTTCAGCAATGCACTAACCGATTTAAACAAGCTGATGTCCTTAGCTAATGATATCGAAACCCTATACACAGGACATAAAGCTAAACTGATGGGCGAGGATAAGTGGGCACAGAAACCTCTGCTCATAATCGACAGGGAAAAGTTCTGTAACAAATCCTTATTTCTAGATGAGATTGCCCGTGAGATTTACGAGTTTGCCATATCGGAATTCAAAGATAACAAAGAAAACCTGGGTTACGGCATGGTGACGCTAGTTGATTTATATGCTATGTACAATAAATCAATGCGAATAGGCACCGGTTTGATTTCACCGGAGGAGATGAGGCAAGCGTGTGAAAGATTCGGACAGCTGAACCTGAGAGATTTAAAGTTAATTAGAATCAACGGGAGGGTTTTGTGCCTGGCATCGGAGGATTCCTTTACATTTTTGAAGGAAAAGATCCTGGAACTGACAGAATCGCATAGAGGTTGTGATTTATTACAGTTGACTCAACTGCTGAACGACGGATCTTCAAGCTCGTGGACGATCGGGATTTTGACCGAAGTTTTACAGGATTCTGTTGCAAATGGTGAACTGTTAATTGATGAACAAGTGACAGGGGTCCTCTATCACAAAAATGTTTGTTGGCCTGTAACGCAGGATGTTTAGGTATTAAACTTGATTTAGTGTCATCAATTCGATAATGTTTAGTGCGGAAAAACAAACATTCGATGACAGGAATTTAAACATCAAAGAGTAAGTAATTCATACTTATATAGTAAGTTTATGAGTGAATAGTAACGCCTTATCAAATTGCTTCATCAATTTGTCATTAATTGTTTCTTGGGGGAGAGCCTGAAGCCTGCCCAGCGGTCTCCGTGTTGGATGAAACAATGCGCGGTAGGGACTCTATCTCTTGCACAATAAACTCCTTCTCGTCAAGGAACGTCGCATCCTGACAACTCACACCAAAAGTTTCGAAGTATTTTAAGAGTTTGTCTCTATTTTTCATGAGGATATCGGACACAGGTTTCGACTTTCTCGGGTTCGCTACCATCACCTTGAAAACGTTAAAAGCCTCGTGCTGTAGATTTTTGGACTTGTCGGTCATAAGAGTCATTATTAGCTTGAGATTCTCTGGTGAGTTGATGTAGACATTCATGAACTGATTATTTGATCTCACCACGATGAGTGAAGCGAGCAATTTTGTGCTTTGGCGTTTGGTTACGTAGCTACCGTGAGCCATCAGTTTGTTGATATGTTGGATGAATTTCGCCATGTTATTTCCTTGAGATAAAAGTTCCGTTGACACCAATTTGGGGTGCGTAGTGAATGCCGCGTTTAATATTTGGAGAGACTCGGTGCTTATTTCAAAGTTTCCCAGTTTGACGAACTCAAAGAACTTCCACAGCTGAGGATCTCTCAGTATGAGGCGGCACAGCTGCTCATACTTGATGCATTCTATTATCATGTTCCCGATCGCCAAGAATATATCGTGCGCTCCTTTCTTCTGTAAAGCCATCTCCACTGTACCCAGCATGTAATGAATCGTCTTCGGCTGCGAAACCAAGTAGTCCACCGTAACTAGCTTGTTGTCCTTCGAATGTCTAAGGCATATCGAAAAGATCAGCATGACTTCCTTCCGGGCCTCAAACTCCAGGTCCGAGAAATGCACCAGCAGCTCATAAAAAAAATCCGCGTGGTACATAGCCATGTACAGCTCGTCAATTGCCTCTGGGGTCGGACGGGGCTCTGTGTCTCCCAGAATATAGTGCTTAGTCCCCATCAGGTACTTCGAGCATTCTTCCTGCGCCTTGCGCCTGCTGTCCTGGGTCGAAGACGATTCAATCTTGCTCAGTTGCTCAGTGATGAATTTCACATGATCCAGTGGGGTCTTGGGATTTCTCTTCCACCAAAAGCTCATGTCCAGGTCCTGGTTCTTGTATTTTTTGAACATCATAAGAGTGCAAATATCACCTATGTGACCCAACACTCAATTACCGACGTACCTGCGTAGGAATAACGACTAGTGCACACAATACCGTACCACTAATACCCCCAAAGCCCCAAGCATTCAATGGTTTGTAACATTGTAGATCTGTGTAAGATCTTACACAAAGAACTGGCCTAGCAGGCCAACTGCCGGACATCAGTCACGTGATATTTATGCCCATAACCACCATAGTATGGCCATAGTAGTGTAATTGGACCTCTATCAGAGTTATATACTATGTTTGAACTCACTCATCTGAGCTGCCCCGGTGAGGATGCTGTCTCTGAAAACTGAGCTCTCAACGGTGTCAGAGTGTTTCTTTTCTCAAAAAAGCTGTAATCATATGGTGTATATGTGCTATAAGCTTTCAGCTCAAGCTGTGATTATGTCCTTCATGGCCAACTAATTGCAGGTAGTTGAGAGCGTATCATTTACAGTAGCAGGGTGGGCCTATTTTTCAAGCGGAAGAAGAGGAAATGATTTCCGAGACCAAAGGAACTAGCTCGAAGGTTGCAATACTATCGTCCTTGATCTTCTTGGTCGCCAGAGGCTTGAGTTCCTTTTCGAAGTACTTTTGGCAATCTTTCCCATTGAAGAAACGATTCAAGTGATTCGGACTGGGAATTTGATTCTTGTAGGCATTCATACGTTTTGCGACTACGTCCCAACGTTCCTGGTTTTCTCCTGGAGCAACGCTTGCTATCGTAGCCAGTAACCTGATCCTGTCTCGAGTTGTGGTGCATGCGATTGTACTTCCAAGACAAGGCACGAATAAACAAAAGATCATGAATATATTTGTCCAGTCGAAATACACGAGGAAGGAAAGAAGAACTATCAGGAAGAGCTCGAATTTTATAGAATAGTTTTGTGAAAACTTCCAAGTGGCCTTGGTCCAATGAGAGTCGCTCGGTAGAGACTCTTCGACCAGCTGGTCGTTTTCTTTCTTGCCCTTCTTGAAAATATCCTCAACCAAGCGCTGGTAGATGGTTTCGACCGCTTGCAATTCGTTCTTTTCATCATATTCTAGCTCTCTTTGTTCTGCTACTGCCCTCAAAACGTGGTGTCTGAAGAACTTTTCACAATCCAGGCCACTATAGAAGCAATATGGCGTTCTCCAAAGGCCCTTATGATAGAACTCATTGTTAAGTTTCTCGGCCACCTCATCCCAACCGAGGGCTAAAACTTTTGGAGTTGAAAGCACATCGTTAGCGGCATCTGCCAGTGCGCTGACATTTTTGGCTACTACACGTCTAACAACCCAATCTCTGTACGCAGGGATGAGGGCGGGAGCAAAATAAGGGCCCTTCTCCGTGATTTGCACGGCAACTGAGTACCACAAAGTACCTTCGAAGCGCTTAATTCGGTATTGAGCAAATATTAAGCCACCTATCAATGCCAGGACCACGATTGAAAAATATGACTTTGAGGCTTCATAAAAGAGCCAGGTATACTCGGAGCGAAAGAGTTTTCTTGAAATATGAAAAGTGGCCCTCATACGACTCACTTCAGTATCCTCTCTTGGCGGCATCAATCGATTTCACTACACTGGTGAGGATTAATTTGAAAAGACGTCCGCTTCTCAAGTCACCATTGAATTCTGAAAGCTTCATGGCCGCATGATAGTAAAGCGGTATCTACATGCCAAGAAAAAAATTACCATGGCAACTGCAGATCGAGCCCTCGAGATTGGCTCTTTAAAAACAAGCTTCACTATACAAAAGCTTGTAGACAACATAGCGATGTTGACACTGAATATCTTCTATGAAACAAAAAAGGGAGGTCAATAACTTGCTCCAGTGTTGAATGGCCACTATTTCTTGCTAAAAATTGGAAAGATGTAAGGTATAAATTCCTTCAAAACAGATCTCACATATCGTTGTCCAAGAGAGATTCCATCACATTGTTTAACAAAAAAGCATTAGTGGCTTTTTGTTGACATAAATCGCCAACTTCAAGTATTCTTGTCCGTTTTTCGACTCTTATGGTAGCAATCCCGGCTGATACTCCAGACCGTGCATGCCAATAGTTACTATTAATCCTGTCATAGTAATAAATGTCACCCTATATTAAGAGTTTATACTACACTTTAGTCCACTCATTTGAGCTGCCTAGGGTGTTATGTGTGGAGACTTGGTTCCCAGCGACGTCAAGCAGTTTGTTTGATACATCGCCAAAACGATACGGCAAGATGGTTTCTATGAGTTCAAAGTTAAACATTTGTATTTTCTGATCTTTGCTATAAAGCAGGCCGATTAACAGGGCGTCATCTGCAGCAGCGGGCCTATTTTCAAGCGGAAGAAGAGGAAATGATTTCCGAGACCAAAGGAACTAGCTCGAAGGTTGCAATACTGTCGTCCTTAATCTTCTTGGTCGCAAGAGGCTTGAGTTCCTTTTCGAAGTACTTTTGGCAATCTTTCCCATTGAAGAAGCGATTCAAAGAATCCGGATTGGGAACCCGATTCATGTAGGCATTCATACGTTTTGCGACTACGTCCCAACGATCGTGGTTGTCTCCGGGAGCGACGCTTGCTATTGTAGCCAGTAACCTGATCCTGTCTCGAGTTGTGGTGCATGTGCGCGCGGAAAGAGTGGTTGTATCTGGAACAAATGGCACGAATAGAAGAAAGACTAAACTTATATACCTCCAGTCGAAATATATGAGGAAGGAAAGAACAACTATCAGGTAGAGCACAAAGTACCTACAAAACTTCTGTGAAAGCTTCCAAGTGGCCTTGGTCCAATGAGAGTCGCTCGGTAGAGACTCTTCGACCAGCTGGTCGTTTTCTTTCTTGCCCTTCTTGAAAATATCCTCAACCAAGCGCTGGTAGATGGTTTCGACCGCTTGCAATTCGTTCTTTTCATCATATTCTAGCTCTCTTTGTTCTGCTACTGCCCTCAAAACGTGGTGTCTGAAGAACTTTTCACAATCCAGGCCACTATAGAAGCAATATGGCGTTCTCCAAAGGCCCTTATGATAGAACTCATTGTTAAGTTTCTCGGCCACCTCATCCCAACCGAGGGCTAAAACTTTTGGAGTTGAAAGCACATCGTTAGCGGCATCTGCCAGTGCGCTGACATTTTTGGCTACTACACGTCTAACAACCCAATCTCTGTACGCAGGGATGAGGGCGGGAGCAAAATAAGGGCCCTTCTCCGTGATTTGCACGGCAACTGAGTACCACAAAGTACCTTCGAAGCGCTTAATTCGGTATTGAGCAAATATTAAGCCACCTATCAATGCCAGGAACACGATTGAAAAATATGACTTTGAGGCTTCATAAAAGAGCCAGGTATACTCGGAACGAAAGAGTTTTCTTGAAATATGAAAAGTGGCGCTCATGCAGCTAGTTTCACTGTCCTCCTTTGAAATAATGCGATCGATATACCCTGGCTAGGAATGGTCAAGTGAGGATTCTTCAACTGACCGTTGTATACTGAGTATATATTCATGGCCGCTTGATGACAAGGAGGGAAATGCCAAGAAAAATTTACCATGGCAACACAAATCGAAGCCCGACAATAGTAATTTCAATATAATGATGAGTAGTAAAAACCTGTAGACTGCCAAAGATTGATAGTTTTAGCGTTGTTGATGCTCAATTCACGTTGAACAAGTCGACTTTGTGCAGTGTTCAACTGCCGATCTCTCCAACAAGAATCTGGCATATTGTAAGGCTTTCAATTGCTCCGAGACAGACCACATTATTGTTGATCGAGAAAGACACACCACAATGGCCGGTAGCATTCATAGCTGATTGTTGACACCTAACACCAACTTAGATCGAACAAATAGTTTTTGTGACTGTTGATGTGACTCGGTCTCGCTCAAGTACCGCCAGCTTGTGAACGGGCAAAGAAAGACCTCCTGTAACTGTATCATCGTTACATCGTTTCTCTGCATTTTGACGAAAGTAGCTAGCTACAATCATCTTATTGTTACACTTGACTATTGATCCTTACGTACTAAAAAGACCTAATGGAAGCCTCTTGCAGCCAGCTCCTTCTCAAGACTGTTCCAGAAAAAACGGGCAACCTCGACATCCTTGAATCTTTTGCTCTTGTCGAGTTCAACTTGCTGTACGTTCCATTGCTGTACATGCTGGGGCACAGCATCGCCTGTGAAGTGGAAATAATAGCCTTTACAATGCTGAAACAGCTCTTGTGGAGTGTTCCACTGATAGTTGTTGAACTGCCATGCATGGCCCATTGTGAAAACCGCTACAACCCGATCCCAGTATTCAGGTTTGGTGAACATTCTAGTGTTGTTCACAACGATAAATCGTATGGGCTTCGAGAAACGATCAAGTTTTTTCTCCACAGTGATGAGATCTGAGTGGGATGCTGGGAGTTCTCTTGGATTGTGATATTGAGAGTCCTGCAAGAATTGCTTAATATTTGACATTGTGAACACGGACGATGCTGCTGAAGGTATGAGGATGATGGGCTCCTTCCGTGGCCCTGACCTCGAGACCGCCCCAGGTTTCGCTATATGGCCGTGAGAGTTCTGCGATTTTTTCGAACGAATCGAAGCTTTGAGCGACTGAACAAGCTTCAGTTCTGCGTCCTTGATCAGATATCCGAGATTGACCAGCCTATTACCACGTAACGATGAATTGTGATCAAGCAATGGTCTTTCATGCGCAAGCGCATCCTTGAGAACAGGATCATCTGGCTTTCCATTCTCTATGGTAGGATCCTGATCAGTAGTGAGGCTGGTTTTCTCGGGCTCACCGTGACCTACACCGTTCGTCTTTTCCTCATCGGCTGATGGAAGAGCGAACTCTATATAGTTCGAGGTCTCCGTTTTCCCAGATAGCCAATTGATCAGATCATTTCTTTGTAAAAATGAAACGTTCGTGGTTTGCTTCTCTTGACAATCCGCCAGATAGTCTGCTGCGCTCGATTCCCGATGGAGCCAACAATGCACAATTACTCTCAGAGGTATTTGCTTTCCATCAATCTCAAAGTCCGTTAGCTCTTCTAGAGGAAACTTATCCTTTCCAAACGATATTGTTGCAGCTTCTGCAATGTTGTCTGTCTCAGTACCATCTTCTTGAAGAAGGATGAAATTTTTGCCGGATTTCAGCAAGTCCCTGACCTTGAATAACACGGGACCCATAGTCTGTCACAGGATGGATTAGAGTAATAATCTGGATAGATTGCAAGTGATCTTTCCACCTTAGCTTGAAGCTTAATTGGCCAACTTTTCAGCTGTTCTTCCAAGCTATTATTCGTGGGACGGGTAACGACAGCTTATAGTGACTATCATAGGCGATCAACAAAGGTTACGGACCCTCAAGGAGGTCATCGGAGGCTGTATGATGCGCCTCTTTTTCGGCTAAGAGACGAAGGTACGGTTTTTATACTACAATTGGATGGTTGTGATATAGTTGAGACCAAATGATGGAAGTGCAATCGCGGTTCCGATGAGTCTGTACGTTGTAATCCTTTATGGTATTTAGCATCAGAACGAAGTGTCTGTAACTTTCCAATAGGCCTATGTGGGTGAAGTATACCAGATTTTGGGTTCTATTAGTGAGTAGAATTAGAGGCATCCTAATTGCTGCCCGCCATAGTCTTTCAGATTCGATTTCAACGTCAGGGATTACGGAACGGTAGTTGTGCGAGTTGAAATGATCAACGGGGAGTAGTACAGTAGGCTGGAGGTCCAGTCCTAGATACACTCAGCGGATTCGACCACTCAGCAGCCTGTAGCACGATCCACGTGACTGAAACTTTTCGCTGTGTGTTACTATCTGCATTATCGAACTGAAAAGTTAGCTCATCGAGATCGCAAATAACTGCCACTCGGGTCTCCAAAGCGTCCAGGATGTCTAACTTTCAATGTCTAACCTGTATGGAGATACAGGATGGAGACCATATGATCAAGCACCTGTCAGCAACCCGTCATAAGACCATTATAGATGCTTACCGTGAAGAAGAGGTCAAATGCGAAGAGTGCCAAGACTCAAACATCCATCAGCTGCAAATAGTCAGATATGGTGGAGAGGATATGTCTTTGCTGTGCAATTCGTGTCTCTCAAGGGAGTACAATGGCTCTGAAAAGCCCAGCACATGCTACTCATTGGCGAATGGGTCCTTACTGAAATTTTGGGACAGTTATTTGAAAGTGAGAGACTGCTGTTGCGATGAATGTGGCAATGAAACCCATCTTAATGTGAACAACTCGAAAAATGTACTTTGTGACCAATGCTTGAGCAAACTTCCGAGTCAAAAGTCTAATTCTTTCATATCGGAGGATAGTGGGCGATTTTTGTACCTCTTCTTAGGGATTAAAGAGGCTTCAAATGCCAAGACGGTCAAGAGAAAGGGTGGAAGAAAAGTGGGTAGAAGCAAAAAGGCTGGCAAATTTGGAAAAAGAGGTAAGCCTAGGGAGAAGAAACCATTGACAGTCCACGAGCAGATAGCGAAGAAGGCTTATGAAGTAAAGAAACAGAACAATGTCATTGAGAGTGATAGTAACACCAGTTTGAGATCGTTCAAGGGCTTGAAGGCGAGTACCACCAATAATCCGTCGAGTAAGAAGGACGACAAGCGCTCCAGTTCTTCCAGAATTTCTGGTAATTATTCCGGGCGTGTAAAAGACGCTAAACTGGCTAAAGGGAAAAGCCACTCTTCTTTGGCCGTGAGAAACACCAAGAAAGGCACAGATAGCTCAGACCGGAAACCAAGTAAAGTCAGATCCAAGCCCAAATCAGGTCCACCTGGACGACCTGCAAGATCTGCACCGAAGAAGCTCGAGGACGCGGAAGATCGCAAGTCCCAGGCCCCAAGTACGGTGAAGATTTCCCGTGGTACGAGAGAACCACGCCCCAAAGGCAAGTCAAGCGTGAATCAAAATAAATCATCCAGTGACGAGCCTTCTCCTAAGGACTCCAAGCCTGCAGGGACTCCAAGCAAGAAGAAGACCACTTCCCCTGAAGAACCAAGGAAGAGGTCCACAGAAAAGGGCAGTGGCAGCACAGAAAAGGGCAACGGGACCGCAGAGAGGGCAAATGGTGCAGAGGAATTCGAAGAAGGTGAACCAATCAAGAGGTTCACCAAGTATGTGCCCAAAATGCAATATCCAGATCTGGAAACATACTTCAATGATTATTCGTATGCATTATTCTTGGAGCAACGATTAGAGTACGATTTTCTCAACGATTTCCAGATTATCTGGCCAAAGGCTCAAAATGAGATTTCCTTTGTCGTCACCATGAAAATGAATAGCCCCGAACTCGAGAAGCTTCAGTCACCAAATCTTCTCAAGTTGGGGAGACTTCCTTTTGTCAACAGACAGCCTTTGATCCTATGTAAGAAGGATGAGTCCGAAGTTTGGTACGCGTATGTGAAGGAAACAGCCGTTAAGCGGGATGTATTGACCGTGTTACTAGAACTATACCCATGGAACAGATCAAAATTGCCGGTAAAGAGTGCGAATGATGCGTTTAAGCTCTTGCCATGTTCTGCCCAGATCAGTAGGATATTCTTTGCCATGACTCGTGTCAAGAACCCCAAGTTCATTGATTTAATTTTGGGCCAGAAACCAATCAGGCAGATTAGCTTTCAGAACAGGCTGCAGTTTTCCAAGGATACGTTCAATGACTCCCAAAAGTCTGCTATTCAGCACGTATTAAACAACAGCGTAACAATTTTACAGGGGCCACCGGGGACCGGTAAGACATCAACAATTGAAGAGATTATTTTACAAATGATCAAAAACTTCCATTCATTCCCGATCCTTTGTGTCGCGGCATCTAACATCGCTATCGATAACATCGCAGAGAAGTTTATGGTAAACAGGCCCGATATCAAGATTCTCAGAATTCTCTCCGAAGGAAAGGAAGCTCAGTATAACAGAGACCATCCACTGGGTAAGATTTGTTTGCATAACATCGTTTACGACCAATTATCACCAGAGATGAAAGAAAACCTCGCCAAATTACGCACTGGTAGGACCAAAGGTTTCTCCAAGAACCAGTACAACAAACTGCTGACACAACAGAACAATATATCTGATAGACATGTTTTGCAGGCGCAGATTCTATTCACTACCAACATCGCAGCCGGCGGTCGTCAACTGAAGGCGATACAGGAGCTGCCAGTGGTGATTATGGACGAATCGACGCAATCTTCTGAGGCATCTACCCTAGTGCCTCTCTCGCTGCCCGGTATTCGTACGTTTGTATTTGTTGGTGATGAGAAACAACTGTCAAGTTTCAGCAACATCCCGCAGCTGGAGATGTCGCTTTTTGAAAGAGTGCTTTTGAATGGCTGTTACAAGAAACCGCACATGTTGGACACACAATACAGAATGCATCCACAGATTAGCGAGTTCCCAATCAAGAAATTCTACCAGGGCGCACTGAAGGACGGTGTAACCGCGGAACAGAAAAGCTGGGAGTCAATCAAATACCCCTTGTACTTTTACCACTGCGACAACGGTTTCGAAACCAAAGTGTTCAACCGTCAACGGGGCATGAGCGGATTCACTTACAACAATCGCCACGAGTGTGACGCCATCGTAAAGGTGATCTACAAGCTGATCATGGACAAGGGCGTCAAGCACGACCAAATAGGTGTGATCACCCCATACTCCGCACAGCGAGACCTGATCTCCGAGACGCTGGTTGAGGACGACGTGGTGAACCCTGGCCGTGTGGCCATGGAACAGGAGCGTGACGAGGCCGATCTACTGGACGCTGGCATCGGCCGCTCCAATGGCGGGAAGAACACCATAAACATCATCAACGGCGTCTACGTCGCCACCATCGACTCCTTCCAGGGCCACGAAAAGGAATTCGTAATATTTTCTTGCGTCAGAAACAACAAGGAGAATCGTATCGGGTTTGCAAGTGATAAGAAACGGATGAACGTCGCGCTCACTAGAGCTAAGAACGGTCTGATCCTGGTTGGAAACAGTGAAGTGTTCCGCAAGGGGGACGCCCTATGGAAGGACTACATCGAGTATCTCGAAGAGAAATCTCTCATTTTCCAAGACCTAGATGCCTACTAAATAGACCGATAGATAGAATAACAATCGACAAATAACCGCAGCTGCAAAGAAAAAAGAGGTCCTACCCGGATTCGAACCGGGGTTGTTCGGATCAAAACCGAAAGTGATAACCACTACACTATAGAACCTTGAAAGGTTACGTTTTTTAAGACCAATTCTCACTACCCGTCCCGCAAAACGTATCACGCTACCGCACGGTTACCCGCTTTATACCGGCTCCGACTCGGTAACTCGCCCCTCGCATTTCTTTTCCTGCGCACCCCTACAGAGCAATGCTACAATCGACTATCTTCAGCGGAGGAGTAAACAAACTGATCCCACCCCGCGGTTTCAGCTGTAAACAGAAGTCTCAGCTTACTCTCTCACACTCTTCCTCCACACACACACACACATATATATATATATATATATATATATATATATTCAGCTGGCAACCCATCTTTAACACAGCTATCTCAGAGCATTCACAGATCCCAAATCGAAGAAGTACCGTATGTATCCCTGTACCACCGCTATCGCGTTAACCGCCGTTGTACTGTATTGGAGAGAAGACTACGCCACGTGAAAGTCACGCCACCACATCGGGCCCCACTTTTTACTGGATTCCACTAATTTTGCCGTCAATATGAGATCATTTCCCGGCTTCGTCTATTTTTTGTTTTTCAAGATGGGATTCCACTAATTAGCGAAAAGTCTGGGTAACCGGTACGCAACCGTCGAGCTTCCATTGGTCGCAGTTTGGGGCAGCTTGTAATCAACCATAGTGGCGACCGGGCCGGGGGAAGAAGGAGCAATTCAGCAGAAAGTGGCTCCGTATGCGTGTCTGCAGAAACAGAGGCCCAAAGGGAGTGGAGGGGGGAGGCTGGAGTTTTTTTCTTGTGTGTGGTCTTGCTTGGTCGATCATCCACTCATTCACTCCTTGGTGTTTTTCTACTGATTTATAAACATCGAGAAACGGATAGATCAGTGTTGTTTGAACGATAGGGAACTTTTAACTTTTTTTTTTTTCCACTTTTTTTTCCTTTAGCTTCCTTTCGTCTGTTTTATTTTCATTCCCAGTTTTTGGTATTTTCCCTTCTCCCTCTTTTTACTCCTTTCTTTACAAAAGTCGAGTTTTCTCACCACTAAGACTGTTTTTTGGAACCTTACTAACAAGCTTTAACTCTCTGTCTTAGAAATTGAACTAGGAACGATGTCTGTAACCCGTGAAGATTATGTGTACTTGGCTAAATTGGCCGAGCAAGCCGAACGTTACGAAGAAATGGTCGAAAACATGAAATCAGTCGCTTCTTCCGGTCAGGAACTGTCCGTTGAGGAGCGTAATCTGCTTTCTGTGGCTTACAAGAACGTTATTGGTGCTCGTCGTGCCTCGTGGAGAATCGTCTCTTCTATCGAGCAAAAAGAAGAATCCAAGGAGAAGTCAGAACACCAAGTCAAACTGATCCGCACCTACCGTTCTAAGATCGAGTCGGAGTTGACCAAGATCTCCGACGATATCTTGTCTGTTCTAGATTCGCATTTGATTCCAAGTGCTACCAGCGGGGAATCCAAGGTTTTCTACTATAAGATGAAGGGTGACTACCACCGTTATCTAGCCGAGTTCTCCAGCGGTGAAGTGAGAGAGAAGGCCACCAACGCCTCCATGGAGGCCTACAAGACCGCATCAGAGATTGCCACCACTGAACTGCCTCCAACCCACCCAATTCGTTTGGGTTTGGCCTTGAACTTCTCTGTTTTCTACTACGAGATCCAGAACTCCCCAGACAAGGCCTGTCATCTGGCCAAGCAAGCCTTCGACGATGCTATTGCAGAGCTAGATACCCTATCAGAAGAATCTTACAAGGACAGCACGTTGATCATGCAATTGTTAAGAGACAACTTAACCTTGTGGACTTCCGACATGTCCGAAGCTGGTCAAGAAGAATCACAGCAACAACAACAGCAACCAGCTGCTGCTTCCACTGATGCTCCAACCGAAGGTCAAGCTCCAAAGCAATAGATTACAAAATGGTACAAATAGGGGTTGGAGACTTTTAGATGAGAATGTTATAATCTAATGAAATCGTGTCTCTTGAACCCCGACAGCTTTATTTAAAATCTCTTGTTCTGCTACCAACTGCCACAGTTGACCTTCTTCTAACAGCTATAATTCCTTTGAATAGAGTATAAATAGCACTTTTGTATGGATTAATTGTTATGAAACTGTAAGCTTAACTCCTTTAAGAACGTAAGACTGCAAGAATGTCCCCCGTACCACAAGGATTCTTCAAGGCTGCCAACCTGACTGTCGGCTCATTGTCTGTGATCGCTTCAGTTTCCCAGTTGACCTATATCATCACCAATTTTAATGCCTTCCTGTTGGCAATTTTTGGCATAGTGCTATCGACCCCAATCATCGTATTGGAGTTCAAAGTCCCCCCAAATCTGTACAGGTACGCCTCGTTCTACTTCAGCTTCCTCGGTAGGGGCATAGTGTATATTTTGATCAGTTTCCTGCTAGGATTTGGTGGTGTCTTCAAGATCCTGGCCTCCCTACTAACCTTCCTGCTGGGTGTGGTTTACATTATCTTTGAGTTCCTGCCCCAGATTGATGAACCAGCCAATTTCAGAGGCGAGGGCTCTCCAATCGCTGTGGAAGGTGATGATGATGATATTATCTAGACACCATAGTAGTCTATTTAACAGTATACACTAATTTACAACATTCTGTGGGTTCACTTCTGCATAGGGTCGTCCCTGGCAACCTTCATGGGTTGGGTTTCCTTCAGTAGGATACCGAACCTGTGGTCCTTGGCCAGCGCTGATAGTTGGAAAATGCCCTGCACAATTGGGTCTGTGTTATCCAGCTCGTATTCTGAGTGAATCCAGCTAGGATGGCAGGTCTTGGAGCCACCGGTCAAACGTAGAAGTTCGGGTCTGTCGCCGGTGCTGACGTCGGTGTCACATAGGACTACCGTGCAGCACTCACGAGCCACAGGTAAGGCCTTGGTCTCATTCGTAGAGTTCAATAATGATCTTAGTTTTAGCGCAGATATGCCGAGCTTAGGCAACGGCAGTTCGTGGCCAGGCAAAGTTAGCGTGGCAGCAGCGTCATAACTCAAGTTACCATTCGAGTTGGTGGACTTTAGAATGTGGTCCCATGGGACCCACTTGCAAACCTGGGTGGGGACGTCGACACACAGATAGTTGTTCGAGATCTCGCTCATACCGAGTCTGTAACTTTTCAAGTCCTGCTTTAGTGCTCTCAATTCTTCCTCATCAAGTCCGCTGACGGGCATGTGAGAGGACAAATGGGCAAGCTTGAAGGGATATACACCTTGCTTGTCAATCTTGGTGAGCAACTGTCTGGAAGTCTTCAATTTCAGAATGTGCGACTGAGCAAAGTCCCTCACATAGGCACCTGCCCTGGCGACAATTCTGTCACCACGGTGCGACTTTCCAGTGTAAGAGTCGACAGCCTCGAGAGTAACAAGACCCTTCTTGGAACAACTTTTCAATGGGCACATCTTCAGGTCGATCAAGTAGACTTCGCCGGGAGCGACGACAAAGTCATCGGAGGGCACAGCAGAGGAGGCAGCCTGCGTAGTACGTCTTGCGACCGTCAATTCCTGCTGGTGGTCCACTAAAGCAAGCAATTGGGCTTCCTGGTGAGACTCGGTCCATGCAACTCCCTTGTACTCACGCTCAGCGACAATGCCTTCGTTCTGCCCAGCTAAAAACCTTCTGACCCGACGAACACGAGAGCCAGGAACGACACAGCAGTTGTAGCCCCGCGCAATGGTGTCGACAACAGCCCTGATAGCACGCCCGCTGACCTGCTTGGAGCCGTCCAGGTCCAAAGACGCCGGCAGTTTCTCCGGGGTCAGCGCGCACGCCAACAGCGCAACCACACTCTCGACAGCGATGTGCCCGGCCGCAACGGCGTCCGCCTTCTCACCTAGCAGTGGCCCACTGCGCTCCGGAGGGTACACCACCATCGTGTGTGACAGCTGGCACGTATACCCGTCGATGTGCACACCGAGCGAGATCTTGACCAGATCCCCGGGCCTCAACACGCCCTCGATGCTCGAGGCAAACGACCCGTCCCCGTTCCTGTTCCACGAGACCACGTTCTCCTGGTCGTCCAGCTCGGGGCTCCACCCACAGGCCACCTGGTCCACGTCGATTGCCGTGGGCTGCGCGATGCCCCGCTCGTTCACCTTGTTAGCATACCACTGCTCCAGCCTGCGCATCACAAAAGCGTCCCCTAGCAAACACAACTCTGCGATCGTCGGAACCCGCTCCACAGAACCCCCATGGTACGCCTCATCGATCAGCCCAGCGACATATTGTAGCCCAGTCTGGCAAATTTGGCCTGCTACCCGGTATTTATCCACAATTTGCGGGCCTAAAACGTTACGATCCTTCAACAGGACCTCAGAGTCCTCCCTAGACACAGCTAAATCCATCCTATACAGCTCTGAACTCTACCAATGCCACCTCAAAGTTCATCTCATCGAGCTTCAAGAAGCTCATCGATTTTTCACCAATTTTTCACTCATCCAAGACGGTTCAGCGACCAAAACCAAAATATACGCTAAATCAGGCCTTAGAGGCCCGTTAAAGCTCGTTCCAGTTGCCCCACCTAGTAAATTGCACTTGTAGAATATCATAAGCCGCTTGTTGCTCCCTCATAGCTTCTCTATAGGCCATAAACTGCGTATGTCATCCTAGACGTCGGCGTAAATTGTCTTCCGGCTACTCAAAGATAGGCTTTATATAAGGAGAACTACACTCTGGAAGAGACCTAACGACTAAGAAGGCCATATACAGGTATTGGCAGATGTTGCGCTGTGGATTGAGACAGGTTGTGAGGCCTCTGGGCCGTCGGTCGCTGGCGGTTGCGGCTGGGGAGTCTGATTTGGTTGAAATATCGCTTCCAGAGAGTTCGTTTGAGGGGTACATGTTGGAGGTCCCTGAGCTCAAGTATGAGACCACTAAGGGCACTTTGTTGCAGATGTACAAGGACATGATCGTGGTCAGAAGAATGGAAATGGCGTGTGACGCGCTCTACAAGGCCAAGAAGATCCGTGGGTTCTGCCACTTGTCGGTGGGACAGGAGGCTATCGCTGTGGGGATTGAAAACGCGATTACCAAGCGGGACTCGATCATTACGTCGTACCGGTGTCACGGGCACACGTACATGCGCGGGGCTTCTGTTCGGGCGGTTCTTGCTGAGCTGATGGGCAGAAGATCCGGTGTTTCGCACGGGAAAGGTGGGTCCATGCATATGTACGCGCCCGGGTTCTACGGTGGTAACGGTATTGTTGGGGGCCAGGTGCCATTAGGTGCCGGCTTGGCGTTTGCGCACCAGTACAAGAACGAGGACGCATGCTCCTTCACGCTGTACGGTGACGGTGCGTCGAACCAGGGCCAGGTGTTCGAGTCGTTCAACATGGCCAAGTTGTGGAACTTGCCCGTTGTGTTCTGTTGTGAGAATAACAAGTATGGTATGGGTACCTCTGCAGCCCGTTCTTCTGCTATGACTGAGTACTTCAAGCGTGGTCAGTACATTCCGGGCCTCAAGGTCAATGGTATGGACATCCTGGCCGTTTACCAGGCCTCCAAGTTCGCCAAGGACTGGTGTGTATCCGGAAACGGTCCTCTGGTGCTGGAGTACGAGACTTACAGATACGGTGGTCACTCTATGTCTGATCCAGGTACTACCTACAGAACTAGAGATGAAATCCAGCACATGAGATCCAAGAACGACCCTATCGCTGGTCTAAAGATGCACTTGTTGCAGCTGGGCATCGCCACTGAGGACGAGGTCAAGGCCTACGACAAGGCTGCCCGTAAGTACGTCGACGAGCAGGTCGAACTAGCTGACCAGGACCCTGCCCCAGAGGCCAAGATGTCTATCCTGTTCGAAGATGTCTACGTCAAGGGAACTGAAACCGAGACTCTAAGAGGCAGAATCACTGAGGATACTTGGGACTTCAAGAAGAACGGTTTCGCTTTCAGAGATTAAAGCTAGCTTAAACTACAATATTCGTTAAATAGTTAACACTTTTTGGAACCCCGCGATCTTCAACAAGGGCGCACACTGCAGAACAGTCAAGCAGCTGGAAGATGGGCTCAAACGACAGCATTATCTTCCAGTTAACCAACATCGGGGCCCTCCAACGGGACCCCCATTTGCAAACTCCAAAAAAGAGCTCTTCCACAGGGCCTCTAACTCCTCCAGCCTCGAAGGGTAAATGGTGGACCCCCTTCAGCGAGAAGAGGCCCAGTCCATCCCGTCAGTACCCATCGCGGACAGATTCGTTGCCCAGGCCAACGTTCAATCTACCACCCAAGACTCCCAAGAGGTCGTTTTTGAACAGCGTTTGCACGGTGTGCGATGAGCCCATCTTCACAAGAGGTAGCGGAGAAAGGATAATTGAGCTCGAATGTGGGCATATAAGCCACCAGCAATGTCTGGTAGTCTCTCTCGATGATACCCGGCATGCAGAAGAGATTTTGGAGGTGTTTCCTGGATGCAAGAGTTGTGGTACAAATGTACGGTGCTTACCGAAGAATAGAGACTTCAAGGATAAGCTGATCTCGGATTATTTGATCAAGTCTCGATCTCTCAGACCTGGTTTGCAGTCACCAACCGCAAGGCCTACGAGGTCTGATGTCGAAGTCCCGTTAGCCTCGGGGCGCTCCTTCAATACAAGACCGAGCAGAAAGTTCTCGTTATCAACCCCGCAGGTACGGCAGATTACCGCAGAACCTTTACTACCTTCTGTGATAGACTTGAATTCTATCATCTCTCAGGATCATACCTTTTCTGATGCGAGGTCGCTGGGCGATCTCTCACGACTAAGGGCATCTCATATTGCTGTGTTACGTGCAAATTTCAAAGATCGACTACAGTATGGGGAACTAAGGCTGGTCGATAAACTGAAAGTATCAAGGGATGGTGTTTCTTTCGCGACTTGTGCATGCTACTTATTTGAAACCGCGCTGGCCGTGGCTAACCTGGTGAGTGAAGGCCCTGAACCGCTCCTGAGGGACTTGAAGCTCTTCACACCGATTGTTGACGTCAAAGTTGAGACAGTGGAAGAATCAGTTTTTAAATGTATCATCCAAGATCGAGAGTTGTACTTGACAGAGAGTCTCGGTGGAGGCAACACCCAGATCATCCAAAAATGGATCTCAGGCCTTTTGAACCGGGATATGGTGTTTGATGAACATAATCTGACCTCGACCTTCAATGGTGAACCCGAATTTGTGGGGAGTAAGTCCTTCGGTAGCTTGAAAGCCTCGGATAGTGTAATCATTAGGAGAGGTACCAGGATCTCTGTAATTGGAAACGATTCTGACAGACGCGAGACTGTGGGCACTGCTATGACCACCATAAGTTCTATTTTATCCTTGAAGCGTGACAAACCCGACGATTTGGTCGTTGTGTTACAGTGGAGTGTAAAGAATACTGATCACATACAGGCTTTGGACATCTACAATGGCCTGAGAGCGCTCATTATCAGCTATCAAAACCTCAAAGTGTGCGTGGTGGACGAGCAAGGTCAGGTCGTGATGCACGCTTTGGCCAAGGACTTCTTTACATCCCCCAGCAGTGTCAATGAACTGAAAGATGTTAACGGAGACGTCAATTTTGATCCTACCTGGTTGAAAGGCGTCTTTTATCCTGGCAAAATGTCTGCAAATATAGGAATTGCAATTATATCCGATATCCCTATGGAGCTAGGCAAGTCATGCCTATTTTTGAATTACCGAGCCTTCACTCGTATTGGCAAAAGAAGACCTAACGAAATCAAGGTCAAAGTAGGATACTTACTGACGGACGCAGACTATAGCGACAACATCGAAGAGCTAATTGAGGTGGGTTCATGGAATCAGATCCTCGAAGCTGTTAGCTATAGCTACAGTTTAACTTTTGGTGATGACGATGACGAAGACAATTACTCAAGTGAAGAATATAGTAGCGAGGCAGAACATGAAAGTCAAAGTATGTTCCAGGGTTACGACAGGGATGAGCACTCGCGGACGGACTCAATGGCCGCCCTTTTCTTAGGGTCGGCGCCTGACGTTGTCAAGAATACCACAAGTCTTCATCTCGAAGACAGCGCCCTTGTTAACAATGCTGATCAAAGGCTCAAAGTGCAGAGAGAAACGGTTAACTCAAGGGTCAAGAGAGCAGGCAGTCAGTCTGCTAAACGTGCTGAGAGGGGCTGGGATCCACTTTTTGAAGATATTGAAAGCGCTATTCGAGAATTACAAAGAGGTAAAAGTGCATCTCCGGAGGCAATCGGACGACAGGCAGATATGTATAATTATTTATAATCGAGGGTGGTGGCCATCATCTCAATTGCCCTACTTTGTCAGCTCTAGTAAACTGGACCTATTGAGGGACTAAGTTCCTTTTCAGTTTCTCCAGTTCATAGAGGATTGATAGCACCCACAAATTCTTTTCCTGTCTGGACCGGGCCATGAAAACCATCGCTTTCCCACTAACCCCCAGTCTACTCACCATCTTAAAAGGATTGGGATTTTTATCCAAGTTCTCCTTACTATCTTTCGTTCGCTGCTCATCCAACTTCTGAATGTTAGCTTTTTCTGCACTATTAAACATGGCCCTTTTCTTACCAAACCACAGAGTGAAACACCTCATTGATTCATCTTCGGAAGACGTCCAACCATCGCTGTATACACGTGGTAAAGCCCTGCTTTGGGTGTTCAGTTCTTCTACTTTACCACTGCGATCCAGCAGATCAAACTTTGTGGCAGATCCCGAATAGATGTAACATTCGGAAATCGGTATTGTCAAATAATGTTTGTGACCTATAACATCTTTAGCAAACCCGGTCGTGGATCGAGAAAAAAACTTGTAAAGTACTAGAAAGCCTGGCACGAGGACTACCACGTATTTAGAAAATGTGGCATGCTTTTTTGACTTTTGATAAAGTACTCCCTTCCGGAGTAGAGGTCTAAGATCGCAAAGGGAATTTATATTATAGATGGAAGTGTCGGCTAATCCACGATTCGTAATCCAGCGTGGGGTCGACTCATCTATGTTTGATTCTTCCTCTTCCGTCAAATTTAGCCGCCGTAAGTTTTGCATTTTCAGGTGCCATATCTTCTCCGTGTCAGCAGCCTCCTTCAATTTCCAATACCTTATGAGGGTCTCGAGTCTTGTTTTCCACAAGCTGCAAATCTCAGGATTTGGTGCCATTAGTTGCAGAGCTACACCGTTTTGGTTTTCAAAGTATAGAATAGATGCAGCGGTGTCTCCAACTTTTCCGCCTTCCATTTGCCAAAAGGCTCTCCTGCCCAAATGAAGAAATCGATACTTCACCTCTGAACCGTGGTGATCATCCGATGAACCCTGATAAATCCTCTCTATATTTCGCAGGTCAATCAAACCCTCTGCCCTGAGAATTTGTAGAACCCGCCTGTTGAAACCATTAAAAGCATACAAGTCGCGAGACTTGAATTCGTCCTGCGAAATTCGATCGTTCAGCCAGGTTATATGGCTACTCAAATCAATAGGATAAGGGTCTTGTTCGTAAGCTTGAGGTAATGAGTCCAGTATTTCTTTATTTTGATTGAGTTCTTTAGAAGTCAACTTCGCGAACTCCATGGGAAGAGGAGGAGTCGACCTGTTGGATGGCATGAAAAATAGATAGTTATCGTTGGTGAAGAAATATGATGGCTTAAAATAGAATGCCCGCAGACTGCCTTTCTCCAAACCATATTTGTCGGTGAGTCTCACCAAAAAACCCTCCAAAGGAGTAGGTTCTACAAGCGTAGATCCATCATGGGCTTTGACCTCTCTAGGAGGGGGCACGAGAGCCCTATATTCCAGAAGGTGCGAAGCAAACATATGAAACGTCTCAACAAGTAAGTCACTTCTTGTTCCCGAACACCATCTTAACATGTCGTAATGTTTGTAGTCACAACCTAAAACAACATTGGCTCTCTCCCACTTCTCGATGAGCTTCAAAAGTCCGGCATTCTTCAATTCTTCTAACGTTGCAATAGTAATGTACCTTAAAAGAGGGTTTTGTAAAACTCTATAGCCTCGGTTCAAGCTGCATATCCTTAACCACTGTTTTTCAGGGACTTCAACATCAAGCAACTTATTAACTAAATCTTTTCCGAACTTCATGTCGAGCGACAATTCAGCCTCTGGAACCTGTAGCTTGACGTTGTAGAAGAGTTGCTCCTGACCCGCCGCTCTGCGAAGCAGTTTGTACCACTTACCTGATGATAGGATTGTACCACAATTCAGAATGTATATTCTCAGTGGTTCGTATCGATTTTCTTTCGCATTACCTCCTTTCCTGCGTACACGGAGGTCGCTGTCTGGCTTTTGGATGAATAAGGTCTTTTCCAGCGTGTTATATACACCAACCTGACACGAGTGATTAAGGCGAAAATCCAAAGAAGATCCATAAGCAATAGATTTGCGTTTATTGCTACTTTTGGGGACTTTACGATGGTGGTAAAACTGAAGCAGTAAAGAAGACTCATCTTTGCCTGTTGATCTGGCGACTACGATGTATTCTTTCCACCTTTCTGACACTCTTGTATCGAAAGGCTCATTTTGAGAGAAGCACGGCGCCGGGTCTTGTCTATCAACAGCCGTTTTCACCATAACCAGCATTTTCTCCATCATGACGATCTTTCCACATCTCAAATTATTAAAAAAGCGACCCATTGAAATTGATTCTCCCTCGAGAACCTTCAAGACACTTCTTCCTAGCTTGAATTGTGCTTTTTTGCCAACATGGCCTATCCTTCGAACTGTTTGGCGCTCAGTTTTAAAATGCCTTCTGTAAACTTGCCTATCGGGGTCTTTGACTGCATGAGGCTCTGCGGCTAGAATTTGTAGCTCTTCTGCATCTTTCGAATTGTAGGTTGGCTTGAGTCTCACCACTCTTCGGCCACTCGTTCTTCGCAGATATTGTGGAGACTTTATCTCATCTACCTCTTGAAAGCGCAACTTGGATTTGACTCCCTGCCCTTTACGCACCTTCGTGATTGGCGGCGGAACTGACTCAGCATATGACAACGGCGTAGCATTGGCCGTCGAACTCTTATCGAAAACCGAGCCTTCCTGATTTGTACTCGAGCGCGAAGCTTCCAGGATCGATATGCCCTGGACTGCTTGTTTTTTCAGGTCTTCTTTATATTGGCTTTCAGACTCCGTATCTGAATAAGAACTACGTAGCTTGTTCGATTCTAGGCTTGTCGTAGAACTCGAGAAATTTTGCCTTAATGGAGCGTACTCATCCATTGACCGCGCTTCATCGGCTCGGTCTTCCCCTGATGAAGACCCGGAAATCCAATCGTCGTCTTCGGTTGTCGGTAAAACTGCCACGGTCTTCCTATGATTCACAGCTCGGAAGGGGTTGCTCTGGTTAAGCATTTTCTCCCCCCTACCCATGGTTGGAAGAGCCCACATCGTTTGTGACCTCTTTCGGCCACGGTGAGTATGTGCGCCGTCGTTCCTAACCTCCTTGCCGCTATCTGACGTCAGCGCTTCTGCTTTTCTCAACTCACTGCCTCCGGATAGTACAGCTCGCAGCTCATCCTTGCCCCTCTGGTAAAAATTATGGTATTCATGGCTGAGCACCCTGTCTGCACGTCTCTGCATCCGTCTAGTGCTCAAGTGGGAAGTCACATTCCAAAGCTTATTTGAGCGCTCTCGATACCACAGTCGTGGAACGCCACCTAACAGCACAACTTTCGAGCTCAAGCTGAGCTCGATAGGGGAAGTATGGGATAACCTGAAAGCCGTGAACGATAGTTTCGGTATATTGAAGAACCTGAGTTCGGATCTAGCCGAAGAGGCGCTTGGGCTGGTGCGTTTAACAAACTCCTCCTCATCGCATATAATATCCAGCACCTGTCGGGACGACAGAGACATAATAAATGTTGTCCTTGATATACGAATATTTTGCCTCACAGATTAGCCTGCCAGACCTGGCTAATCATCTTCTTTTATCTTAAATTTGTTAATGTCGATAGTTGGCTGTTCCTGGCATATTTTGTGTATTTTCAGCCGATCCTCGCGAACGCCTTCTCTGAAAACAGCTTCAAAAGATGTAAAACTGGAAGTTCCACCTGAAACAACAAAAGTGAGGATGACAAGTCTACTTCTGGTCTATCATCTAAGCGTCATAGTAAGACTCTCGCGCTGAAAACTGATCTCATCTTCCTTAAACGTCATGGAGTAACTCAAATGGTTTCTTATGGTGTAAGCTCGACCCCCTGGGTGCTGTCAGATACCGTGGTTGATTTCCTTGTCTTGAATGTACACTCCGCCAGTGAATGGAAGAAACTGCGAGCTTATATACTTTGGAGTGGACAAATTAGGGGTTTTCGGCGGGTAATTGAATAGCCGCCGAGGTGTGGAAGGTATAAAAAGCGCCGAGCCAGGAAGATGGTTTCTTCTCATAAAGCACTGACGTAGTTCAACCAAAGTGTCCAAAGAATCCACAAATGTCTAGCACTGAGGTAGAAACGGACTCGACCAGCCATACCAATGTCATTGGCGTTGATGAGATGCAAAACTATGGGATTAACGCGTCAGACTTGCAGAAGCTGAAGAGTAGTGGCATATTTACAATAAACGTATGTGCACAGGGTCTTTAATCTAGTAGACCAGAAATACTAACCGTTTAACAGACTGTGCTTTCTACAACCAGAAGAAATCTGGCCAAAATCAAAGGACTGAGTGAGGTAAAGGTGGAAAAGATCAAAGAAGCCGCCGGTAAAATCGTTAAAGTTGGGTTTATTCCAGCCACTGTCCAGCTAGACATCAGGCAGAAAGTCTTTGCGTTATCAACGGGGTCGAAGCAGTTGGACTCTGTTCTGGGCGGGGGGATCATGACCATGAGCATCACCGAGGTCTTCGGGGAGTTCAGGTGTGGTAAGACCCAACTGGCTCACACCCTCTGTATAACAGCCCAGCTTCCACGGGAAATGGGAGGAGGGGAGGGGAAAGTGGCCTATATTGACACGGAGGGCACTTTCCGCCCGGAGAGGATAAAACAGATCGCAGAAAGGTACGGTTTAGATCCAGAAGCATGCCTGGAGAATGTGTCGTACGCGAGAGCATTAAACAGTGAACATCAGATGGAGCTGGCTGAGCAGTTAGGTGAAGAACTCAGTTCTGGGGATTACAGGTTGATTGTGGTAGACTCCATCATGGCAAACTTTAGGGTCGATTACTGCGGGCGCGGTGAGTTGAACGAAAGGCAGCAGAAACTGAACCAGCATCTTTTCAAATTGAACAGACTCGCTGAAGAGTTCAATGTGGCAGTTTTCATGACAAACCAAGTACAGTCGGATCCGGGAGCTTCAGCCTTGTTCGCTTCGGCAGACGGAAGAAAACCTGTGGGTGGCCATGTGCTGGCCCATGCCTCGGCCACTCGTATACTGCTCAGGAAAGGACGTGGCGAAGAGCGGGTCGCCAAGTTGCAAGATTCTCCGGATATGCCAGAAAGAGAATGCGTGTATGTTATAGGAGAGAAGGGTATAACTGACTCGGACCAATGATTAAACTGCTGAATTCCTATTTCCATCAAATTAAAGTTGCTATCCATATTACACCAGTAAATAGTGTCCTTTCCATATAAAAATTGTCCCCCCAGATTAATAGTAAGCGTCATACTCAAATCGATCGGGCATTAGTAGAGGTGCCAGGATTGTCCATCCGTACAAGGCATAACATAGCCATGCACTTCCTATCTTGACCGCTGAATAGAAATAGGTTCTTCCTACCGGTATGAAGTCTCCAACATCATCTTGTGTAACATTTATGGTAAGAAGTATTGCAATCCACTGCGTAGCTATGAAGAAAATCGCATGGAACAAAGCGTAGCTGTACTTGGTACCAGAAACTTCATCGTCATCAGCAGCAATATCACCAGGACTAGGTGAACTTAGCCACGTCGAGTCATGCAATACACTCTCTGGTAACGACCCTTCTTCGACCGCTTGCCTCACGGCTTCGTAACGTAGTTGATTCCTGGATTGTGCACCAAGCCCTTCGTACTCGTCATCCTCTCCAAGGTAGATCGAACCGTTTGAGTTACCTCCCTGGAAAGCGCTATTAGCAGCTGCTCTCGTTGTCGTGTAAGCGATGGCAACAAAAGTGAAAAGAGAGCCCAGGATTACGCTTGCATTACGGGTACCACTGGACCTTATAAGTGGGTTACATCTCTTGTCATCGGGTTCGGAAGCCATAGCGCTCATAATCAGGTATGTACAATACGCAGAGACCATGCTACTTTGAGCGAGCCCACATTTTGGGTTTGCTTCTTGGATCCTTGGATGTATCGACGCCGCTGTTACTAGTACGATCAGTATCACATTTATAGTGAGTGCAGTCTGATTCATTACGCAATTTCCCCTGCAAAAGATAATGAACATCACTATCGTCATCACAAGCGAGGCAGTGTACATAGCGCTCGTCCCTAATACGAGGAAGCGCTTCCAGAAAGTGGAACTCTCATCGTCACTTTCAACATGATACATACAGGTCTCTGCCCACTCATGGGCAAAATCAACCAACAGTATCAAACCAACTATAATGAAAATAGCACCAGCAGGCAGAGAGACCCATTTTGAAAAGAAGACGAAGAAGTCATTGGGTATGAGGAAAGAAACCACTATCAACGCAACATAGACCAAAAACTTCAGCGACCACCATGAATTTTGAAGGCTCGCGCGAGCGTCCTTAGTAGATTTGACTCCTATTAGAGTGACTGCCAGTATCAGATGCATCAGGCCTAGTGCAAAATTCAATCTATGGACAGTAAAATATCCACATTCTCCGGTAGAAGCACACGTTTTCCCAGGCCACAAGATCGATTTGTTTGCTGACATAGATATCCAGGACACCAATGAATTGACGAGTAACCAAATTGCATATAGAAGCCGAGTCCCGAGGGATGATGAACCTAGTGACGATACCGCCTTAGAACATAAATTGGAGCAGCATGCTCCTAGCCCAGATGCCAAAAAGGATCCTCCCAAGCTAACTGGAAGCGATACAATGGCTCCCATTTTAACTTTTGCAGTTTTACTTGTTCCTCGGAGTGATTGATATTTTATTATACTTATACAACAATCGGGCCGATATGTAGTAAAATCACTTAAATATAAGATCGAACAGTGAAGTCGCATTAATCAGTCATCATCATTGTTCTCAAGTTAATCAGATTTCAACATGCCACGCAAACGCTTGAAAGTTTTCCTAAGCCATTTTGGTTTTGGTGAGCAGCGACGTTAAGTTCTGTAGATCTACTTGAAGGCACTAGAACAAAATGCAACCTAATACTAGAAGAATCGATGCCAGATTTATGGAAAACAATAAGCTTTATAACGCACTTCTGGAGAAATTGACCGTGAAATTGATTGCACCAGTGAGCGCACCAGGCTTGACCTCTCATTGAATATTATTCACGGCTTTGGTGCAGACGCCATAAAACCTGAAGTTACATTATAATCTTGTAAACTAGTATTCTTTATAGTTACAAGTTTAGTATCTTTCGAGCGGTAACATTGTTGGTGATTTGAGTATGATCCGGCGATTATTCGAGACCTTCCCAAGTAGCCCTCATCGCACCTTTATATGCCTGCTCCTGCCTGGTAATTGTCAGAAAATGGTTGAAAGTTTAGCTTTTCATATTGATATGCTGCTCCGGTGTACACCAAGTAATCCCAAGCTTTAGATTAAGATGTCTTCATTAATGAGCCTGCATGGAGGCCTTGTGAAACTCGCGTCAGATGCCAATCGTTGGTGTCAGTGCGAGTGCTATAGTAAAGCAGGCTTAAACACGCTATCATCCTGAACCACGGGAGTTCAGCCAACTAAATGCGACAATAAAATCATATCTAACTCTACGTGCAACTATATTACACCAGAGAGTGAGTCGAGTGTTCAATGTCTAGCCCCTCCTCAAGAAAGCTATTCTCGCCGCTTTCGTCCGTTACTTCACTCGAGCCCGAGCTGCTGTTCTCAACGTATCTCAAGGGAGATGTGTACATGTCACGTAAATTTCCTCGAAACGCATCCCGCTCATTCTTCAATTCGAAGAATCCCAGTTTGTCTATCCCTAGGACGTAATATAAAAGATAATCGCTCTTTCCAACCATTTTTTGCAACTCCTGAAACTCTAGCTCTTTCTGAAATACGGGGCGCTTGTTGCTCAATTCGCTGTCAATCATCTTGTGGATTATAGACTCATAATCATCCCTCTCGAGGCGACTTTCATAGTCACGAGCACGGAAGAATGGTGGATAATCAAGGCTTTCCTCATAGGATCTGGGCAGACCCGATAAATCCAGATTTACCGTGCCTTGGAACTCAGAGGAACGTGTCCCGGCCATATTATGTTCTGATTCTAGTGCCAGCGTATGTTCTAATGAGGGTGAGGGTGGGATGAACTCATTTCTTATCTCACCTAAATCTTTGAGTCCGTGGCTATCCAGTGAAAAGCGACCCGAACGCTTATGACTTTTCCACACTGGTTCTGGTTTTTCCAATGGCGCTGCATGGAGGATTGACGTTTCATCTTCCTTTTTAATTCCCCGTCCACTCGTTTCCCTTGACACAAGGTTTAAATTCCTAAGTTTAATAGGTTCAACCTCTTTCTGCGAAGGGAGCCCTGGGACTTTGGACCCATAATTCTGATGTCTTTCAAAAGCAACAGGGTGAAGCATACTACTTCATGAATGATATGACTTTGAGTGGTAATGTCATAGCATGGTACTTACCCAAATGTCGTTTTCTATGGAGTTTTAACTGGGGTGACACAAAAGTGTCCTTTCAAAAATCAATACTCCTTCTACTTGAGATCTCTTTTTTTCTTTTCGAGCCATTACTTGTCCAATACATTGCTAGAGGTCATTAGGTTGCTGATATACTCCTGTAAATACTCGTTTTCTTGCTCTAATTGTTGGCACATTTTCCTCTGTTCTGCGGTTTGATTCCATAATAGATCGAGAGTATCCCGGAGTAGTCTTGTTTCCGTAATTAATTCCTTTTCATGACGAGCTGGCTCTGCAGCCTGGATTGAAACGTTACCAGATATTTCCTGCTGGACCGGTTCTTCCACTGATGGTTCCCTTGCATTTTCATCCTCCTTGTCAGCTAAGGGAGACGTATCGGCAGAATCAATTTCAGTCGGTTCAATCTCGCTAGAAGACATTTTTGAAACAAAAGTCTATTAGATAGAGAATATTGCTGTATTGACAGAAGCTATTACTACTCAACACCATTAACACTACCACGCTTAAACTAGCCGGTCAATGTGCGCCTGGGTGAATGTGCGTAACCAGTGATTGAAGAATGTCTCGGCAAAAAATATGGTCTCTAGCGGGATCGAACCGCTGATCCCCGCGTTATTAGCACGGTGCCTTAACCAACTGGGCCAAGAGACCTGTTAATTATTGGAAATTTGGATAATGCTGGTTGTATTTATTGCTGGGTATATACTTCATAGTTGACTCTTCCCATAGTAAGTCTAAGACCTACTAATTACACTAATATCCAGAACCGTTGACTCGTCCCTTAGTAGGTCTAGGACCTACTAATTACATTTATATCCATAATAGTTGACTCGTCTTTTGGTGAGCCGAGGTCCGACTCGTCCTTTGGTAAGTCCAAGTCATACTATTACAGAAATGAATTTGGTAAGACAAATCTATCATTTATTTTGTCACTTCTTTCTCTCTTTTGCACCTATTCCAAACCTCGAGTTTAAGGGCATGGCTGAGATACTCTTGGATTTGCTATATAGCATTGCGCTTACGCCTGGATGAATCCACGAGGGACTTACACGGCGCTAACGCCAAAAGGGACCAGGTCTTATCTTGTAGGGTCGACCGGTTCTCCCGCATGAGCAGACGAAACGGAAGACCCATCATTTGCCATCGATTGCTCACTGATGTGTTTGAGGATTTTCTTTGCTGTGCTTAAGTCCTGCCGACAACCGAGACGCACATCATAGAGTTATATAATTTGGCGGAGCCCGAGTCGTGCTCACGTTACGACAACCTGAGCAATTCAATCGTTTTTCTCTTCTGGGCCTGATTTTGAGTGGGCGTATTCATTATCGATTCTTGTTTGTTCGAATTGAGTCCACGGTACTAATTCGAAGTCATCGAAAAATGGCAAGGCACATGGAAAATAGTCCTCAATTCATCCCTTCAAGGTACCAAACCGATCTCAACAGCTACCAGATCTTAAAGACACTCAATAGCGCATGCCAAGGGCGAAGCAAGTAAACCTTTCATTTGAGTGCTTCAGTCTATTCAAAGCCCTAAAAAGGCGTATGAAGGATTAAAACTGTAACTGATGTTCATCTTAAACACTCTCAACCAAGATCAACGATGACATATTCAATGAATAGCGAACTCCCCAAAATGCTTCACTTTTTATTGTTTAGGTCAATATACTTTGTTTTTGACGTAAGTGTGAGATGAAGAACCAGGAAGCTGGAGGGTGTGATTGTAATATATACAATAATTCTATTTAATGCTATGACATGATTCAGTCTACTTTAACTGAGGAAAAGATCTTCCTTACGAGCAACATGCTGCAGATAAACCCTACAGCTCCCGTTGAGAGACAGCAGAGGATGGATATCAGCGCGCTGTAACCAACGTAAAGTACTATGGTTGTGAAACCGCGCAATTTGAAATCAGTGAAGAGGATAGAGTGAATGAAAATGTAAAATGCGCATCCCAAGCCGCCAACAATGAACGATCGCCACTGCCATTGCCAGTTTTCCAGACAGAGTGAGTGGTAAGTTATCATAAGGGTCACTAAAGCAGTGGTTAACACTAGTAATAGCAGAGAAACCAAGGAAAAGCCAAACATATAGAAAAATTGATGGAACCACAAGCTGTTGAAGATGAAGTACAGCTCCACTGCGATGGATGCGAACGGAAATATACCTGCCATCATTGCAGCTGGGAAGGTTTTCAAGTACCAGGGCTGATTTGGAATTTGTCTCGCGATCTGATTAGTCTTTGTAGGGTGATCATTCCAGCGACAGGTTTTTATTGCAGTTAGCGACCCAGCAAATGAAACTGGGACGGAGATTATGAGCCAAAGAAGCACAACGGCAAGTAGCGCGCTGAATGGGACCGCATCGGATGATTGTACCATCACGAGGAAAAAGTTCATTGAAATAATCGTTAGTAAAATAATCCCTGGAATAAAGAATGGAGTTATAATCATGTTCACCCTTGGATAAGGACCGTTGAAGAACTTGTAAACTCCCATGGACGCATAAGATCCTACAAAGCCAAATAGCGCATAGAGAACAAAGAATACAGTTGGCAGCATTTCCCTCGAATTTGGATTGTTGAAGGCTATTGCTGCTATCACTATACCAGCTGTTGCTAGCAAAAGAAGCTGAACACCAGAACCCACAAGTGCAGATAGTAACAGGGATCTATTTGGGCTTCGAAATACGTCCCCGTGACAAAGCTTCCAGCCCGAGTCCTCATGAAACTCATCATCGAGGTTCAATTCGTTATAACGTGCGAAGTCACTCTTCAAAGCCCGGAGTAACATATGCAACACCACAGAGGATAACCCGATGACGATCAGTGTGCAGCAGATCAATGAATACCATTGTATTGTTGTGTCGTAGGAGAATCTATAGTTATCCCATCTAGTGGCCCAGGAATGAGCATACTGTTCGAATCTCACGGAGTACGTGTAGTAAACCTCGTTCTCTTGATCCTCCAGCAGACTGACTTGCTCTCCAGTAGGTTGGCATGAACTCGATGTTCTTTGAATTGATTGAGGATCTACTCGAATCCCCACTATACGAAACTTCCCGGGCTCGGCCTCATGATACTCAACCACTATATCGAAATGATTGTTGAGATGAGGAATTTCAAGATTTATTATAACGTCTGAACGATGTCCCGATAAGTCCTCCCTTTTCCCTTGTGGGTTCTTGACCCCACGATGCGAACCTTGCGTGACCTGAACAGAACCCAGTGGAAACCCGTTCGTAATATGCGCAGATTCACCTTCTTGAATCAGAGTCCCAACCGGTAAGCCGTCAACTAACCAGTTATGCAGAAAACCATTTTTGATCAATGAGTTAATGAATGCACTGTCCTCTGCGGGGATAACACTTTTGCACAGCGAGACACAGCTCTTTTCCTCAAGCATGTTCAGCTTGAAAGGTGAGTTATAAAGCCTATCACCGAACAGAACGGATCCCAGGGACTCAGCTTGCTCAATGACATCGTCGGGTTTGCAAAAGTGTAGTTTCTTATTGTAGTAGTCATATGAATACATGTAGTGCTCCTTATCGCTCTTAATGTAGTTTCCATCCTTGTCCTTATGTTGAAAATGCCTTGAGGGTGTCAAATGATTGACATATAGTGCTATTTCCGAGCCTACATCATAATTTGTCGGGGAGATTCCTGGTAATAATGATGCTCTAGCGATCGCTATCAATAGCGTTAGAGTTGTGAAAAGTACAAGCATCTAAAGCTTCAAGCAGTTAGCTGAAGTGATCAGATTCAGAGCACCTTAGGGCCTTCCAGCGGTCGATCTGTTCACTGTTAACTGATCTGCTAAAAGGTGAAAGAATACTGATTCGTCTTCTGCCGGGTAATAAAGATCAATTCCCACATAGTAAGGCTCATATGGGCCTTCCAAGAGCTCGTAGGGCTGGAATCGGTATCCTGCTTGTCCTGTGTTCCAGTTGACATTAATGTAGAGCCCTTCGATCTTTACTGCGGCCGACAATCCCAAGTTTCCCGTAACTCGGGTAGACTAATCGATCAACCTCACAGCGCAAACGGATTTACGGGAATCAGTATGCCAAAGTGTAATAAATCTACATCCTGCTGATGTTCTAGTTGCAATGTCGGAGACTAATAATGAGTATTGTAGCTTGATGGAAGCTGTAGTGAAAGCGCGTGTTCATTCGGGTGTCTGTCAAGGCTTACCAATGCTTGAAACTTTGAAATCAGGCACAGACTAGTTCAAACGTAGTGCGTGGAGTTTCGGACCTAATTCAATAAACGCAGATTGCTGCATAGCGTCTGGAAACTGAACGGCGATTCGCGTGTGACCCTCAGAGGTATTAAACTTTTGAATGAGGCAGCCGGAGGCTCTGGATTTCATCATACATTGATAATTAAACTTGCTGGTAGTAGTAGTCCCATGCTCACGTCCTCATAAGGCGGGTCTTGTTCGGTTTCTTCATTGGCTTGATATCTTATCACCAAGTCATCGAGCGAACTCTTAGTTTCCAGGCTAAAAGACACCAAAACATAAATCCTAACAACAAACCTGAGGCCATAGGTCGTTTGGTAGTCACTCATAGCCTGATATGGGAAAGTTGTCGTATGAGAACTACATGAACCTCCTTTTTCACCTGGATCGCGGTGATGAGAAGGTGCCGGCAGACATTGCTAAGAGAATAGTGTCGAATGCTATTTCACCTGTGATTTGCGTTACTTCGACTCCTGAACTTGATAGACACATCCATGAGACTTATCATCTGGACTCCCTCTACATGCTGCTTCGGTTTTTTGGGGACTGTGTTGGTGACAGAGACCAAGCTAATGAGTGTCCTACAACAGAAGAATCAAACAAAGATCCTAAGGCCGAAGGATCATCCAGTAGTACTCTAGCAGTTACGGGAGGGCCAAGTAGAAAGAGGTCTAACAGTCTTTTCCAGCGGGATGCTACACAATCACAGTACATAAGATTTACAAGGCCGTTGAAAGACCTTGTCGAATCGGCGGACACAAACGACATGCTTTTTGATTACCATACTCTGGAGTCATTCCTCGTGAACATGCTTACACTGATAGACAAGATTACGGATGACCAAACGCCGCATGTCCTGCTGAAGAAGTCACTCTATCACAGATTCTTCTCCCTGGCAATATCATCGACAACATATCTTTCTCCCTATGAAACCTTCAATCATCCAGTGGTAGCCCTTATTGCATTGGATATTCCGATAGGTCAAGGCTATGAGGAGGCAAGAGATCTTTTGACCAAATTTAAGAATCTAAATCATACAACAGAGAATTTCCCAGTATTCTTGAATACCAATGATATTCTTCCAGTCTTTCTATTATGCTACAATGGTGATTCTCAGGAGGAATATGAGATTTGCCAGTCCTTAACCAAGAAGCTAAAGAAACAACTTTTTGTCGAGGGGATACTTCTGCCTTTGTGGAAGGAGAGCTACAAGTCAAACACACAAGTGACGCTCCACCAACCCATAATGTCGTCTTTGGAAGAGGTTCTCTATTTCCTTCGCGAACCTTCACAAACCCTTTTGTCAATCCAATTGATAAATTCGATATACGACGTACTGGAAACCTTGATCAACGATCTAATGATCCCTTTCATGCAAAGGAAAATCTCCTTTTGGGAAGAAACAATTTTGCAGCCTAGGAAATCTCTATTCCATGGTGCAAAATTCTTAAAAAGATTTATGACAAAGACAGCAACCGGTGGCAATATCCATCAGCAAACATCGATTGCTAAAGATGCCAATGGAAGGGAGTATTTCGTATCGTCGTCGGCAGAGTTTCTGATGCGAAAGCTGGCGGATTGGTCCATGATGCTCTCCGATTACAAAACTGCCTACTCTACATACGACTCATTGAATCACGATCTGGATCATTTTCCAAAATACCTGGCTTCCTGTTTGGAATGGTGCTCGGTTTCGGTTCTAATGGGCGCCCAAAACATTGTCACAGCTAAAATGCTAAAGAGTGACGTCGACCCTCTCATTCAAAGAGCAGTTGAGACATACGAGAACTGCGCGTTATATGATACTCAACTAAGTGGAAGTAAAAAAAGTGATTCCCTAGCTCCCGTACGGTCTTATGAGACGAGATGCATGTTTTTAGCCTCTGAACTCTTTTTGTCTTTAAGCGATACCTGGACCTCCACTCCTTACGCTCTGCGTAATCTCGAAACAATTCTGGCTGAGTGTAGGCTAGGACCGTGTTCCCAAATAATGATTTGGGAACGACTGAGTGACTGCTACCGTGAGCGGATTGATCCGAGAATCCGACACAAGCTGAGTGAGGGAACGCCGGTTAATGAGGGCAATTCAAAGAGTTCAGATAATTTTGTTGCACATAGAGACATCGTGGCACAGGGTTTGACGAGATTGCGCAAAGCTGCTTTCTTCCAATTGATAGCTGCCAACAAGTGGGCTGAGCAAAAACAGTGGAGACAGGCAAGCTGGTGCTTGAAAGATACTGAGGATGTGTACTCAGGCGTCGAATTTCTCAATAGAGAGGGTCTAGCCCTAGTCAAACTCAAGGAGAAGTTGAGCGAAATCGATCATGGCATGAGTGCAGTAACACCTTCTAAAGACCAGGTGCATGTCAAAGAGGAAGCAATAAAAGATTAAATAAAAGCCCATTTTTACCGAGAGCAACGAAAACATGAAAAAAGTCATTAAATTTATACTACAGTTTCAAAGGAACTTCAAGAGTTTCTCTGGCGGCACGGTGTCGATCATCTCACTTTCGTCAGCACGCGGATCGACTTGTTCATATTCACCGTCCCCACTGAACAAAAGGGAAAGCAAAACTCCGGTGATTCCGATAATTACAACAGTGCCAAACGCTAGCGCTAGTCCAACCAGAACAACAAAACCACGATCCATTCTATCACTCTTCCGAGCTGAGGAATTTTTAGTAGGTGAAGGCTGAGATGATGACGATGTGCTCGAAGGAGAAACAACGGAAGATTGACTTGGATATGGAAGGATGTTCACGGAGTCATAGAGTTGTGATTGGTCTTCATTGGTGAAGAATGATGCTTTTGAAGATACTCCATTGTTAAAATTGTCAACAACATAGTATGAAGACCATCTCTCCGAATCGTGGAGTGATGCCTGCATTTCTCCGGCATAATTTTGGCCAACAACCAAAACGGAATCAAAGGCGGAGGGCAGATTGCTTCTCTTGCCAGCCTGAAACGTCGTCTTTAGGACAGTTACATCGAGAATCGACGAGAGGGAACTGCCATCCATTTCAAGGGCATTCCAACTCCCGTCGCCGTAGATTATCAAATTGGTATCATTCCAGGTAAGAATATCCGTGCCTCTCACAATAAATGACGTGAGTGGCTTATCTGACTCCCAAAAAAGCGGTGAAGCCTTGTAGTTAGATATGTTCAAGGAAGCCAAGTTAACAGATGTATTGTTTCCGACATTCAAATCACCAGAAACAAGCAATCCATAATCTGTTGAAAGTTGTATCTCTGTGATATTTCCCTTGATAGTTCCGTTTGCAAACTCCGTCCATTGCTCCTGTTTGTAGTTGTATAGACAAAGCCCTTCGCAATTAGCATCTGATACCTCATACTCACCGCCCACCAGTATGGTGGAGTTTTTGTCGAAAAATACCAGTGAAGTGATACGATCATTATTGTTTAAGGTAATGTTAGCAACGATCTCGAACGTTGTTAGATTGAGAAGCGTTAAAGTTGGCTCAATGGATGTACCGCTGGTACTGATTGCCAATAGCGTATTATTTGCAGAGTATTGTATTGCGTTAATAGTCTCATACCACGTCCACGGCCCTTCGATTCCATTATTAAACTGTAACTGAGATGTAGAACCATTACGATAAGCATATAAGCTTAATGTATCATTCAGGTATGAGGCAGCGTAGGGCTGAATGTCGTTCCCAAGGAAGTAGCGAACAGCAGTCGAATTGTCAAATATTAGAGCAGAGCCATCTAAGTCAATGAACTGGTTGTTCGACACAGCACCCGAAAATAGTACGTCATTAAATGAGTTTCTACCCGCTGACCATAGCGAAATTTCGAAGGCAGAGTTATTCGAAATATAGCTGTTGGACGACAAATTGAAGGCGTACTCATTATCGAAGACCAGCAATTCGCTGTCTCCGATGGAAATGTTGCTAACAGTGTTCACAGAACCATTAAGACTCCCAAAAGAACCAAAAGCGCCGTTGTATGTAAGGGTACTAACAGACTGTGACGAAAGGTTAAAATCGCCTAGTAAAATGATACCGTCCGAGTATGTGGACATACCTTTCACTATTCCCCCCGTTGCAAGCCTAGCAGTAGAAGAGACGCCAAGGTTTTCTTTGAGCTCGATAGTTGCTACACCTTGTACGCTTCCGCCAACTAGAAGTGTTCTATTGAATAGGGAAGAATATAAAGAAGCATTTGTGGGAAAATTCTGGACGGCGTAGGTGTTCAATTCAGTATTGGCGATTGGAGTAGTATTGTTGCTGGAGCCTGTAAAATTCGACAACTGATACTGAAGGATGCCATTCAATGGAAAGCTCGAGTTGCTTGAGTTATTCAGAATGTCAACCGAATCGACTATGACCTGAAGACGGTCAGCGACAATAATGTTGGAGGGGTTATTTGGATAAATGGAAGATTGTGGCTCAAGTGTTACGACCGGCGCCTTTTCGAGATGGCCTGAATACAACTGGTCATACTTCGTCGCCTCATTGTTCTGATAGAGCAGAACGGAAGAGAGAATTGAACCGCCGAGTTCGGACCACATGGTAACATTAACAATTGATCGAGAGGAGCAGGTTTCGTCTGCCTGGCACCCTGGCGTGTAAACGTTCACTGTGTAACGCCCTGAGTAATCGATAGCCGGAGTGAAGGTCACCTTTGGGAGATCTTCCTGCTCGAACCCGAACTCCGCCGTGAGGTAGGTGTTGCCTGATAAGCCTCGCCGCCAGCCCTCACCTGAAAGAGAGGCTGCTGAAGCATCATCACGGGAAGCACAGCCAATTTCGTTAAGTGTATTGTTTGCATAGGTAGTAAAGCCGCTTTGGTAAAGCTGAAGAGAAGACAAACCGACAGACGTTCCGTAAGAGCTCAAGGCTAGGATTTGCATGTCGATCGTCGCAATCTCATTGACGAACGCAAAATCCTGATACTCATCTGACCACCGAATAGCCGTCAAATTGTTATCTACTCTTACAACCTGTGTCGTGCTTGAATTGGCAGCAGCCGCCTTCAGCGAGTCCCTTGTCATGAGAGGACAAAAAGCATCACAACTCTTCAACTCTCCTGACAATGGTTCAACATATGTCAAGTTCATGATTCCATTAGAAGGCTTGGAGATTATCCGAAACATGGATATCGCATTTTCGGTCGTGGGAGAGTTAAATAATCTCAACTTGTTTGGAAAGACTTCGTAAGGCAATTCGAACTCTAAGAAGCCAGCGGTGGATGGCGAGGACCATGATTCTTTCTCTGGATTGGGACACACGAGAGTCGACGAATCCAGTGTAGTCTCTAAACTGGCGCTCCATTCAGCCAGTTGTAGGGGTATGACTTGATTGACCTCCACGTCTCTGCTGCTGTTCCTCTGCGAAACATTTGAGGCTAATAGGCTTTCGTCGTCTAATGTAAAGAACTCACCTGCAAACAATATGTTGTCCGAGTCTAGCTTCACGATTGAGTTCACAACCGAATTTTGACCTAAACCAACGAAAGGCAGAAGAGAAGTAGTGTTGCTTGAACCATTCCAAGTCACAACACTGTGTCCGGTTAAAGACCCGCTCTCGTAGGTGAAATTTCCGCCAAAATACACTAGTGGATAATCTTCCAGAATAAAGTTGACAGAAGCTAAGGAATTGTCGAAAATGGGTCGCAGCGAAAGATCTGATAAATTGTACAAAAGTTGTTGATCAAGTTCTAAGCCTGAAAGCTGACCAGAACCACTCAATACGAACGAGTCCGTACCAAAGGGAACGATCTTATCTATCCGACTTCCACCCGACCCGTCAATTAACCTGATGAAAGAATCATTCGAATAGTAATTAATTCCATGAGAATCTGTCTCGTCGTTGATCGTACCTGTAAAGTTCTGCTGGCCCTCATATCGGAGAAAGGTAAGGGCATCAAAATCCCCAAAAAGGTGTAGAGATCCGTTGGGATACTCGAACTGCGGATCGACTATATCTTCAATTTCAAACTTTTCCTTTAGATTTTCCAGCTGAGATGCCACCGACAGGCATACCAATTGGAAAAGCACTACCGCGAGATCATACATCTAACTTCAAAGCACACGTAGGATGTAGCCTTTCAATGACGCCTGTATTCTGATAGGGATCGCAGATTTCAATTAGTGATATTGATATGCCTTTTAATCAAGGGCCCAATGTGTCAAATCTAGATGTCCTGAGAACCTCGGAAGCAGCGAATCCAATGCTAACTGTTTGAGCGATGCTTGTTGACGATCAGAGGATGGTAAAGCGGCTGGCCATATTCGAATAATGCTACTTTCTACATGTCCATCACAGTTTAGCTACATTCTCGAAGCTTTCGTGTTTTCGATCTTACTAGATTCGGAAAAATACAAATAGTAACCCACCAACGGTGGAAGGCCCTGAATAACTCATCAAATACCTATTTGTGTGCTCATTCAAAAGGTTATGTATCTAGAGAATATGTAGTTATGCAGTAATTCCTTTATTTGGCCAAAGACTGTTCGACCTTGTCGATGGCTGCCCTGTATCTTCTTTGGGATTCAGCCATGTCGAGGAAAATCTTGTACTTGGCATCCAACAACATACGGTCCGGATCTTGCTCTGGGCTTGGTTTGACGACTTTACCACCCCCAGTCATTTGGTACATAACGTTCCAAAGGTCCTCACCGTTGTTGGGTGGGATGCGGGTAGACAAAGCTCCTTGACTTGTAGCTCTCTTGGGTTTGAAACTGACTGGACCCTCACTGTCGTCCTTTTCTTCTACAATAGCCTCTGCAGGTTCCCCTACCACTGGGAATGGGAAAGAACCCGATGTGGATGCAATCTGTGATGTGCTGGAAGTTGCATGTGGAGCTGTGTATGGTGAGGGAAGATCTGGCTTGAGCTTGGTTAGCTGGCTCAATGGACCCTTGTTCGAGGAAGTGGGCAGTGAGGATGGATCTAGATTGGTTAGAGAAGATTTTCTCCTTCTTGTTATCTCTGATTTGGCGTGATGCGAATTGAAGGACTCACTGGCAACTGCACCCAGTAGCGCAGATCCGAACACAACAGCCGCATCAATGTATCTTGGAATAATGATTGGAAGACCGGTACAGTCGGCAAGTAGTCTCATTAGTAAACCGTTTCTACATTGACCACCAGACATGAAAATCGTCGAAATCTTGTGGCCCGCTTGGCACATCTTTTCGACAATTTGTCTTGTTTGCTGAGCGATGAACTCACATGCCCCCAAATAAGTGACTGCCAAATCATCGATGGAGTTGTCCATAGATTGACCAATAATTGCGGCTCTCATCGATGGGTCAGCGATTGGCGATCTGTTGCCGTGGTAGTCACCGTAGAAATAGAGGTGCTTGGCTAATGCTACGACCGAACGTTCACCGCGCTGCTGAACCAGACTCTCTAGCCTGGAGTTCAAGTAGTCGAATTTAGAGATGTTCGCAGCGTCTGAGAGGTGAGACAGCTCCGTGAAGGCAGGGTGTGTGGACATGACATGGGCAAGTAACGCGCCGGTACAACTTTGACCACCTTCAGCAGCCCAGAACCCGTGAGCCATAACGTCTCTGTAAGGACCCCAGACACCGTTCACGAACACAGGGTCACGCGAAAGAGCAATGTGACACGTGGATGTACCGGCAACTGCGGCCAATCTACCGGTAGCTCTGTCAATGCCCTTCTTGGTCCTATCAGCCTCGACCAGGTCAGGAAGCTCGACGTCCGTCTGGGCAGCAACAGTTCCCACCCAGCCGGCGTAGGCGTCGATCACACCTGAACCGACCACACAGTGCACTGGCAGGCCCAACTCCTCAGCAGCATGCTCGGACAAAGCACCAACGTACTCACCAGCACTTAAGAAACTGCGAGGAGTACCGGTAGCATCCGTATAAACAGCAGGTCCTCCAATTCTCTCGAAATCATTTTCCACTAGTTCTGGCAGGCCAATAGCGTTCAAGAACTCTCTGGACCAGCCTTCCTCGGAGCCCTCCACTCCAATGGGCAGCAAACCCTGCTTACAAACGGTAGAACAGAATGAACGGGTCTCCTTGTTTGTAGCCTTGAAAGTCAAGTAATCTGCCAGATCAAAGAACCTGCACTTTTCAAACTGCTCCTTGGGTAGGTTATTCTTCAGCCACTTGATCTTGGGGATTTCCATCTCCACCGACATCTGACCCCCGACATACTTCAAGCACTTATCGTTGGTAGCGTTGATTTCGTTGGTTTCTGTGATGGCCCGGTGGTCCATCCACAGCACAATGTTCTGGTCTGTGTTAGAAAAGACCGGTCCCACTCCAACTTCCTTGTTTTCATCGTCCACTACCACCAGAGAACAGGTCGCATCGAACCCGATCCCGTGGATTCTCTCTGCGGGCACTCCTGAGTCCCTGACCACAGATTTTACACAGTGACAGATAGACTGCCAGATCTCCTGCGAGGACTGTGTGATGTAGTTGGGCTTCAATTCCTCTCTCTGGATCGGTTTTTCAGCTAAAGACAGGATGTTACCAGTATTATCAATGATACACGCTCTAGCAGACCCTGTACCCACGTCAACACCGACGTAGTAAATCATGGCCTGTTCAAGGCTCAACGCAGCCATAGACTGCGACATGAATCTCTGCTGAGCAATTGATAGAGACGACCGAGATTGTCCTCTATGACGCATTTTTCAGTTTCCGATAAACTTTTATTGGCTTTTTGATCGACCGTCTTACTCTACCATCAGCCTCTTGAAAAACCTTCGAGCTTTATATCTCTACAGGAGGGTCATTCAGGGGTCGTTTCTTCTATTATCGATATTATTCATCCATTCTTTTGCTTACCATTACGCTCGGCCATATGACGTCGCCGGGCTTCTGGAAGACCGGCAGCACACAGATAATAACTGCTATTGGGTTGGCTGAAAAAATCATGTAAACGAAGAGGTCTAAGAGGCTTTGTTGGGTCCCAATAAGGACTTGGAGCATACTAACGCACTTAGGGCCGGCATTTAGAGCAGAAGAAATGGAAATTTCACATATATGCTTGGGATTGTCTTTTTTTTTGGCTGCGTTGAAGTCCTGTCGAGACCGACCGGCACTTTATACAGCTATACACTCGGGGAGCCCAATTTGTGCTTCAGATTTCCACATGTTGACAAGTTGAACGAGCCTTGGACGTGTAATCGTTTTAAAGCCTAAAGGTGTTGACTTTTCTCTTCCTACCCTGATTCTGATTTGGGTGATCCTCATTGAATCTTGTTTGTTTAAGTTGTCTATAGGATGATTGTCTTGTCTTGACTAAGCCCATGGGAAATGGCCCTCTTTTGTACTTCTAGAGGTTCCAAACCTAATTCATCAGCCACCTGGTCTGAAACAGACTGGGCAAACGCTAAGCACGGAGCACTTTACACCTCATGTCACCCCATGTGGATGTTTCAAAGCACTGGGAACATTAATGAAAGATTTAGACGGTAGTTTGTGTTTCATCTGAAACATTTCCCATTACTCTATATTTTAAAGAGTTTTGAATCAGTCCTTGTTCCGGCATCTGGATCTAACGGTCTAAGACGCACTCTGACGTGAATTTGACGAGTTATTGCGCCAAACTAGATCCAATTCTGGTATCCAAACCTGTTCTTGGTGGTCCATTCGACCCCGTGCTCGTAGTATTCTTGTCTAGAAACTCTGGCGGACTTGTAGAAGTCTGTAGCAGCAAATGCGCTCATAGCATGCCAGCCCCCCAGCTCGCAGGAATTCGGCTGAGGAAGATAGATCTTGGCCGACCAGTCGGTGGGCAGTTGTCTTTGTAGTTCGGTAGCTAGCCGGTTGGGGAAATGCGGAAGGTTGAAGTTCCCGCCGGTACAGAGAATATTGCTGACCATCAGTGGTCTGAGAGGCTCCGGGATGAGTGACAGACTCTCGAGTATGGTCTCAATAATCCCCGGTTTCAGTAGTTGGGCGATCTCCGGGTGGAAGAAGGTTTCCGGGACAGAGAAGAGCTCGTCACGGAGAGTAACAGTCTGAGCATCCTTAGGTGGTGGGTCCTTACGGTTTGCCACGTAGCCCAGAAACGTGGTTTGGAAGTCGGGCAGCACGTACTCGACCGCAGTTCTGTCCTTGTTGGCGAAACTGTCGAAATAGGACACTGGGCTCATGAAGAGACACTTTTCCTTAATGTTGTTAACGAGTATACTCTCGTCCATTACGTTGTAGTGTCTGAAAGAAAGTGTTTCCTTCAGTAGCCCATTGATGAACCTCCCGCCAAGGTCAAGTTTCTTGACGGCCTTGTAGAATGGGACTCCCTTGATCACCGGGATCACCCAGGTGCAATTGAAACCGGAGTCAATTACCAGCTGAAACGGCTCGTAGCCCTTGTCACTGTCTGTGGAAGCAATCGTGTTTGACTCGCCCTTCCCAGAAATAACTGTGGTCTCCCTTGCCAGCCTGCTGAAGGGCATAAACCCTGCTACGGGCGCCTTCAGCAGACTTTCAAACTCGTATTCTTCGAAAACCACCTGGTCCATGTTCTTGCTCAGCTCAGGTATCGTCATGCAGGTTTCGCTGGCCACCAGGTGCTGGCCCTTGCTGTCTTTCAGATCGAACCCGCTGAACTCGCCTGGGTTGAAGAAGCAGTAATCCCATACACAGCTTTGTAGCTCCCAGGACGTCAGTTGTCCGTACTCATGCGATCTTTTGAAGCTGACAGAGGAGATATCTTTAATCTGCTTGATCTGGTTCGAGAGATAGGTAGAACCGAACTTGTCTCTTGCCAGGGCATTTAGAGCCCTAAAAGGCTGATTAGCAGTTGCATAGCCAAACTTGACCTCGTAGGAACCATTGTCCACTACCAAAGGTGCTGCTTCCATAATACAATGGCTACTTCTCGTTGTTTCTCGACTTTGTTTGAGCAAGCGATGAGCTTTTAATAATAGAAGAACTACGCGATCATACTAAATACTACTACAACTGGTCAACAAGAGCATTCAGAGATCCTCTGCTCACTATCTAACAATGCTTAGATCGATTGAAAAGATACCTTCATCATTGAAACTCGATTGCTTTTACTACACGTGGTAAGATCTTGTAAGTAGCTTCACTGGGTGCATCCTAGTTCACCAGACCTCTTACAGCTCGCTAACTTCTTCTCAGTTTTAATATAAACAATGACTTTTGGTCTCTTTCTTCAAGGTCCATCTGGCTTGATCGCAGTGCAAACAACTTACGTGCTTAAGCTTCTCTCGGATCATTCAGCGACCAGAACAACAAGAGCTTTCAGGCCACTAAGATGCCTGATACGCCCCTCAACAAGCGGCAAAGGGTAGACTACGTGGAGAATCAGGAGCAAAACGCGACCAATGGTTCATTAAAGTCGCCTTTGACCTCCAGTTCGAATCCGACGACATCGCATACACCTAAGAAGCTGATGTTAGATTCGGGAGATAACAGGACTGTTCAATCCCAGCCTGCCATCTCATCTTCTTCTTTACTGGCTCCAAGCTTACAACACCCAAGCAGTTCTTCTAGAGGTCGTGAACAGAGGACATACTCACAATCACCACCTAGGTCTCCAGGCCGGTCACCTACTAGAAAACTAGAACTCATCAAGATCTCACCGGTTAAAAAGAACAGACTTGAGTTGCAACGACTGTATGATGCCGAGCATAATCAGAGAAACGTGGCAAGACTTTGTATCGACAAACTAGTGCTTCAGGACTTCAAATCGTACGCTGGACGTCAAGTTGTCGGCCCCTTTCATAGCAGCTTTTCTGCAGTTGTGGGTCCAAATGGCTCAGGGAAATCTAATGTTATCGATTCTATGCTGTTTGTGTTCGGCTTCCGTGCAAACAAGATGAGACAGGATAGACTTTCAGATCTGATTCACAACTCGGAAGATCATTCGAAGTTGCAAAGTTGCTCTGTTGAAGTCCACTTCCACTATGTGTTTGATGAGCCAGATGGGTCTTCTAGGGTCGACGAAGATAAGCCCAAACTAGTAGTCACCAGAAAGGCTTTTCGTAATAACTCCTCCAAATATTACGTTAACGATAAAGAGAGCAGCTACACAGAAGTAACCGAGCTTCTTAAGAAGGAGGGAATTGATCTAGATCACAAAAGGTTTTTGATTCTACAGGGTGAAGTGGAGAACATCGCTCAAATGAGACCGAAGGCCGAAAGAGAAGGTGAAGACGGTTTGCTGGAGTATTTGGAGGACATCATCGGAACTGCGAAGTACAAACCGCAGATAGAAAAGATTCTACAAGAGATCGAAGTTTCGAACGAAGCTTGTATTGAGAAAGAGAATAGGTTCCAAATAGTGGATCAGGAAAAGAGCTCTCTCGAGACAGGTAAAGATGAAGCTTTGGAGTTCTTAGAGAAAGAGAGAAGTTTAGTACTGCTACAATCGAAAATGCTCCAGTACAAAATATGGCAGAACAATTCCAAGCTCACTTCAACTTTGGAGAAGAGCAGCAAATTGAAGGAACTACTGGACCAGGAAAGTGCAAAAAACTCTGAGAGTTTAAAAGAGGTTGAGTCTCTGAAAAACGAAAGCAAAGAAGTTGATAAACATCTCGAGTCGCTTATCAAAGAGGAGAAAACTCTGCTATCTAGGAAAAGAGATCTCGATCAACAGAGGGTTGCTGTTGAAGAAAAAATCAAGCACGCCAACCGCAAAAAGAATGACGCCGAAAAGCTGTTGAAAACAAATCAGCACTCATTGGATGAGACTGAAGCCAAGTTGAATGAGCTAAGACAATCACAAATAGATTATGAAGAACAACTAAAAGGACTGAATCAAGAACTCTCATTTGAACGTGAAAAGCTCGAGCAGATAAAAATATCATTGAAAGACAAGACAGTTTCCATATCAGCTGAAATTGCGCAGTATGAAAAGGATCTTGAACCCTGGGACGAACAACTTCAAGAAAAAAGTGCTGAGATCCAGCTCGCCGAATCAGAGCTATCTCTAATCAAGGAAAAAAATACGAGGTTAGACAAGGAAATACAGGATTTGAATCACAAAATCGATGCCGGAAATGAAGACCAGCTCATTAAGGAGAAAGTTGTTAAACAGCTTAGGGAGGAAGAATCCAACGCAACAGATGAGCTCTGCACAGCAGAAGCTGAGTGCTCTAGTGCTAACTTGCGATTGAAAAAGATGCATGAGATCCTAATTTCTCAAAGGCAGCGTACGTTAGATGCTCGGGCTGCTTTATCTAGCGCTCAAAATAAAAATACGGTTCTTACAGCTCTTGCAAAGCTTCAAAAGTCTGGTAGAATCGATGGCTTTCACGGTAGGCTAGGGGACCTTGGTGTCATAGATGAGAAGTACGATATCGCCATATCTACTGCGTGCCCTCGTTTGGAAGATATTGTTGTAGATTCTGTCGAATGCGGCCAACAGTGCATCGAATATCTAAGGAAGAATAAACTAGGATACGCTAGATTCATCCTGTTGGATAAACTGCGAAAGTTCAACACTGGCAAAATTCACACTCCGGAGAACGTTCCACGAATATTTGATCTAATCCACGTAAAGGATAACAAATTTATTCCGGCCTTTTATAGCGTTCTAAGAGACACACTAGCCGCGCAGAATTTAGCCCAGGCAAATAGAGTGGCCTATGGTAAGAAAAGGTTTCGAGTAGTCACTCTCGATGGGAAATTAATCGATATCTCAGGTACCATGAGTGGAGGCGGCTCACACACCGTAAGGGGATTGATGAGTTTGACGCAAAAGAAATCTCATAGCTCTGATATCTACAGCCCCCAGGAAGTTGCTCAACTCGAAAAAGAGTTGAGTGAAAGGGAGAAGAATTATCAAATCGCCAACGACACGTATCATGAGATGGAAGATCAACTTAGAAAACTAAAACATAGAATCCCAGATTTACAATTCAAGATTTCCAAAGAATTAATGGAGATGGAGGCCTGGAATAGTGACTTACAGCTGAAGAAAGCTCAACTGAAGGAAAGACTGGATTCTAGAGAAAAAGCTGCGGACAAAAATGAAGAATACTCCTCGGCTGAAGCTCGTGTAAAGAAGCTTAAAGATGAACAAAAATTATTGTCTGATCAAACTAGGAGTACTAGACAAAAGATCACGGTTTTGAAAGATAAAATTATGGAAATAGGCGGGTCTGAACTCCAGGTCCAAAACTCAAAGGTGAGCTCAGCCACCCAAAAGATAGATACAATTACCTCCAGGCAGAAAAAAGTTAAAACTAGTATGAGGAAAGCAGAAAGTGAAATCAAGAAATCAACAAAAATACTACTTACAGCCCAAAAGGACTTAGAAATCTCCTCTCAAGAAATCCAGTCATTAAATGAGAGCGCTGATGACGTGCAACGTAATTTGAAAGAGGTCGATGGCTCTGTCACCAAGCTTCATAATCTTAAGCATGAGATGAGTGAAAAGTCAACAGACTTGACTAGGCAGCTCTCTCACATGGAGGCCGGTATCAATGAGTTCAAATCTTTGAAGATTGAAATTAATAACAAGTTGGAGAAGCTGAATTCTCTATCTGGCCATTTGACCAAAGAATTGCAACAGCTGGAAGACCAGTTGAGCGGCCTCAAAATCAGAGACGTCACCAAGACCTTGCAACTGCTCGATAACAATGGAAACGGGGAAAGTCAAGCAGCTAATGAGGCTCCAGAAGAACGCAGCATAGTAATGTCAAATAGTTCTGAGAGATTAGGGGAACCGGTGTCTGAGGAGGAATCCATGGAAATAGATGAGAATGCAAGGGAGCTCCCGAGCGGCCTTCCTCGAGTTTCGGAGGAAGAGTTTCGAAATTTGGTTGTTGAAGATCTTGACGCTCAGATAAAAGACTTGCAAGACTATATTGAGTCCGCTAATGTCGATGTTGACATCTTAGAAGAGTACGCAAGGAGGTTGGTAGAACATAGGCAAAGAAAGCTAGATTTGAATCACGCAGTAGAAGAAAGAGATTTAATGAGAGAAAAGCTGGGGGAGTTAAAAAAGCGACGCTTCGACGAGTTCATGCAAGGCTTTGGCATCATCTCCATGACCTTAAAGGAGATGTATCAAATGATCACTATGGGAGGTAATGCTGAACTGGAATTAGTTGACAGTTTAGATCCTTTCTCGGAAGGCGTAACCTTCAGCGTTATGCCACCAAAAAAAAGCTGGAGGAATATCACAAATCTTTCGGGCGGTGAAAAGACCCTGAGCTCATTGGCGTTAGTTTTTGCCCTGCACAAGTATAAACCTACACCACTGTATGTTATGGATGAGATTGATGCGGCGCTTGATTTCCGAAATGTTTCTATTGTTGCCAACTACATAAAGGAGAGGACAAAGAATGCGCAATTTATTGTGATTTCGTTGAGGAATAACATGTTCGAATTGGCCCAACAACTGGTGGGCATCTACAAGAATAAGAATATGACGAAAAGTGCTAGTTTAAAAAACTATGACATATTAAATAAGGTATAATATCACAACTATTATGCTAACGAGACCTTCCTTGAACTTTTGCGTATTCTTTCTCAGCAGCATGCACGAGTTTCTGGATTAAAACAATAGCTATTTGATGAGTGCCAGCTGGAAGGCGTTTCCTATGAACTCCGAACCATTCAAGTGGCGGTGTTGCATCTCCCAAATCTTTAATTTGAGGCATCTCAATGTAGGGCTCATCTAAAGGAACGTATTGGAACTTAGATTTTGTTTCCTCGTCCAGACCATATTCAGCAAGTTGATTTCCATTAACATTGGATCCACTGCTTTGCGCCTGACGAACGTCCAGAGACTTAACATGTGTCGACCACATTTCTTTAATAAAGTTGATTGGTCCAAGATTCCATTTGACGGCAACCTTACCATAAAATCGGCAAGTGAAGAGATACTCAATGAGTTTACTCTTTGGCTTCTGCCAAGTTGTCATGCTTACGAGTAGTTTAGGAATTTTGACGATCGTCCCACCTTTAATCTTGGAAGCATACAGCATATAGTCTTCGATGGATATTTTAGCTAAAGCTTCCTCGTCAAGCTCCTTGCTGGAAGTCGAGAGAGACAGCTTGGCGTTGGAAACATGCAATTGTAACTCTGTTTTCAGTTTCTCACCCGATTGAGTCTCTGAGCGAGCTGACACATCATCAATATTTAGCACAAGCACTTCGACATCAAACAGTGATATCGGGGAAATTTGAACTTTGAAAGTAGCAACATCAACTGATAGATCAGTGCGTAATAAATTCAGCGACTGTAGAATATCTTCGTAAAGCAGCGTCACTCTAGCTTCTGCTGAATTCGACTCTTTCAGAGTTTCAATGTAGGAAATTCGATTGTCCTGCCTCATGCGTGCTATGGTATTGTAGATGTCCAGAACATTAGCTGCCGTCAGCGCAGTACCACAAAACTCAATCTTTTCACAGGAAAGGTTAACGACAAGTAAATCTGGTAGTATACCATACAAATCTGACTCACTGTGTAACTTGAAATTAACTTGATCGGCCGTCCCGATCAAAAACATGTGGTAATCGAATGCAGTCTTTAGAGCGACCCTGTCCACGCTCAAGGACAACGACATGGAAGGTGATCCCTTTATCGAACCTGCTTCTGGGTAGTTAATTTCCGCGATCCATGTGGCGCCCTTTAAGTCAAAGACACCACTTAGTCTCCCTTCTGACTCAATTGATAGTTCATCAGCGAAAGCGTGTATTACCTGCCTCTGGCTATGATAATGGTCGGTAGCAAACCATGTTCGACCCATGAGAAGCGAAAGAACTCCCAAAGAAGGCCCTAAATCGATGTCACCTTTGATACTCGTAAAAATAAGTGTGAAAGACCAATTGATTGAGTTTGGAGTATGTCCACGATTAGTTGGCGGAGGATTTTTGGATAGTTTCTTTCGATCTTCTTCCTTTCCGCGTCCTTTGCTATTCAACTTACCATTCAGCCTCCAAATATCGAGAAACAGGTTCAGATTCTGTAGTTGTTTCATGTTGAAGAACACATTGGTGTCTGATACTAAAGCCACAGCAAACACATCTGGGTGAGTGAAAATTGATGTGAAATTAACGAAATTCACACTGAAAGATGCACTTGTTTCCCTCGAGAAAATATGGCGTACTGAAGATTGTATCATTTCGATATACAAAGAAACCCCGGTAGGATTTCCCTCGACGATGTCATTTGTCGTAACATCAAAGACAAAAGAATTGAAACCAACATCAGCCTGAACTTTAGCTCTTGGTTCGCAACTTAAACTTAGCTGCTGCTTTCCGGAAGAAACCTTAAATGCAATATCAAAAGAATCCAGCAATTTTTTGTAGTCGATACTTTGAGATGACTCAAGAGGACTTTCATCTGGAGCATGCTTCTGCATCATGCGTTGGCTAGCATCAATTATGTCATTCAGTATGGGGACACATTGAGAATATAGTATATTGTGTGTAGGATCAATTGAGACGAGGCACCTTATCCAATGCGACCTTCTTTCGGCTTCATTATGCCTGTAGCTTAGTGAAACCAAAACACCAGGAGACTTTATTTCCAGCGACGGACCCTCACTTCTACTCAAGTCGTCGAGAGAATAGACCTTTAAAACCCCACCGACATATTTAAACTGACAGTCTATTGCTCTGATATGAGATAGGAACGGGGCAATGCTATTTGACGTGTTCTCAAAATTGAGTTTTGTCTTAAAGCTGTTCTCTCTCTTGTGCATTCTTTCATTCTTAAGGGTTTGGAATTTTTGAATCGAGGCCAATGTATTCTCAATGAGATGGAAAGAAGTAGATAAAAGGCTAACTTCAAGTGCCTCTCCATTGACTCGTATGAATAAGTCTTTCATCGAATCAACCTCTTTCAGCCAATAGGAAATCTGGACATTGGATAAGAAGCTTCGGTTGTACCGCTGGCTTTCGTCTCCCAAAGAGTAGAAATTGTCGTTACTTTGTCCGCTGGTCACTGACAAGTATCCGTCTATCAAAGTCAGTTTCCCGTAATTCTTTTCATAAGCAGAAAATAAGCGATCAAAACCAATAATTAGGCCAGATTTCACATCATTGTCGATTTGGAACATCCACCCTATGCACAAGTTATACGAAAGAATGTGAATGGAACGGAAATCAATCTGCCGATCTGAAGATGTAGACCCGTCGAAGGAGAAGAATGAGGCTAAGGCTTCACTCTGATTCCTATGCTTCTTGAAGTATTCAAGTAATGATTGGACTTGATGGGTTCCCCAGAGCACTTGAACCAAGGACTCCGGCGATAGACAAACCCTGAAATGAGAGCTTTCGATTTGATATGACTGCGGGGAATTTGGTATTTTCTGCGAACTCATGATCCTGATGGAAAAATCGACTAATTTCGAGAGTTCAACAGGCAATAGAGGTTCTTTGATCAGAAGTAGACAGTTCTCGATAGACATTTGCCCTGTTACATGTTGCTCGGCATCATTCTGTTCAGCTCCAGTATTTCTCAGGGCTGCTAATAACATGTGTACTTCAAAAACGAAATATGTCGTAGAGATTGGAACAAGAACACCAAAGTAATTCAGGTTCGCACTAAGAGACCACTTTAATGGACTGGAATTCGAGCTTTTCGTAGGAACGGGAGAGAATAACTTAATAAGCCCCGTCATATGCTCTAAACTCTTTCCAATTAGCTTCTCATCTTGCAAAAAGCTCGATAAAATTCTTCGAGGCTCTGAAAGTGTTAATTTCATTAGAGAGGTTGAAAGTCCGATATTAAACGTGCCATTTGACTCATTTGGTATGTTACATTTCACTTGCAGGTCTCCCAGGGCAAAACTGAAATATTGTTCAGTGGTTTGGTGTGATTTGAGATAGAAGTTTGCATCCCAAATGCTGATTAAGATTTCGTTAGTTCGCACTCTATTCATGTACATTGCAATCTGTTTCATTTCTTGGCGAATAACAAAGGGTGCTAGAGGCATAACTTCAGCCGTAACGTTAGAAAAGCTGATCGCCAATGATGTATTCTGAAGCGGTATCGGAAGATTCGAGCTTTCTTTAACGCCCGGACTACCATGATCCAAACCAAAGTCGCGCTTTAGCTCTTCAAAACTCTCAGAAATCTCCTTGACCGACTTGACAAGTAACTCAGTACTTGTCATGGCCCTCACATGCGAGCTTGTGCATTGTATATCAACTGATAACGCCGGCATGTAAGTCCACAGCTCCGCCACGACTGTCATTGATAAGTCGCGAGACATTGCCTCTGCTAAGACAAGATCTGCGTGCTTCAACCAAGACTCCGACCTTTTAGCAAAGAAGACGAACGACAAAGCTGGGGCTGCAGAATCTTTAAGTTTTTCCAGCAAGAGTGTGGCCTTACCATTCAAAATGCGGTTTGTCAGTCTCGTCTGATATAAAACGAACTGTAATTCGCTCCTATCAAAGGCGAGGAAGACATTTAGTTTGTATGACCTGGAGATGTCAATTGTGGACTTATTCCTTTTGGGCGATGGATCCGGAGTGTTCAGAAATAAATTTCGTAGCTTTAATAACTGATCATTGAGTTCGCCCTTTACGGCACCTAGGCTAACGGTGAGATTAAGAACACTGTCATAATCCAAATCAGATTGCGTTTTTGAGAGCTCAGCGAGAGGAATTTCTTCACCAGAAACATTAGCTCTTGTTACCACAAAATTATGAGCGACTCGATAACCTTCACTGTAAATTGTGAAGAAAAACGAATGGAAGGATAACTTGAACATTTTCTTCAGCGTCTTGTATGAGTTAGGGCATTGAATTGTTGAGAAGATAGTTCGATAAATGTAAGAACGAGTGACATCCGATATTTCCCATCCTCGCCAATGAGCTGCAACAGGATCATCGTTGTCATCTTTAGTAGTGAATGCACCAATTGCAGGAGAGTCGCTCCAACCAGGTGGAAGAAACGTTAAAATATGTCTTAGACGAGTAATTATTCTCCAACTAGGATTCTCTCTAACATGCCCGTTTGACAACCTCATGATGAAGGCTGGCTTCGTTATAACGTACGGCTCATGGTTGATCTGACAAAGTTCACTGGCGGCTGTGATATTACGGAGCAAATCCCTTCGCTTGCTCTTCCAATATTCGTGCTGCTCCAAAAACGTTTCCAACATGCCAGAAAGTAGTCCTCTTTGTTCTGCAATATAAGTGGACAACCACCCGAGTTGTGATTCATCTAGAGTGATATCCGTTGATAGCAAATTCACAGATCCGACTAGTTTTTCCTCGATCGAACAATATGCTTCCCAACCTTCAACAGCTAAAGAAAGGGCAGGGGGTCTTTCTTCTACGCCCTCAGTGATGCTTCTATCGAAGACAGTTGCCCTTATGGATCTTAGCTTGCTTAACATCGAGCATTCAATGGGAACACTCTCTCCGTCAACATTTCTTGCTCTACGTCCGAAGTCAAAATCAAGCTTATCAAAGTAGAGATCCAAACCCTTAGCAGCCTTTTCACCCCAAAAGAAATTAATGTCCATAACATGCAGTTTTAAGTTCGTCACTGCAGAGCTATTCCGTAACTGCCCAAGTATCTTCACGATCGACATCTCTATCTCATCGATGATGTCAATAGTATCAACCTTCCAAAACCCACTAAAAAGTTTATTGGCATGGGAGCAAATAGAAGGGTCGAGGTCGACAGCCACAAACTTTACATCTAATATGATATTGTCATGGCGCTCCTGTGGATCCAAAAGGAATAAACTGGGCGTATGTGCGAAACGTTCATCCAGTGGATCATTGGTATCATCACTTTCTCTTGAGGTTTCAAACGGCCGAGAAGGGCTATCTATTTCATTCAAAGACCTCTGCGTATCGCAATCACATTTCAACGCCGCTGAGAACTCGCCAAGAAGATCTTCAATGATAAAATCGATAGTCTCGGGAAGCAGAGGCACCGGCAGCGGTGGCAAGGATGACGAAGGTGAGATACTTCCAAGCAACTCTTTGTAAAGCGGAGATTCTTGAACATAACAGGGCAGAAGGAAAGCACATCTGTAGAAAGGGGAGTCATTCAGCGCTATGTAATCACGTTGCTTGCTCCTGTGCTCGACAAAATTTCTCCGTTGAACGAAATTAGTTGCATAAAGTTCAGTACTCAAATCCATGAGATGAATAGGTTCAGATCCGGGAGGTGAGACGACTAATGAGATGTTCACACTAGGTATCTTTAAGTTTAAACGCTGAGAATATCTTTCATTCTCAAAGTCGATTGAGGTGAATGACAGATCTGGTATTTCCACTGTTGCATGGCAGTGGTCTTCATTATTCTCAATAACTATGTTCAAATCATGTATCCGAACACTCACAGAAGTCATATCATCCGGAGTTTCAACGTCATAGAGTAAGGTATTCTCAAGGTTGGTGTAGCCGAAGCCTATCCCGCCAAAAAGAGTGAAAAAACTCTTGGAGAACTCAGCGTCTGAATGTATATCCAAACCATCCAGATCAATGCCCCACTGACAGAAGTAAGTTGGCTCAATAGGTGGTAATCCATACATCCTATGACCGTGAATGGTCAGTGCCGTCAAAGACCCGTGTTCCTTCTCATATCTCCCGTTATCCTTGCGAATTAATTCAAAAAGTTCATGCGGCTGACGTGAAACATACCTTTTGATGGAGGTGCTGCTCATAGTAGCGAGGAGGTCCATATAATAATTACAACTCCTGAGGTCAACAATCAGTTCACCAAAATGAAGTGCAATGCAAGGATCGCAATTGTAGATTGTCTCAGGTAGGAGCAAAGCTCCTTCCCATACAGAAAAGGTAAACCATATGTCTGTTTCATTAGTGTTTCTTTTAACGTCCGAGCGACTTACGGGAGGATCACCTCTTAGGCGAACATAGGGGTCACTCTCGCCTTCTGTGTCTGTGCTCTGATCAGATTTATCTCGAACTGAATCTTCTTCCATCCTAGAGAATTTTTCTTTCTCTTTATCTCTTATGACACCTGTATACTCTTCAGAAGTAATAAAATTGAAAAAGTCACCAAAGTAATTCATTTTAACATTCATCAGGTACCTTACCACAAAACCGTAGCAGTGCAATGTGGTACCATTACTGGTACACTCTACTGAAAGAGTATCAACGTTATCAATATCAAGTTCGGAATAAACAGTATACAAGCCCTCAACCGAGAAATTGTAGGACCTTCCAACTTCCTTGTTCTTCATAAACTCATTGAGAGTATTCCACGGAGGAGTATTGAGTAGGAGCCTGAACATGGGAGTCGTGACTTTGTAAGGAACTTCCATATGAGTTCCCGTTATTGTCTCATTGGGAGCGGTCACATCAATCGATAATTCTTCCCCATGTAACGATAGATAGCAGTTTTCATTAAAATCTAATGGATTGTTAACAATGTTGTGGTCGTTAACATTCAGATATATGGAATACCCATGAATGTTCCACTTGATATTGTATACAAATGGTCTGAATAGCTCGTAGGGCGTAGGTTCACCGGAAGAAAAGTCTGTAAAAATGTCCGCTATTAATGTGACGTGCTCCCTCAATAAAAAGGTTTCCAATTGCGTTGAGCTCAAAGTAATTGTCCATGTGGCTTTACTGTTCCACCCAAGAGGATAGCCGACGTCGCCAGCAACGTCGAAGGAGTTACACTTAAGTAAAACATCATGGTTAACGCTAGAAATTGCTTCCATTTCAGTGAAGTGAATGTCCATGTTATTAGGATAGCCTTCTTCCTTCGGGCACAGTACAGTATTCACGCTACCATACGAGTCTTTCGCAAACTTAAGGTCGAGCCAACCAAATGGCCTGTAATCCTCACTAGTAGCTTTGAATCTTTTCAAAAATTCCGGATCTTTGCTCCTCTCCCTGGTCGGAATCCGCCACGACGAGCTGTCAAGGACCCTGAACGTGGTCTTGAAAATTGTGTAGATCCTTCTTGATCCAGGCGAAAGTGTCTTCACCGGGGTCGATGATTTAGCAACTATAGGTGATAACATTCTCAGTAGATGGTGAATCTGCCTTTGAGCCCATGGTCCATAGTTAAGAGCCACACCATGAAACTGCAGATCGATCCCGAACTCTGGTGGAGCACCATTATTGCCAACTTCAGGCCCTTCTGAAGTGGGGTGTGCTCCATGAGGTACTACACCTGGTATGTCATATGCATAGGTCAACAGAGTTCTTGGACTTTTCAAGATGCTGCCAACTCTAGCATACTCGTGATTAACAAAGTCGAATTGAACTTCCTCGAAGCTGTCTGAGTCTTTCCCAACAGCCGTATCTTTGTAGAGAGTCAAGCCCTTCCATCTATTCATAAAACGCTCATTCTCCGTATCGCGGATGATCTGCAATTTGTAGAGGAATGGAAGATGCAGGTTATTGACAAAACCAGTCCAAAACCTGGATAATTTGCCGTTTTTAAAAGACCTTCTTTTCCGATCATAGGCTATGTTTTGCCTCATTGAAACGTCAACTTCTGTGAAATCGACCTGAAACTGCATCCTGTACAGATCTAGTTTTTCCTTTGGCTGGCATAGATCGATAACACCTCGGCCGCTTGCGTAGCTGGCTATTAAAAGGCTTGGTGTAAATTTATTTCCCAAGACGATCGACCCTCGAGCTAGTTCAACTTCCATAGGTAAAAATCTCATGAAGAGCGATTTCTTTTGATTATGAGCTTCCTCAAAAACTCTGTCATTAGAATTTGGAACGTCAGTAACAGAAGAAGAGAGTACACTATCAGTAGAGTCTTTCTCGTCGCTTCCATGACTGTGATAATGGTACAGCTCAGAGGTCTCTTGCTTGCTCATAAATTTCTCGAACTGGGCCCTTTCGTCCCTCGAAAACATCTGCAGTATATTGTCATAAGAAACCGTCCTGTTATAAATAAAAACTTCGAGTCCTTCGCAGAAGAGCACAAACCGAGACGGCAGTTTTTCATTCTTCAAGAAGCCAGCATCCTCTTCACCCTCGTCTCTGCGAGAAGCGGCTTCCTCATAGTGCGATTTCCTCGTAGACAACAGATGATACCTCCATTGAATGCTCCCTTTCAGTATTGATATGGTTTGGTCCTTGCCAACAATGCACAAATTTCTGAATAAAACGCTGCCACTCAGGGGAGCTACTCGTAGCGATTCGACACTTATCTTAACCTTCCAACGTCTCCATAATAGCCATTCGAGTACCAGAGTAAATGCATGACCAAACAACCTTCCCAGGTAGAATATAACAGTCACTGCAACAACACATAGGAGCACCCAATCAACGAGAAAAACCCAGCTGAAATTCCTGTCTTTGGAAATAGGCACTCTCTGGAACTGAGATTGAACTTCCATAGCTTCAATAGTCTTCAGTTCACTGGACTGGCATGGTCTCTTTCTCTAAAATGTGCCGTCGTAGGTCATCGAGCATCTTCAAAGCGCGAGAACTGTAAAATGGCTAACACTTAATTGAACAACATAGGGGTCAGATTACGCTCAATGTCTTTGATAAGTAAGCTTCATAGGAGGGTGGTAGACTTGGGATTGGTTCCCAAGTTTATTGCTGCATTACCACTGCTTTCGCTGTTTTGTGCCCTGTTGAGCGTTGGCTGGTTGGCCCTGCTACCAATGGAGGGCCGTTATAGGCGAACGTACATCTCTGAGAATGCTTTGCTACCTTCTCAAGCGTACAGTTATTTTAGGGAAAGTGAATGGAACACTTTAAGAGGATATCGTACGCAGATTGAAAGGCTGGTGAACTACCCAAGCAAAGAGAGGAACGCAGAGGTTGCAGGCTGGCTGCAGGAGTTTGGGGTCAAGACAGCTATATATCACAATGAGGAGCATGGGGATACGCTTTACGGTATATTACATGCCCAAAGAGGGGACGGAACGGAGGCTATGATACTTGCGGCTCCATGGACAAACTCTGATGGGGAGGATAATATCAGCGGTCTTTCAATTGGAATAGCGCTAACACGGTTCTTTTCTCGTTGGCCTGTTTGGTCCAAGAATATTATAGTTGTATTCAGTGAAAATCCAAAGGCTTCTATGAGGTCTTGGGTCGAGGCGTACCATACCTCTCTCGACTTGACAGGCGGTTCAATTGAGGCGGCAGTTGTGTTGGATTATCCCGGTGTGAACGACTACTTTGATCATGTAGAGATCAGCTACGATGGCTTGAACGGGGAATTACCCAATCTTGACCTGGTCAACATCGCAGTTTCTATCACTGAACATGAGGGAATGAAGGTCTCACTACATGGCATTTCATGCGACAAAATTTCAGACAGTGACTTCTGGTCCAGGCTTGTAGTTATGGCGGCAGGTATCAAGAACGCAGCCCTGTCTGGGCTGGGAAAAGTGCACGGGAACGAAGCTTTCAGCGGATGGAGAATACAGGCAGTGACCCTCAAAGCTCATGGAACCCAGGGGGCTCACGACGTTACGACTTTTGGCCGTATTCCTGAAGCTATGTTCAGATCCATCAACAATTTACTTGAAAAATTCCACCAGTCGTTCTTCTTCTACATTCTACTCGCCCCACGATATTTCGTCTCGATAAGCAGCTACTTGCCCAGTGCCGTAGGGCTTTCAATTTCATTTGCATTAGCATCATTGGACTCAACGATAAACAATAACTACCAGAATTTGCCTCTATCGTCGACTTACAACCTACTATCATTGTTAGCATGGTTTGTGTCCCTGCTGACATGTTTTGGATTAGCTCAGTTCTTCTTAAAGTTCAACAATCCTTTGGTTCTGATCATATTCAGTCTGTTTATCTCAATTCTGCCACTGCTTACCAGAAATAAAGTAAGAATCGCGGGGCCACTATCGTACAGGCTCAAATCGGTCGCGTTTCTCTTTTTCAGTCTGGTTCTCACATCTCTGCTAATGGTCAACTTCTCCCTTGCTTTCGCTATGGGACTAGCTGGATTTCCAATGACATTGGTCAGAACTTTAACAACCAACAACTCCAGTCCCCGCGTTATTCTAAAGAACAGTATTTTGCTGCTGATTTCCAACCCTTTCATCGCTTTGTGGCTATTCTGCCAGTATTTCGAACCACAGTTTCCAGGCTTCACTGTGTTCACAGAGCTCGGGATTGCCTGGAAAGAATTGGGCTGTTGGACCTGGTTTGTCATTTGCATTGGATGGTTGCCAAGTTGGACAATGGTGGCCATATCCGCATTGAGTGTACACGGCGCATCTCTCGAAGACATGAGAAAGAAGACACAGTAATTAATTAAAAGCGGTGTTCACCACCATTGTAAAGTAACACTATACACTACTTGCTCCACGTGACATTGAGGTCGTTATTACTCTGATGGAGGCCTAACAACTAGTTCATCTTTGCTTAACTTACGAACAAATCGTAATTACGACAATTGAGAAACCAGGAAAGAGTTCCATTTGCACACAGTGTCGTCCAAATGGCCCACAAAAAGCTCACCGCTTTACAGCGGCGCAATGTTTTGTTTGATGATGCTCAAAGTGAGCCGGAGGAGGATCAGATTCTAGACGACTACCAAGCAAAAAAGTCCCAGTTCATATACCCAAGGATGGGCGAGTCGTGCAAAGAATATGCAAACTCTTATGTAAATACCGAACTACTGGAAAGGGGCGAGAAAGATGTACTGAAATATCAGGAATCAATCAACGGCCAAGTTCTGCAGCCCATTTATGAACTACTTAGAACTGAATCCCTTACTCCAGAGACTCTGGCGTCAAACAGTGACAAATGGGACAAAGACAGTGCAGAATTCAAGTACATGTTTCTTAAGAGGCGATACTACGCTGAGGATGGAGTTGTTAAGGACAGGAGGAAAAACGATAAAATTGTATGCGAGCCACTGTGCATATTCGACCTCATAATGTGTGCCCATCTGATGAACGACCATCTGAACTATAAACCCATATACACATGCTTGAATAAGATATACTCTAATATCACACGAGATTTTGTTCAGATGGCAGTACGATACTGCTCGAGTTGCAATCCCGATGGACGCTTCAGGCCGTTGGAAAAATACAGGCATAAGAATATCTTTAAAGGTATTCTACCCTTCGAACGGGTCCACATTGAGATTTTCGACGTTTTTGATGGTGAGCAGATCTCCGGTAAATTTTCTCACGTTCTTTACTGCAGGGACTATCATACCAGGTTTGTCTGGCTGAGGCCCTTGAGAAACACTAAATTCAAGCATTTGGTTTCGACCTTTGGTGCCTTACTATTGAGTTTGACATATATTCCAGTTTTTATTGAGTCAAGTACATTGGGCAAACAGGATCTGTTTGACATATGCGAACAGTTGTGTGGAAAATACGGCCTACGATTGGGGCTTGGTGCAAATGAGTCCTCACAATTTCACATTAATGGCATCAAGAGAATGAAGAAATTATTGCATAATCAGAAAGGCGAGTGTATTTCCGATTGGAATATGTGCTTGAGGTATGGTCCATTCTATTTGAACAACCACCATAACACTCTAGCAGGTGGGATTCCCAGCAACCTTCTTTACTGTTCGGATCAAATGAACAGAAAGGACTTCAAATTAAAACAGCAGAAGACCATTGATGAGTTGCCGGCCCAGAACGTTGTGCAAGTGAGTAAGGGACTTCTATACCTGGAGAGCGAGAATTCTGATCCGTTCGACGAGGAGGAAGAGCAATACGAGGACTTTAGTGACGTTGACAACCTAATGACGCCACAAAGATCAGCAGGCGCTGTGCATCAGAGCCCGGAAATATCTGAGCCATCCACCTCCTTCTATCAAGAGCTTGTATCGCCGTCGAAGAAAAAGCCTCGACTAGCATAGATAATCATGAACTTTGCATTGGCTACTAATTAAATTTAATTGTTTCGTTACAAACTTCGTCACCTCAGTCGCGGTACTCGTTGTAGAATTTCTTGTGAAACTCTTCCCATCTCTTAATCCATTCGGTACCTGGGGCCAAAAAGGTGGTCCTTAAATGGTAAGTGCCTGGTTCTTGACCGAAACCAGAACCTGGTACTGTGCAGATACCGGTGGCCTCTAGAAGTTTCAAGCAGTAAAACTCGTCAGGGGTCATTTCTAAATGCTGAGCTGCTTGGATTGCCTTGAATGGCAACTTGATCTGTGGGAAAAGATACATAGCACCTCTTGGCTTTTGGCATTCGATACCTTCTAGGGAATTAAAAGTTTCATGCAGCAGAGAAGCTCTACGATCCAGCTCGTTGTGAATCGTTTCACGCTCCAGACGGTCTTGCTCGTAAGATTCGTCTCCTGGTTTTGGAGGAGAAACCATTAGATCTACCAAGGCTTGACCTGTCACGACAGGGCATAGCGAGATGGAGGCTAATTTGAGAACGACCTGTCTGATCTCATGGGTGAAGCCGGTCAACTCCATGTAACCACCTCTCTGACCACATTCACCAGAAACACCCTTCGAAGTGGAATGCAAAGAAGCCAGCTGCACATTGTCGTATAGACCAGGGTGCTCTTTCTGCAATTTCCTCAAGACCTTCTTCATCGAGTGGAACTCAGCCCCGGCGAAAACATTCTCCTGGTACACTTCATCCGCAATCACCACGATACCGTACTTGGCTGCCACCTGGAAGATCTTCTCGATTGCCTCGACCGACAACACGGACCCTGTTGGGTTGCCTGGATTTATTACCACGAGAACGGATGGTTTGATTCCGTTCTCCAGAGACTCGGTGACGACACCCTCAATCTCTTCGGTGTTGGTGGACCAGCCAGACTCCTCATCCAAGTAGTATGGCAGGACATGCGAGTTGTTGAGCGCTAAAGAAGCGGTGTAAAGCGGGTACTGTGGGATGGGGATCAACACACCGGTCTCCTGACCTCTACAAAGGATCGACAGCAGGTACGAAACGGCTGCAGATGCGCCCGCAGTCAAGAAGATATCTTCCGGGTATGCAGGCTCCCCATGGTCCCTCTTTGTGATGAAGTCAGCGACAGTCTTTCTGATCCCGTAGACACCCTGCGAGCCCGAGTAGGCCCCAACAGAGCCTCCCACGTCTCTCAGAATCCGCTTGGCACGCTCAATTGCGTCTCTCTTGTACACGTCCTTGGCAATCAGCTCTTTTTCGCCCTGCTCCAGCACTTCTGGGTACTGCAGAATCGACAGAACCTGTCTGTAGAAACTCAACGGTTTCTGCCTCAACTGCTGCGGATTCCCGATATTTGCATTCACAATCTTGTCAAAAGGCAGGCTCGATGGGTCCCGGGCCAGCTGCTGCTGCAGTTCCTCTGCTCTCATTGGAATAGACCCTCTGACGGCATACTTAGCCTTCAACACGTTTTCGTTCAAATCCTGCACGGTCAAATTCTCCGCTGGGTAGAAATCCTGATGGCTTTTCTTGTGGAATATATGGTGCACTCCACCGGCTGCTGCTGTAGAGGACCTGGCCCTTTTCAGGCTCAAATGGGGACGAACAAACCCGCTGCGACCCTGCAGCGCAGTTGTAAGCGTATGTGGCATACCAGAGGCTCTAGAAATTACTCCAACGGTCGAAGTCCGCATGTACAAACGTTGACCAGCTACTACAATTCCTACCATCCTGCAATTGATCGATATCTAGTCTCTTATACCCAATCTCTGAAGGTGACTCACGGCGACCGTCACACACTCAGAGAGATTTACACTCACTAAGTGAAAAAAGTGAAAAAAAGTGAAAAAAGTGAAAAATTCCCTCCAAGAAGTGAACAAAGAGTGTTAAGTTGAAGAAACAAAGCTTATTTAGCTGGTAGATATAGTTTGTATAGTTTGTGTAAGATGGTGAACGACAGCGTGCAAGTAGTCGCTGTTGTGAGCGTGGTTTGGGCCCTGCGAGCCGCAAGATAGCTGTGTATCCAGCGATAGTGTGTCGGCGATTGACCACCACGATGAGAGAGTCGGAATCAAGAGTGCGCTGGCTACGCGGTCGATGAACTACGACCAGATGATCGAGTTAGGAAGGTCGAGAGGCAGCTGACGAGGAGGATAGAGCCGTCTGGTGCTGAAAGCGCAGGCAGTCGGGCTTGAAATGCGAAAGGCTGATGCCTTGATGAGATGAGAGAGTGGATTGGTGGTCTTGGCACTTCACATGACTGGGACGGTCGTGTTTGACGTTCTCTCTTGTATGTATGTAGTTATTGGACTCATCGCTGATAGTGCTACCGGTTGGTAAGGAAAGAGTAGGTATGTCGAGTCTGTACGAGGTGCTGGGGGTGGAGGTAGATGCCACACAGCTGGAGATCAAAAAGGCATACCGTAAGGCTGCGCTACAGCACCATCCGGATAAGGTGAGCGATGAGTCGCTGAGGGAAGAGAGCGAGGTGCGGTTCAAGGAGATAGCAGCAGCGTACGAGGTACTGGGAGATGAGGAGAAGAGGGCCAGGTACGATAAGTATGGGGACGCCGACGGGGGCGAGTTTTTCCAGGGCCAGGGCGGGTTCGAGGATGCGGACTTCATGAACTTCTTCCACAACTTTGGGTCCGGCCCCGGGCAAGCGTACGAGAACTACGACCAGCAGCCGGCGGACCGGTCTGCAGACGTCCATGTGCCCTTGAAGGTGTCAATGGCTGATTGTTTCAACGGCAAAAGCTTCAGGTTCCAGTCGAAGCGAACCCTGGTGTGCGACCGATGCCGGGGGTCGGGCTGGCGCAGACGCAACGGCCAGGTGGTCCCTCCTCCTCTGGTCGAGTGCAAGAAGTGTGGAGGCCAGGGCTACAAGCAGCGGATCAGACGAGTGGCCCCAGGGTTTGCCACTACAGAGAACGTCAGATGTGCGACCTGCGATGGTAAGGGCAAGTGCGCATCCAGGCCCAGCTCAGACAAGAACAAGTGCAAGAAGTGTGCTGGAGCGGGTGTGACTACCGAAAAGAAGTCACTGACCGTGTCGATCCCCCGAGGCTCTCGCCAGGACGACGAAATAGTGCTGGAAGGAGAGGCAGACCAGGAAATCGGCAAGTCGCAGACCGGCAGTCTGATCTTTACCATCGAAGAGGGCACAGAATGCCCTCAAGGAGTGGACTTACAGAGGCATGGGTTCGATCTCATCACACACCTCTCTATCTCGCTTGCAGAGGCCATCACAGGGTTTAACAAGACCCTGACAAAGACTCTCGATGGAAGGATTCTGAATTTGCAGATACCGCCAGGGAAGGTCATCAGACCAGGAAACATCATACAGATACCGCATGAAGGGTGGCCCATAGACTCAAAGGCGAGCGGCAACTTGTACGTCGTTGTGCAGATAGAGTTCCCACCAGACAACTGGTTCAGTGAGAGATCAGACATACTGCAGGTAAGAAATATACTACCTACCAAGAGAGACAGCTCTGAATCTAGCGAGGACGACCCCAGCAACACAGAGACGGTGACGGACGTCAAGATTGTCGAAGAGATACCGGATCCGTCGCAAGAAGATGGGTTCCGGTCCAGAGCCGGAGAGAGGGAAAACGACCTTCCCGGTTGCACACAACAATAATGCCCAGCAATCAGTTCATTTCTCATGTATATAGTTTATAAAGACAGTGGTCAAGTACAGTAATGCAGCGCTAATCCTTTAATAGATCACTCAGGTCCTTAGCACTAAGACCCTCGCCAGAATAGTCTGGCTTGATCTCGAAAGTATCATCTTGCGTCGAAATTTCTGGCCTTCTATTGGCAGGAGCCTGTTGTTCATCGATTCTCTCATCCTCATCTATGCTACTAATTTCTTCTAGTGGCAAGAAACCACCCTGTGCCTCTTCATCACTTTGTGCTAACTCGTCCTCTATTAGATATGGTGAGCGGAACGTCTTCAGTTTAGTAAGGTCCTCTGGTGATAGAGATACATGGCCATCAGGAATATATGGAATCGGGTCATGTCTTTGAGGGCCGTACTCGATCTCCCTGTCCTCCCAATTGTCTTCATCCTTTTTAGAGTCTCGTACCAGTTGCTGGAGCCCGCTCTTATTGAATAATCCACCAACTTCTTCACCATCATTATCAGGCCTGTCAATAGCATTGCGCAGTTTAAGTCTCAAAACATGGTCTTCATCTTCGTCGTCAGGCTCGTCATCATCTTGCTCTCCCTCTCGATCCACATCCTTCAACACTAGACTTTTCATCTTAGGTATCGCATTGTAGCCCAACACAGATCCGTATTTTTTCAGTCTTCTAGGATTCGTAAGCAGCTGTCCATCCAGGCCATTCGTGTTCCGCTTCTTTGATAGACTATCATCTCTTTTCAAGGATCCTGACTGCTGCTTTTGCAGCTGGAGTAAAAACCCAGTCGACCTATTCTTATCCTTGGACGCTAGTGGGGGTCGTCCCTGCTGAACCTTCCTCATGGGGGATGTTCTTTTCACAGGTGCATTGCAATCCTTGTATGCTAGATTTAGAGGATATTCTTCTCCAGATTGCTTCATCATCGCTGACTGACTCCTCTTCAAGAGGTGCGTAGGTGTTTGAGGAAAACCCACCCCACTACCTTCGAAAACATCAGATACCACATTGTTCTCCTTGTTATCATCACTTGGCATCCTAACAAGACCACGAGTAGATATCTAGTAGTTGAATTGTAGCATATGACTATTTGTTTACTATAATGTATTTCAGATGAAGCCCTTCGCGCAAGCACAAAAGATGGCCAAAGCCAAGGAAAGAGAACATCTCGAGTAAATGGGCCAAACTAGAGTTCTAGGTAGCTTATAAAGGCGTCCACTGTGAAAGAATTATTAATATCACAGAAGGAGCTTTTCAGAGGAGCCAAACCGATTTAAATGAGAGTTAAACTTCTCTAAGAAACTGGTCCATCAATATTCGCTGAAAATTCCAAGAATGACTGAATTAGCCCACCAGAGACTCATAAAACCACTGCTGGAATCATTGGATAAAGTTCCGCTCCACCAGAAAACTCTAAGTTTGCTAGAAAACAGGTTGAAAAGCGGTCCATCAAAGAGTATGGTTATCCCACTAGCACAAATGGTGTCAGGGTTTGAGAACACAAGATCTCAACCAGAGCAACTGAAAAAACTAGAGTCTATAATTCACCATGCGCATTTTGTGTGGAGTAGCCCGATGTCACTTCATCTAAGAATGTTCCAGTCATACTACTCGGATTTGCTCATGCACTGGCCTTACGAACAGCATAGGTCTCTTTTGAGCATGGAAAGACCAAAGTCAATGTCTCTGCGCTACAATTGGGAGAACAACCACAAAGGTGTGATCTCAAAAATGCAGTATAAGAGGAACAAGTGGGTCGAAGACAACTCAACAGGCAAGAAGCTCACAAACATGCAAAGAGATTTATTGTTTCATTCGATATTTGCTCATTACTACTTTCTTAAAACGAACTCTCGACTCTGTAAAAACGGTAGAAATCTCCCCGTCCCCATTGTCGAGATTCCTATGAGGCCGCTGGGAAATGATATAGCTGCTTCTCGGATCAAGAATATATTCAAGACAAAGGTGGCCTATATCTACCGAATACTAGCCAAAGAAAATCCTGTTTTGACGACAGAAAGCGAGACCTTATTACAAGAGATTATAAACGAAGCATCTAACCGCAAACAGCGACGCTTGTACCAGGCAACTTGCAGGAGAGCCTACGTGATAGAGTACAGAGATGAAGATCTTGACGAACGATTTCCGCTGCCACAGTTTAGGGCTAGCTCCCTACTTTTGAACATATAAGTGCGAGGGCATCCTCAGTCAGGCGAACGGTGTCGTTATGGCTTTTTGTTCGGGCAGTGTAGTCAAGCTCTCACAAGGGGTCAGTATTGCGTGGCATTCTCTAAGAAGATCCATCGGATTCACCCCGAAGCACTAAATCTCCAAATTGGCCTTCTAGGAGCGGTCGCACCTGCTTCTGCAGGCATAACCTGCATTTACGAACGTAATTATGTGGACTATAAAGAAGGAACTATGATCCGTGTTTTCAATTCGACCTACCATGAAACCATTCAATTTCAAGCAATTAAAAGGAGAGCGATGCGTGCTCGCTCAACCTCCTTCTGTATCTCAACGCTTTTGTCCATGAGCCCTTATTGACCCATTACATACACTACGGACGCTGTATTAGCGAGTAGACAGGGTTTAAAGTCAGCCTTGACGAGATCTCTACCTTGGCATGGTTCTTGGTGCCTCTTCGTGAATTGACGTCCAATATCAATCGTCTTCTCTATGGCGTGAACCTATCCAGAATTTGACAGGTCCATCTTTATTCGAAAGGCCAAGTCCGGAACAAGCTTGCCATTTAATACTAGTAGTACATATCGCAAACTAGACGCATTACAATATTTAGTCTGGTTTTAGTGACTAAGTGTGAATAGATTTTCACTCGTAGAAGGTTGTACCCTCTTATTGGGCTTAACCTTGAACGGGGTCCAGATGCCAAGATTGTCACTCAAGATAAGCGTTCTTACTTGTTATCGGTCGTGGGGGCTGAAATTGAGCCGCAACTCTATACTCATTCCATGACTGGTGACTGATCGAATATCGAGGGATATCAACATTTTCTACTGGACCGAACAAACGGTCTGAGCCATCTCTAGTACTCAATGGGACCTGTTAGTACTTTCCACTACTGATTCTTTTCATTAAATAAAAAAAAAAAACTTACAAGAACGATCAACTATCAACACATAGAAAAGTGAAAGAACTCCAGTTGCCATCTAAAGGGTCCTGCTAGAGATGTCCTTCCTCACCAAAACAATGTTCCAATTCAATGCCAGAAGAACTATAACCTCTTTGAGTTCGTTCTCTCCTCTGAGATCACTTTCCGCACAGAACAACGGTCAAAGACTGCTGGGATCCCCCCAAAACATACAATCTTCAGGTCTTTCATTACTATTTCCATTTGGTATGCTACAGAGAAGATGGAAGTCTAGAGGAAATACTTTCCAGCCCAGTACTCTAAAGAGAAAAAGAAGAATAGGCTTCCTTGCAAGGGCCAGAAGCAAGACCGGTTCCAGAATTCTACAACGTAGGAAGGCCAAGGGAAGGTGGTATTTGACCCACTAAGAAGAACAAACATTTGTAAATATTTCTCATGTGTACATGTCAATAGTCCTTTTTTACAGCTCAACACTGGAGATTAAGTACCATATTTACAGGGATATGCTAAAATATACAATTATTGTCTAGGCGAAATCAATCACGATACCAGGGCCATGTGTACTGGTTAGCGTAGTTTTACCAAGTAAACTAGTCTTTTTAGAAGCCTGATTAGCGAGTGCTTCTTTTACTGCATCATGCGTAGCGATAGCATTCTCCAAAATCTGTCTATCTGAAAAGTTCGACTTGCCAATTGCAATACTAATGGCGTTACCACGTTGTCTAAAAGGCATGGATCCCATGCTGCTTTGAACTAAATGACTGACGTCGGCAGCCACGGTACCCTTCTTCGTGGTTGGTAGTACACCACGAGGGCCCAAGATTCTGGCCAGTTGAGAGGTGAGGGCTGGCACAATATCAGGGGTGGCAAATGCCTTATCAAAGTCTACTGGAATTTCGCCGGATTTGATCTTTTCGATGATTTCAGTCCCGCCTACCAGATGACAGTTGAATTTCTCTCGTGCGATTTTCAATTGTTCTTCATCACCACTGAAAACTGCAATCTTCACTTCTTTCAAAGGCTTGGGTAACGAAACACTACCTGCTAACGCTGGTACACCCCTCTCAGCGATGACGGCCGTTGTCAACGTTATGGTCTGTTGTGACTTTGGTTGTCCCACTTCAGCAGCTCGCAAAAATCTTAGAGCCATAGGAATGGACATGTATAATGGATGGTCATTGGCAGGTCTCTTGGCAGCCGCCTTTCGTTGGGCCAATCGACGTATCTCTCTTTTTTTCAATTGGTCCTTCGACAGTTTGCTTGCATTTGCAATAGCTTCTTCAGCTCTTAGAATATTACCAGTGTGTAAAAAACTCCGTCCCACCACAAACGAAAGCCCCAACCTGCTAGTGCACGTTAAATTGAGCATCTTGAGCAGTAATAGGCCTCTTGTAACTATTATACCACTTGAATCGGCACCGATCTTACTAGGATTTTTCACTTATAAAGGCGATTGAAAATCAATCCGTATAAAAATTTTTCAACTATGAAGAGCACTATTCTACAAATCAAACCTTTCGCTTCTTCTTGTTCTTCAATTTACTCTCGAAGTCTATCCACTTCGTAGGTATTCCTTGCTTGTTCAGGTAGTCAATTATTAGAGGACCATGTGCTCCTTGTACCTGCACCTCTGCCACTTTAGGTGAGGTTAACGTCTCTCCGATAGTTGTTGAACCACTACACAGCTTTCTGAGACTGGCAGCGAGATCTTCGTCATCTATTTTGAAAGTGTCAAAGTGGGACACTCTGGTGACCACTTTTCTACCGATTTTCATCTCCGCGACGATCTTGATGTGTGGCAGAGCACCCTTCATGGGATTCTTAAACAATGGGGTGTCTTGGTCCTTGAACAGTTGGAAGAACTCAGTGAAGTTGTTTGCAATTATGGGATCCATGATTTGTGCTCTGGAAATGCAACGCGAGGTGTCCTGGCTCTTCTTCTTGCGGTAGTACATGTCGTAAAGTAGGTCATCGAGTATGATCATCTTCTTGTTTTTTGCATCAACGAGCTTTTGAGAAGTGATGTAATGATTAACGCTATCTTTGAGGTCGGTCAATGTGTAGAGCTGCTTTGGAGGCAAACTGGAGAACATCATAAGGCCTTTTCCCAGGTTTATAGGCTTGTAAAACTTCTCGGCATACATCATATCAGGAGATTGTGAGGGGTTGCTTGAGGTCTTTTTGGCGCTACTCTGCCCGCTAGTCTTGTAGGGAACGAAGTTCTTGAGCTCATCCCTGTCTTTGTTGAGCCCCACGATAACTAAGTCATCACCTTTGCCTTTGAGTTGCAAAAATCCTTCTTTCTCGAAGTGCTTAAGAAATTTGGCAGTTTTCTTCCAGGATGTTTTCTTCATGTTTACCTGTGACTGATCCACACATGGAAGGTTGGGTAAAACATGATTCGAGATAAAGCTCGAAGCGTTTATCGGTATCTTCAGGTTCGAATCCTGAGTTAGGGTGTAATATAATGCCCTGGTGAAAAAGTGGTCAACGTCCTCCACTGAAAGTTCGCTCAAGACGTCGGCTATATCTTCTATACTCACTTCTGTACGTGACGCCTCTTTCCCGTGAGATTTTATGACTTCTTCTGCTTCCTCCCCATCATTGTCGCTCATTACCTCTGTGTTGGCAGAATCAGGAGAGATTATAGGCGGCTCGATATCCATCTTGAACACCTTGCATAACCCGTCTGTGAAATAATGCATTACTTTGACCGCAACCCCATTTTGGCCAATAACAGAATCATAGGTTGGCAAATTCAATTGCACGACCCCGACGGCCAGAACGATATGAGGCTCTGTTCTGCTGGCAATACCACACACCTTTGCCGGCAGACATCTAGGGTCGAAAGGCGGAAGCGTTCCTGCGAGCATCAGATTTGCCCCATTATACAGCCTTTCCTCGATAACAAAATCGTGAGTGAGCACTATGGGGACCAGGTTCGGAAAGGTCCAGCACGAATATACTGTAGGGAACAGCAACTCACCATGCTTCTCTTTAAACCACATTGGCGTATTATTTTCGTCCGTATAAACGGTACCATCTCCATGTTGGCCCTTGTAATTAGTTTGCTTAACCACCGATGTTGGAAAGTTATAATCTGACGCACCAGTTTGTTCTTTACAGCTCTGGAGCAGTTTCTTTCGTTCAGAGTTTTTCAAATTACTTAGTGCCTTAATATGAGGCTCTTTCTTAAACATCCGTCAAGCAATTGTATTTCTCCAGTAGCAGTTTCCTTCAGGTTGAACGATCGCTTGTTCTGAGATCTTGTTCAGCTATTTTTCTACAGATTAAGCTTTAGTTAGAGAGTAAGCTTGTAATATGATCTTCGAAGCGAGTTGAAATACTCGGCCAGCAAAACACAAAGCTCATCGCCTGTTGTTAGAAGGACTCATGAATCCTTTAGAAGCATCAATGGCAGTCTCAAAATTGGACTATCGCTGCTATAATCCCCTCTTTCCTTTGTATGCGAAAGAAGTGAACAAGGGACTGGGTATTTGCAGAGTAGCCGACGATGCCAAGATCGCAACGGTTGTGGTACGGGATCTCAAAGTATTGGCACAGTTTCAGTGGGACAATATATCAGGCAAGTGTATGGCAGTGTTCTACAAGGATGGATCTGTGAGAATATATGATGCATTCCGAGCGGGAAAACTGCTGGCGCTACTTCGACTCTCCAGAGAGCCAGTAGATGGAGCTCTCTGGGACAGAATCGAAATTTGCAGGGGAAAAGAAGACGGAATATACAAGTTTGACCAGGATATCATTAACGCCATGCCAGGAATGATTAGATTCGCCCGAGACACAAGACAAATCTACATACTGCCCTACGAGCCGCCCAACACCCCATGGAGGCTAGCCACCGTTGAGGAGGATGGGGTCCCCAAAGAGAGAAGGATCCTGGACGTCTTCGTGGTCCATCAGGAAGACCACGGCCTGGTGCTGATGCTGAACGGCGATTTGATCGTGAAATTAGAGCGGGGTCTTCCGACGTCCCAGTTGAGAGAAGTGGTTGCAGCTGGCCCCGGATTATATCACTGCTTCTATGAAGATACGATGGTGGAAACATTGAACCTGGACCAACTCATAGGGTGCGACCCGACCATCCAATTGATCGAGCACTCCATAGCTATAAAACAGCTGAGTCGGTACTTGCAAGACCATCTGGATCTCATCAAAAATGACCTGGTAAGCCCCTACACCGAGTTCCTGGCCAAAGTTTGCGACAATGCGTTTGGATACCGGGCGCTACACGAGGAGCTGGAATCTCTACTGCTGGCGGGAGACGTATCTGTAGAGCTTGAAAACTGGCTCTGCTACACCGTGGGAGACAAGAACCTGAAAAAATGGAAGAAGCTGGGACTGGATATGTATCAAAAGTCCATCCAGATACTCACGTTATCCTTCATACCCGCGTGCGAGCGATTGATTCTACTCAGCAACCGCTGTCGAGCCAATCTGGAAGCACTGCAACTACTGGAGAGCTGTTCTATTGTGGAAACTACCAATTTCACGAACCTCACGTCCCTGGGGCAAGACTGTCTGCGACTGGCACTAGAGACTATACAGGGCGCCAGCGCCCAAGAGGTTTTCTTCTCGGCCTTCCTAGAATGGCTCACTGACTGGGTGCACGAAGCGCTCGACGAAGACTACAAGCCCAAGCTCTCACTCGACTCCAACTGCAGAACTGCCCACCAGATCTCGACCTACCTTTCTCTACGCATCGACCCAGAAAACCAAGCAGACTACGACAACACCGTTTTCAGACTCGATTCCTTCCAAACACTCCTCCACAACGTCTCAGAAACGCTGCAGATCATTGGTAACCAAGAAATCGAACCCAAGCTCCTACGCAAGATCTCCAGAAAAGTGTTCCATAACTTGGCAGAAAAAAACCACCAAAAACTACTGGCTGTGGCTCCTCTACCGGCCCAGAGACATATAGTCTGCTTTTTGTCAGACCAAACTGGACACACGCCCATTATCTACACTAGGGTCCTGGAAAAGTCGACCCTGGCGCAGGCCTCGGCCACCGTCCCGATAGAGATGCCTTTCGGACTGCGAGAACTTTCACAACCAAAAATCCGCTTACTCGGCATTGCAGCTTCTTCTGAGAGCATACAGCACCATAGTCATAGTCATCATTGCACGCCTAACGCCCAGATTGTCTTTGCAGTTTCTACTGACGCCGCAGCATGCCAAGAAGAGTTCACAGTCCGATGTCAAGTCACGCCTACAGGCGTTGTTATCCCTGTGGAGTCGAACTCGAAGTCAGAGTGCTGAGGCAGCGGCTTAATTACTATAACAAGGCCTGTAAGAGGCTCGAACCGATGATAGTGCCATTCACGTGAAATTTCAGCTTGTGGAGGTTCTTCACGTGAAATAACCTCGAGATGGCTCTAGAGATGCATAAAACTATGCCAAAAAAGATTAATCATACAGTGCAAAAGTCCCCGCCACAGTTAGTAAGGTATGGCTAGCGAATGGCTTTGAGATTCCTTGTGATGGATCTCATACGGGTAGTGTGGAGCTATTAACTTTTCAGCTCGTCGGATAGGAAAAGTTAACAGTTATAAGGAGGATGATTTGTAGGTTGATCTGGATGGAAAAGTGTTGTCATCCCATTCAGCCTTGGAGTTAGAACAACAACATCATAATAATGGTTATCCGTGATCCTGGGACTGTAGCTCGTGAAAACTCTGTCGGGTTGGACGACTTGGAGGCCGAGTACGATCTGTACAAGGCAAACGAGCAACTCGGAAATGACAAGGTAGCTGCCAAGGGATCGGACGAGGAGGATTACGAAATCAAGAAGGGAAAGGAAGTAATCCAAGAAACAGAAGTTAGATACTATGGGACTTCTGGAATCGGATTGGGTGGAAGTGTACCGAGGTTTGAGGAGACCACTGTTACTGTGAAGGACTACTATAACGAGTATTTGCACGACAATTTGAATTTCAGAAGCGCTGGAAGATACCTATATTCTTTGTTTCCTATTATACAGTGGTTCCCACACTACAACTTGACCTGGGGGTACGCGGACCTGGTGGCCGGTGTGACTGTGGGCTGTGTGCTGGTGCCTCAGTCGATGTCGTACGCCCAAATTGCCGGTTTGGCTCCTCAGTATGGGCTGTACTCGTCGTTTATTGGTGCTTTCATTTACTCTTTGTTCGCTACATCAAAGGATGTCTGCATTGGTCCGGTGGCCGTGATGTCTTTGCAAACCGCTAAGGTTGTCTCGCAGGTGCTTGCTAAGTACCCTGATAACGACCCCGTTGTGACCGCACCTGTGGTTGCAACTGCTCTATCTCTATTATGTGGTATTGTTGCGATCGGTGTGGGTTTGTTGAGACTGGGGTTCTTGGTCGAGCTTATCTCGTTGAATGCGGTGGCTGGTTTTATGACCGGTTCGGCTTTCAACATTCTGTGGGGACAAGTTCCCGGTCTGATGGGTTACAGTAAGAAGGTCAACACCAGAGATTCCACTTACAAAGTCGTCATCAACACATTGAAGCATTTGCCTGACACCAAGTTGGATGCCGTCTTTGGTTTGATCCCACTGTTCATTCTTTATCTGTGGAAATGGTGGTGCGGTGTTTATGGTCCAAAACTCGCTGATAGACACTTTGCCCACAACCCCAAAAAGTTGAAACTTTTGAAGTCCTTCTACTTCTATGCCCAGGCGATGAGGAATGCAGTTATTATCATTGTGTTCACCGCTATCTCATGGCGTATCACCAGACACAAGGACAAGGCACATAGACCAATCAAAGTGCTTGGTACTGTGCCATCTGGTTTGAAAGATGTTGGTGTCGCTAAAATTCCAGAAGGTCTGCTGGCAAAGATGGCTCCTGACATTCCAGCTTCTATCATTGTCTTGCTATTGGAACACATTGCTATCTCCAAGTCCTTTGGTAGAATCAATGACTACAAAGTTGTGCCTGACCAAGAGCTAATCGCCATTGGTGCCACCAACTTGATCGGAACCTTTTTCAACGCTTATCCCGCAACAGGTTCTTTCTCCAGATCGGCTTTGAAGGCAAAGTGTGAGGTGCGTACGCCTTTCTCCGGTGTCTTCACTGGATGCTGTGTTTTGATCGCCATCTACTGTCTGACCGATGCCTTCTTCTTCATTCCATCTGCAACCCTTTCCGCTGTTATCATTCACGCCGTTTCTGATCTTCTAGCTTCCTACAAGACTACGTGGAATTTCTGGAAAATGAATCCTTTGGATTTCATTGCATTCATCGTTACCGTGTTGATTACCGTGTTTTCTTCGATCGAAAATGGTATCTATTTCGCCATGTGTTGGTCCTGTGCTATTCTACTGTTGAAGCATGCTTTCCCAACTGGCCAGTTCTTGGGCCGCGTCGAAGTCGCTGAGGTGATCAACCCAACTGTCTCCGAAGACGTTGAGGTGATGAGTACCAATGACGAAAGTGATGCCTCTCCATACGTGCAAAGTGGCACATCGAAAAAGCTAAGTGCCGATAAGTCATTGAGCGTTGGCTCTTCGTCACCAACCTACAGGTTCCACACTAAGTGGGTCGCTGAAAACCACGCTTACAACCGTGAACTGAATCCCGACGTCACTATTCTGCCTCCACCACCAGGCGTCATAGTCTACAGAATGAGTGACAGTTTCACATATATCAACTGTGCAAGGCATTACGACATAATTTTTGAGCGTATCAAGAAAGAAACAAGACGTGGACAATTGATTCAACTAAGGAAAAAGTCCGATCGTCCATGGAATGATCCCGGCGAGTGGGAAGTCCCTCCTTCCATCAAAAAGCTTTTCAAATTCAAGAGGGGCCAGAATGACGTTGAATCGCAGGACGAGAGCACGTCCGCCGACAAATTGAGAGATGATAGACCTTTGTTGAAGGTAGTTTGCTTGGATTTCTCGCAAGTGGTCCAGGTTGACTCCACAGCCATTCAGACCTTGGTCGACCTGAGAAAGGCTGTCCACAAATACGCCGATAGGCAAGTCGAGTTCCACTTCTGTGGAATCATTTCCTCATGGGTCAAGAGAAGTCTTCTAAGTATGGGCTTTGGTATGGTCAACGAAGTCTACAGTGACGAATCGATAATTGCAGGTCATTCGAGTTATCACATTGCCAGAACTCTCAAAGCCGCCAGGGACGACCAGACGACCGAGAGCACGGAATCAACCCCATTGTCCCAGCATGAAATTTACGCCGCTACTGGTACCAACCTTCCTTTCTTCCACATAGATGTCCCAGACTTTTCCAAATGGGACATTTAATCAGCCTACCTTTACAGTCACTTTATGTACAACTAATAGATCTTCAGATAAATCAGTGCTAATTTGTTATTATTCTCATCATATGCTGTCATGCGATGTCTTTGGTAGATAAGATGAAGACACTGAAAAGCGGAAAAACTGAGGCATCGGGAATTTAATTACGTTAAAAGAATATCAAATGCCTTATATAGGTCCTAAATAATCACTTTTGACACTTCTTTAAGTTAATTTTGGCTAAAATGGGAAGGAAGGACAACCAACGCAATAGGTTGCGTGAGTTCACCAGGCAGAAACAGCTAAAGCAGTTAAGAAAAGGCGATATGGACGCTGGAGAACGATCTTTGAGACCTGAAAACAAATCTAAGGCAGATGAGACCACTGGTTTACTGCCAATTAGACCGGAAATGCTACAAGATCCAAGTACAGGCATTCCCGGGTTTGTAGCAGAGGAGATAGAAGAACAATTAGAAGCACAGGCGGACTACGGCTCGGTTGCCAATGGCCAGGATAACAAAGCTGTTGTGCTTGAAACCCCTAGCGATGGAGGAATAACTGAGGCAAAATTAAGAGTCATCATGTTATCGATGTATTTGGGTATATTCCTCGCGGCCATTGACAATACCATAGTTTCCACCATTTCAGCTCATGTTGCATCTGAGTTTAATAAACTGTCTAAAGTGTCTTGGATTGCAACTGCTTACCTGCTCTCGAGCGCTACGTTCCAACCTCTTTACGGCAAAGTGTCTGACATATTTGGTCGGAAAAGTGTGTTGATCTTCACTAATGTGGCCTTCCTGATTGGGTGCCTTTTGTGCGGCCTCAGCAACTCCTTCTGGTGGCTGGTTGTGGCAAGATTCATCGCTGGTGTCGGTGGTGGTGGAGTCACTTCGATGAGTTCGATTACTATCACCGATTTGGTTCCTTTAAGAGACAGAGCCATGTACCAGGGTATATGTAACGTCTTCTACGGGCTGGGAACTGCCTGTGGAGGTGTGGTCGGTGGTTTGTTCAGCGATAACAAGGGCGGCTGGAGAATGGCCTTTCTGATCCAGGTTCCACTCTCTGCCATTAGCTTATCGGCCATCATTCTACATTTGAAACTACCTTCAAAGAGTTCCCCACAAGGTAACTGCAGCTCCATCAAACGGAAACTACTGGCCATTGACTGGATAGGCGCCTCGACTCTAGTGGTTTTCCTTGTCTTGTTCCTACTGACTGCCTCTCTGGGCGGCAAAGAAATCGCCTACACCTCCAAGACCTTCGTGCTTATGTCGATACTCTCGATTTTGAGCTGTCTCGTGTTCATCTACGTTGAGCTGAGAGTTGCAAAAGACCCTGTCCTCCCACTGAGGTTCCTGGGCATCAGGAGCGTGCTGGGGTCCAGTCTAAGCAACTGGTTCTGCATGATGGCCACTATGACGACCAACTACTACCTACCAATCTACTTCTCGGGGGTGCTCAACATGTCGCCCACAGACATCGGTAAGAGAATCATGCCCAACTTCTTCAGTGTGGCCTTCGGCTCCCTGGGCGCCGGCTACTACATGAAGAAGACCCGCAAATACTACTGGTTCTCGCTCACTTTCTGCGCCGTAGCTGTCATAGGACAACTGCAGATCCTACGCATAGAGCCTACAATCCCCGTCTGGAGACAATACATCCTCCTGTTGGTGCCCGGCGTCGGGACCTCTGTGCTCATCACTGTCGCCCTGCTCGCCATGATTGCTGCTGTCCCACACGAACACCAGGCGGCTACCACCTCGATTTCCTACGCCTTCAGATCCGCAGGATGCACACTAGGTGTGTCCATTGGTGGGGCGATTTTCCGCGAGTCTCTCAGCAGGCTTACCACGGAGCGTGTGCTACGCTACGCTTCGAAAGAGCATCCAAGAGAAGAACTACTAAAAATTATCGACAACGCTTCCAAGTCCTCGGAATGGGTGCACAACAGTGCGCCAGCGTTTATACGCCAAACGCTACTGGACTGCTATCACAGTGCATGCAAGAACACTTTCCTCTTCTGCCTTGTTTGTTCAATTCTCACCCTGCTAAGTTTCTCTATAGTGAGGGAAAAAAAACTACACTCTTCGCTTGACAGGAAGGAAGACCAAGAAGATCTCTGAGAGACTCATCCTTCTCGAAGCTAGATTTACAGTCAAACTACTGATCTTTACTGTCATTTGACAGCTTTTTCACTTGATCCGCGAGGAACTATCGCGTGTTAACTGCATGAAAAAAAAATCCTACCACTTTAGAAGGTTTATCAAGGATATGTGGGATGATTTTATCTTTCCCTATCATATCGACCCATAATTTGACTAATCTAGTGCCCCAGTAGACTTGAACTTGGTATTTTCTAAAGGTGGTCTTACTCCTTCAATTTACTCCTCAGAGTTTCTTTTCAGTAAGGGATCAACCATATAAAAGACACTGATGAGGCCCCTTCTTGGCCTAGGGTGTTAGGTTCCCCATCATCTTATAGATAACTGTACTACAAAGTTATTCGTATATTCAATGTTTTACACACAAGTTCTAAGGTCTACCACATCTGCCGTGCGTGCTACTAGCAGAAGTCATGCGGGCCAGTCATGGGCCGTTAGTGAGGCTAAGAGATTGGGCCCAGCAGTCGTGGGCTGGGGTGGCTTTCTAGCAGGTGTCCTAGGATGGCCATTCGCCATCAAGTACTTTGCCAGGGGTGAGCTGTAAGCGAAGCTATAAACGAAGCAGCGAGCGTTAAGTACTGCCGTGTATGATATATTCAATGTTTATGAATTTAATAATTATGATTACGATTTACTACAGAGTTCACTTGGAGGAGTTGGGACGAGCCTTGGGTCCCCAGTTCTTGGCAGGATTTTCCTGGAACCTGACTATCTTGAGCTTTCTCAGTTTCTCGACTTGGCCGCTTTGCTCGTTTGGTTCGAAGGAGAGGCTTTTGAAAGCCTCACGGTCCTGTTCTGAGAGCCAGCGGTCTTCGTTGCTTAGGATCTTGAACCCCGTAGAGTTTAGGTTCATCTTCTGCAGGTCCTTTTGGTCCTCACACTGCTTCATAACAAACCAGATGGCCTCCCAGGGCGCATTGGTCTTGAGGGATGACGGCTGTGCGTGGGTAAGCGAACAGTCGAAGCCCAGGGAGCCCAGGCCTGCCACCACACGCTTTAATGGAGGGACTTGTAATTTGAGGATTGAAGAGATGTGGTTCGGGCTGAAATAGAATGGAGCGTCAGGGATTTCACTCTTGGCTAGTGTCAGCATACCCTCGATTCTTTTGCGGGTTCCGTAGACGTCGTCCTTGTGTTCTTCACGATTGATCCGCAGTACTTCATCGATGAACTCCTGGTTGTGCAGCGGTGCACCGTACATGGGTCCCGCAAGGTGGTAGGTTCCCCCGCAAAACTTGCACTTGGAGTCTACCGGAGGCCCCTGTGCAACCGCATACTTTGTAGACTTCTTCTGCTTGTTGTTGACGCGCTCAGTGGCCCTGCCCAAATATTGGTTGTGGTACGATCCACATTGCGAGCAGTGGTAGGTAACCATAGTCTTGGATTGAAGATTCTTGACCTCGATAGGACTTGTCCTGACCTTGATGAAAACACGGACGTAAAAATCGATACTCAAGCACAGCAAGGGCTCCACAGTCTTCTTGTACTTGGCCGCACTCTGGCTTAATAGGTTCAGCACCAACCTGAGTGCGCTTTCGTGAGTGGATTCATGAGAAACCATGTTGACACCGCCGTAAAGCGCAAAACACTTCTCTGGGTACCCGTTACCGGCCAAAACAGATAGATCAGTGCAGGTTACGAGCATGAGGCCGCCATCCTCTATTGACTGCAGAGCTGCGTCGACAAACGGCGTCACTGTACCGTACGGGTCGAGGTCAATAACGTGGTACTTGACATTTTCAGCTTTGTTACGGTACATGAGCACGTTGGCATCGTCCAAATTGGGCTTCACAATGTCTTCCACTCCATTGAACTGCACGTTACGTCTAATGGATTCTGTGGCCTCAGGAAGTAAGTCATTAGCGATGATCTGCTTTACATGAGGAATCTCGTGTGCGTAACGAATGGCCCGCAGACCAGTAGCTGACAAAGCCTCCAGTATCCTAATATAAGATGGTGTATTTTTTTCGGCACTACTATTATCCAATTTTCGACGTTTTTCACCACCACCTTCTTCCTCTCCAGTATTACTGCGCTTCCTACTGGCTCTCTTTCCCTTTCTCCCACCTTTCGCCTCACTTCCATACAGGTTGTCCCATGCCTTGATACAGCATACACTCAGATCTCTATTGAATTGCTGGACAGGATTATAAAACACAGTTTCGGCCTTTGGGAACAAGATTTCTGCCTTGCCCTCTCTGACAATGTTGTAGTCCTCGGGATTGATCCAGGTAGAGCCAGAACTTACAACTTTGGATTTGATCTTAGAAAGAACAGCCCTCAACATCCTAAACTAACTAACTAACGGACCTCAGAGTAGTAAATCTCGACAATTGTTATCAGCACTCTTCATGAAATAAATCGATGAGCATCACAAGGAAAAAAAAGCTTGTAAATTGAAAAATCATACTCGCTTCACACGTTTGGAAGATCACATAAATGGATCAATTGTGAGGTCAGTTGTACTCAATAGGTCGTCCGCTGAACGGTTTTAGAATTTTGGTTGCTGGTAGGCCTTTCTAGCCCGTTTGAATCATTGTTTTACGTTCCTTACTCACTGAGAAATTGCCATTTGATTCATTAGGAAGATGCCACCAAAAGGCTGGAGGAAAGATGCCCAGGGAAACTACCCAACTACTTCATATATCAAGGAGCAGGAGAGCGTGACGATACACGACCTGTTATTTCCCAGAAGCGTGGTAACCCATATTGCCAAGGAAGTTCACGCAGATGCCGAGAGGAAGATACTTTTGAATAAGGATACGGCTTTGGCCTTGCAGAGAAGCTCAACAGTTTTCGTCAGTCATTTGTTCATGCATGCTCGAGAGATTGCTAAGGAACACGACAGGAAGAGCTGTAATGTGAACGATGTCTACGATGCACTAGACAAAATTGGGTTTGGAGGATTCAAATCGTTAATTAACAGCAAGATGATTGCATACCAGGAAGACCTGGAGTTGAAAAAGAACCTCAAGACATCAGACGAGAGCTCGAAAGCAGAAACGAACGAAACGGAAGACGAGGAGAAAGACACAGAAGAACAGGACAACGAAGAAGAAGGGACCTCGAAGAGACCACGGCATGACTTATAAAATTACTATATATCACCCTAAGAGTGCTCCAAAAGGACGAACAGGACAATGGCACTGATAAACAATATTACGGCAAAGACTAACAGCGTGATGTTCTTGACTCTGTGCCACCACATTCGCTGTTTTATTCGGGTAGCCTTCCTCTTGAACGTATTGCTATTGCTGTTCAATTGAGAAGTCTTGTCCACCAGAAGCGAAATGCGCTCTTGTCTCTGTAAAAACTTGTCGATGTTGTCGTTCATAACCTGGACGATATCCTGTAAGTCGTTCTCTGCTGCGTCTGCACTCTCAGTGCCGTTCTCGTTGCTGTAAGACCTCAATTCCTCATGGAACGCGTCCAAAATCTCCCCAACTTTCATGCTCAGCTCATCATCGGTATTGAGACTTTCCTGCTGGCCCTTCAGCTCGCTGAGCAGCCTTATGGGCAGAATCTTGGGTATTACCACTCTTGTGAAACACACAAACACCTTTAATCGCTCGCTCGAGGTTGCTGTTGTGTAGTAACAGTCGTACCCATCTATCAGATGCGTAGACACTTTGGTAACCTTATTTCCTTCAACGGGCACCACTTTGGGCAAAACCATGTCATCCGTGAGCTTGTGGAATAGCTGTGGAGTTGTTACTGAGTCGCCCAATGACCCGTACCTTGAAGAACCCTGACCCGGGTCTACCGCTTGAAAACAACTTGCTACAGTTCGCCCATCCTCAACTACTTCCACATATGATACGTTAAAACGCTGCATAGGCATCCTAAAGACGTTTAGCAGCTGCCTTTGATCGTTCTTTAGTGCTGTTTCTCATAGAAGGCCCCTGTCGGTCCAGCAAGGTCTTATCGCATGCGACGGACAACTGTCATAGTAAAGATTAGCTCTATAAATATCGTAAATGTAGTCATTAAGGGTCATTATTCGGCCAGCGAGGCAAACCTCTTGTCACACCAGCCTTTTACCACGTACTGAATTTCCTTGGCGTTGGGCGATGCGCCTAGCCGTAGTTTGCCACACGGTTTTAGCATCTTGTTGTGTTCTAGCTTATCGTCGAACATCCAGGGCTTCAAGTCGGATTGAACCCTGACCAATGAACTCTCCTTGGCCTCCCCTGAGGGCTGATCCCCATGTGCCACAAACTTGAGGTTCCAAGGTAGGTTATCGCCGAACAGATCCTGTCGTTGTTCGGGCATCATATCGGACCATAGTTTCTTGCGTGTAACGAGGGCCAGACGTATGCCCTCGGCCGTTACGTGCTGCTGGTCCGTGAGAGTGTCCTGAATGTCGAGGGCGTGAATCTCTGGGTATGTGAGTCGCACCAGTATCTGCTCGTCGACGTTTATGTCGGGCAGAATTCTGCTGTTCTTGCACGACATCTCTATGGCGTATAGCTTGAAGAAATTCGGATTCAGCGACCTTTGACGGGTCCTGCGGTTCGGTACCACTAGTTCTTGTGAGCCCTCGACCACGCGGTTCTCCTCTGCAGACGGCCACTGCTCAAGTTCGACCCGGTCTCCGTAAAACTGCTTTCCACTGTTGCTGGGACGACGATCGTGGTTGATGGCAAAGTCCACAGACGATCTTCGTATCCTGCGCTCGTACACGGGCCTATAACGCTGGATTATATCGTCGACGGTCCACTCACAATCTAGGTCCAGATCCACCATGTTCAGTCCTTTGAAAACCGGCTGGGGGGCGCCCGAGTCATTTTCCACACTCGTCACAGCCAGCGGATGGCCCTCGTCGCTGCTTATCGTGCTCAGAGTCGTCGTTGTTTCTTCCGAGAGCTTTCTCTTCATTTCCATGTCCTGCAGAGGCTGCAGCTCATCTTCCGACGGGTACAGCTCGTCCCCAACCACACACTTGCGTATCTGGGACATCACAGAATTCATGGAAGGAGTTACAGACTGGGATTCCCGCTTCGAACTGGCCATTTCTAGGTTTGCTGAACCTCGTTCCAGTAACGTGAGCCCACTTTTCAGTAATCGTTCCTGTACTAATACAGAACTTATCAGCATTGTTTTCACTGGGATACAAGGCCTAATAAATAAAAACTAATAACCTCACAAACGAGATCTCGACATATGTCTTCACGTACATCTCTTATAAATGTATTCAACATTCGGCGATGCCCAAGCGAGGCCTTTCCATAGAACTAGACACATACAAAAAACGCCGTCCAACGATTCACGTGAAAGGCATGTGCAACTCATGTGACGGAAGCTCTAGTTGATGCTCAAGCTGCTGTTGTTGCTGCTGTTGTTGCTGCTGTTGTTGCTGCTGCTGCTTCTTGTGCTCCTTAAGTAGCCTCTTGCGTTCCCTTTCTTCCTGTTGACGTCTTGCGTTCAAGCGAAAAGTCCGTAACTCTTGGGCGAACTGAGAACGTAGCTGGGTCTCGGCATCGCTAGCGCACTGGCGACATATGAATGCGGGTGTGTCTGCGATAGGCGGACGCTTGTCGATGGGCGGGACGTATTCCTGTTCTTGTGGCTGTTTGCGACTCGAGCGCCGGCTAGCAGTGTAATTCCCTCTCTGCACTATTGCAAAATCACGGTGAGCAGGCTGGTATGCAAGATCTTGCTGGGCACAGTCCCAGTGCTGCCACTGGAGACACATATCGCAGCAGATAATTGGTCTAGTTAGCAAATTGTCGTGAGTTTCCGAGACACGCTCTTCTTGATCCAGACTGGCTATCACTAAAGGCGGCGTATCTGGTTCGTTAGGACAGTTGAAGACCCAGCTTCTGTCGTCCGGACGCTCGCCATTGGTTGCTATGCCAAAGTTCTCGAGCTCGTCGAGTTCTTGCTGGTCGATGCATAGTTCCGAAGGCATTTCCGTCGGGGTTGTGAGGTAGGTACGTGGAGGTTGCAGAGGCAGGATGCGTTGTGTGAATCGGGGACCTTTATCCATGACTTCTAAATCGAGATCTGTGAGCTCCTCAGCTCCGGGCAGGTGTTCTAAACTAGTGGATTCGTGTCTTTTCTCTAATTTGAGCTCTTTGAGGTCTAGCTCGAAATTTTGCCATACCTGGCTCCAGAGCGAATCTTTGATCTTCTTCAGCTGCTTAGCAACAATCTTGGCCCGTGTTCTGAGGAAAAAATCCCTTTCATCCAGCTTTTCGTACCACCTATTCTCGAGTTCCTTCCGCCTAGTCTCTTCTTCGCGTGCCACCAGCCTGGACGACCGCTTACGTCTCACCAGCAGCTCGGCCATCGAACGTTCTTTTTCTCTATGCGATATCAGTCGGTTGACATGTAACTGATGCTCGGCGTAGATCGGTATCCAATCTTCAAAATCTATCATGTTGGGTTCGCGAGCATACCACTCGAGAAACGAATTCCATCCTTTCGTTAGCACTCTATAATCAACCCTGAACGAGTCTAGATAGTCATGTATAGCATTAGAGTAGTCCAAATGTACCAACTCCACAACTTGGCTCTCCTCGTCCCAGTATTTTACAGTACAGTTCTTTAATTTTACAGGCACATGCAGGCCGACTTCGTCAGATCTTGTGAGGGTCTTCTCTATTACCACACCAACGTTAGGTAGCACGAGTATCGATCGATTCTCCTCGGGCACATACTCCACAAACTGAAATAACTCCAAATTATTTGCAAGGTAGTTCTTGAACACAATACTTTTGGCCTCTATAATCTTGATGATGCGGTATATTGTCTCAAACTGATCCACGACTGACAGTTCTGCAAAAGTTAAATCGGTACCCAATTGATGGCTAACAACGGAATCCCAGTCTCTCAGGTTATTCGCCTTATGGTTGGTCATCTGCTTGAGCAATTGCAACCGGATTGCCCTATATAACGAGCCCTCATCGTGCTCATTATTGAGCCCGTACTTATCTACCGTTCTCAGGTCCTCCAATAACAGAAACTCATCGAACTTTATGTTCCTCCACATAGGCTTGAAACCCTCCGCGTAACTAACGGTCAGAAAAGAATCTGTAACTTTATAAAGCCACGAAATCGCGTACTGATAGTGCCATTGATCCATCAACGCCTGGGCAAAAGGTTCCTCCTGCAACAGCGCGGTTGCGAGCCCTCCGTGGCTGGCTTTTTGCAACTGACTAAATGTTTCTTCGCTCAAAAAAGTCTCCCAGCTCTGGATTTCGTCCGCATCTTCTTCAGAGTTACTCCCATATCCACTAGATCGCTTCATTAGCCTCTAAACAACCTTCAAACAGCTGGTTCAATACAGTCAATGGCCTTTAACAGGTCCATTACTCTCGATTCTTACTAGTTGAAGGTCGTTTGATGCGATTTTTCAATTTACCCGGTCTTTGGGCTCGGAAGGGAGGGATTCATAGTAATAAGGTAGTTGATGATTGAATAACACAACATCTTTGTAGGCCAGTAGCGGTTTTAGACAGGTCTAGAGAGCTATAACAGTGCCTGTAATACCCAATTGACCTATAGGATAGGTGGTTGTGGGCAAATCCGCGAAAAAAACGGGTTATTGTAAGGATATTTGCAGGTCAAGATGCCCAATGCGAACGATTATCATGTTAATACGCAGTTCAAAATGGGGGGTGGAGATGGGATGAACCAGGGTACTGTAGCACCTGCCACGGCTAGAATGATGGGAAACAAACACCAACATGAGCCCCAGACACCCCTGATGCCTCCGGCAGAGGTCTCGGATAGCAACGGTGAGAGTAAATCACGTCAGGCACAGAAAAGTGGGCGGTCCAGCGGGATGGAACTAAAGCAGTTTCATCGTAAATCGCTTGGGGAGTGGGATTTTCTGGAGACCGTTGGAGCAGGTTCTATGGGGAAGGTTAAACTGGCGAAACATCGGTTTACAGGAGAAGTATGTGCCATTAAGATAGTTAACAGGGCCACAAATGCTTTTCTACACAAAGAACAGTCACTTCCTCCTCCGAAGACCGAGGACGAGATATTGGAAAGACAGAAAAAGCTGGAAAAGGAGATATCAAGGGATAAGAGGACCATCAGGGAAGCCTCTTTGGGGCAAATCCTGTACCATCCGCACATATGTCGCTTGTTTGAGATGTGCACGATGTCCAACCACTTTTATATGCTGTTTGAGTATGTTTCTGGTGGTCAGCTGCTCGACTACATCATTCAGCATGGTTCCCTAAGAGAACATCATGCAAGGAAATTCACCCGAGGCATTGCTAGTGCTCTACAATACTTGCATGCTAACAACATTGTGCATAGAGATTTGAAGATTGAAAACATCATGATATCCACGTCTGGTGAAATCAAGATCATAGATTTTGGCCTATCCAATCTTTTCGATAAATCTAAACAGTTGCATACATTCTGTGGATCCTTGTATTTTGCTGCTCCAGAACTCCTGAAGGCCTCTCCTTACACTGGTCCAGAAGTGGACGTTTGGTCGTTCGGCGTTGTGCTCTACGTTTTGGTCTGTGGTAAGGTACCATTCGATGATGAGAATTCAAGCGTGCTCCACGAAAAGATCAAACAAGGAAAGGTCGAGTACCCACAACATCTGTCAATCGAAGTCATCTCACTGTTATCCAAGATGCTGGTTGTCGACCCTCACAGAAGAGCTACTTTAAAACAAATTGTCGAGCACCATTGGATGGTCAGGGGATACGATGCCCCTCCACCATCTTACGTGCCCAATAGAATTCCACTCACTCCAGAGATGTTGGATATTAAAGTTGTTAAGGAAATGTTCCGTCTTGAGTTTGTCGATGACGTTGACGAGACGATGAAGTTTCTGCATATGATAATCACAGAAGACACCTATATCCACCTCTCCAAGCTTTATTGGGCATCCCTAGCTAGTTTCAATGTTCGCAGCACCAGCGGTGACATAAGTGCCCCCGTAGACAACGAAATTGGAAGGTTGGAAAGGCCACAGGGCCATTCTTACTCTGCAGAGACGTTTGAAGACCCTACTCGAGCATACCATCCACTGCTGTCCATATACTACCTCGTTGATGAGATGCTCAGACGGAAGATGGCAAAATTCCAAAGAAAACAACAAACCGCCAGCTTGCAGCAGCAGCAACAGCAGCAACAACAACAGCAACTAGTTCAAAGACAGGAACAATTAAAGCTGGAAAACCCAGTCCAAATAGAGCATGTCTCCGCGCCTGTTCCAGAGCCTACCTCGTCAGTAGCACAAAATACAAAGGGCAACTCAGGGACTCCGGTAGCAGCGCCATTGGTACCACCATCAGAAACGTCAACTAGTAATGGAAAGCAGAGACCGTTACAAGTGCTGGTACCGCCTAAACTGGCTATTCCGGAGCAAGCGCATACTTCCCCTACTACGAAGAAAAGCGCTGATTCAACCAGAGAACCGGATTTGGTTTTATCGCCTGTTCCTCAGGTTAATGACTACCAACAACGTAGTAGCTCTCCAATTCCTCTGGACACAACGGACAAATCGAAATTTGGTAATATATTCAGAAAACTATCGCAGCGTCGCGCTCCACACCACGTCGAACAGCCTTTATCCGTTCAACCACAAAAGCCTTCAAACCTCCAACCTCCTCAAATTCAAGTATCAGAAGAAGGTGGCAACAGGCGTGTAGCGAAAACACATTCCCGTGCTGTTTCAGAGTGTACACCAGCATCAGTTAAGATAGGTTCTTACGGTGGCGGAGGCGCTCTGACTGCAGATCATCGGAAACTATTTAACACTCCTACAAGGTCAGCCTCCCAAAAGCAACATGCCGAACTGCCAGCCCTTCCAACGAACGCTGAGACTATGGTACAACAGCAACGCGAAAAGCTTGTTGAACGCGACATGGCAAAACTGAATGTTGCTGATCCATCTGCTTCTCAAGAGCAGACCGATGAGCATCTGAACGGCGATGATTCCTTCTCGCAAGATGAGAGTAAACCACTACCTCCATTGAACATAACCAAAGGTCGCAAACTTCATCCAAGTGCTAGGGCTAAATCTGTGGGTCACGCACGTCGTGAATCATTGAAATTCATGAGGCCTCCAGTCCCAGCAGCAGTCGCTCCGACAGACTATGATGAGACCGGTTTCTTAGAGTACAATGACGATAATAGGAATTACACCAGCAGCCAAGACACAAACGCTGCCGGTTCCACAAATATGGTCCGTGTCACTGGAGGCAGTATGGGATACTCAAACATCGAAGATGATACAAAAACGCGCGACGGTGAACTTACTGATGAACAAATTCTACAAGAAGCTTCGCAGGCTCCTCCAGGGTCCATGCCTTCAATTGATTATCCTCGCTCGTTATTCCTAAAAGGGTTTTTCTCGGTTCAAACTACCTCTTCCAAACCACTACCGATTGTCAGGTACAAAATTATGTATGTCCTGAAAAGGATGCACATTCAGTTCAAGGAAGTCAAGGGTGGATTTGTTTGCGTACTGAAGTTTTCCAATCCGGTAACACAAAGTATCGTAGAAAAGCCCTCGATAACCCAGCAGCCGCAGCAGCAGCAATTTCTCCAACCAGCAGATGTCGTACACCGTAGGTCCGGTTCTCGCCATGGGTCGATTAGACGTCAAAATTCTATGAAATACGCGCAGTCAGGCGTTCCTAGCACACCTCTATCTGCCAACGCTGGATCACAACATGAGCGGAATCTATCGATGACCTCATCGCCTCGTCCGAACGTTTCTGATGAACTATCATCACCGTCATTGGAGTCAATGAACCAAGATGATATTTTGACTACCTCTAGGGCCCAGGACATGAACAGACTGGAGGGCGACCAAGAAGAGTCAGTGAGCAGCAAGGAAAAGCCACCCATCAAATTCGAAATTCACATTGTTAAAGTTCGTATTGTGGGCTTGGCAGGTGTACATTTCAAGAAAGTATCCGGTAATACTTGGATGTACAAGGAGTTAGCATCTGAAATTTTAAGGCAATTGAATCTGTGAGCCAAGTTTTCATGTGTCAATGTAATTAATATAACCGCCTTCTACTAATAAACCTTATCTAATCTATGTCCCGCTTTACTGTACAGATAAATTGAATATTAGCCTAAGCATAAGCGTCAACGCCCAATGCCATAATAATTTAGCCTTTTATGTCGCCACATTCTTTCAACATCATTTCCAGCTCTTCGTTCGCCCGGTGGATCAATTGGAGGTCCTCGAGAATGAAGTTCAACAAAGTGTGTTTCGGTACTCTTTTCTCTGTCCTCGGCTTCGTGATTGCAGGGTCTGATATACGTGGATACCGTGTCATACCTATCAGATCATCGAAGACTTTCTTTATATTAGTTCTCCTCAGTCTTTCTGTCTCAACATGCTTCCATTTTCTCAACCGCGTTGGGTTATCCAGTATCTCCTTGGGGGCTTCAGAATCATCGACCGAAAACTCAGGGATTTCCACCACTGGAGGATTGTAAACTTCAAGTGATGTTTCGTCGTGTGCTGAAATCTCGGTCTTTACCTTGCTTTTCTCCTCCTGTACTTCCCATTTGTCTTCTTTCATCATTTGCAGCTCTGCCATATTAATTGTCTCATTATGCAGCTGATTTGGAGCATCCTGAGCTGTCAGTCCATCATTCTGTGATATCAGGCTGTCCAAAAAGTGCTCAATAGCGCTGGATTCGTATCGGCTCAGGAGCTCGGCTTTCGCTAAAGCCTGAGAGTCTCTGACATGTTCCGACTGCCCAGCCGCATGCTCTGCACCTTCTTTGGTCATCAAAGGATCTTCCCATGTAGGTAGCTCCTCTATTTTTACTTGGTCATCTTTACCAACTTCATTCATGTCTCGCGCAGAAGTTGGAAATTCCAAATTTTCTAGACTTTTATGTTCCGTAGCATCTAGCTTCGGAAGATCAGATCCATCATTGAATAATGAGATATCTTCGTCGAACTTGCTGATCATCTTGTAAGCAGTCTCGAAATCGATATCGGTATCGTTTTCGAGCGCAAAAAGCTCGAAAACGCCACTCCCCAATCCACCAGTCATCCCCGCTGGTCCAACTGGCTCTATCAGGACCTACTAAGACCCCATCCAAGAACAAATCAGGGTCTCTTCTTCGAGATCTCGTTCTCTTGGGTGGTGAAATATCCACCTAACCACACAAATTTCACATGGACATCACCTGACCCTGCAGGAAGACTCATAGTCATCACTAAGATACAAAACCATCAAACTAGCCGTTTCATGCTCTATGGTCTGCCAGCTATGGTTCCTGAGCGTATGAGCGCACTCTTGAGAAATAAAATGGCTTTTCATTTCTTAAAGAACACTCCGAATAGTTTCCTTCCTTGTCTACAACGACCGAGCTGAGCCAGCTCAGACGATTATGTCTCTTATGGCCTTGTGTCTTGATTTGCAGCTCCTCAATGTAGGAATATTTCTCGTCGGACCTTTTGATGGTCATACGGCCAAAATTATCATCAAGAGATAGTCTCCATTGGCAGATTCTACTCCCAGCAGGCGGATTTTTGTCTGAGAAGAGATTAACAACATAGGAGGGCTCATCTGTAGTCACAAGTCGTAGACATCGCCCATCGGGGTAGAAACGGAGGTATCTGTAGTATGTTATCATCTGGATAGGATTGAGAAGGGATAAGGATCCCTCGGCATTCGCTCCATATCGCAAGTAATTCACAATGCTGATGTAGAGACCTTGAAATTTCACGTAGGGTCGCTCTTTGAGCATCTTAAGGTGATCGTCGCCCCATAGCTCGTGTCCCAGCACATTCATATCGGTTACATCGTTCAGTTTCAGACTGGCCATGTCATAACGCTGTTTATCGTAGATGTAGGACGCAAAGACCTTGTAGGGCACACTGTTGTGTAGACAAAGCTCGTTGAATTTGGAGCAACTCAAAGAAAGGTTTAACCACGATTCACCAGAATTGAGAACCACCTGTCTCACAATCCTCAAAAGAATGTCGTTAGGAAGCATCTCTATAATCCAGCATGGCGGCAGCTCGGGGTCTTCTTCATCTTCCGTCTGCCCCAGCTCAGTACCCACAGTGCTGTCCTGCTCGGTGGCAGGGGAGGAAAGGCTCATCTCGGCCAATCTCTTCTGTACTACCCACTCTTCATGAATTTTCCTCCTGTACACTTTCTCTACCTTCTCATCTATCTTAAGTGCCTGTCTATAGTACCTTATTGCATCGTTCATCGAACCATCTCGTTCTTTCTGGACTCCCTTTTCCCATATAGAGACAGCGTGATGAGCAGAGTTTAGGCTAGATCTATCATCGTGTGGCTTATCGATCATTCTGATTTTTCGTCTAGGTTTAAGCCTGATAATAGCTCTTTGAAGTCTGGAGTTTGTCTGATGTACGATTCATCTGTGATTTCGAAGCATCGCTTGAAAGCCTATGAAACAGACATACTTTGAAGCTGATATGACACAGAAGGCTTATGATACCTGCCGGTTCACTAAATGGTTGAACCAGATGATCCTCATCAAGCATATATAAAGAAAAGCTCGAAAGGCATTTATAGAGCCCTTGTAGCCGAAGTGGCCGGTGGTCTCGAAGATAATGGACAAGTTCACTGATGTCTTGGTTTCACTGGAGAAGGAGGGCTACGATTTCTCAGTGTTTGTCAAGGAAAGGAATCGATGTGGTGAGAATGGGATTGTGAAGTTCTCATATGCCTATGTAACACCAGCTGCTGAGCAGATCATGCCGCTAAGTGTTTGGGAACTAGTTGAAGATGAAAGTATCTTCAAACCTGATGTGCAGCCAAAACGAGGCTCGACTGACTACAAAGTGACCAAATTACCGTTGAACAGCCAAGCTTACCTGGAAGAATACCTTGATGAGGCTTTTAGGTTTTTAAGACAGGTCCCTTGCAAGTCCATAGCCAAGGTCTGGATTAAAGTTATCGAGCCAAGAAAGAAAACGAGACACCCTTATATTAAAGGTGACCTAACGAAACCAGAGTGGTGGCCTAGGTGTGTGCAGCACAGAGAGCCGGATCACCTTCAAAAAGAGGATAGGTTGCGCCTTATGTCAACCATTATTTTAGAAGTATTGCCTGATCTCAGGAATAGCGAGATTTTGGATGAATTGTATCAAGACACACTAGCACTGGGCCTTTTCAAGAATCAGCCACAGAAGGAGCTAATTGTTAAAAGCATTTTTGACATTTCTAGGGCACTTTGCAAAAGTGTTACAGCAGAATTCGTTGAGGTGCTGGACCTAACAGCTTTTGTGCCTAAATCACGGGCAGCAGAGATAAAAGGATGTCAGAAATTAATGACGCCAATTCAGAGAGAATCTGGGGTGTGTTTGAAGCAGCTGATAGACCACCCCGAACTGAAGCTGGAACACATCGATAACTTTGCCTCGCCAAATTTGACAGATATGTTGATAACCAGCGGTCCGAGCTTTCTCGAGCTTCTAGATCATCCAACGGGCGAGATTTCCTACGACGTCGAGCAATCACCGGTCAATAAACGCCTTGGAGGGGTATTCTGAATACTTAGTGTTATTATTTACAAGACCCATGTCATGTTATCATTTACGCGACAGGAAAGTGGCTAAAGTAGTGTTGAAAAACTGTGGGTTATCGAGGAAAAGATTATGGCCCGATTCGGGTACTTCGACGTAATCTGCACTGGTATTTTGCCGATTTTTATTAAGTTTCTCAACCATTTTGAAACCAGCGTACTTGTTCATCCAGTCATGATCGCCATACACCAGCAAAACCTTCTTAGCCTGTAGCTTGTCTAAAGAGTCCATTATTGGGTCCTTGGCCATCAAGTTCCTCGTAAACAGATTGGTGAAAATTTGGCGTGCTGTTGGGGCAATTCCGCCTTGGCCATAAAGTAGCTCAAAGATATAGTTTTTGTATTCCATCTCGGGTATGCGGCTGTATGCTGAAAGAATATAGTTCCAACAAAGCTTAGCTCCCAGCGGTCCCATCCATCTTAGGAGATCGGACTGGTTCTTGAATATGAATGTTGGAATCTCTCTCCTTCTTGTATAAAACTTGGATGTTGGGTCTTCCAAGTTGAGCTGATACTTTGCGTTCCTTTCCAACTTGTTATTAACCGAGAAAATGCTTGATTCCACACCTAACGGCGACACAAGGCACAACTTATCGATGGACGCTGGATACTTGAGAGCGTACTTGAAGGATAAATAGCCCCCAAAAGAATGACCCACTAGATTGATTTTTTCCAAGTTGTTCTCCTTCCTCCACTCTTCAATCTTGTCCAGGTAGTAACTCTCGCATTGCTGAATCATCGTCCTGGTCCGCAACTCATCCATCACATACGGAACGGTGAACTTTTCATCATCCAAGTACTTTACATTAAAAGGCCGAATCTTCTCATCTGTCAACTGCAAGGGCTGTTCCACTGACAGTCCATTGGCTGGCAGATCTATGGCATACAGGTCCATCACAATCTTCGACAGCCCGCTGAAGTTTCTATAATAGGCCATTGACGAAGCTGCATATCCGTGAATCAGCAAAGTAGGCGTGGTGACAGCAGAAGCATCTTGGTTGTGGAAATGCCACTGATTGATGCCGTGAGCCACCATTTGGTTTTCTTTTGTACCTGATACCTCCACGTTCTCCATTATAAGATCCTGAAACTCCTTCAACTCCCGCTCTGTCTCTTTCCTGTTATTCCAATGGGCCAACCACATTCTGAAGGCTGGTCTTTCTTGTTTCTCTTCCTTCGTAATCTTTCTTCGAGGTCTCAGTAGCCGATTAAGCACCTTTTGTTGAAGTGTCTGCTCCTTTAAGATAACAGTGGCGGTGGCAAAACTTCTTCCGAGAGTCAAGGTTCTTAGAGATATCAGCATTGGCCAACGTGAGGCCAATAGATGAGTGATAAGTAATGTTAAACTTGGTCAATGGAGGATTGAATTTCCCGTCGCTCGTACAGTCAGCCGAACAGTACAAGGTGTGCTTGCGCGAAATGCTATATGAAGACTGCCGATGGAAACAGATGTAATACTACCTGATAAGATCCATATCATGAGCACTAGTAATCCGTTCGAGCCTCTGATAGCATTAAGCGATTCAAGTCTTCCAGAGGCCACCGAAAGCCTCGACGAAGAGGTCGTGATAGAAGGGCTGGATCTTATTGATAATGAGATCGAGGGCGAAGAGGATGTAATTCAGGCAGGAGATGAGAGTAGTGAAGAGGATGATTTTGATTACGACACTGACGAGATTGATGAGGTTTTTGAGTCGCAATTGTTGAGTGCCCAGCAGCAGTGGGAAGAGTCGCTGGAACAGCTGAACAAGGTCTTGAATTGGGTACTCCTACCGCTGATCGGAAAGTTTATGGGAAGACGGATGGCAAAAGTATTGTGGCAGCACGCAATGGAATATCTTTGGCAGTGATTTGGCTACGCAGAGACTTACGTAGCTATGTAGCATAGAGTTCAATAAGAGCAACCCATTAAGCTCGCAGTTCTTTACGAACACGAGCCCATAGTATCATACAGTAGGGCCTTACGAATTGACTCTCAATGGTGCGAATGACAGAGTCGTTAAACACCTTGGACCTTTCGTGCGCCTGTAAAAGCAGACATAACTTGATCAGAGTATCGGTAAAGGCCACAGTTATAATACTGAGATCCAGCATCGGGGACGCAAGTTGTGATGGTGCCCTATGTCGAAAGGTTGTTCTGGTTTCTACATTTGTAGGGAAGATATACTGTAGGCGGTCACGTAAGTCTAAAAGCAGGCTGCGATCCTGTGGTTGCTTTTCGAGAGCTTCTACCAAGTCCGTAAACCGCATTAACGTTTGTAGCCTCGTCAGATCCATTTGGTTGTCATTTGAACGTTCGGCGAAACCTTGATGCCAGTAAGTCTCACAACACTTTTGTATACTGGAGCTGTTGATCCTAACTGAATTAAGATAAAACGCTTCTCCCAGCATCACATTTCGTAAATGCTTTAGGGTGTCTATGAGTGTCTCCCAGTGTGCTGCCTCTTCAGCGGCGGCAGATCCCTGCACATTTATTGAAGCCATGTCTGTGGTCCAGTAATTGAACTGTTTGGCACTTCCTTCTTGCCTGCTACCTAACGGCTAGCCACTGGTACCGTCGTTTGTAAACTTCAATTCGTAGCCTTAAATGGTTCAGCGGTGATCTCCCTTCAGCTTCAACAACCGATACTTGATACGCGAAGGAACGATCAAGTCAAAAGGCCTAAAAACATACTCAGGGTACCATGGGTGTCCCTGCGGTTCTACTGATTCTGCTTGTTGCCGCCCAGGTTGTGGTCCTTCTCCTTTCGCCGTTCTACAAGGTTACTTGGCCGTTTTCCTGGTACTACACACGCATATTTAGGCCACTTTTGCAGGATGATCAAAGGTTTCGCTGGAAATACTACCTGATTCCGTTCTTCTATACCTCAATCTACTGCTATATCATCTTTGTACTGATACGGGAGGTTATTCCAGTGGTTAACAACCGGCTATTTTGGTTCGAAAAGCCTTGCCTGATCCCCATACTGGTGGTAGGCACACCCACCTTGGGCTGGCTGAGTATGACTATCAAGCCTGAAACCAGCAGACGGTGCCGCCAGAGCTCTGCACAAGAATACGATTACGACTACATCCTTTACTATCCCAACGTAACATGCCGTACGTGTCATCTCGAAAAGCCTGCTCGGTCAAAACACTGCGGTATCTGCCAAGAGTGCATTTTAGTCGCTGACCACCATTGTATATGGGTGAACAACTGCATTGGAAAGGGCAATTATCAGTACTTCTACGCATTTCTGGTAGCCAACGTCTCATCCCTACTGTACGGGTTCCTGAGAGTCCTGTATATATCCCTGACCAGGAAGCCCTCGTCTGCAGCATACTCCCGAAATATCATGGTATTTACAATCCTGTGTGGCACTTTTGCTGTCATTTGTGGAGTTTTCACCTATTTACAGTTCCAACTGGTAAGCGATGGAATGACTACTAACGAGAAAGACAAGTGGTACACTATCCAGCAGTTCATGAGAGAGAGAAGTCTAGTCAAAACTCCAGGAGGTCGCTTTTTCATCAGAGATTCCCAAAGCGCAGATCAATTCTACAGCACAAACGCTTACGATTCAAGGCTATACAGCCCAAAGGAATACAAAACCGTGAGGGACCCAGAGGAAATCTCAAACATTTACGACCATGGTTCATTTACCCATAAGCTACAGCGGCTCTGCACGTGAGTTTCTCTTGATCTACATGGCGATGACTCAAATAATGGAAAATTTTTTTGTCATTGGTAGTCTAAGACCTTGACGGTGCGAGTTGCACCATATTAACTAAAGACCCCCGGACGACGGATACAAAATATATTTCGCAATTGTCAAGCAGATCAGGTCTTGAAGGTCCCAGACTGGAGATTAAAAGGATTGCCAATGGTATCGGTGGAAAAGGTTCCCATTTTGGGAAAAGAATCGATCCATGTTGGCCATAATATTCACTCGCACATCGTGCGGACGATCATTGATGAGTGTCCATCGTCAACCTATGTTGTAATCAACGATACAAATCTATTGAAAGTTCCATACTACCACACCGTTGTCAAAGAATTGAGACAGAGTCTTCCTGACAACTCGCGTTTGTTGCAGTACTTTGTCAAGCCTGGAGAAGCTCATAAGACTAGGGAAACTAAAGCGGATATCGAAGATTATTTGTTGTCGGAGGGATGTACTCGTGATACCATGATTATCGCTATCGGGGGTGGTGTTATTGGGGACATGATTGGTTTTGTTGCGGCCACTTTCATGAGAGGAGTGCGGGTCGTTCAGATTCCTACCTCGCTACTAGCCATGGTGGACTCCTCCATCGGTGGTAAAACTGCTGTAGATACAGCATTGGGTAAGAACTTTATTGGTGCCTTCTGGCAGCCTCAATTCATTTTTGTCGATACGAAGTGGTTGGAGACGTTACCAAAGAGAGAGTTCATCAATGGTATTGCCGAAGTGATAAAAACCGCTTGTATCTGGAACGCTGAAGAATTTGCCCGTTTGGAAGCTCATTCCGACACATTTTTGAACGTCGTCAATAACTCCAAGTTGATTAAGGTTGCCGTTGGTGACTCTGATGAAGTACAGGAGATCTCTTTCACCGCTATTGATCAGATGCTCGAACACACTTATAAGCTGGTTCTAGAAAGTATCAAGGTTAAGGCACATGTGGTTTCTTCTGACGAACGTGAGTCGAGTTTGAGAAACTTGCTAAACTTTGGGCATACAATTGGACACGCTTACGAAGCGATCTTGACACCCCAAGCCCTGCATGGTGAATGTGTGTCTATCGGTATGTTGAAGGAGGCTGAACTCTCTCGTTACTTGGGTGTCCTGACTTCTACCCAAGTTGCCCGCTTATACAAGATTTTGGCAGCATACGGTCTACCTATTTCTCCCGACGAGAAGTGGTTCAAGGAGCTCACTCTCCAAAAGAAGACTCCTCTTGACACTCTCTTGAGTAAGATGAGTATTGATAAAAAGAATGATGGCTCTAAAAAGAAGGTTGTGCTTCTTGAAACCATAGGAAAATGCCACGGTAAGTCTGCTCATGTTGTATCAGATGAAGACTTGAGATTTGTTCTGACAGACGAAACCTTGGTTTACCCTTTCAACAACATCCCTGCGAATCAGACTAAGGTCATCACACCACCAGGTTCAAAGTCTATTTCCAACCGAGCTTTAATATTGGCCGCTCTAGGTCGCGGGACATGTAAAATCAAGAACCTTTTGCATTCTGATGATACCAAGCATATGCTGAACGCTGTTCAAGAACTAAGAGGTGCTACGATTACCTGGGAAGACAACGGTGAAACAGTTGTCTTGGAGGGGCACGGTGGTGAGACCCTGGAAGCTTGCAAGGAGCCATTGTATTTGGGTAACGCAGGTACCGCTTCAAGATTCCTGACCTCTGTCGCTGCCCTTGTCAAACCCTCAAAATCTCAATCCTCCATTGTTCTTACTGGTAATGCGAGAATGCAACAAAGGCCTATCGGACCCCTGGTTGACTCCCTAAGAGAGAACGGTATTCAGATCGAGTACTTGAATGCTGAGGGCTCACTTCCCATCAAGGTTTCGTCAGAGTCCTGTTTCAAAGGAGGCAGAATCGAATTAGCAGCGACTGTCTCTTCTCAATACGTTTCCTCGATTCTGATGTGTGCTCCCTATGCTGAAACACCTGTCACTTTGGCTCTTGTTGGTGGTAAGCCAATATCCCAGCTGTATGTGGATATGACCATCAAAATGATGGAAAAGTTCGGTGTCAAGGTTGAGGCATCCCAAACCGAGCCTTATACTTATCACATTCCAAAAGCCCAATACGTAAACCCTCCTGAGTACGTTATTGAAAGTGATGCATCTAGCGCCACGTATCCTCTAGCTTTTGCTGCTATGACTGGTACTACTGTCACCGTTCCTAACATTGGCAGCGAATCTCTCCAGGGTGATGCCAGATTTGCTGTTGATGTTTTGAGACCAATGGGTTGTAAGGTGGAACAGAGTGCTACTTCCACTACTGTTACGGGACCTTCTAGGGGGTCTCTGAAGCCTTTAAAACATGTCGATATGGAGCCCATGACAGATGCGTTTTTGACCGCCTGTGTTGTCGCGGCAGTAGCACACGATAATGATCCAAACTCGGAAAATACCACAACTATTGAGGGTATTGCCAACCAGCGTGTCAAGGAATGTAACAGAATAGAGGCTATGGCAACACAGCTTGCCAAATTCGGCGTCTCGACAAAGGAGCTGCCCGATGGTATCCAAGTTAACGGTCTAGCTTCTCTAGAGCAATTGAAAGTGCCATCTGATTCATCAGGGCCTATAGGCGTTGAGACATATGACGACCATCGAGTCGCTATGAGCTTTTCGCTTCTGGCTGGTATGGTCAATTCTCTGGAGCCTACCGCGCAGAATGTCAAGCCAGTTAGAATTCTGGAAAGACATTGTACTGGAAAGACATGGCCAGGTTGGTGGGATATACTTCACACCGAATTAGGGGCTAATCTTGACGGGGCTGAACCATTATCGAATGTCTCCAAGAAATCCAGTAAAAGTGTTGTGATTATTGGTATGAGAGCAGCAGGTAAGACAACCATCAGCAGATGGTGTGCTTCTGCTCTGGGCTATAAACTCGTGGACTTGGATAACCTCTTCGAAGAACGGTATGGAAAAGGCACTGTGAAAGATTATGTTGTTGGGCACGGATGGGATGAGTTCAGAGCTCAAGAATCCGAGATATTTAGTGAGGTTATTGAGAAGCATGGCGACGATGGGTATGTTTTTTCCACTGGAGGAGGAATTGTCGAATCACCAAGTGCGAGGAAAGCATTGCAGAGCTTCGCTGCTAGTGGAGGTGTTGTTTTACATCTTCATAGAGACATTGAAGAGACTATTGTGTTCTTACAAAGCGATCCAAGCAGGCCAGCCTATGTTGAGGAAATCAGAGAAGTCTGGGAAAGAAGAGAAAAGTGGTACAACGAGTGCTCTAACTTTACATTCTTCGCACCTCATTGTTCAGATGAAGTTCAGTTCCAAAACTTGAGAAGGGCGTTCGATAACTTTATCTCAACTATTACGGGGTTGAAAGAGATATGTATTCCCAAGAAAAGGTCTTCGTTCGTTTGCTTGACTTTTGATGATCTTAGGAAGAAAGTCGACGATTTGCCTGCTATTGTTTATGGTTGTGATGCAGTCGAGGTTCGTGTTGATCACTTGGCCAAGTTCGATAGTGACTACGTTTCAAAGCAATTATCTGTTTTACGAGCTGCAACAGATAGCTTGCCCGTAATTTTCACCGTCAGAACGAAGAAGCAAGGTGGAAATTTCCCTGATGATGACTTTGAAACTTTGGAAGGATTATTCAATGCTGCATTGAAGGCTGGGGTTGAGTTCATCGACCTAGAATTAACTCTTCCAACTGATTTACAGTATAAGGTCTTGAACAATAAAGGCTTTACGAAAGTCATCGGGTCTCACCACGACTTTGAAGGAGCATTTGCTTGGGATGACCCAGAATGGGAAAATAGATATAATCAATCTCTCTCTCTAGATGTGGACATTGTGAAATTCGTTGGAATGGCAAACAAGTTTGAAGACAACTTGGCGCTGATAAGATTTCGTGGCAATCACAAGGCGAAACCTTTGATTGCAATTAATATGTCAGAGTTTGGTAAAGTCTCTCGCGTTCTGAATAAGGTCTTGACTCCTATCACATCTGAGCTTTTGCCTAGTGCTGCGGCCCCGGGTCAACTAACCCTCGCACAGATAAATCAGATCTATACGTCCATGGGAGGCATCAAAGCACAGCAATTCTACGTCGTCGGTAAACCAATCGAACACTCCAGATCTCCGTTACTGCATAACACGGGCTACAAAATCCTTGGTTTGCCTCATACGTTTGAAAAGTTCGAGACTGACTCAGCTTCCGAAGTCAAGAAAGCGCTTCTAGATGGCAAGGCTAACCTTGGTGGTCTGGCCGTCACTATTCCATTGAAGCTGGACATTATGGAGTACATGACCGAGTTAACTGAGGCCGCTAAATTGGTGGGTGCTGTAAATACAGTTACTCCACTGGGAGACGGCAAATTTCAGGGTGACAACACGGACTGGTTAGGAATCAAGAATGCTTTAATCGACAATGGAGTACCCGAAAATCTTGCTGGTCTTCCCGGTCTTGTCATCGGTGCAGGTGGAACTTCAAGAGCCGCTATCTATGCTTTACACAGTTTGGGTTGCTCTCAGATCTTCATGATCAACAGAACGAGTTCAAAGCTGTTCGATCTGCAAAAGGACTTCCCTGAATCATACAACGTCACTGTCATTGATTCTGCCAATCAGATTGAAGCTCTAAAGATCGCTGTCGGTGTTGCTGTCAACTGCGTTCCAGGAGATAAACCATTGGACGATGGTTTACTAGGCAAGCTCGAGAGATTTTTGAGTAAGGGTGCTCACTCTTCTTTCGTTCCAACCCTCTTGGAAGCTGCTTACAAACCTACAATCACCCCAGTAATGAAGATCGCTCACGACAAGTACCAATGGCAGGTGATCCCTGGATCCCAGATGCTTGTTCACCAGGGTGTTGCTCAATTTCAGAAGTGGACCCAATTCAAGGCACCTTTCAGGGCTATCTTTGACGCTGTTACTAGAGACTGAATGTTTTCTAATAAAAATAGACGATTTATCACGATTAATATTTTCTTATAACCAATATCAGTATTATGTTTCTCAGTTTTTATTTAGATCACTGTCCTTTCGCCGAAATTTAGCTCTTGTGGCATTCGCACATCACTGCAGTAACCGTCGCACCAGAATAGATAGTTCATAAACTGGTCCTGAGCGGCGCAACTAAGTGTTGGAAAACATTGGCTTAAGATCTTTATTTCGCGTGTGGTTTGGTGTTTTCATCACTTCCTTGTTGAGTCATCAAGCTAAAGGTTCGCGAGTTCGAGCTCTAAACGGACTGAAAGAAAGTACATGAGATTCTGCAAATCCAACCCAAATGACAAACTATGTTGGTGGTGATCCTTATGAATCACCAACGTTTGGAAAATCTCTGTCGCTAAGGGTGGACGGTGGTGTGAACGCGATCTCAATTAATCCCTCTGGTAGGGACGTCGTATTGGCGAGCAGACAGGGTTTACACATCATAGATCTGGACGATCCATTCTCACCGCCTCGCTGGCTGCGACATGTTACACCTTGGCAAGTTGCGGACGTCCAATGGTCCCCCCATCCGGCCAAACCCTATTGGGTCGTCTCTACTTCGAACCAGAAGGCCATTATATGGAATTTGGCTAGAACGTCCTCTGACGCTATTGAGCACGTATTACACAAGCACTTTAGAGCGATTACAGACATCAATTTCAATTACCAACATCCGGATATATTGGCCACATGCTCCATTGACACGTATGTTCATGCTTGGGACATGAGAAGCCCGAGTAGGCCGTTTTATACTACCCGAGATTGGGTTGCTGGGGCTTCTCAAGTGAAATGGAGTTTTCAAGATCAAAACGTCCTTGCTTCAGCTCACGGCAATGAAGTTTCCGTCTGGGACCTGAGAAAAGGATCAACACCATTGGCAAAATTATCAGGACACAACAGTGGCGTGAATAGTATAGATTTCAACCGTTTTAGAAGCAATGAGATTATGACAGCTTCTAATGATGGCTCTGTAAAGTTTTGGGACTATTCCGTGGACTGCACAGATTCTAAGAAGACGATCCGAACCGATTTCCCTATTTGGCGGGGCAGGTACTTGCCTTTTGGAGATGGCTGTTGCTTACTGCCAACCGTTGGTGGTGGCGACTCAGTTTATCTGGCGAGTCTTGCACACGGGATAAAGAATGAAAATAATGATACAAAACTGCAGCCAATATACGCCTTTAAAGGTCACACTGATCGGGTGGTTGATTTTCTTTGGAGATCCAGAAGCTCATTTGATGACCAAGTTGATGGGAGAGAGTTCCAATTGGTGACTTGGTCGAAAGATTGTGATTTAAGATTGTGGCCGGTTCCTGAGGCGGTATATGACAAAGTTAACTTCAATCGAGAGAGGCGGCTTGCAGGAAGCTCCAAGAGTTACGAATATATGACATACAACAGGGAGCCTGCTGATTTCGATCCCGAGGTGAAGAACGATCAATACAGAAGAAAGAAAGAAACATTCGTGACAAGCTCAGGATTGCGAAAAAATGATGATGTTAATTACATAACCTGGCTATCTGGAGTTAGAATGAATTACACTGGCTCTCCGGAGAATATCTTCGCTGAACGAACGATTCAAAATCTCGGAGAGGAAGTCAGTTCGATAGGGCATAAGTTCCCCAAAGTTGTTTTCGAGAAGATCTCGGTTTCCACTGGGGAATTGATACTCACTCTAAATGGGCCTCCGTCCGACGATAATCAAGAAGATTATGTGTTTCTAAGGGTAGACGTCAAGGTTCCACGAGCTTATCCAAGTAAAGGTAACCGACCAAAATTCTCAATTGAGGACAACGGAAACCTAAAGCCGGAACGGAGGGAAAAGATTTTGAGCAGATTGAATGAAATTGTTACTAAGTACACTGATTCTGGGATGTACTGCTTAGAACCGTGTTTAAGACTTTTACTCGGGGAAAATATGGACCTGGATGATTTGAATCAAGATGTCGAGCCCCTACTCAATTTTGACATTAGCGATCAAATTGGACTGGAGAATTTGTCTTCTCTCCCGAGTTCAGATGCCACTTCCGAGTATCTATCCGATACGTCATCGGAAGCACAGAGTGATCATTACAAGAACGTTTTCGAATCTACTGGAGATCTCGAATTGCGCAATCCTTTTGGGAGAGATCTTACTTTTGATAGTACGCCTGTGCCGAACGAATGTGGTGCAATATGGACACCAACCGGGCAATTGCTATGCTTCTTTGTGTCTGACAGTAACCAAGACAAAAAACAGCAGACAATGCTGCGGTTGACAGGAAAGAACTTCAACAGACATCAGAAGGAACACAAAATGGGTCCGCGAGCGTGGGAAACAAATGAGGGAGCTAATGAAAGGTTAAGTAAAAAGAAATCAACTAGACCTAAGCGCTACGTTGAAACGATTGCCACATCATCGGCCTGCTCAAAGAATGTTGAATACTCATCTGATGACCAAGATTCAGAGGGTTTCTCCAGCGATAGTTTCGATAATGACTGGAGTGACATTTTGAGAAATGAGATAGTTGTTCGCACCAAGTTACCGCCGTTACACAATAAACTGACGAAGAGATTTAGCTCCGTTCACTCGGACTCTGCAAAAACTATGGACTCATGGAAAAAGCTCAAAAACGTAATCTTCTTTAAGGATTTCAGTCATTTGATATCAGAGCGCAAGCAGTTGGCTGTCGAGTATCAGCTGGCAAACGGCAACCTGGAACAAGTGGCGAGAAGCAATGCTCTTGTGGCCGAAAAGTATAACTTGAATGAGATAAGTCATTGTTGGCAGGTACTCTCGGACATGTTAATGATCAAGGAGTGCTCTGATCCTTATGACCTGCTGTGGGATAATCACCCGATGGGTATTAGATGGTTCGTGAAGGAAGCCATCAAATACTTCGAAAAAAGGAAGAATCTGCAAATGCTAGCTATGTTGTGTTGCGTTGTGTCTAGTCAAGTGCCTAAGAAACCCAAGAGCAATGGAGACTTGCTCAAGTCGAGGCAGGAATCATGGAAAAAAGTAGAGAGCATTGTAACGTTTCATAATACCGATTGGACGAGATCCACGAAAACTGACCTCAACTCTCATTATTCTAGCAGCTTGGCTTCCAGCTACGTGGAGGGAATGAACAGAGGACGACATTCTCCAGATGAAATATCGGTAAAATCAGAGGAATATTTCAGCGGCAGGCACCATGGGTACAGCACCAGAACCTATAGTACAAGCCCTCCAATACCCGCTCGTAATCGACAACAATCTCGAGTCAGACTGCCCGATATCAATGTCGAACTTATTAACGACGAGGTGTTGGGAGCGATTGAGGATCCTGAAAGGCACTTTTTGGATCCCGAAGATGCCAAAAAGTTCAGATCTTACAGTTACCAATATGCCAAGCTCTTATACAGATGGAATTTGCCAATGGAGAGAGTTGAAATGTTAAAAATTAGTTTCAACACAAATCTAGGTACTTCGATGGTTGCTTCTCAAATGATGGGAGAGAATAAGGATTTATTCGGTGGCATAACCACGACCTGGAGAGCAAACGAGCCGGGAAAACCGCATTTCCAAGGTTGTAACTACTGTGATCTAAAAGTCACAAGAGATATATTTGTCTGCCAGATCTGCGAGCATGTAATGCATTCATCGTGTGCTGTAGAATGGTGGCAAACAAGTCAAGAGTGTGCCTCAGGATGTGGATGCCACTGCCCTGAGGCTTTCCCAATGTAAAAAACCACCTTACATTATACACATAATACATGAAAACTATCATAGACTTTAATTATTTGTAATGTGATGTTCTGTCGTTTAAGTTTCGCCGATTTAATAGCGAAGATCGCAGCCTTCGAAAAGATAAAGAGTTTGACTTCGATATTCAGAACGAGGGTATTATTCAACACAATCAACTTTTCAAAACTTTACTGAGGTGTAGCAATGTCTGATCATAAGGTTGCAGTCATCACTGGAACAAACAGGTATGATAATATGATTGATTAGCGTTCTCGACTAGATTCGATACTAACAAATGGAATGTGTTCAGTAACCTTGGATTGAACATAGCTTTTCGTTTAATTGAGAAAGAGGATCCTAAAACTAGGCTAACTTTGGTAGTTACCTCCAGAACTTTGCCTCGTGTCAGGGAAGTTATTGGCCAAATTGAAGACCATGTGAAGAGTCTGAATCGCCCAGGAATTGTAGACTATGACTACTTACTAGTTGACTTTACTGATATGGTGAGTATACTCAATTCCTATTATGATTTGAACAAGAAATATGATGCAATTCATTATTTCTTTGTCAACGCAGCACAGGGTGTTTACGATGGTATCGACTGGGTGGGTGCGACAAAGCAAGTGTGTTGTAACATCATTGAATCAGTCACCAATCCGACTTATAGGCTACAGAGGGTTGGTGTAAAATCTAGGGATGATTTGGGACTTGTCTTCCAGGCAAATGTGTTTGGGCCCTACTACTTGATCCACAAAATTCTACCACTCCTTTCGGCTGGGAAAGCGAAAGTAGTTTGGATTTCAAGTTTGATGTCTGATCCAAAGTTCTTGTCTCTCAATGATATCCAAATGATTAAATCTGATACCACCTATGAGGGTTCCAAGAGATTGGTTGATCTTCTCCATCTAGCAACATTCAAAGAATTGAATAAAGAGGGCGTACATCAGTACCTGGTACAGCCTGGTATCTTTATCAGTCACTCGTTTTCCGTTTACTTGAACCTGTTTACTTATTATGGTATGTTGTGGTTGTTTTATATCGCCAGGTGGATCGGATCCCCTTGGCACAACATTGATGGATACAAAGCAGCCAATGCACCTGTTTATGTGGCCACTACAAGGACTCCGGAGCATCAAGAATTAAAATACGGTTCAGCCACCGATAAAAGCGGTTCGGAACACATCAAGACACAGGAAGTTGACAGCACTGGAGCTGCTGATGTTCTTAAGTACATAAAGAACTTAACCGCAGAATGGGACGATAAGTTGAAGAATCAGATCACTAACACCAGAATTCCTATCTAAGTCAGGTTGAGACGCACCCATTGACTCTATAGGTGATAGACACACGGTAACGAATTTGACCTTGAATACTTAATATAGACGACAGAGTACATTTTTACAATCTTCAGAGACTAAATCCCTTCATTTCTTTATTGTCATCAACGATGCGACAAAGGTAATGATCAATCTTGAACGCACTTCGTTGATATCTTCAGGCACTAGCCAGATTAAAGCGCCCAGCTTTCTGGCAATAGAGATTGCTAGTCTGGCGTTGGCGTACCTTTCCTCATCTGTTTTACCTGGAGCCACTAGATCATAATCCACATAGCCAGGAGCGATACCGTTGATAACGTCCAGCAAAAAGTGTGCATTGGCCAAAGCTGGGTCTTTGAAGGAATGAATTTTGGATGATTTTCCTCCTTTGGTAACCTGCTCTTGAGCCCATTTCAGTATTTGAGCGTCGCTGATGTCTCTACCGCTCGAAGATAGAGTCTTTAGAGTGTTGTTGATGTTTCTACGCATTAATTGCCAGACTAGACCAAGAGTCAACAATTTGTTACCATCCACGATATCAGACCCTTCAATGCCAACCAGTGAAAAGCCATTAGCCTTCCCTAGTTCGACAGCGTAATTGGTGTTTTCAAGAGCCTTGAATCTGGACATCTCCGATCCAGAGCTTGGCCTTTTGTTAACGTGGTTGAACTGAACTGCACCAGGCATGACTTTGTCGTACGCTTGCAGCAGAATCAAACCATCCTTTAAGTCTTCGAACAGAGATACAACTGCTGGGTCAACATCCAAGGAGTTTAGCCATAGAGTGAAAACTCTAGCCTCCCTTTCACCCTCAGCATCAAATTCTTCGATTTCGGGTTTCTCTGATTCTTCGACTGGTTCCAAGCCTGGGTGGGTGTTGAATAGATGAGCAACAAAAGCCAAATTCAACTTTGGGTTACCAGCGACAAGGGAACTTGGTGTCAAATACTTTCTACAGTCCAATTTTTCAGCGTTTTGTAGGACCTGTTCTGCCCTTTCTAAGAGATCAGTAGTCTGTAAAGGAGCTCTAGAACACTCGTTAGGGGCTAGTTGGTTTAGTAGTATGGTGTAGTTTTCACCGTCCGATACGTCACTCGAGAAGTTACTGACTCTTCTGTTCCAGCTAGCCGCCTTCAAATGGTAGTTAAACCAACGGATCAAGATTTGTTCAGGGGGCAACCTCAAGAACTGTTCCAATGTTTCGTCTTCCTCTAGCAATCTGTAAAGTTCTGGATGAATCTTAATATCAATCTTGCTCAATAATCCTCTTCTGATGATTTGCCAGATGAGACCCAAAATAAGATGTTCTTTACCTTCAATGATGTCTTCTGAGTGAACATTCACAACCACACATCCAATGGCCTTAGCTGAGTTGATAACAATGTTGGCGTTCTCACTGGCCTGGAAATTGTTTAAATCCTTGCCTTTTTTTGGCCAATTTAACACTCTAGTATCGATAGTGTCTGGGACAGAGTCGTTAATCAACTTTGAAAGAACCAAACCATCCCTGCATTCATCGAAAAGCTGGAAAGTATCCGTAGGGAATGGAAGCATATGGCCTACATCGGCATCCCCAGCCAACACGCTATTGATATGTTTCGTAAACTCGCGTCTTTCTTCCTCATTGATGGTATGGGTGGTACCGGTAGTAGAACCACTAACGATAATCTTGGCCTGGGCCCCAGTACCCCTGTGCTGCAGACCAGCACGTCCAGGCGACTGTAGCACAGCTGGAGAGCCAGTATCAAAAGTCGTTTGAGGGGCTGGACCAGCTTGGGATTCTTTTAACTTCGCAATCAATTCGACATAGTCGTCCAGTTCAACGCGACCAGACGCGTCAACATTGACTTGTTTCAATGTCTCCCTTGCCACATCGTAACTAGCGTCTCCTGATTGCGAAATTGCCTCTAAAGCCTGCTGTTTTTCAACCCAGCCTTTGTCATCTAGATCGATAGCTCTGAATTTCTCAATAGTGGAGAATAAATCCTCCTGAGATAGCACAGGAAACTTTCTCTGTATAAAAACCTTAATGTTAGTAATTAGAAAAGTCTATGAAAGTTCCTAGTTTAACTCGCATACCTGTAATTTAACAATATTCATTCTCGGTTCCAATCAGAATTGAGTCTAATTCGGTTCTTTAGAAGACAAATGTTGATGATAGGAGTGGTGAAAGTTTGTTCAACTTCGAGCCCCTTCGAGGCTTCGCTCGGCTATAACAGCTTGAAACTAAGGTCTCACGTGTAAACACTAAATAGGGCTTAGACTATCGCTAGGTCTATGTAATGTGTCGATCTGGCTTTGGGCTTGATGGGGAACTCTTGCTGGCGCTGGGGGCTTCGCTCTGTAGTTCTTTCAGCTGTAGCTTAGTCGCCCCGATGATGAACAATTCGTCAGTGAGATGGCGAAATTGCTCGTGAATATGCTTTCTGCTCAGTGTGCTAGTGAGGTCTGAGTCGCCCCAGAACCTCTTGAGCCCATTGACCTTCCTACTCAGAATCTCGTCATATTTTCGTACATTTGGTCTCTGCGACATGAAGTTCTTATTGAGTAGGTAGTTTAAATCCTCTTTGCTGCATCCAGGCACGCCCTGCAGGATGGAACCATTGTCGTCGATGTCCGTTTCCTCGTCGAACTCTGGGCACTCCCATTCGAGGTCCGGCCTGTAATGGGTCATGTCGTCGGTGTGGCCTTTCTTGTGGAAAACAAGGCAATGGGCAGCCCTTTCGGCCTGCAAAAGCTCTTGCACCTTGCTGTCTACTAACAGTGGCTTTTTGAGTATAGGTTGGTAGTCGTAATCGAGGTCATTGTGATCCTTTAGGCTCTTTATGTTCAGTACGTCATCAGTATTTGGTCGATCTCCGATATCATCCGGGGACCCCAGTCCCTGCTGTGAGTGGTACACGAGTAGTGATGCTGGTCGTTTGAGTGGAGTAGTGTAGCGGTTTTTCGTCGTTGTAGGGTGATACCCTTTCGGTTTGGGTGTTTTCCAAGGAGGTAGAGATGGCAGATGGAAAAGTCCTTGGTCTGTTGTGGAGTTGCATTCCTCTGTGAAGTGCTCATTCAATCTATGAGCTCGTGGCATTATGTGCTGGTCTTGGAATAAGAGCGCTCGGTTCTGTTTGAGGTCATCGGATTTCTGTCGCTGAGATAAGACTTCACAAAGATGCAAAGAAGATTTGTGTAATTCATTGAAAAATACAAAGATGACTAAGTGCTATTTGATTGGGTCGGAGAAGTTCCATGTTGAGGCTGTTCGCCTTTCAAAGAAGCCCACTCATTGTCAGTTTCTCTAAGAATGGTAGTAAGTCATCGCGGCGAATCTCAATTATTGAGCTCTCGAAATTATCAATCTTGACCCTGGCACCAGTCTCGGAGGTCATATACTGGAATGCCATGCTGAAATTATTGACAATGGGTTTCCGCGCCTGTGAATTACCCAAGCCTCTGGGGTATCTTGGCGGAAGACCGGCAACCAGGTACGTGTCGGTTGACTCATTCAGTGTCGCCAAAACCATCGGCAGCAAATGCTTCTCTTCGGATTCGGCACAAAACTCTATCAACCAGTTCCCCAGCCGAAGTAGAGTTAAAGGATTTTGATATAGATACAGGTCTGGTCCATCCTGAAGGACGCACAGCCTGTAAATGCGAAGATCTTTTATTAATTTCTTTTCCAATATGGTGACACCTGTGTTGAAGATCGCCTTTTGTAGAGACTGGGCGAGCTTGATTCCATGATTCAACAGCTTCACTTTATCATCATCGAGAGCATCCCAACTTAGCCAAAAGTTGGCTACCCATCTTTTATGTGGGGCGTCTGCATCCTGCAATTGGTCTGAAGCCTTATCATTGGGATTGGCTAAATCAGCGGTTAAAATGTCCTTAGACTGACCTGCCTCCAGCAGCGCCATGAGCGCCTCTACAAATTCGCTTGCACTGACCGATCCTCTGAAACCAAGTGTGCGCACGAACCCATCTCTCACAATGTCCTGTAGACCGTACCGCTGAAGATTTTTCTCAAATATTATGCCTAATTCTCTTTTGATCGAGTGATCCATGTAAATCCACGTTTCCTGCGCGGTTGTTATAGGTATACCCATGGTTGCAAACATCTTGTGCAAACGTTTCTTCCCATTCTCCCTCCAAAGAGATAGTTTGGCGTTAACATAGTTGGAATAGAAAAAACTGTCATACAGTGACGAGTGTCTCAAAAGAAACAGGTAATAATCTGGTTGAACTTCCAGCGAGAGCGAATCCGGTGTTTTTGCGGAGAAGTTCCCTAGTGATAATCTCTTCACTTCGTCCTGTAACAATGGGGAAAGCCTATTATACACTTGCGGATGAGGAGTATCGAGCGAAGTCGCACCTAGAATTGTTAACCATAGGTAGTTCAGATTGCATTCACCCACAGCTGATATAAGCGAGTACACTTGAAGAGAAATAGAATTCACGACAGAGGTACCACTTGAGTAGTATTCTTCGATAATCCCTTCCTGCTCATGTAACTCTTGCTTCTGCTGTTTCCTACTCTGCTTATGAGACTCCGGGCTTGCTCTCTTCCTTGTCACAAATTCCTCCTCATCCTCGTCATCCTCGTCTTTGTCCGTTTTCTCTGCGTCTGAATCCTCCTCTTCGTCATCTTCTTCCTCATTTCCCTCCCTTATTTCGTTTTCAAGTTCGAGGAGTCTGAAATATGCCTTCTTCTCCTTCTCTAGGTCTTCCTCGACCGTTCCGTCGTCCATGCAATTCACAATCTCCGATCCAAAGAGATTGTCGAGGTTCCAAGGCCGGTGAGCGTCAAATATGTAAATCTTTCTCCTGTACTTCTTGACCTTTCCGGCACTAGTCTCATCCTCTTCCATTACCAGCTCTTCTGGCTCGATCTCAAAGAACGCTTCGATGTCAATACTTCCACCACATCCCACCAGTATCACGGTACTTATGTTATCGTCTAACTTCAAGTAGTGGCTTCTTAGCTCTGCATATCCAAACACTGGAATGATTTGTAACTGAACCAGCTGGCGTTTCAGCAATTGAGACAGCATCTTGGTCGCACAGAGGGCATCGGTATTTAGACATGACACAAAGAGCACCAGCTGACATGAAGAGTGACTGGAGCAATCTCGAAGTATATCATTGTATGGTTCTGCAATCTGCCGGAGCTCATAGTACATTTTCGAGCCTCCAAAGGGCTACTGGTACTGTGTTGTGATTTTCAAGTGTCTTGGTAGGCATTGGAAGTAACGCGTCTTTAAGAAAAGTATTGGCCTTAGGCCTTACGCGTTCTATAGGGCACTGAGCGAAACAACAGTGTATAAACTACCTTCAAGATGGTAATTGAGTGTGATAGAGTACCTGGCTTGGAAATGGAGCTATTCAACTCATCAACTCATTTTAGTTCCCGGTTTTTTGGCTCTTTTAACAGGTTTACTACGGAGGAAAGGCCTGTTGGGACTGGGGAGTGGAAAGTAAGAAATGTGATTCGACTACAATGCTTGATGTGAATGTTGGAGGGCACAATTGCATCTATTCGGGTGGTCTATGCCACTAATAGTGGCTCCACGTGACTTTTCCTAATGTATGACTATTCAATCTCTGATGAGCTGGCTTCATCATGAATAATACCAGTTACACAGTTGACCAAGAAGTTGCAACCTCCCTATTGAGTGTCGAACTCGACTACCATAATGAAATGGAGTATTCTAGCTACAGTTCCTGTGCTGATGGGTGCTGGGTCAGCCTTTCTTTTCAATTTCAACCATAACCAGCATCAAGAGCAGCAGGGTCCACCACAGTCCTTTGAAGAGAAGTATTTGAACAACGAATGCAGTGGATATCTTTGCCCCGATACAATGGAATGCGTAGCGCAACCAAAGGACTGTCCATGTCCTTTTCCAAGCTCGCAATTAAGGTGTGTTCTGCCCGACAATCAGTACTTTTGTATATCGAAACCAGCAACCCACGATGAGAAGTTGAATCAGGTCTACGATGACCCAGTTAAAGGCCCTAAGGTCAAAAATAAAGGCATTAGAGATTGTGGATGGGTTTCTCAGGTCTACAAAGATCTCATATAAGTAGCATTGATTGTTACATACAAGATATACAATTCATTACGGCAAATTAGTCTCTGTTCTTACCGGGCACCCACCTCCTGTATGTCACCTCCCCAACCCTGAAACTCGAAAACACGTCGACGAGCTGATTGTTCTTCCAATTCTCTACAACCTCCTCCTCTGGAACAAGTCTTTCTACGTAGCACATAACCATTGTCTTCTTGGCTCCCCCAACTACACGAGCTGCGCTTGAGTACCAAGTGTAGTCGTGATACTCATCCTTGTCTAGGACTGTTATGCAAAACTGGGCATGTTGAAATGGGGGACCACGTTTGTAGAGCAGATAGTCGCAGCCAAACTTGATTCCAGACCTCACACACCACCCATGCGACCGGTAATGATGATAAGCAACATACTGTTTTATGAGTGGGTAAAGGTCCGAGTAATTGGGAGTGTCATTATTGAAAAGCCTGGCCGTAAGGCTTTTGGTGCTAATGTCGAGCACAGGAAGAGCGAAAGATAGGAAAATAGCTTCCACGGGCATCAACTCCAGTGCCTCTAGTGGTGCAATATTACCATCTTCTTGGAAAAGTGATTCAGATACGTCCTCTGTCTCCCTGGTCAGCTCAGCGGTCTCGCTTTCCTGTGTAGCTTTGAAGTCCCTAAGGGCCTGTCGCTGCTGCTCTAGTAGCTCAGTTTCCTGCTCAATGCTGCCGCCTTGTCTCCTGAGCTCCAGCAGCTGCTTTTCCATCGCGACCCTACGTCCTTTGAACTCTAATCTTTGTAGTCTTCTTTTCTCTGTGATCCGTTCTAATGCGAGGTCCTTTGAACCATTGCCCATACTTTCATTGATCCTGGTGGCCGTACGTTCCATCCATGTTGGTTCACTTCGAGATAGCTGCCCAGTGCCAAAGAATCCATTATCCCAAAGGTACATCATCTCCTCCGCATTTCGTACCAGTATGTGCGTATATCTGTTACCTACAATGTCCACATGGATCTTGTGAACCTTGTTAACGCCTGTTACATAACAATATGTCCAGTATATCCAGGAGATGGGATTATACGGTACCAGAATCGGCAGTTCAACTGGGTGTATGGGCAGTGGATAGCGATACCGCACTGAGTTTGGTGTTCTCTTGACCATACCTGCTTACTAATCTTGTTATTGGGTTCTGAAATCTTCAGTCACTATCCAACTTTGACCATCTTATAGTTCTAAAACAATGGCTGGCTCTCGATGAGGTTGTCGTTCGCACACTTCATTCAGAGATGCGATAATCGACATACTACAAGAGACAAAACTATCTTCAAGATTTTACATTAAGAGTATTATTCAGATACCGTTGTAGTCTATTGAGAAATCGTTGCGCTCACATCGAAGAATCTTCGAGCAACAAGTATTTTTATCATCATCTAATCCTCAAGAAATTTCAATGCCCAGTTGACGGAAATACGGTCAACACTCTCTTCCTAGAAAGTATCCAGTATCTCTAACTTAGGCAGGCTAAGAACTGGTTTCTTTTCCTTTAAGTGTTAGTTGTAGAATGGGTGGTACCTGGGTCTTCTCTGCCTTTTATAGTGCGAAAAGCAGATGGCTGAAAATTTTCAGCTTTCCAGCTATTAGGGCTTTGAGGAATCATCGGTGGATCAGCGACTTCACTTCTCAAAACTAACAGGTTCTCTTAATGTACATAACAATTAGATACAATTAGATACAATTAGATAGGCATGCATTAGGATGATGCCAAGTCCGTAAAAAACTGTCTTAAAATTGTGGAAAGCATTTCTGGTAGCTCACTTATATCATGAACCACAACGTAAAATTCAAATGGGAAGGTATCCAAATACTTGTCGATTTGTAACTTCATATTACCAAACTGGTCGGGAACGTATTTCACCTGACTCATGTCCATTATCGACTCGCTGTTGTTGATACCATCTATAATGACAAAAACCAACATGATCCTGTTTTCCCTTGCACGACGCACCAAACGCTGAACCATGTCGTGATCTTCACACAGACCATCAGAAATGACAATCTCCAACTGCCACTGGTCTCCAGTGTTCAGAGGACGAGCACGCTCGAAGATTTTGATTGACTCTGCAACAAGCTTCTTGATATCAGTTTTTGTTTCTTGAAATCCAAACCATTGGAAGGCCTTGGCACCAGCATCGTTACTGAACTGCTGATCGAATGAGTGGACTTCCTTGATTGACTCCCCAAATTTGACAATGGAAAGCCCACCGGATTCTAATTGGGTCAAAGTTTTAGATACTAGGCACAAACTGTCAAAGGCTAACTTGACGCATTTTGACTCGCTCATCGACTTGGAATCATCCAAAGCTACCATGATTTGGTACTGACGCTTGCTTGGCTTCGTTCTCCTCAGCCATATCTTGTCTTTCTTGAACTGTGATGCAATGTAGGGAATAATTCTTTTCATATTCAGTCTCTTACCGGTCTTATAGTCACCCCTCAGCTTTGTCGCCAATGTTGGCTCCAGAATTAATCTCAGTTGTTCACTGAGACGTGCAGAGAGTTCAGCGGTGGCGATCTCACTGTCACGCCACAATGCATGGGAGTCCTCTAAGGATCGCGGTGGCTCACTGTTTTCTTGTAGAGTTTCGCTGTCAATTTCATTCATGAGCTCTTCAATTTCGTCATTTTTGGTGCCGACTAAGGCATCAGTGAGTGTCATGTTTGTGTCAGAATTATCTTTTCTCTCTCCAATAAATGCCCCCTTCGCCTTCTTTTCTTGCTGGTTGTCCTCACTGGCATTATTTCCTTCAGTGGGTGCAGATTCGCTAATTTGTTCATCAACAGCTGCGTCGTCATTATCCATGTCGACGTCGGATTCAACAGGATTCTCTGCGTCTGAAATGTCGTCCTCTATAGCTTTTGATTCATCGATAGACTGGATCTGATCTTGATTGGCATGCCCCAAGGCTTGTGTATTGTTTTCAGCATCGGCTCCATCGAGGTGCTCAAATTCATCTGGCCTTAGATCAGCTCCTTCGTTAGCGTCTTCCTCTTTTTCAGCCTGGGATGCCTCTTTGATTTCTTGCCTTCTTTTATGGTACTCCTTGAGAGAATCACCTAGTTGCTTTAGGGTGTCTTTGGCCTCATTTCTTGAAGACTCATTCCTAACTTCTTCGTCGACCTCATCATCCGGTCTCGTATTCTGTGTGTTCCCTGAACTACCTAAATCATTCGTTTCCTGAGCATCTTTTGAATCAGATCCTTCGCCCTTAGAGCCCGATTGTTGCTGAGCAGCTGCCTCTGCATCCTTTATTTCAGCCTCTTCTAGCTGATCAATGCCATCAAGTCCTTCAAGGTTATCTTCTGTAGCACCTTGTTCACCTCCTTCATTTTTTTGATTGTTCTGCAAGTCTTCTTCGTCAGACATCTCATGCTTCTCCTCGGATTCATCGTTATTGTCCTTTTCATCGCCTTGCTCATTAACTTCCTCAACATCGTCAACGTCTCTTTGCTGATCAAGATCCTGATCCTCCTCCATTTCTACATCGGATCCGCCATTCTCATGTTCCATAGAATGGTCAGAATCAGAGACCTCAGCGTCTTCCAACTGGTCATCCATATCTTCCCCGTCACTCATATTCTCGTCACTTTTTTCTTCATCATCTTTATCTTCACCAGAGTCTAAATTCATATCTTCAGGAAGCTCAAGAGTATCAATTTCAGCCACATCTGGGGCCAAATCTTCACCATTCTCATTCCTTACTTCGTCTTCTTGCTCACCAACGTTTTCTTCGCCTTCGGTGTCGTCATCAACCTCGTTGTCCCCATCCTCTTTCATATCATTCTCTTCCTTGATAGGTTCATCATCAGTTCCTTTTTCTTCTTTACGCTCTTCCTCACCATTCTCAGAATTCTGGTTGTCACCTTCAGCAGCCTGAACTTCAGCATTCTCGTCTTTGGAATCCAAATTGGAATCAGTGTTCTTCTCCTTGGCATCGTTCTCGGGTTTTTCATCCCACATTTTATCATCAATTGCATTTGGGTCTTCGTCATCCAAGTCGTCCACTTGTTCATCCAAGTCTTCCTCCTCCTGCTCTTCCGCTTCGTCATCTTCTTCATCCTGCTCCGAGAGATTTTCCAAATTTCCAGCCATGTCACCTTCCATTGCTACTGCTTCGTCATCCTCGTCATCTTCGTTTTTGTCATCCTGATCCTTATTTTCTTTTTGGGCGTCCTCAGTTAGATCTTCGTCCTGCTCAACATCTTTAGAATTGTTTTGAGCCCCTTCACCATCTCCAAGACCAGTCCCTTCCTGAAGATTATTATCATCAACCTCGTCCGAAGGTGGCTCCGGTGAACAGAAGCCGTTCTTGGCCAAGTTCCTTAACAACACCCCCAAAATATAAGAACCGCGAGCCATGTCTGTGTAAAAGTCTCTTGCCTTTTGTAGCATCGAGTTCATAGCCCGTTGGTAAGAGTATATCACAGGCAAAGTAAATGTTACTAAAGCGCGAACCATCACTGAACTACGGGCAGAGTAGTCATATTTCTTCAGTAAGTCAACTACCACCTCCATGTTTTGAACTATGTTGTTGTGACGAAGCAATTTCAAGTTACCAACTATACGTTTGGCAGACGACGAAAGCCATTTGTCCTCTTCTTCCTTGATAGATGAGACACCAGATTCTAAAATCCTTTGGAATGATAACAAAACACTCGAGAATAATTTACGAAGTAAAATTTCAAGCTCTTCCGGTGATCCGTTGTCAATCTCCTCCTCTGCAGCTGAAAAAGCGTTGCTCTCAGTCCACTCTGCTAGCATGTTGTATATGAAAAAGGTAGTATCATTACCCCGAGTTTTAAACTCAGTCACCAGCTCTTGTATGAAATCTTCGAGGCTTCTGTACGCACTAAGAGTGGAAGAGTCCCAGGCACTCAAGCTTGCCAATTCCTGACTGTGTTTGAACAGCTTGCTCTTGACCTCATTCAAGTATAGAACGTCGCTTGATATATTCCCATATGACGGTGTGACACTTAACGTGGTCAAAGCATAATCAATGAGAGCAGGAAGCCATGAGCAAATATTCTGAAAATTGTCGCGATCAATCTGCAGGTTTTGATAGCGTAGGTCCGCCTTGGTCGCTGCTACTTCCTCCAGATCAGTACAAAGCGAGTTGAATTTATCGTGACTAACTGCCAGACTTTGAATAGGCTGTCTTGTAGTTATTAATGAAAATATGAGATTCTCCATGTTTGCCATACCTTTTTCGATGTATGCCACAGGAATATTTTCAGATGGGTCGGATACGGAACTTCTCAGACTTGGAAGTATGTCCAATATTCTCAAAAAGTGAGCATCACTACTTTCCAAGCTGGTGTTGGAGAAAGAGGGAATATTTGCTAAGACAGCAGTGACGGTCGACTGCACATTGTGTATGTCCTTACGGAAGCTGTTTTTCAGGCCTATTCTCCTGAGCTCTTTCAGACAATCGCTCAAAATTTTGGTCTTCTGCATTCTCAAGGAAGCCAATATTTTTTTCTTCTCTTTAGAATACACCTTGGGTGTCTCCTTCTCTAGTCTTTCAGCTTCAAATGCCATTTCCTTCGCAACGGCTGTGAAACTAGGAATCTCCATGTCGTTAATTTGTTTCAGGTAACTATGCATGTTAATCATAACGACGTCGATATTTTTCAGAGGTGAAGCTCTGTTGTCCCAACCAGGAATTTCTATTACTGTTCGTTTTGCCATTTCTAGGTCCAAAACCTTTGCGGTTGGAGCTCGAATTGTTGGCGCATTGACTGTAACCCTTTGGGATTGCGGAATACCACTTTCGATGATCGGCTGGACACTCTCGGATATGACTGAACGGTACTTGCGAACTAGCTTGTACAGGCTGTTGTGAGAGCGGCGAGAACTTTGCTTTAATGCTTCCACATTGACGTCTTTCCAGCTTGCAAGCAATATGACCTCCTTTATATCCTTCTCCAGCTGCTTACGACTTTCTGAGATGTGCTCAGCAATGACTTGCTCGAATTGGCTGTAAAACCCGACGATGTTATTGACGGCGTGTTGCATATTAGAATTAGGTGTCTTCGAAAAGCTAATGTGCTTCGCAAAGGCTTTCAGGAGTTGTAGACGGGGAATGAACTCACCTACACAGCTTTTGCTGAAATATACGTTGAGGGACGTTAACAATGTCGTAACTTTCGTCTCATCAAACTCCGAGGATTCTAAAGAAACAATCAATGTTTCGAAAAGGTGAAACCACCATTTCCCGATATTGCGCTCCAACTTTGTATCCTCGTTGTCAAGCAAACCGGACCATGTTTGTAGCTCTAATCTTCTCCAGCATATGATTAAGTCTGTTATGTTCTTGATATGCACTTTGAAAGTCACCTGTGAGGAAGCATACTTCTCCCACTCTGCAACAAATGTGTAAATTTGCTCCAGCTTCTGCAGTAGTTTAGCTATGGGCGTACTTGTAGGATAACTCAAAAACTCTTGACAAATGCGGAAAATCTCCCTCAAGGTAGCATGTTCTGGCCACTGGCTTAAAAGGTTATGAGTAGACTTCCATAACTGGTCAACAACTGCAATGGCTTTCTGCGATTCCGAAACTGAAAAGCCGTTGTAGAAGTTCACAGGTTCGCTAGCTTTTTGAAACTGCTGTATCTCACTGGACAGTATATTCAAGAGTGATGTTAGTTGAGAGCTGTGTAGACCATCTTCATTAGCAGTAACTTTCATTTCCGAAAGGGCTTTCACAACGTTGGTACCTTCCCGCAGTAGACGCTCAAAATCGGATTCTTCGTCATCGTTGAACGTGGCTATGTAAGATTTTGCAACGGAATAATAGGTCTCGTCAAAATCCACACCAGTCCTCTCTTCTCCCGTTTCTTCCATGCTTAAAACATCCTCATAGTCGGGGAACATTTTTTTGAAGTCCTCCTCATAACCATCTCCAACGTCTTGATATCTGTATATCGAAGATTGTTCTTTCAGTTTGCTTTCGGCTTTGCGTTCTCTGAGGTACCATCTGTAGTACAATACCTGAAGGGCATTATCCCAGACAGCAGTGATTTGATCATCCATCTTGTGCAATTTCGAGAGCTTCATGTAGTATATTATTATTTGCTCGACATTCAAGGTGTCAATATTGCATTCTTTGAAGATTCCGATCATTTCTTGGAAGCTGGCATTGATGTTGGATGAAGAAATGATTGTCAGAGGATCAACAGCCCATAAAGGACTCAAGTTTATATCTATGAGTCTTTGCCTTCTTTCGTATCCGAGCAAATCAAAACCGAACTTCATACAATAGATATAGCCAGCAAAAATATCATTCAAGTCAGCGTAAGACTGGTAACCAGTTTTTAAACGATCTAGGACCTGAGAAGTGTTCTGTTGAAACAACTTCAGACGGTTACCAGATATTTCATCCCAATTGGAGATCGAATGCATCAAATCTGCTACATTATCCATACTCAACGTGGAATTATAAAGCGAGCTCCATTCGTCGAATAAATCGTCAACTGCGGTTGTTGGGCGGTAAACTCTAGGTTTCTTTGGTGACTCGATCGCTGAGCTAGATGCTATCAGCTGTTCAATCAATATAGGCTTGTCTCCACTCATCACTTGACGAACAGAAGCCCAGGACTTTTTGAGTCGCCCTGCAAATGCCTTGTGTTCCAAGTAATTATCGTAAATGACATAGTCGCGAATTGCAGGGTCAGAAGGACGATCAGGAGCATATAGCATAATGAGGGCAGCGCCGAAATACACCCAAGCCTTGCCCAGCGTCTCATGCGAGAGGCTTCCATTCAGGAGATGTAGCACAGAAAGGAGATAATTCTCGAGAACGTTGGCAAAATGCTCCAGGCCCATGTTGCGAGCAACCTTTGACAAATCTTCAGCATCAAGGTTAATTTCGACGTTCTTCATATGAGCTTGTATTATTTCGATAACCCATTGGCGCAATTTTTCAGCGAAACGTACAACTGGGTCAGCCAAAATAGTCTTCGACAGTTTGACAGTCATAGAAAGTAGCATTTTTCCATCCGAAATTGTCTGCCGAACGAGACTACCAGGAAACTCGGCGATACGACTGCTTTTAGCTAATGCGCAACTGAAGAAGGAGGATGAAATAAGATCGCTCGAAAACGACTCGTAAACACCATCGTTTTTAACCCACAAGGACTCAAACACTGGAGGGTAGGAACAGGAATTTGTCAGCACTTTGAATATCTGTTCAGTACTCATTGAAGTAAATGGCGCTAGCTGCTGAATGACATGTGGATCGAATTCATCCTCAGTGAGTACACATCTTGCGATATGATCAAACTCATCTAGAAACAAATGCTGCCTCTTAACCAGAAATTTAGAAGATATTTCTTTCAAGGTTTGGATTCCAGAATTTAGCTTGGCACTCAACTTTTCGAAATCATCTGCATCACCATTCAATTCTTCCTGGAAAAGGGTGATAAAAACGTTCCTCAATGATTCGACCTCCTGATAGGCTTCAGGGAATTGTCTTTTAGCAACTTCATCGAACCTTCGGGAACTTTCAAGGAGCTCATTCCAATGTCTCCATGACTCGGGGCTTGAAGGGTATGTCTTTCTGAAATTCTTCCATAATATATTGATTGAATGACCGCGATTCAATTCCAAAGAGCTATCAAAACCTGAGATCAAATCTGTTAAACCTTCGATGCTTGACAATCCCTCAGCGAACTCGATGCATTCTCCGAACAGGTCCTTGTATACCGCCAGCCTGGCTTCATCTTTTTTATGAGACGTCTGGAACGCGCCAATCCAGGCAATCAAGATTTTCCAGACAGATAAATATAAGTCAGAACATTCAAAAAGATCCATTTCTTGAACCCTTCTAGAAATAGCACTTAAAATACCCTCTAGGATTTTGTAAATTGGAATGCGCGGTGGTGTCTTGATATTGCGACCACTTTCTATAGCTGCTGACATTTCGATATACGACAGATCACTTAGCTTGCCACCAACTGCTTTTGCAGCAGTAAAGCCTAAATCAGATTCACATTTTAGAAGCAATTCTAATGCAGACAACAGATAAATTGATTCAGACGGAAAATTCTGAGGAAATGAGTTGCTGACACTTGTCAACTCGTACACGTTTAATGTGGGCAGAAAAGTCTGTGACATGCAGTTTTCTGATTGCATATGCAATAAACGGGTCAACTTCTCTTTGGCAGGGGCTAACAACAATTCAAATCTTTCTTCTACTCCAAGCCTTTTCAGGAAAGCACGATAATCACAGAGTTTTCTTGCAATAGTACCCTCCTCAAAGAAACGGTTGCCCGAGATGTTTCTACACCAGTCTTCCAGTTTGGTGATTTGATTGAAAGGCATCATGCCCATTAAAGTGTTTTCGGCAACATCAAATGACGAATCACCGATTACATCTAAGACTTGGGAAAATGTCACGAGAGATGATAAATGGGAAGGAATGAATCTTTTGAGCGGTAAAGCAGGCGACAGCGGGTGCAAACATAAACCCTCCATGCGTTGATCCACAGCAGCTTCATTTTCTTTAGTTTCGAAAAGATCAGAAAGCGTGAGCCTGTCAGAAATGGAAGCTCGGTTATCCAGGTCCTCCATGAATATCTCCACGCCTCTATTCCTCATCGCCCTTGACAGTTCTCCGTACTTAGGGTCGACAGTTAAGAAAAGTCTGAAATTTGGATGTGGGAATAATTGTTTAGGCTGGCCGTCTGCTTGACTACATTCATTTATTACCAGTGAGCCGTTTGTCTCTAGCAATGAGTTGAGCCTGTCCAGAACGGAAGGTGAACACAGGTTTGCGTTATCTAAGATTAACCAATGACCATTCTCAATGGCTCTCACCAGTATACCATCGAACCACTCGAATTTGACTGAGGATTGCTGAGCAATGAGGGTAGCCATACCCTGGATTCTGGAGCCTACTTCTTCAATGAAAGTGTTATCATTAACGTAGGAGTGGAAGGCTTCAAAACGAACACGAAACTCTTCGAAGTTCTCCGAGGTCACAGTGTACTCTGACAGGAAGCTTATAAGATCGAATGCTGAAGTGAGCGCCTCACTATTTTGAGCTTCGTGAGCCATATTAGCCAGCAAGGATTTTCTCAAGTGATTGCGCAAGTCTGCTGTAATGTGCGAAATCTTTCTAGTTAAATCAACCTGTTCGTAGCCACCGAGTATATCCATACTGTCAACGTCACTATTCATTGAAAACATTGCCACCTCTGCACCGATTGTGGAGGCCAAAAACATGATGAGATCAGTTTTACCAGCATTACTTGGACCCACCAAAATGACAGGCCAGTTGTTTTTTATGCATCGCAAAACCGATTCATATATGTCGTAATTGCATTGCAATGGGAAAAGGTTACTTGTCGTTGCATAACGATAAGACTCATTTCTCTTTATGACTTCCGCGTTGACTTGAAGATAGTCAGTGTCAATTTTATAAAAATTATCTTTCTCCTGGCAGGGTCCAAAATGATCCTCGATTAATTGCTGAGCTTTTGATTTATCATACGCATTTCTGAATCGCTGCCTCACGATAATGTCGAAGAAGTTTGCAACATCAGTATCGTTTAACAAAGACTCCTCACTCATTAATTTCATCCATCTGAGAGTATCTCTCAAGTTAAATTCCCATGGTGCTCCTTGCGTACCCCACAATTTTCGTTTGCAAACCTGATCTTCCAAATCTGACATGAGTTCGATCATTTTCGTAGCTGTGTTAGCTTCGATGTTAGGATACAGATTTTTAGCGATAAGTAACAGATCGTTACTTGAAAGTGTATTGATGTAAACGACGCTAAACCGATTCACGAAAGATTTTGGCAGCCCTTTCCTACCTCCTCCCTGATACTGGGGATTTTGTGCGGCAAAGACAGTGAACTTCGGGTGGCGTACAAAAGTCTTGTCTAACTCTGGAATATAGGCTTCTCCACGGTGATCGAGACAAGCGTTTAGACCTTCTAGAACCGATTGAGAAGCCAAGTTCATCTCATCCAGAAGGACCCATTCACCCAGTTGCATAGCTCTGAGAAATGGAGCGTCTCGCCATACAAATTCTCCGGAACTTTCACCTGGAACATCAGAACCAAAGAGATCAATTAAGTCAGTTTGCTCGGAAAGATTGATACGAGTAAGCGCGTTGCCAGTGATTTCAGCAAGCATCGTCACCAGGCTCGTTTTACCTACACCAGGACTACCCTCAAGCAATATAGGCTTATGTACCTGTAAGGCACGCGCTACGCGAAGGAGATTCGTGGCAGTGGTAGGAGCATTCCAATTAAAGGATTGAGTAGTATTGCGAGATGCGTCTGTAGATAATTTGAAAGGACCCACTTGTAGTACTTTTTCATCCACTTTGATGGAAGCTGCACCTGAAAAAAAGGTGAGAAGATTCTGACCTGCAAGTTTAGACAGCTGCTGGATACACTCGTTTTTCAATCCTTTCAGATTTTCCTCATTTTCAGCTAAGTAAGCGGTATTGTTAGTTCCTAGAGCGTCAATAAATACCATTGCAGCTCCGTGAGATAGGACAGTCAGGGGATTATTGACAGCGGATATGCTGCCGTTCATAAACTCAACCCAAGCCAAAATGTCTCGAAGAGAAATAATTCCGTTAGAGGCATTGCCCCCACCAAATTTCAGTGCAAACCATTCAGAAAATGCGACGACGACATTCGCCATACACTTCAAAGTGGGCAACAACTTTGATGACACAATAAGGTTAACGTCATTGAAATCTTCCATGGAAGAAACCCAAATCTCTGTGAATCTATTTCTGAGCGCCGGTGATAGCTCCTTTTTACCGTAATCGCCACCAGGATTCATAGTAGCGAAAAACTGGAAGCCATCGTGAGCTGTCACAAGACTGTCCGAAGCTCCTTTCTCTGCCAGTAACAAACTCCTCTCTGGCTCCAAAACACTATTCAATCTTTCCAAAACTGAGTCGTCCGCTAAAGATATTTCGTCCAGTAGAAAAAAATCACCACTCTTCAAGGCGTGGACCAACGGGCCGTCACACCATTCAAATAAAGTTTTCAAGTTGTCGCGCAACGCTTGAATCACCTCCAGCTGGCTTTGATTCACATTCTTTTTGTTCAGTTTATCGAAATGGGTCAGTAGTTCATCCAAAGTGCTGTCGTGTATATTGTCTATTGTACCGGCCAACACATTGTGCAACTCATCGATTAATTGAGCCTGTATTGAAGACCGTTTTCGAACAGGTCTTTGAGCTCCAAGAAGATCACCAGTCTCTGTATTTTGATGTGCATTGAGGGTAATTAACTTCTTGTCTTCGAATGAAGCCAGTAATTGACAAATCGTTGTTTTGCCACAGCCAGTCTCACCTACCAGCAGAACAGGTTCATTATTTTGTAGGCACGACGAGACTAAGACAGCGAGCCTACGCAATGCTTTAGTCCATACAACAGAAGTCTCATTCGAAATTAATGAACTGTTCTCAAGACTCTCGTAGTATTTGTCCATATCAAGTTTGACTTTCATGACCTTCTCCAGTGTTTTTTGCACTACCTCTTTCTCCTGAGGCACCCTACAGCGCTCGGCTAGTAGCATATAACCATTAGAGGCCAATTGCTCGTAGCCGATGGCATCTCTTAGAGCCCAGCGAAATAGGTCACGCAAAGTGGCGAAACTGTTCTTTTGTTCGAAGAGTCTGGAGGACGATCTTTCTACTGATAGTTGACGGTAAACCTCCACAATTTTTTTGGCGTAGGATGGAGCAATTTTACAACGTTCACGCAAAATAACTTCAAGCTCATCCTGCGGGATATCGTCGAAATGTAGCTCAAGAAAACGATTTCTAAAAGCTCTGGATAAAATTTTACGACCACCATAAATACCAGGAGGGTTCTGCGTGGCAAAAAGCATAAAGTCAGGATGAGGATGAACAATTTCCTGGGTTTCGGGTATGAATAGCTCTCGATTGTCATCTAGTAGTCTATTAAGGGCCTCCAACACGTCGGTGGGTGCCAAGTTCAATTCATCTAGCACGATCCAATAACCTTTCCTCAGAGCCTCAACCAGAACACCCTCTTTGAACGTAAGCTTACCAGTGTCGTCCGTCACATAAGTACCGAGGTATTCTTGCAAATCTGTGTGTTCATGGTTATTGATACGAACAAATTTGTGGCCGGTAATGTCAGCAAGGTATTTGATCATACTCGTCTTACCGGCAGATGTGGGACCTTGGACCAACACAGGAAATCGCTTACTCGAGGTTGCCCTCACCAAATTCATCAAGTTTTTCTCAACAAAAGGCGTTATGATATAGTTCGTTTGTTCTTTTATCTCCTCTTGGCCCTTCTTCATCCAATAGTGTTTGAACTGGACATAGTCGGGACCGGGAGACTGGGGCGCTTGAGAAATGACCGATTTCACATTTTTCAGCCTTCCCAGAGTGTATTTTTGGATTATGGGTTCAAGTTTTGCTTCTGAATTCTGAGAGAGAAGCGTAAGGAAACTCATGCAAAATCCATCGTAAAGTGAACGGCGCAAACCATAAATGTGAACAATGTCACAAACGTAAAGTAGGGTACGAGTCAACGTACGAATGCTAAAATGTGGTTTTTCGTTGGACCCATCTACAATTAGATGATCTTCTGCCAGCTTTTTGGCCTCTAAATAAAGCTCGGCAATGTCATTACCTACCCACTCATCGCTTACACTGTATCTGTGGATATATTTGTCGATAATCGTCAAAAGATCGGATATGTCCCGGTCCGGTGAATGAACATAAATCTCAGTAAATCTGGATCTAATGCCAGATGGCAGGTCTCTTTTACCAACATCAGTAGCGGGATTCATGCATGCAAATATTCTGAACTCTGGATGTGCTCTGACCGGTTCGGCATCACCCTTCTCGGACAGTAAAATGCTTCTTGTTTCTTTGTCTGTGAGGAGATCTGATATACTTTCAAGAGTATCTGCGGTTGCTAGGTTTACTTCATCGAGAAGCAACCATTCTCCATTCCTCACCGCCCTCACCAATGAGCCTTCTATGAAGTCAAAGACAAATGAACCTTCGATAGATGAAGACTGAGCTTCAAATTTTCGTACCATGTCTCCAAAATCAGTCCATCTATCTGAAAGGATCTTTTTCTCATGATCATCAAGTCTTCTCTTTTTCTTCTTGCTCTTTGTGATGCCTTCTTCAGCTTCCTCTTTGATCTCGAGAATGCTCTGAGCCATTTTGCAAGCTTCAAGCCAAAGACGAACGACATTTTTCCACTGGCTTCGGTTGAAGCATTTGTGAAGCATTTTATAGAAGTGCTCATTCTTTTTTAAAGAAAACGTGGCCCCAAACAGAGATTCGAAGGTCTCCTGGATCGGTAGCGCTATAGTCTTAGAGTTTACAGGCTTGTATCCACCGAGCAAATCACCCGCTTCTGTCTGTTGAGAGACATTTATAACAGTCAAAGGTTTGTGCAAAAGTTTGCTGAGCTGTTGAACAACAGTAGTTTTACCGGTACCAGTCTCACCAACCAATAACACAGGCTCACACATTTGAACTGACACGCCTATTTGCTCCATCAATCGCAGAGAGTGATTCGTAGAGGCAAATGAAGTTGAGTTCACTGACTTTTTTTGTAACATAAGATCAGACCGGGCTAGTTTCGACCTCCCAACTTCCAGATAGCCTTCGCTACATTCAAACTTGGGTACATGATTCCTCAAGTACAAGGCGATTCGGGCTGTCGAAATTTCTAAACATTCACCTACGCAATTGATGAGCGGCTCTAAAGCCTTACTCTCACTGATGGCGCCAGCAAAACAATCAGTAGCTTCTGCAAAGATGTCGTCATAAACTTGAGTTTCAACAAGCTGACCCGGTTCGGTAACATTGTTATTGGCCAGTAAGACTTGAAGCCTATGGCATAGTTTGACGAGGTCTCTTGCAGAAACGACCCTCGTGTGCGCTCCCTTATTCAGCGAAGTGAATCTAGGATCTAAGTAAACTTCCCTTACAGCCTTGTAAGCCTGAATAAGTCTCGGTATTAGATGGAGCAATAGGGGGAACTTCTGAATCAAAATGCTACTAAGATCTTCTTCACTGGGTTCCTCCAGTGGTATTAAATTCCACAGTCTCATGCCGAGAAGGTTCAAATGCTTAATATCTTTTTGCTGACGAGTTATGCCCTCGTCATTAGTCCTGACTGTTGATATCAGCTGAAATCCGTTAGCCGCTTTTATGGTTTCACCTCTAGATGGCACGTTCAATTCACGTCTCTCTAGCAAAGTCAATAGAATCGAAAGAACCTCTGTGGGCGCTTTATCTACGTCTTCGATTAGTACGACGCGACCTTCTTTTACTGCTGTCGTCAATACACCCGATCTCCAAACAAAAGAGCCTGGTTTTTCACCTGATGTGTACGTGCCTATTAGAAGTTTGGCATCAGTTTGTTCCCCAAGATGGATTTTCACAATCGAATCGTGGCACCTCAGGTATTTGGTCAGCTCATTGATCAAAAATGTTTTCCCTGAGCCCGCTCTACCAACCAGCATAATAGGCTCTGAATTTCGCACGCTTTCTCCTAGATGACGAAGAGCTGCGACCGACTTCTCAGTTGGGACGTAGGTTATGTCATAAGGATCTTTGTCAGGAAGCGCGGTAATCCGTGGGACTAGAACACCGCACACTGATACTATTCTCTCGCTAAAATCCTTTGGCAGCAAAACGAAAACTCGTTGCATGCCTGCACTACTGAACTCTTCATCAGACACTGACATTTTGGAGAAGCAGGAAGCAATCTTTGCCTCATTCATCTCCAAAAACTTGTAATCCACTTTTTCGTTGTGCTCGTAAGGACCCCAAATAGCCTCATTCTCACCGAAGTGTACTGCCATCATTTTGTTCAGAACTCCTTCTCCAGAGTCCAGGTATAGAGACAGGATCTTGATGGCCAGGTATTTTATCACCGAGCTGCTTTGTGCATGACTTATTATCTTGTATAGCACTTCTGGTCTGATGAACTTTGCAAACACGTCCTTGTTATGGGTAAGCAACCTGTAGTATGCCAGTAGAATCATACGCATTTGCTCAGCGTCCTGTGAAGGAGCATTCTGTAAGACGGTAATTAGATACTCATTCTCAGTCTCCAGAAACTGTTCAATTAGAGGCCTAGCAATAGTATAGCAAGTAACATATCTTGCAGTAGCATCTAAAACTGCAACCACCTTTTCTTTGCCCGATATGCTAACCCACCTGGAGATCACCTCCAGAATGATATTTTTGTAAACAAATAGATACCTCAGGCTGTAATTATCAGCTAGAGCAGCATAAGCCAAATTCTGCAAGTTCTCGTCAGCATTAGCCTTAGGATCAAATTCGAAGCACTTCTTTGCAGAGTCCAACGGGAAAGTTGCCGTGTACAGCTCGTTTCGCTTCTTAATGGCATCCAAATCTAAGACTAAATTTTCGTGTGACATTCGATTCAAGGTTCTAACGTTCCCGAGTATGCCAGCAATCTAGCTTACCTGAGATTCTAGCAGAGCTGCAAGTGATATTTGTATACCATTACTTGTATTTTTCAGCTCATCGGGCATCTCATCGCCTTCCAAAATTTTCACCGTGGTCTATGACGATAACGAATGAATAAAGATTCAAGGCTCACAGGGTGTTTTGAAGCCTCCGAGACAGCTCCCAGGGACTATTTGACTAGTCTGGAACCAATCATGAGTAATTCGTTGCGTCCTATGGATCTGGTGAGCCAACCGGCTCCCTATCAGGATCGATACAAAATTCTGCAGAAATTGGTAGCTCATCTGCAGAAAGTTAGGCCCCACCCCAGTAAAAGTGCTCATAAACTGGCCATTGGCCTCGAAGGGCGTGTGGCTAAGACAAGCACGTCAACTCAAAGCTATAGATTCAATATGAGTGTTCTCTTTCGCGACTTGACCAAGCATAAAGGCGATCTCAGTAAGATCAGAATCGCGCAGAAGCCAATTGTTAGTGCAGCCAAACCGTTGAGGGCCAATGTTTCTAAGGCTGCTGCCATGGAGAAACTAAGAGCACTTCTTCATGATAGTTCTGTTCTGGAAAAAAATGGCTATAAAATGAATGCTGTATCAAGCGGAATCGCCCAGGATAGCACGTTGGGCCCTCATGAGACATGCGTAAGGTGTAGTACCAAATTTGAGAGATCGAAAATCATGGAAAAGAGCCTCTGCCGATATCACGACTCTAAGAAACAGTTCGATAAAGCAACTAGGACTTACCAGTACCCTTGTTGTGGCGAGACGACGGATTCCACATCGTTTCGTCGTCTCGGGTGTAAGACGAGTAACCACCATGTCTTCAAATCGGAAACCGTAGAGTCGCTGTCTGAAATCTCGGAGTTTATCAAGACCTCCAAAGTACAGGGCCAGGAGAACGTATTGGCTCTAGATTGCGAAATGGGATTTACGTCGCTCGGATACGAAATGATAAGATTAACTATTGTAGATTTTTTCACATCGAAGACATTGTTTGATGAGATCATACAGCCCATTGGAAAGATCATCGACTTAAATACTCAGTTCAGTGGTGTCAGCAAGATCGATAAACAGTCGTCGCTGTCGTACCACGACGCGATGGATAAAGTTGTCTCCCCAACACTCATAAACGCTAACAGCATTCTAATAGGACATGGTTTGGAGAATGACCTCAATGTTATGAGAATCATTCACCGCCGAATAATCGACACTGCCATTTTGTATTCGAAGGGAAAATATAAAACGTCCCTGAAGAATCTGGCATTCGAATTCTTGAGCCGAAAGATTCAAACAGGTGAGCATGACAGTTCAGAGGATGCTATCGCAACCATGGACGTAGTTAAGGTGAAAAATGGCATTCCAATAGATCAGAAGGAATGGGATACGTGACCAACGGATTTTTTTATAAACAAGAAACAACACTCATGGTTTATTCTTGTCGTATTGTTGACTCTCTACGAGCTTCAATCGCACTTCCAGATCTTTCTGACGTTCAAGCACTCTTGCCAAAGTGCTTCGTAACTCTTGGACTTGCCTTTTGAGATTTTCGTTCTCGACTGACGCAGGCAATTGAAACTTCACGCTTTTTTTAATCTGCCTTCTCTTGTTGGTTGGCCCGGAAACCTCGTCTAAACCTCTTTTCGGACTACTCGTAGCATTGTCTGTCTCCAGATGTTCATCTTCCTCGAGTTTAGTGAGAAGGTTTCTCGCATTTAACTCGGATTTTGGTAACTGGCTTGTCCTTTGGGGCGATAGTAATCCATTTGCAAACCTGGACCTGAGCTTACTGAGTGATCCATCGCCTCCTACTTTCTTTTCGTTACTGAATGTGACCTTTGTTGGTGACGCTGGGAACACGAGGCTCGTCACTGAGCCATCACTTTCGATTTTCAGGTTTCCACCATGCTTCTCAAAGTGTGGGCGGTCCATGCTTTGTGTTATTTTGGGGGCATAATTCTTTAGGCAGTCCGGAGATGAGAGTCTCTTGGGGGTCAACTGTATACCGGTCTTATTAGTGTCCTTCTTGGTCGGCGATATCCTCACAGGTGGTTTCGATAGATCATTAGGATAACTCTTCGAGGGTGAGGTACTGAGCTTCTTGAAAACATTACTGTTATGCAGTCGTTCTGGAGAAGATGGGTTCATCAGATTACTTATATCACGCATATCTTGCTTACATTCGTTTGTTTTGGAGGGCTCAAAGGTCGCGCATCGCGTAAATAAACAATCTAATATCATTATGTCAATACACTACTAGTCGAAAAGCGATTCATCACTTACGAGTTCATATACTTGGTTACTTCTATAATCTCTCGAATGAAACACTGGTATGTTACAACGTTGGTAATCGTCCAAAGGCTTCACCAACGTAGGTATATCATTTAGTGTTAGATATTGTAGATTCTGAAACGCTTGAGAGAAATAATCAAATGTTTTCCTCATGGAGTGAAGATGGGCGTAGTAAAGGCTCTGAATGTCATCTTCTAATAGCCTCCGGGGATTTAATTCATCGTACCCAAGCAGCATGTTCACTTTATTGGCCAGCTTCTGCAAAGAGTAATGGGAGTAGGCGATTGGTGGAGTTTTGCCCAGCACGAGAGGATGCGCTACTATGGGGAATAGTTTGAACATTTGTAAAATAAAATGTCTGGCATTTATGTCAGGGAAGCTTTTGATGCGCAATTTATCGGAGCTTGGGAAGTATTTCTTTCTGACGACTTCATGGTACGTTTGGCGACAACCACTGCATGGGCAATTTAGCTTGAGCACGAAGTTCTCGCCGGGCTCATCAATCGAGAGTATGGGAGGACTGAGAAGGTCAAATCTGACATCCAAACTTTTCAAGTTTCTGGAGCATGCAGCCTTTTGAAGGCGGTTCATTGTTTGCTGGCTGACCCTCGCATCGAGCAGGTAATCCGCCGTACATCTCTCCAGGTGTGGGAAGCTCTCAAAAGATCGCACCAGAAATTCCTCGTTGGTATGTAAAGACGTAAGCGTTAGGGTCCGAACTTCGTGGAACTCATGTAGGTCGTGTAGAAGCCATTTATCATAGAGATCAGCGTTGCTGTCTTCAACGCTATACCACGAAATAATGTGGAGGTGTCGCAGAGCTGAAGTGTCTAAGAATCTAGAGTAAGGCACTAAAGATTCGCTTTCGAATGTGTCTGGTCTCAACTCCAGTCGCAGTTCGCGTACCTTCATTCTTTTCGGTAGGTGAATCTCAGATACACAAGCTTGAGCATATAAATCCAATACTGTGATTTGAGACAAATCGTAGTGGTAGATGAGGGAGCTTATTTTTGCGTAATATTCGGGAGGCGCCCTGCCTTGGGGTACCTTCTGAGGTGGCAGGACCACAAGTGATTTGAGTCTCGGAGCCAAAACTGACAGAACACACATGATATCATTATCGAGAAAACCATCAAAATATTCTAACTTGGACGCATACTTACCCAGAAGAGCTATGATTTTTGTCAGTATTGGAACGGGAGAATGCCAGGAGCAATGAATGCTTCTGATATTATCACAGAGTCTTATGTTCGACTCCAGGCTTCTGAGTAAGAACCGCAGTTTATTCCGAGCCTCGATCTCATGATTGCTTGACCACGGAACGTTTAGCAATGACCATTCATGTATTGTAACATCCAAATCACTTTGAAATTCTGGTTTCTGGTTCAAGCATATATTTCGATACAAGTATACTACCGTTCTCTCGTATAGCTCGTGGGATACATAGGTCAATGCAACTCTATCTTTCTGGGGAAGAAGTTTAACCACCTGCTGGAAGCAATTGAGCGGCAACGAATCTAGCATCAGTAACTTTTACCTGTTATTGATTGTAATTCAACATGTCCTTAATTTCGCTGAAGGGTTCACCGGATTATTCTTTACTTTGCAGCATTTATATTTTGTTCATTATTTGTAGCTTTCGACTAAAGCGCTGTGAACTCTTAAACCTCGTGCAATTATAGTACTTTTACAAGTATCCTTATCTCGAACTGCGCTAGATTCTTGTTGACCCTGTTACCTTCACAATTCGACTCACTGCGGCTCGGAGTTCGCTATTCATGTAATATGTAACAACTGATCTCAGACTATGGAGAGTGTTTAAGGTGAAACACTTGCACAATTCTACTCCTTCATACACCTCTCTAATGCTATGGATTGGCTGAAACGACTCGTATAGAATTTTATACTACTCCACACTTGGCGGGCGCCATTGAGTGTCTTCCAGATCTGGTGGCTGTTGAGATCGGTTTGGTACCTTGAAGGGATTAATTGAGCGCTTTTCCCCATGTGCCTTCCCATTTTTCGATGATTTAGCATAGAACTGTGGACTCAACTCGAATAAAACAGGAATCGGTAATGACTACGCCCACTCAAAATCAGGCCCAGAAGAGAAAAACGTTAGAATTGCTCAGGTTGTCGTAATGTGAGCACGACTCGGGCTCCGCCAAATTATATAGCTCTATGAAGTGCTTCTCGGTTTTCGGCAGGACTTCAGCGCAGTAAAGAACATCCTCAAACACATCAGTGAGCAATCGATGGCAGATGACAGGTCTTCCGTTTCGTCTGCTCAAGCGGGAGAACCGGTCGACCCCTCAAGATAAGACCTGGTCCCTTCGTGCGTTAGCGCCTTGTAAGTCCCTTGTGGATTCACCGGGCGGCAGGGATTTACTTCTGGCATTTCGGTATATGGCATTTTTAATCATTTTTCGGCGTCCCGAAGTAACCCTTCGTGGACATTTGGTCAATTTGAAACAATACAGAGATGATCAGCAGTTCCCCTGCATAAGGATGAACCGTTTTACAAAGAGATTTATTGATTTTTTTTTTGGAATACATCTTCCAAGCCTCTACCATTTACAATCTAACGTTATCTTGCAAGCCTCCTCCCCTCTTAACTAGCAATCAAAAAGAATATAGGCCTACCGATAGTCGCGCGTTCGAGCCCCGCGCTAGGCAGTTCAAAATACAAATACTTATACATAGTCCAAAGTCCTGCAATACTCCTTCGTGCCCGCAACGGCCGTAGCCTTCAATGCTACCAATATCAGACCACGGTCATCTACCCCAAGCTTCCACAACGATTGAGTAAGATGCAATTGCATCCCCGTGCAGCAGCTAACCTTGTCCATATTAGTGAAATCGATCACTCGCTCCTCGCAATTCCCGTCTGCGACCATTCGAGTGATGTTAGGACACTTCATACCGTTAACCGTAAATTCTGCGAGCGAAACACACGCTGGAAGAGCATACTGTGGGTCTCCTTCCGTGCCCTTGACCAGATACCGTTTCGCTTCGATGCCAACTTCATGCAGCGGCTTCTCGAATAATGTCTGAAACAACAAAGCGCTTGCACTGGTCATAAGCAGGTGTATGATCTTGCTCCTGCGGTTGAACACCAGCGTGCAATCGGCCCGGTCGATCTGGAACACGAGCTCTCGCGCCTTTTCGTCCAGATGAGGCCTTTTGTAGGACGCAAACTTCCATTTCGGAGCCGGCTTCTCTGGGCAAGAATTGGGCTTCAACCGCTTCAACTGTGGAGACGAGTCTCCATTCGACGGCGTGCCTTCTGCCATAGAGTCCTCGCAACAGGCACCGTGCTGCAAAGTCACGAAGGGGAACTCGAACCGGCCCTGCCGGAGATCCCGCAACCGCATGGTGATAAACTCGTCCCCCGTCAGCGGATTGTACGCGATTTTCGCCTTCAGCAGCCGTTGTTCCAGATTCAGAAGCCGGTAGTATCGAGCCTCAGCAACCAGCGACCCCCGTCGGCACTCGTCGAGCTCCGTGGACGCCCCTCCCAGCCACAACAGTAGGGCCTCCAGCAGCTCCGCCGACCGCGGGACGTACAGCGGCTGCTGCGGCGGAGGTCGCAGCAGCTGCTGATCGATAAACACGGTCTCCAGGTCTGCGTACGCCCGGTCCGCCGTCAGCGTGAAGTAGTTGAACTCGTCCCCGGGCCGCCTGAACAGGCTCCTCGGGATCTTGAACGTGCGCCCGCTCACGTTCGCAAATAAATAGTCGTACTCGCGCAACGCCTTACGCAGCCGCGGTAAGTTGTAGTACATCGCATCCGACACCAGCATCGTGAACTGCACTTCGTCCCGCACGTTCACCGCATACCCCTGCAAGTGCGCGTAGATCAGCTCGAATGTCTCGGCACTCCGGTCGATAAACAGCACTTCCCCGTTCTCCTGGGGCTCCCTAGTGAACTTTTCGGTAAAGTAGCTGGGCCCATCCGAGCTCAACGACGCTCCACTCACCTTGAACAGCCGGGAGCCCACCTGGATCAGGTACATCGATTCTGCCGGCAGCAAGCACGGAATAGCCGGGTTGAATTCTTCCATCTTACGAGCCCTCCCAGCCTCCAAAGCAATCCTTCCACACACCTGGCCAGCAACCCGTGTTATAAGCCCTCATTTGCGCTGTCCTAAATCTCTGGCGAGGCCTGCCTAATTACTAAGCGAGACAACGTAAATCCCTGTGCGCCCCTGTAAAAATCGGTGAAAAATTATAAAAGGGCAGGCTCTGGCTGAGTAAAAAAGTCTCACAGTAAGCAAGCTGAGTAAGAATTGTAACAAATACAGCAAGCGAAAATATGTCCGATCTACTTAACAAGAACCTACCTACCGGTGACTTCAAGTTCCAATACATCGCTATCGATGAAAAAGACCCTAACCAGGAGTCATGCAAATTGCCTCAGACCGTGGAATGGTCCAAGTTCATTGCTGAGAACAAGACTGTGATCTTGACCGGTGCCCCAGCCGCTTTCTCTCCTACCTGTTCTGTCAACCACATCCCAGAGTACATCAGCTACTTGAACGAGCTTGTGCAGGACAAGAAGGTCGACCAGGTCGTCGTGATCACCGTGGACAACCCATTCGCTAACCAGGCATGGGCTAAGAGCCTGGGTGTCAAGAGCACCGAGCACATCAAGTTTGCCTCCGACGCTGGCGGACACTTTGTCAAGTCCTTGGGCTTGGACCTGCCTATCGGCGACGGTGTCTACTGGAGCACCAGATGGGCTGCCGTCGTCAAGGACGGCTCTGTCAAGTACATCGGCAAGGAGCAGAACCCAGCCACCGACGTCACTGTTTCCTCTGTCGAGAGCGTTCTAGCTCATTTGTAAGTAGCGGGCCGTTGCGGCTCTCTGTAGCGAGTGAATATGTCTAATAACCTTCGTGTAAGTTGTCATGGTAGATCCCGAAGACACCCGTTTGCTACACCGAGAATGTAGACCATATATAGCGCACCCACATCTTCAACATCAACAATTGGCCAAACGTAGATCCAATATACATGAAGACAGTTGCTGTGCGGCCAGAAAAGACTTCGAATAACGAACTAGAAACAATAAAAGATCTTATATAATTATACAATTGATCTTGAATTTATCAAGGAAACAAAATCAATCTAGATTAAATTGTTCTTTCTTAAAAAACCCCAAAATTAAAGTGAGTTGCATCTAGCAACCACAACCGTGCACTATAAATGTAAGAATGAAAACGTTTTCGCGCTAGACTTACAACAATAGAGCAGCGGCACCGGCGAACAAAGCACCAGCAGCTGGCAAAGCCTTGGCAGCAGCACCACCAGTGTAAGAAGAGCTGATGGAGTGAGAGCTGGAGCCAGTTTGGGTAGAGGTGGTGGTGTTAGAAGCGTGAGACTCTGGGGCCTTGGTGGTGGTTGGCAATGGGCACCAGGTGGTGTACTCAGTGACAACGTCGCTGACGGTGACAGTAGCAGTGGAAACCAAAGCTGGAGACTCGGTCTCGGAACAAACGTGGTCCTCACAAGAAGTGATGGTAACCAAAGTGGTAGACTCCTTGGTAGCGGTAGCGGTGGTCACGTTGGAAGCAGCAGAGGCAACAGCAGCGATGGCAGCGACAGAAGCGACAGTAGAGAATTGCATTTCTAATTGATTGTTTCGAAAGTTGAAAAAGCGAACGACAGAAGATTAATTTCTTGGGTTTCTAAGTCCAGAATAGAAAGAGAAAGAACATACCGAGAATTGAAACCCTTCGATTGTGCCTCCTTTATATAATCTTTTTTCTCGCCGTCTTTCCCCCTTTTCGAGGAGCCAAGATCCCACCGCAAAACATTTTTTTCTTTCCGTTTCCTCATCTCAGGCCCCTCCCATCTCCTATCTGGGTAACTGAGGAGATTCCCGGTGTGGTGCCAGCGCGTTGTCCGGCAGTTTGAGGGCGCGACCCGCGCGGTGGTTTGTTTACGGTTTTGAAATTTCGCACCCGCCATGCGAAATAAATGGGCCGGCCGGGAGCGCGTTGTTGACAAACTGCTAAATATAGCGCGACGCGATGATCTCGGGCGGGTAACCCTGTATCGCCGACGAGGCATGACGTTCTGCGGTGTGTGGCCGGGTGATGAATGTATATGACGTGGGTCGGTCGGTTTGTGGGCGGGTAACTTTTTGGGCGGGTGACCCTTCGGGTTTTTGCTTATGAGTGCCTGTATACTGAAATTTCATATACGTCAAGACGTACTGTCGACACATATACTCTCCCTCGCTCATATCTTGCAATTGTGTGTATTATCTTTCTCCGGTAGCATTCTCTCTTTACCTCCAGTGCACAGCACTTCGATCATGGCAACCCATGAAGAGTTTATTAGGACTCAGGTCTTCGGAACGGTCTTTGAGATCACCAACCGGTACACGGACTTGAACCCGGTCGGGATGGGGGCGTTCGGTCTTGTCTGCTCGGCAACCGATACGCTTGCCCAGCAGCCGGTAGCTATCAAAAAAATCATGAAACCCTTTTCGACAGCAGTTTTGGCCAAAAGAACTTACCGTGAGTTGAAGCTATTGAAACATTTGAGACACGAGAACTTGATTTGCCTGCAGGACATATTCCTGTCGCCTTTGGAAGACATCTACTTTGTCACCGAGCTGCAGGGGACGGATTTGCACCGTCTGTTGCAGACCCGGCCTCTTGAAAAACAGTTTGTGCAGTACTTCCTGTACCAGATTTTAAGAGGGCTCAAATACGTGCATTCCGCAGGTGTGATCCACAGGGACTTGAAACCTAGCAACATACTGATAAACGAGAACTGTGACCTCAAGATCTGCGACTTTGGCTTGGCGCGTATCCAGGACCCGCAGATGACCGGGTACGTGTCCACCCGTTACTACAGAGCACCCGAAATCATGTTGACGTGGCAGAAATACGACGTCGAGGTCGACATATGGTCGGCCGGGTGTATCTTTGCCGAGATGACCGAGGGCAAACCGCTGTTCCCCGGTAAGGATCACGTTCACCAGTTCTCGATCATCACAGACTTGCTGGGCTCGCCCCCAGAGGACGTGATCAACACGATATGCTCCGAAAACACTTTGAAGTTTGTCACGTCCTTGCCCCACCGCGATCCTGTGCCTTTCTCAGAGAGATTCAAGACCGTGGAGCCCGAGGCTGTGGATTTGTTGGAGAAAATGCTGGTGTTCGATCCAAAGAAGAGAATTACGGCCGCAGATGCACTGGTGCATCCCTACTTGGCCCCATACCACGATCCCACCGACGAACCGGTAGCGGACGCTAAGTTCGATTGGCATTTCAACGACGCAGATCTGCCCGTTGACACCTGGCGTGTTATGATGTATTCTGAGATCCTCGATTTCCATAAGATTGGCGGGGGCGATGGACAAATCGATACATCGGCGACGTTCGACGACCAGGTGGCCGCGGCCACTGCTGCGGCTGCGCATGCGGCTGCTGTAGCCCAGGCCCAAGCCAACCATTCAAACTCATCAGGTTCAAATTCAAACTCAGACATAACTTCAAAATCAAGGGCGGCTCGGGATTCCGCTAATGATGCGATTACTAACTACGGTAATCAAGCGGTTCACTACGCAAACGAGTTCCAACAGTAATTATCATATATATTGAACAGTTTTAAGCAATTTCTATTCTTCTAAGTAATAACTCTTTCTGATGTTTGTTTTACCTGGGATTTGATTTTTACATCTATGCCTAAACTCCACGCGCGGGCTACTAAATGTTAAAAGTTGATTACAAGTAAATAATTCGATTACGAATCTATTAAGCCCGCCTCACTGCACAGGGAGTAAAAGATAGAATCCTCCTTCTTCAGTAGATTCCTTGGCGTGTCAAATTCCCTAACTTCACCAGCATCTAAAACTAGAATTCGATCACTATCCATGATTGTGTTCAGTCTGTGCGCAATTGTTAGGATTGTTCTATCCTTAAAGGCGGTACGAATTGTCTCCTGAATAACTTGATCCGTTTCAACGTCCACTGCAGCAGTGGCTTCATCTAAAACTAAAATCCTTGATGGTATCAGTAGCGCACGGGCGAGACACATTAGCTGTCTTTGTCCCACACTCAAGTTGGCTCCACCTTCGGTCAGACGTGTCATCAATCCATCTTTACTCATATTGAGAACATGAGTTTTCAGATGAGACAATTCCAACACTCTCCATATTTCTTCGTCGGAGTACTGGTTAGTTGGGTCAATATTTTCGCGAACCGTCCCTTCAAAAACCTGACTGTCCTGGGGTATAATCGAAAGTTTGTGTCTCAGGTCATGAAGGCCTATCTCGTTGATGGGAACCCCATCGATCACAATCCGTCCTTCTGCGGCCTCGATTATTCTAAAGAGCGCCAAAGTTAACGATGACTTACCAGCACCAGTCCTCCCAACAATACCGATCTTCTCCTGGGGCTTAACGTGAAGATTAATGTCTTTCAAAACAAGGTTCATGTTTTCTCTGTACCGTGTTGAGTAGTGCTCGAATTTGATGTCACCTCTTGAAGGCCATTCTGCTGGTGGTCTATTCCCTTCTATGACCATTGGGGCTTCGCTTTTGATTTCTGAATATTCCTTAATTCTTTCCACAGACACGATGTTTGTTTCCACTTCAACTGTCATTCTCACGATCCAATTCAACGACTGAGTGATCTGCAAGGCATAACTCAATGATAGACCAATCATACCAGGTGTCAAAGTGCCAGCTTTCAGTCTCAACATTGACAGGGAAGCTGCACCAAAAATTATAACTGTCCCGATGAATTCCAGTCTGAATGCTAGCCAACGGTTGGCATTCACTGAGGGATAAAATGCGCTCATGTTGTTATCAATCCGCGACTGATTGATGTCAGAAAACCGCTTTTGCTGGCTGTAGCCACGAATAGTTGAAAGCCCTCCCAAACTCTCCTGAAAATGAGCAAAGACCGGTGACTTGGTGACAGAATCCAAACGGCGGAGCTCTCTGGAAGTTCTCAAATAATACTGCTGATAGTAAATGTAGAGAACAATCATTGGGAACACAAGGAAGGTGAATTGCCAAGTCGTAACACATATCACAATGATAGTAAAGGAAACTTTTGTGACGTTGACGAAAAATTGAGCAAACGTCCTGCCGAGAAGTTCGTCAACTTTATAGATGTCATTCGAAAATCTGTTCAAAATACGACCAATTGGGGTAGTTTCAAAGAAAGACATTGGCGCTCTCAACACTGAGGTAGCCATGATCGAGTGTAGGTAGCGAGAGCCGCGAATGGTGCAAAAGACCCACAAAATAACGGTCTGGATCAAAGTGGAAAGGGCGGAACTTATGCCTAAAACCAGGTAAATACCCAGATAATGACCAACATGTGGGTTTGCACCATACTTTGAATTTACCTCAGACCAATGTTTCAACCAAACGTTTCCCATAACCGACAGGAACATAGAGAGAACTATGAAGAATAAGAATATAAGGACATTCCTTGGGTTACATGCTTTTGCATATTCCCAGTAGATTTTCCACTTAACTTTACCTTGTTCACGATGCTCCCTCGTTGCCGAATTCTCGTCATCATCAAAGCCAATACTGGTCAGTGTTGCATCACTCGCTCTTCTCAAACTCTCAGAGGATGAGTCGATGTCCAAATCGTTAATCTTTTGCAAGGCTTCAAGTTCGTCTTTAACAGGAACGCTCGGAATGCTGACACTACTCGATGCGTTAGTCAAATCAGCAGAAGATGGCGAAGTCTTCTTCTTACCAAACTCTTTGACAAGATTGGCAAGAGGAGAATCCAAGTCATTAGATATATCTTCATATGAACCATGCTGAATGATTTCACCGTTCTCAACGAGAGTGATGGAGGATGCAATGGATAAAACTGAAATCTTATTTGTGGCCAAAAGTTTCGTTTTCGACTTCAGCAACCCATTAGGTCCAAGTACGTGCTCGATCAGATGCTTACCTACATGCTCATCAACGGCCGCCAAAGGATCGTCTAGAAGATAAGTGTCAGCTCTAGCATATGTAGCTCTGGCAAGCGACAGACGGGCTTTCTGACCACCAGACAAAGAGATCCCCTTTTCTCCCACCAACGTCGCGTCTCCATCAGGAAGTATATCCAAATCAATGGATAAAGCACATGCCTTGATAGTTAGTTCATAAAAGTGTGGATCATATTTATGTCCGAATAGAATATTGTCTTTTACCGTACCATTCATAATCCAAGGGACCTGGCTGACATAAGCAACGTTACCATGAACAGCGGCATAACCCTTAACTCTGTAGAGATCACCCAAAAGACTTTGGATCAATGCACTTTTTCCGCTTCCAACTTTACCGACCACGCACGCAAGTTCGCCTTTCTTGACTTCAAAATTGATATTTTTGAGGGCCACTTGATATTGAGGTTTGCGCTTCCATAAGAAGGTTGCATCATCGCTCATCTTAATGGCGACATCACCGGCTTTCTGTGCCTTTGGCAAATGGTGAATGGCATCCTTTTGTAACTCTTCATTGGTCAAAAAGGAAAACAGTCTATGAACAGAGACAGAGGCCTCGATAAAAGCAGTCAAAACCATAGGAACGACATTTAGCGGGAATGACAAAAGATTGAAGAGAGCCAGGGCTGGGAAAACCAAATCCGTGGTTAATGGCTTGTTCTCTGTGTACACAAATACCGCAAAAGTAGAGCAGGAGACCAGGAAAGGTACAATATTGAACTGGAAATTAGTGAAAGCCATGTAGACACCCATCTTTGTTAAGTTCTTGAGTTCCTTGTCGTTTCTTACATGTTCCAATTTTGCCTTGTAAGGTGCTTCCCAGGAATAAAGCTTCAGTGACTTGATATTATTCAATATCTCACTGATCAAACGAGATCTTTCGTCCTTGTTTTTCATTTGCACCTTTTGTAATCTCTTTAGAATTCTCATCAACAAAGAATTTAAAGGCATCATGATTACGAGAATAATCACACCAATCCACATCGATTTCCCCAGCAGCTTGTACAATGATACTAAACACAGTAAAATCTGGAAAGGACCTGACCAAATTAGATGACAATATTGTGTCAAATCTTGAAGTCTTTGAACATCAACACTCATTAGGTTTACAATGTCACCGGTAGATGACATGTCTGTAGCTTCATTGGATAAAACTAACGCTTTTTTGTAAATGGCGGCAGTTAGTGCACTCTTGATATTCATACCAGTATTGAAGGAATAAAGGAAATACTGATGCAAAAGTGAAGTTTGGGTAAAGCTCACCACGAACATAGCAATGGAGAGCATAAACCCTCTGACAATAGGTAGCTCTCCAGTATACTTACTCAAAGCCTTGAATCCCCGCGTTAACAACCCTAACTTTCCTTTCCTTTCTTCGTTGTAATCAGTGACAAATTGAATCAAAATCTTGAGCAACTGTGGTTGGGTGAAGGCTAGAATATCGAAGAAGAATTTGAATATTGCGGCAACGATCAACTGTTTACCAAAAGTGATCCAGATGGTCCAGGCTAAAGAGGGTTTAGATTTGTACTTGACCTGCTGCTGCCAATTGTGGCCAAATTTGTCAGACAGATCGGCACTTCCAAAACTCTCAGGAAGTTTATACAGATCCGTTTCCACCAAAAACTTGTTGTAACCTGTTCTCATAAGCTCAGTCATCCACGAGAAGGAGATTCTGGAAAAGATGTTGGCAGTATCGTACGGATTTTCCTTTCTCTTGGAAGTACGTTCCTGAAGCATCTGATATGGCACCAGAGGCTTCCTAGGAATGGCTTCCACTAAAAGAATCAAAAATGCAGTAATGCTCTGGAAAAGTGTCAAAATAAAGACTGTATGTCCCAAGGGCCACACACCTTCGTATGAATGTCTGATCAGAAAGTTCATTGTCTTTGCCGAATTTCCAACAGTTACAAACAGCCAGTAGAACAGCAACACGGTATTGGCCACCTTGGATCTATAATATTCGACATAATGCAAAACAAGCGCATCAATAAGGGACAGAACAGTCAAGACATACTGACTAACGAGTACGGAATCGTTCAGACCCAGTTTGGATGAGCTAAGAGCTGTCAGGAATACAAATATGATTAGCAGAACATTTAACGAAAGCCTAGACGCTAATACCCAATCGGTCCTATACTTGACACCGGGATGCTTCTTCTTGCACAATGCATACAATTCGATGCTACCGAAAAATAGGAGATACAAAGAGACCGAGTTTAGCAACACCCCATCAATAAAGCATCGGGTAAAGTCACCATAAAACGATATTGGCCCAAAACCTTCATCTGACTTGCAAAGTTTGCAGGCCCAACTTCCCAGATGAGACGGTCCCTCCATTGTCACCGTTTGATAATAGTGAAATGAGTCAGGTTCTCAATCTATGGCCTTACTATATCACGATCGAGCGCGTTACAACTCGGTTTTTCACTTTGTATTACTAAGGTGTATTAATTAAGCTCAAAAAAGGTAATTACCATATGATCAGTAATTTAGGATGCAGTTGTACTTATTATCACATTTTATCACTAATTCTTGTTCCTCGTGGCCCAATGGTCACGGCGTCTGGCTACGAACCAGAAGATTCCAGGTTCGAGTCCTGGCGGGGAAGAATTTATTTTTTGCAGGTAGTATATGCTTAACATACTCTAAAAGTTGAATAGTACTTACTGACCAACGGTAAACATACCGAAGTAACTACTTGATTTGACTGGCATTGGTATCTGACAGAGACAGTTTTGAGCTATTCAGGGCTTCCAATAATGCATGGACACAGAATTGACTCATTTTTGATCACCGATAATTTAAGACTGGAGATCGTCCACGAGTCGAACCCTTATTATGCAGGAGAGCCAATATCGCTGATAGTCAGAATTAGACATCTTGGGAACCAGGATGAATTGTCAAGTCTAAAAGAAAGGATTCGTCAGTTGCATCAGCAAAATGAAGCTAGGGAGCGGGACAATCAAGACGAGGATGGATCAACATGGTCAATGAGATCAATATTAAGTGCGTTCAAGGCGGATGAGAATAAAATTAGCAGTTCTGAACTTGATAGGGATGGTATGGCACGTACTCAAGAACTCATATCCAAACAGGTACACTTCCATAAGCCAGTGGAGCTTATATCGGGTTTCGCCCAAGTGTCCGGCGTTTTTCAGTTCGATCCAGAGTACATCGATGAGGGGAAGATGAAGGATGCTAGCACTAAGCTTGTTGGTGTGGATGGTCTGAAGGCTGTGAGGTCCAATGCTTTATCCTCTTCCCAGGACGGCAATGTCGGTCTCGCTGACAATTCACTTGCCAAGTACTACAATTCAAACCACAGTTTATCGACTACAGGATTAACTTCAGATTTGAATGACCATAGTGCTTTGAATAGTGAAGGTGACGGCCTTCTGGGTCTGGGCAGCTTGAGTGCGGGCATGGAGTACAGGACAGTACCGATCTTCCTGATACCTCAATCGCTATTATTCACGGAAATAACACTCGAACCCGGTAAGACGAGGGTTTATAGATTTAAGTCCTTGGAACTTCCAAAAGACCTGTCACCAACGTACAACATCTCTAAGAACATGTCGATAGTTTTTACACTAGAGGTCGGAGTGAGTAGGTTGGTGCACGGGGAGATTAAACAACACACTATTCGGGTTCCAATAACTGTAGCGCCTTATGTCACCAGTTCAGGATGCCAGTACTCTTCAAAGTTGAATCACGGTTCTCATATAATGGATCCTGCAAATGTTAAGGAAATCAAGCAAAGAATCCAGTTCCCGCGAATGCCTTCCACACCCTCGATTGGCTATGCTAGCCGAAGATCTTCGTCCCTCATGGGGTTACAGGAGAGAAAAGATTGCGCAGAAGGGGTAGTACGAAATTTTGTAGAGTTGGTGAAGTCTAATCAGGACAGCTTTGAGGATATTGATGATTTAGTTGACTCACAGCTGAGCATGCAGTTCGAGGGGGATAAAGATGACGAAGAGGAAAATATCAATGGAAATTCCGAAGAAAGTATAAGGGCGTACCCCGAAAAGAAGATGGACTCCGTTCTAAATAACATATCAACTTTAGTGACGCTGTATGGCAACTCGACCGGATATGGACCCGAAGTTAGACCAGGTCTAATTGCAGCACCGCAGTTGGAAAATCTACGAAAAACATATCAAATACAGTGGAACGGCCAGCCCATAACTAGGCTGTTCCTGTCTAAATCCTTCTACACCACTTCGGATGACATTGACTTGGTCCTCGTCTTCGATCCAGAGAAGCCGCCGACGCATAAAGTAAGCGCATTAACAGTGTCCTTGGAATCGTTCGAACTATTAAATCGTGAGTTTGCTGCGGATTTAACAACAGTCAGCAAACCACGCAGCAATCAGGTCTACGAATCACACGCAATATGTTTCGACAGTTGTGAAAAGACTCCGCTCAAAATCGTCATGCCGAAGACTCCAATGAAGCAAATACCGAGCCAGTTCAAGACCGATTTATTTCAGGTCAAGTGGATGTTGGTCATTAAATTCGTCCTCATCCCACGGGAGGATGACACGCCACTGGAGCAGTTCTATCAGGACGCTAAAGGCACTCTCCTCCATGCAAAAGAGTCCATTGAAGGGGAAGATTTTTCTTGTCACATACCAGTACCAATTTTGCCTTCACCGCATAGTTTCGGCGGTTGGTAATTATCTGCCAACTAAGTAGATCTTTTAGATGTACGCCAGATAAAATCAAGCTAAACACCTTCGTCATTTTTTCCAATTGATGAGGCTTCAGTTGGGCTTTGATTCATATCTGCCGCTGACGACTCGCCTTCAGACTCACTGTCAAGAGCCTCCGCAGCGCTATCGTAATGCAACCCCAGACCAACTAGAGCACTGCCGATCGCCTCTTGCGTGGAATTGCTATTGTTCAAATACTCAGTAGATTTCACGACATCTCTGTCCTCCCTTTTCCTTCCTTTCTTCTTTCCGTTAAAATAATCCTTCCATGTTGACCACAGATTCTGCTCTTTTTCGCTCGCATTGGACTCTTTCGAACTGTCTTTTGACTTCACGCTAGGTGAAGGTACTAGTTGTTCCTTACTTGCTTGAGAGTCATTATCTTTTATTTTCATGTCCCCTGTGACATGACTGCTGGTCTTCTTTAAATTCTGAAATGTGGCTGCTAGCTTCTGCTGCAAAATAGTCATCGTGTCAGGTCCATCGTAGGGATGCTTTGGAGGGAATATGTCAAACAATCTGTCGTCCGTGTAATCTCGAAAAATGGAGTAATTCTCACTTTGTTTCCATTTCGCTATCCAGGAATTGTTGAAGAGCTGTATTGGGTTAGAACGCAGCATCTCTTCAGGCAGCGACTGTAGGGCCATTTGGTTATCATTGTATGCTGTGACATATTCACTCAACTTAACACTCGATAATAGCCCAGTTAAGTAATCCTCAAACTGCCAGCGTATGAAATCCTCACTGCCTTCAAACTGAGAGTTTTTCGGTGTGTACAGATCATTTTCGTTCCAACTTTGAGTCACTATGTTAACTATTGAATCAATCCATTTTTTGTCGTTACCACTAAGTTGTAGAGCTGGACTCAATGATTTATCTATAATCTCGACTTCAGATGAATCGACATCAACAAAAATGTGGCATAGTTCTGTCTTTTGTTCCACCAGCAAAGAATTAGAGCTGCCTATCATAAAAAATTGAGTATGTCTAGACCTGATATCATCCATTTGCTGTAAAGGCGTGTAAGGTGAAAAGAGACCCCCTCTCTCGAAGATTCTTAGAGGGAACCCCAAGAACGCTAAAACCGATTTTCGGTCGCTCGACTTGAACGACGTCGCCATGGATAGCTCTTCCAATCGCTTATACAGCTGAGGGCTGCCGCAGTTTTGTAGGCTTGACAATAGATTTGGTATGAGGCTAATCAGCCCAAACTGCAAATTGCACAGCGCTTCAACGTTTGTACCATAAAAGATGATCTGCTTCTCCAGCAAAAGAGCCTTGAGCAGCACCAAAATGTCCTTTTTCAAGTCATAAATTATCTTTCGTAGCGATAAACCGACATAGAATTGACCCTCTAGCGATTTCCCCGGCACAGGCTTGAACATAGACGTGAGACTCTCGTACAGTGACGATATGATTGTCCTGTCAGAAAAATCTCGCTGCAGGAAAAAAGCATTGGTGACCAAGCTTAATTTGTCCTTTATCTGTCCAAAGATGGGTTGTCTTGAAATCACCACCACGGCCTTCTGCACCGTGGACCTGGTAATATCGCTGCCCCTCTGCAGTAATTCGTTACTGCGGATCTGCCTCGAGCACGATATTGCAAATAGTGTAATGTAGTCCTGCAACTCATCTTCCGGTATCTCAGTTGCCCCATTCTCCGGACTACACTTCTTCTTTTCGTTGTATAACAGCGTAAAGTATGTAAACGTCTCTTTGAAGGAGTGAGATCCATCTGGTAAAGCTTGAAAGGGCAGATTAGGCCATATCTTAGTTTCGTCCGTTCCAGCTGGTAAACTACACCAGTATTCTGTCTCCGGTCCTCTCGTGTGGTGGAAGTCGACTACACAAAGGCCTGTGATGACTGGTTTCTCATCCATATTGCAGTATCCCAGCCACTCAATTGCGATGCTCAAAGCGTGCTGAAATGAATGCTCGACAATTGGCTCGACTAAGCTCTCGAGTCGATATGAGTAGGCTTTCTTCTGTGCAGAATGTCTCAGTAGAATAACCTTTATTCTTGATAATGCGCGTCTAAAGATGACGATGTTGATCAAGTAGTCAAAGCTCCCCAGCAGTACATATTGCACCAGACAACCAGAGAGCTTAAAACTGTACGGTATGATAAGAGATGTCATGAAACCATCCCTATACAAGTTTGTGAGCATTTCTAACGCTACGCGGTGAGCCTACAGAGGTCGAATTGGGATCGCTAATTACCACCACATAGACATAGACGAAAAGGTAGTTTCCCATCTTTCGCAGATTCAACACAGGAAATCCTTTAGTTGACATACGTTCTAGTTCACAATAAGTAGCTTCTGGCTTCGCCCTGTCCCAATGCTCACTCGATTCAAGCTCAGAAAGGTAAGAGTGAGTAACAAGAATTATCAATAGCTCCTCAAGGTTCGGGAACCTGTTCAAAGGTTATAGTTCAGCATCCAGCTGGGGCATTAGAGGTTTACTCGAGCCTGTTCACTGCTTCAAAGCCAAATGCTACTCGGAGCTGTCACCTCGAACGTGGACTCAAGGTTCCATATGAACGTCGACTACTTAAAATAAGTACAGTTGGTTTACCTTTAGCCAGCTCACGAGGTTGTTGTCCAGTCTGAAGGTTAATTGAGCACACATGGACGTGCTGGAGACCGTCGTTCAAGAATGTGTGGATTTTGTACTTCCGATTATTTCAAACGTGGCAAGCAGTAGTGAACAAATACTCGAAAAACCTCTACATAAGGATGATTTCCCAAAAGAACTCTTGGAATTCCATTGGCCTTCGTTGAATTTTGAGAGAGCTCCAGGTTTGGATGTGGACGCTATTGTCGGGCTCACTTTGAAGAGAATCATCTCAGAGTTGTCATCTTCAGAAGGAGATGTTGACTCGGATGATCTTCAGAGTGGCATAAAGCAGATCGCAGTTGTACTCGATCTTTCTTTCCATTCTAGAAAGAACCGCAATAATCCAGCTTCATGGTCTACAGCCTTTTTTTCGAATCTATCTTACGCTATCGATTCGCTCATATGGCCTAAAGGTCTTCTGGAATTCTGGCCGTATGCCGAATCACGTATAGAGTGGTTCAAGATGTGCAATAGTCTGGATCCTTTGGTACCGGGATCCTCAAATCTGATAAGTTACAAACAGCCACTGTATGATAAGTTGCGGCATTGGAATGACCTACTGAGGTCGGTTCAGAACAACTACTATCTGAACACGCAGCCCCATTATGAGATGAAATTCAAGTTCGAAAAGTTCTTGTCAGAGATATTGCCTTTGTACGAGGAATCAAATTTCAATAGATCTGCACTGATCTCGAGCAAGCAAAGCTCAGGAAATCCTTGGAATAAAACTATCTCCAGCGCTACGAAGACAGATCCCCTATCAGAAAATGTTTTCGCGACCGATTACAATTATGTCTTTGATGAGCTCATCGCGTCTCCATTAGAATTTATTTACAAGCCTTTGGAATTCAAAATCGATATGGACAAGGTTTTAACACCTTTACTAGATGCAGTATTCGAGATTGAAGAGGACTTTTACAGGCGAATAAAGAAGTCTCGCAAAGCTGTTTCAGCTATAAACGAGAAATTGAATCACTCTTTCCCAATCGACTTTGAGATAATTCAGACGGAAGCCCCCAACTATACAAAAGTATCTGAAAGGAGTAATAACGAAAGATGTCTGTATTGGTCCGAGTTTTTGAAGCTTGATAAATCTTTGACGCCGACACTACGGCCAACCTTGCTTGACATTTCTTTGTCTAATCCAGGTGTCCTTTATGACCAAATGCTGGAGCTCGATAATGACTATTACAGGAAACAGTTTATACTTCAAATTTGCTTCACCGCCAATCTGATTCGTATGATTATCATATCGCCTGATGTTGAGAGTTATTACAAGAGTTGTTTGCAGAAGGAGAGACCATCGCGGACTCCAAATTTTCAAGCACTTAACGAATCCAATCATAAAAAAACGCTTTCTTTATGTGAGTACCTGATAAAGAACCGTACTGACAAGTTTTATCAGCATAGAGATCCTCAGTTCGCGAATATCGTCAAGAGAGTTTTAAAATCTGAGGAGTCCTTTTTAAGAGCGAAAGTTGAAAGTTTCAAAAACTTTCAGAGCTTTGAGCTCTCAGATGACAAAATTGCAACTCCTGATGTTGACTATTCCTACAAAAAATTTGGGTTCGTGCTATTCGGTAACAAATCACTCAGTAATGTCTGGAAGATAAAAACCGGCTTAGATGTGATACCTCATGCGTCAAAAAACGCAAAAGATGTGTACGAAGACTTGAGAAGCAAGCAGCAATCAGAAGCCTCAGATCAGCATGATGCTACTGGTTCAGATGATAGAATTGTGAAGGACTGGCAGATTTTGCGGTCCTTAAGATCTCAGTATCTTTTCGACTTCAATAAAGTCGACGAGAGTTCAGGTTTAAACGGTCTCTTTGAAGGTGACTTGAGTGAATCAAGGCTAGATCAAAGACGAAAGCTGCTAGAACAACTAGTAAACAAGGCCAGAGAAGGACATATACAGAAGCTTGAGGCAGCTCGTTTATCTATGGAAGAAAAAATGAGAAAGAAGAGGTCTTTGGAGGAAGAGAAAGAGCAGATGGCCAGCAAGAAGTTTAAAGCAGCAGAAAACGAAAAAAGCGAGTTCCCAAAAGCAGCAGATCAAGCGGCAGGATCTGAAAAGAGTAATGACGACTCCTTGTCGAGGGAAGAGACTGAGAAAGCTCCGTTGACTAGTCATGACTCGATATCTGACATCCGAACTATCGTGGAAACAGCTCCCCGGGCTGGAGACACTGACAAGAAAGCAGTGGAGGAAGGAAATAATGTTAAGAATGAGCATGAAGATCGTAGTTCTACGACGCTTACAGTAACTGATTCGAGCGAACAAAATCTGATAGCAAACCCTTCCAACAGTACAAAACCATCCACATGATAATCAAGCGGTCTCGCATTGAACTTTTGCCGCCAAAGTAGAACCTTTCTCGTTCACCATACTGAGCCTCATGTCACATTACCGTTGATCTCCACACATGTATAGATCTCACATTGACATTGCATTTCTACTTCATTTCAGTAAGACTGACACTTTGTAATCTGTTTCTCCTTTTCGTAGCAATGTGTGTACGTTATGCCCTCTGTAGGCCAAGTATGTATGCAATTTAACACACAAGTCAGATTTTTGTTTCTCTGTCATCAAGCAACTTGTTCCAGATAACTCGACTACAACTTGAAACTTTTCGATCAGCATCATTGGCATTCTGATGTCGTAAGGGAAACTTAGAATTTCAATAATTTGCGAAGACAGTTTTGGAACCAGCTTTTCGAGATCCTCAGGTTCTTCAGCAGTCGAATCTGCCTGTATCAACACTTGCAATAGCGGGATTCGACTGCTGTGAACCTCCTGCCAGGAGAAAAGAGACGAGCTCAATGCTTGCAGGTTTGTTGTGAGTACTTTAGGACATTCGGCAGTGAGTTCGAAAACCACTGAATTCCCCTCAAATGGGTCTTCTGGAGGGACAATAACAGGTGGGGAGAAACTCGATGTAACCGAAGAAGCTCTTCTCCCACGACCACCATTAGGGAATATGATAGCGCTCTGTCTCCTCGCCATCTCGCTATTCGCCCCGGCTAAGCTGTTTAGTCGAAATTCCGAAGGTGAGACAGCATAGTTCATATCACTCGTTGCATCATTATCAAAAAAAACGTTGGCATAAGCAGCAGATAGTCCTGGTTGACTAATATCTACTGAAAGTGTCTTTGACATATGTTCAAGTCTCATTCCATTATCCTCAGACTTGGCAATTTCGGTAAGTTGGAATCGCTGAATGAACGGAATTTTAAAGATGATATATTCGTCTTCGTGGATCAAGTCGCATTTCTTGGCTAGTATTGGGTTCGAAGCTATCGAGTCTGTCAAAGCGCTCTCGTCAAACACTACGGTAAGCGAAGTTTCTGACCCAAGGCTGGGTATGATTAACTTTTGTAGTAGATAACACTGCCATAAATTCTTTAATTCCAACATTATGGCCTTAGAGCTGATACGGCTAGCCGTAAACAAACTTGAAGCTGGAATGTCTGAAAATCTTGCTTTTGGAGTATAGATACACAATTTAGCAAGTTTGAAAGGACAGGACTCGAGCCAACGAAGTTGGTTCTCTGAAATCAAGGTGACTTTGAGTTCGCGTAAGCTGGAAAATGCAGACGACAAGTCGGCCCAAGGTATTGTCGAAGAGCCACAGTCTAGGCATTTCAAAGAAGAGAAATCACAGTTGTGGAGGCGAATTGCATGATTTGTCGTATCGTTGAGCTTGAACGTTAACTTTAATAAATTTGGAAAGTATAGGTGACTAAATTGGGGGTCTTCGGATCGCAAAGATGGGACAAATGTCACTTCCTTCATGACATGTCGCCCGTTGATTTGTGGGTAGTGAGATCCGGTAACATAATGGGTTAAAGTTATGGAATCACAGTGGGGCAGCCTGAAAAAAGTATCACTATCGCCTAAAGGAAACTTCATTGATTCTATAACTCTGAGTTTGGGACATTTGGATAGAAAATTAGAGGACGCCTCATCATATGTCAGGTAGTTCAACTGTTTTATGGTGTCAAGGTCATCGGACACAAACTGATGAGATGTCAATTGAACGTCCAACGAATATATGCTTTTCAAGTTGTAAAGGTACGTTCTCTCAAAGAGAGTGTTGAGATCGCACATCTCGTCTTTGCTCGTTCCGCCATTCCCCAACACATGCAGTTCACATAGTCTTATCTTGTTCCGATAAAGCGACAGTTCTCGGAAATATAGCTTACTGAGGAAATTCAGCGAATTGCTGTAGACTATGCAGAGGTTAGTTCCCTCCAGAGCGGTTTGCGCAACATCGTTCAGCATACTTGCTAGAACATCATTGTAACTTCTGTCTGAGTAGATGACCACTAAGAGACTCGAAAATTTGGTTATAAAACCTTTTAGTAATTCAAATTGCGGATGATCCGAGGCTATCTGCAAAGTGTTGTCCTCGGTCATAAGTATCTCGTAGTCGAGGAACTTCTGAGTTTCGTGTCGGTTCCTACAGCCATCTTGAAGTACAATCACCCCTAAATGTTTCCTCACTAGATCCCTGTAGTGAGGATTAATGTGTGACCAGGATATCGATGTCTTACAACTATCCAACCCCTCGGTGATGATAAGGTCAACCAGTTCATTTGGAAAGAGCATGAAGAGACACAGCTGAGAAGTTCTCACAAAATAACATCGAAGAGCTAGCCCAGAAGAACAATAACTGCAATACCTTTCTAGACTTGAAGTGAGTGGACAGCGTCAATTATAGTGGAGTTCTCATAACCAGCGCGATAAGCTCAAAGCGATTTTTTATGATAATCAAGTCATTGAAACTTAAAGCTGAAAAGCCAGCATACATAGCCTTTGTTGCCTGATACTTAATCTAGGGTTATGACCTATACTCTTAGCTGCTGTGATGACAGTTCTGGGGTTACGGTGGGCACCATTGTGCGGTTTGATAATGTCACGATCTTGATTGATCCTAGTTGGCGCAGTTCCAAGGTTTCCCACAGTGAGAGCATACGATACTGGTCAACAATTATTCCAGAGGTGGACATTATTTTGATTTCTCAACCTTCGGTAGAATGTTTGGGGGCTTACGGGCTTCTCTATTACAATTTCTTGTCCCATTTCATATCGAGAATCGAAGTCTACGCTACTCTGCCGGTCAGTAATATTGGAAGAGTGACTACAATTGAATATTATGCTTCGGAGGGTCTTCTTGGTCCTTTTAATACCAATCAGATCGATATCCGTGACGTAGAGAACGCCTTTGACCATGTTCAGGCATTGAAGTACTCTCAATTGGCAGATTTACGGTCCAAATACGATGGGTTAACGTTGGTAGCCTACAGTGCGGGAGTAAGTCCTGGAGGCTGTGTGTGGTGCATATCTACCTATTCAGAGAAGCTGGTATATGCGTTTCGCTGGAATCACACGCGAAGCACGATTCTAAACGGATCGTCATTGCTAGACAAGACAGGAAAACCGTTGGCCACATTAGCAAGACCTTCAGCTATTATAACTAAGCTTGATCGCTTCGGTTCCTCAAAACCTCATGGAAAACGTGTAAAAGTTTTCAAAGACACTCTCAAGAAGGTGCTAAGTTCAAACGGTTCTGCACTAATACCGGCTGAAATTGGATGTAACTTCCTGGACATCTTTGTAATCGTTCATGATTTTCTTTACGAATCATCGAGGAGCAGGTTGTTTACGCAGGTGCCAATACTATTAGTGGCATACTCGCGCGGGAGGGTGCTGACTTACGCCAAATCCATGTTAGAATGGCTATCGTCTTCGCTTCTCAAGATTTGGGAGTCCAGGGATAACAGGTCGCCATTTGAACTGGGTAGCCGATTCCATGTCATTGCGCCCGAAGAACTCACAAAGTATTCAGGTCCCAAAATATGCTTTGTTTCCCAGGTCGAGACGCTCGTAGATGAAACCCTTTCCAAGTTGTGCCAAGTGGAAAGAACAACAGTCCTTTTGACCTCACTTGATACTGATGGTACTCGCACACTATCAATGCTACACAGGAGCTGGGATGTTGCACATAAGCAGCGGGGAATTGAAGAAGGAAAAGTAATTAATTATTCGGAGGCCCTTACTCTGAAAACTGTTCTCACAAAGCCTATTGTGGGCGAGGCACTTGAGAAATACATTACTGAAGTAACAGAACGTAGTCAAGAAAGAAAACGACTTGAAGAAAACCTAAGGAAGGACCTAAAACTTACGAACAAAGGTCTCAACAAACTCCGGAAATTGGGTGGTAAGGATGAGGTAGGCGAAATTGGTGTGGAGGGAGAAGAAGACGAGGACGAGGAGGACGAAGAAGACGAGGACGGAAACTTACTCGACATCTTGAAAGAGAAGAATTCCACCTCATCAGGACAATCTGCAATAGAAATTCCAGTGGACTACATGATCCAACCGACATCGCAGCCAAAAAATAAGATGTTTCCCTTCCAGCCTGTAAGGCTCAAGAGTGACGACTACGGGACATTCGTTGATTTTAATTCTCTTTTGCAGAATGACGATGAAGAGCTAGACCGGGGCAAATCCTCAGCTGCAAACGAGGCTGAAGATGATGAAGATCCTTATGACTTAGCAGAAAGCACTCGAGAGATTCCGAAGAAGACTCGGAGGGAAGGAAAGAAGGGTAAAGGCAAAAACAAGGTTAATACTGAGTCATCAGACAACATCGATTATTTAGATCCTACCCAGAGTCCGGTGCATCGCACCGAATCAACTTCAAAGGTTACAATCAAGTGCTCCTTAGCATTTGTCAATCTGGAAAGTCTAGTTGATCAAAGGTCCGCCTCCATCATTCTTCCAGCTTTGAAACCTCGGAAGGTTCTGCTGATGGCTCCTCCGGAAGTACAGAACACACAGGCCCTTTCCACCATGCAAAAGAGAGAGATAGAAATAGTCGAGCTGTCAGCGAACAAAGCCATGGAGTTCATTGCAACTATCAAGTCTCTGGACATCTCCATAGATCCTGATCTGGACGCATTACTCAAGTGGCAGAAGATTGGGGAAAGTTACACTGTAGCACACGTCATAGGAAGGTTGCTAAGAGAAAAACCACAGCCGCAAATGGCCAAATCACAAGTAAGCAAGCCGCAGAGCAAGACTAATCAGCAAGTAAGGTCGAAACTTGTTCTAAAACCTCTTCTTTCCTCATTTAAAGCTCACGTCGGTGGCTCACTTTCAATCGGAGACGTCCGGCTGGCGGAACTCAAGAGGAGGCTCACAGAGCAACATCACAGGGCCGAATTCAAGGGAGAAGGTACGCTGGTTGTTGATGGGCAAGTAGTGGTACGCAAGATCCGGGATAGCGAGACAGTAGTTGATGGTAGCCCTTCCGAACTCTTTTACGAAGTCAAAAAATGCATTACAGACATGCTGGCAAAGATATAGAAATCCTCGGTTAGCGACGAAATTATAATCAAGGCTCTGAAGTCTCTTGGGCAGCTCAATGGCACCCACTGTATAGTTGTTAATATATCGTACTCTACTTTAAGCTTATTACCGTCACCGGTAACGAAACTGGGCATCGAGTTATAAGATGACTGAATGTTTGATCAATCGAGTACACTTCAGCAAGACTCTCACGGTCTGAGGTCAGTATAAGTACCATGTCGGATCAGAGTACCAGAGGTCGTCAACCAGGAGTTGTCAATAAGAAGCTCTGGAAAGAAAGCTCTCGATCAATTAGGTATGATGCCCATAATTCTCTACCGGTAAGAATTAGCGGTTCGCTGACTCCAGAACAGATATCTGCTTATCAAACAATGTTCAGAATACAGGAAATCACATCTGCATTAAGGTCCAATGACCTCGAGCCTCCTGAACAGAACAACAGGTCACCATCTCCCCCACCAGCTTACGATGCCAGAGGAAAGAGAATCAACACCCGAGAACAGCGGTATAGAAGAAAATTAGAAGAGGAGCGGCATAGACTAGTCGAAATAGCGCTAAAGATGATCCCACATTTCGTGGCTCCGGAGGATTACAAGAGGCCTGTCAAATTTCAGGACAAATATTACATACCAGTTGATACCTATCCTGGGATCAATTTCGTGGGTCTCTTACTGGGGCCTCGTGGAAACACCTTAAGAAAGCTACAAGAGGATTCCGGCTGTAAGATTGCGATTAGAGGGAGAGGGTCTGTGAAGGAGGGTAAAAATGCCAATGACCTACCCAGAGGGGCAATGAACTTTTCAGATCCACTGCATTGTCTGATAATAGCTGATACTGAGGATAAGATACAAAGAGGAATAAAGGCTTGCGAGGGTATCGTCGTCAAAGCAGTTACTTCACCAGAAGGTCAAAATGATTTGAAGAGGGGACAGCTGAGAGAACTGGCAGAGCTTAACGGGACACTCAGAGAGGATAACAGGCCTTGTCCAGTTTGTGGGCAACAAGGGCATAAGAAGTATGAATGTCCTAACATGGAATCTTTCGCTCATAAGGTTATATGCATGAAGTGTGGACAACATGGCCACGCAACTATCGATTGTCGCCATCAGAGCCAACAAGCTTACGAGCCGAGATATAGCCGTTACGGTGCAGGGAACGACAGTAGCTACATCCCTCCTTGGCGTGAAAACATCCCACGCGGAGGTGACTATCAATCTACTGGAGTCACCTCCTATAGATCTCGTCAGAATCGTGATTTGCATGCATTGCCTGAAAACAAATTGGTATATCCATCAAGTATTTTGAATGCTCCTCAAAAAACTCAAATTCAGCAAACTATGGAACAAGAACCAAAGTTCGTATCCGGACCTGTATCACTAACCGAAGAACCGGGACGCAGGCTCACAAGCCCGCCAGGCTTAGATTCAAATGCGATACCATTTAATAATAGTATACCAGGATTACTAGCTGAAAAACAAAACTCCATGGAACCTGGTTATGTGAATTCTCCAAACAATTTACCCCCAGGAATGGACGCATCATCATCTGTCGGGTTGCTTGATAGTGTTGTGTCATCCGGACCCCCTGGCCTAAGTGGGCCACCTGGACTCTTAGGACCCGGTGAAGTCTCGCGAACAAACAAAAGCTTGGACGGACCTCCGGGCTTGTAAAATTTAAATGAGAGGAAAGGTAGTATGTATCAGAGAGTTTTTTAATGTCAGTTTTGAATTTACTAATAAAACTAGGGAATGCTGAGTGACCACGCAAACACATGCCCTTTAGGTTAGCCCCTCTTTACTTTCATTCCATCTCTTGGCGAGGGCCATGAATTTGGAAATGTTGGGTTTCTTGTCTGTATCCCTCTCATCATCTGGAAATACGTAGCTTATTTCATCGGCATTCTTGAAGCCATTTTCTCTTAGTAATTTTGGCATCCGCTTCCTGAGTGACTCTCGCTCATTCTCACTGCCATGAACGTCTTCAAATTTTTTGTATGCATCAAATATGATAGCCCTATTCCTTTTGTGATCGACTCGCCTAAAATACTCAACCGCTCTTTCGAAGACATTCCTGGCGCGAATGATGTTTTCTTCTGTTGGTTCAAAACCAATCTCTTCGTTTTCACCGTCCTCTTTTTCTTCTTGAAGGTTACGCAGCTGCTCCTCAGTAGGGTTGGAACTCTCATAAAGTGCATACCCGATCCAGAGTTCCGTCAAGTGGCCGTTTGCTTCGATATACTTGTTGTACAATTGCCTTGCCAAACCGTATTCCTCTTCGTCAGTTTCGAACTCAATTGCTCTCTGCATGAGAACAATTTTCGATTCTTCAGATAACCCAATGGCAGCTGCATTATCAATCGCAATTTCATATATTGACCTGCACCTGTCTCCATCACCAAGATTCTCCTCTAGCTCTGCATAATTTATCCAAGTGTCGAGATTAAGCGGATTGAATTCCAAGTATTTCTCGTATATTTTTCGTACTCTGTCAAACTGCTTCAGCCTTATCTCTAGATCAATGTAGCCCTTGAATGTGTTATCTTTCGGGCACATGCCTAGAGATCTTCCGAGTATTTTCCGAGCTTTGTCTATTTGTCCTTGTCGAAGTTCGAACTTCGCATACATCAGCCATATCTTGGAAAATGTGAATTGCTTGTGTGGAATCAACTGATCGACCAGTTTTTTGTAAAGATCTCTGCCACGAACTATATCGTTCAATTCAAGCTCCACAAAGGCCAAAAACCTAATCCACAGATATATGTACTGTCTCCAGGCAAAATTCTTTGTTTGACCATCCGGCTCATTACCTGACACCGACTTTTCGAAAGTCTCCAACAGTTGCGAGTTGAAATAAGTCTGTACAAGGTCCAGATATAGCCACCAAGTATCGTAATCTCTTGGGTTCGCTCTAAGGAGCTCTTCGTAGTGTCTTTTTCGTTTGTGTATTACGCTTTCTTCCGTTGTGTCGATGCTACCAAACTTCTTTTCAAAATCAACCAGACCATTCTTAAGGTCCACTCTGTGGGGCCATCTTTTGATTGCAACATCGTACAGTGCTCGACATCTCTCGTACTCCTGCTGAGAAGACTCCCATGACGCGTATGACTCGATAAGATCAACTAAATCGTCTTCACTCTCATTACTTGAAAATGATGTTAAGGTATCAACTGCCAAAGAGTAGACTTTTCTCACCGTGTTAACATCACCATAGGTTGACTCAAATTGTATCCATTTCTTCCACGTCGAGGCCTGGGGGTGCACAAGGACGAACCTGGAGAAAACGTCTCGAGCGTTCTCCCAGTTCTCTTGTCTAACCTCGAATGCTACGAATGCATCCCAAGCATTCGGGTGAGGTTCAAGAGATGTCCACTGAGTGAAAAGAGATCGGACTATCGTAGTGTTCCCAAGTGACTCTTCCATCAAGAGATATTTGTACCAAAGCTTGTCCACACGCGGCAATGTATTGATAGCCCTGTCTAAGAGGTTCCTGGCATGATTGATGAACTTGAGTTTTAGTTCTGTATCAATATATCTAATCCACAACGGTATATAACCGTTATCCACTGACAGAGCTCGCTCGAAGATCGATCTCGCACGTCTGATATCATGTTGTTCCACTTCAAACTTGGCATATCTCAGCCATTGACCCATATCTAGTCGGTTCCGCTTTAAGTACGTCTCATATTCGGCTCTCTTCCTCCGCTGGTACTCATGAAGTTCTTCCAGGTCTAAAACATCGACTTCCGTAGACGGTTTGACCACTTTCCGCTTATCGTAAACCTCTTTAAGAATCTGCTCAGCTGAAATCTGTTTATTGACCTCATCATCCATTGTTGGAGCGGTCCTCTGTATCAATCTGCTCGCTGTTGTCTGGTGGGCTATCAAGAAAGCGATGATCTTTAAATTAGACAGCTTCAACAGCGCCTTACTAAACAAAACTAGAAAGAGGAGGAGAATGAATCAACTTGAGGCCCAACGAGTGTATCTACAGTATATTGTATGTAGCTCTATACTTTTCCGGGGACAGTGGCGTAGATATACTGTACCGGAGAACTTGTGCGATGCACAATAACTGAAGGTATTAGATTAGTGCCCACCTCTAAGAGTCAACACCAGATGCAAAACCATACCGTCGACTAGCTTAGCTTCTTCTAAGGTTTGCTGGTCGTCGCTGTTGGAGTCAAGTAAGTTAGTAACTCAGTTCATCGACGAAGAAAAACACATTTTAGAACATACATTTGCTTTCCTTGGAATATAAGCCTCTGTTGAGATGGTGGGATACCTTCCTTCTCCTCTAACAGTTCTTTGATATGGTAAATTCGAGAATCGCTTGTGAGATCAACTGCAATTTCTTTACCAGTAAGTGTCTTCACCTTGATGATCATTATTGATGTGGGATAGAATTAGCGAGGAGTCTAATGATCCAGCCTGAACTTGCAGTTCTGTCTACCTTTATTCTTTGATATTCTTGCAATGGATTGCTCTTTTAGAACAAGCGTTCTCGCTAACTGAGAGTTGAACAGTAGCGAGAGTGCGACCAAGATGCTCCCCACACCCCATGTTAAATGCGACTACGATACTGTTTATGAGCCATCAGAAGATAGTTTTCTCCTACTCGATGCTCTGGAAGAGGAACAAGCAAGTTTGAGTGCCCGATTCCATGACAAGTTATCTTTGGTATGCGAATTGGGTCCAGGATCAGGCATTGTCACCACATTTATGATGCAAAACAATATACCATCAAAAGGCAAATCTATCTACTTAGCGACCGATATTAGTCCCTGGGCCTTGGAGGCGACGAGAGATACGGCTGAGCGCAATGATTGTAGCGCAAGCTATCTGGAAACTATACAGAGTGATTTAGCTACTTGCTTGAGAGCCCGAGAAGTTGATCTGCTAGTGTTTAATCCACCTTACGTTCCAGCTGAATACGTTCCAGAGACCCCCAATGCTAGTGATGACCGCAGTCTGTGGCTTGATCTTGCCCTCCTAGGCGGTGAGGATGGCATGGTTGTTACTGCAAGATTGCTTGAAAATCTAGATAATATACTCTCAAAGAATGGAGTGGCATACATCCTATTCTGTGCCCGAAATAGGCCTGAGGAAGTGGCTCAGAAGATGAGAGACAAAGGAAACTGGAAAGCAGATCTTGTAATCCATAGAAAGGCGGGTTGGGAGGTCCTTAGTGTCTACAAGTTTTATAAAGAGAATACGATATAAATTTGGCGAGATAGGGGTATGGACGTCATTATGAAAAGATATCCAGTTTCAGGTCCTCCACGCAATCACTTCGGCTGAGCCGTTCTAATCTGTAAATGAACTCGTAGTGAGTGTAACTTAAGTTTTGGAAAAAGGTTCTCAGCTGTGTATAGCTGTGAATGTTATGGGTTCCCAACAAGAGAGGGACCTTTAGCTGCGAACGATCAACAAGTTCGAGATCATCCATCTTACTATTTTCGAAATCCTTACATTCTGATATCTCATCAACCAAAGCCACATAAGAATGATTCTTGTAAATGCAGTTGATGGTATCTATAACAAATAACCACTCGTTTGTGCTGCTGAAACCTTCAAGGTTTAATGCTAAAAGTAGGTCAAGCGTTTTTGAAGCTTGGAAGGTGGCTTCCGAGTGTACTTCACCCTGGATCTGCAACGTCTCATAGAATTCTTGCAAGTTTGTTTGTAGACAGTAAGTGACCAAAGACCAGTATTCATTGAAGTGCTGGACTTCGAACTTCAGTAGCATTGCTCTCAACAGAATCCATGCCTTAGCTTTAAGTTCAAAGTCAGTTGAAAGAAGGAACTGACATGTGCATGAGATAAGCGGCTGAAAATGTAGTATATGGTAATCATATGGAGATATCATCAGCAAGTGCGCCATTCTCAGAAGATTTTGACATTTGATTTCAGTTTCTGAATCATTTCTGGAGTTGAAAGTAATTAATGCAGGTGTTATACCGGTAACTTTAGAACCAATTACTGTGAGCATATCATTCAGTATTCTCACCTTATTATCAGAATAATTCAACCACTCGAATATTATTTCATCCCATAGTTTATTGCTAGAAAGTAAAGCGAACTTCTTGTAGTCGAGATAGAAATCGCTAATAATGGTTCGCCAGTTTTTCACTTTACTGCCCACCCTGGAAATTTGGCAGGCTAAGGCCAGCACATACTCAGGAATAGCAACACTTTTGGCCTTGAAGTATGGGGATATGCACTGAGAAACTATCACAGAGACAGCGTTGTTGAACTTGTCGCCCCCGATCTCGTCATTCAAAATCTCATGCACATGCTGGACCACGAAGAGTATATCGGAAAATGTTGTCGAAGGATCAGTGTAGTTAAATGGGCTATCCGTCAGAGCGTTTGGCAAATATTTCATGAAGGTGTCAGATAGCTCCCGCCTAGTTTTTTTCTCTTCACCAAATTTAGATTTGTGTAGCTTCTTAGCAATTACAGCTACAAATTTAAGCGCAGGCTTCGAGATGTTTTCATAAAGGTTGTAGTTGTTCGAGATTTCTTTGAAAAAATGTAGGAAGTCACTGTAGAAGTCCTCTATAGCAGCATTCTCCAATGCAGATGCGTAGTTGATTAAAAAGCGCATCAATGTTTCCGAGTCAAGTTTCGTATTCAGGGAAGCGTCCGTGTGAGTTCCCTTGAAGCTACTGGCCGAAACGGTCGTTGAAAATCTGATGTTTGAGTTTCTATTTTGTCTGTAGACAATTCCAAGGAAAAAGTAAGGAAGCGTGAGAGCTGGCCTGTTGCCATCCAATACATGAATTAGTGTTAGCGTCTCTCTACCGGGGATCATGACTAGAGCTTCCATCACCTCCATGGGCTCAAGACTGAAAAGCTTCTCTAGCAGTTTTTTTGTCGCAAACTTGAATTTGTACGAGTTGTGATTGACATGGTTCGCCAAGTCCTCTTTGACTGAAATCGAGAGCCCGTGTGCCCAGGACCATATATCATAACAGCAGCCTATGACCTCTCTGAAAGACTGAACGACTACATCTCGTTCTCCCTGAATTTTGACGTCATTACTTGATGTGTCTGCTGAGAAAACGTTGGAGACCACCGCCTGGAGGAAGTCTCCTCTCGACCCGGAAGTTGTAAAATAGCCGTCTTTCTCTTCGGCAGCCAAAAACCCATGAGAAACTTCCAGTAACTGTTCGAGACCAGTAAGCAAAAGAGATATGGACTGATAATATCCCCCTTGGTCTTTCTCCTTGACGAAAAGCCTCTGAATACAACGAACGATAGATGCACTAAGTGGGAGGATCATTCTAAACATCGCGCTTTTGAAGTAGATCATACTTTCAGATAAAAGTTTCATGTAGGAGGTTACAATCAATGGGCTCTCCATGGTTGCGACGCTTGTAACCAAATAGTCCACGTACTTGAGGTGCGTGCTATCGTCATCAAATATATCCAATTTAATACCATTCAGATGGGATAGCCTCAAAACCTTGGAGACTATGTTGAGTAGGGAGACTGCAATGAGTTCGGAGTCTAGTCCACCCTGGGCAATGTACTTTGATGACATTTGAAGTAAAACAATGACGATATCCTTAAAATTGCGCTCAGTACCATCGAGAATACACTCAAGAAGAATGAGCGCACTTCGTACACTTTTGGCGTTAGTATTGTTTTTTATCTCGAGAAATCTCATCAATATTGCAATCACTAGGTTTTTATAGGTTGAAATATCAGCATCTCCCCACATTATCAACGAGGTGATGGAGGTCAGCTCTGTTGCGAAATTTTGCAGAACGACTCCATTGTTAGTCTTCAGCACGCTAGTGAGAGATTGCAATCTGTAAGTGAACATATCAAGGTCATCCCACTCTTCAAGAGCGTCTCTGCCCAAAAAATCCATTTGTAACATCTTGTCAGTCAAAACGTAAAAGAGCCTATTGGAAGTCCCCGAATTAACGACCGAAAGAATCCATTTGGAAACACTCAGGTAATGCGGGTTCTCTTCAACAAATAATTCGTCAATCATCAACTCCAAAGGTCTCACGAGAATAATGGTTCGAGGGTCCAGATTATTCCAGAGTAGTTCCAGAACTTTGAGACACTTCGAAATGTCCTTTTCCTGGAGGTAGACATGTGAAAGGGCACCCTCTAGATAGGTAGAACACGAACAGCTTTCTAGTGTTTGTAAACTTTTTACAGCTCTCAACTGAGTTCTGGGTTCCACCAAGAGATTCCACAGAACCTTCAAAAGATGCTGTAACAGTTTACAGGACTGAGTTAAAGGTATGTTTGTGCAGAGGTAGATGCTAAAAACATCAATCATTCCAAACACAGAATCGGTCGAGCCATCAATGCTTTTCGAGCAACGCTCCATGAAAAGCGCAACCAATTCTTCGTTTGTAGGTTTAACTGCGCTAATCGGTTCACCTTCTTCGGCCTTCGGAATCTTCTCGAATATCATCACAAAAATCGTGGACACTGCATTTACGTGCTCATCTTCTTTTAGGCTTCGTACCAGCAGATTGTATGCATATGAAAGGATTTTATGGGAAAGAAATTGGGTGTCAAAAGGGGCCGCTTGGTTCATGGTCCTTTCTGAGTTTTGAGAAGCAGCAGGATCAGAAACCTGACTATAAAACTTCGAAATCGAGCTCAGTAGTTGGGTATTTTCGTCACTTAGAATGAGGTCTGAGCTTTCCAGTGGTAAAAATGCCCTTTCTGGTATCCTTTCTAAGATATGCCTGCAAAGAAGGTATCTCTCTTCTTTCGCAGAAGAGACATTACCAGGCTGCTCGCATTCATCGGATAATATGGCTAAAAGAATCAGCGGGAGGTGACGAACTATAATCTCTTCATCTGAGGCGATATTGAAGTTGGAGAGAACGAATTCAAGAAACCCTAAGTTTTCATACCCCTCAACGTACTGGAACAACTTACCCCATATGATATTAGTTTCTACAGTGTCAAAAAAAACATTTGCCGCCTTCATAATGCGTTTATTGTGCTGGTGTTTCTGCGTAGCGATGAGCAGAGGTATAAACATCTCGGGTATTACTAGAGATCCAATCTCCCATCTATCCATGACTGCCGAACAGATGCTAAATGCAGTCGTTATTGAGGTTTCAGACGTCAACAAACTTTTCAAACCGGCCACTAGCGATTGCAGTCCATTAAGTTTGAAATACTCGCTACTGCACTGGTCAGGCTTGTCCTTTTTAGAAACTTCTGAGCTCAAGACATTGTTAGTATTAGTTTGAGCTGCCACTGTGGGCCCTACCAACCAGTTCCAGACCCTTCTATTGAGTGACATATCTTTCGCCAATGTTGTCCTGCAACAGCTCATCACAAGTAACTGCTTGTCACTCTGGCTCACCAATATATCTAGTACCGGAGAATCAAGGTGCAACCTCTGTAGGAGCAGGTCCCAAATACCCCTCTTGATTAAAAGGTCATTTTCGTCCTCAAGACAGCACGCTAAGCAACGAATTAGAAGACCGGGATCCGGGGTGAGTAAGTCCTTCGCTTCTGGAAGAAGTAATGAGAGGGCCATATTCCTCGATGTCTTGGCATCCAAGGGTTCTGCATGATCTCTTGCCCCTTGGCCTGACAAACTCCTCTTTTGCGAAACCAGATGTGGTATCGAGTTCATGGACGGAAACTTCCTCGTTAGCCAAACCAAGCCGCCTAACCTTCTTTCCTTATTGGAAATCATGACTAAGAAACATGTTTGCCAAAAGAGTGAATCATCAGCTAAGTTTTCTTGTAGCGTTTCTATCAACTTGATGGCCAGAGGCTGAAACTCGCTGCTCTCATCATCAATCCCGGGAAGCAAGCTTGCCAACATGGGTCTCACAAGTAGCTTCAGGGTCGAAGATGGTAGCTGTACCAAGTAGTTGTCATATAGATCAATCAACGGTGCTTTCACTGACATAGATGCATACGTCATCAAAGGGAGTATCCCTGGAATCCATATATTACACTCAGATGCAAGGATATCTAGGCCAATCTTCTCAAAGATAAAGGTGTATACTTCCAGAGTCTTCTGATGCACACCAGCCGGTAAATTTGGAGATAATGATGAGGTCAGTCTTCGGCTTACCTGGTACGGAGAGGGAACGTAGTATCGTACATTTTGAAATTGGGGAGACCAGCTCTGTAAGGCCTTCAAAAGCTTTCCCAGACTGGCAATATAATCTGCCCATTCAGTAACGGAATCAAAGTGTTCCAGTGCCCGTGTAACATTAGAGTTGAACTTCTTCTGTTTTGAGTCCAACTGCTTGCTATTAGAGTCAATTGTCAGGGGCTTGAGAGGCAAAGACATTTCCTTCAATTGATCAGTCCCAAAGAGTACAAGCCCCGCGCTTCGATGCTTAAGGAAGACGCTATCTTCGGCTTAGATGGTGTATATAATAAACTGGTTCTCAAATAAAACATAGTAAATCACATGATTAAACGTATATCTCTATATGATGCCTTCAATCTCATATGTAATAGGCGGCCAGGCAGGTCAATCGTGGCCAGGGGACTTGAACACCCTCTTGAGGAACTCAATGAGGTCAAAAATCTCTTTTGGACAGGTGGAATGCTCAAGGCCTGGATAGACCTTGAAATCGTAGTTCTGCATGCCACAGTTCTTGGTGTAGAATTCCTTGGCTGCTTTCCCACTTTCTAGAGGTACTACCGGGTCCTCGTCACCGTGTCCGTGAAAGATTGGAGTATCTAGGTTCTTGCTTTGTGATGCTTGGAAGGCGTCAAAAGGTGCACAACAGAAGCCGGATAGAGCTACAAACCCACCGATTTTAATAGGTAACGTCATTGTTGAGGCCAAGGAGATCGCCGCACCCTGGGAAAATCCACCAACAATAATGTTTTCGGGCTTGATACCAGCATCAACTTGTTCCTGGACGTATTTTTGGATGACATTGAGTGACTTGAAAGTACCTTCTACATCAGCTCTGGATGGCGATAGGGACCACTCGAGAATGTCAAACCATGCAGGCATTTTCATTCCTCCATTAACGGTGACTGGAATATTTGGTGCATTAGGAAACACAAACTTGGTGTGTTGGAACGAAGGGTCTCTCTGGAGATAGTCTGCGAGGAACGACCAGCCACTTCCGGAATCACCTAACCCATGAAATATGATCAGAGCCTGCTCAGCCGGCTGTGACTTGGCTGCAATTCTTACGGCAGTTGACATTGGAAGCTTATCACACTGTCCGTTTTAGTGATGTTAATGATCACATTAAAGGCGAACTTATTGTCATCGAGAGATTTGTTAACAACAGAAAAGTCAGCTCTGTGAACATGTTTGATCAGCCAAGACAGGATATACCGCTTCCACCAAATGTGGATTTACTTTCCACTCAAGAAGTATTGGATTTAGTGGGACAGCATCAGCAAGAACTTGAGTCATATGTAGCGAAGTTCAATCCTCAAGAAGACTTGAAGACCGAAGTATTACGGTTGAAAGCGGAATTGGAAGGACTGCAACGTGAGTTTCAACAATTGGAATCGAAACGAAGCAAAGTGCAAGGGGAATTAGAAGAGTGCCGCATATTGGAATCTCAGTATGTAAAGAAATGGCAGGACCTGGCTCATAAGATAGAGGAAAAATACAGTGAGAACCTCCTGAAGGCCAAATTGGAAGCGCAAATGAAAGAAGTGGAGAGTGCAAGTTTGAAGCTGGAAAAAGAGCTCAAGAATGGTGACGATTTAGATACTTTCCTACAAAAATACATTGAGATGCGGATGGATTACCACACCAAGGGGGAAAAACTAGCCACATGGAATGCTCAGGGAGAACTAAGAATTAAATGATGTATATACAGTGAATTCAATGTATTCGTGGGACTCACCGTTGAAAGGCGTTCCAGATGAAAACGTTGCCATCCCAAGCCGTTGATGCGATGAAACCCGGTTGGCCCCACAAGCTCCAATCTGCACCATACACAAACTCAGAATGCTGGTTGAACCTGACGCAGCATCCTCTGTTAGGGTCTATGCTGTTTGTTTTCCCCGTAGTACCTCTATCACTAAAGCTTAAATCCCGCCACACGCAGCAAGTCATATCGTAAGATGTTGAGAGAAGAATATTAGAATGGTGTGGTGACCAAGAAACTTTCCTTACTGCCAGTTCGTGACCGCCCACAATCTCGTTAACGCAAACTGAAGGAGAGGAATTGCCATTGTTGGTCATCCTCAAATCCCAAATACGAATGATATTGTCCACCCCACCTGTGGCGATAGTGTGTGACCTGTACTTGTTGAAATCGCATGTAAGTGCTTCCAGACCGGAATGGCCCAGGAAACTTCGTTGATTAGTAGGCGAAGACGGTTGTCTTAAGTCGAATATAGTAACGTAAGAATTGCCCGAACAACACATCAAAAGATTGGGGTCATGAGGCGAAAACTGGGCCTGGTAAATGCAGTTTTTGTTTCTTGCAATGTCAGCGTGATTTTTTTGATTGGACATTGGTATGTTCATTGTGTGATCTACCCGATTCAAAGATTTGGAAACTTGTGGGGTAAGCGTCAGTAAACTTTCCTTTCTTGCTGGGGACCAAATCTTAACAGTCCCATCCCAGGAACTGCTTATGAACGTGTTCTTGTTTAACAGGTTCCAATTGCAGCTAAACACTTCCTTCTGATGCTCCTTGAATATAGCAATGGGATACTGCGCCAATTTTGTATCAAAAAGACGTAGAGACCCGTCCCCTTGGGCAACAAGTACTTGATTCTCATGTAGCTCATTCCATGCAACGTCAAATAGGCAATCCTGTGTCAAAAAAGAGTTTGATTCATGAATTTTCCCTTGCGGATCAATGTCTAAGATGAACAGCTTGCCATTCCCAACTAATCCAAAGTTCGAGCCACCAACAACTGCTAGTCTGTTATCAAAGAAAGGAGAGTATTGTACGCCGTAGCCACTATAACCCGCGATGTGATGTCTTAGCATCTTCTTGTAGTGCAAAGCCGAAGACTGCACTTAGAGATTCAGCAAGCTTCCGTTTTGATCACAGCCGTAATGTTCTAATTATTTTGAAAGTTACTGCAGAGACTGGGTGTTTGATTCTTGTGTGCTTTACCTTCTCTCAGTTTAGGAAATAAAGGACCCGCTTGTTATTTCGCCTTATGAGAGTCTTCAGCCAACTAAGTGTTGTTTAAACCGAATGACATATTCGATTTTATGGCAGTAAAGAAGTGCGCTTTGAATGCAATTCCAATGCTATATAATCTATATAAAACACGTCGTCCTATTTGTCTAAATTAAACAAATGCCCCCGGATTTAGGAAGTTAGTTCTGGGTATCATTATTGTCGCTCGTTCCATGACCATCTGCTGTTCGAGAAGGGTCCCTTTGACGTACGTCTTCATTATCATTAGATGAATCTCTTGTAGAATGGGTATCAGCACGGGGTGGGGTGGGCAACGGGCCGTCGCTTACGTGAAAAGTCGAAACCTGTCCATCCCGATTCCTATAACTTGCAACACCTGTGTTGAACATGTTACTGACCGATTGTGAGTTAAGGAAGGGTGTAGAAGTCGAACCAGAGTTGCTACTGTTGTCTTCAGAGCGAGTTCTGCGACGATTGGTTATTCTCAAGATATGATCCAAAAAAGACCGTCTGCGAGAGGTCGAACGTGTGCTTTCCTGAGAAGTGGAGGTCGCAGATGAATCACTGACGCTATTTTCAGAGATAGATGCTGTTTCTTCGGCAGGTGCATGAGATATATCGATGTTATCAACAGCACTGGCACCAGGTTCGGGTTCGCTACTTGGGTTCAGAGTATTGACCGCGTGTGTGACATTGAAAATGTTATTGAGTATCGTTCTTAACCTCTCATTTGGAGAACGTTCTTGCTGCGTGGTTTCAGCACTGTCCGTTTCAGCATTGGCATTGTTGAACAGATTAGCAGGCGCCGCATGAATCGCTGTCATGGGTAGGGGTATCCATTGTATCCTTCTTGATTCCGGACCGTTAAGGAAACTTAGTGGGTTGCTAGTTTGTTGCTCATCTGCACCCTCACCCGGTGTCGCAGCACCCGCTTCATTTGTTTGAGTAGCAGGTGCTCCAGCAGTATTGCCCCTCATATCCGGCCTCAACAGTACTATACCTGAGCGAGAAAAGGTGAAGTTTTGCAGATCGTTGCCCTCACCCAGTACTCCCGCAGGCCCTGTAGAGCCTGCTGCTGCTTGATCTAGCGGAGAAGTGTTATATAGCGCTTGTCTGATCCTTTCGAAAGCCTCGGTGTTCTGGTTTGCCGCATGTCCATTGGCGGCCTCATTGGACGGCCCACTATCAACTATCTTGTGTCTGCACAACGGGCAACTGTTCTCCAGTTGTGACCACTTAAAAAGACACTCTCTACCGAAAATGTGACCGCACGGTAGCTCGACTGGGGAGTGTTTGTACGTGAAAGGCTCAGATTCGTTAGCTGATTGGCCTGTTTCTGCACCATCATGGGGCACCCGTTCCTGGGCCGGGATCACCACGGGGGATTCCGATCGCTGTTTTTTCTGCAGTCCATCTCTACCATCCAAATCGTTGTCTCTTGCTCTCTTGAGTATGTTCGAGAGCTCATCTTCGTAACTCTCATAGCAGATGCTACACACCGTATTTTCTTGATCGGGAAGGTCTCTCACTTTCAGAACAGAAAGTTGCTCAAACTGCTCCTTAGTGATCCCCTTGGGCTGAGACATCATATCACTGAACCTACGCATGGCCAACTCTGCTGCAATCGATATGATGGACTCAAGCCTCTCTTGCGGCGTCGACGTAGGGACATCTCTGAATGAAAGGATCAAAGCTCCATCAGGCCTGTTTCCTGCTGGGACCTCTTGATTTCCTTCGACAGCCTCATTCGATTGGTTGGGATTCAGATTCGCCAGATTGGCGGGATTGAAATATGAATACTGGATCGAAACGGTTATACTTCTTGTTGGTCTATCGCCGTTCCCGGCCTCTTCAGTAGGTGTAGGAGGGTTCCCTGCATTTTCTGGAAGGTCCAGATGTTGCTCTCCACCGTTATCACTCATCCGAGTGGAATATCAGTTTACCAGGACTTACTTTAACCTTTTTGGCTGAGTAATCTGATATCTTAACTACTTTATGGACAGTTCCTTTTAATTGCGTCGTCTCGCTGGCAGACACACAGTAATGAAAAAATCATGTGAATAAAGTACTACTTGAAGAACAAGGCTATCAGAACCTCTTCAAGAGTGAATGTGAGTCGATAGTAATGAATACGCTTGTACATAGAAGTATGGTAGTTTGAATATGTAATGAAAGTATGTTAGGTTGACGTGGTTCAGAATAAAGGCGAATGACTGTAAAGGTGGGAGAATGTGCATCATTAAATGGAACTTTTGTAGTTAAAACTCAGAACTTTGCAGGTCCTTAGATGAAAAAAGAGAGGAGAGTGGCAAATAATAGGTATAACGCCGAGGGTGCCTTAAAATCGCTCCCACCGTTTGTTCTTGAAGTGCTTCTTGTACTCGTGGATGTACCCGATACTCTCGCTGTGCCTATGCCAGTGGCAGTTCCAGTGGCGGAGCCAATAGGCTGGTTGGTAGACCATGTAGACGAGTAGCCTTGCGCTCTAGTGGCGCTGGGTACAGAGTCCGAGATCACCTCGATGTCAGACTCTCCATTGTTAAATGCAGCTTGGGCCATGGAAATTTCGTAGTTTTCCAAATCGTAGACAACATAGGTATTGATAAGGAAGTTGTCACCGAAGATTGCAGAATTTGAAGATAATGGGATCATACCCAGGTAACAGGTGGAAGAAGAACTGCTGGTGCTCAAGAGGTAGCTCGAAAGATTTGCCGCTATTTGGAATCCACCGAAGTCAAAGAGAATCTTGGTATCATTATTGGCAGAGGGGCACCGCATGGAGTAATAGCCAGTCAATCTGGAATAAGTAGCTCCCACTGCGTTCGCAATTAGCTCTGTCAGTGAGTATGGAAGGTAGCTGAGCGTGGTGCCTGAATCAAGCAAAGCAGGAAATTGGACGTTTGTGAGATTCTTGGCCGTGCTGCCCGATGTCACGGAGACACCTTGGACAGTGACGTCAAACTCGATTGGATTTTGATAGCCTCTGCTTCGATACATGTTCAAAATTGGAATAGTATACAGCGAACCGGAGTACTTGCTGTGATCAACGGCACCGAACAGCACGCTCCCTGTAGTAGCGTCTTGATCATTCAAAAATAAGGAATATGCATTCCGATTAATAATACCCTGCGATTTCATGGCCATGGGTAGGTTATCGTATTGGTACGGCTGGCTGCCAGCACTCGACCCGACGTACGTACTCTGCAAGCCTGGCAAACCAATCCCGAGAACTCCCACGGTCGAGTTACTTGCATTTGCCACAGCAAAAGACAAGTTAGTGACGTTCACATCGCCCATGTTGATGTTGTCCGTAGACCAGGTACCGGAGGCGAAAGTCCCGTCACCGTAGCTTATACTGAACGCCGTGCCGTTGGAGTTGAAGGTCTCAGATTTGGAAGAGTCAAATGTGCCGTACTCCGAGCAGTCCACAGTAGCGATACTGCTCGAACTACCCGAGGTAGCTGTCCCGGAACCTGACAACGTGGTTGTCGACAGGGACGTGACCGGTTTTGCATCATTGGACGCCTCACAGTAAGGATTTTCGGGACTAGAAACCCACAAATCTGATGAACCGGTATCTAGCAAAACGTGTACTGCCTGGCTGGGTGTACCAATATCCATCTCGACTGAGTAGAAACTTAATTCATTTTTAATTTCTATTTCCTCGTAGCCATCATCCCGCTTGCGTAAATGCACACTGGCCTTTTTATCCTTCCCAGCATCATCATAACTACTACCACGTAACTTGTCAAACGTAAGATGGATATAGCTTTCTGGCGTGGCATTTTTCTTCACCGGTGACTCGTCGAGACAGGCCACCTGGCAGCCCAGTAAAACTCCCGAAATTAAAGCAGTATTTAGCAACTGCATAGCCAGGGTATCTACTATTATTCACAAATCTTCCTAGTGCACCAGGTTGATGTTCTGGCTTGAACCTGGATTAATCAGTGTTCTCGAGTTTTTCACTTTATATGCCTGCAAGCTAAGCCCGAAAAACGCAATATAGAGAAACTGTCAGAAGGAGAAATAAAATGCTCGAAGAGGTGTGTTCTCAGCCGCTCGATATACTCTATCTCTCTACGGATATATATTTTGCCTATACTAAAAGTCTTGTGGTAGGTTGTAGGCTGTGTGGAGTGTTCAGCCTCGCACGCAACAGGAGGCGCAGTATGGGAGGTGTAGAGACCTATGGCATGCAGATCAAAGATCTGCGGGACCCCTGTCAGACGACTGGAGCGACGTCCTTACTCATATCTCCCTCTTGAAGAGCTTCCAGATGAACGCTGCAGAGCGGGGACCATCATTCTGGTATTTATCAATAGAATCAATGACGTTTGCCTCAATGTCCTGGGGTATTCTTTGCAGGCCCCATTTGACTATCATGTTGGTGAATTCGGGGTGCCCCTGGAAAGTCAGAAGTCTTTGGGGCTTGTAGAACCCTTGGAGCTCGCACTGAGGGGTGGAACCCCAGTTGATGCACCCTTGAGGCACTTCAAGAACGACGTCCTTGTGCATTTCAGAGAGATTTAGTATATCGAGTCCACGGAATAAGTCCTGACCGGCGGGGTTAACGATGACGGGCACTACACCACCCTCAAAGCCCTTAGGATTGCGCCCAACCTTGCAACCCAAGCTTGCGGCCACTACCTGATGGCCGAAGCATATGCCTGCGACGGGTGGATACTTGGTGTCATTCAGGATAACCTTAAGATACTTCCTTAAATCGACGATCCATTTGGTTTCGGTATCAAACGAATCGAATTTGGAGCCTGTGATGTAGATACCAATGTAGCCATTCTCTTTAGTTATCTCTTGCAAGTCTGGAAACTGCTCGTGGTATATGTCGAATACAGGGTACTCAACCTGGAATTCATGGTCTCCTTCAAGAACGCGGCCCTGTTCTAGGACTTTGATGCCCATGTGGGCAAAACTTTTCCATGGCTTGACCCAGTCTGACTCGTAATCGGTATAAAAGATGGCGACTTTGGGAACCTTCATTTTGTCGTTCATACTGTGTGATGTTTTCAAGAGATAATAACTAGCTTCAAGAGCTTAGATAAGGAAAAGGAAGAGTTGAAATACTCAAAAAAACATGTAGCCACTGGAGAATGAAAGCTCTACGTAACTATTATGCTAGCTTGTATGATCCGTTCGTCGTACAGGCCAGCTTTTCCTCTTCAACTAGAGTGTTAAGGTAGGCCTCCAACTGAGACTGAGTGACCATGGTGTACCCAATCTCTTTGGGCAGGGCGACCTTCAGAAAAGAGTGTATTTTGGCAGACTTGAGACTGCCCAGGTTTGTAAGCATACCTTGAAGGAAAGGCCAGATACTCTTCAAGGTCGCCGACAATGTACCCTCCTCCTCAACAGTGGCCTCGTTGTTCTCGTAAGTAGAACCTGCACTATCAGCCTTGGCTTTTTCAGGATTTTTGGAGTCCTGTATTGTTTCTTGGACGACATAGAACTTACCATCTTGGTACAACACTCCATTATCTACCCAAAATTGCAGAGTTTTTTTAGTTCTTGAGCAATCCATATTAAGATTTGAACTGATAACTTCCGCCATTAATCTGTTGATTTGCCGGGTTTCGTCAAACTGCTGTATCACCGAATACTGCTCAAGGGTAACGTCGAACTTTATTGCTCGTCCGTCTTGAAACTCTAGTTCCAGCTCTACCACACCATCGTCTTTGAGAAGTTTGAGTGCTCTACCAGCCTTCAACTCGCTATAAACTCTGCAATACCTCTCAAATTCCCGGTTCAGATCCTCTGGTATTATGAAATCATTCTTACTTTCGAGCTGGCAATTCCAATACAGATAAGAGATGAATTTAGGGTAAATGCGCTTGTCCAAACCGCTAACTTGATGCATTTGCTGACACATTTCGCAGCTCAATTTGACGTCTCGCAGCATAACATCATTGGAGTTGATACTGGAATAATCTTCTCCTCTCACGCCTCCGTTATGTTGATTGGTGGCCAATAAAGAGCTGCTAACTCCTCCTGAAAGCTTCTTTTTTAGCAACTGTAGGCATTTGGACCAGTTTCGATCCAGACTATAATACTTGAGTGACAACAACCTCTTGGTCAAAAGCTTCAAAAACTCCGAGACAAAAAAGTCCTTTGATTCGAAAAGCTCCAGAAGAATATCTAAAAGACTCATGTGCGATGATGTGTGCTTGCCGACCGTTTGTGGAAGCATATCGCTTGGATCAGGATTCCATGAAAGAAATTGTCGCATTATTTCTTCATAAGGCAGTCTACCCTTGTCATACAAATATTCAATTTCACCTTCACTTTTAGATAGATTCTTGTTGGCATAAATTTCATCTTCTATACCAAGTTCGGGATCTCTCAGCTCAGAAGCCAGCGACTTTAAGCAATCTGGATCAACTTGAATCCGAGACCCTTCCACCAGTTTGTCCAATTGTAAATCTAAAATAGCATAGAGAAGAATAATCACCAAATCAGATCTTTCTTGAAACATCTGCTTCACAAAAGAGATGACAGATTGAAGGTATCTGCCAGTGGGGTCCAACGTAAGAAAAGCCTTCACGCTCCTTACGTAGGCTAGTAAAGCATCTACCGTGGTAACACTCAGATTTAGAACTTTTTCTTGGAATGCTGAAAGAAACACAATTACTAGTCTCTTGAAATCTGCTGAATGGGTAATTAGCCTTTTCATCTCGATAATGGTCGGTTTAGAAGTTGGAAACTCGTGTACGAATATATCAAAGACTTCTTGCGTTCGTATTCTGATGAACTGCTTCTCGAAGCAAGTGTATAAGATATTGGTCAACTCATGATCGTCTTCAGGACAGCCCAATAGCTGAGCAAAATTAGACCAGTAGTTGGTGATGAACTTGTTAAAGGTTTTCATGACAAGATACGACTTGCCATAAATTCCCGTCATATGATCCTCACAAAATCTTGTCACCTTCGAGAGAATGAGATCGATAAGCATGCTTTTCGATGAAAGGCCAGTGTGAGCCTTGTCCACCCAGTCCAACATTTCTGCAAGATATTCAAACTCATCCTGTATAACTAAACTTTCCATTCGCTGCTTCATATTCTCTCGAAAGACTGCATTTCTGTTCAACAGGTAATGTCGCAGTCCATCTCTTTCGATGACCCATTCAAGCGGGTTCGACTCGAATAGGTAAATGTAAGCTAATGGTGACTCATAGTACTTCTCTAGCCTCTGCACATCTTTGAAAGTTTTTATTAAGCCGAAAGATGTAAAGAAATGGACGCGCACTTGATGTATGTAGAACTGACGCAGTAGGCAACCCAGTTCAAACTCCGGGGCCTTGATTATTTCCTCGTCAGGCCCTGAACTGAACCCACTATTGTAATACTGGTTCACAAAAAGTTTTATTGTGTCCTTCAGTCGCAATGGGGGTGGCCTCATATGGTGATTACTTTCCGATTCATTAGGATTTAGCCAAGTCAGCAGAGCCTCTAAGTCATCTTCGCACCCCGGATGAATACGTTGAGCGACATCCTGTAGACTGCTCACTATATCCGCCAACTCACTTGAATGGCATTGTGACATAATACCATTCCCTTAGTAGATATAAGCCCAGCCTTGAGTTTGACTTATTTGTTGGCTGTTTGATGATACAAAGACTGTTAACTCGCGAAGTTTATCATCGGATATATAAGTATGGAGATCAAACAACTCAAATTGACGGCATTGAAAGCGCCTGGATAATGGTATGTAATCGATCCCAGCTCCAGAAAGAGGTATTCTACTGACCAGGATATCTAACAGGCTCAAAAGGAAGACTTGATTGCAGAGTTCGTATCCCTCACACAATGCGGATCTAGTACAGCCAAAGACTTCCTCAGGAGAAACCAATGGAAGCTCAATTATGCTCTTAACGACTACTATGACCAAACGCCGGGAGGTTTTCTGGAAGAATCACAACCAGAATTGACGTATCCAGAGGAACTAGTCACCCTCTATGAGAAATACGCCTTAGAGGACAAAAATAAGATAGACACCGAGGGACTGATCCACTTGATAGAAGACCTCGATTACAAGCTAGAGGATCTCGTGACAATATGTCTTGCAAGTTTGCTCCACTGTGCCAATCTGACGGTCGGGATCACCAGAGAGCAGTTCCTTTACAATTGGTACATGCAAGGGTGCACTACCATACCACAGATGCGCCACGTTTTGGAAGATCTCGACACAAAGCTCCACACAGATCTACCCTATATGACGGACATCTACAATTACACTTTCGACCTTGCTCTCGACCCGAACAAACGCGAACTCGACATCGAAACAGCCACAGAGTACTGGAGTCTCTTCTTTCAGCCAGAAACCCCAGTACATGTGGAACCAACTCTTCTGGACTCATGGTATTCCTTTCTCCGTGAGGAAAACACGTCTACTGTCACCAGAGATACCTGGAAGATGTTGCTTGAGTTCCTCAAACGGTTTCCGTCCCTTGAGGCCGTCAAAGCGAGCTACAGCGAGGCGGATGCTTGGCCATATTTGATAGACGAGTATTACGAGTATCTACAAGACTCAGGATTGATCTAAAAGGACCACATAGCCCTTTTCAGGGCCATATATCATGTTTAGTTGTATATTATCAAACAGCATGTCAGGTAACCCGGCCACTACATCGTTTCTGTTAGCTTCACGAAGGTGAAAAGTAGCGGAGAATGGCCTTTAAAGAGAGTTTTGACCTCCAGTCAAGCAGTGTGAGAGGCCGAGCCGGGGTTTAGGAGGTATATTCGAAGGCTTATAATGTCGTATAATGCAGATACTGTAAATAGCTCCGGGGAGAGCGGTTCAGCACAAGGAATTGGCGCTCAACAACGTCAGCTATTGGAGCTCACTGCTAAATTCAAGGCGTTAGTGAATGAAGCTAAAAGTGTTGGAGAAACTACCCCCAGAGGTAAAGAACTACTTATGAAAGCATCCAGGATAAAAGCGATATACGATAACTACAGTAGGCAGCGGCAACAGGCCGCTCAGGCCTACAGTCAGGGTCGCAGTGGGAGTGCAGCTGGAGGAAATTCGAGTTCAGTAGGGTCTACGGGTTCCGGTGGTACTGTAAATGCAGCTGGCGGCTCAGCTGGCTCAGCTAGTCAACAAACAAGGAGCAGTGGAAGCCAGTTGGCCAATATCATCAAGCAAGTGTTGACGCCAGAGCAGAACCAGCAGCATGAAGCTTTATCCCAGAAATTTCAGGCTAGAGCTAATAGCATCAGGGACAAACACACTTTTTTGAAACAACATATAGAAAGGCTGAATCAAGAGGCGAGTAAGCAGACGGATGCCTCTGCGAAGAAGCAACTAGAAGAGAAGAAGGCAGAGTTGACGAATAATTTAAAAATGTTGAACATGGAGTACAGCGCTTTGCAGCAAGAGTCGCAAAATGGCAAGAAGAAGTTCTACGTGGAGTGTGCCAGAAATAATCCGGCTCTACAAAGGCTGCTTCAGAGAAGCACACAACAACAAAGGTTGGCTCAGCAGCAGGGCCAGCAACAAGATAGTCCTGTGGGAGAGGCTGGGTCACCAGGTTCCGCAGCAAGCCAGGTAAAAGTTCAGCAAGGAACGCCAACCCACATCACAACCCAAAAGCTTCCGCAGCAGAACCCTGTGCGCTCGCAGTCCATACCCTCGAACCCTACGGGCAGGTCGCAGTCCCAAGTCACAAATGTCAACGCTGCAGCCTCTATGGCCCACAGTAGTGGGGCCAACAAATCCGCCATATTCAAGCAATCAGATCCTCTTGTACCTATTTCCGAAACTGTGACGACCAAGGCTCCCTCGCCAGTAACATATAAGACAAACAGGCCGAGCCTGACGGGGGGCACAGCGATGAATGCGGCTGCGCTCAACACACCTACCATGACCAAGCTTCCACCCTACGAAGTCGATACGGAGAGGGTTATGTCCAAAAGAAAGCTTAGAGAGCTAGTCAAGACGGTAGGAATCGATGAAGGTGATGGGGAGACCGTAATCGATGGTGATGTCGAGAGCCTTTTGCTAGATTTAGCCGACGATTTCGTCAGCAACGTTACTGGATTCGCCTGTCGACTCGCTAAACACAGAAAATCGGATAGTCTCGACACCCGAGACATTCAGCTTCATCTCGAAAGAAACTGGAATATCAGAATTCCTGGTTACTCAGCCGACGAGATCAGAAGCACAAGAAAATGGAATCCAAAGCCCAGCTACAACCAGAAAATGCAGGCAATCAATTCGGGGAAAGCTGCCTCAGCCAAAAATGCATCCTCAAGTAAGTCACTGTCACAACCCAAATGAAACAGTGTCACTTTGTGTACTATCTAAAGAGCCAATAATCCTATATATCATAGATTAATGATGTGGTGGACTGTGTTTTCACGTGTTTCTAGTAGAGGTCTTAGATTGGAAAATTTTTGCAATATTTTAGCTCATCTCATCTCATCGCCTAGCGGATAATCAGCGCTCAAAGAGGTTATCGGGGCAGCTCAACGATGGTCAAGTCTTATCAACGGTTTGAACAAGCGGCATCTTTCGGTGTCATCAATTCCAACTCCAATTGCTCCTATATTCCTTCTAGCAACAAAAAAGGCCTGGGCCAAGTAGTAACGAGCGCGCTCGAGAAAGTTAATCTATGGGACTTGAAAACGGGAGATTTGGTTAGCAGTCTTTCTGATGGGTTGCCTCCGGGCTCAATAGATGCGAAATCTTCTAAACCTGCAGAAGCTACATTTCTTCAATACCATGCCGAGACTAGTCTTTTGGCTGTTGGGTACGCAGATGGTGTGATAAAGGTGTGGGATCTGATCTCTAAGACCGTTCTTTTAAGTTTAAATGGCCACAAATCTGCCGTAACGGTGTTGAAGTTTGATAATACAGGGACCAGGTTGGTTTCTGGTTCACAAGACTCCAACATAATCATGTGGGATCTGGTAGGAGAAGTGGGGCTTTACAAATTACGTTCTCATAAAGGGGCCATTTCGGGCTTATGGCTATACAAAGATGAATGGTTGATAAGTACTTCTAGAGATGGCCTAATCAAGGTTTGGGATCTAAAGGTGGAACAATGCATCGAAACACACATTGCTCATACCGGAGAGTGTTGGGCTCTTGGAATTCATGAAGATTTAGCTATTACGGCGAGCGCAGACTCTCAGTTAAAGATATGGCATCTGAACCTTGAGAACGACGCGTCTTCTAAGTTAGTTGAGAAAGGTATTTATGAAAAGCAAAGCAACCAAAGAGGATCTTCAATTGAATTCACTACCACGACAGATGGTATGACATTCTTTTACATTCAGAATGCTGACAAGACTATCGAAATTTTCAGGATCAGGAAAGAAGATGAGATATTGAAGGCCACAAGAAAGAGGGAAAAGAGATTGAAGGAGAAAGGTATGACAGATGAGGAGGTTAAGAAAAATATACAGGATAGCTACATATCCATGATCATGCATCCTTTCCAAGTCCTGAGGTCTAACTTTAAGGTGAAAGCTGCAGCCTGGTCCCAAGCAACATCATCGAAGCTTGATCTTGTGGTGACGACTGCTAGTAATACGATAGAATATTACACTACGCCTTACGAAAAAAGAGAGCCGAAATCTCCAGCACCAAACAGGTTGCACAGCATCGAACTACAAGGTCACAGGACAGACGTGCGAGCAATGGACATCAGTAGTGATAGCAGCTTGCTTGCGACGGCTTCTAATGGCTTACTGAAGGTATGGAATTTGCGAACCAGGAACTGTTTGAGAACATTCGATTGTGGTTATGCGCTGTGTTGCAGGTTTTTACCGGGTGGATTCTTGATTGTAGTCGGGACAAGAAACGGTGAGCTACAACTGTTTGACCTTGCCTCTTCGACAATGTTGGATAACAAAGAAGATGCTCATGATGCTGCAATTTGGTCTCTGGATATTACCAGTGACGGTAAGAAATTGGTCACTGGCTCAGCTGATAAAACAGTAAAATTTTGGGGGTTCTTAGTCGAGCAAGATTTGATTGTCGGGACTGTAGACAAATTTACACCTGTTATGAAACTCTCACATGACACTACACTAGAATTGAATGATGATGTTTTGAGTGTAAGGATATCACCAGAGGACAAGTTTTTGGCCATCTCATTGCTTGATAATACCGTCAAGGTGTTTTTTTTGGATAGCATGAAGTTTTACCTGAGTCTGTACGGGCATAAGCTTCCAGTGTTATCGATTGATATATCATATGACTCTAAAGTGATTATCACTTCTTCTGCGGACAAAAATATCAAAATATGGGGTCTTGATTTTGGTGACTGTCACAAATCTTTGTTTGCTCACCAAGATTCAATTATGAACGTCAAATTCTTACCGGAGTCTCACAACTTCTTCAGTTGTTCTAAAGATGGTTTAGTGAAGTACTGGGACGGTGATAAATTTGAATGTATTCAAAAGTTGGCCGGACACCAAAGTGAGGTTTGGGCTCTTGCCATTTCAAAGGACGGTAAGTACGTGGTTTCTGCATCTCATGATCGCAGCATAAGAATATGGGAGGAGACAGAAGATCAGGTATTTCTAGAGGAAGAAAGAGAAAGAGAGCTGGAAGAGCAAAATGAGGATGCTCTATTGTCTTCGCTTGAAGAAGGCTCTGGTGATGCGGCATTCAAGAGAGACGTGGGCGACGAAGAAGAAGGAAACGATGAGGCCACAGAAGTCCGTAAACAAACAATTGAATCTCTCAAGGCTGGTGAGCGTTTAATGGAGGCTCTAGACCTCGGTATTCCCGAAATCGAAAACAGAGAGTATTACGAGAAAGAACTTAAGTCATGGAACAAGCATAAGTCTGAGGTAAAACCAGTCAAACCTCCTGGAAATGCAATCCTTATAGCGATAAACAAGTCTCCAGAGGAGTACATCATGGAAACTATAGCCAGGATAAAACCCTCGCAGTTAGAAGACGCCTTACTTGTTTTACCATTCTCCTATATTCTCAAATTCTTCAAGTTCATCGATGCTGTACTCTCAGATTCGAAGATATTACAGAACAACCTTCCTTTACTATGCAGAAACTTGTACTTCATCGTGAAATCGAATCACAAGGAACTTGTCTCACAGAAGGATGAGGAATTAAAACTGCGTATCACTAAAGTGAAGGACGAGTTAAGAAAGGCTCTTCAGTCAAATGAAGATGACTTGGGGTTTAATATCGAAGGCCTGAAATTCATCAGACGGCAATGGGACCTCCGCCATAAGCTCGAGTTCGTTGATGATTATAGTCAAAGGGAACAGGAAGATAAAATGGCCAAAAAGAGGGTCTTTGAAACTGTAGTATAAGCATCTTCGAATTTATTCGAGAGTCGCAAGGTATGAATATTCAACTGAATTTTCTGCCATTTATGGCACGATGAATATTCCAAATAAAGCGCTCAGAAGTGGCTATTATAACGATGAAACTTCAAGACAGAATTGGTAATAATGCGGTGCCAGCTTTACAACGGACTATTGAGCTTATTTTCTTTTCTTAGGTTCAATGCATGAAGTAAAGTCATAACTTACAAATCATATAATGCATTGATGACGGGATTTTCCTTTTCCTAGATTATATTAATCACTTATACTTCTGTATAAAATACATCTGGCCTATTATTACAATGTTAAGAACGATTAAGGACCAAGTTTCAATAACTTACGGCGAGTCCGAATCACTGCGATCTAAGTTTGCCGCCGGCGACAACGTCACGTTACTACTTATCTGAGATGGAGGTTTGAGCAGACCATATTTCTCCATCTCATTTCGAAGCTGCTCTTCCATTTTAAACATGAGATATCCATCGCGATCCCTTGCGACTGTTTCTTTTATTGGGCTGCTGTTGACACTCGTTGATCCATCTTTTTTGGGTCTTCCTCGTTTCCGGGGTGACTTCTTGATAACTACGTTCTCATACTTTTTACCACCTGAACAAATCAACCTACTTCGGTGCACAATTAGAGCATCTTCACGATTAAATTTCTTACCACAGGGACAAGCGTATGTCTTTTCCGCGTGTGATTTCTTATGTCTTACCAAATCGTGATTCCTAACAAAAGCTTTGTCACATCCGTCGAAGTCACAGACGTAAGGCCTATCTTCCAAGTGTGTTTGAATATGGGATCGGATGTTATATCGCCTCTTGAAAATCTTATCGCAGTTCGGATACATGCACTGAAATGTTTTATCAGGTAACTCTTTCACATATCTGTCAATGGAACCTCGTGGTAATGTGGTTGGTTTTCTTGTTATTTTGGTCGGGCTACTTTTGTTGCTAGAGCACATATCGAATTGAGGCGACGAGCCCTCAAATCTGCCTTGAGATTTCAAAACTGGAGATGGTGTTTTCGCGACGATAAATCTGCTCTCTGGTTCTTCATTTGGCTCGATCTCAATCTCGTCTTCGCCGTTGTCAGGATAATCTGATGCGTAGTCACTACTCCTGCGACTACTGGCGATTGGCATTGATGGCGGCCTTAAATGAGGAGTTTCCACTCCATCGCTGAAAAGCTTATCGCTAAAGCCTAATGTATTTGAGTCATGTTGGTGCTGATGGTGTTGGTGTGTTTTGATGGGAGTATGCTGAAAAATCCGCTTCTGCGGCAGTTGCGGTTGTTTTCCAACCGGCGTGTTATTCGATGAGCCTGGAATTGATGGCATTATATCTATGGGAGGTGGTCTCAATGTGTAACCTCGATTGTTGCTTGACCCTCTTCTATTAACTTGAATACCCAATCCTACGAGACTTCCAGTCTCACTATCACTGCTTTCGTCTTGATGTTGAGGAATTGTGGAAACAGTTGAGGTAACAGATTCCTTCTTCTTGTGAGCCGCACTTCTTAACTGTTCGCTAGTACAGAAGGGATTCTTGTAAATGTTCTCACTGTTCGCTAGCTTGAAGGTTTCGGGCGAGTCGCGAGCCTCAGTCTTGTAAACAGGCCTTTGATAGAAGCCAGATACAGGGAGATCTTTACCATTGTAATCAAGATCACTATGGAAAGCTTCCAAGTCAGATGAAGGAGGCGAGATCTTGTTACCGACTCTTATCCTGCTGCGGTGTGGCTTCCTCGTTGGAGAGCCTGTGATCGACGCATTGGAAGTTGGGGGTGAAATCATGGAGGGCGGTGGAAATTGAAATCCTCCATTTTTTGTGTTTGATGTAATGATCAGCCCAGTTTCTGGTACAGCACTAGCGTGCTGGTCTGGAGCAGCGGTACGTGGAGCAGCGGCACGTGGAGTGCTATCCGTGGCGAACTGATGAGCAACCAGCTCCTGTTCATCCAGCACTCTTTGCAGCCTCTCCTGCTGCAACTTGTTTTCCCTCAACTGTTGCTCTAGTTTTTTGTTCACTTCATGCTGTCTCTCCAAAGCTAGTCGCAATTGTTCCTGCTGCTTGAGCAAGGCCCGCCCAAAACTGTTATCACTGGACGTGGAAACTTTACTGTTGCTTTCAACCGCCGGCTGGTACCCTTCTTCGATGTCTGGGTACGTGTTCTTCTGCAAATTAGAGATACTCAATGTCTTATTGTGATTCAAAAACCCAAAAATCGCAGTGCCACTGGGACCTCTTTTATGGCCAGTGGCAACGTTGTTTTTCAGTTTATTAGAACCGTAGGGGTCATCAACTTGCAGGTCATCAAACCTAAACTTCGAAGTATCTGGAGAGTCTTCCTTGAACGAGTTTCTTCCACAGGACGAATTGGGCATCAGAGGTATATCTAAATCTTTGAGTTCTTGACTAAGCAAATTGTTAGCGTCATTATAATTCATCCCAAGCAATTGGTCAAAGTCATTGACCCCGTTGGCATCAAAATCATTCTCGTACAGGACCCCTCCAGTACCACTGAGCAGGTCCGATGGATTGATGTGCCAAGGGTCATTAACGGAGTTCATGCTATCAACACTGATATCCTTCAACAGTAACCGCTACCAGCACTGAGAATCTTATGCTGATTCTATATCTATTGGCTAAATTTGACACAACGGCCTCGAATAGTCTATGGGTAAGTCCTAACTCTGATAAAAAAAGCTGTTAAAGTAACAATTGGTTTATGGGAGCTAACAGCAACTATACCTTCCATAGGCTTAGAGAGCAAGTGACTAGCTTAAGATTAAATGCTCTCCAGGATATGTTACTTCCTCGATGACAGTCCGCTGTTTATGTTTTGCCCAATATGGTTAATAGTTTTCGAGTGCTTATGGAACAGTTTAGATCCGGTCACGTGCGTTAGAGGCACTCAATATGCATACTGCAAGGCTATGCATCTTAATGCTTTAGCCAGACAGTGGGATGCTCAGTACCTGGCGATTCTTATCAAACTTCAGGCTCTTTACCTGGAATCCTATGTTAGAGGCATCTTTGTTTGCTGGAAGTAAAGTGTTTAAAAAATTCAAATTATTGAGCGTAGAGTTTGTAAGGTTGGTTGCCAGGCCGATCGACATATGTGCTGTGGACGGCATGCACGTAAGGCTTTCAATCTCTTGAGGCAGTTTCAGTGGAAAGTTTTCTGCCAATGCTTCCTGTATGATTTTGTTGACCGGCTTTATCTGTCGGGTCTTGATCTCAGGATCCACGACAAGGGTGAGAAACACCGTGCCTTTGGAGTATGAAGGGAGAATTCTCAGTTCTGGCCGAAACTCCATATCGAAAGGTTTTATCTGATCTGAGTTCAGAATTTTCTCTTGCAGTGATTCGAACAGCGCGTTCCTATCAGCTTCCCTATCGAAAGCTATGGTCTGCGAAAGCGAGATATGCAGGGATAGTGGAGCCCCAAGCGAGCTTATATGCAGCGGTTCAAACCGTAACTGCCCAGCAAAAGGGACGGGTCCCTTTTGACAGAAATCGTTCACTTCGCTAACTATTTTCATGAGCCTCATCCTATCGAGCCTGTTGGGGCGCCATTCGTAATAAATAAACGTAGACCAGCTTTCGAGCGCCCTGAGGGAGCCTTTCACCGACATTATTCCAACCTTGGGAAGACTTGGTTGCAGATTGTACTTTTCAGCGATCTCAGCGGGTAAGCGTGAGAGGGTTGTTTCCTTGGGCGTTTCTAAAGAAGGCTCGGTCCCTTCAGAGTCAGTATCGCTTCCACTGGATTCGTAGTTTTGAGCTAACAAGTCCATTAAGGTCCAGCCTGGAGCCTCTTGGCGGTTGTATTGTTTAGTCCACTGTATCTTTTTCACATGGCAAGTGTCGAGAGTTTTGAAGCTCCAGCTGTATAAAAGGGTAAGAAAAATACAAAGATCCACCTAATTCTATAATATCAAAAGGGACGTTCTACTGCTCAGCGTCCAACATATTTACCAAGTCATGAGTGAATCACGCTCATCAAGAAGCCGCACAAAGAGGACCTCTTTCACCGTAGGACGATCTCGGTCGCATTCAAGATCTCGCAGTAAAGGCAGGAGACCTTCATTATCCGGAAAAAGGTCTTCTCACCGCTTGATACGAACCATTAGTATCGATACAGAAGCTGAAGAGGATAATAAATTCGAAACCATATCATCTGAGGTTGAATCAACGGAGAAGACCTTGGAGGAAGATGACTCAATTATCGTCAGCGTAAATGACTTAAAGCTGGACAGCGATATTTCGGTCGATAGCAGTCGCATTGGCTCTCATTCAGCAAATGAAAAAATTGAGGTTCCTTATGTGGATGTAACATTGAATAGTACGTTGCCCCAGGACTATTTAAAGGAAGATATTCTGAACACGATTCAAAGTTTGAAAATACCAAACTGGTATGTTCGTGGCTCTTTTCAGCTTTCTCCGTTGGATAGAAATCTGCTAAAGCTCACCAAGATTACTGGTGCTATGACAAACGTCATTTACAAGGTTGAATATCCCAGCCTGCCTTCTCTTTTATTGCGAGTTTATGGGCACAATAACGACTCCATCATCGACAGAGATTACGAATTAGAAGTCTTAGCTAGACTCTCGGTGCGGAACATTGGCCCTTCATTATACGGCTGTTTTGAGAATGGAAGGTTTGAACAGTATTTGGACAATGCACAAACTTTGGGCAAGAAGGATATCAGAGACTGGAAAACCTCACAAAGAATCGCTCGGAGAATGAAGGAGCTACACACTGGTGTCCCACTGCTCAATTCAGAGAGAGAAGCGGGCCCTGCCTCCTGGGCCAAGATAAATGACTGGATAAAGAGGATAGAGACGAAAGGACGCGGTTGGGTGAATGACGACGGTAATATAAAAGACGTTCTGCTATGTAATAGTTGGGAAGGCTTTAAAACTGCTGTTGAGCAGTACCGGGGTTGGCTATATGGACAAAATTCCTCGAAAGTCAAGAGCACGCTTGTCTTTTGTCATAATGACGCCCAGTATGGTAATTTGATATTTACTTCGCCTGTGATCAAGGCAGATAACCCAATTCAATCAACTCTCAAAAGTTCATCTTCGACTTCTTTGTTTCCCCAAAACTCAAACATTTCTTTGGAACAAATCATTAATCCACCTATCCAAGACCAAAGTCAAGATTCTAAGTTGGTTGTGATTGATTTTGAGTATGCGGGCGCAAATCCAGCTGCTTATGACCTCGCGAATCATCTCAGTGAATGGATGCATGACTATAACTGCTCAGAGCCATTTCGCTGTAATCCAATGAACTTCCCCACGAAAGAACAAATGTTAAACTTCATTTACTCCTATGTCTCACATCTAAGAAGAAACTCCAACTTATCGATTGATGACGAGGTGAAGTACTATTATAACGCTATTTTACGGTGGAGAGGGACCGTGCAACTATTTTGGTGTCTATGGGCCATCTTACAGAGCGGGAACTTACAAGATGAAGCATTAGAACGCACGGAATCGCATGGACCTAGTGGCCACAAGTATATTATAAAAACTGAAGTATCAGACGGGCCGGATGACAGTGAGCCATCCAGTGACGAGCCAGAAGGGGTGGATATCGATTCTTTCGACTATCTAGCATACTGCCGAGAAAAGATTGCTCTTTTCTGGGGTGACGTGATCCAATTTGGAGTTGTACCCGAAACAGAATGCGTTCCTTCCCAAGCCAGAAAATTGGATACAAATACTTTGTAATAAGATACCCATAGATTAAAACCTTATGGTAGAGCTAATTGATGTATATACACAAAGTAATCGTTTAAGTGCATAAATAACAGGACTAGACTACAGTATATCCTGAATTAAATAGATTTTCATAGCGAGCTGTGTTTAAAACAGCAACATTTTTCTTGGGTCTTCGATCAATTCCTTCACCGTTTTTAAGAACGTGACAGCTTCCCTACCATCCAATAACCTGTGGTCGTACGTCAAGGCCAAAAACATCATTGGTCTTGATACAATTTGGCCATTAACAGTAACCGGTCTTTCCTTGACACCATGTAGACCTAGAACAGCGGTTTGAGGCATGTTGATGATAGGTGTACCATATAGCGAACCAAAAACACCACCGTTAGAAATGGTGAAAGTACCACCAGTCATGTCTTCTAGAGTTAACTTGTTGTCACGGGCCTTTTTACTCAAACGAACGATTTCTTCTTCAACCTCTAAGACGCTCAAAGATTCAGCGTTACGTACCACTGGAGTAACCAAACCCTTTGGAGTTGAAACTGCCACAGAAATGTCAGTGTAGTCACGATAGACAATCTGGTCTCCTTCAATAGCACCATTTACAGCTGGGATGTCCTTAGCAGCCAAAGTACAGGCCTTGGAGAATAAACCCATGAAACCAAACTTAGTCCCCCTCTTCTTGATGATTTCATCCTTGTACAATTTTCTCATCTCCAAAACAGCGGACATGTCAACCTCGTTGAAGGTAGTCAAAGAGGCCGCGGTGTTCTGAGACTCCTTTAATCTTTCCGCAATTCTCAATCTCATGCGGTTCATCTTGACTCTTTCCTCGTTACGGGAGAACTGAGTAAACGACGGAGCTGCAGCAGGTTCCTTCTTTGGTTGCTCTTGCTTTTTAGGAGCTTCTTCCTTCTTTGGAGTTTCTTCCTTCTTTGGCTGCTCTTGTTTCTTTGGAGCCTCCTCCTTCTTTGGAACTTCTTCTTGCTTTGGTGACTCTTCTTCCTTTGGAGCTGCTTTCTCCTCCTTCTTTGGTGCTTCTGACGAAGATGCTGGGGCCTCACCAGGCTCAATTTGAGCCAACTCTTCGCCCACGGTAACAGTATCTTCAGGCTGGAAGTTCAGTTTCTTGATGGTACCACTTACAGGAGCATTAACTTCGACATCAATTTTATCAGTTTCGATAGTGGCCAACAGTTCGTCCTGTTCAATATATTCGCCCTCCTTTTTAGTAAATTCCTTTAAAGAGCCCTCAGTTAGCGATTCAGCCATAGTGGGGACCTTGACAGAAGTAGTTTCCCAACGACGCTGAAAAGAAAATCCCAGAAATCCGTCTGTTCTTCTCGATGGGCTCGCCACCCTTAAGTTGGCATTTTGTAGCAACTTGGTGGAAGCCTGCCTCCTACTGACAGTAGCGACAGCTACTCTTCTGGACGAACACAGGGCAGATGATCTTAAAATCTTGCTTGTATTGGCGCGAACGGTTCTTGATAGCATGTTTACAGTGATGTATATTCTTGATGGAAAGTTGCCAAACAGTCTAAGCTGAAAAGCGGGGTGGTAAAGGAATATTCACAAAATGATCCGCAGACCTATGGACTGAACGGTATGTAGGTGCACACTAAATATCAGCGATAAGCTCGGTTAGTCGCAATATCAGCCTCTATCCTTCGAAATCTATCTTCTTAAGTATGAAGAAGAACGAGTCAATTTCTACCTAGCTAGTAGTCCGTTAACTCACAAGGGTAGAATCTCGCTTCCGGCGTCGGTGTGCGGGTAACTTTAAAGGTCCATGAGGCGCTAGCAGTTGGTGGGATCTACTATGTTGATGAATACAATTGGAGCGATGAAGAACGATGAGAGCATGATAAATGGTAGTGGTGGGCGCTCAATCAATGGATTTAAAGCGAGCCAAGAGGAATTTTGAGCTGGTGACCAATTTAGGAGAAAATTGGGATGGGGAAGGAGAGGATAGTGGCCTCGAGGAACGTGATGTTGCTGACACCCAGGTACCAAACGAACTGGAGTTTTCGTCTTCCCCTGTAACGTCTGATGAGAAAGATATTTTTGTTTGCACCCAAATACAAAGTAGATTGGATGATTTAGAGCGGGAAGAATCGATGAAGGGGGGGTTGAAACGATTTAAATATGAACATGAGGAATGCGTGGAAGTAAAGAAGGCCATTGAAGTCAAGAAAGGCAAGCCTGTGAAAAAGAGGCAGCAGAAAAGTATAGATGAGTACGGGGAGTCCAAGGGAGGGAAACTCTTGAAACAATTGTCAGGAAAGCATAGTAAAGTTAAGAGTATTATAGAGAGCCAGAGGAGACAGACGTCGGTGCGTGGGCGTGCTCATTCTCAATATGACACATACAACGCAGAGGAATGGGGGCATATTTATCGGAAGCTCTTGGAAAGGTTCCCGCAGAGTGAGCCAGGCGAGATGAAACAGGTTTTCCACCATTTGTACGGTGAAGATCAGGCAACGGATCTCTGGGTGGCCTCACAACAGCCCCCTGTCGGTGAGAATTCTATCTTGGAGGTGGTTGAACCACCAGAACAGATGGAAAGCCATGGAATAAACGTTTTGACACTATCACAGGTGATGAGCGACAAGAGCGTTATTGTCGAGCCGGACGACGATGACCTCTCCACAATTCCAGACAGTACAGACGATACCTGCACACATATACCAATAGAAGATGCTGATGCAGAGCGCGCAAGTACCCAGTTCTATACTCCGAGAACAACTCCTGCAGAAGAGATCATTGACCTGACTCAGGAGTCTTTCAAAGTTGTCAAAAGTTTGATCTCGCCTTTGAAAAATGCAGATACGCCGATGGTTCAAGTGCCAGCAACTAGGACTTCGACTGTTCTAGCATGTGCTGGTAAAGGGCCATGCTCAGACCCAGCGAAGTGTCTCATAATGAAGTTGCCTCGACGGGAGCTGACACAACTCAGAGAAAAGCTTTCTGGCCGATTCGATATCAATACCATCGAACCAACAGAGGAGTTTCCAGTAGTGCATGATACAGAAGCCGAAGAGCTCGACCATTGTACCGCGTACCTAAACCCCAAAATGCGGTCGCCAATAAAAGTGCCTGTAGTTTCCGCTTCCAAACTGACTACCCACTCGGCTCAAAAACTGCGACAGAGCATCAAAATGATAGGTCTTAAGCCTTCAAGGTCCAAATCTCAGATGATTGCCTCATTAGAGGCCGCGTCTCAGGTTCTGGACAGCACAGCAACAGAGGTGGAACAGAGGCAGCTCATATACGACAATTTAACGAAGCTTGTTCAAGCCAGTCCCAGTTTACTAGAAAGGGTATACACGTTCCAGCCGATCAATGTGGAATATTTGGTGTCGAAACTGATACAGGCAAATCCATTCGTCGATCAAATTGATGAGCTAACTATCCGTGCATGGGCAGACTCCCAAGGAATCTGCTTGACAAATAGCTGATACTGGTAATGCCGTTGACTGATGGCAAGGAGGATCACACGCCAGGGTGCTTGAGATCTCGATAAAAAGGCCACGGGTGCTGTTGCGCGCAGTGAGATGCACAAGCGCCGACGACGGCAATTGCAGTTGATAATGTCCAAGCCAGGGGACACAGGAAGAGGTAAAACCGTCGAAGAACCTTAAATAGGCTGTATGACGGATTTCGTATGTCGTCCAGGATATGCACAAAAAACCGGCCCTCTTCCTGTGCAAGTCTCATGACTGGATCTCCTTCCTAACTAAACTATCACCACTGCAGCAAGCTGACCCGAAGATCAAGGTTCGGCATGGAAACTCTGGCATACTGCTTCTTCTACGATTGCTTGAGGAGGAAGGCGGGAGCAGTTCCAAAGTGCAACTCTTTTGAGGTGGAGGAGGAGGACTACACGTCGAAGAATTGTTCAAGCTATGGTAACTTGAAGGATGAGTTAGGCTTCGCCAAATTATATAGCTATATAAAATGCACCTCAGTGTTCGACAGGGACTTCACCGCAAAAAAGAACAATTACGCTCAAGTACATCTGTGAGTACTTGACGGTGAATGGCAGGTCTTCCATTAGGTCTGCTCTGGGTGGAGGAGAACGAAGACCTGCCATGACTATCCTAACCTCTTTGTGCGTTGGCACGTCTGAAGAGCCTTGTGGATTTACCCAGGCGCTAGCCAATGTGTTTCGTTACTCAGTTCAACTTATAGAAGGAGATGTCAGATGAGATGCTTCGATTACATCGAGAAATGAACTCGCTCAGGACAGAGCTTCAAAAAGAGCGAATCTATACATTACACCGAATGATGTCTAATATATAGGAGGGCCTAACGGTCAAACTTCGGCGGCTAAAACGTTATTCAATATAGGCCTTCTTCAATAGGTCGTATCTAACTACTATGATACATCTCCGCAAATAATAACATAAACAAAGGTAAGTTTCTTAAACTTAGATCAGGAACAATCCATTAACTGTCGAGTAGACTCCGTGGATTGCATTTTAAGTCACCAAAGAGACGATGTCGCATCCTAATAAAAGAGAGTCGTTGCTGACTCAACTGGAAAACATGCACAAACAATTGAACGATGAGACTAAGAGAAAATCGGATGAGAACGATAACTCTGCTGGATCACGGAATAGCAGACGGAAACAGCCGCTTTTTTCTAATGTGTTAAGTAGAAGTGACAGAACAAATTCAATGCCGATGTTCGCCGGAAGTTCATCGCATAATGGCTTAATATCGTCAAACAACAGCCAAGACATGAACTTCGTCATGGGATTAAGCGAGAACTTGCTAGTGGAGTGTCGGAGGTTACAGGCGGATAATGAGAGGAAGGCTAGGAAGTTCAAGACGATTAAGCAGAGCTACGAAGATTTAAAGTTAATGAAAGAAGAGCTTGAGAATACGCATCAGGTAGCCGCCAAGGAATTGCAAACTTTAAGAGATGAAAATTGGCAGCTAGAAGGCAAGTTACAGAATTCGTATGTGGAGTTTAAGAACCAGAAGGAGAAACTGCTTAGAAGTAAGAGAGACCGGAAACAAGAGGCTGAGCTATTACGAAAATCGAAAGAAGATCTCGAGGCAGCAAGCTTACAGCGAACAAAACTTGAAGAACAGTTGGAAACAGATAGAACCAAGCTTAGTGCAGAGATTGCGGATCTCAAAAACCATGTTTCCGACTTGAATGATGAAAATGACTCCCTTCATTTGAAGAACCAGCAATTAAATGATCAGCTAGAAGACTATAAACAACTCAGAGTTATGCAACCGTCTGAGTACGATTTCTTGCAAAAAGAAGCCAAGCTTGCTCGTCAGTTTAGGCGTCGTGCTATGCGTAAGGTAAGAGCAGCCAAGGGTGACGCAAGACTCATGAACTCGGAGTCTAATCATTCGAACACAGATAATAAGCATGATTACGAGGACTCAGAAGAAGACATAAGTGACTCTCAGGGTATAATGGATACTGGAGTGGACGTTGATTTAGTTATTGACGACCTTACCCTTGTTGATGTGGAAAAATACGCCAAAAATCATAATCTAGTAGTCTTATCAAATGATGCCTTCGAGGATCTACAAAGATTGGAGCCTCGGAACTCTGATTCCCATGAGCAGATAATTCGAACCGTGGAAGAATCCGATATAGTTGCATTACCGAATGACGAGTCGTCGGTTAAAACCCCTAACAAAAGCAGGGATTTGGAGCATATGATCAACCTTCTGAAGTCATCTGGTTATGACGTCATTCCTGAAGTCCAAATGAAAGAGATTCAGGAGAAAGCCCAATCTTATGATCATCCTACATTGCAATATTTGGAAACAAGATTGAAAGATCAAGGGAAGCAAGCGATTTCCACCAATGATTTCCGATTACTTAAAAACCCACCTCATTCGCAGCTAATTTCTGAATTAGAGCAGAGAGGGTACAAAGTCCTACTCGACACAGATCATATGAAGTTGATCGAGTCATTGGAGCACCCCACCTTAGAGGAAATACAAAACAAGTTGAAGCTACTCGAATATATTGCTGTGCCTTTCAAAGAGTATGAAAGCATAAAGGCGCCGGGACTAGTTGCGATTGGGGCTAGAGCTAAGGCTTTAGGTCACACTGTGGTGCCTGAGCAAAAATATCAACAACTGCAAGAGTCTTTGGCAGATCCGTCAATATCTTTCCTGAAGGATAATATAAGTAAGAGCCCTGAAAAATTGGACGAAATAACGGCGTGGATAACTGAGAGACGAAATGAGGTTTTGCTGGACAAATCGGTATATCAAGAGCTCAAATCTTCTTTTGACAAGCCAGCGAAAGAATTATTAATGAGAAAGGCAGCCCTTGAAGGGTGCGAGCTTGTCGAAAAGTCGGAATACGAAGAGCTCAATGAAAAACTTCGTAAGCCTTCGTACGAGTACCTAAAAGACAAGGCTTCAGCCATCAATTGCAAAATTATGCCAATTTCGGAGTTCCACGAATTGAGTAGCCTATTGGAAAATCCTACAGAGGAATTTTTGAGCTGTAAGGCTGAACAAAGCGGATGCCGAGTGGTTCGGTTAGACGAGTTTGAACGTTTAGTTCACCTTGAGAAGTCTCCTGATATAAATTTTCTATCTACCAAGGCGAATGATTTGGAATACCAATTGATAAAGAACGAAACGTATAAAGCTCTATTGAGTAATTCATCTGACCCTGACATTGAGTTTGTCAGAGAGAAGGCAAATCTGAGGGGATATGAATTGGTCGAAAAAGGTCTCTACAAAGAAATGCTAAGGAAAACGCTAAATCCCAAGAAAGATGAGATAGAAGTCATGGCGGAAACACTGGGCTATGTTTTGGTTTCAGCATCGGAACTGGAGCGAATGAAGACGAGAATTGAAAATCCTTCCATACAATATCTAACCGACAAAGCTAAAAAGTTAGATTTCGTGTTAATTAGTGAAGAAGAGAAGAAAAAGCTATCGGAGAAAAACAGCAACAAGGCTTCATTATTCTCAGCAGTCAAGACCTTAGGTTTCATTCCAGTTGCCGTTGGAGAGCTCGCTTCTCTGAAAAACGTTGCTATAAACAATGTTTCTTTGCCACAAATTCAAGAAAGGTTGCGAGTACTCGGCTACATAGCCATTAAAACTGAGCAACATGAAACATTGAACAAGCCTGTGACTGATACAGCTTCAAGGCACGATGCTATAGCTATATGTTCGAAGTATGATCTAAAGCCGATTTCACTCACGGAGTATGAAAGTCTCAAGAGATACAATGACAATTTAAAATCCGAAGATGAGTATATTTCAAAGCTAGAGTCGCGCGGATATGCTGTCATTCCTCGGACCAAATATGAGTGTTTTATGCATCAGCTCGAATCACCTGAATTGGAAGATCTAATGAATAACTCTGAAAAGATGGGACATGTGGTAATTAAAAAGGATGACTACCAAAAGCAAGTTAGAATTCTTCAGAATCCCTCAGCGGACTTTCTGCAAGAAAAGGCCATCAGTTTAGGATTTGCTCTTGTGGAACAGAAAGAGTTTGAAACCCTACAGCGTACTTTCGAGTCGCCTTCTCTTGAATTTCTGCAGCAAAAGGCAAGAGCCATTCAAAGAGAACTGGTTACTCTAGAAGAAATAAGAAGCAAAATTGAGCAGCTCGATCATCCCAGTTTATCCTACTTGGCGGATAAGGCAGCTGAGTATGATAAGTCTTTGATTGATCGGAAGATCCTAGATGACATACAGCGCAAAGCAACGGCCCCAACCACCGAAGAGCTCAAAGCTTCATGTGACGGTCTTGGATTAACGCTCCTTGCTAAAGACAAATACGCTAAAATATGTCAGCGAGCCAATAACCCCATTTTGAGCGAACTTAAAGATAAAATGAGCAAACTAGGTTATTATTCTCTGCCTTCAGATGAATACGATAATCTGCTAAAAAATTATAATGATCCAACTGATGATTATCTCGCTGCGAAGGCTCTTTCAAAAGGGAAAAAGTTGGTGAACAAAACTTTCTATGAGTCATTACAACAGCAACTTCAAAGCCCGACGCAGGATTTCTTAGCTAAACATGCTGCGAACTTACACATGAAACTTGTTTCTGATGCAGAGTATGTTGAGACCAAGGCTCTTTTGACTTCACCTTCCCGTCAACACCTGGAAGAGAAGGCCGACGCATTAGAACTTCAGATCATTCCCAAAATTGAATTGGAAAAAATCAAAAAGCAGGCCGAGAATCCTCCATTCGACACGATGCGAAAGGCTTTGGCAGATCTTGGCTTCTTACCAATTCAAACCTCGGAGTACGAACGTTTGAAACATCAGCTAAGCTCTTTATCTGTTGAACAAATCTCGGAGCTTGCTGAGTACCATGGCTATATTTTGGTGTACAGCAAGGCTATCGTGAAAGAAACCGACAAGGGACAAGAAAACTTTAGCTCTATAATTAAAAGCGGTTCCTATGTTCTTCTGGAGAAAGAATCGTACGATTTGTTGTCAGATTCAAGTATGGGCAAGAAAAGCAAAAAGGAAGTTATTGATTCTTGTTCTGAGTTTGGAATGATTCCTATTCCTTGCGACAAATACGAGGAATTGACACAGGTTCCTGACCTTGCAAAAATTCGAACCCTTGCAGCTCAGCACGGATCTTTGATCGTCTTGCGTGAAGAATATGATCTACTCAGCGCGGAAGCAGAGTGCCCATCAGAAGAGCTGATTCAGAAAAGTGCAAGTCAAAAAGGTCTCGCTGTTGTTAATAAGGCAGAGTACTCTTCTTTGATGTCAAGGCTAGAAAACCCGACGAAACATGAAGTCGAACGGCAAGCCAAGAAGCTTAATCTCATTGCAGTTCCATCCGAGAAGTACTATAACTTGATAAATGAGTTAAAAAGTAAATCGGCTTCTACCACACCCTCTCCTTCATCTAAAGTGCTAGCCAGTAAGCAATATTTTGAACAGGTAATACGCGACCAGAACGAACACTCTGACAAGTTGTATGAGCCAGCAAAAACGCTTGGATTTGTCAAGATTTCAAGTGAAGAATATAAGAAGCTGAAAGAAAACCAGCAATCGCATATATTGACTAAAGCCGATGTTTACAATGGCGCCAAAATGTTCTCGCTGTCAGTTCTGCCCCTCGAGGAGTACAAAGCATTATTAAAGAGAAAAAGCACTAGCTTGCCGTTTGATTACGAGGACTTGGAGGAGTATGCTGCAAAATTGAATTTGAAACTCGTGCCAATAGGCCTGTATGGCTCAGAATCGCCTACACCGTTGCACAGAACATCATTGGAAACCGGTGCTGGTGACTTCTTGAAGTTTAATGATCATTCTTCCTGTATGACAAATGAGTCGTCGTCAACGCAGGGTGACAATCACGTTGATGCACCTCAAAGTACAAGCACATTGCTGAAGCGCCAACTAACTGATTCATCATCAACTTCATCACGTTTTACAGACGCCCTAGATGATAACATAGAATGCGACATATCAGATGCAGTATCAATCGCCTCCACGGTGCTTGTCTCCAACCATGCTGAAAACAAAGAACTTGACAGTTTACGAAAGAAGGCAGGACATTTGGGTTACCGTTTAGTATCACTTTCTAAATACCCTGAAGGATCAGAAGGGCAAGAAGTGGCTCTGCTACTTGAAAGTGTAGCCTCTGATGTTGACAGCTCATCTGAACATAATAATAACGATAGGGAAGTAATAAAGCTTGCAGCCCAGAGAATAGGTTATTCCATCTTGCCCCAGGTAGAATATGAGGAATTACAGAAAGTTAAGAATTTGAAGCCCGAAAGAGAAACGTTGGAGGTCATGGCGAGAGATATTGGCTTTGTCATTGTTCGTGAAGATGAATATAACGAGTTACTCGAGGGAGCCGGCATAAGTTCCTCTCGCGTCCAAGAATTGGCTACTCGCTTCGGTCTCAAAGCAGTTCCTGATGAACACATCAAACAGCTAGAGTATGAAATAGAAAAAGAGCGACTAACTGCAGAGAACATTGCCGCAAAAGCGCATTCTCTTGGCTATGTGGCTTTGAGCGGTGAGCAATACGAAAAGTTAAAGACACAATCAGAGTCAAATATCCCAATGATGACGAAGGAAAGAATAATGGAACTAGCATCGAGCTTTGGCTTGATGGTCACAAGCTTGGATGAAAATCAGGAGTGTGAGATCAATGTACCAAACAAGGAAAAGGATATAAAAGAAGAGCTAGCGGTGAAGTCTCGTTCTTTAGGACTCGTATTGCTAGAAAATGATACGTACCAGCAATTGCTCCACAATAGTCAACCGTGTGGAGGAGATGTTCAGCAGACGGAAAGAGGCAGTAGCTTTTCTGCGGAAGATGTTATTAATCTAGCCTCTGAGTTCGAGCTAGTCTGCATGAAAAGGGAACAGTTCGAGCAGATAAAAGATGAGTTGACTCATCCAACCTTGACAAAGGAAGAGATTATGAAACAAGCAGCCGAATTAGATCTTTTATGCATCCCTAAAGCAGACTATACGCGCTTAAAACTTACATTTGGTAAGGGGGGCAATGGATCTAATGAACAGAAAGAATCCAACGATGGTGAGGTATGTTCCAATAATGGGGCTGAAAAAGATTGCAATAGAGATTTAGCTACTTTGCAAGCGATAGCGACTAAGCTTCGCTTATTCCGCACCCCGAAAGATCCAGCAGGCTCATCTGGGGGTGTAGTGCGTGAGGCTGTCAAGCAACTTGTCGTGCTTCCTGCTTACTACTTCGATGAGCTTTTGGAAAAGAATAGAACATTGGACCTCAAGCTGCGAGAAGAGAAGCACAGCGAAGACCGTGAAATCTCATTGACTTCGACACCTGAAAAGCAAACGTTCCGGAGGCCACCCTCTATCGGTAGCCCAGCTGTGGACAAGCTTGGTTCGCAAAATTCCTACCGCTTACTTGCGATAGGAGCTAGGAACAACTCGATAGAGGGACCCACTATGAAGGCGCTTAGAACACCAAAATCTCCAGTTCAAAGTCCGAAAGCTGGTCCCAAACATTCCAGAAATCCTTCTCTTATCACTCGTAATGACAGCATCATCAGTTCGATGAAAAGAACTGGATCGATGGATGCTATTTCCCTTGCTACAGTGGCCTCGTTGAGTGAGCCCAGTATTATCCCGGCGCTAACGCAGACTGTGATTGGCGAGTACTTATACAAATACTATCCATATTTGGGCCAGTTCGGGTTGAACTCACGTCACGAGAGGTTCTTCTGGGTTCATCCCTACACATTAACGCTTTATTGGTCTACCACCAATCCGATCATGGCAAATCCCTCCAGTCACAAGACGAAATGCGCTGCTATTCTTGCCGTCGACAGCGTTGTAGATACCAATCCCTACCCTGCAGGACTGTACCACAAGAGTATTATAGTGAGGAGTGAAAAGAAAACCGTCAAGATAACGTGCCCAACCAGACAGAGACACAACATATGGTACAACTCGTTGCGGTATCTAATACAAAGAAACATGGAGGGAATCAATCTTGAAGACACCGCGGACGACCCAAGCGACACCATGTACTCGGGCAAGATCTTCCCTCTACCGGGTGAGAATGCTAAGAACACGAGTCGGAGGCTATTAAGTTCGAGAAAATCGATCAGGTCAAAAATTCCCAAGTCCGCCTCGATGCCTGTGAAGAGGAGGAGTTAATCATATAGTTTGAAAGCCCTTTTATGCGTATAAAATTGTATACCCTAAATAAATAATGTTCACCGAGTCGAATGACTACCATGTCATCTTCTGCAAAGCCTTGACATTTGCATGCAGATTTTTTGGCTTCCTAGCCTGCGTATAAACCTTGATATCCTGATCGTCTCCATGTTTGAAGCAGCACCGTTTGCCGTAGGGACAGTAGCCCAATTTTGTCCAGTTAATGCAAGGCTTGGTTCTGAAATTCGTAGCCCTGGGTTTGATGCGCAATTCCTGCAGCCCGTGAGCGAATTGGCACTTGTTACCGTACTTGCAGTATCCTTTTGTCGAAAACGATTCACACAGCTCTGTCTTGTACAGCTCCTTGTTCAGCTGCTGCCGCGAGTCCTCGGGAGCCCTAGTTGTAACCTGAATCCTTGGAGCAGTCCTGCTGGGACCACTAGCAATGGATAACCTCTGTAAATTCTCGGTGGTAAGCGGCAAAGCGTCCTCCCTGGGCATCAAGTTCGCATCGATATCCACTTCCAAGACCTGCCCGACCGCCTGTCTCGAGACCAGCCCCCCAGCGACCTGCACTGGAGGCTTGAAACAGTCCAATGGCTTGTAATGCTGTTGTTTGGGAGACGAAGAAGCTACGCTCGAAGCCTCACTCCCGACACGATCCTCCACCTCGTCGTCTTCATCGTTAAGCAGAGTTTTCACATAATACTCTTCTATCTCTTTGATTCTATAGTCGTAACTATCCCCATAACCGGAAAACACTGACGATGTTCCAGTAGATATGCTGCCAGGCGACACGTTGTTATAAACCATTCTTAACACTCCAGTAGAATAACCTAGCTTCCACACTATAGCTTCCACACTAACTATTGTACCTGCCCACCTGGTATTTAGATATATCTACAGAAATATTTATATATATATATGAAACGCATTGCTATTCAAAGGGTGTGTAAACAGCCCGTCTGAGGGTGCATTACATAGCCATACGGGTGTAAAGCTGGCTACAGATCGAGTCTTCTGATGTCTGTTGAGCATTAAGTTCGAGAACTTTAGATGATTTGCACCCAAAAAAAATGCGGCTTCTCGAGAGTGAGAATTTGAGCCCTAATTTAAAGGTTTGAGCCCTAATAATCTCGAAATTTGGATGAAAAATTAGCACCAAGACTACGAGATGAGCAGTTGTAGCCGTTGGCAGGAGCTGTAGCTTGCGTATTTGAGTCGGTATGGACTATTTGGCAGAGCAAGAACAGGAATTGGAAGTGCTGGAGTCGATTTACCCAGATGAATTGAGGATTATAAGCAAAAGTTATCCGACAGTGCACTTTGAGGTGAGCGTAAGGTTGGAGCCGCAGCTGGAGGACCCCAGCTCTCTGACAAGAGAGCATACGATATGTGTAGGGTTTCGGTTGCCTGAGACGTACCCGGAGGTTGCCCCTGTGATCGAGCTGAAAGCGGAGGAAGAGGGCCACAGCGATGAGGAGGAAGACGAGGAGGAGGAAGAGCCCGAGTTTGACGACCATGGCAACCGGATCGTGGGCAAATTGAAGAGCATGCCGGACCAGATCCATTTCGAGGGCTACATGCCGGAGTTGCAGGTTCATCTGGAGGAGCAGATCGAGAACGACATGCTGTTGGGGATGCAGATGTGCTTTGCGCTGATCTCGTCGGTGAAAGAGCTGTGTGAGACGTGGTTTGTGGACCAGCTGGCTGCGCTGGAGAGGCAGCACGAGCTGGAGCTGCAGGCGCGCGAGAAGGAGGAGCAGAAGAAGTTCCGCGGTACCAAGGTGACCCGCGAGTCGTACCTGGCCTGGAGGCAGAAGTTCCGCAAGGAGCTGGGGATCGACCAGCGGGACGAGAAGAGACGCACGGACGCGCATCACGGCAAGATGACCGGCAGGGAGATCTTCGAGCGCGGGCTGGCGGGCGACATGGACGACGAGGCAGAGGAACCGGATGCGTCGCTAGCAGATGCGTTGAAGAAGACTGTAATATAGAGAATATTTATATACTACAAGGGCATATGTATGGTACACCGATCATATTAGTGACTTGGATTGCGAAAAGAGGTCCGCGAAGGCGTCCTGCTTGGCTGCTTGGCCGTTGGGCTTGGGGTTGCTGCTGGCAGCGGGCGCCCCCCAGTTAAGCAGATCGAGGTCCTGGGCGGGCTGTGGCTGAGGTTCTGCCGCGGGCTTGTCGTTTCCGGCCTGGAAGTCACCAAACTCGTCGTCATCGTCGTCGTCCTCCTCGTCGCTCTGCGGCTTGGCGGGCTCTGCTGCGTCGAAGTCGATCAGGTCTGGCAACTCCTGCTGCTGCTGCTGCTGCTTCCGCTGGGACTCTGTGTTCTTGATGCGCTCCCTGAGGATGTCTCTTCTCTGTCTTCTCTGCTGGTTGAGCTGCGAGCGCCTGCGGTGGGGCTCCTCGGGCTCCTCGTCGACGCCGTCGTCACTGTCGAGGATCTCCGAGCTCGTGGAACTCGAATCGATCGGGTTCGCGTTGTACAGCGACGACTCGGCCTGCTGCCTGATCTTGAGGCTGTTCTTCGCGTGCGCCCGCCGCTCCTTCTTGAGATACTGCGGGTCGTCGAGCAGTTGGACGATCTGCTCGCACTTCTTGCGAATTCCGCGCTCGTGTACCTCCATCTTGCCGTCGTTCGACATCGCCACCCGGTACTGGGCCACCTCGCGCGTGAGCAGGTGCTTGTGGGTGACCAGACAGCTGCGCACCTGGTTCAGCTCGTCCCCATCCGCAACGTTGAGCAGCAGAAACTCGATCAGCACCAGGCACTTGAGCACCACTCGCCACTCCGACCCATAGTTCACGTAGTCCTTGCGCGCCTTCTCATACAGGTTTTTGGGCCTGGTGGCCACATGATCGACCAGCCGCTTCAGTGTGTACTCGGTCAGCAGGTACAGCGGCACTTGGTACCGATTGCGCAGCACCTTCTCCAGATGTTTCGGCGTTGGGCCCCACGAGTCCGTGTTGGTGGCCCTGCGCACGTCGATCTGGTACGGTTCGTACTGCACAATCATGTTCTGCGCAAACCGTGCCGCATTCCGGATGTCGTGGATCCCCAGGTTCTGAATCTTCTTCGACAACGAGTCCATGGCCTGTGTGCTGGCTCTTGCTGGCCTGTACTAGTAGTAGTGGTGTTCTTTAAAGGAGAAGAGCCTAGTTATAGGTGAAAAATTGTACATATCACGTGTACTAGCTAACGCTACTTAGTCGACACACTCTGCTACTTACAACTCACCAGACTTGGCGACCGAGATCTTGGCCCTGGTGGCACCGGAGCCGGAGCCCAGGCTCTCGACCTTCTTGACAACGTCGTAGCCGTCGGTGACCTCGCCGAAGACCACGTGCTTGCCGTCCAACCATGGGCATGGAACAGTGGTGATGAAGAACTGCGACCCGTTGGTGTTGGGGCCCGCGTTGGCCATGGATAGAAGGCCGGGGCGGTCGTGACGGCGCGCGAAGTTCTCGTCTGGGAACTTGCCCCCGTAGATGGACTTGCCCCCGGTCCCGTTGCCCGCGGTGAAGTCACCACCCTGCAACATGAAGTCTGGGATCACACGGTGGAAGGGCGAGCCGGCGTAGCCGAAGCCCTTCTCGCCGGTGCACAGGGCACGGAAGTTCTCGGCGGTCTTGGGGACCACGTCGTTGTACAGCTTGAACACGATACGGCCCAGTGGCTGGCCGTCAGCCTCGACATCGAAATAAACCTTGGACATTGCGGATGGCGTGCTGGGGGAAGGGAGAGCAGAGGCCCGGAACGGGCCGCTGCTCTCTTATATACCTGGCGCGCGTACGTGGAAGGTGGTGGAACAAAGGGGTGCGTTACCCTGTCTGTTACCCGGCCGGACGGCCGGGTAACACCGTACGAGTCCGGGTGACCTGCTTTGCACCACGTGACGTGTTCGTTCCCGCGCTGCTCGGCCCGCGATTTTGCATCCCTTGTCTTTCCCGCTATACGCATCAGTCTCGTGCCCGATTAGCGTGGTCGACAGAAGGCTCAGCACATAGAAGAATCAGAACTAAATCGAGCGCTGTACGCCTCTGAGAGCCGACTAGCCGCCAGCCGCTCGTATAGCGGCCACCCAGTAGGGGACAACATACGCAATAGCGGCGATCACAAACCACCCAATTGCTATCCACTGGGCCGCAGCCTGGCTGCCCCCCTTGACCGGAGCTTCAGGATTATCGCCGGTGGGTGGCACAAGGCAGTGTACTACTAATGACAGAGACATCAGTATTGCCACCCGCCTGCATACCTGCGCCAGATGTGTGTTGGGATGTTGGTTATTTTGGGAGACGGGTTCAGCCGCTGGGACTCCAGCTTGTTCATCCCCAAGTAGTGTGGGTGTCGAAAATTTAGACATGGTTGCGTTTCGAATGAATGTAGGCGTTGTAATTAGTATCTTACCGCGTTGTGTCGAATTTGATTCTTAGTTCGGATCCTCTCTTGCCTGTAACATATATCGCGCTGATATCCCATCGCGCTGATATCCCATCACGCGCGTACAACTCTGGTGTTGGAAACAAAGCATGTTCACACTTTTAGCTAGTGAGTCGAAGATTTCTCAACAAGAGGCACTAAAGCGATCCGAGACAAGTACCGAGTCGGACTTCTTCTAGATGAGGGACAATGGGATGTGTTCCGGATGTAACAACATGCAAATAGCCGCCGACGACTTTCAGACGTCACCCGGACATGCATCTGTTACCCGGCCGAGGCTATCGCGGGCAGCCGCGGGCTGTCTGAAAAGCGCGGGCCTGCCTCTTCTCATCGCTCGTGCAAGTCGCAGCTCGCCAATGCTCAAGTCAACCAGGAGAACCGTTTCGACCACGCTGGACGCCCCCGTGGTGGTCCACGCCGGCCGCCCCGAGCACGTCGGGCGCGACCAGGTGCTCCGTTTTCTCGACCAGTTCGTTGCCGACAAGGAGAACCAGCTCACAGTGGGCGCAGACGCCAGCGCTGACGTGCACTTGAGCAGCGCGCTCGCGCAGCTCAAGCGCATCCAGCGCGACTGCCAGGGCCTGCCGCCCACTGTGCTCGACGAAGAGCCCAAGCAGTAGATAGGTCCATATAGCTGTATAGTGACTAATAGTGCGGTCGTGCGCGGCGACCGAGTGAAAAATTATAAGAGGCGGCGACTCGAGCCGTTGCAACACAGAGCCATTGGCGCAGCAGGTCGACGATATGGCGGGCAAGAAGATCGCTGGTGTACTGGGGGCCACAGGCTCCGTTGGACAAAGGTTTATTCTCCTTTTGGCAGACCATCCTGATTTTGAACTGCGTGTGTTGGGTGCCTCGCACAGATCTGCGGGCAAAAAGTACGTCGATGCCGTGAACTGGAAGCAGACTGACCTGCTGCCTGCTTTTGCGACCGACATCGTGGTTTCCGAGTGTAAGGCGGAAGCGTTTGCCGAGTGTGACGTTGTTTTCTCCGGGCTGGACGCAGACTATGCCGGGGCCATTGAGAAGGAGTTTGTCGAGGCCGGGCTAGCCGTGGTGTCGAACGCCAAGAACTACAGAAGGGAGAGCAACGTGCCTCTGGTTGTGCCCATTGTCAACCCGGAGCATTTGGACCTGATTGCGGCTCAGCGCGAAAAGTCGCCAAAGAGCGGGTTCATCGTCTGCATCTCCAACTGCTCCACTGCGGGCCTGGTGGCTCCTTTGAAGCCGCTCGTGGAGAAGTTCGGGCCTATTGACGCCTTGACCACGACCACCCTGCAGGCCATCTCTGGAGCCGGTTTCTCTCCCGGTGTTCCTGGGATCGACATCCTCGACAACATCATTCCTTACATCGGCGGCGAAGAGGACAAGATGGAGTGGGAGACGAAAAAGATTCTTGGTAAGATCTCCCAGGACCGCTCTCAGATCGACCTGTTGTCGCCAGAAGAGATCAAGGTCTCCGCTCAGTGCAACAGAGTCGCAGTCTCAGATGGGCACACCGAGTGTATCTCTTTGAGATTTAAGAACAGACCTGCTCCAGCTTTGGAGGACGTCAAGCAGTGCTTGCGCGAGTATGTGTGTGACGCCTACAAGCTCGGCTGCCACTCTGCTCCAAAGCAGACCATCCACTTGCTCGAGCAAAACGACAGACCTCAACCTCGTCTGGACAGAAACAGAGACGCGGGCTACGGTGTGTCTGTCGGAAGAGTCAGAGAAGACCCGGTTCTTGATTTCAAGATGGTCGTTCTGTCCCACAACACCGTCATCGGTGCTGCCGGTGCCGGTATCTTGATCGCTGAGATTCTGTTGGCCAAGAAGTTGATTTAGACTATGTGTAGATTTTTGTAATTTTATGATTAGCTCTGCAAATTAAACTTTCAGATGCACTACACTGTTCCTTTCGAGAAAGCTACTGAACCAGTGTTTCTCTGCAATTATATCGATTCCTACCTGCCTTATGGCAATGGACGTCATTTACAAAGACTATCTGATCGAGCCATTACTAAAGACCCTGCTTCAGCTTGTTGATTATTACAAGAGCTTGGGACTAAACACGCATTGTGGTGTGCATTTGAGAGGCCATGAGGTTGTTACAGACTTTCTCGAGAAAGCCATCTTAGAGTTCAATCTATATCTTGCCTATATTCACAGTGAAGTACTTGAGGCTTCAAGGTTCAGTCTGTATCATATGTAGTTTGTGATGATCGATTTTTTGAACATCAAGAAAAAGAGCAACATAACACAGCTCTCAAGTGAACAAACGGGGGAACAACGGGCTTTCGTCGGGTTCATGGACACATCCTTTGGTACTCAAGTACCTCCACCCTCAGGTTTTAGCTTTTTCCAGAACAACAACAATCCAAGTTTCTTACCAGCGTCCAAGAATGTGCCGAACTTCAATGGCTTCAGCAACAAAATCCAGCTATCGAGGCCTGATAGAAAGATGGAGATGAATGTCCCCTTGCCTGCACATGCTAAGATCTCGAAAGGTTCAAAAAGAAGTGAAAGGCCTGGGAGAAAGCCTCGTCCATCATCAAAGGTGGTTGGCCCTTTGGTACCTAACCCCGAAATCCTGGGCTTCAGCCATATAGAGCATAAACGTCGAGAGACTCCTAGATTCTTGATTGGACAACATCCACAGTTGGAGCAACGAACTTTTGTACAAGATTCATGGGATAAAGCCAACCAACAAAAAATGGAACAGCTCGAAGAAAGCATAGAAGACATTACAGAACTCTACGAAACATTACGAAAAATGAGGGATATGGAGCGGAAAGTCATGGAAAACAAGGGACTAGTTGACAAAGCTGACTCAGCAAAGGATCTGACGGAAGCGATATCCTTCCAAGGTACCTGTCAGGATATGTGCCCAGTTTTCGAAAGATCTCGAAGAAATGTTGAACACACGGTTTTCTCTTACGAGAAGAATACTGCCGCTGATAAGAAGGCATCAAGATTCAAAGCACTGAAAGTCTTTGCGCGTCCTGCGGCTGCAGCGGCTCCGCCTTTACCGTCAGATGTTCGGCCACCTCACATCCTGACCCAAACCCTCGACTACATTATCGACAATCTTCTGCATACATTGCCAGAGAGCGAAGGTTTCCTCTGGGACAGGATGCGGTCCATACGACAGGATTTCACATACCAAAATTACTCCGGTCCGGAGGCAATCGATTGCAACGAAAGAATTGTTCGTATCCATTTGCTCATTATCCATATAATGGGCAGAAGTAAGGGAGAGTTTTCTCTGCAACAAGAATTGGAACAACTGCATAAATCGCTTATTACTCTGTCTGAAATTTACGACGAGGTAAGAGACGCCGGTGGTGAGTGTCCGAATGAGGCAGAATTTAGGGCCTATGCATTGCTCAGTAAGATTAGAGACCCTGCTTATGACAAAAAGATTCAAGAGCTGCCGCAAAAGATATTCCAGGATGAGAAGGTCCAAATTGCACTTTGTTTTAGAAGAATAATATCCAACACGAATTTTTCTGAAAGAGGTTACATGAGAACGGAAAATTGCCTGAATTTCTACAACAGATTTTTCCAGCTGATCAAATCTAATAAACTGCCGTTTCTTATCAGTTCCTTTTTGGAACTCTACGTCAATGAAGTCAGATTTTATGCCTTCAAAGCATTATCTCACTCAATTAATAAGAGGTACAAACCAATGCCCTACGAATACCTGATAGAAGAATTTCTGTTCAATGATAGACGGGAACTTGAGGACTTTTGTGAGTATTATTCGATAGCCATGACAGACGAGGGAGTCGAATTGAAGTCTCTCTCACATCATTCACATAAGCTGATAGAAAAAAAGCCGATGAAGCATGCCTATCTCAAGTGTATCGATGATAAACTTAAGTCCACATCTTACTCGGCACTTGTTAATTCTGGAAAAGCAAACTGTAAGGAAACTGAAGGCCCAGTTACCAAAACTCCAACGGCGAAATTCAGTGGCCAGCCGAAAACTAGTCAAGAAGCTATTCTTAAAATACCTGCAGTTATAGCCCAATCAGTACCAGGCCCATCAGAATCCCTTGGTCCAGTAAATGTCAAAGGTCCTACAAAGTTTAACGGCCCTGCAGATTTCAACGGTCCGCCATTCTCAGTGAATAGACAACAGACTGCGCAACCCATGTTCTCAATAACGCAGCCTGAAAGACCAATTTTCAGCGACAAAAGCAAATCACCCACAAATGTAGAAAATCGAGCATCCGCAGGCCAAGCTCAAAACCATCTGAACCCAACAGATGGGAAAACTATAGAGACAAATAATGCTAAGAAACTCGAAGCCGACCAGAAAGAATTTGAACTCGCGGCTGAGAGACGAAACACGCGCATCGAAGCCTCCAGATCCATTGCAAACCAGCTCATAGAAAAGGTCGTTAAAGAACAAGTGTCAAAGGCCATTCAGCAATCGCTACAGAAAGATCAGAAACGAAAGTTGGAGGTCAAAGAGCTAGCGCAGGATCTTTATCATGCTTTTATACATGAAAGGCTATACCAAACATATCTAGAGTCGAAAGCCGACGTATTTTACAAGAAAAAAAGAGAGAAACAAATATGGTTGAAATGGAAAACTGCATATGAAAGATCATGTAAGAAACGTGAAATGGAACTGAAGAGAAAATCAGAAATTAAAAACGTAGCACGGCTACTGGGAGCTCCCCATTGCAAGAAAACCAAAATTCTGGAAACACCAAAATACGACAACGCTTCAGCATTTACTCTGCATCTATCGTCAAGGAAAGATACAACATTTTCACCCGTGGCCGATGAAGTCAATAAGTTCTCCATACAAAATGAGGCGAGGAAGGAGATTTGGGAATCTATTAAGCTGAAGGACCTCTTTTTCAATGAATTGGACCGACAATGTGGAAAAAGTGAGGGTATCTCAAGGGCAGACGTATTCATCTATGGTAATAACTGGGGCTCAATTCCAAATAAGTGGATAATGAGCAAGTTCGACGTACGCAGCAAGAACTCTCCGAAGACACTGAAAGGCAAAAGTCTGGAGATGGAAATAAGTTGCATTGACTCACATTACGATCCGGCCAAGTTTGCTTACGCAAAATTGCTCGTCTTCAATACAGGAGTCACAGACTCCAACATCTTCGATCTGGAAATGAAATTACAACATGATGGCGAAGAACTCATAAAGCTCGTGACTGGCATATCTCTGAACACTAACATATGTTTCAACTTGCTGATCCTCTACTGGGAGTCCGCAGAGACGCCACTGAACGAACTGGTCATTCAAAAGTATCTGAAGCTCAACCGGATTACAAGAAGTTTTAACAGCGTGCTCCAAAGCGTATGTGTCATCAACATCAACGGTAACGCGCCCCACAGGGAACTGCAAAAAGCGTTGGAACAAACATCTCAGCAGTACCAGCTTCGACTGACAGACCGTGGTAAGTACAATGCTAGCCTCCTTAAGTGTCGTTCTCTGGCCGGAATAGCAGGAGAGAAAGGCCTTCCCGACGCAACAAAAGACATCGACACCAAGATGAAAAGGCTACTCGAGCAGGAGAAAAGCAAGCACGAAAAAGAACTGGATACCAGAAACACATACGCCCACCTGAAGCATCACATCGCTGCTTCCCCGAAGGGTAACAAGAGAAAGTTACCAGTGCTACTCTCCAGAGCCAAGGAGAACAATTTCAAAACCCCGCTTGCCAATAGGTCCCTTTCATCGTCATCACCGGCGGTAACCTCGCACCTGGCTGCCAAATTCAGAAGGGACCTGCACCCAGCACGTCTCCAAAGATCCACAACGCCTGCAACCCCAACCCACTGCACCAACATCCCAGAATTCTCGGCCTCTGCCAGCACTTCACTACTGGCCAACGCCTCAGACACTTCATTCGAGCAACCCTTGATAACTCGGGAACCCGCCCTTTTCCGTACACCTATCAATTCCACTACAACGAACGCTACGTCTTCCGTAGAGACTTCTGCGCGTCCGCAGGATATGCCAGAAAGCCTAGTACAGCTCAAAGCCCTAATAGAGTCTGTCAAAAAAAAGGTCAACAGCGGCTGAACAGCAGCCAAAGCTAGCCAAGGGCCCCTGGCCGCCCTGTATCTACCAAACCTATACTCTGTATATAACCATTTAGTTATCAAATTGAAAGTTACCCGGTCTCGACTCTTAGAGAGAGATGTTCTCCCGTCGTGATGACGCAAAAAGGCTCCCTGCGTCAAGTAATTGCAGGACGATTGCTTTATAGAAAAAGCTAAACTGATCTACAGATACGAGAAAGTTTCTTGGCTATATTTTACTACTTTATGAGTGCCAGAGAATTACTCTGATCTTTTAGAGGGACATCATCAAAAGTATGGCTGTTTGGGAACAGCTAGAGATCTCCAAGGCTCATATCGCATATGCATGTGTTGGAGTGTTCTCATCGATCTTTTCATTGGTTTCTCTATATGTGAAGGAGCAACTGTACATCGGTGAATCGACAGTGGCAGGTATTTTTGGGCTGATTGTAGGCCCACACTGTCTGAACTGGTTTAATCCGCTGTCATGGGGCCATTCGGATTCGATTACGCTGGAAATCACTCGTATCGTGCTGTGTTTGCAGATTTTCGCTGTGGCTGTTGAACTTCCAAGGAAGTACATGCTAAAGCACTGGATATCCGTTACGATGTTGCTGCTTCCTGTGATGACCTCGGGCTGGCTGATTCTGGGACTTTTTGTGTGGATTGTCATACCGACATTAAACTTTTCAGGGAGTCTGTTGATTGCTGCGTGTGTGACAGCCACGGATCCTATCCTGGCACAGTCGGTTGTGTCTGGTAAGTTTGCCCAGAGAGTGCCGGGGCATTTGAGAAATCTTCTGTCCGCGGAATCGGGGTGTAACGACGGGATGGCGTTTCCCTTCATTTTTCTCTCTTTGAATCTAGTTCTGCATCCTGGGAATGGGAGACTGATTGTGAAGGATTGGATTTGTGTCACGATTCTTTACGAGTGTCTCTTTGGCTGCTTTTTGGGAGCCGCTATTGGTTACATTGGAAGGAGGGCGATTAAATTTGCAGAGGAGAAAAGCATCATTGATCGTGAGTCTTTTTTGGCGTTCTACGTGGTCTTGGCCTTCATGTGTGCTGGCTTTGGGTCGATCTTAGGTGTGGATGACTTGCTAGTGTCGTTTGCTGCCGGAACTGCTTTTGCTTGGGACGGGTGGTTTTCTACCAAGACGCATGAGAGTAATGTCTCAACTGTCATAGACTTGCTACTGAACTACGCGTATTTCATCTACTTTGGTGCCATCATACCTTGGGAGAACTTTAATAATGGCTCCATTGGTGTGAACATCTGGCGTCTGATCATTCTTGCCATTGTGGTCATCTTCTTGAGGAGAATTCCAGCTGTTTTGATTTTGAAGCCGCTGATTCCCGACATCAAATCATGGCGTGAAGCCATGTTTGTGGGGCATTTTGGCCCGATCGGTGTTGGTGCAATTTTCGCTGCCATTTTGGCTAGGAAAGAGTTGGAAGAGAGTGTGTCCCATCACGAAACGCCTTTAACAGAGATGCCTGAAAAAGGTACTCCACAGTGGCAGCTCATCTCCTGCATCTGGCCTATTGTCTGCTTTTTCATCGTCACTTCCATCATCGTTCATGGTTCATCCGTGGCGATAATTACCTTGGGCCGTCATTTGAACACAATTACTTTGACGAAGACATTCACAACGCATACTAGCAATGGTAATGGTAAAACTTCTTGGATGCAAAGATTGCCTTCTCTGGATACGAGCGGTCGTTCTTTCTCTCTACAGAGAGTTGATACCGAAGCACCTCACGGTGACCCCAATGTGAAAACAAGCGGCATTCCTGCTAGACCGGCGGGAGGCATGAAGAGGAGAAAGCACAAGAGGAGAGGGGAGCTTTTCAGGGCCGTATCTAAGAACCACGAGGGCTACGATGATGAATTGAATGATCTCGGTAGAGAAAGGTTACAAAGAGAGAAAGAAGCTAACGCCGCAACTTTTGCGCTCGGTTCCACTGACAAGAAGACGAAAGAGAGCGAAGAATTCGAAGAGGACGAAGACATGAAGGAGAAGATGGATAACTCAACTGAGCACCCTAGTTCAAGCGATCACACACAGGAAACTCCAGAAGCGAAAGGTGGTGAATCTGTTGACGTATGGAATCCTCGTGACACTGCTCACATAATCAAGGGCCTGGATAGCTTAGCAGCCAATAAAGACAATTCCGAATTGGAGGTGGTCGATAGTGGAGACGGCGAAGGAGGGACCAATGAGTCTCCAACCGATGTTGAAGGACATAAATATTCGGATGAAAGTTCAATGACCTCGTCTGAACGCAGGAGAATGCTGAACGAGCGTGAAGAAGAAGCTCATATCGCATATGCCGAGAGGAATAAAATCATCGTCGAAAACAAGGACGGCGAAATCATCGACCAAGCCGAGTTTCATAGGCCACCCAAAGATGATGAAGAAAGTGTGGGCAGCAAAATCTCTAGGTCGTTCAGTAACAAATCTGGCCATAGTATTCAATCACTCAAACGTGCCATATCTCCATCCAGCTTCGTCAAAATGCACTCTTTGGTTGATGCCGACCGCAATAACAAGTATTACGCTTATAAAATGGACAACATGCTAATCATAGAAGATGAGGACGGTGAAGTTTTACGACGCTACAGAATTAATCCTCACGCTGACAAAAATGTTACAAGGCCGAGAAGCCAAAGTGTTGTTTCTAAAGCTCTTTCCGCCGTTGGCTTGAAGAGTAAGGCTCCTTCTGCTTACAACAAGGAAAAGCACCATAATCAGACAGAAGATCTGAAGAAGATGGTAAGGAATTTGACTCCCGCACCAAAACGTACACAGAGGTCTGACGAGGATTTGGCAGAGGAAGACGAAGAATCTGAAGACGACGACGATGACGATGAAGAATCTTACGATGACCAAGATGCTGCTGATATGTCAGAGGAAGATTCTGACATGATCGAAGACTCTGATTTGTCAGAAGATGTTGAAACCTATGACTCTGATCAAGATATCATGGCAAGAGATAACAGTCAGGAACCTGAAACGGAGTTTGAACGAGAGAGGCGATTAAACGCTTTAGGCCATGTGTCAGCCCCAAGAAACGACGACGATGAAGAAGAGCCACCCGCACCTTCGGATGCCCATCCTGCTGCTGGACCCAGTGCTGCTAGAAAGATGAAAAGTACCATTGGTAAGACTTTTCACCTCAAATAGACGATGTATTTAATACCATTTACATAGATTTTGCATTTTTTGTGATTTTCCTCTTTATCGTGTCCAAGGTGCCTTAAGCGATGGCTTGCCGACAGCCACTCAATTCAAAAGCTCTACGGAGACAACAGAAGCTTCTATGTTGATAAATAACACCGGGAAATTGAAGCTTAGTGCATTTTTAATTAGATTTAGCTGAAGAGCTAGACCTGTTTCCTAATCATGGACCCTGAGGCGCCTTTGCCTGGGTTGTTTCCCCAGAGTCATAACATACAAATCGCGAGTGCAAGAGACGATGGCCCATTAGATGTTTCCGAGAGCTACAGTTTGAACGATACTGCTCCATCCAGCCATACTATTGCCACTGACGTATTGCTAGATATCGTTGAAGGCGAACACTGGCAAGATCTACAGACCTATAAAGAGCAAACAGCTAATCAGAAGTTTATTCTGACGGAATTGTATGCCAAGAAGAAAGGTATCTCCCTGAATGAAATGCTTAAAGGCGAGGGAGATGCTCAGACATACTCTGATGACATAAACGACTTCACGAACTATAACTTGAGACTAAGAAAGGAATATGAGCTGCGAGAAAAGCTGGAATACTTGCTCAGGAAGCAAAGCTTAAGTGAGTTGAAAGTACTAAATGAGGATGCGGTTCAGAAGAACTTCATATTTAGCGACACTGTCTCCAGAAGTTCTCAAGACTTTAGCCACCCTAAGAGGTTTAGGATCAGGTCCTCTTTATACAAACGACTTTTGTCCCACTTCGGCAAAGATGAACACTTAGAGCTGCCTGAAACCTTTTCGAGTACTTCCTCACGTACTAATATCATAGACAATGCCAGTCACGGAAATTTGGCCATTAACGAGGAAGTAGGAGGTAATCGCCAACGTGAGCCTCTGCAGGAATCGCACTCCACAGGATCTAGTGTGTGTTCGAAATCAAGTTCTAATAGGCCTGGCGTCATCGAGCGCCTTGAGAAGCACATTAACAATCCTAGACATGGTCGGTATCACATCCAGCGAAAGCTGCATGTGCGGCATATTCAAATGATTGGTGTTGGTGCGTGTATAAGCGTGGGGATATGTTTAATATCTGGTAAAGCTTTTTCAATCGCTGGACCGTTTGGAACTTTGCTTGGCTTTGCCATCACTGGGAGTGTTGTGTTAGCTTCATTGCTATCTTTCACAGAATTAGCCTCTCTCATCCCGGTGTCTTCAGGTTTCAGTGGTTTGGCTTCAAGATTTGTAGAGGATGCGTTTGGGTTTGCACTTGGATGGACTTATTGCTTCTCGTCTATGATAGCTTTACCAGCACAGGTAGTTGCTAGCACCTTTTTTCTGAGTTACTATAGTTCATTAGAAAATAGTCGAGGAATAACGGCTTGTTTTGTTACACTGTTTCTCCTGTATCCTATTCTGATAAACTTCTTGGATGTGAGCATCATGGGAGAGGTTGTTTACGTCACAGGTCTTTTGAAGATACTTATATCAGTTGCTGTGGTCATTGCCATGTTAGTTTTCAATTCTGGACACGGTGCATATGTCGATGAGCAGGTTGGATTTCGGTACTGGGATGTATCCAAGTCATATGCCGAAATGACGTTTGGCTTGTTTCGTCCGACGTTCGATTTGATGGATGCCGGCGAGGGAAGTATCCACGGTATTAAAGGATCGCTTGGCCGCTTTTTGTCTGTATTCTCGGTAATGTTAATATCAACGTTTGCCTACAGTGGAGTTGAAATGACATTTGTTGCGAGTGCAGAGGCAATCAATCCGAGGAAGGTCATACCATCTGCTATCAAACGCACATTGAGCATTGTAATAGTCACCTACATGATTTTGCTCCTTACCGTTGGAATCAACATCTACAGTGGGGACCCTCGCTTGCTAAGCTATTTCGCAGGATCCGCCGAACAACGTTTCGTTGCAGCGCAAAACCAGAATGTGACGAGGTGGCAGGTGTCGCAGCGTTGTCAGAGAGGATATGAGGCAGGATACGAGAGAAACGGTTCCAACCCTTGGGTTCTCGCCCTCCAAAATTTTGGCATGTGTTCCTTTGCTTCGGTCCTCAACGCCATAATGATATCTTTTACCGTAGGAGCCGAAATTTCTTCCCTCTTCAGCGCTTCACGAACTCTATACGCAATGGCTGTACAACGGAAGGCACCAGTCATTTTCCAGCGATGCACCAAGTCTGGTGTACCTTACATCGCAGTCCTCTTCACAAGTGCTTTTGGCACCATATCATACCTGGCAGTTGATCCAGCGGCCATCGAAAACTTTGATGTCTTATCAAACATAGCCAGTGCCAGTACCTCCATCATATGGATGGGACTGAACATATCGTTCCTCCGATTCTACTATGCTCTAAAACTACGACAGGATATAATATCAAGAGATGACCGCTCCTACCCATACCGCTCGCCACTTCAGCCTTACCTTTGCATGTACGGCCTTCTGGGTTGCACTATTTTCGTCATCTTTATGGGATACACCAATTTCATTCATAAAGGATATTGGAACACCAAATCCTTTTTTTCAGCCTATGGTGGACTAATGCTATTCACAGGCTGCTACATTGGCTATAAGATTATAGGTACATCCAAGATTCAGCGACTCGATCAACTAGATATGGATACAGGAAGAAGGGAAATGGATAGAGTTATGTGGAACGAATATAGACAATACTCGGGACCATACCGTGAAAGGGCCAAAAAGCTCTTTTCATGGTTGTATTAAGTACTTTCTACTAATATAGATCTTTGTCAAATTCACGTGCTATATTACAGCTCAGTGCTCTTCCCACATAGGTGAAAAAATATATGATATGAAAAGCGATGAGATGAGATGAGCTGTGAGTATACTCAAGGCAAGTTTAGCTCTGCTTTTCTGTTTGCCTGTTGGGTAACAGATACATTAGTCAATTGGAATCCTTCTCCATGAGCAATATAGAATCCTGTATTGAAAGAGCAAAAGGAGCTCTTGAAGAGCAGAATGCTAAGGAAGCTCTGCGTATTCTAAAGCCATTTAAGAAGTCATTGAAGTCCAGTAAAGAATCTAATGTTCAATTACTGCAAACTTTTGCAAGTGCATACCTAGAGGATGGCCAATTGGAAAAAGCGTACCCGCTTTTAAGTAGGGCCTGCGAGGTGGATCTCGATGGGACGCAAGGTGGATCAGAAAAGTTCTTTACCTTAGGTCAGGTTTCTGGAGGTCAGGCTGGTATCAATATACTGATGCAAGGAATAGAAAATGTTTCAAGACAGGCGGGTGAAAATCTGAACCAAGTGCAGATAGACCAAATTGTGAACGGTCTGCTCTCGATGGTGGAAATTTGGATGACTGACCTATGTATGGACGAGAACGCAGAATCACAGTGCGAAGAATTAGTGAAAAAAGCCATGGAGATATCAGATGGAAAATCGCCAGAAGTATGGTCAACCCTTGGGTCCATTAGAATCTCACAGCAAAGATACAAAGAGGCTATAGACACGTTCGTTCAATCGTGGAATTTCTTCGAGATAAAGAAGCACGCGATCGAGGAAGATCTAAACGAAGCTCAAGGTTCTACTTACCAGGACTACATACAATTGTTAGAACCACTATTGACACTGACTAAGATGTGTATTGAGATGGGGCTATATGAAGTATCACTCAAGATTATAAGTGCAGTGAAGGATATAGATGAGGACAACCTAGAGGCATACTACCTGGAGGGTTTTACTTATTACATGATAAGCAAGATGGAGACCTTTAAGATCAATAGCCCAGACGCCAACATTACGGCGGAAAACATCTTTGAGTTCAACCAACACTTTAAGGAGGTTCCCCTCAAGATGGAGAACGAGTCTGTCAGTGAGGCCGTTCAAGAGGCCAGACTTGCCTTGAGTTTCGCATCAAAAATGGGAGAGAATCGCGATTCCTCAGATGAGGTCGTCTATGAGCTAATTATGGGAACAAGAGAGCTACTCGAGGAATTGGGAGGTCCACTAGATGATAAAGAACTGCTGAAGGCACGCAAGGGCGATGACGAGGACAATGAAATTGCAGATATCTCATTGGAGAACATTGTCGATGAAAATTGATAGTAGAATAAACACTTCTCCATGTAACCTAGTATAACATCACAATAAATCTACTTACGGTATAAACGTCGTCAGCTAATTAAGTCAGTTTCTATTGATCCGGGTGTTCGGTGATATTTAACTTGTTAGCTACTTCCTCCTTCAGATTATCGATATCTTCCCATTCGTCTGTGTCCTTTTGAGAACAGTCGCTATGTGTGATTGAATCTTCCTCGCCATTGATCTCTCCACTTTCTTCAACCTTGTTGGTATGTTTTCGTTGCCCCACTGCAGAGTTGATACCCTGCGTGATATAATGCGTTAGGTAAAAGGGTCGAGCTGCTTCACCCGCTTCATCCTCAGCTTCCTCGCCATCCCCATCAGCGGCCTCATCGCTGTCTTCGAGATATGACACAAACTCCTCGGGCACTAAACCAGTTTTTGTTCCCTCTTGGTTCTCAGCCACCAGCCAACCCTGTCCGTGTCTGTAGCTTATGTACACTATGTCTCCCTCAACCAGGCCTAGTTCGTTATCGTTCTCCGGTTCAAAGTCATACAATGCCACAGCCAATTGGTTTATCAGGTAATCTTGTGGGAGAATAATGCTCTGTCTTTTATGATAATCTTCATCTATACCTTCATCATCTGCATCCTCATCGCTGTTGTTTTCGAACTCATTGGAATAACTCTTTCTGGCATCCTGCAGATACCCGTGATGCAATGGATTCGACTGATCGTACGCGTAATCTTTCGTGGATATATATCCTTCTGACTCGTCATCTTTCTCTCTTGTTCCATTACCCAGGACACGACATTCTTCATCTCCTGTTGGCCCAGTTTGATTAGAAAAGTTCCTACTAACTTCAGCTATACCAGTACCCTGCTGGCCCTCGGAGACCAAGTCCATGTCGACCTGAGGTGTCATGCTAGTTATCATGTACCTGTGTCTATTTGGTGATGTTCTTATAAGAGCGAACCATCGCTCGCTTTCTGAATCACGGTGACGATCGAATCCTTTAGCTGGTAATCAAAAAGCTGATGACCACTTCTCATAGACCACAACTAGAGGCCAGAAGTGGTGCTAAAGGAGCAGCTTATGTTCCAACAGGCACACAACATGCTAGGCTGCTTCCTGGGCACACAAAGCTGAAATTACGCAGCAAGAGGCCAGAAACAGAGATTCAAATCGATGAGATCGAGCCAAAAGAAGAACCAGAAGACGGCGAATCTGAGGAGAACGACAATAGTGAGAATGAGGGCTCAGACGAGGACCAGGAAGCTTTATTGCAAGAACTGAATAAGATAAGGCAGGAAAGGATGATGGCAAAAAGGAAGCAGGAACTAGAATCGATTTTAAAGAAAGAGGATGATACACACAGTCTACCTCCTGTAGCGGAGCGAAGCTGGAGAACTAACACCACTTTTGGGAGGAAAAAGGTTAATAAACCAGCAGGAACGCAGAGCGGAACGGCTGCCAAGGGCTACAAGAACGACATTACAAAATCAGAGTATCATCAAGACTTTCTCCGGCGTTTTGTGAAATGAGCACTTATTTTGTGTGCCAGAGGGATATTCGTATGTTTGTAATCTTTATATGTACAAGATTGGGTAGGTGGAGATTTTGAGAGTTTAAAAAGACTGAGCAACATCTTCGATAAATTGCTTAAATTCGTCCCGACTCAGCATTTCACCCCCAATAAAATCAACCTGCGTGTACCTGCCACCGAGTGACCCACCCTTAACATCGGAAAACTGAACAACGTATTTGTCCATATATATAAGTTTGAGGACTCTGTGGTAGTTGGCGTTAACATAATCGTACTGCACTTTACAGTGCTTAATTCCAGATGCAGAATCAACAATCGGCAGGTTAAGTTCAAGAGATCTTGAGACCTTTAGCTTTTTCTTACCGCTAAAGGTTAGCTCAGAATCCTGTATGAAGTGCTTGATCCCGGGCTGGTCTGCAAGCCAATTCTCCTGGGCTTCTTCTGGTGGTTCGATGAGCTCCACCATCTTATCTAGATTTATTCTGTAGTCTTGGCGGAGGTGGGGTGTTTGAAGTAACAACGCTCTTTGCTCCTGCTGCAAGATGCATCTAACAGTGCTTGTTATGGCGGCATCGTAATCATCCAGTTCGAACCAAAGTTCTAGGGGCGGAGCATTCCCAAAGCCTTCCGGTACTGTGGAAAGATCAGGTATTAGTTTTAGTTGGACATAATATTCATGTTGATCGACAGTATAGTACTCATCGCTCGGAGAGGGAGAATCATATAGAGGTAATTCCAAAAGTTTCGATGCTATCTGAGTAACTTTAGGCTCGAAAAGCGTCTCAGTTCCACCAGATTTCTCATTCGTCGACAAAATCTGCCCTAATGTTAGACTGAACACGCATTGAGTTCCCGTAACGCCCTTGAGTTGCATAATGTTGGAGTTCGCCGAGCTTTCACTGCCTTTGGTCAGATAGTCGTACCACTCGTCGAGCTTAGCGTCATTTTCCAATAAATGGAAAGGCTTTGAGTTGACTTCCTCCGAGGAGTTCTTTTTAACAGGTTGTTGAAGTCTATACCAGCCTTTGTCCCTTTTGATCCAATCAAAACACTCAACGTTTGTAAACGGAAAACTCTTGAAAGATTCTTTATCTGCATCACAGCACAATTCGACCTTTTCTTCCAATTGAGGATGATAGTCCACACCCCACAGAAGAAGGTTCTTAGCCTTAAGAAGCCTTTTAGAACCAAATGCCGAAACATTGTAAGTGGCGTCGTCTTTGCTTTCCGTGTACGTTCTTTCAAAGTAAGAAGCACTTCCTTTTTGAACCATAGCCACAAGCTCATTTTCGCTTATATTAGGTGTCGTTCCTTTAGCCGTGTGGTTAGCTAATATGTCCTTCACTGGTAGCTGCAGAGTGTTGACATTCGACAAAATCCTATTCAGAGACACCTCAACGTACTTAATAATTGGTGCCGTAGCTCGCACAATTACAACATTTTCGTCTATTGCAACTGCTAAAGTAGCACCAATGCGGGCGAAGTTATTCAGTATCTTACCATTGCTTGTGAGCAACAAAAGATACATGTCTCGAGTGCTAATATCAATTATTCGTTCCATTATTAAATCTTGTGACTCGCTAATGGTGTCATTAACGGTGCAGTTCCAGTATTTATCCAGAATGCGGCGTATTATATTGGGCTTTGTGCTCTTACTGTTTGGTGCTTTATAGTAGTCTCTGGTGTAAGCCCTCAATTGTGGAAGAGTATATGCAGAATCAAGTAACTGGAATAGCTGCTCGTATCTCTTTTTTGAAAGCACGCTCTCGCTCGGCTTCTGATAGCTGATAGATCTAACCGCCTGTTCCTTGGACACAGAGCTCTTGAAAACCAACAACTTTTTCCTCTGTTTTTCAATCTCATTGAATACTATACGGGGGCTATCATCATTGAAATCCTTTCCTTTGTCGTTGCGTCTATCAGACAGATTTCCCAACTCGACGCCCTCCAAGACCGAAAGCCTCTCACCATTCTCTCGCCTTTTGAAAAACTCTGGAGTGCTTCTTTTCCTTAGCAATCCTGCCTGCTTAGGATTGAGAACCACGAACTTTGACCTCTCAGGCTTTCTCTTTTTACCTCTGGTTCTTGTAAAGGCATCATCTAATATCAACAAGCGATCATTGACAGTGCCTAACGCCCTATCTGTAGTATCCTGAATTTCCCCGTTTATTTCTACTGAATCTTCAAAGTTTTTACCTTCTTCTTCCTCACCATTGGTTATGTCAGAGCCTTTAAGGATGTTTGAATTCAGGCATCGCCTAGTTAAACTGAATGCCCTGGTATTTCGCAGGATTGAGAAGGGATTTATCTTGGAAATTGACATTACTTTCTATCAACAATACTTCGTATCTTTACGAGGCATTCAAGAAGGTCAGCCTGGATCTATGTGGTTTTTATTGAAAGGTCATCGATTATCAAAATTTTTCAAATCGCTTAATCAACTACCTACTACAGCTTCGATGAGCCCAGTGAGTGCACAACTTTCAAAGCCGTTTAGGCTTCAAAGAGGTTAATTCATGGTATGAACCCCAGCATTAAAGACTGCGATGTTGTTGCAGATTACTATGATATATTCAATGAAGAAGTAAAGCAGTTTTTTGATCCTTTTGCCAATAATGATATACCATTGAGAAGTTCACGCGTTCATATGGATAGCAGAGTGCGATGGTTGCAAGATGCGAGATCTGAACCAATTGGTGAGAATCTGGCTTCTGACTCTGATGACTTCACCGATAGCGATAATGAAAGTAACTATGAAACCGCCGAGGAATATGAGGAAGAGGTTAAAAAGTCCAGCGAGACTGAACTTCTAGGTACTTTCTGGAGTGCTTCAGAAAAGACTCTATTTTTCCATTGCTTATCAAGATACTCAATCCACAGGCTGGAGGAATGGCGATCTCAGCTTCCCGCCAAATCTGAGTACGAGATAATGGTCTACTACTGGGTCTTGAAGCACAATCTTAATCTTTTGAAGAGATCTGACATGAAAAGATTTGGAGGGATCCTATCAAGAATTGATTTACCTATTGCTTACGAGATGGATGAATTTTTTGTCGACTTCGAAGAGCAGATGAGCGCAAGGGTGAGAATAGAAACAGACAAAGTAGTTACGGAAGAAGAGGGCAATGACAACACGCTTATATCAGTTAAAAGCTGGAGTAAAAGATGGCCTCCAATTTACTCTAATACAGGCATACAGGAGCTCTTACCAATCTGCAAAGAACCATTGCCGTTCTCTCAGGAAGCGCTGACGTTTATGACACAGTGCTGTAGAGACTACACGAGGAGACTTTTGACAAGTATTTTTCTCACTGACCTCGAGAGAATAAGCGTACCGACATCTTTGTTTCGTGATCAGGCTGAGGAAAAGCAAGAGACAATGGACCACATGGTCATTGTCCATAGTAAATCCGCTCCCAGCTTTCCACGTATCATAACTAAAGAACAAGTATTCGAAGCCATTAATCTACTAAAGCACGAAGGACTCAATACACCCACGCTCGGCGAGACAGTGCTGCGCACTCTGGACAAGTTTCAGCTACGACACCAGAAGAAAGGCAAATTGTTCAAGAACAAGCACGTAACAAAATCCCTAGTATCAACCCTAGTATCAAACTTTCCCTTCGCAAACGCAGCCACATACTACAACGTGCAAGAGTCCCAGCCTGACTCAGAACTCGATCTCGTTGTCGCTCAAAAACTTCACAAGCTGAACGGCGGACACCCACCTCGCAAGAAGCGGCGAGTATCCGCAGACACAAGCAGATTCCCCGAGGATGATACTCTCGACAGGATTGACAACCCTTTTGAGCTAGAGTTGTGCGACTGGGAGACCCAGCTGATGGATAAAAAGGACACGCGCAGATCTCGCCTGTATCAACACGAACTCCTAGCGTATTTCAGCCGCCAAACAACTCCGGTCGTCCTCACACCACTCTCCACAGATCCAGGCGATCAGAGCAGCGGTCCGGTGTCCACTCCAGTTCCATTCCTCACCTCCAGTATGGTGAATCGCTACTTGCACACCAACACGTGACTTTTCGGAGGTCGCTTTCCGTGAAGAGAGCTCGGGACTCGCTTTCCGGCATGCCGATAAGATTGATGGGGAAAAGGCTATGATAACGATAGGCAACATGATCTCCAAGGCTGCGGTAGATGACCGTTTGACAGAAGATATCGGCTCATCTTGTGGTATATTTAAATCAAGACGATGTGTAGTAAGGTTCAGATCGTCTGTAGAGTTCTTTCCATTAGCGTTTATACTGACAGGCAAGAAACTTACAATTAATCAATTCTACATGTCTTTGAGAGTAAACAACAGCTCAAAGGTTGTGCGGCTTGGGCTCGCTCACACTTTTTTGAAGCCATCGATGTGTGGTATCGTGCTTAACCGCGGGTATGTTTCCCAAACTACTACGAAGAAGAACACTGCAGTGGGGACTATGCCCAGTTTAGATCTTTCCGGCAAAACTAGTGCTGCGGGTCTAATGGATATCCAACCACCTAGCTCTGTTGCCTATTTGAAGAGTTTGAACAAGAAGGAGCTTTTTTCTCTTGGGATGATTGGATGTGTTACCATGAACAAGTTCTTTCTGGATGTGGCAATCAAGGTTTTCCCTTTTGTTCCCGTGTTTGTTCTAAAATGGATGATTTCAGCACTTTACTGCGGTGGTGACAACCCTACCGAAGTCAGACAATGTGGTGAGAACTTGCAGAAACGTGGAATCAGCAACATGATGCTGTCTTTGACCATTGAGGATTCGGAGGGTGTTAAGAATATTGATATCAATTACATTGTTGAGGAAACTATTAAATCTGTTCACGAGGTTTTGAAACCAAACTTGTTGAAACAACTGGAAACTGCTGCAGACGTCAATGACGTCGCTCCTGGGTACATTGCTTTGAAGCCATCTGCGCTGGTCGCTAACCCTAGTGAGGTCCTATTGAACTTCAACAACGAAGCATGGAAAGCTCAGCGCGATGAGTTAGTCAAGAACTGCAGCGCTGTGACCCAGGTTATCTACGATTTGAACCAAGAACTATTGAAGAAGTATCCAACCAGAACTGCACCATTCTTTGTGTCCACCATCGATGCTGAGAAGTACGATCTCCAAAAGGGTGTCTACGAACTACAGAGAATTTTGTTTGAAAAGTTTAATCCCAAGTCCAGTCCAATTGTGTCCTGTATTGGTACATGGCAGCTGTACCTGACAGACTCTGCTCAGGAGCTGCAAGCAGAATATCAGAGAGCTGAAAAAGAAGGCTACAAACTAGGTTTGAAATTAGTTCGTGGTGCCTACATCCACTCCGAGCCAAACCGTGATGTAGTTATCCAGCCAACCAAGGAGGCATCTGACATCAACTTCAACAACGTCATGACTACAGTTATCAAGGATCTTTTGGCCAAGGGATCAAAGTCGACCTACGGTCATTTGGTCGTGGCTTCTCACAATTATCACTCTCAGATGTTGGCTACCAAGTTGCTGCAGGAAAGTGGTAGTACTGTTGGTAAGCACAACGTTGTTCTTGGTCAACTTCTCGGTATGGCGGACAACGTCACTTACGATCTGATCAAAAACCATGGTGTCAAGAATATTATCAAGTACGTTCCATGGGGTCCTCCACTTGAGACCAAGGACTACCTATTAAGAAGATTACAAGAAAACGGTGATGCAGTCAGAGCTGACAACGGGTTGCCATTACTCAAGGCCATCGCCAAATCTCTTTTTGCTAAGGCCGCCTAAAAGGTCATGGCTACCACTTTTAACTTATGTTTTAAATATCCCCTTTTTGATCTTATTATACACCATATAGAACGGAACGACGTCGAGCACTTTAACAAATCAACTTTAAACTCGATCTTAGTCCCTACAACATACTAAGTTCACCAACTTATATCAACAGACCAACTAGGTGAGCTTGCTGATAACCTTACAAAATAGTGTTACCACCAGGTGAAGAAAACATCAAATTCATTAATCCGCGATAGTTTAATGGTTAGAATGGGCGCTTGTCGCGTGCCAGATCGGGGTTCAATTCCCCGTCGCGGAGAATTTTTTTACTCTTTGTTAATTTGGTACAAAGCCATCATAGATGAGAAGCCTAAAGGCTGATACTTATACTGACCATTCTACTAGGTCCAGTCATCGGTAATGATGGTTGTGGAACTTTATTAGAGTCGCATTGTTACCCGGTTATGAAGTAAGAAATGCCATGGCTTTATAGCCATCGCAGTCATAATCATGACGATGAGCTTTGTTGTAGGAAATCCAAGTCAACTCAGTTGTATGAAATTTGTTGCTCTTGTGTCCGGAGGCAAGGATTCGTGCTTCAATGTGCTTCATTGTTTGAAACAGGGTCACGAATTGGTCGCAACAGCGAATTTATATCCCAAAGATGAATCACTCCAGGAGCTGGACAGCTATATGTTCCAAACTGTAGGTCATGATGTTGTTTCTTACTATGGAGAATGCACAGGCCTTCCTTTGTTCAGGCGTCCGATTTTGCTTGGTGGGTCCAAGAATCTGGACATGAACTACACTAGGACGGCGGATGACGAAATTGAAGATCTTTACTCTCTACTGTTAGAAGTCAAGAATGAAATTCCTGATTTGGAAGCGGTAAGTGTGGGCGCAATATTGTCGTCATATCAACGGACAAGAGTCGAAGATGTATGCAGGCGTCTTAACCTGACGGTGTTGTCGTATCTATGGCAAAGGGATCAGCTGGAATTGATGACAGAAATGTGCTTTATGTCAAACGATCATTCCGATGCCCAAGAATGTCCAGGCAGGTTGGATGCAAGGATCATAAAAGTTGCTGCGATAGGTTTGGACCAGACGCATCTGAATAAGTCGCTACCTGAGATCTTTCCTGTCATGAGGAAGCTTAATCGAATATATGATGTTCACATTTGTGGTGAGGGTGGAGAGTTTGAGACAATGGTCTTGGATGCACCTTTTTTCAGCAAGAAAAGGCTGCGTATTGCTTCAGAGGAGATTGACACCTCAGATCGAAGCAATGGTGTTTACAGCGTACGTTTGGGTGTAAGTCTGGAAGAAAGAAATGCTGAAGTTGATATTAAAAGTCAACTAGATAAGTTGCCTGTCCCAGGATTGCTTAATGAAAAGTGGTCAGCTCTTTTAGACTCCTTGAAAAGCTTGGATTCCTCTTGGACTCAACCGGAACCGTCACCAAAATTCCTACCAGTTGATGGATTTAAGCCTCAAACTTCTGTTTCTCATGCGGGTAGCTTAGTCTTTATCTCAAACATTAGACCAACAGATACAGGCACATCTCTTCGAAGCCAAGCACTAGAGGTGTTTCAGAAATTAGACAAGTTTCTGCAAGAGCAAAGACTATCACCTAGCCAAGCCATCAATTGCAATCTACTCCTGTCTTCGATGTCAGATTTTGCTCTTGTCAACGAAGTTTATAACGAGTACTTCGACATTTCGAAGTATGGTCCCCTCCCACCCTCTCGGGCATGCGTAGAGACTAATCTTCTTGGAGAAGGATATCTTCTTCAGTTGTCTATTGTTTTCGATATGGCAAGCCAAGTCCATCGCTCGAGCACGCAAAGCCTACTTTATCCAAATAAGAATGGTTTGCATGTGCAAGGCAGGTCATACTGGGCCCCATGCAATATCGGACCCTATTCACAGGCTACCTGGCTCAAGGAAGATGTCAATCAAGTCACGTATATCAGTGGGCAAATTGCTCTGAATCCCGGTTCGATGGATATGGTCGAACGAGATCGAAAGCTGCAATCTGTGTTGTCCCTACGCCATTTTGATACTCTGAAATCAGCTACTGGCGCCGTGAGGCAGCTTTTCATGACGTGCTTCGTCTCAGATGTATCTATGGTTCCAGTTTCAGCCCGCACCTGGTCGCTTTATTGTAATGAAATGCAGTACGAATCTGATTTGTGGATGAGCAAAGATGAAGATCCTCTTGAGTCTTTGGTCATAGTCAAAGTCACACAGCTCCCACGGAAGGCGTTGTGTGAATGGGGAGGTGGCTCTTGCCAACAAATCGAGTTCGAGGAATCCTCGGAAGACGAGGAGGGAGTGAACGTTCCACCAGAGGTACGAACAGTCCCTGGTATTCTCAGTAACATCAAAGTGAGCGGTGGTCGCATGGAGAGGCATTTCATGACGGGATTTTCAAATAGTGTGCACGAGCTCATGACTACAATGCAGTCAATTGATGACCATTTCAAGATGACTCTTTACTACAACCCCGCTAATGCCGGAAATATCATAAGTTGTCTGGGCAAACTTGAGAACATCGAATTTGTTCCCGTAACACAAGTTTTCGACTACTCGGGCAATTCGCATTCATTTGGTTACCATATAATCGTCGTGTAGGGTCAACTACTTCAATAAGAGCGGTATTTAATCTAATTCCAGCCTTTATGGCTAAGTTTGTCGAAGCAAGTAGATTTTAGCTCATCGCGAAGTCATCGTCTTTTTCTTAGTTAACCAGCCAGGTTAACATCAATCTTGAACTGTCGAACTAGCACCATCTTTGATGGACCTTTCGTTCGACCAGTATTGTTCTGAAGCATGGAAGTTCATAAATTTTGCAAAGAATGTTGAAAGATCTTGTGAAAGAGATCTGAGTGAATGTCAAAGGGGAAGCGTAAACTCGAAGAATGCTCAGGACTGCGAAGTCCCGAAAACCAGCCAGCAGGACCTAGCTGTTACTCGCATTCATTCCTCCGGCCTGAAACATGTAAAGAATAATCTGATTAACCGTTCTGGCGCTAATATATTCCTAAGAGAAGGAGAAGAGGTTAACAATGAGTTGAAGGCTCCAAGCAGTCAGTCCTCTACCGGTCAAACTACCAAGGTTCCTTCGAGTTATGCTGACCGTGCATTCACAAAAGCTCAACCTCTTTCTGGGAAGACAATTAGGGACAATTCAATATTTAAAGTTGCTTCTAAGGCCACTTGTTATCAAGAAAAAGGCTTTAAACAAGTCCCAAGTGGTCCAGATTTTGAGTCTGATCAAAAGCGATCTGCGCATGTGGGCTTGAACGAAGATGTTCACTTAAAGCGGTTCGATTCGTCGGGGGACGAAGACTATAGTCCTCTCTCTTCCAACTCTGCTTTGCCTTACAATATAGAAGGAAGCACACAGAGGACGCTTGGAGGCAATCGCAAGTCCGTCTCAGGAAAGCGCAAGGTCAATCGTGGCAAGATACAAGAAAACAGTCTGATCGAGAGCGCCCAAAGGAGTACTACCTTGGTCAAGACCCTTTTAAGCGACCAACATAGCTTATCAACCGGCCCTGTAACCAATAATTCAAGCCAACCAGTTCCTTATCCTTCAATTATCGACTATCCCCCGCCTTCTTACAGCGTTTTTACAGGGTACCAAGATCCAGGTACGACGCAGCAAAATGATTCCCAACTTAATGCAAGCCGAGCTTCGAAACACACTCAAAACAATGGATACCCAGTACCCCCACAAGACAGCTCCTACCCATATCCACCTTTCGCTGAATCACCGTCAGCTTCAAACTATAATTCATTAAGAGATCACTCACTAAATCACTACAGCACAAGTGTCTACCCTTATGACCCAAGAATGACGTTACAGGCTACCACAGCTAATGATCAGAGACATTTTCATCCGTCAAATGCAATGCGTCAAAGCCTAGGGCATGTTCCTAGTAATCGAGGGACTATCATGCCGATCCCTGTTGTCCGCGATAAAGTGTTGCCTGACTCGGGTCAACATAGCCAAGAGGTGCCCTATAAAAGTCCACAGCGGAGATCGCCCAAAAAGTCCAAAACAGTGCAAAATGGCAACAGAGTCCGGGAAAGAACATCAGCTCCTGGAAGAGGAATCAAGAAACCCAAAGCTCTCAAGCGAATGGATGGAATTGCAAAGAAATACAACCTGGAGCCTTAGATTTTCAAGAATTACGAGATCCGTAGCTTCTCATTACTATCACATAATATAGTCAATTTGGACAAGAGATAGTTCTAGTTGCTCTACATATAATTGCCAATTCATTTTGCCCATTATTTGTCCTTAGATCTCAAAAATCTGCTGAATTTTCCCCGTTTCTTCTCCTTCACTACTGGTTGAGTGCTTTGAACCGGTGCTGATTTAGGTGGTTCGTTATGACTACGGACATGCACGTGTGATACAGGAGAAGCCATGGGCGCAACAGTATCATACAAGAACGCAGGAGCTGTTTCCCTCTCACGCTGATCATCTCTCAAGTTCAGTACCTTTCTATCTGTTGTCAAATTCTCGACACTTTTCATGAACGATAATGGGGTAATTATGCCCTCGCTCCCAATGAAAACATCCTTGTTCTTCAAATCTGATTGTTCATATGCAGCTTTCACCTCTGGGTATGTTATTCCGCCGATAATGTAATAAAAGAATCGCTGTCTCGGAACGCGTTTGAGGTGAGAATTGTTCTTAGTCCAGGCGGCCCTGTGACGGGGGTTTCTCAATGAAGTCGAGCCGTTCGTACCTGCGAGCGAGTTTGCTGATTCCTGAGCACTATCATCCATGATTTCAATTGGCTTGTCTTTAACGTATGGGAAAAGCTCCTCGCTTACTAACAGCGGGTTAGCTACCAGCTTCGATAAAACACTGCCAGCTGCTGGAACAAATCTAGATGTGTTGTAAACCGTTGAATCCTTCAAAATAGTATCATGCCACAATTCTTTTTTGAAGGGCTTGGCGCGCGGCTCAGCCTTGATAAGCTTGAATCCTAGTTGTTCAAAATTCTTGAACAAACGCATAAAGTGGTTAAAAAACTCATGATTAGGATCAAGACCAATGAAAGCCAGGAGCTTGATAAAGTCCTGTTCAATAATTCCTCCACGGTATAATGCATAAACGATAATATAGCGAACTTTATCCGTCAAAGTCGATTCTTTAGTGACGAGAATTTGGAGGAAAGCGTCTGTAATATGTTTGAACTTCTCACCCTCGCTGTCAAGACCAAATCCGGCAAGACACTGCTCTATATCTGCAGACTCCGCAAGTTTTCTTTCCTGATTAATCTCTAGACACCTGTCGATCAAAGTTCGATGTAGAATCAGCCTTCTTCTATCTTCATCAAAGTCTTTTAGATGCGCGACCACACTCAACAAGTCGGTTGTCGTTTTTACATTAGATCTGTCAACTAGCAGCGGATTCTTGGCAATCATTTCCTTGATCTTTCCCGAGAGGTATTCGCTTGCATCCACGATGTGTTGATGTTTCAGCTCTTCCCAGTCCGGATCGAGGATGTCCAAAAGCTTGGCAGTCTTTTCCTCTACTTCACCTTTCTCGGTTTCTGCTTTGTAGTGATATATATCTTCCCCAATGTCAAGCTCCGGCACAACATCATAAGCCATTGCTTGATAGGTAAAGTCATGTAGAATAGGGCTCAGCAAATCCAACGTCCTGTCAGTGATAACTAAAATAGCCCTAGGCCTTGTTGATGGTGGAGGAAAATCATTGTTTCGGCGTGCGTAATCATCTAGAACATCCTGAAACTCGAAAGCGAGTTTCTTCGCTAAATAAGTGCCTGGGGCCAATTCCGCCTGGCTAGGCGAAGGGATTGAGTATCTAATGATAGGATACTCGCCTGTGACAACACATACGTTCAATAGAGACTGAACAATCCTGGACATATTTTTACTGATCAGATCCGCGCACTGTCTATTGAAGAATAACTGCAGAGGCTTGTCAACCTCGGTCGTCAGAAAGAGTTGTGACTGCTTCGGTATGAATGAGATGTTAAACTCATTAATTGTGGAGATGTATTGCGAGATTATTTTCTTCGATGCAAAATACTTCATAATATGAGGCTCACTGTTCGATAAAAACCTAATGTGACAGCATCTATATTTCGGAGGTCTGTTGGAGAAGTCTGCTTCCATACAATTGATATTAAATTTCGTGGGCTTTAGAAGATAGATAACTTCGACTGATGGTTGTCCCTTTCTCTGCGGAGAGTCAATTTTGTCAACTGCAGTAACATAGCGAAGAAGAACTTGTGGGGATTCGAATAGATATGTTAGTAGGCCAGCGAAATAGTCATCGATGACCAGAAACTTCACGTTATGCTCTGTTTTGATCTCATTTATCTCGTTTAAAAACCTCTGTCTCTGTAATTCTATCAGATCAGACATGGAGTTAGCGAATTAACTCGAAATCGGGATACAATTATACTACAGAAACCAGATAGCACAACCCAATAAAGAATTCTTATGCCCTGGTAAGCTTTATTAAGGCTCGCTTACTTTGTCAATAATATGTCAAAAGTAGATCGTGCGTTACGAGTCTAACAGAATAATGAACTAAATAATGCCAATAACCATTTCAACAGATATCTAGCTGATGGGTGTCGTTACCACCGAGCCATGTCTTGCCATTTTGTAGAACAATCTCTTGTATCACAGAAAAGCACCAGCGTAGGCCAGGGACCAGGTAAGACTTTGACCAGGATCGAGATACGCTGGAGTAAACGAGGAACTGTGAAAGAATTCGTAAGAAGTCCTGGGGTCGAATAAGGCAACATTCAAAAGCATTATGCCTTTCCAGCCGTCGTTAACACCATCCGCAATTGAAAGTAGCTTTTCGGTCCACTCTTCTTGTACAAAGGTTGAATGCCTAACGAAGGAAGACGCCGGAGTGATAGGAATTGCATGGATCATCTGAATGTATTGTAGCTCTGCCCCAAAATACGTTGTGTGGTCTATCTTATTCTCGAAAAGAATGCCACTAACCTTATTTGGTATAAACGCCGGAGGCATGATGTCGTTGGAGTTAGCGTATAGGAAGTATGAGTTGATGGAAGTATTGAGAATTCCCAACTGTAAATCACCCAGCGAGGCGAGCGGCTGGTTGCCTGTGGCAAGACCCCACAATTTAAGAGCATATGAGGCGTTCACGTCTTCCGAACTGGATTCCTCGTCTTTGCCGTCACCACTTTCGAACAGTCCCTTGGCCCATGAATGGCCACAGTACCAGTCAAACGATCTAAAGGCGGGGAAAAAATGGTCGTTTTCTGACGGATTAGCATAATCCCTGAGTAGATTCTCAACCCATTCTTTGTTTAGCGCAAGCCAGTTTTTCTCCCCCGCATCCAGATCCACTTTTGCCACGATTGCGGCTGCTATGATGTGGTAACTATAGTGGAAGTGATGATCGTTGTAATATGAATTACCAAAATCTTCGCCAGAAGAGCCGGCTGAGATTAGACCGCCCCAAGTAGTGTCGTATTTCAATGGCAAAATCTGCTCGTTTGCAACAAACCTACCAATTGCTTCTTTGAGTTTTGGTAAAAGAGCGGAGACTAGAGATGGTTCATTGATGATGTATTGACAGCAGTACATGATCCATGCGTACTTCGCCAAAATTTTGCCTGAGAAATACATAGAATTGAGATTGGATTCGTTAATAACGTCTCCGTTTACTTCCGAAGAAGCTGCTGCTTTGATGGCTTCCAAAACTTCACTGGAATAGGAAGGACAATTGTCTATCCCGGGAATGGTAGTGAACGGTTGAAACTCGAGATCTACAGGAATCGAAACAGCCAAATCAAAAGAATCAGTGATGTAACCACTCATAATACCGCAGACAGTGGAATCTAGCCTTGAACTTGTTCTCTCTGGAGACATCGCATCAGTGAATGTCTTGACATGATGTGGTAGTGCGTAAATTAAGGTTTTCCCACTTGTTGACGAACCTGCCAGGCTGTAACTGAAACTATAATAGCCGGTTGTTCCCTCTGTAGAGCATACTAACGAGCAGTCAGTGGGGTAGCAGCCAGCGGCTTGATCAATTTCTTCCAGATAGTCGGCTACTACCTGAATTGTGCAATCCGAGACACTTTGAGACCCAATAATCGTGTTGCCATCTTGCAATCTGAGACTTAAAGGCGTACCACCAGGAACAGTTAGGTACAATGCCCATTTACGATGATCTTGCAGCTCGATTTGATACTTTTGAACCCCAGAGATATTCTGCACCAAGGCAAAGTTGAGAAATCCAACTACAGACTGAATTTTGGGCTGCGCGTTATGATAAGTAGCTGTGATAAATCCCATACCTTGGACTAGAGGGAAGTGAATGAATTGGCTGGCACTCTTTTGAAGGAAAACTTGCACTGACATGTGTTTGAGTGATGCCAGACTTAATGTAAGCTCATCGGAAGATGCAAAATCTTGCGCAGAGAAGACAAGTGATTTGATTCCATTGGGGCTGGAGAAATACTGTGGGGGAGAGCCAGGCCCATAAACTCTTTGAGATGAGGTTGTGTGGGATACGGCAAGCCCAAAGAACGATGGGTCCCTTGCAAACCATAAAGAATAGGGATGAGTCCATACTGGGTTTGCTTGATTCCCTAACAGCATGTTTCCATAGAACTTGTTTGTCTGAGCAGGCAATTCCCCCCTACTGGTCCCGGACGGCAAGGAGACTTCATGAGCACCCTGTGAAAAGACACTCAATGGGCTTCCATTAGGAAGAATGTTGTCCAAGTTTAACGAGGCTTTGACGTTTTGACGGGAACTTGACTGATTTGGCTGGCGCCTAGGGATAGGAGGTGGCATTTCAGTAGCACCTCTTCTTTGTGGCAGTGGAGGAGGGCCTCCTTCAATTATACTACTTGAAGCTGGGGATTCATTCTTATTGGGTAAAGGAAAAGGAGGACGGTCGTATGGCATATCGTGATCTAATTGGCACAATGACCTCTTCCTTTGTTTGGCGTAACAGCACACAGGGTGTTTTTCGTACCGAGATGCGCTAGCTTTAGTAATTGCAACGATGAAATCATAGCTTTTCTGATAGAGCTAGCCGATTTCAATAGTTCTCAGCCGTTTATATTATCAATAAAGTGAGTCATCAGCTCATATTTGCCAATCTTGAATCCATGCTTTATTCTGTAATTCAATAGTGTAAGTCCCTTCACAGTATAAGTTTGAAAAACTGATGAGCCGATGAGCCTAAAGTGAATCAAATTGAACATCTACAAGAACAAGGTGAGATGGAAGGCAGTTCTGTAGCCGACAACCGGCAGTTATTCTTGAAACTGCACAGTGAATTTCGATTGCTGCAGCTTGTATGGCACAGAAACAAGAACCAACATCGGGTGGCTTTATGGTGGAGACGTCTTGGTATGCTGAAGAGCAATTGTGCCCAAGTATTGGATATTTTGCAGAAAAGAGTTCTCAAGAGTAAAAATAACACTGTCAGGCTTTTCAAGTTGGTCAATGGCTACATTTCAAAGCAGATCGCAAGAACATACCGAGATTTTAATGGGGTGATTGCACTAGGGCAATTTGTAACCTTAGGAGTGGTCCTAATCGGCATTCTAAGCAGGATTTACAATGTCTATATGGACATTATGCGGTGTTTTGAGGATAACTTTAAAGAGTTAGGCTGCCTCGAGAAGGCTAAGGTGCACCAGGGTGCAAAAGAACAGGAACCATTGCTGGAGAGAGGAATCCAGCTAGGATCTACATTAGAAGATTATGGTGAAGAGATCATTATCGATAATGAAACTGTCACCAACAAGAACACGGTACCTACAATGGTTCCGTCACAGTCGGCTTCTGGGCTTAAACCAAAGGTGCAACAATCGGCAAAGAAGAAGAAGAAAAAGAAGTCAAAGTCAGCTATTGATAGCATTTTTGGTTAGATCTAATGACATATTGCATACATTAATTTGGGTCGTTCACAAGTCTATCAGCCCAAGTAGGAAGTATGAAAGATGAGGAGTGTATTTGGGGGTTATAGTAGCTCATTAGCTGCTGCTCTTCAGGTGTCGGAGTACGCTGAGGCTTGGCTAGATCTACTTTATCGTCTTTAGCACAGATGATCAACCCCAATTGTCCCGAAGTATAGGTTGGGACGGTGGTGTAACAGTATCCCGTGTTTTGGAAAACTGAGCGCGCAGTTTTCATCAGACGGCTCAGGTATTGGATGTCCAACCACACGTTTTCCGACGCTTGTGCGATCAGTATCCCGTCCTCCTTCAGCGCATCATTCAGCAACTGGAAGTATTCCTTTTGGAAAAATGCTTCTGCGGGACCATCGGGGTCTGAGGAGTCTGTAATGATAACATCGTACTTTTCTTCCTGTGGTGTACTGCCCGCCTCTCTCAAGAACTGGAATCCATCGCGCAAATGTATCGTCACTTTCCTATGATCTAACGCACTGGACATTTTGGGCAGGTACTTTCTTGCTAGTTCAATCACCGTGCTGTCAATCTCGACAAGACTTACAGATTCTACGCAGGAATGTTTGACAACTTCCCTGACTACACCGCCGTCACCCCCACCGATCACCAGCACTCTTTTGGGATTATGATGCGCAAACAGCGGCACATGGCTAATCATCTCCTGGTAAGCGAACTCATCTCTTTCAGTGCATTGAATTATACCATCTAGTACGAGGACATTACCCCAGTCAGAACTCTTGAACACTAAAATCTCCTGGAACTCGCTCTGCACATAGTGGAGCACCTGATCGACTTTAAGAGAAAGTCCCTGCCCATGAAAATGTTTGTCATTTATTTCAGTAAACCAACCTTCTTTGATAGATTTTGGGCCCTCTGGGTGCAGAACCGACATGATTGACTATATACAGACGAGTTACCAAGATTTTGTATTCAGCTCATCGCTACTATTTTTTTTTTTTTCATGGTGGACCTCTGGAAGCGGGCTCTAGCTGAAAAATATTCATCTGGCGAGTTGACATCGAAAGTAGATGAGATGAGCAGCATTCTGATCTTGAATAGATCTGCTGGAGTGCAATCTTGGGCTCTTTGATATGGCTTTCGTTCATCCGTTGCAATGTTCTGTTTCGAACAAGGCTAAGACGCTCGTGTTTGTCATAATTAAGAGCACAATCTTAGTTTTCAAGCATGCTGATGGAAAGTTTAGCCTAGTGGGTAGATGGACTGATAGTATGGCTGGTGCTGAGAATGAAAAACAGATTGAAGGGCACATTTCGGTCAAAAAACTCAAAGGAAATGAGGGGCAGGCTGTGGAAAAGACCGAATCAGCGGTTCCCGGTGCAGCATTTTCTTTGCAGGTGAGAAATCTCACTTTGGCCCCGGATGAGTCAAAGCTCATTGCTTGTGTGGACTCTGACAAGTCTGTAGTTGTTTTCGAGATTGATGAAAGGGATACACAGAATATCTTGAAAATTGTCAAGAGACAACCGTTTCCTAAGAGGCCCAATGCGATTGCTGTCGCTGAGGATAACGATACAGTGGTAATAGCAGACAAGTTTGGTGATGTTCACCAGTTTTCGATGAAAGAGTCGGGATTGGTGAAAAATGAGGAAATGGAACCGATTCTAGGTCACGTCTCAATGCTAACGGGTATTACTCTGGCAAAGAACTCAGAAGGACAAAAGTATGTAATAACCAGTGATCGGGATGAGCATATTAAGATTTCGCACTACCCACAGTGTTTCATTGTTGATAAGTGGCTATTTGGTCACAAGGAGTTTGTTTCTTCGTTTTGTATTCCTCGCTGGCACCCCAACTGGCTATGTAGCGCTGGTGGAGATGACAGTGTATTTGCATGGGACTGGGAAAATGGGAAGACGCTTTCTCAGTTCAACTATCGAGAGGCAATCCAACCTCATTTGACGGACGCCCATTTGGCTGCTGATAGGTTCCAAAACGAGAAAAAGGATGTGATTGAGTACGCAGTGTCTCAAATTCTCACATGCAGTACCCTTCCCTTCGTTGCATTCTACGTGGAAGCAACTAAACTGCTTTTTGTGCTCAACATTTGTCCAAAATCTGGGGCCTTGAGCTTGAAGCAGATAATACACTTCCCATTCAACATTGTATCTGTATCAGAAAGTAGCGACGAATTCTGTGTCACACTAGACACATCCGACTCCGACAGGGAAGAGTATGTTGATTATGTTTGTTACAACCAGCGGGCCAAAGAATTTGAAGTGAGCACTGCCAAAAGTGAAGCTTTCAACAAGAATCTTGTCTCGTCTCTCAATGGTGATGAGTTAGTCCGCTTAGACAAGAATGGCCTGTATCCATTATACGGGATTATCTCGCTTAAAAAGCACGGTGAACATTATTCTTGATCATATGTAGTAAGGTTAGATAGCATTTTTTTTTAGTAATCTAGTATTTGAGAGTTTTGTCACTTTGTTGTAGCGCTGTCTTTAAAACACTGATCATACCAAGCTATTTTGAGGGACTCGAGAGATGAGCCATTCGCTCGCATCTGGAGGCTCTCCTAACAATGATATCGCTATTAATGGTCAGCTGCATTCCAATGGTATGCCTTCTTTGGTTGAATCAAAGAGTAACTTGAGCCAAAACTCTTCGTCCGTTAAAGATCTAATAGGAGAAGCACAAGAGCTCCAAAGTGAGATTAACAGCATTTTCGCGGAGCTAAGTGACATAAATCGGCAGGTCAAGATCGATATTGATGAGTTCTGTCATATTGGATTACAAAACACTTCGTCGATTCTAGAAGCTAATCGTTCGACTTGAATTAGGTTGACGAGGTTGTATCTGAACTAGATCGTAATGATAAACATCCAATATGGCGCATTGAACTTGATTTTGCCTTTCCTGTAAATTGTTCATATAATTAGTAACCTTAGTTTGGCCAGGATGTCGAGAAATCTTTGAAAAGCAGTGAGACCTTACGTAAAGGGCTTACCTACCCTTATAAACTTTTATAAATTCCAGTAGATTGTACATAATGAAGGTCTGCCTATTTGAAAGCTGCAAACTGAGTGCTGGTTCTTGCCAGGTTGGCGCTTACGATCGGCTCCGTTTCTTTGATACACCTCTCCATCCTCTCGGTGTTATTTTGGAAGCAGTTTTGTAAACAAGCAGCTAAAGTTACCTTCGTATCATTTTCCAATTGTGGGCCAAGAACTCTTCTAAAAAATTCTAGGTCAACAGTAACCTGAAGTAGGCCATCGGATGACAAATTTCCGATGTAAGGTTTAAAAGCTTCGAACAAATACTTGGAGATAAAAATTTGACTCTCTTGCAGGATCCTGTTTATCAGCTGCGGGCCCATTCTGAAACATTCGCTGTGAATGGTTACCAAAAGCATTAAGACTTCTATGATATAATCGCCTGCTCTAAATGAATTGGAGGTATAGCTGGCCCAGCTTATCTCATTAAACTTGATCTCAAGTACGTCTCTAATATTAATCTTCAAGTCCGACAGATAGTTACCGAAAATCGATGACTCCATTTTTGACAGCAAAGTGAAAAGCTCCAAGTTTTTATCTTTCAGATGACATTCGAAAGCTTCGTCAAAGTCCTGCAAAATGTCCGGAAATGAGACTTCCCTAATATATTGAAGATTAGTCAATGTTAATATAGTGTGGGGATTTCTTGGGTTGTCTTTGTCCTTAGCAGCATTTTTGAGTATTGCTTCCAAGACAGCTTCCATAGATATGAGTTGTTGAATTTCAGCTGCTGTTAGCTCTTGCTTCGAAGGATAACTGACAACCGAAATGCCATTGAACACGGGAAGTTTCTCAAAAGCAAAAAGCAAGTCTCTTGTAGTCCGAATGCAGTACGTTTGAAATAGGCGGACAACTTCTGGGAAATGGGTTATGCCATATTCATTGCCTTGACTATCACTGACATTTTCGTATACAGTCCAGTCCTCTAATCTGTAAAGATTGGATATGTCTCTTAGTTTTGTCGAGGCTATGGCCCCAACGCAGCGGTTTATCAACACAGATGCCAATTTCCTTGAACTGTCGATCGTTTTTGAGCTAACACCGAGTTGAGCTAACTGCGTAATTGACTTCAAGAGTGGCTCAGCCATTTTTGGAAGATATCTCAGGCAACTCAATCCATTAGCACGAGGAGGTATAAAGCCAAAATCTTCCGGTGACCCATTTTCCTTCTGAATCTTTTGGCGCCGGGAAAGAGAATCTTGGGAGGAGTTGAAGAATAAAAGTAAATTTTGTAAAAACAAGTTAATGAAATGATCGCCACGCTCTCTAATCTCTCTGTTCTGTGATTCTTCGAGTTGGAGGAACTCTTTATGACCATCCGTAGCCGTCAAGTCACCTACAAGAATATTGTCCTTTTTCTTGTCATTCAGTAAAGAGGCTTGGTAGGTTCCATCCATAAAATTTTGAACATGTTCCCAAAACTCAATGAATTTTGAGCACAAATTCTCCAATAGATTGACATATTTCAAATACGTCAGCCAACCCTCAATGAGAATTGGAGAATCGGTAAGACCTTGAAAAGCAGAGATACCAGACTTTTCACCAGATCGTAAAGATGCCTCTGGTAGAAATTGATTGATTGACAGGTAAAAGGTCAAATCGACGCCGTTTACGGCAGCTGAATCATCTTCAGAATCTGTGCTGCTTTCTAAAATAGTCTTTTGAGTATTTGCTAACTTCTGAAGGGACTGTGTCGAAATATTGGCCAGCTGCTTTTCAAAATCATCAAGTCTTGTATCTATCCAGGAGGCTATTGGGTTTCGATCGACCTTAAGGTCTAAAAGTTTGGAAATAAGTGGTAAAAAAGTTTGTTGCGTCTGTGATTTTGAAGGAGAAAGTAACAAGTGCCAAGTGTGTCGTCTGTATTCCTCTATTATTTGCTCAACAGCCTCCCATATCTTTCTCGCTATGACGGGCACCCTCGTATTACCCCCCATACCTTCGTCAGAGTTGAAGCTCTTTATAAGTTTTTGATACAGTGCTTGCGCTTTGGAATATTCGAGCATCATGCCCGCATAATCGTTTCGTTCCAAGCACTCTCTCAAAGCCCTTGGTGCACAAAATATTTCTCTGTTTTCTTCAATGAAGGCTTTGGTCGTTTGATAGCTGGCCAGTTTCTTGAAAGTCTTCAATACTGGTTTTAGCTTCAGTGTAGTAGCTGTTATAGATTCATCTACCTTGCCGCTTAGACGGCTTACATCAAGCTGGCTGTCGTCTTTATTTGATGCATCAATGTTCGATTTCTCAGAGAATTGTTCGTAAATCTCATCCAATCTGTTCTTGATTCGAACATACCTTGTAAAATTAGACTGAACTAGCTCTTTTAGCTCTTCCGATTGACCCTCCAATGTCTTATCCAAATTATCTAAGGACGAAGAAAGCTGCTCAAAACTATCGGCTTTGTGGATATCTCTCAGATAAGCTTTAACGTCGAAAGTCTTGCTGTTGATCAAGTATTTTGGCCTGTCCTGCTCGGCAATATGTAGCTTCTCCAGTAAAGGCAACATTTGCTGATCGCTCAGAGGGTCTCTAACATTTAGTAACGACGAATCCTTCAAAGTATTCTCGCGTTGATTCGTGTGCTGCTGTCGCAAAAGCAAATCCCTGAGTATATCATATGAATTGCTAGCATCTGGTTCAGCCTCTTTCCACTTACTCAGATCTACTATGAAGGATGAATCATCTTGATAGGACGTCGAGGGATTCAATGTTTTCAGGTGGTAGAAGCCCAGAAGCTGTTCGTCTGACACCTGGAAGGAACTCATCACCTATATCAACATCAATTGCGGTCAAAAGCGATCGTCGAGTTGTCTTTCTATTACAGTTAAGGAAGCGGAAGGCATAACTTTATTGTCACCTTCGGCTTACCGAGAAAAGCTAGGCAGCTTAAAGTCATGGAGCAAAGACCTCGAGTGATCTGTTGATATCAATTAAAAGTTACTATTCTACATCCCATTATTTGTACATATTATTAGGTCTTTCACCTCTTTCTAGGACCACGAATTGGTGGAGTGGGCCTTGATTGAGGGCCAGTCTTGAATAGAGGGGCGTTCTGTAACATATCAGGCACCACAAAGAACCTGATTTGTGAGCCTCTCACAAATACATGATTCATTCTTGTTACTCTGCCTTCCGCTCCTGTCACTGTAGCATCCCTCAGTTGTACGTTCATATTATCCTCGCTTTCCACCAGTTTCCCTCTGTACGTTTCGCCAGTAGTCAGTTCTAGTGAGACAATATGTCCCTGTGCCTCACTGAGCAGTTTCACTGGTATACTACTCATGATTAATGGGCTAGGGCTTTAATTGGGGTGGATTTACTGTAGTTGAAGTAACGATGGTCCCGATGAATTAATTTAAAGCGCGAGTAAAAGGCTTAAACTTTCAAAGGGAACAGCGAAAGTGGGAAGGGTAGTGCCATTCACCAGTCATGAACGTAGAGATCGAGCATGTGCAGTTGGGATTTATAAAAGAGCTCGATAACAACATATGTTCACTGAAAGTTCAGTCTAATGTGCTTGCTTTTGCATTGAAGACTGGCCTAATATTCCTTATCGACCTGGATACACCTTCAGAGGTCACAAAGTTTATTGTTCCCCTGGTAACAGCTTCCAATAATGCTGAGAAGTTGATAGATATGTGGATGAGTCCCAATGGGAAGCTTCTCTTACTCAAGACCAATTTTGCCAAGTATTACCTCTGTGATGTTGAATTAATGAAAGAATGTGCTAAAGGCTCTACAAACAGCAATGGCGGTATATTTACCTTGAGGGAATTGATCAAGAAGAACTGCGATATACGAGTTGCCAAGTGGCGCGATGAAGAGAGCATCATATGTGGCACCACTAATGGCCAAGTGTATTTGGTGGAGATGACCCGTAAAGATGGCAAGCAAAAAACTGAAGTGACAAAAATATACACATCTAGCGGTAAGATAGATGGTGTCATGTGGAGCAAGGAAGGGCACCTGATCATAGCGTCTGAGAGCAAGATCATGTATTGGAGTAAGGTCACATTGAGCAAGGAAACCAATCTTGGACCACCTACCGAAACCGAAGAGTTTGAAGCCTTGCAAAAGGATTCTAGTACTAAATTTTCTTCCCACAATGATACGTTTGCTTGGATCACCAACACCGGGATTGTTTTTGGAAGGACAAACAGTCATAGAAAAGTTCTAGCTGATGCCAAAGTCCTGCTAGCAGTCGAGCTCACAGAATCAAAATATAAAATCAGAGATGTCATACTGACTGACTTTCACATCATCATTCTCAGGGGTCCAACCGTAACAATCATAAATCAGCTGAGTAATGCTGTAGTATTCGAAGAGTCGATACTTAATGATACGGGCGAAAGGATGATCGGTCTCACAGCAGATTATTCTCAAACCTCTGCTACTTTTTGGTGTTTCTCAAATGCTAATATCTACGAGCTCATCTTGCATAAAGAATCGCAGGCTGTCTGGAAGCTACTGTGCAACAAGCACGATTATGATACCGCTCTTAATCTTGAAGGTCTCGACGACTTGGCGAAGCAAACGATTTTTTACGATAAGGGACGTTATCTTCTAGATGAGGGGAGGTCTCTGGAGGCGGCGAAATGTTTAGGTAAGTCTTCTGTGGCTACGACGGGTTCGACAGCTTTGCGACTTATGGACTCCTGCAAAGACACAGAATCACTGCAGGTTTTTTTGGCTACGAAGCTTGATACGTTGCATCCCCAACATCAAGTGCAACGAATCCTGCTTTCCAGTTGGGTGATTTGGACCTTCATGGAGCTTTTGAATGAATATGATGAGGATTTGAGTACTGAGAGAAATCTGGAAACTTTTAAACAGTTGACTGAGAAGAAGGAAGCGATAGCGGACCGTATTAAGCATTTTCTTGAAGGTCATTTGGACTGTATTGACAAAGAAACAGTCTATCAAATTATTACCGAGCAGAATAGGAAGCAGGAACTTCTTTTTTTTGCCAAGCTTATTAAAGACTATGAATATGTGCTCTCTTATTGGGTTCGTCAGGAAAATTGGTACGAAGCTCTCAAAACGTTGTTGGAAATGCAAGACCCAGAGAGTGTCTACAAATATGCAACCGTTTTGCTGGTTAATTCACCTGAATCAACTACGCATGCGTGGATGAAAATTGGAGGCATAGATCCTGTTCAACTAATTCCTTCAGTTCTAACCTACTTCACTAACCTCCAGAAACAAACCCATTTTTCTGAGGGAAACCAAATACCTAATTTTGCATTAAATTACCTCCTCTGGTGCATTGAGGAGCAAGATCTTGAGAGTCCAATCATTATCAACACCATCCTATATATGCTGATCACTCGACGCAGTGGCGAAGATGAAGAAGCTACCGAGCTTCAAATCATTAGATTTTTGGACACTTATGAAGGGAAGTGTGAAAGAGATTTTATATCTCGTCTAAGCGTAAGATTCCATAGGCCGAAAGTCCTGATATATCTCTACACCCAGTTCAAATTATACGAAGATGCGATCGCACTGGCATTGGATAACAACATGGTAGAATCGGCAAAGATGGTGGTCAACGACATAGAACCGAAGGGCAACGTAAAACTAAAAAAGGTTCTTTGGTTGAAGATTGCCAAATCGATGCTAAGTCATGATGATATTCAAGATATAAAACAAGTCGTCAGAACAATCATCTCAGAGTCAAATGACACGCTAGAAATTGGGGACCTACTTCCCCTGTTTGATCAGTTCACGACAATTGCTAACCTAAAGGACGAGCTAATCAGAAGCTTGGAGAAACATGGCCAGGCGATGTCCCATATATCTGAGCAGATCAAGCACTCAATGCATACAAAGAGAGATATTATAAAGGACATGGAGAGCTTCAAAGAGAGGTTTTCAGTCTTGGAACCTGGAGCATCCTGCAGTACATGTCATAGAGTCCTACAGACTCGGAAATTTCTAGTCTTCCCTTGTGGCCACTGCTTCCATACAGACTGTTTGATTAAGGCGATCTTGCGCTCCAATGACTATAATTTAAAGAGCAAAATCGAAAAGTTTCAGCGGAAGCTGGCCAAGGACAGTAAATCAGTCAAGGCGGAAGAGCTTGAGTCGCTTATCACCACCAAGTGCTGTTTATGCAGTGACATCAACATCAATACAATTGATGAGCCAATTGACATTAATGAAGAGGAGGCAGAAAAGTGGGCGGTATAACCCATTATTATTGATTAAGATCATCTAGAGTGTTTAGAACTTTATTGCAGTCGTTTTCCTCATTCTATTGAGAACCAGACAGTTTATAGGAGCACAATCCAGGAACTCAAGACCTAGTGTTTCGAAAAAGAGACAATTCTTAGTCGAATCACATCGCAGGCGCCTGAAAGTTCTTCCGTCTTGTTAGCCACTCAACCAAGAAATCACCGATTAGCAGGTAATATACTGCTAATCGTCCACTTTGCTTATTGCCGGCTGAAAAACCGTCACAGTCCCTATGAAAGCCTCCGAAACATGGCAAGTAGGTTTACAAATATGAGTATACAGGACTCTGTCAAGTTTAAATAGTAGGCAAAGTTAATCGCGGCTCAATTGTGCCACTTGAAGTCTGTCTTCGCTTGACGGTTTTAATCACTTTGAAGCCTCGCTCTCTTAAGAAGTTAACTTAAATTGAAGAAAGAGAAGAGTTCAAGGCATTAGAAGAGGAACAAGAGCGGTTATATTAGGACTATAATGAGCGAAAAAGAGGCTGACAACGTTGTAGAAGATAATATGGAGGTGGATGAGGAGATGGATGAGTTCGATGACAACGAGGACGCTCCCATTGATAATGGTCAACTCTTCGGTCAAGATGCGGCCAAAAACGGTGAGAACAAGGAATCCACTGAGAAGCCAAGACTAGATAACGGTTCTGGGAAACTATTTGAGCTCCCGGAGTTCACAAAGAAGGACAAGACCCTCGATGATATACTGTCGCTCGTGGAAGACAACCCTCCAATAATCCCTGATGCAGTAATAGACTACTACCTGATGAAGAACGGATTTGATTGTGCTGACGTTCGAGTGAAAAGATTACTTGCCTTAGCTACCCAGAAATTTGTCAGTGACATAGCAGCAGACGCATACGAGTATTCGAGAATAAGATCATCGGTTGCAGTGAACAATGCTAACAACGGGCAGGCCAGGGCCAGACAATTAATGGCCGGACAACAGCAGCCGGGACAACAGCAGATTTCTCAGCAACAGCAGCAGCAGAATGAGAAGACAACAGCCAGTAAAGTCGTTCTTACGGTGAACGATCTGAGTAGTGCTGTTGCGGAGTACGGAGTGAATATAAGTCGCCCAGACTTCTACCGTTAAACATTCGGTTTCAAATTTGAACCCGAGTACTGCAGGACTACTCTCACAGATATGAAGGCCTCAGGGCACCACCAGATGGGCCTAACAGGCTCGAGTCGCTTCACCTTGTGGTTAGGTCTATCCGTATATAGCGATTGTACTATGTTAATTGTTAGCCAAGGTATTAAAGGAACAGGGACTAAGATTGATTGAACTACAAGTATTTAACTACTCGACTATCACTCATTCATTTACTCTAGTTTGCGCCTGTAGGAACTTTTGCATTTAAGCTAAACTATTCACTAAGACAAAAATGCCTATTGATTACTCAAAGTGGGACAAAATTGAGCTTTCTGATGACTCCGACATTGAAGTGCATCCTAATGTCGACAAGAGGTCCTTTATCAAGTGGAAGCAGCAGAGTATACACGAGAATAGAATGAAACGTAACCAGGATATCAAAAACTTGGAAACTCAAACGGAAATGTATAGCTGCCTCAATAAGCGGGTGGACAAGTTACTGCAGCATCTGAGCGATCAAGATCTGGTTATCAAGGAAAATGTCTCCAAGTTTTTGAATGCCAACTTTGACAAGTCAGAAAAATCAGAAGGTGATAATGTGGATCCCGATATTCCGTCCTATAATGAAATGGTGGAGGATCTTTTCGATCAGTTGGAAAGGGATGCCAAAAATGAAGGAAAAGATCCAAAAGACGGAAGCCTAATAAGGCAGCTAATCCTCAAGCATAGAAAAAAGATTGACGATGTCACAGTGGAAGCAAAACATAAGCTGGAAGAGCTGTACCGTGAAAAGAATGCATTGATTTCGTCGGATGACATCAAGCCAGGGTTTGACAGCGGTTTTATGAACAAGAAAGAGACTAAGGAAGAGGGAAAGCTTGCTGAGAATTTAGAGAAAGTGGCTGCAGCGAAATCTGACACCACATCAGTGCTTCCCAATTTGCCACAGCAATTCATCGAGTATGAAGATGTCATGCAACTAGCACCGGAAACCGAAGAGTTTGGGAAAATTGCTAGCAGCGATTATGCAAAGTCCGAGTCATATTTATTGAGCCACATGCCCATAATCTCAGAACAGCAAAAGGATGCCTTGATGATGAAGGCCTTTGAGTTCCAAATGAAAGGGGACGAAAAGTCTACCTACCGTGTCATCCATCAATCGGAGCTCTTAGCATACATTCGTGAAATCTATGACATGAAAAAAATCACTGCGCTAGTACCCAGCGAGATGAAGCAAGTCATCACCATGTTCTTCCAGAGAGTTGTTCGCGGTTCAAACGTGGCCGGTAAGCAGTCATTTCTGCAATCAGTGCAGGCCAAGTTTGATCATGTGAAGAATCGTGTGCATATCATGGAGCAAGAACATCAAAATGAACAAGAAGGTGTGGAAACAATTCAATTGAAATCGCTGGATGATTCGACTGAGCTCGAAGTAAATTTACCAAACTTTGAGTCAACTGACCCTGAAGAGATTAAGAGAGTGGAAGCCTTCAGGAAGCTTCCAAAAGTTATGCAAGATGCTGTCAAAACCAGAAATCTGGACAGGGTCAATGAAGTGTTCGCCGAAACCCCGATCAAGGAAGCCGAAGAGTACTTGGATTTGCTTAATGAAGCGGACATTATCGGAGTGAAAGCCCTACTTGAAAGTGAGGCGGACTTCAAAGAACTACAGGATCAGTATGAGAATCAAAGCAAACTGGAGGAGTTGAACTTAGAGAGAAAAGACGAGTCGCAAAGCACTCAGGCAAATGTTGAAAGCACAGCCGATACAGTTGACTAATACTACAGCTCTCAGTAGAGGGTTGATAGGTCATCAGTTTAAGTTGCATTTATTGCCAGAACGGCATCATCACAGACATTATAATTATATAAAAAATGAAAATGCTAACAAAAATCATAGCTTGAAAAACTTCTTCTCGCCCAGGAATTGATGTTCCACTTCATTATACCGTAGTCAGTACCGATTACTAATGAACTGCCATTACGATCTTCAACCCAATCTATGCCAGCGATATTATTCTCTTCAGTTGAATCAGAGCTGTAGTAACTTGAGGCTGAGTTCATTGGGTAGTCTCTTACGCTATTACCGTATCGGCCGTTCAACGGGTACATGGTATCCCTGCTGTTAATATCGGCATAGGCGTCGTAAATGTCATCGTCTTCTACAGCGTTGCTAGGAGAGTTCCCGCCTCTTAGGTCGCTAGCAAAGATACCAGTCCTTTGTTCCACATAATTGTAGTTATCAACCTCATGACGATTATGGTTCTCGGATATTGGGCTCCCCAGTATAGCTGGGTCAATTCCTTCGGCGCCTTCAGATATATTTGAAGATGTGGAAAATCTCCGAACTCGGAAAGAAGATCTTCTTCTAACGCTACCACCTGTCTCTTCCCTCGTTGTAAGACTTCGGTTATTGGTCTCACAAATCTGTGAGGGAGAAGCAAAGTTGTTCGTTAGCTTATTGAACGCTCTCGGATATGGAACAACCTGTGGCTCCAGATACTTCAGGGGGACACTGGAAGCAGATGTTAACCAAGGCTCTGATGATGGCACGGGGTTTGTCGGTAGAGAATGACGCCTTCTACCCGCTCCGGCGTATGTCGAAAGCGAAGATGAAGATGATAGCGGAGATAAGGCAGAAACCATTGGAACATTTCGTCTTCTCACATCGCTTATAGCATCACTTACCGTCCCGTAAGACTCATCAGAATCCACTTTTAATTTATCGGGGATGAGAATTACCTGATGATTCATGAAATTTCTGGTATCGACCACATGAACCCTTCCTTGGTGCTCTGATATAAACAGCAGATCATCCAAGCCATGACTGAATTTACACACCCTGAAGGCGCCGTTGTGAGAGTGTGGTCTAGTGGAAGTAACCTCGGCCAAAGGGCTTTCCATCTTCCTCACGTCATAGATTAAACACACTCCATTCTGGAACAAAGTAGCAAACTGCAGATCATTCTCGGAAAAACTACTGTAAAAGCCATGATCACCACCTGGAGCTTCATATATGTGATCAACGAACCCCGAGCCATCGGGTAATGCAAACCTTGGAATCCTTTTAGCTCTCACCACGGAGCTGCCCCAGTCTGGTTGATTGTCATATGAAAGGAAAAACTGCCCAGCCAGTTGGTTTTGTCTATAAATTGCAAACTTATTGGAGTCTCCCGATGCTATCAACGTTTTGCCATCGTGAGATATAGCCGCGTTATTCAATGCAAATTTTAAGTCCGAGTATCTTCTAACCAGTTGAACACCGCTATTGTTGATGTGACACTGGTAAAGGTGCCCGTCATTGTTGCAAGAGTACAAGTCATACTCCTGAGTGGATTTGGGACTCAACGTAACACAGTTGTTTATGAACTGCCCCATGACGTAAGAAGTGGACACTCCGGTCTCTGTGTTGTGCAACGATAAGATGCCCTTCCAAATGCTGGGATTGCTGTAGTTGCTGTGGTCAGCCAAGACACTGTTGCCGGCCAACTTCACCGGTTCGGCCGGTGGCGGTAGGGGCTCTCCTTGGTTGTGCTCCTGTGCCAAACGAGACCAGTTTGTAGGGAATCCCTTATCATCGGGCCCAACCAACCCTCCACACACGATAAGTCCTTGGGACTCTGTGAAACTCCTTGGTTTGAAGTTGAACTCGGTAAGTTTCTGAGAAGGCACATTAGAATTCCCTCGTACCTGGCCCCCAACACTCTTTCTGGTACCACTAATGCTATTCCTGCGGCTCTGTTTCCTATACCTCTGAAACTCCTTCAACCCAGCCCGTCCGGTATCGAGAACCCTTATTGAGTGATCAAATATATACAAAAGTTTCTCCGGCCGTACGCTGGACGCGCGCAAGCAATCCCTTAACTGCCAATGGTTTATCGAAACTTTTGCATCGTAAAGTTCTAAACCCGGCATCATATAGTTCTGATACACCTTGTCCGAACCTGTATTAAGACTTTCGTCCTCCAGCTCATCACTATTACAATGATTTCCATCGATAGTCATATTTCCTAGGTACTTTCTGATCCGTTCCAGTTTAAATCGTGCAAATGTTTCTAGATATCGTTATAATAAGGGGCTATGCGTGCTCTTGCCCACTCGTTCTGCCTCTCGCAGACCCAGTCCCAGCTAGTATCCACTAACTTGTTTCAGAAATAGCGGAACATGGCGCTTTCATTACGCTCTTTATATACTTCACAGCCTGACTCCGAGCGCCCCGCCTGAGCTCCCAAAACCCCTAAAAGGAATAAAGAGTCGTACACGTGCGACATGTGACATTTGTGTGTGTAGTCACGTGTGAGTACCCGCCCGAACTTGAATAATGGAGCTGGCTCTCTGGTGCTCAGGACTTAAGACTCATCAGGAGCATGGCAGCGTCATTGCTGTCCTCGGGAGGTTGGGCTGGGCTGGGGCCGTCATTGAGCGCCGGTGGGGGCATCTGGTGGTCGATGTTTGGGATCTCAGAAGAATCGGCGACTTTGGGAGCGACGAAACCGTTCGGTGACGTAGCCACAGTGTCCATCTTTGGCGGAACACTGTTATTTCGCAGCGAGGCTGCGCCGATAGAGGCCCAGTCTTCCTCGTCTGTGTCTGAATGTTTCTCGTTTCGTCTTGGAATGTGCTGGTTCTTCCTGGCACTTACCTGTGAGGAGGACAGCAGCGGAGGCACTTGGGGTACCTGGGGCATGGACTGGTACGAGAGTCTGGGCGAGGAGGTTTGGATCCAGTGGTAGTTCTTGTGCTGCAGCAGGGTAGACCGTATGCTCGACTCCTTTGACGACGAGACGCGGGAATCGCGTCTCGAGGTGGGCTCGCTGAGCGAGTTCGATACCTGCTCCAGGTCGATCTTGTTGACACTGTTGTTGCGGGTCAGCGACGACGACTGCACCCCGGGCTGCGAGTTTGCGTTCCCAGGCAAGTCGAGGTGTCCACCAGGCTTGAACACGGACGCGGCCCGGGCTTTGGAGCTCGAACGTCTGCTGCGTCTTCCCTTTAGCAGGGGACGCACCCGCTGGGCTAGCAGCTCGTGCTCCATTCCCTCGGGCGGCGAGTCGCCGAACACAACGCTCGACTTTCTTCGACGAAAGCTATAAGGGTCCTCGATTTTTATTGCCTCCTCCTCGTCGTCCTCATCCTCTTCTTCGTCCTCTTCTTCGGAGGCCAGCGCGTTCTCATCGATATAGACAACTCCCTCGGGAGACTTGGAAGCCAAAGGGGCCTTCTTGGCCTTGTTTGCTCCGCTACTCCTGCGTCTTTGTGATTCTTGCGCTACTATATCCTTGATTTTGGCATTTGCAGCGTTCGTGAGTTCCCGTTCATGGGCAAAATTCTCTGGCTCCACAACCTTGGCCGACCACTGGCCCCATCCAATCTTTTCGAACACTACGCTCCCCTCCCGGTCGCCGCCTTCCATCGCACTCATTATTAGTCGCCGCTGTTTGGACGAAGACAAGTCCTTAAAGCTGGGAATCTCGTTCCCCAGCGCCTGTGTGATGTGTCTAATTGCTAGAGGGCCCTTTTCCAGCAGAAGCCTCGAAAGTTTGCCAGGTGTGACCATCTGCGCAGCCGCAAGTCCCGCGGGCGAAGAGGTCGAAATGGGCTTGGGCCCGTGCATTGTTGCCTCTCCAGTCATTTTAAACCGCAATACCGAGCTCTTGCGTACCCAAACAACTCGACTCTGCTACCTGGTCACCTTCTAAAGGCATATGGTTAAGGTCCACGTTGCCATGCTTACAAGGTGCCATTATGTGTCATATGCCGGGTAACTGTCACTGCCAATACCAGTTGAGCTAATCCAGCCCAACGGTTCAAGACTCTGTCTGTCCGCCTTGCTGGCCAATGGTCACTTGCTGTGGCAGAATTGGAGCGTTTGTCTACGTTTTGACTCATGACTCGTGCGTACCACTTCGACGTGCGAGAAGAAAGTGCGACCGTGTTCGTCTTGATAGTCTTACTAAGTAGATGCTGCCCTGCCCTCGTGCTTCATGTGCTTAGAATCCCCAGGGTACAGCTACAGGCTCAGTCTCTGCACCAGTCTGTAGGTGCACCGGCAGTATGCATGTCCACAGTGACACTCATTGCATATGATGGACATTGCAAGAGCACACAAGAATGAGGTCAAAGTTCGGGTAAAGGGTGTGAAATTTTGAGAACGGTATGTGGCCTGAAATTTTCACAGGACGCTGAAAATTTTTGGTAGCCAGGTTGAGCAATGTCCCTTTGGTAGCTGGTTTGCCCACTCAGCATAGTGATGGAACGGGATGTCCTCTGGTGCGTGAGTAAGTTTGCTGGGCTAGGTTGGACGTGGCTTCTGGAGGTAGTTAAAGTTGTTTCAATTTGATTTTGATAAGCGACTTGTTAAGTAGTTCTAGTCGAATTCTCTTTTGGCCGTTCTTGTATCCTGATCCAAGCACTATAGTAATTATACACTGATGTCTGCACCAAGCAATCCTTTTGATCTCCTAGGTAACGACGTGGAAGACGCTGACGTTGTGGTTTCTCCTCCAAAGGAGATTGTCAAGAAGAACACCTCTTCTAAGAAGGCCGATGTGCCACCACCATCTGCCGACCCTGCTAGAGCCAACAAGAACAGACCAAGACCAACTGGTAACGAGGCCGCTTTGAAGGACAAGAGCGCTGGTAGACAAAGCAACAGAGGTAAGGACGCCCCAGAGTCCTCCAGAACCAAGAAGACCAACCAACGTAGGGCTACCGACCGTCAATCCAGATCCGGTAAGGTCGACACCCAGAAGAAGATCAACCAAGGCTGGGGTAGTGACAAAACCGAGCTTGAAGCCGAGGCTGAAGGTGAATTGGATGCTCAGGCTGAGGCTGCTGCCGACAAAGAGGCCGAGGCTACCGCTGGTGTTGCCAAGATGTCCTTGCAAGACTACTTGCAAGAAAAGTCTTCTGACAGCTTGAACAAGGTTCCAGAGGCCAAGAAGGTCGAGGCTTTGAACAACGCTGAATTGTTCGTCAAGGAGACTGAGGTGTTGGCTGAAGCCACCAAGGTCAAGAACGTCAAGTCCAAGCAACCAAAGACCAAGGAATACTTGAACTTCGACGCTGTCTACGTTGACTCCAACCCAAGACCAAAAAGAGACTTCGACAACAAGAACCGTCGTGGCGGTAGAGGCGGTAAGTCCACCAGAGGTGGCAGAAACACCGGTAAGACTGAATCCAACCCAGTTCACACCAACCGTGCCATTGACACCAAGAACTTGCCAACTTTGTCTTAGGCAGATAACTATCGTAAATTGCATCTGTGTATTTACTCTTCCGTACGTTGTCAAATAAATCCTATACTTCTTTTGCTGTCTAGTACTTACCGCTTTTTTTTAGCTGGTCTAGGTAATATCCTGGAAGCACGTCCTTGTACTTGAGCCGCCTATCACTGGAGATCATGCCACCTTCCCAATCGCTTCTCTTCCCCGATTGCAATTGCCCCCCAAACTCGTGTAGCCCGTACAGTAGTTCCTCATTGCCCATGCTCACATTGCAGACCGTACCGTTCGCTATCGTAGATAGATCGAACAAGATGCTGGCAGTCAATCCCCATAGGTCTCGACAAGGCGCGCCCTCTTCCAGCTCATCGCAGGAACTTGTATCTTCAATTGCATTTAGCCAGGCAACGTCATGAGGGTTGTCTACAGGATAGTAGTAATGTTTTACTGGCCATCTTAGGCCTCCCCAGTGTCCTACCCCCTCCCTGCGGTCCATGTACTCAGGAATGTAGTCCTTGACTTGCAGAAACAGGTGGCATTGGAGATCATTCAAGGGTACAGAGAAGATCGAAGAAGTCTCTCCAGAATTGAGCTTTCCGAAGAAACGAGTCGCATCCAAGGGCGTATCGCCGTTGGAATCCTCGTTGTGGAGAAAACACACCATTGGCTTGACGCTGAGAAACGTTCTTGATAGATAGCACGGCATTTGAGTTGTGAGATTGTCAATCCTCATTCCGAACTGTTTGTGTAATACATCTGCGTCTTGCGGCAACCCGATTTCCTCCTCAGCTTCCCTTCTGGCTACCTGTTCGAATGTCTCATGTATATCATCAGCTTTACCTCCAGGAAGCGACACATGGCCAGAGAAGCTACTCAATCCTCGAGATCTCTTGGTTAGAAGAACCCTGAGCTCGCCCTTATGTCCAATGAACAGGAGTATCAAAACGGCTGATCTTCGAGCAGCCGGCCACACCGATGACAGCGGCAGTAAATTAGGGTATGTGAACCTACGTATGTTCTCCAGTGCTCGACAAGGCTTTAGCATTCTTGATATTTTGCATTGATACTGATCTCCCTGTAGGAATCAATAATTTTGGGCTTTGTATACGTTTTTAGAGGCATCTTGAAGAGAGGCTTCATGTAATAATATTGCCATATGGAGTACTTGTTGTGATGCTTACATATGGAGATCTACTTTGATCGTATAAGTAATGACGAATGGGACTGTGATGAATAGTATTGCATATTGCATGAGAACTAGCACTGAGAGGCAATCCAGTTGTGTGTGGGATCCTTCCAGAGGAGTGTAAAATGCAGTAAAGTAAACTTGAGACGTAGCACTGGGCATCGACCAGGTGAGAACCATGATGAACTTTCCTATGATGGAATCTAGCCAATCAATGTCGTAGAGCTTGTTTGCCCATGCTACGCCGATTATTGGAATAAGCATAAGTCTGCAGACGGTCATGAAGATAGCAACTTTAAGAAATCCTTTGGGCAGCTTGTTAATCTCAAGGCGGGCAATTGTGCCACCTAGCAGCAGCAATCCAAGGGGAACACAGGCATTACCTATGTAGGAAGTGAAGTCCATCAGAAAATTTAACACAGGTTGACCATCTGGTGCATTGTGAACATGGACATCAGTGTGAACAAATAGGGCTTTAACCCATGGAATCATGGCCACGATTATCCCTAATAGAGCACCAAGAGAAGCTGGTCTAACAAAGTTTATAGCCATGTACTCGAGCCACTGCAATTTAAACCTGGCAACGAACTTGGTCTTCTTCTCTTTAAAAGAATGATTACTTGAAGTCCTGACCGGCGTACATCCCAGAGAGTCTTGGCTGTCATTATTAGCATAAGTGTCCTCCTCCGTGCGGCCTTCAAATGCATTTCGAGATCCTAAATCTTCTGTCAGAGTCAAGGGTCGAGCCAAGTCGATCTCGCCATCTTTAATTTGGTCCGCAACACTATACTCTTGTATGACGTCGCTTATAGAGGGCCTGCCTTTTTTCATACTTAACTTGCGACTGCGAGTTGCTGTGGAATACGGCGAGAGATCAGTTTCTGTAGACGTATAGTATGGCTTAATTCTTGATGCCTCCAAAGCGCTGGGGCTGGAAGTTGTCGAAAGAACCCTCCTTGCGGGCGAACTCAGTCCTTGTCTTGCGGCACCTACAGTGAGACTTTTCACGGATTCGGCGAGCGAATGGCTGTCGAAATCTCTTGGCGAATGGAATTCGTCTTCCTGGCTGTCACTTTCAATTGCATTGCTGCTCAAACTCCTCATTTCGTAAGAGTCCTGGCTTCCTCTTGAGAAAGATACCCTTCCAGCATTCCAATTCTTGACACTGCTCCGGGGTGACGAGTTTTGTGTAATTTTTGAGTCAAACCGATCATCCTTGAGTTCTGATTCCTCATCCTCATCGCTCCTAAAGTCGAGCCCTACCACCCTCCAGAGCCCAAAATTCATCATCATGAAGCTCTGAGATATTAGGAAGATACAGCAGTAGGCTACACCTTTTTCGGCTGATGCTGAGTCGAACAGGGTCCCCCCGCTCAGACTTTGCACGTACGCGATGGGCAGGTCTGAGATGTTGGGGAACACTCCGGCAAACAGAAGCCCCCAGAACCACTTCTTCGGCACAGGTGTCACCAACTTTGCCAGTACAGCACACGAACCACCAACGGCAAAAAGGAGCATCGCTGAAAGCACGATGACCCCAACTGCTTTAATATCCTTGTCAGAAATATTGGACACAATCTTATTGAAAGTCAAACATGGCATAATGCAGTTTACCACCATGTTTGATATGCCTCTCGAAGTCTCCATCGAAACGATGTCATACCGGGCAAGCAGGTAGCCCACTATCAAGATGGAGTAAATCTTCAGAATTGGCTTTAGTGCGATGTAAATCGCAGTCCCAAGGTCAATCGACATGACAAATTTAATATGATCAGCTTACTCTGCTTGATCAAACCAACATCGATCAGCTTCCCCAGAGAATCAGTTAATATATTCTTACTCTTCTCCAGCTTTAAATGGCAGTGTCAAAAACCCTTCTTGGCAGGGTCTTGCGAAGCTTTTTAGAGTGCGCCCTGATTCCAATCAAATGATAAGGAATCCGTTTGGGTAATTGGTGACTCTTTAGTCGGCGACTAGTACCTGATGAGGTACCTCAAGATAACAAGTAATAACAGACGCCTCGTTGGGCAGTACCTAACGATCTAATTTACGCTGCGTAGAAGCTACTGGAACCCAGGCGAGTAGAAAACATAACAAGATTCAGCTAGAGTAATTGATTGCCAGGTTTGAGGGCCACCAGCAGTAGCTCGGTAGTGACTATTGATGAAGATTGTTCGTAATGTTGTGTTTGGAACCAAATGTAAAACTCAGTTGTTAAACTGTATGTTAGATGACTATTTTTCACAGCCATTCGATGCTACAATGACTTCGCGAGCCTGAAGAAATATAGTTAATAAGGCTGTAGTCTGCAAAATAGCTAGCACAAGTGAACTTAGTGTATATAATAAATTGATTTAGTCCCTCTATCAAATAGAATCTCAAAATTTAGTCGTTAATTATTTTTTCTTTTCAGCAAAAAATTGGTTCTCTGTAGCAGAGATAATGGCTGGGACAACGTTGGCGTTGGCCAGAGTGGATAGGTCGCCTAGTTGTTCAGCCTCATTGGAAGCGATCTTTCTCAAGACCCTTCTCATGATCTTTCCGGACCTTGTCTTTGGTAGGTCTCTAACCAAGATGATGGTCTTTGGAGCTGCAAATGGACCAATTTCACCTCTAACCTGTAAGATCAACTCACGACGGATGTTCTGAGGTGTGATGTGGTCGGAATCGCAGTCAGCGACATTCTCCTGTACGTAGCCGTCCTTGAGTGAAACGAAGGCGATAACGGCTTGGCCGGTCAACTCGTCGCTTATACCGACGACAGCAGCCTCGGAAACGTTCTCGTGGTTAGCCAAAGAAGCCTCGATCTCGGCTGTAGATAGTCTGTGGCCCGAGACGTTGACAACGTCGTCAACTCTGCCTCTGATCCAGTAATAACCGTCGTGGTCCCTACCGGCACCATCACCTGTGAAGTAGTAACCTGGGTATGGCTTCAAGTACGTGTCGATATAACGGTGGTGGTTTTCCCAGACGGATCTGGCCATTGATGGCCATGCTGACTTGACCGCTAGCACACCTTCGACGTCGTTTCCTTCAATCTCGATACCAGTGACAGGGTCAATGATGCAAGCATCGACACCGAAGAATGGAACGGTAGCAGAGCCCGGTTTGGTGGGCACTGCACCAGCCAAAGGAGCGATCAAGTGTGAACCGGACTCGGTTTGCCACATGGTGTCACAGATGACACAGTTCTTGTTACCGACCTTTTCATGGTACCATTCCCATAGGTCTGGAGCGATTGGCTCACCGACCGAACCTAGCACACGAAGCGAGGAAGTGTCGTATTTTGCAATCTCGGCCTCACCAACACGCTTGATCAATCTTAAAGCAGTTGGGGCGACGTAGAAATGAGTAGCCTTGTGACGCTCGATAATTCTCCAGTATCTGCCGTAATCTGGGTATGCAGGGGTGGATTCGAAGATGATACTGGCAGTACCTAGCACCAATGGACCGTATAGGGCGTAGGTGTGACCGGTAATCCAGCCGACGTCACCAGCAGTGAACAAGACGTCCTCTGGATGAATGTCGAACACGTATCTTGTCGTCAAAGCAGCACCCAGCAAGTAACCACCAGTGGTGTGGACAACACCCTTTGGAGAACCAGTGGAACCAGAGGTGTACAGTAGGAACAATGGGTCTTCGGCGTTGCAAGGAACGGCTGGCAAGTAACCTCTGTGCTTGGCAGCCTCCTCGTGCCACCAGTAGTCTCTGCCGGCTCTCATTGGAATACCTTCGGTACCAGTCCTTTGGAAAACCAAGATCTTCGAGACTTGGTCAACGCCGTTCAAGCCTTCGTCGACAATCTTCTTTGTGTGCACGGTCTTACCACCTCTCTTACCTTCATCACAGGTGATGACGACCTTTGAGCCAGCGTCAACCACACGGTCCTTCAAAGAACCAGCAGAGAAACCGGCGAACACCACCGAGTGGATAGCACCCAAACGAGCTACAGCCAACATAGCAACCACGGCTTCTGGGATCATGGGCAAGTAGACAGCCACGGTATCGCCCTTCTTGACACCCCAGCTCTTCAAAACACCTGCCACCTCGGAGACCTGTCTCAAAAGCTCGCCGAAAGTGATGACTCTGTTGTCCTTCTCATCGTCAGCCTCGTAAATCAAGGCTGGTTTGGAAGGGTTAGCAAACGCATGTCTGTCAACACAGTTGTAGGAGGCGTTCAATTCACCGTTTAGGAACCATGCAACATCTCCCTTCTCCAAGGTACCAGACTTCACCTTGGTAAAAGGCCTATCCCAGTCCAAGAACTCTCTACCTTTCTCCCCGAAAAAAGTCTCTGGGTCGTTGATAGACTGGTCATACATCTGGCGGTAGTGTGCCATGTCGGTCACATAACTTGCACCAGGTTGGCTGTCGTAGAAATGTTTAGGGGCCTTAAGGGCCTTTATGTTGTGGGCTTCGTGAACCACTTTATGCTCTTTCACAGTCATTATGGTAGTAGTTTGGTATGCTTAATAAAGGAATATATTCAATTGCAACGGACGATGTACAAGAAATAACTTAGACCAGGACCCAATTCGTTTCCAACAAACAATTCTTCAATTAGTCTAAAAAGTGTGATTAAAGTATAGTAAATTTTTCACTTCCCCTTCTTAATTGGCTTCACTGGGCTTGAAAAAAAATAATATCAGTTGAACTTGAAGACCTCCTATCAAAGAACTACCAGAACTCCAAACACAAGGTGCAAACAACAGCTTCAAGGATTGCATACATATATATAATTATCTGTAGATGTACAATTGGTAGATTCTCGACCGATGTGCAACCGATGAGCCTGAGTCGTGCCGAGATGCGGGTAGTGACGACAGCACGCAATTGTCTTCGAGCGATCTTTCCAATCACCGATAGGGGCGTGCGAACGATCCATTGAGGCGAACTTGTGAGGCAGGCCCAACGGGTCGAGCGAGCGAGCGAGCGAGAATGGCAACCATAGTTCAACGGCTGCCGGAATATGCGGCTTAGCGTTCAACGACCTCGCGATTCGCCGGCGCGCCCGAAGGAGGCCGCACTGCAGCTTTTTGTTGGATTTTCACCTGAACGAGAGATTAGCGAATGTAAAGCTCTCCCACCCGGGCAAGGAAAGTTCTGACTGCTTGCCTGAGGTCTGTGGGCACGCTTTTGTCGAGGATCTTGAGCACGAGGTCGTACATGACGGGACAGCACTGCTGGAAGTCCTCGTCGTCGAACTCGTAGTAACCTTGTAGAATCTCGACGATCACGGGACGCCAGGAGTTGATGCTGCGCTCCATGGTGCGGTCGTCGAGCGATACGTAGCCGTGAACGACGTCGGTGCAAATGTTGATCAGACGCTCGCTGAGCTCGGGCTTTTTGTTGTCGTCGTTGAGGTAAAGCTTGAAGAGGATGTTGATCAGAACTGCAGCGGCACTTGTCTCTTGCTTGAGCAGGTTGGGGATCTTGTCGACAACACGGGCTTCTACCAGACGAGTTCTTAGATCGTAGTCCTCGTTGAAGTCGCGGGCGAACTCGTAGGATTTTTCCAGGAGCTTAGTGATCTTGGTAGCTTCTTTGTACGGTATGCAGCGGGCAAAGTCTTCGTTCTCGAATAGCTCGCTTAACAGCTCAATCATCAGGAGATTCAGCACGCACTTGATCACGATTGAGTTTTTGACTGTTATTCTGCGGCGCAGCTCTTCGCTGCTCTTGGTCTGAACAAGCCTGCGAGATGGACGTAGATTGTTGTTGCTGTGGTTGCTGGGGGCGCGCTCGGCTTCGGATGTAGACTCTGTACGGCCCAGGTCTGCCTTGACGTTGTTACCAGCAGCGACTTCTTCTTGCTCGGCCTGCATGTCGTTGCCGACATCCTCACTGGTCTCCTCCTCGTGGGCTCTTTGGACCGTTTCCTCGATGTTCCCGCCGTCGCCGTTTGCGGTTTGTGTAGTTTTCTCGCCGCCTGGGGTGGGGATATTGTGGGCCGAAGATTTACGTCTTCCCTGGTGAAGTGGATCGTACTCAAACAGCTCGGTAGCAGTAGTCATGTCGAACAACTTGTTGAACACTTCCCCGATGTCTTTCCAATGGGAGTCGTTGAACTTGGTAACGTTCTGTAGGATCAATTGTTGTAGACAAGACCTGCCAATTCGAGCAATTGTGTCGTTTTCCTGGCATATGCACGAAATGAGCAAGCCCAGGAAACCGTCCAACATCTTGTTTAATGAATCAAAGTAGTGCGTGAACAAAGCGATCAAGTTTCTCAATGCCTGGATTAGTGTCGTTGATAGCCACACGGTCAAATCGTCGTGACTGTTGAATTGATTGACCTCCCAATGTTTTGAGAGCACTCCGAAAATTGGGAACAAAAGTTTCGTACAAATTTTTCCCCAGAACTCATCATCAAACTCACTACCGTATGCCACCAAACAGTCGAACATGTAATTCAAAGCGCGCGATCTCACTTCCAGATCATTGGCAGTCATGATGGTGTCATTGAAACAGAAAAGCATTGGAAACCATATATCTTGGAAAACATCTTTGCCACGAAGGAGGGCAGCATGAGAATCTCTCACATCCTTGGCTTCCTTTTCGTCGAAGCAAATCTCCGCAATCTTTTGGGTCATTTTCTTTAGGGCTTCTAGTGCATGCAAAGAGAGCTTTTGGGATTTTTGGTTCTTCGTTATTTCTTTGAAGACAGATACCAGTTCACCAAATGCAGATTCTTGAGCAAACACGCTTTCAAAATGATTGGCCACAACATCGTTACATGCCAAGGTGTAAGTCTTGTACACGATGGCCTCGGTGGGCGATTGGGCAGTGTATTGGAGAGCTTCCAAAATTGGCCTCCAACCAGATTTTATCTTACTGGATTTAGTCAAAATAAAGTTTCGGAAACACTCGATAATCATTGTCTGAACCTCAGTATTGCCGCTGTTTTGAACAATGTAGTCAAAAGGCATCAAGAAGTCGCTTTGAAACTCGAAACCGGATAACTCTTCAATATCCAAAAATCTCATCGACAACTGACGCAACGAATCAATAGCGAAGAACACAACCGCTAAATTGGCATTCGTAGCGATCTTGTTGAACCCGGCACCCATGACTGCCCATATCGGCGTCCATTCAACCTTGATACGATCCATATTATAGTAACATACATCAATCATCTTTTGCAATGAGAACATTCTTGGCGTGCTGGCATCCTGCGAGGACTCGACCTCTTCGAGTGAGACGTCTGTTAAAGCTTTGATGAAGTCGACAATGGCATTTCCTGAAAGTTTAGAGCTCTGAGTGAAGATATTGTCCATCAAAACGACCAGTTCACTAGATGAGATAAACTTGGAGATTTCTGGGGACAATGTCTGGTTATGATGCTTTTCTTGTGCCAATTCAGAAGGAGTTGCTTTCTTCGTCCATTTTTCGAAGAACGAGGTTGAATTGGACCTAGTTGACTCAAATGATACTCTATGACTAGCAAATTTAGCTTGGGCCACGTCCGGAACGCTTTCCCTGTCGATCCCCTTAGAAATCAACTGCAATCTTTCCACTTGTGAGACAACAAGCAGTACGTCTTTCCACGATCCTCTGAAGAAGTTCCCTTCGGCTAAGGCTACCTCCAAAAGAACAATAACTGCGTTGACATTTTTTATCTTGATCTCTTCCAAGTTCTGTAGGTTACAGAATTGGACTAGTGCCCCGATAAAAGACTTTCTGGCATACTCTATACCAAAAGTTGCAGAAATCCTGATGGAAATTTTTAGACCATCCAAGCACTTGTTGGTGGTATCCAAATCATCATAATCTTTAAAAGGAGGAGTCAATGCAGCCAGAAAAGACATCCAAAGGGTTTCAAAAATGGATTTGACATGCTCAACGTGTGATGCAGCATGAAACACGCCAATATTGTCTTTGCCCTTGGATTTGTTGAGGTTCCTAAACACAAGCTCTGTTTTGGATGATATCTCTTTAGAAACTTGCATGTATGCCTCCCTTACAATGTCACGACTGCTGAAAAAATTGAAAGCGGAGGGCGATTGCTGCTGCTGTACAAAATTCTTGTCATCGGAAAGCATGGCTTGATGCTGTTCAGATTGTAGCTTGATTTCGTTTTTGGCAATCTCATTGAAGAGCCCTACCATAAAATCCTTGGGCAAATCTTTGCCGTTGTCTATACCTGAGTTGTTCTCCAGGAACTCTTGCAAGGTCATTTTGTTCTTAATTTGAGAGGAATGTAGATCAGTGTTTAGCATAATCAGGGAATAAGAGAGCACATAAGCAGTATCGGCTTTCGAAAATATACCGGGATTTTGATCAACGAACCTCTCTGCGAACTTGAGCATAAACCGATCGATCTTTTGACCTTCACCTGGAAGTCTGAACTTCTGTAAAAAATTTCTGAGTGCATCAACAATTGACAGGCCCGTGAAATCAAACTCGTCGACAAATGCATGCATAATGGCAATGTTTTTTTCATCTCCTTCACCAAGGTAGTCTCCCACAGCTGCTAGATCTAAACCGTCAGTATTTAAGAGCCACTCAGCAATTGCCTGAGGTGAGTCGTCTTTGAGGAAACGCTTCTTGATCAATTCCGGGATTGCCTTCTTTGGTTTGGAGTTGAAGATCCTGATACAAGCTGAAAGTTGGGTCTTTTGTTGCTTCAAATTGTCAAACTGAGTTGGGTCATCCATGTCCCCCTGTGATAGACCAGCAGTAGATAGCTCATCAGCAGCAATGCTTTTTATGCTATTGCTCGAATCAAACACCGATGGGGCCTTCTTTCCTTGCCCGAATGAAGACACGGAACGTGAAAGGTTTCTAGGAGTGGAATTATCTATGCCGAGGTTCGTATTCAAAGCGCGATGTGCCCAAGAACTCAAGGATTTTAGCACAGAAACGATAGAGTTTAGAGATGTCATTTTTAGTGCAAACTCCAAGGGGAAAGGCAAAACGGCCTGACTGGAGTCAGTAGCTGCTGACATGTTGGTAATGGAGAGCAGCGGTACCTGTTCGAGACTGTAAGTCGAGAGAGGTTTCCCCAGCTGCTCCTCGTAATAAGCCCTTTGAGACTGGTTAATCTCAACCCGGGTCAAAGCCAATCTCGTTAGATAGTCTACCATCATTTCCATAATGTTGGGCATACCAGGGTTGCAGTCATAATTCAGGTAGAATTCTATCAGTGTTCTGGGATCATTACAAAGCCTCTGAATAATGCTCAAAAAATACCTTTTTTGATGTGCGGTTGAAGTCGTTAGCTCAGAAACTGGAAAATAAATCTCTGTAAAGAAGACTGGGATTTCTCTTTTGAATTCTGCCCTTAGGTTTGAGATCAACAGCCACAGGATCTCTGCGGTGATCTCGAAAACTGGGGAAACTGAAGAGGCCGCATTTCGCGACAGCACAAGGCACAAATATTGTCTGATTGACTCGAGAAATGAAACGTTCCCTGTGCCCGGCAAGTACGCTGTTCTACAGAGGAAGACATCAACGTGATCTTTGATGATCGAATGTATAATGTGTAGCGACAGTAATTTCGACCTGACGGCGTGAGATCTCATATCTAGTTCTGCTTCTAAAGGTTTGGCCGATATTTTGGCCATAGCTCTAAAAACTAGGAATGCGTCCTTTATAAACAGGTTTTCATCATCGGAAGTTGCTCCTTCCTTGCCGTTTTGGACTTTCTGCGTGTCCGTGTCAACCATCCTTTCATCCTCTTCATCATTAATAGTTTCCATGGTACTCAAAGTCAGTGGAACTTGAGAGGGAGATTCATGTTCCCCATCAGACGTTCCGTTAGTATGCTCCTCACTAGAATTCACTGCTACCTCCGAAAACTTTTGTAAATCTATTTTATCAAATACGGAAGAGACAATCTGAGTCAGTGTAGCTTGGGCGATGCCTTGATTTGAGCCGCTCAAAGAAAAGATGAAGATGTTGTAAATTGTCCTCACAGCTTTCAAAAGCGAGGCCCCATGGCATAGAGAGCTCGTATCTTCTACCAGTATACAGCTGGATAGGGCCCTGACTATTTGTAATTCAATCCTGTGGTCCGTGCCCTCCCCCTGAAAACAGTCAGCAATTGCATCAATTGCTGCATCAATCAGCTTTTGTTTTGGAGGGGGTGTAATTCCGGTTGCTGTTGCCTCTTCACTCTGGTCATTAGAGGCCAAAGAATCGGGAGGGTTCACTAAAAGCGATTCGTCAAGTGCTCTGAAAGAAAAAAGTTTAGAAATACAATCCAAAGACTTCATTTGTATCCTGGTGGATTTGGTTCTGCAGGTCGACCTCAATACTTCAAAGATCAAGATGGAGTCCAAAAAGTGGGGATCGTTATTCGACTGCGTCATTGTTTCTGAGAGTCTATTCAAAGTTCTTTCCACTAGCTTCTGGGCATTTGGATGTTTCTTAAGGTCTCTTTCCTCCTGTATAGCTTGCAGAGTCCCCTTTACAAGTAAAATGGTCGACTTTATATTCGAGGCTCCCGCAATTGACGAAACAGTCGAGGTATTCCTGGTATGCTTTGGAATTTCTGAGGCAGGTTTCACAGAAGGTTTCGATCCATTAGAAACAACAGCATCAACATCGTGATTAGTCTGCCCATCTTGAACCGCAATATTGTCCTCCTGCGACTGTTCCTGCACCTCTTCGGGACGCTCCGTTTCTGGAGTAACTGCTTCGACACTGGAAGAGAGCGAGACAGTGGAATCTGGTGCAATTGAGGCCACAGAGTCCTGCGGTGTTTCTTCGTTCGACATTTATAGACCTGCTATCGAAGTCCACGGAAAGACAATTTCCAGCCTAAGGAAGTGCTCTGAATAATACAAATTAAAAAAAATAACCAAGCGAGAAGCACGCAAGTTCCACTAAGTTCCAGAGCTGAATAAATCCTGTGTTCACTCACCTTGGACTGATCTACGTCGGCTCCTGGTCTACACTGCCTTGGCCTTTAAGCGATGCAGGGGTAGTTCAGCACGGTCAGACTTTTTCAAGGCCGGGTTATGTGAGATACGCTCAAGAAGCTACTAAAACAGCTTACTCTACGTAGTCATTTGCTTGTCAATTGCTCCATGGCTATAGTATGTAAATAATTACACATGTGAGGGATCTGCTGGATCGGCTCACTTTGAGTTCGGAGATTTTTTGCAGATTTTTGACAGAAATCATCCCCCACCCATTGGAAACCTTTACTTTCATCGGTCAAAAATGTCATACGGTGCAGTAAATATTATAAATATAATATAATGGGTATAACGTGATTCAATTTCCCCGTTAATGGGGAGTATTAATACGTTTCGCTTTCCTAAGTGATTATTTTCATTTTTCATGTTTAGTCGTTCTTCATCTGATTTTCGGACTTCACTTAACAAAGTACACGATGTTCAGGCTAATATTAAGAAAGACCGAAACTCAGTAAAATTTAATGCAGGGCTAGTAGTTTGAGACTGTAGTTGCAAGTACGCACATAATGAGGGATCTGAAAAGAGACCATGGCCAGTCAAATGTGCCCCATTTGATTTAAAGACAAAAAAAAGGTCCTACCCGGATTCGAACCGGGGTTGTTCGGATCAGAACCGAAAGTGATAACCACTACACTATAGGACCTGTAAATGTTGACTGTCACCACTCGAGTGGTGAATCAGGTCCTACCCGGATTCGAACCGGGGTTGTTCGGATCAAAACCGAAAGTGATAACCACTACACTATAGAACCAGTCAATTTACATTTGCTGGAACATTTTCTATTAATCATACTCTACCAAGTCTCAAGGAAGCCGCTTAACAAGGACAACAAGCCGCAACCTACGAATTGGATCAGATCCATACAACTGTTTTGGTTGTAATGCTTGTCATCGACTCCAAAATGGGTTGACGAAATTGGTCGTGTGTCACTTAAAAGAAGTCTCAATAGGAGTGAATGAACTCCCAGTAGCCAGAGCGTTATTATTGCTGCCTTGCTCTTCCGATCCGCATTGACAATTGGCCATCTACCTTTGTATGTCTTATGGCTGCTTTTTCCTTCTTAAACTAAATGATCCTACTGGCGCAAGCGGACTTGAGAATCAAGGTCCGTCATGACTACTCTTACCTACTGCTCCTTCCACGATCGCTAAACGATGAAGGCAGAGCAGTTCCAAGGTGCGAGTATTCGGGAGGTGGAGGAGGAATACTCGTCGAAGATTGTACGAGTTGTGGCAATTTGAAGAATGACTTGGGCTACGCTAAATAATATAGCTGCGTGAAGTGCTCCTCAATGTTCAACAAGGACTTCAACGCAGCAAAGACCATCATGCTCAATTACATCTGTGAGTACTTGGCCACTTAGAGAAGACATAACGGAAGACGGTAATGACGGGTTCTAGCCTAAGTCCCTCATGGATTCACCCAGGCGTAGAGCTTTGTCATGATTCCTTCAAGTAATTTACTGATTTACTGTGCAATAAATAGTTCCAACAATTGCTCAAGATCGAAAATGTTCTTGTAAGTTCTCTGCAGCGAATCAACTGCCTACATGCTACTTAAAGTAGGTAAGGCGTTCTCACAACTGGACACCTCGAGCCCCCCCTCAAAATATTAACGCAAAATATATAAATGGGGTGAACTTTCGCACACGACTCTGAATGTCAATTTAACTTTGTAAGGTACACAAACTACTGTTAATTGAGCATCTAAAAATGAGTTTCTATCAGCCATCTTTGTCACTATACGATGTCCTGAATGCATTATCAGACCAAGGACAGGCCAGAAACTCGAGAAGTTCATTTTATAACCTGCCAAGACGTCAGGCAACGGCTGAGGCTCAAAGGAGAGCAGAGAGGGCTTCTGCAGCTAGACGGTCGCCAATTTTTGGAAGATTTGACGGGTCTCCAGCTGCATATTATGGCATTCCAAGCGAACAATACTACTACAGACCGGACTATTACGACTATAGCGACGATGAACAGGAGTATGGGGCAGGTGAGGAGGAAGAGCAGGATCAGAATGCTGACTTTGGAAATCCTTATTTAGGTGTGCCATCTTATTATCATGTCAGGCCACCAAGAGGCTACGAGGGGAGTTCTCTCTCTGAACATGCTGATCCTATACAGGAGCTATTGAATGCTCTCGTGGGTGCTCGCCGAGGCGAGGAGCAACCAGGTCAACCCGAGAAAGAGACCAGGAAGGTTACGGGACCGGTTGAGCATGAAGATGAGCAAGGGGAGACCGCAAAAGGTATTGATGTACCTGAAACCTCAAATCTTGAAACAGAGGCACATCCAACAAGTAGAAAAAAACCTGCACTTGCGAGATCTACATCTTCTAATCCTTTAAAGGTCTCGAAACCCGAGACCCGACTAGATGTCCCATTCTCGCCAGAGGTGAACGTTTATGACTGCCCTGATGCGTATATTGCAGTGGTTGCATTACCGGGAGCAACTTCAAAGGAGTTTAAGATTGATTACCACCCATCTTCTCACGAACTGATTATCAAGGGCACAATCGAGGATAAATTGAACCTCGAGGAGAAGTATCTAAAAGTTACCGAGCTAAAGTATGGGGCATTCCACAGAACAGTAAGATTTCCTGTGCTACCTAGAATCAAAGACGAAGAGATTAAAGCTACCTATAGTAATGGACTGTTGCAGGTAAGAGTGCCTAAATTGAACGACGGAAGCGACAAGCCTGCTCCAAAAAAGAGAATTGTAATAGAGGAGGTTCCTGATGAGGAGCTCAAGTTTGAAGAAAACCCCAACCCAGTCGAACAGTAGGACTTATCAGCACGTATAATTTTAGTCGAGTTTAACTTTTTGTTATGTACTTGAAAGAAAAACAAAGACCACATCAACGGACAAGAGCCAAGTTTCATGAAAAGTTAGCAGACAACGATGTCGCATGCTCGAGCGTCAGAGACTGTACTTACGAGGTGACCCGTTAAAGCCTATTTTTCTGATGACAGCCAATATCGACACCTTGGCGGCTATTTTTTGCGGACATGTCAAATAGAGGTTTTGAGGGTGGAAAGGGTTCAGCAGCTGTGCTTCGTACTAACCAGATTTTTCCGATCAAATTGGGCTCTCTGTAGAAGGACGGTGGCTCTACAACCCATCGAATAGACAACCATATGATATTTTAGGGGTTTTCAAGAAACCTTATGTGACTCCAAAAGCCCAGAAAGACCTGCTCCCAAAATATAGGCTGGAAAACACTCAAGCCTCCTGGACATCCGATGATTCATTGCGAATGTGTGTGGGGAATGGATTAATACCAGCAGAGTGTCTGAACACAAATTGTTGGGAACAGCAAGAAAATCAAAGGACCAAATTAGAAAAATGAAAATACTACGGCATAGAGGACTCATTCCAGTGCTAGAACACTACCATGAAGCCCTTCCAAGGTCTTGATACCAGTTGGATCTACCATATCTACACCTTTAAGCCATGCGATGACCTCGTTTTAAGCGACTCATTGAAAAATTTTCAATAAAATCTCATATACAATAAAAGATGTCAATTGCTAGGCCCTGGGTAGTGTTCATATACTGTTCTAGGCCGATTTTTAATCCCCAGTGAGACCCAAATAGGACCTTGAATCATGTCTGAACAAAATCAGCAACAACAGCAAGGTGGTAATAACTATTACCAGCAGTATTACCAGAACTACAATGCACAACAGGGTTCTCAAGGTTTCAACCCCCAGCAACAGTACGGGCAATACGGACAATACGCACAGTACCAGTCATATCAACCATATCAACAGTACCAGCAATATCAGCAGCCGGGAACTAATAATCAGGGTTACGATGGCTCCCAGCAACAAGGCCGTGGTTTCAACAACTACCAAGCTTATGGAGGTTATAACCAAGGTGGCTATAGTCAACCACAACAACAGGGCATGACTCTTGAAGATTTCCAGAAGCAGAAGCAACAAACCACTGCAAAGCCTAAAAAGTCATTGAAACTTGTCTCGAGTTCCGGAATTAAGCTTGCAAACGCCACCAAAAAGGTGGATGCCAAGCCTGAGGCCGGCGCTGAAGATAAACCTGCACAGAAAAAGGAAGAAAAGGCAACTCCAGCTAAGGTTGAAACCAAGGCTGAGGAACCAAAGACTGAGTCCAAGCCTGAGGAGAAAGCTCCAAAGGATGAGAAGACCACAGAAGAATCTCTGCCAAAGGTGGAAAAGTTGAAGATTGATGAGGACTCCGGTGCCAACAATTTGAGCAGTGCTGATGCTTTGGCTAAGGAGCAGGAGGATGAAGTTGATGAAGAGGTCGTTAAGGATATGTTTGGCGGAAAGGATCACGTCTCCATCATTTTCATGGGCCACGTCGATGCTGGTAAGTCAACTATGGGTGGTAACATTCTATATTTAACTGGTTCTGTGGATAAGAGAACTGTCGAAAAGTATGAAAGGGAAGCTAAGGATGCAGGTAGACAAGGTTGGTATCTCTCTTGGGTGATGGACACCAACAAGGAAGAAAGAAACGATGGTAAGACCATTGAAGTTGGTAGAGCCTATTTCGAAACTGAGAAGAGACGTTACACTATTCTAGATGCCCCAGGCCACAAAATGTACGTTTCAGAAATGATCGGTGGTGCTTCACAAGCAGACGTGGGTATTCTTGTCATTTCTGCTAGAAAGGGTGAGTATGAAACCGGTTTCGAGAAGGGAGGTCAAACCCGTGAGCATGCCCTTTTGGCAAAGACTCAGGGCGTAAACAAAATGATTGTCACTATTAACAAGATGGATGATCCTACAGTGAACTGGTCAAAGGAGCGTTATGACCAGTGTGTCAAGAACTTGAGCAATTTCCTCAAAGCTATCGGGTACAATATTAAAGAGGACGTTGTTTTCATGCCTGTTTCCGGTTACAGTGGTGCTGGTTTGAAGGAGCGTGTCAATCCAAAAGATTGCCCATGGTACACTGGTCCTCCGCTCTTAGAATACCTAGATACAATGAGCCATCTGGATCGTCGGATTAACGCACCTTTCATGCTACCTATCGCAGCCAAAATGAGAGACATGGGTACTGTTGTTGAAGGTAAGATCGAGTCAGGACACATCAGAAAAGGTCACTCAACGCTTCTGATGCCCAACAAAATCAACGTTGAAATCCAAAACATCTACAACGAGACAGAGAACGAGGTTGACATGGCCATTTGTGGTGAACAAGTCAAGCTAAGAATAAAAGGTATCGAGGAAGAAGAGATTTCCGCCGGTTTTGTGTTAACTTCTCCCAAAAACCCTATTAAGAACGTCACAAGATTTGTGGCGCAAATAGCCATTGTGGAACTAAAATCCATCATGTCTGCCGGTTTCTCTTGTGTCATGCACGTTCACACCGCCATCGAAGAAGTCACCATTACCAGACTGCTTCACAAGCTAGAGAAGGGTACTAACCGTAAGTCCAAGAAACCACCTGCGTTTGCCAAGAAGGGTATGAAGATCATTGCTGTTGTAGAAACCGAGGAACCCGTATGTGTAGAGACATACCAGGACTATCCACAACTGGGGAGATTTACGCTGAGAGACCAAGGTACCACCATTGCCATCGGTAAAATCGTCAAAATTTTGGAGTAGTTTAATTATGTATGCAAATGCTGTGAAATAGAGTCATCAAATTTTCTATCGCATCAACGAGTCCCTCGTCGTAGCTTTCCCCAGGAGCGAGCTTCGAATGGGCAAAGTCAATTAGCGACAATGAGCTCAACGAATTGTTCACCCTAGATGGTTCGCTCTCATTATCACTGTCTTCATCCTCCGCATCAAGAAATTCATCTCGAAGTAACAAATCTTGATCGTTCAAAGTATCCCAGCGCTGGGGATCTCCTTCGTATATGAATAAAAGGGAGCAGGATATCATTCGTACCTCCTCTTCCAGTAAAGTGTTGTATAGTAACTGCAATCTTTGAAGAAAGATCAGCTTCAATTGTTTAACCCTCTTGGGCGTAAGGGCGTCGTGAGCAAAATACAACTGGAATGCGTCTTGAATATCGTCCACGGTGCGACTGCGGCCATAATACTTATTTAAAAACACGTAGTCATCATCGTCTTCCTCAAGGTGTCCCGGATCTACCTCGTTGACCTTCGCATTCCGCTTCAACTTCATCCCGCATATCCGGAATCCCAAAGATCCGCTCGTTGTCGTATTGCTCACCTGTTCTAGCCTCTCACGTTTTTCTTCGGGAGCATCCTCATCGTACAACACTTTCCCCAGCTTCACATCCATTACATTGGGCTGCGTAAATCCATGCAAGAGGTTCTCCAAAACGATATAGCTCCCACCATCCGTTCCTTTTTCACCTTCTTTCAAGCTCCCAAGAAAAGTTGGCATCCAAGAGTATAGTGGCACATCACCCTCCTCTTTCTTATCCCCATTGCTGTACATTTTCTCCTGAACTGCCTGATAAAACGCTAGTTCCTTGTCTGAAGCCGGTTTGAACACAAGGAGCCCGTCAGAATCCGTAAGCGTACCGCCATGTCCAGCTGCCTGGTGCTTCAATTCTCTGGGTTCATCCATTAATTCAAATCTATGCAACACTTCATTCAATTGGGCCCGATGGGCTGCTCTTTTAGCAGCTAGGCTGGTGATTTACTGGCGCTCCGCCTAGACGGTGAAAAAACTCTGCCTAGCTCTAGAGAGAAAACACGAGCTCTGGAAAGGAGGCCACAAGCTAGGCAGACAAAACCATACTAAGAGTTTTCCAGGATGACAACTGACCCTTCAGTGAAACTGAGAAATGCGAAGGACTCTCTGGTAGCTTCTTTGTTCGAGCTATCGCGCTGTGCGAACCAGACTGCGTCCTCTATTGTTGACTTCTATAATGCCACTGGTAGCGATGAGGAGGAGAAGATTGAAGCTTTTACGACGCTTACAGAGGCTCTACAACGTCTAACATCGTCCACCAATACTTTACACGGAATTAGCTCGGAGCTGGTGAATCCAGCAGAGGATGACAAAGAACCAGTGCTGCCGGCACCTGTTGCGTCGAAACCTGCCGCCAAGAAAAAGGCCGAACGTGATCCATACGCTCCTAAGAAACCCTTGACTGTTTTCTTTGCTTATTCAGCATTTGTGCGCCAGGAACTGCGGGATGCTCGCCAGAGAGCAGGACTACCACCATTATCCTCGACAGAAATCACCCAGGAAATTTCCAAGAAGTGGAAAGAGCTAAGTGACGAAGAGAAGGAGAAGTGGAAGCAGGCCTACAATGTGGAGCTTGTTCACTACCAGTCCGAAAAGCAGAAATACCTGGAGGCCAAGAAAAATGGAACGCTGCCTGCGTCTGAAGGTCCAATGACGGCTGCTATCCCAATCCCATTTGATGTCCAACAGGAGGAGCAGTATGAGGCTCCTAGGGACAAACGTCCTCGCGAAGATACTGCTAGTGGCTCTTCTGAAAAGAAGAAGAAGAAGAAGAAGAAGGACCGTAAGAAGGAGAAAGAAGCAAATCGTAACTAATGAAGGAAAAAATTGTTTTATTAGTGTTATGTACAAGTTGTAGCAATCCCGTTTTATAAGTTCTTCTCTATTTGAGAAACAATGTCAAGCTTGGCTTTGGGTGCATCCTCAGGACGCTTCCATTCCTCGGGGAATACGTAGTTGTGTCTTTTCTTGCGTAGGTTCTTGGCCAGAGTGTGTCTGGTGTCCAGTGGCACGTCGCTAAAGTCTTCTGTGAGATCTTTGCTCTCCTTTAGGAGTTTCTGGAATGTATCGTTCAAATAACGAGCATTTTGTGCTGGCTCTGGAAACTTGCTGGTGGACATCTTGAAGATATCAGTAAGATGGTCATAACGGGTTCTGGCAAGCAGACGGAATTTGTGGAGTTCTTTACTATTCAATCCCAAATCTTGTGTTTTTGCTTGCAATACGACCTTACTGGCATTCGGATGGTCTTCTCCTAGATACGTGGTAAACCTGTATTGCACTGGGTGGGTCTTTGCAGCAAGTTTTTTGTATGGTTGACGATACTGCGCTAGCAAGGGTAATTCATATGCTGCTAGTCGGTTGTAAAACCTCTGTTCACGATGCTGAGCCACCAAATCCTGTGCTTGCGATGGTAACTCGTCGAACATAAAAGGACGCGGACTGTAATTGTCCTGCAAACTTCCACCGATGATATCCGCAGCACCCTTTTCACCGTTATAGTAGATCTTACGGATATCACGCTTCAGTACACCGGTATCCTCTGAAGTACTTAACAAAGCCTCTAGTTCTGCATCACATTGTTTATAATGTGAGCCTAATTTGACAATACGCTCCTGATACAATGCAAAGATAGTGTCAGAGGGCAGTCCCTTCCACTTTGTTGGCTCCAAGTACAGATTAGGCGAGATCGACTGGGCCCTCGCAGCCTTGGGACTCGCAGCGTTCTTTGAGCCCAAAGACACGGCTTCGTCCACCAAAAGTCTCCTTGAAGAGCTTAAACACCTAGTAACAACTCTCCAACTCATAACCAACACACTGGAACCACCTCAATCGACTGCTTAAGCTGTATCAACTTCCTTGAGGTAAGCTTATAGTTGAAAAATTTCAGACGTATTTTATGACTGTACTTACAAGGGCTATTAGTGCCCGAAGACTAGTTAAATAGCTAGATAATAGGTAGAAGAGAAACTTAGATAGACCATTAAGACTCTGTCATGGCCCCGAGAATTGCTCGAAGGGGTAAAGGCCCTAGAGATCCATCGCTATCGGAGGAACCTGCGGTTGACCCTCCTTCCAAACTGTTATCCTCTATGCTGAGGACGCTTTCGCTGACATTTGAAAGAGATATTGGGATGCTTAATGGCAAATATGTGCGAACCATTCCTTCAAGGCCTGCTCTGGTTGAATTGCGGGCCCAATTAGAGAAATTTTTGGTTTCTTTGGGGAACATCTCCGATAGCGATCAAGAGACGATTGAAATGCTGCGAAGAATCCAGAAGTCGCGTGAAGTAGTCCCTGAGAAGGAATCAAGCAGCAAGAGTGGATTGGGTGACTCCAAGGTGCAGGATTTAGGGGAAATTTCTGACGATGGGCCGGAACCCGTGCCAGTGAAAAGAAGGAAGAGGTCCTTGAACATAGACGGTGACGATGAAGAGATCGATGAGAAAGACCCAGAAAAGCCAACAGATAGCATTCCTGTGACTCCTGCAAAAAAAGTTAAACTAGATGACCAAAACGAGCCGGATGTGGACGTTGATCTGATGGAGAACGATCCAACGGTCAAGAACCCTAAGTCGGAGTTCGTCGTATCGCAGACGTTGCCAGCAGCTGCAGCTGCATTGGGTCTCTTCAGTGAGACTGGCCTTGAGAGCACAGGCGAAGATAGTTTGAGAAAGAAATACGATGTAGCGAGTTATCCAACGAACGATCTCAAAGAACTTCTGCCGGGAGAACTGCCAGACATGGACTTCTCGCATCCGAAGCCCACAAATCAGATCCAGTACAGTACATTCTTAAGTTTCGTCGAGAACTTTTTCCGACCTTTCAACGATGACGATATCAAGTTTCTCAAAGACAAGTACATCATTCCCACCGCGTTAAAGATGGATAAAGTATACGATCCAGAAGTAACCCCATACATTATACCCAAACTAGGGCCCCTGTATACCGACATCTGGGAAAAAGAATACAACTTATCCGGCACATCGCCTCCGCCGGTCAACGATCCAACCGCCGTGTTACCTCGCAGAAGCGCGGCAGATATAAGTGATACGACGTTGGATTCAGAAGAAGTTTCATGCGGGCCTCTTGTATCAAGGCTTCTTTCCGCGATCCTCAAGGAGGACGGTGAGAGCGAGGACAACAAGGTCGAAGTAAAGCAAGAGGGTGATCTCGGGGACAACCGCGAAGGCACACAGGCATCGACTACAAGCGATAAGCCAGCAGTAAACGAAACAGATAGTGCTAAACCTGGAGTGGGCGGGACGACAACAACACTGCCAAACCCTCAAATGTGGAAGATCAACAGCATAAATCTCGATTATCCCACATTCGAAGAGAGGCTGAAAAGAGAACTTAAATTTGTTGGTATCTACGTCAATATGCCCAAGGATGAGAACAATCCAGCTGGTGACGACCCAGATTGGCTCACCGGTAGAGAAGACGACGAGATCAGCGCAGAGTTGAGAGAGCTGCAAAACTCACTCAAGCAAGTCACAGCCAAAAATCAGAAAAGGAAGACCGCTTTAGTACCCTTACTCGAGCGCAAACTCGCATGGCAAGAGTACTCCTCCATTCTCGAAGATCTGGACAAACAGATTGATCAGGCCTACGTCAAGAGAATCAGAGTCCCAAAGAAACGGAAGAAGCAACAGTCGTCAAGCGCCGCCGCGCCCAACACCGAGAATGCGTCGCAGGCAGCGCAACAGAAGGCAGCAAATTCCAGCCTGAAGGCCCTACTGGACAAGAGACAACGCTGGATCACCAAGATCGGCCCTCTTTTCGACATGCCGGAAGTCATGAAGCGCATTCCAAAAGAAAGTGTCTTCAGAGACCTCGACCAGGAGGAAGAGGAGGAGGAAACTGACCTCTTCAATCAAAACGAAACTAACAAGGAAGATGAGCTGGCAGAAGCCCAGTAAAAGACCTTGGATAGACTACAAGTATTATATAATGAATCTCTCTGTAACGTTAAGCAATCATCGACAACGATCATCTCTTACTGGAAACACTCTCTAAGAACTGTATAAACGCTCAAACCTCAAGGAATATCAAATCCAGTTGCACATTACGTGGTCGGTAGTCCTGATAGATTTTGGAACCGCTGGGGGCCTTTAGTAGTGGAAAGTTATATTCGATAGTTAACAGTTTCCAAGATGTCAAGAGCTAAGAGAATAATGAAGGAGATGCAGGCTGTTAAGGATGATCCAGCGGCTAAGATTAACCTTGAGTTTGTCAACGAGTCAGATATTCACCATTTGAAAGGATCCTTTCAGGGCCCACCTGGAACTCCTTACGAAGGAGGTTTATTTATTGTCGATATAGAGGTGCCTATGGAATACCCTTTCAAGCCGCCGAAGATGAAATTCGACACTAAAGTGTACCATCCAAACGTCTCATCTGTCACTGGGGCTATCTGTCTTGATATTTTGAAAAACGCTTGGTCCCCTGTCATAACGCTAAAGTCTGCCTTAATCTCGCTACAGGCTCTCTTGCAATCGCCTGAGCCTAACGATCCGCAGGACGCCGAAGTGGCTCAACATTACCTGCGGGACAAGGAGTCTTTCAACAAGACGGCTGCCTTGTGGACCAAGCTGTATGCATCACCCAATGGAGGAGACTCGGACAAAGACGTGGATGAAGCTAAGCTGTACGGAATCGATCCTGCACTTGTAGAGCATTTTGAGTCCCTGGGGTTTGCCAAGCCAAAGATTCTGGAAGTCTTGAGACGGTTGGGTGTCAAATCACTAGAGGCTACGGACGACGCCACCGACGATAAGATCACGGACGAACTATTGAGGTCCTCGTGAGAGCCCACGCATCTACGAATGTTTAGTTTTGAGAAAATAGCATACTTATTATCTACAATCATGCCTGCAAGCTGCTCTCAATGTAACCGACACCGGGTACAGTTTTCACGTTACCCAAAGCGGCTATGGCGACAGGTTTGTCCTTCAGCCTGTAGTTGGCCCATATGATGATATCTTCCTTTGTAATCTTGTCAACTTTCTCAAAAACTTCTTCTGGCGACAGACGTTTACCTGTGGTGACTATCTGTCTGCCCATATCCTCAATGATAGCGGTAGAACCGTCCAAAGAAAGCAACAAGGCTGCCTTCAACTGTGCCTTGGCTCTTCCCACTTCGGCATCCGAGATGTTACCAGACATAATCCTCCGCCATTCCTTCACCACTGCGTCGACCATCTTCCTGACATCGTGCTCAGCGAAATCAGCGACTATATACATACCCCAAAGGCCCGAATCCGCATAGGAAGTAGAGAATGACATGTAGGAGTTGGCGAGCGTACCGTTGTTGGACGCCTCAACTGCAAGGGGCGATGGTGAGTTAGTGCCTGTTCCTAGCGCCCTGTCCCAGTTGCCGACGATCGCCTGTGCGGCGAGAGCGACAAAGTAGTCGGATGCAGACCACGACACACCCTCAAGAGCGATGGCGATATGCGTGGTGGGCAGTGAATCTTCCTGTATTAGCCTTTCTCCACGAGTGAACACCGGAAGAGGCCCCCGGGGCGACCCCAAGGGCACCGGGAACTCAGATCTCGGAAGATGCCCGAAAAACCGCTGTGCCTGCTTGACCAGATCTTCGTGGTCGACCGCACCTGCGCCCGCCAGCACCATGCGGTCGCCCTTGTAGTTCTTCGTAATGTAGTCCTTGAGATCCTGTCTGCTGATCGATTTGATGTTCTTGATGGGCCCCAGAATCGTTCTGCCCAGCGGCTGGCCCCTGTACGCGACCTCGTGCAGGTGGTCAAAGACCACCTCGTCGTACATCTTGTCCACTTCCTCGCTCTCTCGGATGATCACGTCCCTCTCACGCTCGATGGCCCGCGGGTCAAGCACAGACCTCGTCAGAATGTCGCTCAGAATGTCCACAGCCCTCGGGATGTCCTCCTGCAGGCTCTTGGCATAGTACACCGTGTTTTCCCTCGACGTGTACGCATTCAGATGCGACCCAATGTTCTCTATCTCCAGCTCAATCCCCGTCTGCGTCCGCTCCTTCGTGCCCTTGAACGCCAGGTGCTCTAAAAAGTGCGCTGTCCCATTATTCTTCTCGTTCTCGGCTCTGGACCCTGCATCCACAAAGATTCCCACCGTAGCAGTACTCATTTCGGGTATACTCTCAGTTGCCACCGTTAAACCATTAGGTAAAACCGACGTCCTCGTTCGAGGCACACTTCTCGCCCCAGTGCTCAAAAATCTTCTGGCTGCTCGTCCTAACATTCTTAACACACACTTTCCGCTATCTAGAAACCTTCAACCAGTCAGCAAACGACCGTAATGACCTCCTTTGTACTATCTCTTCGGGATCCATGGCCCATCGCCCGTATCTTAGTTGACTAATACTATGCAAAACAGAGCACGTGATCTCCGCCACCTTCGGCTCCGAAATTTCCCGTCCAAGCCCGGCAACGTGAAGATAAGTGATACCCTAGTATATAAGGAGCGGAACTCTGGGACCGAAACCTGGAGAAGATGGAATGGTCTCTATAGGCTAGAATATAGTGGAAAGCAAGGTCAATGTTTCAAAGGTCTTTATCGAGAGGCTTTGTGGCCAGAAAAGCGCTTCAGTGCACAGCTAAAAGAAGTTTGACGATCCCATTTTTGTCAACTTTACCTCAGAAGGCTGGGGGAGTGACCGGAACTCCGAACGATGCTTATAAGCCTCCAGCGGTGGATAAGGCACACGGTTCGTACCACTGGGACTTTGAAAGGTTTTTGGCGATCTCTATGGTACCTCTTGTAACTGTTCAGTTGGCAACCGGGGGGTCGGCTTCCGGGGTTGCAGACACGCTATTGGCGTCTGTGTTGTTGGGACATGTGTACATTGGGTTCCAGTCGTGCATCATTGATTATATCCCAGCGCGTGTGTATGGGAAGAACCACAACTACGCGATGTATCTGTTGACTCTGGGGTCTGTGTTCTCTGCTCTGGGGATCTACAAGCTGGAGACCGAGGAAAACGGGATCATCGGGGTGGTCTCGCGCCTGTGGACCGCGGACCGCGAGTCCCAGGAGTCCAAGAAGGAGTGATCGGACTCGTTATTTATTCTTATATTTAAAGGGCAACGAAGGAATGTGAATTGCATACTGTTAGGGCTGTTCGCCCAGTATCTCTGTGTGTAGCTTGAGCTTCCAGCGGCGCAGGTCTCGCAGGAGGCTGTTTTTGGTCGTCTGGGGCTGTTTGATCAGTAAGAGCGGGCGCTCGCCGCCGTAAACGTCTCTGCAGTCGTGCATGCGGTGTATGGTGGCTGTCTGTTGCACTGAGTCGAGCTTCACGTCGAAGAACGCTCGCAGCTGGATAAATAGTTCTTCTACAGTCGCAAGGTCGCTAATCTGGCACCCGTGCTGGACCTCTGCGTAGCTCAGCTGTCGCTGCTGTTCGCAGAGGGACACAATGGTCAGCTTTTGCAGCTTCGTGAGCATTTTGTCGGTCAGCGCCAGGTCTTTCGGTATGTCCTGGACTGTCCCATAGGAAAACAATTCTAGAACTTTACGACCCAATTGGTCTTCTTCCATCAACCACATGTCTTTGTAATGCATGATCTCAGGATTCTCCAGCGCTTGAACCAAGCATTCTTCCATCTTGGCTCTTCTTGGTGTGATTTAACATGCGTAGATACTATAACGTATCGTTCGCAACAAACAAATACTGAACGCCGACCTGAGAATGTCAGCAATCCTTTACAATACCAATTCTAGTCTTATACCAAAGTTTCAGAAGTACAGGCAGCACCGTGGACCGCCAGATACCGCCTCGCCCGTGTCTCCCCAAGGAAACACAGCTGTTGGATCGGACTTTGACTCGCCCTTCAAGAGTGTCCACGAGAAGAACTCGGACAGATATTTGCAAGATCTATGTTGTTCTGTGTATCCCAGCTCGCTGCGTCAGAGGGTATATAAGTTGAATGCTGAAGTTGATCTTCCCGTTCATGCCTTTATGTGCCTGATATGGAAGAACTTCGTAACGTCATGGTACGGGACCAAGATACCAGCTCCCGATGACAAATTTATGGTACAGTTGTTTGAGATTGTCGACGAGATTGTTTCTCTGTCGAAGACTCTCAAATTTTCCTACGATTCGTTTCTGACTGATGATTTACCGCTGTTGTTGGCGCAACATGTAAGGACTATGAGACTCTGTCTTCGAGAAAAGGACGCTTACACTCGATACTGCGAGCTGACCTCGTATGAGCAGGGATACTACCCAAGAACGTTATCTCACCACATTCTATCGTTGGTACGATGTGAATCGAGCTTACAGATGTCCTTCCTCCAGGCGCTGTTCGATGAACTGCTGTTAGGGAAAGTGCTCGACAAAGTTACTGAGCCCTATTTCGTGATTTTGGCGATTGATAAATTATGTGATATACAGGAATCTCGCCAATCTTCGGTGGTAAAAGAACCTAAACAATGGTCTTTCCAAGATATCAAAAGGTCGATCGCCATGCTTGGGAGGGCGATAGCCCTCATGACTTCTATCAACAAAGATTCAGAAAACGTACTCTCACGACCTTTTCCTTACATAGGAGCGTTTACGCTGTTGGCTGATGTATTGAAGTTACCAGAGAGGAAGCCCTTTCTATACGCGCTTGGAAAAAGTGCCCAGTACTGGTGTGCCAGATCCAAGTCTCTCAATGCAATCATGGAAAATCTCTTTTTCAATGTCCTCTCGCGGTTCCGCAGAAGAAAGAGTTCTAGGAGTTTGTTCACGTCCCTGAGGGCCATGCTATTTCCCAACGACAACAAGCTAGGCTCTGGAAGGGTTATTCCAGTAGACGAAGAGTACAACAAGTTCATTGAGGCAAGTATTGAGAAACAAGCGCACGCCATCGAATCATCATTGCTAAACACAATACTGAGTGTTGATCGCTCAGAAATTCGGGAGCTTAATGAGATAATAACGAGAGATAAGCGTTGCAACAAACTCATCATCATGAAAATCCTAGATTGCTTAATGGCGCAGACAAGTGTGACGGCTAGACCGTAGTCGGCCACTCTTCCAACAGCAACCTCTGGATCTCTTCAATGAAATTGCCCTCGGAATCCACGTACTTAGAATCCCACAACTTACCATTATTGCTATGGATCATAGGAATCAAGTGTACTCTCTTCTGTAATCCCATGGTCGTCTTGATACAAGCCGAATGTAGGGCTATTTGGCCGGGGTCAGTTCCTGGAACCGAGAAACCATCAAACTTTTGATCGTTTAGGATGGGCTGTCCAACAGATTGCGCCAAGTGTCGGCGAACCTGATGCTTACCACCAGAGACTAGTTCCAGTACATAGCACCTTTCGTCAAACCGTCTGTATTTCGTTGTCATACCCAGGTTTTTAATTATTCCGGCATCCTCTACATACTTGGACCCAATTTCTCCATCACCCACAAGTGCCACGTACCTTCTCATCATCTTGAAGCCCACGTTACCACCTTTTCGGAGATTCTTTGAGAACTGAATCGCAGCGTTTTTGTTCTTTACGAGGAGCATACCGCCCGTAACACAACCATCAAGCCTGTGCACTGTCCTCCATTCCTTAGAATCACTCCTTCCATTGCCGTATTGCAACCTAAGTTCATCCAGCACAACTGGAGGTCTCGCCTTCACGGGATAGTGGGCATACATCTTACTGAGATCTCCAGGCTGTGAAAACATCCCAAAGGGCTTGTTCACTATTATATAGTTACCACACTCGTACACAACCGGTAGTACTCTTGAGCTCATATTAATCAGCTAACTTTATCATTACTTCTATGTAAACTACATGTCATCGGAAGACATTTTTCAGATAAATTCCTTTATTTTATTATACACTCGACAACAACCAGATCATAGAAGAGACTGGATTAAGAGCGGTCTTCTGGTCCCATTCACCTACCAAGACAGCTCCTAACAGGCTTCATTAGAAAGGCGATCAGCTTTTGGATATTTTAGGTGGAGAAATAGGTAAAAAGAGCTTAGCGGCTATGGCAGATTTCCCAGGTGAGGACAAAAAAATACCCAAGAGGCTCGTCGAGGCTGTTGCCCGTACGCCGTTCGATTATCTTGTACCCAAAGTTGCGTTATCGAACTTACTGGATTCTTCATTCTCACCCAAGATACATCAGCGACAAGATGTGTTTGCCACACAGGGAACTGAAACGCATACGAACTTGAAAGGTATGTCATTTGACATCGGGGATGAAGCTAATCAAAAAATACTGTTCAAACGCCCCCAAAGGTTGCTTAGGGCTTCCAAAAGTACAAACGAGAATGCAAGCTTATTTGACGGTCTGAGTCCCTTGGCAAGAGAATGCCTCACCGCATCTACTCAAGTGTCGGGCGAACAGATCACAGAAAGTAGCTCTGGGCAATCGTCAGCACATGGTAAACGTGAGTCGAGGGAGACAGACGAAAGCGACACGAGGATGGAGTTGAGTGCTGAGAATGCTCGGAAGAAGATTAAAACCGGATCGGGTGTGTCGATGAACGGATTAGATTTGGGACATAAGTATTTACAGGAGCTGATGACAATCCTTGATGTCATAAAAGAGGAAAAGTTCGATGACCTTGATTTCTGGTACACGGTCCCCAATCATGCGCCAGTTCTTTCCGAAGTTTGTCTAACAAAGCTTGGCATAATTCTCAAAAATCTGCGATCAATTACAAAATCAATAAGTAAGGCCGACAGCACCTGGGTGGATGACTTACTCAAGATTCTCGTTGGAAATATAAGCTGCGCAACCCAGTGTACTGAAGAGGGAGACGAGGATAAACTGTTAAAAAAGATAGCTCACACTTCAGTGCTCCTTATATTTGCCGTTTTCTTAATATCTAACAATGACAGTTGTCTGTTCATCGAACAGTATGTGTCTGAGCCCTTAAACTTCATGAGCGCTTCAGTCGAGAACATCTCACGGGACTCAGATGATATTGACACTATAAAAGAGCAGGCCCTTTTGTTGCAGCATTCAATTTCACTCCTGCCTAACTATATTGACAGAGTTCCGTACTTAGACGAGTCTTTGACTACCAAGTTTGTCTACCTATTTGCCAAACTTCTGATGTTCAGTGTCTCTGACACAAACACAGATTATCAGCTACAAAACTGCTGGGACAATATAAAAGACTACAGCAGAAAGATACTAGTGACATTGTTTCGAAAGGTTCCCGAACAACAGGAGTTTATTATAGAAGAGGTCTTGTCTCATAGCGAACAAACTACAATGAAGAGGAATCATAAAAAACTTCGAAAACTCGATCATGACATTTTTGTGACCGACTTCACGCTGACCTTGGTCTCTTTCATCGACAGCTTAAGTTACTCTGAACAATATAAGGTCATGCCTCCGGGACCGGAGGACAGACTTGAAATTATTAGAGGAAAAGTAGAGGCTGGTTTTGAATGTTCAATGAGATTGGGATCGCGAATTTCTGATGTGATTCTGAGTAAATTGATGGAAAGCCCCTCTACCTATCGACATGTGGTTGAAAATTATGTTTATGATCTCATTGCTTTACTACCCTATCCAAATTACTCGGCGGCTCAATTTCTTCTGGGTATTGTATTCAAAAGAATACTCAAAGCTATCTCATCATCCGAGCAACATTCCGTCAATGTGGAAACTATATTTCTTCAGCTTCTGGGAGCTTGTGGAGCTTCCATTTATGAGATCAAATGTGCCACCCGACCAAACGAAGGTAACAGCTTAATAAAGCTTGTCACTTATCCGGAGAATATTTCTCAGTTTATGAAGGCCTACCACAACTGTTTAAAATTTTGTCTCTCTGGGATAAGTGGGCAGTCCGGAGCAAGGTACTTGTGGAGTCAAGCCATCGATGTTCTTCTTCGAGCAATCGAGAACACTAAGGATGATTATGCTCAGAATGAAAAGTTTATCAGCATTCTTTTGGAAGAGCTCAAAAATGAAACTCCGTTTTTGACGTCTGGGAAAGTATCTAGGATCGAATACATGGATGTTAAGCATGATTATTACTCTTTCTTACACGCTTTTGATCTCATTAATCTTTACGATCCATATTTAAAAATACTGCTAACATTCCTAGAAAGTGAAAAGATCAAAATGAAGTCGACAGCAATTAAATGCCTCTCGATGCTGACGTCCCATGACAAAACTATACTATCCAACCCATTGGTTAAGCATACCATCGGAAAAACGCTAGAAAATTCGCCTGCGTCTGTGAAAGATGCAATGCTCGATCTGATCGATCGAGGATCAGCAACGGAGGAATACTATCAACAAATCAATTATAATTATGACGATGAAAGTACTTTAATCAGAAAGCATGTCCTCAAGCTGAATGAGAAAATCTATGTCCAGACAGGTTCTCAACTTGTAAAAGGCACAGTCGCTTCTAAGATCTTACTGAAAATGGAAGATGAAGAAGAGTCTATTATCGAAATGGCAAGAGACATTTTATTGAAGCAATGGATTTCACCCGTTGCCCTGGAAAAATCTCCCGAAAAGCAACTCCAAGTATGCAAGGACATCATCAAGGGCATGGCAGGAGTAGCTAGCATCAATGAAAAGTGTGCGCGGCATCTTGAGTGGTTTTTGAACTTTTACCTGCTCAACGAGGGCATGCATTCTTCGGATGCCTACATTTCGAATAAACAGTGTTTGAATAACTTGACTGATGTATTAGTTCAAACAATTACCGAGCTACAGACATCAGAGGAAGAAACTACAAATTCTTGGAATAGGGAACATCTACTTCTTCTACTAACTAAGTTTGGCGACTGTAATGTTCCCTTCATTACAAAAAATCATATTATTGCATTATACCCATACCTTATGTCAGACGAGAGGTCTGATATCCATTACTACATTTTGCATGTTTTTAGAAACACTTTGGAGAAAGACTCCTCCTTCAATTTGAGGTTTCTTCATGATTTGGAGACTACTTTGCTCAGTAAATTACCGCGAATGAACGTGAAGGAAATAGCAGAGGCGATGCCTTTGATCTGGAGCATAGCTACTCATCAAAACGATGCAGGAAGGGTGCTGAAAGCTTGCTCTTCCTGCTTTCAACATTTGTCCCCCTATGTTAACCAAGTTACTAAGAACCCACAAATAACTGCGGAAGGAAAGCTACAGCGGCTTATATATTTGGCAACAGGATTTGCTCGTTACTGCCATTTTACCTCATCCACCGGTAAGCCATCTTTTGTTGGTACAGGAGAGTCTGTTTACGCCTTTGTCGCCAAACGCCTTTTAGTACTATCTGGACCAGGCGTGCCACACGTAATACGCAGAGTGGCACTTAAGAATCTGACACAGCTATGTGGCAGTCATCCAAATTTGTTCAACTCGAAACCAATTTTGACCCTCCTGGATAAGGAACTGGAATCAGACAGCCTCGATATAAAGCTTGTCATCTTAGAGAGCTTATACGATTTTTTTACCGCCGTCGAACGGAGGTCTCTTTTGAAAGCCGGCGTCAACGGATCAATTTCATCAAACGAGAGGTTAAAGAGAAAGCTACTTAGGGAGAAAAAGGTCGAATCTGTGAATGATGGCGTCTGTTCCGCATTAGTAACGCGCTTTCTGAGACATATCTTGGACGTCTGCCGCCTCGCCGATATAAAGGGATCTTTGGTTGCTTTCCGGCTTCTGAAGCTTACTCTTCAATATGGGTATACCAACCCTTCCCATTGCATTCCAACCGTCATTGGACTCGTTGCCTCTACTAACGAGTATATGAAACATGTAGCGAAAGAGTTGTTAACCGAACTATTCGAAAAATACGAGACAATGGTCTCCAGCGGCATGACGCAAGGTGTGAAATTTGCAATAGAGTACTCTCAGAACTTGGAGGGAAGCAATTTCTTCAGAAATAAACTGTTTTTAGACAGCCTCAAAGGTATTGTTGGGGTTGGCAAAACTAACTCATCCAGGTTTTTCAAGATCGTACTGAAAGTCTTGAAAGTTTATTTCAATAAGATTAACGGAGCTCACACCGATGTCCAGACTAGAGATTCAATCTTTTTCATCTCCACAAATTTGTCCTGCTTGTCATATCCTAGCCAGTTTGAACTAGTTGATGTACTAAAAATAATTGAGGTGGAAGCAGAACAATCGGCGGAATCTTTGATTGATGAATATCAAGACGAGGAAGAAATTAATCTTTCTGATACTGTGAAAAACACGTTCCTCGTTCATTTGTGTCTTAAGCATTTGTCATTATTTTTGATGGCCCAGTACGGGCTAAAGATTGACATATCGGCTATAGAGGGATTCCAGGCATCAGAACTAAAGAAAAAGCTTTTAACATCAACTTCGCAACATGATTTTTCATTCGAGTTAGAACAAACACTTGCCAACTTTAACGACCAAGTAATTTTAGAAGATCTAACGAAAATGGTCAGACAGGCGAGCTAATAGCGGCAATAGCTTATGTAACATTTTAAAGAGCTTCAGTTCATGAGATAAACAAGAAAGTGCCCGCTAGACCTTAGACCTATGGAAAAGAGAATTCTATGTTCGTCTCTTTTTTCGCACGGGTGGAGAGTGTATTCTGTTGTTTTTTCTTACAAACTCTCCCTCAACATGACCTAACGTTTCCTTATGCTGACTTGTTATTTCAAGATTATCGCCTTCTGGGGGCGTCTTTGAGCATTCGATCGCGGCCGAGGTAACAGTGTCAGGCGATGCAGTCGAGTTTTGAGCCTTTATCGTCAGTGGTATTTTTACTTTCCGTATCAATGTAGCATTTGGGTTAGCTGTTGGAAAGGGGCATTCCAGTTTTTTAGGAGCACTCCTTGATTGCATTTTCCATTTTTTTCTTTCCGCCTGCGATACCTTTATTACATAGGGGCTTTTTAAAGGTTCGGCTACTATCGCGTACTTGAGGTTAGCTGTATTTGGTTTGGAGGCGAGCTGAACTATGAGTGATCCTCTACATTGTCTCTGTTTCTTGTTCCGTCTGTGCCGCCTGATTTCTTCCGGCGATACGTCTTCTTCTTCTTCGTCCGAGGAACTATGATAATTAATTACTAGCCTCCGGTCAATCTTACTGTATATTTTTGAAATATCTTTTGCTGGATCAATTCTATTCCTCTTGAAACCTCTGGCCGCCATGATGCTTCTGCTCTTCATTGCTTCGAATTTTTCAAGCATGGATCTGATTAAATTTTGAGTGAGGTCCCTTTTCTTCAGCAATTCCTCGTCATCCTGCGGATCGTCCATCACTGTGACTTTTCTCAGTGTTGTTGGCCAATGCAGCATGTCTAACTTCTCGCACAGAAGATGAAGCCTTTCCGCCTCGGCCTCACCTTCTGCAAGGTCAACTTCAAGCATTCTGGTCTCTTGCTTCGTCATGTGTTTGTGGAACGAATCGTATAATTTATCTGAAAGCATGTCGTCGCATGAGTTTGGGTCGAGTTTAGCCAGACTGTGTTTAGAAATATCAAGGATCATATTACTGATCTTCTGAGTCTTCTCTGCAAAATCTGACAAAAACTCATCCCTGGAGCCATCTTTGCAAGTGGGTGGTTTAATCTTCTCTTGGTCACTCCGTGATTTGCCTCTGCTGGTCACTTTTAGCTTTTGTTTGGGAGCTATCTCAAACTCCTCTTTATCAAAATTAAACTTTTCAGCCTCATGGTCTTGAGCGGATTTCTTTGGCCTTAGGGTCCTAGCTATGTTTGGAGCACCAGCCATCAGATGAAATGAGCTCGATGGTCTGGCGTGTCGCTTATAGCTAGCTAACAGAATGTTTTTTGTAGTGATCATGATCAACTTTTCCCGCCATGCAAACAGTGTGGTAGGCACTTTTACCACAGCCTGACAACGACGGACATAAAAATCCAAATGAAGGTAGCAGAAATGTCGTTCAACCCGCTGGATGCTCACCTCGAGAATCTCTTAAACCTTCAAGGCCATCCTGTGGTTTGTTTTGAGCTCAGATTTCTGCTGTCAAATCAACCTGTATGATGGTTGAGCAGCTGCAAAGGATTGTTCTGGTCTCCATGTGTAGAAAGAGATGCACCCCCCAAAAAGGAGGTTGAATCATTTGAAGGGCGCCAGTTCGTATCGTTGTCAGAGGTTGCAGTCCACTCGTTCGGACGCTACGCGTATGTTACTCTTACAACCCGGGTCCTCGTTGGAGAAAAGCTGACCAGACTAATGTGGTCTACCATGAAAATTGTCAGCCTACCGGCTCTTCTTGATAGCTTGAAGCATCAACTGTTGTGTCAGGAGTGACGGATGACTCAATTCTCTGACTCTTCAGACCGTTGATTATAAAGCATGATCGGTAAGTTTGTATCATTGAGCTATAAACCCTTCATTCCATCGCTCACCAAATATCTTGTTCTAAGGAAATGGTGTTCATGCCATAACAGCCCTGACTTATCTCGAAGGCGCCATGTCTGCCCTCACAACTTGGGCGGCTAATTCAAAATTATTTCTCAAACCTCGAGATATAGGATATGAATTGACTCGAAGAACTAAGCACACGTGTACTGCTTTGAAATGTCTCTAATCATCAGTAGAGAATGGTACGTCTGCTCACCAGCGTGCAGTATCAATCCTCGTTGCACTCATCGCGTCAATTTCCAACCGAATGGCATCCCAAAACCTTCAAAAGAGCAAACAAAGTGGATCGTTTTTGTCACCAGATACCAGTTCAAATACCCAAGTGAACCTGGGCTTCAATAACAAGCGTTCAAGAGTTACTTAGTTATAGTGGTGAAGTGAACAAAACAAACGTATGTAATGCGCTTGGTAGGCCTTTAAAGTTAGGGCAACTCAGACTACAAACCCATACAAGAATATCAACAAACAAGAGGTCAGTAGGTTGGCACTCTAGGACTCCAGGACTGTTAACGATGTCTTCCAGAAACCGCCCTAAGAAGCTCTCACCAAAATCCCGGAAGAAAGAGGACGAAGACTACGGAGAAACCGGAAAGAAATGGTCTGGTCGCCAAAGGGACGGAGCCAGGAAATTCCAGATATATTGGCGCCATATTCTGCTAATAGTGGTTGCCTGGGGTCTGCTTATCAACTATTATGAGAGAACTGTGGTCAAGAGAGCTATGAAAAAGTGCCGGTGGGACCACTGGGAGGAGTGGCCCGAGACGGCTGAAGCTTACAGAGTCGGTCTCCTTGCGGATCCTCAGATCATGGATGATTATTCTTATTCTGGCAGGCCGAAGTTTTTAAACTACCTCACCAGTTTGGTGGTAGATAATTATCACAGACGAAACTGGAAATTCATGCAGTATTATCTAGAGCCTGATACCACGTTTTTTTTGGGCGATTTGTTTGACGGAGGTAGATACTGGGACGACAGTACCTGGATAGAAGAGTATAAGAGATTCAACAGTATATTTCCTAAGAAGCCTAAAAGTAAAACTGTGATGACAATTCCAGGTAATCATGACATCGGTTTCGGGAATGACATCATGGAACATAGTTTGAGTCGATTCAAGACTTATTTTGGGGAGCCCTCGTCCAACATGGACCTTGGTAACCATACGTTTGTGCTGCTTGACACGATCTCCCTCTCGGATCGTGTAAACCCAAAGATATCCGAGATCCCAAAGAAATTTTTGGACGAGTTTGCCCTAGAGGATCACCCGCTACCGAGAATTCTGCTTTCTCATGTACCCTTGTACAGAGATCCAAATAAGCAAGTTTGTGGCGAGAAGCGTGAATCGAAAGATCCATTTCCTTTACAGCAGGGAGACCAATATCAGACTGTGATAGACTCGGATATTTCTCAGGATGTTTTATCGAAAGTGCAGCCTAAAATACTGTTCTCTGGGGATGATCATGATTATTGCCATATCATACACACATACCTGTCTGATGGAGTTAGCAAAACTGCAGAAGAAATTACAGTTAAGTCTTGTGCAATGAATATGGGCATAAATAGACCTGCTATTCAGCTGCTTTCACTCTACAATCCACGGGATACATCTTTCGAGGAGAAAACTTATCAGACCAACATATGCTACATGCCAGATCCGTTCAGAGCGCTGGGAATGTATGTTTTAACGCTCATTTTGTCAATCGCTTGGCTTGGATACATACATTTCTTCCCTCGTTCTTTTAATCGTTCGGTCGCAGGCAGATTAGGTAAAACTTCCCGTTTAACTGAGTCGTCATTACCAATGCCTGTAAGCGCTCACCACACAAATCAAGTAGTTTCACAGTACAGCGTTAAGGAGGATGTGTCATTACGATCCCTGACGTTGAATGCCGGAATTTCGCTTGTACTGGTCTTGCTCATTTTCTCGTACTACTACAGCGCTTTGTGATTCAGCTTGATATGAATGACGATTTAACATTACATCTTATGTATACTGTTTGAGATTCAGCTTAACGCCTGTCATGAACCTTTCGTGATTAGAGTCTTCTCTATTCGAAATGTATGCGGAAATGATATCCTTGCTCATTTCAGCAAGGTGACCTTCCCTGGTCAAAGAATCCAGCAGGTCGGGCTGCACCGTAAACAAATTGGCCATTTCTCTGAGTATCATAAATTTCTCAGACAATTCAGGAATCCGCCATTCCTCGATCACTGTCTGGTATCCAATAATATCTTTTGTGACAATAATTCCCCCAGCGGAACTCACTTGAAATTTACTATAATGACTCAGCAGTAAGTCGTAAAGCCCCACACCAATCCTTGTAAGAAAGGACCGCAGGTTCTGGCCCTTGAGGTACAAAATGGCTTGCGAAAATAGTAGATTGAGAATGGAGATTATTTCGACAGCAGGAAGGGTATCATGATCTAAGAGTTCTTGAGATTTGGGGTAGAAATCTTTTTTTTTCTGCTTTGCGAGACAGCTGCGGAAACTTGAAAAGAAAACCTCTGTAAGTTCCTCCAAAATAGAATTGATGAGGAGCTCACACCTTTTAATTTGATTATTGGAGGTTTCAATCACCTTACTTTTGATCGAGGGGGAGTTGCTTAAGAGTGGAAGAAAGATTGCCTTCACTGAGGCTGAAGTGAGACTTAGAATCTCCGTGCTCAACGAAACGTACCGGAGACAGGAAAGCTCTATATCTGAGGGCCTGTTAACATCTATTCGCGTGACATGTGAGTAAGCCGTTTCCAGGGCGGTTTCAATATAGGAAGAAATCAGTCCCATCAGCATAACCTCCAGAAGTTCAAAACTATAATTACTTGCCTTATTCGGCACAAGCTCCATTGCCCTTGCAATCGATTCAACAACGCATTTTAGCATGGAATCTGCGCTTGGAAGGCTGAAAGCATCGTCTTCGCCATTAGCTGTTGCATCTTGACTTGTTGACCCTAAAGTGAGATTCATGTTATTGTAAGAAGAGTTTGACCGGTTAAGAGAATTGCTCCGGTTCAAGCTTAGTCTGTCTGTGTCAATATGGCTCCTTATGAAATTGTTCAGTTGGCTCAGTTTACTCCGTGTCGTAGTACTCAAATCCTGCAGTTCCATATTGTTTTCAAGGCTACTATTAAGCCTATGTGCTAGTGCCCTCGAGCGGATTTCCTTATCGTGCTTTATGTTGAACTCTGTTGTTTTTTCGAACAGGATGGACTCTAAGCTCTTCTTTTCCAAATCGAAATACTTTGATCTATCATAGACGTATTTTGAAAATAGGTCGGAATAAGACTGTTCTATTGTGCTTGACAAACTATTGCCTCTATCGACTTCCAAAAGTTGGAAGAAGTCAGTCAGGTCTTCGATAAACTGTCCGACAAGTGCGTAAAGGGCATGTAACATTCTCACATATGCAATACTGGATAGAGATAGTGAAGTGTTCAGCAACATATCGATCCGAGGCTCAATTTTCTGCGCAAAGATCCGCTGCACAAACAGTTGTATAACAGTAGATGCTTTCTCTTCAAAAACCCTTTTGACCACCTTAGACTCACTTTTAACCACTGATATGATGTCATTTAAAAGGTTTATCATGTTCTTCTCGTAAACCACATCATGAACGTCAGGATCCATTAGCCTAGCCTTGAACTCATCATCTAACCTTAACTGATTAGACTCGTCTTCCCCAATCAACTCAGTATCAATGAAGTAGGCATGCTGGTTAATAAAACTTTGAATCACGTTCACCCCGCCGTTGAAGTGATTCAAAATCAAAGCGATCTCATTCAGTTGAGTGAAGTTGTTTTCCCTATAAGCTTTATTGAAGTTTTCCAAAAGCTGCGTTTCCATCATCTCTGAGTATTTCTCTATAATTGAAGCGACTTCCCCAGTTCTCGGAATAGAACTGGTCTCTACCTTCAATGCCAGTGCTAGTAGATTTTTCATAAGAATAGCCGCCTGTGTCTTCTTTTGCCAGTTGGGAGAAACGCGGAGAGTCTCCAAATAGGAGCTCTTGCCTATAGAGTAAAATGCATTGTACTGAGAAATCAACTCAACAGACTTTATGTAGGCCTTCTTCCTCCTGATCGCAGTCTCCATCTTTTCCCCAATGGGCGACACCACCTGGGTAACGTTGGTTAGCTGGTCGTCCAGCTTATCATATTTCTTGGTCATATCCCTCAGCTTGGAGTAAAGCTCAATCACATTTTTTGAATGCTGTAACTCCTGTGATGAGACCTGTTCAGCCAACTGCAACTTCTTGGTACTGGCTTCTTCATTTAGAGCATCAAGTTCCTTTAAGATGAACTCGAACGTCCTGATGTAAGGTTTGGGATCCAATTTCTCGAATGTTGTACCGTCCTGATTATGTGAAGGACCCCTAACAGCATGATCTTTGCTCAACTCTGCAACAAACTCATTAACAGTCAGTCCACCAAGGAAATTGCTTGACATAAGCAATTTTCGCCATTTGGGATCCAACTCATAGATAGTATTCATATCAGATTAGGCCCTGTCTTGCCTCTTGTCCTTGTTGTCTTACAAGGTCAGTGTAAAATAACGTTGTTTTCCACGCTATATCGAATAACTTAACTAAGCCAAACGTCAAAATGGACAAAGTAGACTCATATCGGGACCGGATAGTGCGTGAGAATAAGCATGGTGCTCCGCCTGACGACGATGACCTTACTCTAGATGAATTGATGGAAGAGCTCGAAGATGACAAGTTTATGGCCAGTTACAGGGAAAAGCGCATGCAACAGGTAAGCGACCACCTGCGATCGATCGAAAAGAACGTCAGGAACGAGGGGTACGGGTCGCTGAAGGCTTTGGAAGATGAATCGACGCTAATGAAGACAGTCGCAAAAGCTCCAAGCGCGGTAGTGCATTTCGGGCTCGATAAGTTTCCCAAGTGTCGATACATGGACCAGAAACTGAGCCAGGTGGCTGAGAAACACTTGGAAACTGTATTCCTGAAAATAAGCGTTGAACAGTGTCCCTTCCTGGTCTCTAAACTCGGCATCAAGGTTCTCCCATGTGTAATTGGCTACAGAAACGGCCAAGAAGCGGTCCGTATACTGGGTTTCTCCAAGCTGGGCAACAGCCCAGAGTCCTTTCCGCTAGAAGCCCTAGTCAACCTACTACAAAGCAAGAAGGTACTCAGCAAGAGACTAATATCTGCAGATGACAGTTTTTCCAGCGAAAGCGAATGATTAAAGAAAAATAAATGCAGCTCATTGGGTTGTTCAAACTCCAGAATGCCGCAAACTGAATGGTATGCTGAGATTTATAAACCCACAATCGACATCTCCTAGTAGACCATCTCATCGATACTACTGCTCTAAAATTTCAAATGACTGTTAGATCTTAAATCCGTACCTCCACTGAAATTTATTTTTTTTTGTTTTTTTGAAAGCGCGTCGTCGCGTTGTCTCGAAAAATGGGTCAAGGTGTTCCAAGCGACGCGAGGTGGAACACTGATCATGAAATAAACAGTTCAAGAGACCTATCTCAAGATTGTGAACAATACCTTTGGTTAGCTTTCAAAAAGAACCATAATTCTTGGTAAGAAAGAAGCATAGCGTTTTCGATTGCCGACAAGCCAAGATGCAAATTTTTGTCAAGACCTTAACCGGTAAGACCATTACCTTGGAAGTTGAATCTTCTGACACTATCGACAATGTCAAGTCCAAGATCCAGGACAAGGAGGGTATCCCACCTGACCAACAAAGATTGATCTTTGCTGGTAAGCAATTGGAAGATGGTAGAACTTTGTCTGACTACAACATCCAAAAGGAATCCACCTTGCACTTGGTGCTAAGATTGAGAGGTGGTGGTAAGAAGAGAAAGAAGAAGGTCTACACCACCCCAAAGAAGGTCAAGCACAAGCACAAGAAGGTCAAGTTGGCCATCTTGAGCTACTTCAAGGTTGACGGTGACGGAAAGGTCGTCAAGTTGAGAAAGGAGTGTAGCAACTGTGGTGCCGGTGTTTTCTTGGCTAACCACAAGGACAGATACTACTGTGGTAAGTGTCACTCCGTTTTCACCATCAACGCTTAAGCCTGATTGTATAATTACATAAGCATTTATTTTTACAATCAAGATCCTTTAGCTTTGAAAGTTGTTTTGTGTCGATTTCTTGAATGAATGCGATTCGTTTATGCTATACCAATATAAATTAAATGCTATGAACTTTCCAGTTTCGCTCTGAGAGCGGCAACCTGGTTCTTCAACTGTTCGTTCTCTTGCAACAAGTGAGCTCTTTGGATCTCGCTGTCCCTGAGATGATGCATGGCCTTCTTGAACTCCACGCATGTCCTTGCGTAGCCGTCTTTCAAGAAGTTGAAGTTTAGTAGCAACTTGTGCGTGTTGATAATCCTCTGCTTCGTTTCTGCCACCTGGCTCATAGTAAACTCATTTCCAAATTTCCCACCGTTCCCGTTGGACTGGTTCCCATCAATTGACTGCGGAGATAAAGATGCAGGTGTGAGCAGCTGTTCATAGATGTCTTTGTCTTCTATCTTTGGTTTTTTTGTAATGCCCTCTGGGAGGTCTTCGGTAGGCGGCCTCTTGCCCTCGTCTAAGTCAAAGAATACCTCTTCGTCGGCATCCCCCAGGATGCTTTCTAGTGTAAAATGTTTCTGGTCGCCAGCCTCGCAGTCTGCTCGTGGTTCCTCGACCTCATCGAGGCGCGGGTGCTCTGCTGTAAGTAATTGATGCAAAGTCTTTTCTAAATCGGTATCATCTGAGTGTCCATCCAAGCTTTGATCAACCATAATATCCCTACACTTAGCTCAGGTTGACGACGCCCTCTCAAAGACGAATCACTTCTTCACTGTTGTGTCTACTCAAAATTTTTCAGTCATAAGCGATGAGCAAGCTCATCGCGCCGCTAAACCTCGAGAAATAGATACGATATGAACAAGACAATAGTTAGCAGATAAACAACAGAGATGAATTGTTCGTTGACTGGGTGTAGTTACGGACGTGCCATGTTGAGTACATTATCGTAAGCCTGCTAAAATAAATACGGTTTTGCGGACCACAAGGACTACTACGATGACTACAGTTCTTCCCAGACACTGTATAAGAGAATTTCGTGCTATTCTGCTGTACTAGCAGATAAAGATACCATGAAACCTGATACTTCGATACCGATACAACGGTCATGTTCAATAAAATGGCTTTGAAGGGGTGGCAATTTGAAAAGATAAACCCTCTTTCATCGAGACCCGTTTCCAGGCGATGAGGAGGAGTTGACTACTACACATGCTTTGACGAAAATCGGGCCGAGGCCGAAATTGGTATCGCTATCTACTTCTCGGACCAGGAGAACGACTTTTAGGTTGAGCTTGACAATTCTTTGTCTACCACATGTCTAGCTCGCGCTGTTTTGGGAGAGATGCTGTGCCAATAATAACTCGGAACGCTCACTTTGCCGTAAAGCTGAATACGATCTCGAGTACCTAAAGGGCTTTCAAGCTTTCACTCTGGCTTTACTGTACAAGTGCCTACAAATATGCACCATGGCGCTGGTTGGGAACACTCCTCCCTTCTCTAGCATGTACCTTATGGGCCATCCTATCTTCACAAAAGGATCCTTACTTCCAAGTTGGGCAAACAAGCTTTTTTCTTGGCAAGCATATCTCCGTGGACTACCGTTTTCTTGGCTCCATGACCTTTAGTGGCGTCTGTTTAGCTCAGTGCACGCAGTCCGGAATAGGTGTACTATGCGGGTCTCCAGAGGTTCTCGCGTTTACTTTTCGACCATGTTGGGTATCTCCTCTCTTACATCCTTGTTTATTACCTATTTCATTTGCTCCAGCGTTTGGTAGCGCGAATCTCCATGGTGATGCTACATCGTTCAGTTCCTATTATCCTTGTCATTGAGTTGAATGTAAGTGCTGTGGGTATTGTGAGAAAAGTTTCCACGATGTATTGATTGGGCCTTTGTTTCCGATAGGTAATCGGAAAATGTACACAGGAAAATGTACACACGTTTTAGATTGATTGCATGTCCACTAAAGTTCACTTTGTTTTGAAATCTTCGATCGGGAGTATGGTTTAAAGGTATGAGGCCCAATATGCCTCATGTTCGATTTCATATAAAGCCAAGCATGTTTAACTATGCTTACAACGAACTTCGGAAAACCGTTCCTGACAGTGAGAAATCGAGGAGGTTTAGAGACACCTTCAGTTATCGATCAAGCTTACAACATCCAATCGCTATAATATGCCTCAAGACGTCGGATCCTACACAGTGCAGTTCAGTTACGACGCGTTGCTCAATGGTTATTGGTTACCAACGTTCTACGACCTTGTAAAGAAGTATGGTGTCGGCTTAGTGTGCGAGAGTGAGGTTGGTGGTGTCGCTACCTACTTCCCAGACCAGGAGAACGATTTTTTGGTTGAGCTTGAAAATTTTGCATCTACCACAGGCCTGCCTTACGTTGTTTTTGGTAGAGATGGTGTGCCAACTACCAATACGGCCATGACTATCTATGAAGACGGTGGCAACACATTGGGTGCCTGCAATGATCTGAAAAGTGATGACCCAAAATATGCTTGCCACAACGCAGATTATTGTGGCGAGAACGCTGCAGTCGACTCTTTGCACCAAAGCACGGACTCGGGTGCCACCTCTGGTTCGTCTTCTGGTTCCAGCTCTGACTCCGGTTCTAACTCTGGTTCTTCTTCTGGCTCCAGCTCTGACTCCGGTTCTAACTCTGGTTCTTCTTCTGGTTCCAGCTCTGACTCAAGCTCTGGTTCCAGTTCTGACGCCGGTTCCAAGTCTAGTTCTAATACCGGTTCCAACTCTGACTTTAGCTCCGGATCGACCACTACTTCCGCTCCTGCTTCCACTGCGGATTCCAGTTCTGCGCCCACAGGGAACCGTTGGTTGGGCTATAGTCTCAACAGTACCTTGAGTTCCGAGTACCTGGAAACTGTTACTAAGAGAGAACCTCTATCAACCACGGTGATCACGGTTACTTCCTGCTCAGAACACGTATGCTCAGAGGTTATTCAAACGACAGCGGTGACGACGGTCATCAACGAGCACACCACTTACACGACTTTCTGCCCGCTGACTGGTTTGCCATCGGATTTCACTCATACATTGGTTCCTTCGACGACTAAAGGCGAATCGTTGATTTCTAAATCGATCTCTAGTATTACCTCTAGTGCATCCTCAGGCGTATCTTCCAGTGTATCCTCTGGTGCATCTTCGGGCGCGTATTCTGGCGTTCCCTCTGTTGTTCCCTCTGGCTCCGTCTCCTCCACAGCTGGTAACGCTGGCTCATCAATTATGCAGGCTATTGTGGACGAAAACGGTGCCTGGAAAGTGGATTGTTCCCACGGTGCGGTCATCGTGGGAGCAGCTTTGCTGCTGTTGTAAGCATAAAAAACACTGTTCGTTTTAACGCTGGTACGTAAGACGTTTGGTCATTACAAGCCAGCAATTCTGCCTCAAGTCAACTCGCTAATCAAAGAATTGTACTTTATACTTTTCTAGAGACTAAAATGTATGTGCTGATATTCTAGTTAATTCCGAACAACCAGAATTCTAAGTTGATTCACAAGGTAGAGAGAGCTGCAGACTTTGTAGAACGCATTTTCACAATACTTGCTCAATAACTACACCTCGTATTTAAGTGGTTCAAACGAAGTACTCAAGACCATAAAAGGAGACTCGAAGGCTTCTCTGCTTAGAAAGAAATACTATATTGATTGGAATATTTATGCACTGTAGTTTTACACCAGGCCAGATTATATGTACAAGTGGCCGAATAACTAGGTTTCACGTTGTTTGAATGCGTTTTTGAAAATGTTGTAGTTTTTGGAAAAGATGAAAGACGACGTCTTCTCAGTACCCTGGATCATGTCTTCTGCAGTAGATTTGATGTCTTCAACAGTGTCACTGACTTTGCTTACCAAGGAGTTTCCTAGGTCATCCACATACTGATCCTTTTGCCTCCAGTGCTCACTGACCACTTCCAGCACCGATTCAAAGCCCTTCTTGCCCTTCATAGCGTTATCATGGAATCTCTGCACAGACCAGTCTTCCATCTTGTTGCAGATTTTTGCAAAGGCTGCGTACGCCGTTATCTGGGCTTCCTGCTGGAATAGCGTACTGTTCTCAGGGTCCTCCGGGTGTGGGCTGTACTTCACGGTCTCAAAAACACGCAGAATGTTGGAATACGTAAGGTTGCAACTTTTCATCGTCAAAGTCCTGCTGTTCAAATCCACAGTGCTCACTTCCCGTACATGACTCACATTCGACCCACCAACCATCATCATTATCCATTTGGGCACACCCTGCTGGATCGTAATCAGTCTTTCGGAAACCAGCTTTTTACCGTCGTCTGCCAGCTCACGTCTCAGTACATCTACTGCTATAACATGTGTGGAAACAGCATTTGGATATTTCTTCCAGTTAGCTGCTGTCACCTGTTCCCACGGATAGTCGAAATTGCATGAATTCTGGAAAAGTTTCATCTTGCTCAAACTTATTCCAAGTAATACAACCCCACAAATACTCCAGGATTGAGTCCTTTATATAGCGGAACGTAAGCCGTTGATCTTTGATCTTTCGAGAAATTTTTCACTCCCTGCGTTTCTTTTATCGGGTCTAATTGTTCATGTGAAATTAACATTGATAGACAAACAATAGCCATCGTGATCGCCTATGTAAATCTGGGACTTGCGACCTATCGAGGCTCGGAGGGCCTGGGACTAATCGGGACGAATCGGGACGAATTGACCACCACTTGGCCTTCACATAACATCGATAAACTTATAATCTCTGGAACGAACGGTGCTCGGGGACGCTGTAAAACCGCCAATCTCCCGATTGGTGTCTTTCCCGAGCGCTTAGGGTGCTAGGGCCCCGTGGTTGTAACATCAGTAGTCCCATGTTCCTCACGAACGAGTCCTGCTCGAATGGGTTGTGCGGAGCGGGCCGGATGTGAGTAAAGAGCGGATTCTTGGTGTTCACCCGCTTGAGAAACTCGCGGGTGGTCTGCTGCGTGCCGGTCATGAATATGTGATACATCAGGAGGATTGCTGGGTACCACAGAGTGAGGCACGCGTATACCAGGAGTAGGATGGTTACAGGGATCTGTGAGGGCCTTCTGTTGCGGTTGCGCGCGATGTGGATAGAGCAGTTGGCGATCAGCAGCAGCGCTGTAATCACCGAGCTTAGCAGAAAGATAATGAAATAGCGGTAGTTTCTCTGTCCCACGCAATTGTTCACCCAGATGCAATGATGGTCATGGGTCATGACGCAGACGCCGCAGGTGGAGCAGTGGGATGCTCTTGGTGGCCTCCATATGCGGCAGGTAGTGCAGTATCTCAGCTCTATCTTACTCTGCGGGTCTGTCTTGGTGGTCGGTGTCGGGAGACTGATGCTATTGTAGTATTCTTGTGGAATAGAGTTCTTGTCAGATGCCTGTGCTATGTGCACGTTCTTCGGCAGTGCACCTGGGTCGCTGGTGGCGGTTCTTATGAAGGACACACAAGCCATAGACCAAAAATAATAGAAGAAAAATACCAGAGGTTTGTACCCCAGCGAACTGTGCCAGAGTTTCCAGGCTTCGAATATAGAAAACAGGACCATTGGGGCAACAATAGCCAACAGTATTACAAGCCAAACATGCTGCGCACCTCTTAAGCTTCGTAATCTGCCACCTAAGAAAAAGACGTAATTGGTCACAACTGGGATCGACCTGTAACCTCTTTCTGAGCTTAATTCAGCATCCCCATCTATCGTCACTATCCATTTATAGAATGTCTTGAACCAGCTTTCTTCACGGAGTTGCTTTGTGTCGGGGACAAAACTTCGAGAGGATCTTGCAGGATCATTGTGTCTGAGTTCCAAGCTGTTCATAGTGGATCAGAATAGCTGTGCATGCCAGATGACTAGCAGCCTTACGTCTTGAATCAGAGAACAAACGGCTGATAATATCAAGTTGTTCGTCGCAGCGCCGAAAAAAACACCCATAATCGAGTAGCTGCTTTAGCTACATAATTGAAACCTATTAATCTATAAACCCAGCGGAGATCAGCGTCTCCAAAAAAAAAATCTTTACCTAGCATTCCCACCCAATATCCAGCCTCCAGCGTTATCTAAATCATCGTCCCCATACAAATCGAGAGTGATGGCCTTCTTGTACTTCGGTTTTGCCTTCTCGGCAGACTTCTCCGTTACCTCAGATTTAGCCTTGTACTCTTGTGTTTGGTTTGTCTGCGTCTTTTCCTCCTCATCATCGTACAACTTCAAATTTAAGTGCAGATTCCGGAGGCTGTCGACCAACTTTGGCTGCTCGCTTGGGGACCTACGTTCCTTGTCAATGTCACGGTCGCGACTACCAGCGAAGCCAAGTTTCTCCGGTACCACAGTGCTCGTCGATCTGCTGTCGTCCTCGGAGGTCTCTTCCGCACTGTAGTTATTGTTAGCGTTGTGATAACCAGACATTAACCTGTCCTCCTCATCCATCACCTGTAAGTCCGAAGGTATAAGCTTGTTCGACCTGAAATTCAAAGCCAGAGGGTTCTTGTCAGCTGTGGCGCCCATTAGAGTGCTGAAAAGACTCATTGAACTCTTATTTGTTCTTTCTTCAAACGACTTTGTGATCAAGTTCTTCTCGAACAGCGGATGAAAGTTTTCCGCTTGAGAGTTAGACGAAGTTGTTGTTGCAGAGCTGTCAGGACCCAACCACTTAGAAAACGTTCCTGGCGCCATGTTCAAGTTTTGCAAAGAGGAATTAGAGCTGCTGGCACTTGTACAGGGTGATGAAATCCTGGAGTAAAATTCTGGCGGTATTAAACCATTGCTTGAATTTTGCCTTGAAAGCAGTGCCTTATTCACCTTTCTCTTGTTCCTTCGTGAAGTTCCTGGATCACCTTCATCAAACTCACCATCATGAATGTAGATGTTAGCAATTCTTGACCCATCAACAGATGAGACTTCGTCATCTGTCGCTCCAAGAGGAAAGGAACCCTGTCTCTCAGGGTTCATTAAACTCAAAGACCTAAACCTGCTGGGACGGGATGGTTGAGTCGAGAAAGCATCAGGGGAGGTCGAGCGAGAAAGTCTGCTAGGCACGCTGAAGCTCAGACCATCCTCGTCGTCGTTGTCCTCTTCCTCCTCGTCGTCATCATACTCATCATCAAATTCTTCGTTGTTCTCCTCCTCATTTTCTGCATCCGCAGCATTGGATAACTTCCTCGTCAACGTGGTGGAAGAAGGAGAAGGCGAATCGGTGGATAGCTTCCTTTTCAAAGCCACTCCATCTCTTGCACAGATATGAACTCGGTTAGATTTTTGGTTCAGGGAACGCGATCGTATTCTTACCGATTTATCCTTGTTAGACGTCAGAAGCGAGTTTTGGAAGCTAATCAGGGAAGACGATTCCCGTTTCAACGGCGTATCGTCCTCACTGCTTTCGATGGACATTCCATTTTCCTTCCTTTTGAGCCCATTTTCATGGAGTGCATCAATTGATTCCTGTACGATGTAACGTGTCAGAGGTCGATCGGAGAGAATTGTCAATAGGGCTTTGACACCTGTGCTATTTGTGACGATCACAATGGAGTCAATTTTCTCGGGGAACGTCTTTGTCTTTGTCTGGGCACTTGGAGCAAATTTATCATTCAGCTGAGCGTAGTATTCCTTAAATGGCGTGGTAGCTGACTCCGAGATTTTGGAGTTAGGCTCCAGATCCACAAACTCGATAATATTTTTGTCGAGAACATCCTTGTTCAAAAAGGTTGTGAACCACTTATGTGACGTTGGAGTGACCTCTAAGGAAATTTTTAGGTCCACCCTGTTTGATTGCACGTACTCCGCTAACTTGTCGTAGCAAGCCTCTATCAGAAACTTCACCGTTTCTACATAACGCAAAGAGCCAGAAGATGACATTGATACCCTGAATTTCTTGACGTCCCCATCCCTCACATTTTCCATTAGATGGTCCCAAAATCCGGCGTTTCCATTTGTAAAGCTCTTGAAGATGGATTCCCGCAAAAGGTGCAGTTTGAACCGTTTATTAAACCGGGACAGCTTGTTGTCACGCAGCTCGTCGTTGTAGTAGTCAATAGTTGGTATATCGATGTACAAAGACACGCAGAACTCACGGCATTTGGAGGCAGCCTCCGTAATCACTACCTCATCCTGATCCCCTGAACGTAATCGGGACCTCGACCTTGATTTGGTGAGCACTGGCACCTCTGAATAGCTGATAATATAAAGAGAGTGCCGGGACTTTACCTCGACTTTCGGACTCTGATCTCGAGGCACACAAACAGCACGCAGTAATCCATCGCCATACCTGCTTGAAGAAGGGCTCATGTCAACAAACTACCACCTAGATCGACTTAGCAACCTATAATCGGTCCTCAGAAGGCCGCTACAACCTCTAAGTGTCTGACTCTATCGCTCTTCATAAGGCGTGTTCTAAACAAAGAGGGTCCAGATAAAACTTTAAAGCACCTCACACTATGACCATCACGTGGAGCACCAAGAACCGTCATTTAGGCTACAAGAGCATTATTTAAAGCTACTGAAGGTTGTTGGGACACTTGCTGACACATTAAGAAGCTATATCCGAAGTTTGAACCATGTGGGTAGGCCCAAGCGTGCACATCGAGGGAGTTACGAAGGAACAGTTTGAGGAGCTGAAAAAGCTGGCGTTAGAGGCCCGTAAGCTGTCGTACTCGCCGTATTCACATTTCAGGGTGGGCTGTTGTTTACTGACAGTTTCTGGGAAGTTCGTCACTGGAGCAAACGTCGAGAACGCAAGCTATGGGGGCGCCATATGCGCTGAGAGAACTACGATTGTGAAGGCAGTAACTTCTGAGGAAAATAAGCGGAGCCGAAAGCAGCATTGGAAGTGTCTGGCAATCTCTGGCGACTCACTAGAGACATGTATCTCGCCCTGCGGGATCTGCAGGCAAGTGATCCGGGAGTTCGCCCCGGACTCTTTGCCCATTGTGATGCTGAACGGGGATGGATCTCGCTGCGTAATTAAAACACTGGGAGAGCTCCTACCCATGAGCTTTGGCCCCGATGACCTGTGCTGATGGCTGCAAGATACGTTATATTTAATAGAAGTGAAAAATTACATGAAAAATTCTAAAATGCCGAACTCATCACCTTTGAACATACAAGCGATATAGTATCATGTCCGTCGATTCACAAGTTAAAGTGCACTGTGCTGGACCTCAGTGTGGTAAAGAAACTCAATCGAGTTTGAAATGCCCTATTTGTCTCAAAACAGGCGTGGAATCAACCTTCTGTAATGAGACCTGCTACAAAAACAACTACAAGGCTCACAAAGCTGTGCATCCAACTGAAAGTGGAGAACCTTATGATCCTTTTCCCAAGTTCAAATATACCGGAAGATTAAGAGCTTCCTACCCTCTGACTCCAAAGAGGGACGTTCCTGAGGATATTCCTCGTCCTGACTGGGCTGAGAACGGACTGCCCATTAGTGAGCAGCGTAACGATCGATTGAACAAGATTCCAACGTACAACAAGGACGCCATCAAAAAGATTCGTAAGGCATGCATCCTCGGCAGAGAGGTGCTGGATATCGCTGCTGCTGCAGTGAGACCGGGCATCACCACGGATGAGCTAGATGAGATTGTTCACAACGCCACTATCGAGCGCAAGGCGTACCCTTCGCCCTTGAACTACTACAACTTCCCGAAGTCCGTGTGTACTTCTGTGAACGAAGTGGTGTGCCACGGTATTCCAGACCAGACCGTGTTGAAAGAAGGCGATATCGTTAACCTGGACGTATCGCTGTACTATCAAGGCTACCACGCAGATTTGAACGAGACCTACTACGTCGGCGAAAACTGCTCGAAAGAGGCCATCAACACCGTCGAAACCGCTCGTGAGTGCTTGAAGCAGGCCATCAAACAGTGCAAACCAGGCACCACATTCCAAGAGCTTGGTGACTACATCGAAAAGCACGCAACAGAGAACAAATGCTCCGTGGTGCGTACCTACTGTGGCCATGGTGTCGGAGAGTACTTCCACTGTGCGCCAAACATTCCCCACTACGCTAAGAACAAGACACCAGGTGTCATGAAACCCGGTATGGTCTTCACCATCGAGCCCATGATCAATGAAGGTGTCTGGAGGGACGTCACCTGGCCCGACGACTGGACCTCTGTGACTCAGGATGGGAAATATAGCGCCCAGTTCGAGCACACGCTTTTAGTCACTCAAAATGGTGTAGAGATTCTCACCGCCAGAAATAAAAAATCTCCAGGTGGCCCAAGACAACGTATCAAGTAAATACATACCATACAGCATCGAATAGAGAATTATATATGCCATGATTAACCATTTCTCTACCATTATGTATACTTAAGCTGAGCGATTCAAGATTCAGGGTAATTTTTTCGCTAATAGAGGCTAACAAGTGTGAAAAGTTTTAAGCCATACTATGAGATGGTCGGTTTAAGGTGGCGAATAGCGGTCAATAGTCGCTGTAACGGGTTCTCCTAAGTGAAATTGATATGTCATTGCAATTATTGAATCCAAAAGCGGAATCTTTAAGACGGGATGCCGCTCTTAAGGTTAATGTTACTTCTGCAGAGGGTCTACAATCTGTGTTAGAAACAAACCTGGGGCCCCAGGGTACTCTTAAGATGTTGGTAGATGGTGCAGGAAATATCAAGTTGACTAAGGATGGGAAAGTTTTGTTAACAGAGATGCAAATTCAGTCGCCCACCGCTGTTTTGATCGCCCGTGCAGCTGCTGCGCAGGATGAAATCACTGGTGATGGAACAACTACAGTGGTTTGCCTTGTTGGAGAGCTTTTGAAGCAGGCTTACAGATTCGTGCAGGAGGGAGTTCACCCTAGAATTATCACAGATGGGTTTGAAATTGCCAGAAAAGAAGCTTTGAGTTTCTTGGATCAGTATAAGGTGGCGAAGAATGACGATAACGCGCTAGATCGTGAGTTTCTGCTACAGGTGGCTCGTTCTTCGCTGTCTACGAAAGTTAATCCAGAGCTAACGGAGGTTCTCACACCAATTGTAACTGATGCCGTTTTGAATGTACAGAATAATGAAAGCGAGAGTTTAGATCTGCACATGGTAGAGATCATGCAGATGCAGCATTTGTCTGCCAAGGATACTACTTTTGTTAAAGGGCTCGTGTTAGATCACGGTGGAAGACATCCAGATATGCCAAGCAGAGTGGAGAACGCGTACGTATTGATCCTTAATGTTTCATTGGAGTATGAAAAGACTGAAGTTAACTCCGGCTTCTTTTACAGTACTGCCGAGCAAAGAGATAAGCTAGCTGCTAGTGAGAGAAGATTTGTGGACGCCAAATTGAAGAAGATCATCGACCTGAAAAATGAAGTTTGTGGGTTGGACTCTGGTAAGGGTTTCGTGATCATTAATCAGAAGGGAATCGACCCGATGTGTCTCGATGTCCTTGCGAAGAATAATATCCTTGCGCTTAGAAGAGCCAAGAGACGTAACATGGAGAGACTACAACTAGTGACTGGTGGTGAAGCGCAGAACTCCGTCGAAGAACTTACACCATCTGTTTTAGGTTACTCAGGACTTGTTTACCAAGAGACGATTGGTGAAGAAAAGTTCACATACGTCACAGCCAACAGAAATCCTAAGTCTTGTACTATCCTGATCAAAGGATCCACACACTACGCATTGAACCAAACCAAAGATGCCGTGAGAGACGGTCTAAGAGCTGTGGCCAACGTGCTTAAGGACAAGATGGTCATTCCCGGTGCAGGTGCATATTTCATCACTGCTTCAAGACACCTGAAAGCATGCAATATGAACAAATTGGGTGCCAAGGGTAAGGTAAAGACAGGTGTTGAGGCGTTTGCAGAAGCATTACTAGTGGTCCCCAAAACCCTTGTCAAAAACTCGGGTTTCGATCCCCTCGATGTCTTAGCAAGTTGTGAAGACGAACTTAACGAGGCGGAAGAACAAGAGGAACGCAGATACGTCGGTGTCGATCTGAAGATCGGTGATTCTTGTGACCCAACAATTGAAGGTATCTGGGACTCTTACCGCGTCTTAAGAAATGCTATCAACGGTGCAAGCGGTATCGCTAGCAACTTACTGTTGTGCGACGAACTGCTGAGGGCCGGTAGGTCCACCTTGAAAGAAGGTGGTCAACGATAAAGTAATAGATACAGGTATGACTAGTATAATTGTATATATAGCACAGCTTCATAGGATCAAACGGACTTTTAGTCCATTATTTTACTCTTCTTCCCTTCTCTCTCACCTTGTCTTGAATTAGAGAGGCGCGAACAAGAAATAAGATATTAATGCTAGTGACAAACACTAACAACTTAAGGACCAAGACGCCAATTGAAGGATTTAAAGAGTATTTAAAAGTGCAGTGATAATGCCTGGAACTACATTCGCAAATGAGGATCAAAGTCTCAGGGACATGCAGATAGGTACGTAATGAAGAGAACCATAATACAGAGATTCAAACCTTCTTACTAACAGGCTTATTTCAGCTGCCATTCTCAAAATGCTATTTCTCAATGAAAAGTCCACAGATTCCAGCTCGGCTGAGCCGTTAAGTGATAAGGAACTTCAATGGAAAGTACTTGTTCTGGATGTCAAAAGCACGGCAATTATATCATCTGTTTTGCGGGTCAACGATCTTCTGAAGGCTGGGGTTACTGTCCATTCCCTTATTCAGCAAAAGAGGGCTCCATTACCTGATGTACCTGCAGTGTATTTTGTTTCACCCACTCAGGAGAATATCAATCTGATCGTTGAGGATCTGAAGGAAGACAAGTATTCTGACTTCTACGTCAACTTTACTTCCACTTTGAATAGAGAGTTGTTGGAGGATTTTGCTAAGCAAGTTTCTTTTACTGGCAGGGCAGACAAGGTAAGGCAAGTTTATGACCAGTACCTGGACTTTATCGTCACCGAACCTGAACTATTCTCTTTAGAGCTACCAGGCTCATACCTCCTGTTAAACAATCCAGCCTCGACTGAAGAAACTATCACTTATTTATGTGAGCAAATTGCGGATGGATTAATGAACACTTTGATGACCACATCCTCGGTTCCTATCATACGAGCTCCAACCGGAGGTCCGGCTGAAATCGTAGCAGAGAAGTTGGGATCCAAACTGCGGGACTATGTGATCAACACCAGAAACTCAAGCAGCTCAGTGTTAGAGAATGAGTCCCTCGAAAGGTGTGTGCTGATTGTACTGGACAGAAATATTGATTTTGCATCAATGTTCTCCCACTCTTGGATCTACCAATGTATGGTTTTTGATGTGTTCAAGCTGGCCAGGAACACCATAACAATTCCAAGCAAAACGGAAGCGGGACAGGAGACTGAAAAGCAGTACGATATCGAACCAAATGATTTTTTCTGGAATGAGAATGCACATCTCCCATTCCCAGAAGCGGCTGAGAATGTGGAGTCAGCACTGTCTGCATATAAGGAAGAGGCATCAGAAATTACAAGGAGAACAGGAGTTTCCGATTTGACCGACCTAGATCCCAACTCTAACAGCGATACCTTACAAATGCAAGATGTTGTCAAAAGATTGCCACAGCTAGCAGCGAGGAAGAACATCATTGACATACATATGAACATTTTTGCTGCTCTGTTGGGTCAGCTTGAGAGTAAATCTTTGGACACCTTTTTCGAAGTCGAACAAGACCCTGATAATGCCAAGACAAGAGCAAGATTCTTGGATATCTTGAAGGACGGGAAAAATAATAACTTGGAAGATAAGCTAAGATCTTTTGTTGTTCTCTATCTCACTTCAACTAATGGTCTCCCAAAAGATTTTGTTGGGGAGGTTGAAAAATACTTTACTGACAATGACTATGATATTAGGCCGTTGCGCTATGTTTACAAGTTAAGGGAGTACATGCAACTTTCCAACAGGTCTCTTCAAAACAAGTCATTGGAGGATGGCAGTAATAAAGCAGCCGCATCTGGTAACTTGTCGTTGTCAGGTTTGTACGGTTTGACAGAAGGAAGGCTACAAGGTGGTGTTGGTAGTTTGATTTCTGGTATAAAGAAACTGTTGCCTGAGAAGAAAACTATACCAATCACAAACGTCGTTGAAGCGATCATGGATCCATTGGATAGTTCTCAAAAAAACTTGGAGACTACAGACGGGTACTTGTATTTCGATCCTCGTGTCACCAGAGGTTCTCACACCAAGAAGCCCAAAAGACAGTCCTATAACAAGTCATTGGTTTTTGTCGTTGGCGGCGGGAACTATCTGGAGTATCAAAACTTGCAGGAGTGGGCTCATTCCCAATTACACAATCCAAAGAAGGTCATGTACGGAAGCACCTCGATCTCAACGCCAGGTGACTTCTTGCGGGAAATATCAGAACTTGGCGCTGACAAATAGTAAATAGAATTATGACTAGACATAGACTTGGACCCAAGTCTGAGCTCATGATTTCTACCGCGTGAGTTTAAATGCATTCTTTTTACAATTTATCTTCCATTATAAAACTACAGATAGTTTTCAGCGGTCTCCAATATTTGGGTTGATCTCTTAGCGTCCAAAAACAATGCCTTAGCCTCCTCAACATCAGAGATAATGATCTCCTTACGGCCAGAGGATTGTGACAAGATACCAGCAGGCGACAGAAGCTGTAGAGCATAACGTAGCGAGGTCTTTGTACCCATTTCAGCCAAGAAATCTAATGCGGAAGTCTCCACATTCAAATTCTCTACCTTGGCCCTTCTTTCGATGATGCAGCGAATCTCATCCTTGATGTAAGGAATAGTGCGTACGATCAGCAAACGATCAATCAAATCTGGGGGGACACCATGAGGTGATACGATGTCTTCTGTTCCACGTACAGTGGTCATACCTCTGTTAGAAGCCAAAACAACCACAGGAGCGATATTGGATTCCAGGGCTTTATTCAAGTATGTGAAGATTTCGATATCCAGCATGTTAACCTCGTCAATGAAAAGCACACCTGGGACCAACTCAGCGACACCTTGATCGATGTATTTGGCAACCACTTTGTTAACTTCGTGTCTCAATTTTTCGGTAATCTCGGTTTTCTTGGGTTTCAGTAACTGACCCATTATAGAAATGACATCCTGGCCACCTTGAGGTCTTGCATTAGCAATATCCAAATCGTGTAGGGTCACGTCTTGTACAATCTCTTTCTTCTTGTGCACTTCACCCTTTGGCAGTGGAACATACTCTTCTGTCTCCAAGTCGAACTCGGTCGCATACGCATCAGATCTACCGACCCTCTTCACTGCCCCGGTATTTGCCTCAATATATATGACATCCCCTACACTTACTTTTTCCCTCTGGATACTTTCGTAGATGGTAGGGTCCAACCTTAAAGTCTTAGTTCCCTTTGCGGATTTCAAACCGACAATAACATGAGAAATTGTCTTTCCATAGCCTCCTAGTGGGTTCTCTGCATCCTCTGGCGTCAACTCTGTGACTTCACCCTCGTAAACTTCCTTCCTCTCCTTTATTCTGAGCCCAATAGCCCTTCTGAAATTTTCCATCAAAGTTTCTGTCTTTTTCACTTCAACAGAGTACAATTCACTGCCCACCAACGGGCAGAATGGAACCTTTGGCCCTAATTCCTGCGAGATCGCAAGTGCAAGCGCAGTCTTACCCGTGGATGGACCTCCTGCCAAAAGTATCGCTCTTCCAGACATTTTTTTAGCCTTAATCAAGTCCACAATAACGCCACATGCTTCACGAGCCTCAATCTGTCCAACAAATCCCCCATCAACCTGTTTTGCGACACCATTTTCGTCTAATCCTAGACCTTTAATGTGTGTGTGAGCAGCCGTGCGAGTGGCCCCAGCAACCGTTCCTTCGCCACCATTGGCGTTCCCGTCCTTGACCTCAGTAATGACCACCATTCAGCCCCAAAAGTAGTTGAGTAGCTAGTCCTATACTTGCAAAGTTGGTCGAAGTTAGTCAACTTCTAAAGGCCAAATTTTTCACCAATTTACCATAGTAAAGCACCGTCATGGTATACGTTTGGGCTTTACAACTCGAAGAGCTCACTTCAAGGCTTCAGCAGCCTTCTCTAGAGCCGGTTAGAAGCTGGATCAACAAGCCAGTGATGGGTTCTAATACCAGCGGGAAGCAGCCTCTTCAGCAACTGCCGTTAACGCCGCCTGCTACGGTTGAAAAGCCATCGAGTACTGGGGAAGGCGAGCTTATAAAGCCCAGGAAGCTGCTAAAACAGCTCAAGACCAAGTCTAGAAAGCCACGGTTGAAGTATAGGCCGGAGCCGAATACTGTGTTCGATATAGACGACTACATTGCAGGTATAAGAAGTGGGAAGGATGCGAAAAACGCGGAGTTTGTACGATATGCCTTGGACCACAGCAGAAGAGTTATTATGATCACTGGGGCTGGTATATCAGTGGCAGCTGGTATCCCCGACTTTCGGTCTAGTAATGGGCTTTTTTCCCAGCTGAAAGACAAGAGTTGTGCGTCTGGAAAAGAGCTGTTTGATTATAACAGCGTTTACTCGAGCGATGATATGAACATCAAGTTTAACAGCATGATTTCCTCTCTGCATGATCTTTCGAAAAAGTCTGAACCTACTGACTTTCATTTGATGATGAACCAGTTGGCCCTCGAGGGCAGGCTACTGAGGCTTTACACGCAGAATATCGATGGTCTGGATACTAGGCTGTCGAATTTGACGACCAAAATACCTCTAGAGTCACCGGCACCTCAGACAGTACAGTTACATGGCAGCATTCACCATATGGAGTGCAATAAGTGCTCGCTCATCGCAGATTTAGATTCCTCGGTGTTCAGATGCCGACAGGATGACGATAATGTACAACTAGTTCCGACTTGCGTTCAATGCGAAGAGTTCGAGATCGTTCGGACTGCAGGTGGTCTACGGTCTCAAGGTGTTGGGAAAATGAGGCCCAGAGTGGTTCTATATAATGAATTTCATCCTGAAGGCGATATTATCGGAAAGATCACAACCACGGATCTGCGGAAAAGGCCAGACTGTCTAATAATTGCGGGCACTTCTTTGCAGATCCCTGGGGTCAAGGCTATTTGTAAACAGTTCAGCCAGAAAGTCAGACAGTCGAAAGGCATCATTCTCTATCTGAACCAGGATATGCCCACGCGTCCCATATTGGAGACCGTCGGTGGCGTTGATTTGATAGTACTTGGAGATTGCCAAAACGTACCCAAAATCCTGTCTGATAACAGTCTATGAATCATTTTGTATCTATACATCTACAAATCCTCTATATCTATCTGGTCATTGGGCTCCTTCTGTTCCTGCGCTTCAGCCCATTGGGTAACGTCGTCGATATAGGATAATATAGTTGCTATGCTGTCGGGATTCCTGGCCTCCAGAGGCAAAAATTGTACCATGCCAAAATCGTCGACCAGATTGGCAATACATTGATTTAAACGGTGAAATCTTGGGTTCATCTCATCGTTGTTCTGGTCTATCAATAACAAAGGGTCTGGATTCAGAAACCTTTTCAGTTTCTTACGGCTATAATCGTCCTTAATCATATCTATTTTACTCAGCACATTGATGTGGGGAAGCTCTAAAAGTATCATTGCAGACATGGCCGATAAGGAACCACTGAAAAACTTGGAACTGTCCACGATAAACGGTGCTTCCATGAGATAGGTGGCACATAGACTAAAGTTGAGCTGATTTTGCAAATGACGAACAATATTGGGTAGAGCCGGGATGTGTGTATAAAGTTCTATCTGACCAGGACAGTCAAATATCAAGTATTCGTCATTGTAGTCACCAATCTCTTCGTCCAGCCAATCCAGGTTATTCAGAAGGTACTCGAAACAGTATATTAATGCACCATTAGGGCCCAAATCGAGTTCGTCCATAACATCTTCCAGAGAGATGAGATCACGAATATCTACTGTGAACTCGTATTTGTTTGGTTCTGCTGCAGGATCTAAATTGACGATGTGTGCCCTACGACCTATGGTCTGCATATGTGAGATGATCTCGTTGCAGAAAGTACTTTTCCCTGCACCAGCAGGACCCAAAACTAGTACCCCAACTCTGGACATCACAATGAGCTTGATATACTAGTGATTCTAGACTCTTCACCACTGCTTTAACTCATCTTAAAGATTGGTAAACTTTGACCATCCAGGGCATCGCTTCATTGAAAAATCGTCTGCAATGACGCTTATGATATAAGAGCCACTGGAGGAGGCATATCGGGCACCTTGCCCAGCGTAAATTGGGCAGCTTGGAACTGCTCCAAGGTCTGTTTGTCCAGTTCTTCAATTGTAAGTGTCTCCTCCTTCGACGGAAGTCCTTGTAAGAATCTCTGTGCGGCGCCGTTGCTTGCGGCTACTGCGGGCGAAGTTCCCACGGCAGAGGTTGAATTAGATATGGCATTAGCAACAGCAAACGGCTTACCAAAAGTCGATCCTGTGCTTTGTTGTGAGCCTAATGTGTTTCCGATCCCAAAAGGTGAAGGGTTGGTTTGCTGACCGTCAGGCCCATTTGTGGACGTTAAAGTAGCATCCTTGCCATTTTGTAGATTTGCAAAGGGAGAGGTTGCAGTGCCAAGTGTACTGTTTTTTTGTAGTGATGTAAAAGGAGAAGCGGCAGGACCTGAAGTGCTTTTGTTTTGTAATGATCCGAATGGAGAGCTAGTGGTCGCGGTTCCGAAAGGTGAGCTTGCTGCCGCATTGCCACTCTTAAGTGACCCAAATGGTGAGTTTGTATTTGCGCCGGTCGCTGGTGTACTAGTTGGGTTGGAACCGAAGGCTGGCGCGCCAAACGCTGGTGCACCAAACGATGGTGCGCCAAAAGCAGATCCGGTTTGGCCGCTCCCAAAAGCAGATACAGCTTGGCTACCAGCTTGGCCACCACCAAAAGCAGATACAGCTTGGCTACCAGCTTGGCCACCACCAAAAGCAGATACAGCTTGGCTACCAGCTTGGCCACCACCAAAAGCAGATACAGCTTGGCTACCAGCTTGGCCACCACCAAAAGCAGATACAGCTTGGCTACCAGCTTGGCCACCACCAAAAGCAGAACCAGCTTGGCTACCAGCTTGGCCACCACCAAAAGCAGAACCGGCTTGATTACCTCCAAACGCAGAGCCACTTTGGCTGCCGCCAAAAGTATTCCCGCCGAAAGATGTACTTCCGAATTGCGGAGCTCCAAAAGCAGACCCAGAGGACTGGCCCGCCTTGGGCGCAAATTGAGGTTGGCCAAAGACAGACCCAGAGTTTCCGGTGGGCTGAGCGAGGTTTGCACTTCCAAATGCTGATCCAGTAGCCGGACTGCTGAAGCTAGGTTTTCCAAACACACCGCCTGCTGCTGGATTCGCACTGCCCGTACTTCCAAAACCAGAACCAAATCCAAATGGCTGACTCTGCCCTTGTGGCAGACTTTGCCCAATAGCATTCGGTGTGTTTCCAAATGTACTAGGACCTTTAGTAAATGGGTTCTGGCCGAAAGCAGACGATGTGCCGCCCGTATTGCCAGCCTGTCCGGTCACATCCAGCGGGAAGTTTATGAATCCTGTTTGCATCGACATTTGGCCCGTCTCTCTTAATTCCTTGGTACTTTTCTGCAGAAATCTGGCGGCCCAGTCAGGATGAGAGCGTATATGTGAGAAGCATTTGTCCATATCTTTTCCTCGAGCCGTCATTTCGATCTCATATTGGTTTAATGTGCCCTTTTGACGGCTTTCATAATACTTAAGCCTTGCTTCTTCAACAGATAGGTCCCTTCCCTGGATTAAATTCACTGTGCATGGGGGTCCATAACTGTAGGCACTACATAAAGGGCTCTTTTGAAACAGTTCGGAATCCTTCAAATCACTGATCACAGTTTTTTCTATCTTGGAAAATGAATTGGCATTTATAAAGCTCCTGTAGAGTTGCTCTTCGGACATAGCATTTCCTCCATCCTGCTTTGAATTGGCATTGGCATAGACATGCGCATATTTACAGCTGTTTCCTCGATTACACTTGCCTTGTTGGAAGTATTTGCAGGGTATACTGCTGGTGTTATTATATTGTGCCATCTTGAACGCTAACACCTATCCGAGCAGGCTCTTTTGGTGCGTCTTGTATGTACGTAAGCTAGTAGTCCCAGCGCCCATTTTTTATCGATGAGCCTAATTACTCGATCGACAACTACAGATAAAAACCAAATCAACTTGATAAAAATTGTCCCATATCCGTCCTGGTGATTCCATGATTTGCATTGAGTGCCTAGCTTCTGTGGAGTCACTCTATACCGTCTATTCAAATAAGCACATACAACTGACAGATTGTCCTAAGTGCCAGAATGTTGTTGATAAGTATGTGGAAATCGACAACGTTATACTATTCATCGATCTCCTTTTATTGAAGCCTGGGGCTTACAGACATCTGGTGTACAACTCTCTGGAGAAGACGCTATCCCAACATGCGGATAGTCAAGTTATTGAGGGCTCGCTTCTGCAGAGGGCACGTTCTATAGCTCACAATCTAAACTGCTGGCGATTAAGGTTTGACCAATTAAACAGGATATGGATACTACTGATTGCATTCGAGATATACTTGACGTGGGCTACCGAAGAGCGCAAGTACAGCCTTTATCGTGAGAAGAATGGCGGCAACAATGCCGCGAATACAGAGAACCTGATAATGGCAAAGCTTTTATCTTGGAATGCACTTCAGCAGTACCTCTACTTTGCATTGTACTGCATAATAGATATAACACTGTTCCACAATATCACCAGATATTGCATAATTAATTGGTTCGATTGGGGAAGAGATATCAAGTATGCCAAGGACGTCTTATCATATGCCATACTACTCTCATACGGGGCGAAGATATTTCCAATTTTAATGCTCATATGGCCATACGATACCGTATTCTCGATGAATGTTATCAAATGGGTTGCAAATCTTTACATCATAGAATCGCTCAAGATTGTAACAAGGTTGCCTTACACCACTCTAGTAGAAATATTTTTATGCGTGTCGGTGATACGATGGTCGCTTGTCAAGCCAATTATGATCTTACTTGTGGCTAAAGGAGACTGGCAGCAAATAAGTGTCATCTGCCTATCCGAGTTTAACCTTGCGCTGCAGAAATTCATGATAAAAGATAACTACTTCTTACTATAAATCGGGTCTATATCAATCATACAACATCAATGTAGACTCACTCCAGCATGGGTCCCTCTAATGCGCTCACTAGGTGTGGGTATTTGTATGTCTCTGTGTCTGGTGAAGAAGAGACCATGGAATTCTGCCTTTCATTCTCCCGAATCGAGCTCAGGGCAATGTAGTTAGCTAGTGGCATGTAATTTTTCTGGAAATCCCACAAGAAGCTACAAGTTATTATCGGAAGCGGAGATAGCCATGATGAGAGAACCCATCCCGATTCAAAGCCTGCCAATGTTCCTGCCATTGTGAGCTGGAAAAGGAGTAAACCCGCAATAACTCTTCGGAAAATTAGTGGCCACACCTTACCAGTTGAGTGAGGAAGATGATCAGTAGCGAATACCAGCTGATACTTGTAGACATAGAAGCCTATCAGGAAGTAAGCTAATCCTGAGACTAAAATTTTGGTGCTTAGCACGCTGTAAACCAATGTAATGATCAAAATCAAAATTGGCTGAGGCAACTGCAATCCGAAATTGAAAATTGGTGGGCTGTAAAGATCTTTTCTCTGCCTTGGAGTTTTCGACTTTCTCTTTACAAATGGAAATCCTATCATGCTACCGACCAATAGTAATTTAAACGGGAACATTCCGATACCTTGTAGTATGATCAGATCCACGTAGAAAAGTGAGAACTCTTTAACAGATGTTGCCAACTGGTAAGCAATTTTTGTTGTATCGCTCAGGTAACCCCAATAATTGGAGGCGGTACCAGCCAGGGTGAACACCAAAAACAGATTGACAAAGATGTAGAAGAAATTTTTGGACACCAATGATATTTCTTCGTCACTATATGATACAAGACCCTGGCATTGTGTCAAATACTCGTAAAAGTAAGGAATACCAAAATTCAAAAGTGTGAAAAGATATGTTGGAAGAAGCCCTGTGACTAAATTTTGAGCCCATTTATTCTCCCTCAAAAGCACACCTAGACTAGGCCAGAACCTTGAGATCGTCTTGAGATTCAAAAGAGTTGCTAGATAGGAAACGGGAATAATCAAGAATAAACTTGATATGCCTATGAAGACTGTTATCGAGTAGACCTTACTGAGTCTCTCTTTCCTCGACAAACAGACATTATCCCACTTGATATCATGGGGCGCAGGGGCTAACTTGCCAATAAAGTAATGAGCTCTATGATCCAAAACAGCCTGAGCAGCCATTTGAGCATTTGCAACTGAATCCATAGTCACAAAAGCCGTCGGAGTGGCTGAATAATGCTTCTTACGAGCCTCAAGAATTTCTTGATCGATGAACTTCAGTTGCTGTTCCAAATGCTCAATAGCATCCACTTTTGGACCAAATAACCCAAAAGCACCAGTCCTAATTTTAGGTCTCTCTCTGAGCTGAATTTCCGAATACAGTCCGTTATTTTCATTCTCATCCGTATGCTGAACTAGCTCGGGTTCTGGACGTTCATCGGCGGCTGGGCTACCTTCTCTTCTCAGCCTGAAATTCTCTGAGTAGTATTCACGATCGCGCTGGTGTGGAGGACAGTCGGCATATTTAAGTTCAAGCTCGCGGAGAACTTTCTCACGATACTTGAACAGTCTGTTGAGGGGACCCCACTCCCTGCAAATGGTTATTGATGAAACTTTCCCTATTTTCAGTTCCTCTATCTTCCTTCTTAGTACTTCTTTCTCTCTGAGTTCTACTGGTATACCCATAAGCCTTATCGTTCTATCAGTTATGGTGTTCTGCTTACCCAGGTAAGCTTGTCTAGTGTTTACAACCAATCTTGTCTGAGATACTAGTAAATGTATTGTCAGGAAGGTGAAGAAATAGGTGAACAACACATACATCCATAGATAACCTCTGGCCGTTTCCGGGGACGAACCGTCTTCAGCTGAACCGAGTGCCCTTTTTAGAAGTTTTGATACCATTCCTGAGGTATCCTCGTCGCCTCCATCATCATACCTTCCAGTAAAATGATACCTAATCGGTGATATCATACAGATGGAGAAGAAGCTGCACACCGCCAGTAACTTAATGCACATCTTGAAAAACCCTAAGAATACAAACGCATCCAAACCAGCATAGTCCAGAACTTGCTGATCACGGATACGGTAAACAACCGCTAGCCATCCAAATAATGTATTATCTCCCCATGAGGGGAGCCTTAGATTGCCATCATCTTTGTACTTTCTGCCAGCGTAAAGTCTGGGCAACTTCTTCAGAAGAAATGAGAACGAAAGGAATGCAAATAAGCCTAGTAATGATGCTGTGTATAATTGAGCGCTTACCACTTGAGCTGTTGGCTTACGGAAGTCATGTTTATCTAGCGGCTCCTGGTCGTCAGAATCGAGCGAACTTTTGATGAAAGCTTCAATAAGCCCTGAGATCATTATCGAAATGTACTGACAAGGCAGAACCCAGGCTCTGACACCGTATTAAAGCTGAGTAGTTGGGTTTCTTGACGTTGTTGTGATAATCGCATGTGATGATAGGGCCCGAGAAAACGCCTAATATTGATGCGAGATTGATGAACGATGACTCGCCGACTATATAAACCCCGATAATGATCTCGATGAAACACTCAAACCTTCCAAGTGATCTATAAAACTGAATAATAGCCAATATTGAAGTTTTGCGTTCAAGCGCGCCAGTATTGGGCTAAACTATGTAGATGATCAATGACAATGGGAAGCAGCGCATTGACACTATCGTTTATCAAGTTTTGGAAGTAAACTGTAGCTTCCTCTTCTGTCAGGTCGAGGTTGAATCTTTCCTTCACCTTCAAGACCGCTCCGTCCGGATCAATGCGAATATCTGGAATATTGGAGGTTTTCATTAAATCAAACAAGTTGAGGATCAGCCCAGCATTGCGTCTTAAAATCGAGTAAACCACGAAGCAGTAACTTCTAAATTTGTTGTAATTAGCCGATTGTGCGCCGCCGAATGCTTCTATGATTTGTGGAGGCAGCTTCATCAGAGGCGGAAAAGGCTTGGGATCCTGACCCAAGATATAGCCGAAGTCCGCATGAAAAAAGTGACCGTCCGGTGTCACAAGCAGATTATCCAAGTGTCTGTCTCCTACTCCCAGGATATATGTGATGACACAGTATCCGGCGCATGACTTTACAAAGTTGTCCATCACCCAGTTTTGTACTCCTGATTCTTCCTTGTCATCGGGATAGTGCGACCTCAAGAACGGAAGAATACCGTGATGCACACTCAAAATATTGGCCATTGTCTCATTAGGGATAAACTGGATGGCACCCTCACGCGGCCCGGTAGCGATAATGTGATATGGTAACAGCTTCACATCAACATTTTCATTCATTAGCAACTCATTCATCAAGCAAATGATTTGAACGACCAACTGGTCCTGCCGCAGGTCATCTCCAACCTTATACATCAATGGGTAGAGCCCATTCTCACTGGTCTTGAACGTGATCTTGAGAGGTGACAACGAACTTTTAAAAACTTTCGACATCTCGGGCACAACATCGACAATAGTCACGTCAGGGTCTAAGGGCAGGCATATTGATTTGGATCGAAGAAGGACTCTAAGTCTCGTAGTTAGAAGATGGCTCAACAGTTCCATTTTCTTGACAGTGGTGTCCTTCAATTTTTTAATCTGCTCACAGAAGTCCCTTAATAAATCTACTAGAGTGATTTGATTGTGCAGCACTAATCGCCGTTCTTTACTTAGTCTGCTCCAGAAGGAATCGATGATCTGGTTCAGGAACGGGTTATCTTCTGACTCAGACTTGAGGTACCAGTAGAAAAAATTTCCTAATCTTGGATTGATAATGGCTCGCCTGATCAGAAACTCTGCTAATGGCGAAATGACTAAAGCAGCTTCTTCGGGCTCGGCTGCATTCATAGTACTTGCTATTCTCTTGCTCCTAATTGTGGACGACGTGGGCGGTAAGGCCTGCGAAGGAGTAACATCGACAATAGTAAATTCACTGTTGGATTTATCCGAAAACGTAGCGAGACTTTCAAAGCAAACTGCTTGAACTAGTTGCAGGAGGTACAATTCTAGTTCTTGATCGGATGCTTTCTTAAGTCGATTCACAGCATAAGCTCTCACTGATATATTTCTATAAGCAGAGCCCAGAAGCTCGATTGCATCATCGATGTCAATCTCTGCCCAACCATCCATCAGTTCCAAGACTTCTGATCTCTCAGTCTCCTCATTTAGATTGGTACTCTGAAGTAATTTGGTCAAAGCTTTTTTATTGGTCATTAGATAGTACCTATACTTCCAGATGGACCCTTTTTCGTGGGCAGTCAGATGAGTGCCTGGTGGGTAACTGATAATCCTCTTCAGATAGTCTCTTTTCCTGATGTCAGGCTTTACCTGTTTGTCCAAATTAGAACGTTTTGATGCTCTTTCCAGCCTTCTATACTTTTCCTCGATGGGGTTACTGTTGAACTGATCGGGGTCGTAGAATTTCAATGTCGAGTTGGTCTTATTGCCGAGAGGAATAACCATTCGTCCTTCTATCTTAGTATGGTCAGCCGACTCATTACTCTGCTCGAAATTATGCAAGGTAGGGATGTTCTGTTGAACTAAAGGATATGTCTTCTCGGTCAAAACAATGGGAAGCTCGAATACAGGAAACTCAATGTTCAACACGAATGTGCCGGTTGGCCAGCTTCTTCCCTCAACTGCCTTTTGGATGTTAGGAATTGTAATTTCATCCAGCCAATCGATCTTCCGTATTTCGCCTTGATAATACTTGTTAAGTGACTCCAATAAACGATCATCTTTCAGTCTTGACCCGCTGTTCGGTACATCATACTGGAATTTAAGAGCTTCCTGGCCCCTTTTAAGTGAATTGTCCTCATTAAACACAGACGTTGATAATTCGAAGAAAGGGACCCTATTAGTCCCATCGTACTCCCATAGAATAATTCTGAGTCTACTTGAAAGATTGAGTTGATTGAGATAGATAGGCAACGTTAACCATTGGTTCCATTTTCTTCCATTCTTAAAGGGCACATACAATGTGTACACTGGAATTGTGAGAATCCTGTCACTCTCCTTGTCAAAAACCTGGACGGAAACGATCATATCACTGATAGGTAAGACATTTGAGGATAGGTACGACAGGGACGGCTTAAGTATTCTTTGCGATGGTTTCAGTAGCGGCTTTCGACCATCAAGGGACCTTATTCTAATACGCAGAGGGACTGCTAGATCCTGAGAGTCACAAAAAGTGACACTACTGGACGGCATTTTCTGGCATTCAGTCTCAAAATGAAGAGTAGATTCCACACTTTACGAGTTGTTCCCTTTCTGCTGAGCTGATTGATCAAGCTCATCTTAGTTTTCTAATGAAAAAAAAGCGTGTTAACGCATACTATATATGTACAATCTTATAGAGTATTCACAAGTCGTAAAGTAAAAATAGCTTTGAGTTTATCATGATTATTACTCCAAGTCTCTGGAGAATTGAGGATTATGTCCTTGTCTTCTATCGTAAAATTTCCTGCCGTAGTTGTTGTTGTGCCTTCTGTCATCATCAAAATTGGAAAAAGATTTGCGGCCCCTGGTTGGACCTGAATCTCTTCTGTTGTTTTGATTGCGTCTGCCGTTACCGTAAGAGTTTCTCTGGGCCGAGACTGCGTCTCCCTGGAGCTCAAACATTTCTGAAGCCAGTGGAGAGCGACTGAAACCCAGCCTTTCGAGAGTGTTCCTGCTGTAGATTGGAATTTTGCGCTGTTCGTCATTTAGCAACAGACCGAAAGTGGAAGCGACTTCAGGTAGTAGCCTCCTTTCGTGAAATCCGTACTCTTTGATCGCGGATCTGTAAAAGGAGATCATGCTCGTTATCGCTTCAGTTAGAAGTTCTTCATCATCCACTTTATCAGAAAATGAGGCAAGAGTTTCCTCTGTTGGAACATATTCCTCTCTGGATTTGATCTCGACCTTCTTCCGGCGCAATAACGTGTCAACGAATGGCATCTCTTCCTCACACAAGAAAATTTTCGACGAGCCTTCTTGGCCACCACGAGCGGTTCTGCCGATTCTGTGGATATAGTTGGCAAGCTCTGATGGAACACCGATCTGTAAGACCTCTGTCACATTAGGGAAATCCATACCACGGGCACCAACATCAGTACAAACCAACAGCCCGGACTTGTCTTTCTTGAACTGCTTCACCAGGTTTGTTCTTTTCCGCTGATCGATTTGACCGTGGAACTCTAGAACAGGAAGCTTTGAACGTAGCTCTCTTCTGAGAATGGCAGACAAGAAACGAGTGAACTTTACGGTAGGCGTGAAGAGGATTGCCTTGTAATGAGGCTCGGTGGCAATTTTTTGTTTGATATGATCCACTGCTGCGTAGATGCTGTGTGCCATTCTTTGGGAGATAACCATAGACTGCTCAATTTTCTCGTGCGCCTCTGGTTCGTTTTTGTCGACGGTGTCCAAAAACACGCACTCATCCTTGTTCATAATATTGCTGGCTAGCTTCTGCACTTTATCATCCAAAGTGGCAGAAAACAGTAGAGTTCTTATGTGATCCGGTGATTTGCCATTTATACTGTTCAATGTGTCGGAGATTGACTCCAAGTCCTCTTTGAACCCAATCTCCAATAGTCTGTCTGCCTCATCCAAAATCTTGAAATCGACATATTTGAAATATCTGTCTGCGTACTTGTCCAAAACGGCCATCAATCTACCGGGGGTTGCGATGACGATGTTAGGTCTCAAGGACGACATCCTTCTCATAGCGGAGCTGAAATTTGTACCTCCGACTAAAGATATACAGCCAAACTTTTTGAGCCCGTAGTTGTGCTCGTGGATCTTGTGCACCTCGGCCTCGATTTGCAGCGCCAGGTCCCTTGTGGGAGCCACAATGACACACTTCACCATATACTGTGAATCAAGGCGCGTGTTGATCAAATGCTGGAAAATGGGTATCAAAAAGGCAAAGGTCTTACCGGTACCGGTCTTGGCTCTGGCTATAACGTCCTGTTCCTCGCTCTGCACTATCGGTTTGATTGTCTTTTGCTGTACAGAAGTCAGCCCTGCAAAGTTCATTCGCGAGATAGACTTGTGCAAATTCTTATCCAGCACTCCCTCGTCCTGCAGCTGGTCTAGAGTCACCTCTGCTGCATTTTCCTCCTTAGGATAGTGTATCAACTTCGAAAAATGCGCATTATTCAGCTTCAAATCATCCGTTTCTTCTTCCTTAAAAGGCTGTCTGTTTCTCCTGCCATTGTTGTTCCTCCCAAAATTCTTATAACCACCTCTACCACGATAGGAGCCTCTCGATCTGTCGTCTTGATAGTATCTGGCCGCAGTGACCAGCGAAAACGTTCTCGGGCATACAGCCAATCGGGCCAGTGGAACTCTGCTAGCAGCTAGCACCAAATTTGCAGACATAAACCGCTCAATATCTTGTCCTTTTGACTTATTGGACTGGTCTTATCCTCTGTCTTGTTCACCTCATCGCATTATATAGTGTACATTACTATGAAAATTTTTCGACCTTCCAGATGAAATGTCAGGTCTATCATCGCTGGCTACGTGGAGTAGATAGGCATTACAAGCCAGCTTAAGTACCAAGTTTAGTTCAGTTAGGTGTCATTAGTGGCGGTGAATTCCATCAGAAATTGTCAGGATGTCACATCCCATACCGCAGAGGGTGGATATTTCTCACGCTTTACAGTCAAGTGCGATCGAAAAGATCCGGAGCGATATCAGGGAGTTTCAACGTGCAGGGGAACTGTCAAAGAGCCAGATTGCATTGGTGGACGAATACATCGGATCTTTGAAGACGGCTTCTGACCAGTTTGGCAAGGATAATGAGCATTTAGAACGCGGGGAAGATCAGTCGATCACAGCTGCAGACACGCAGTTGTACAATGGCTTGAAAGCGATGTACACGGACTACCTGTCCCAGTTGACTAGTATACGGAGCGAGAAGAGCAACAGCAAGGAAGCCGACTGTTTGGAGTATATTACAGAGGAGCTACCGTATCTGCAGCCCACGGACCGTAAAAGTTATATTGATAATCTGATACTAGGTAATAAATACGAAGAAAAATGGAGCAGAACGCAGGCATTATTGGAAGCAGTGGTTAGATTGTGCGTGCTTGACTCAACCGTGCCCGCCAACTTACGGTCCTACATGACGCTTTTGAAGAAAATGGGATTTAACGACGAATCGTTGCGCAAAGCCCTACCCGAGCGGCTTGCAAACTCATCACCTGGGAGTGATGCTACTACGAGTACTATAGCGACCAAGAGCGCACCTAAGAAGATACCGACTGACAGGGCAGGCACTCCGCCGCTGAAGGAGCCTGAGGATAAAGGCACAGCGGATGACGGGTCGAAGAAGAAGATATCTTTCTCCAGGTATCTGAAAAAAGGCGACGTGGTAATAAACGAGAATGGAAAAAGAAGCATTTCTGGCTCCTCTGGGTCAGAAGGATCCAAAAGACCAAAGAGTGACGATAGCGTTCCATACAACTCGATTCTTAAGACTAATGGAAGCACAAGAAGAAACACAAATAGCATAAAATTCGCAGATGATCCTCTGCTAGTGAAAGTTTATGGTGACGGCCTTCCGGATGAAGGGCTTTCTGTTTCACCTGAAAAGTTGAAGAAAATTTTGAAACCCTTCAAGGAAGGAGAGCCTCGAGAAACGGTGCTGATTGAGGGATTCCAGGGCAAGGCATGTGAACTTGATACTGACTTTGATCTTTCTCCAGAAGAAACGGACATCACAGAGACTAAAGGTGGCACGATCCCCTGTGAGACCGCGGTACCTCTAAAATACAGACTCAACTTCAAAAGCTTTAGCTCCGATCTTAGTAGAAGGCCGCCAAGAGAGCCTGTGGTATCTGAAGAGCCAATAGACAGCTTAAAAAAGAATAAAGGGCCACTTATTGTACGAGCTTTTGGTAAGAATAGTCTCTTACTAAGAAAAGATAGAGGCGGTCTGCCCTACAAACCAGTTCCCGAAGTTCTGCCTATAGATTATCCACCAAGAGCACCTCAGTGAGGTGTTTATTTCATGCATAGCTGCAATAAATGACATTATGTAATCATTAAATATGTAAACTCATTGCATTTTCCTCTTGCGAGAATCTAGAAAGGATTTTGTTAATATTATAGCTACTGCACTCACTGCTCCGAATGGGGGGAAGTACTCGAGTATGGTTTTGACGAGCGTCGGCCTGACTTTAGTGACAAACGCATCGACCCGCGCCAGTAGGCTCGGCAGGTCCTGAGTATTTTCCAGCACGTAATCTGCACGTTCGATGCGCTCTTCAGTAGTCATCTGCGCTTTAATTCTATTGAGAGCATCTTCTTTGGTCATTCCAGGATTTCTAATTAAAATTCTCTCGACCTGCTGGTGCTGTTCAGAAACAACAGTCACCGTTAGCCCACAAAATTTATCCAATCCAGCCTCATACAGCAATGGGACATCCAGTACACACATTCGATAACCACAAATGTAGTACCACAGCATTTGCTTGAAGATTGCATACCTTACTGCTGGATGTGTTATGGAGTTCAATTTCTTTAAATCTTCGGGATGCTCGAACACCCACTTTCCTAAGGCTCTTCTATTCAAATGACCATCTACAAGAGTCAGATTGCTAACTTTTCCCCCGAAGTATGTAACAATCTTCTTGTAGGCATCTCGACCTGGTTCCACGATATCCCTGGCGATTTGGTCGGCGTCGATGATGGGTATCTTATGCTTCTCCTGGAGCCTCCTTGAGACTGTGCTCTTGCCACATGCTATCCCACCAGTAAGCCCAACAATCAACATGCTTGAGGCAGAGACCTAGATGTGTTGCTCATCATCGTAAGTATCATTCGCTTTGTGGTGCAGTTCTTTTCTACAGTATTAACTGAAAAATTCAGCTTCTAAATACTCGAAGATATAACACAAATAAAGCCTAAGTAGTTGTGTGCCCATATATGGGCGTTTAATGATACCAATCTGTCATAATAATGGCCACAATTCCTCGGGTCTATGCCCTGGCGAACAACCCTATAACATCGTTATTGGCGTACGAGATAGCGCAACTTCCTGCCCAGCCTAAAGTTCCACAGGTGGTACTACTCCTAAATGATATGAAAAAGCTTTCGAGATTCCTGGAAAATGATTCCAAATTAACAATACAAAAAGATGATGATAAGGACTACCATCACTCACAATTCATGGCCTCGCACCTTCCGCCGGTGTACTCGGCAGGTGGGGTAGCAACAATCCCTAACGCTATATTCTCGGGGCCTCATACGAGGGGATTGGTTCAATCAATCAAGAAGTATAATGCGTCTTTTAGTGACCAAACTAATCTTCTTCTCGTTAATCCGCCTTTCGGCAGCATTGATTACCTTTATAGAAATGTCTGGCAGACTAAAGAGGCTAGACCGAACCTACTCATTGGCATTACATCTCAGAAAGGAATTGATTCCGTTACCAGTACGCATGAGTTTCGCATCAGCGTCACAGGGCAAGACTTGACTATGCGTATCAGCCCGATTCCTAGGGATTTATTCGATTACGAAGAGCAACCAGATTTCGAAGAAGTACAAGGTATGCGTGATAACGATTTAGTAAAACTTATGGAGGCTACCACGCACAACCAGAACAAAATACTACCGCTTGATCTTCTACTTTATTCCTTCGGAGAGTTACTTTTAATTCGCCTTGAGAAACTAATAATTGAGAGTTGCATTGAGCCCTTGGCGGCCCTTTACGATTGCCAATATAGACAAGAACTACTAAACGTCAGTAATTCAAGGGGATTGATTAACGAAATGGTTAAGGAACAAGTCTTTGTTCTGAAATGTGCTTATCCATTTTTAGCTCACATTTCTGGCGCCAACACGGCACTGGATCCAGAGAGGCTATTATACGCAATAATAAGGGAGCTAGAGCATGGCGACGGTGAAATTAGCCGAATGCGTTTGTCGATGGAACAACTACAGAGAACGAATATAAATGAGCTTACGGGCTATTTTGTGAGAATCGCCAATTATAGAAAGGTTGACTGTAGTGTGACAAAATCCATAACTAATCTTGTCATGGGGAAGGCAGCACTACTTCGACGTAGGGCGTTAGATTATAAACTCTTGTAGATAATAGCATTTCAACTTCTTTACCCTATAATCTATCTAAATGGTGCTCTATAATGTCCAAGTAGCCCATGTATAATGAGACCACATTCTGAACGCAAAAATCGTAAGATTCCGCGCGCATGTCTTCCAAATGTTGCACTCGGTCTTGTATCTTATCGCATAGTGAAGTTAAGAATTGGCTCAGAGTATCGCGGATTTTTGGCCAAAAGTAGTCCTCTGATATGAACCCTGACAGAAATTTCTCTACTCGTCTGTAGTCTTTCGTTACTATAAGGCTCAAAGCTACTATTATTCTGTAACTTACCTCTGAATGGTTAATCGTGTAATCTCCCCAATAGCCGTGATGCTCGAGGAACGAAACAACGGCTGGATGACCATTGAACAAGGCTTCCATATCCTCTGAAACATCCAAATAATTCCATTGATTCTTTTCAAGTACAAATCCATACTCATTCAGAAGAAAATCGTCAGAATGTGGGCCATAATTTAAAAAGATCTCGTCTCCAACCCTCTCGTAGCCCGGTTCCCCACATCTCAGGCTGAACGGACCCATACTCGATTGCCCTTTGGGTGTTTTGAGAACTTTGGGATAACAATGAGCGTCAACCTCCTCGGTGTGGTTTAAGAAATCGACATATGGTACCATAGTAAATTGACTTTCTTCATCGCCCTTTCTCAGCTGAACTTTAGAATAAAGACATCTTGAGTTTATAATGAAGTACACATGCAGAAACCTTTCGAACAGTTCACTTGAGGATATTACCAAGCGCCCATCTTGTCTAAATTTGTCTAGGCCCTTTAGTAACAATGGTCCAATCAATGTCCAGTCGTCCTTTATTAATTTGATCTTCTTCTTCAGTAATGTGCGCGATGCTAACGGCAGCAACGGCAGCAGGTCTTTCTCCTTGGAAGAATGTGAGCACTCCCAAATGGCTGGGATTGATCCTAGCTCTTCTGCCGATGGCCAAACATCAAAAAACGGCTGCCAAAATGATTCGATCTTGCCCTCGGACAGCAGAGGTAGTAACGACCACTCAACTATGATGTACAATGCAAACAATTGAAAAGAAGTTAATTCTAAAAGAGAATCTTGGTCAAGGATAGTGTATAACTGAAACCTTGGGTCATCACCTTGTAGTGCTTTGCCGTATTTCGCTCTTTCATCGTCACTAATTGTGACGCCCTCTAGCTTCAATTTAGGATTGAACAATGAAATGTGCCATAATATTGTATAATAGTTCAATTGATAATGAGAAGGGACTGTGACGATGACATCGTGTTTTCTCAAGTTGCCTCTGTTGAGTACAACTCCTCTTCCGGAGCCCTCACTCTCAATGATTCCAACATTAGGGGCCAAGTAGAACTGATCAGAGACTCTGAGCCATTCAAGAAGTCTGTTAACCTTCTCTTTCATCCTATTGTTGCGATTTTGAGTGTAACTATCAGGCGTAGGTCGATGCCCATTTTTTTACTTTTGATCTATCTTGACTCATAGAAAAACGATGAGGATATAGGAAACATCCGACCAGCCCAATTTGACTGTCATGTTGTTTAGCTATGCCTTTAGGGCCAGTTGTATCCGTCAGGCTAATGGCTTGAAACGGTACTGTGCCAAAGCATGCGATTCGAGTAGGAAGACATTCCCAGTCGATGAATCCGCTAAGGTACTCAGACATCTGCATTTTACAGAACAGCTACCCTTCGAGAGAGGATTACAAATTCAAGAGAAATTCGTTCAAGCTCAGCTCGATGTCAAAGAGCTTCACGCTAAAATTCGAAGGCGAATGAAGAAGCTTCAAGAAGAGCATCCAAATGGTATATTAGATCAAAGGGAAAAGGACGTGATCGATCGTATTATGGATGTGAAACTGAATCCAATTATATTAACATTTGAATTCCAACCTACCTACACTGGGGGTAAACGAATAAAAAGGACTATCACGGAGGAGCAGATTGCAAGCTACGAGAATTTCACTCCATCAATCCAGAAGCAGAACACAAGGCCCAGGTTTGTTCAAGTCGAGAGGGGAGGCCAGGTTACATTCCATGGTCCTGGGCAGCTGGTTGCTTATATCATCTTGGATTTGAAGGCCTTTAGAGATTTTCCTGCCAAATGCTTTGTTTCTAGTATTGAAAGTGCTACTATAAATGCGCTACACAACGCCAAGCCTCACAATAGTAGTGAGCCACTCAAACTGAATGCCAAACGAACAGCAGAGACTGGTGTCTGGATCACAGAAACGAAAAAAATTGCAAGTCTAGGTGTTCACGTCAGAAGATCAATTACGTCTCATGGGGTGGCCATCAACGTTTGCCCAGATCTGTCATATATGAACAATTTTGAGATGTGTGGGCTATCCAGTAGTGTAGCTACGTCAATCCAGGAGCAGAAGCCGGAGGCTGTGCTCGACGTTACTGATATCGCGAACAGCTTTGTCGATGAATTTGCCCGTGTTGTTGGTATCGAGCAGGTGGAAAGGGCTGTTATGAAAGATTTCGACTCATGAACAGAGCCCAAGTATGTTTTGAAGCTCAAATGACTAAATTGCTATGTACTGACGCAGTGGTCAACTATGTACGTATTTATACTACAAGTACCTGTAAATATTGATGTCATTAATTATAAATTATACTTGTTGAGTTGAGGATAATGACATCGCATAAGCGATGAGACCCATAGACACCGCGCTCACTATCAGCAGAGATCCGTTTCCCAGTCTCTTATGACTGGGACTAACATGTTTACCGGCGGAGGTTGATCTACTATCACCCGACACAGTATCGCCTGAACTAGCCTGAGACGGTTGCGCTCCCTGCTCTTGATCAGTGTTAGATGTTTTCTTCACGAATTGACTGTTTCTGTATTTCTCAACTTCGAGTCTCGTCCTCAGATCTTCAATATCATTCTCCAATTTCTTCACCTTTTCTGTTGCCTCCTCGGCTTTTGCGTAATATGATCCCTGCAAATCTTGCTTTTCCCTTTCGAGTCTATCGACTAGAGATTTGTGTTCTTGTAGCATCGATGATTGCTTCTCTGACAGTTTCTGTCTTAATGCATTTTGGAGTTTTACCAGATGCTTGTCATTCTTCTCGATCATCATTTTGTTGATGTACTCAAGACTGGTAGTGTAGTTTATCAGGAAGCTTTCCATGGATTTTAGCTTGGCGTATTCATGCTTCTCCAAAGAAACTTCGGTAGCGAGTGTCTTGATAACATTTATCAGATTTGGGCTTGTCCCTATCGAATTGTTTATGAATATGCCGCTCAATATTTCTGTTTCGGAGCCTAGAACCGTATCTTCTAAGTCCAAATTATTGACATCACCGAACATAGCAGCTTCAAAAGCCGCTCTTTGAGCTGTGGTTGCAGATCCAGGAACATACCCTCTTTCGCCTGCACTAGCAAAATGACCACTTGTTCCGTCATCAGGGTCTGCAGTACCTGCAGCGCCGTGATTTGTACCGAAAAGAGACTGTGATGTCTCTACCGTGTCGTTGATTAAGGGAATCACTGATATGTCTTCGACGAATGCACTTATCTTTCTATGTTCAAATTTGCTATCGATGTCGGTCCCCAAATCTATCACGTCGCCAACCTTCAGTTCAACGTCATTTTGATCAATCCTATTTCCATTGACAAAAGTTCCATTACTCGATTTAAGGTCTCTAATATAGACTTTCCCAGTCGCCGGATCACAACTCAATGCTGCGTGGTTACGGGACAACACTCTGGAGTCAAAATGACCGTTATCAGGCCTGACTTGTGGAAGTTGTTGCGGATCTTGCTTAACCAATTTCCCCTGGTTCGAGGCGTTAGAATTAACCACCGGTCTCCCTAATTTGAAGCTTTCAGGCTTAAATGGAACAACCAAAAACTTTGTTTCGAACGTTTCATTGAGGGACTTGAGAATGATTATGTGTGTATACTTGTTTCTAGGTGCTACCATAGGCCGAAACGTATCTAAATCGGATAGTAGTTGTTGTGACTGTTTTGAAATGTCTTTCTTTTCCACAGGTTCACTAGATCTCGTTCCAACACTCTTGGAGTTTGATCTCGTCCTTCTCTTTGCAGGACTTACATCGTTGTGAGCCGTTTGACCGTTACTGGATCCGTGTGTCTCGGAAGAAGGACCCCTCCAACTCCTTTCGACTTCAATCATAGTTGGCACAGAGTACTCACCCGTATAGCCATGCGAACCTGGCCTGATTTTTTGTACAACTGTCGGTTGTGGTGATCCTTTTCGATGGACAAAGTTTAAACTATTTAGTGCGCAGCAGGGAACGCTAAGAGACAACAGCTGTTTAACCTTAAACAAGGTAGATATATTCAGTATCTGTTCAAGAAGTGACAATGTCTGATGCATTGGAGAGAAGTGCGGACTCTCTTGAAAATACTGTGGAATTGTTGAAAGGTTCCGTAGAGACTTTAAAGAAGAATTCAAGACCCAACACCTACCTTACCCAAACAATGCTCAAGTCTAGGAGGGTTTTTGAACTTGTATTGGAATATGATGTGCAAAGGGCTAAGCTTGACCTTATTGAGGAAGTGGAACCATTGGTTAGTGTTCTGCAAGAGAAGCTGGGGAAGTCTCTCAGTAGGAAGAAACGCGAACTTGATACCTTGCAGCAAACGTATGAACTGAATAAGCTTAGGTTAAACAAGAATTCGAACGGTGGAACCTCCCTATACCCCGAGTTCGATGTAAGCACAGACGTGGTGATCATGGGATCGTCAACTAACGAAGAGCTAGAAGAACTCAAGAAGCTCAAACAACAAAAAGAGACTTTGAGAAAAAAGTTAGAAGAACTGAGACAGACTGAAACCCACGGCTAAGTGTCGTTATACCTTCAAATTGGTGTAAAAAGTGCTGACTGTGTTCTCTAAAGCACTTAATTTGGATGTGATACTAATAAGTGATGGATCACTCGTCGTCATCGCGAGTTTCTCGCACTCCATCACTACCTTGCCATTGAACGTTACACACCTGTTGAGGTAGTTTTGTGCCTGCGATAAAGTTGTTGCTTCCGTGCTGAATGTTGATAACATAAAGTTGTTGATTAGTGAGGGCTCTTCTATCTGTATTCCTTCATTCTTCAAGACAGTGGCGAGGCTTGCGGAGCGATCAGTCGTGAGTTTGTCCTTGATGGTATCGGTGATTGATTTGCCCGACTTGGGGTCAATTTGACACCACGGCTTCTTCAACACTTTATGGAGGTTTCTGAAGTCTATGCAAAGCTCATTCTTGAATAGCAATATCTCGAGAGCTATCTCGTAATGTGAGTTTTCGCATAACGACTGGTAGTCTTGGAACATCTGTTTCATGGCTATGTTGTTATTATCGGGAAAGGAGAGCTTTCTTGGGGGGCTCTCCAAAAGGTTAATTGAACAGATGAGCAGGTCCAGTACCTTCCCGAGTTTGTCGACAAACTCTTCTGCCTTGTCAATCATTTGAAGTTCTTCCAGAAGTTTAAGGATATAGTGTAGATTATCTTCAATAGACTGAATCTGAGTTAGCAGAAACTTTGTGCCCGTGTTCATCCTTAGTGCAATCTGTCTGCCCTTGTGGAATTCAGGAAACTTTACGACTGCTTTGAAATCCAAGAGATATCTTCCTTGTCTACTAACAATACCCTTCACACAGGGACCATTTGTACCACCATTAACCCCGCTACTTATGGGCATTTTGAATACTTGATCGCTGTGTAACATGTTTAGGCACTTCTCTACATTATCCAGAATATTGGGCAGTTCCGGCTTGACAATTTCATTGACCAGCCAATAACGCTCAGCAGCTAAGTCTTTCTGGTAATCATACTGATCTGGGCCACCAAATGAGTCGTTGGGATATAGTTCGGTAGTCATTTTGCTGTACTTTGTGAAGCAACGTCGTACCTCTGTTAATTAAGGCGATTTTTCAGTTATAGTAGATAATCCCTTCATTGAACAATGAGAGCTAAGTAAAGCACTAAATAACACGCAGGATGAATGGAATGGTGTTGAGGCACTCTCCAGTGAGGACTACTTTAAGTGGGAACTTGTTACAACAAAGACGACACTTCCTAGCTGCAACGGCCTTAACTTTGGGTGGGTTCATTCTTGGCAAACGAGCTAGACTGGCAGATGCTATGGATAGAGGTGAATTACATAACAAGAATGACGATTACGAAGCCTTACGCAAGGAGGCAACCGAAAGAAGACTTCAGGCGCTGAGAAACAGTAGACCCATGAAGCCTAGATACGATGGTCATATCCCGCTATATCCCCACGAAAAATTACTGCTTTTTGTCCTATCAGGCCTTAAGTCCTACTTCCATCCTGAGGATGGTATTAACATTGTTCAATTGGGTGAGGCATCTGCAATTACTCCTTTCTTAGAGAGTCTAAAGAACACGATGTTATCAGACAAGACTGGGAGACAGATCTTGAGGGAGCAGCCCAATATTCGCTCTGATACGCTGAATATGGATAAACTAAGCAAAATGCCTGAAAATACACTAGGATTCACTTACTACAAATGGTTACAGAAAGAAGGAGTGTCACCAGATACCAGAGCACCAGTGAAGTACATCGATGATCCAGTTCATGCGTACGTTTTCAAGCGATACAGACAATGTCACGACTTCTACCATGCCATCAATGATCTCCCAATCATAATTGAGGGTGAAATTGCAATCAAGGCATTGGAAGCTGCCAACATGGGAGTCCCAATGGCAGGTCTTGGTGCTCTCCTGGCCCCACTGAGACTTAAGCCAATCCAAAAGGAAAGGCTCCATGAAACGTACCTTCCATGGGCTGTGAGAACCGGCCTGAAATGCAAGCCTTTGATAAATGTGTATTGGGAAAACATCTTGGACAAGGACGTAAATGAGCTAAGGAAGGAATTGGGTATTTCGTCCCCTCCAGATTTAAGGGAAGCTAGAAAAGAACGTTCAAGAATCAGAAAACAATTGAAAATGAAATATGAAAATTACGAATACTAACAGTATCGTATATTACTGCTAAAAGATCTATCATTATTCCGCCCTGAGGGCTATTATACGTCTATTAATCCGTGAAACTTCTTGTTTCTTACGCTTCGGCTTCGCTGGCCTTTGTTTCGCCTGTTGGTTCTTCACCTTCTGATTTAGAACCACGACTGCCAGATCTGTTCTTGACCTCCTGGCCTTCTTTGTTGACCTCGACACTGGTAGTAGTCTCGACCTCACTCTCGTTGATGTAGATCTTGTTTGTTAGCTCATGCATAGCAATCTCTTCTGGCGAAATCTCACTGTGTGGAACCAGACCTTTCTTCCTGGCAACCTCGTCGGTGAAACACCCGTAGTAATCCTTGTCATCCTGTTTGATCGTAATCTTGTATGGGAATACCAGACAGAGTATCCAGTAAAGGAAGAATGAAAGGATGAAAGAGAAGAAAGAATCACCGTAGTAGTAATTGATAATTCCCTTGTTATGGAAGTAGTTATTGTTGACTTCCCAGGCGATACCTGGCAAACCTGGGGCCATACCGGCTACCCATGCGAACATAGCCCTCCAATTGAAACCCATAAAGTAGAAGTACTCACCCTTCTCAACGAAAGCTTGAGAAACTGAGTATTTTCTTCTTCTGATAACCAAGTTGTCGCAGATCATGACAGCAATAATAGGTGTCATCACAATACCGAATGAACTCATCACAGTCAAGAAAGTCGAAGAACTGTTGTAAAAATTCCAAGGCAGAACCGCAACAGAAACGCATGCACAAAAAATAGCACCTCTCTTGATGTTGATGTACTTGGGGAACAGACCTGACAAATCCATACCGGTTGCAAACCCAGCATTAGAGGCCGTGTACGCGACCTGGGATAACATAAAGGAAACACCACAGAAGAAGGCAGCTGCACGAGCACCCGCGGAATAGTTGTCTTTTAGCCAGTAGTCGAAAATATCCATTGGGGTCCACATCTGCTCGCCGTATAGCTGCTCACATGTTGAAGCGCCGATGACACCAAACACCGGGACCAAGGTCGTTGGGATCAACAAAGCCAGAATAGTTCCGAGCCAAATAGCCGTTTGTGAAGAGCCAAACCTAGAGTAGTCACTCTGGTTCACAGATCCCGGAGAAACAGACCCGAACCAGTAGGAAATAAGATAAACCCACGCCCAGGCATAGTCTGATCCCGTGGCCTCGGATTTCAAAGAAATGAAGAGATCTCCTACACCGCCCGCCTTATGGGCCAGATAGATGATCATACCCATCATAGAGAAGCAGGTAGCGATACAGGACCCGATCAGCACGTAGTTCAAATGGTAGGGCTTCATCAGGTAGAAGAAGCAGGTGATCACGTGAAACAGCATGAAGCCAATGACACCTTTAGTATCCATGGCAACATGTGAACTCAACGTATTGCGCAGGTGCAAGTAGTGGTGGGACCACGAATCCAGAATCATGTTGACACAAAGACCTCCCAGCCACGCGTTCGAACCGTAGTTCACAATACTCATAAGCACACGGATCAGGATACCAATCCACGAACCCCTGATCCCGTATGTGAATCTCTGCGACAGCGTGTACCCGACCTTCCAGTCGAAACCGGGATACGAGTTTGCCAGCGTGAAGCAGATCGTCAGAACGTCACCCACAATGAAAGTACCAATAGTTGCCGCGTAGCTCAGCCCGTACTGCGCTGCCGAAGACGCACTCATCCACGTCCCGACGGAAAACGAAATAACACCCCAGTAAGCAAAATTCGACCAGAACCCCCAGGTCTGGTTTTGTGAGGGGATGGGCTGCAAATCCGGGTTTTTCAGCACACTAAGCGTGCTCCGTTGTTCAACGGGAATCTCCAAGAATCTCAACCCTCTCGAGAGAGCCGATCCAAATCTAGAAGGCATATTGCAAAAGCTTACTGATTTACTCGAGTCAATTAAGAACCATTAAACTACATCTAACTGACACACCACCGGTATTTATAACTTTACCATACCACAAGAAAAAAGCCAAAAAAAAAAGTCCTGAATGCGTCAGCTAAACCCTTCCTGCAACCGATCAATCTAAATTGTTTTTTGATAAATTAAAAAATCTTTGTTCCGAGTTACGCCTTGGTGGGCCCACTGTCGTCTTCCACTCATCAAGTGGGCTTCCAAATTCCTACTAAAAAGGCATCTGTATGCGTGGCCTGCATGGCTAGGCGAGATCTAGCAGCTTCCTCGAGTCCCAGAGGGGAAGTGCCAAGAGCTCGGTGTTCCCACTCTCGGAATGCACATAATGGCTAAGAGAAAATATGTTGCTAAAGGATTCGAGGCCGGGTCACCTCATCGCGATAGCTGGGCGGCTAAATTTTTCGAAACTTTCAGATTTAGCCACAGCGCCACAGTTTTGAAAAAAATTTGAGTGTCCGGGTGGAACCGGTCCGATCCGGACAGCAACCCGCCGGGTTGTTTGTTGACAGTAACGCTAGCTACAGTATGTGCCAGTATGTGCCATTTGGTGTCATTTGATAGTAATCCTGGTAAGGTGAAGTTAACTGGGACCAAGAAGAGAACAGTTGGCAGGCCAATGCAGTTCGGTGATATATCGTCTGGGATACCGTTGTTACTATCCTATCCGACGGTAATTCTGGCAGGCCATCTGGTTCTCACTCCGTCTATGGAAGGGTCTGATGTGCGGTTGGTTTTGCTGCCGTTGTTTGCGGCTTCTGTGGTGAGCTGCTTGGGTGTGGGGTGCCGGTTGTGGTCTGGTCTGCGATCTGTGGTGTGCGTGTCTGTTCTGGTCTTTTTGTTTTCGCAGCTGAGCTCTGTTCTGGGCACTATTCAGACCACGACGCTATCGCTGTTGACTGTGAAACTAGTCCTATCGCAGGATCGTCAGTTGTCGTGGGCACATTTGCTTCGGATTTATACGCCGCTGTGTGTTCTTAGTGTTATTATCGCTAAGGACTCTGGGATGGGGGGCCCGTTGGCCGCTTACGCGGCCTTGTTGGCAAGCCTGAAGTGGGTCCTGCCTGCGGTTCCAGAAAGAGAGGTTTCTCTAAAAGGAAAACTGGCGTGGCTGCCTCCTGTCGCCTCGTTTGCTGTTTTGAATGCTGTCTGCTACTTCAAGAGCCTGTATGTGCAGTTTTTGATGGCGTTTGTGTTTGTCGGCTGTCTGGCCATCCTGTTGCTGTCTGCGAAAGACATGATTTTGGACAACAATGCCCAGAATGCTGTGTCGGTACCGCGTTACTTCGTGGTCGCGTGTGGCCTCATGGCGATCGTGCTACAGTTCTTGTCGTTCAACTCTATTTCTTCCTCGAAGTTTTTGGACGCTCTCACGCTTCTGTACACCTTTTCCTCTGAGTATGTGTCGTGGTCCATCCAGTCCGATTCCTGTTCATCCTCCCACGCTCCTGCTTCCGAACACTCCGGTAGTCTGCTGGAACAGATCGCGAAGAATAAGGACACGCGATCGATCTTTTCGTTTTTACTGCTGAACACTACATTTATGTTTGTTCAACTGCTGTATTCGTTTCGGTCGAAGTCGCTGGGGCTTTTGTCTGACTCCTTGCACATGGCCTTGGATTGCACGTCCTTGTTGCTTGGTCTGATTGCTGGTGTGCTTGCGAAGAAACCACCAAGTGACAAATTTCCGTTTGCCCTGGGCTTCCTGGAAACTTTGGCTGGGTTCACGAATGGTATCCTGTTGCTCGGGATAGTTTGTGGCATTTTTGTCGAGTCATTGGGGAGGCTGATGAACCCTGTGCATTTGCACAAGACAAATGAATTGCTTGTGGTCGCTACATTGGGTTTGATAGTCAATTTAGCTGGTCTATTTGCGTTCGATCATGGAGGCCACTCGCACGGGTCTGGGAACGAAAACATGAGAGGAATCTTTCTGCATATATTGGCAGACACCTTGGGTTCCGTTGGAGTTATTGTTTCGACTATACTGATCAAGTTGACCCACATGCACATTTTTGACCCGCTGGCTTCCCTGTTCATCGGAACTCTAATTCTCCTAAGCGCTATCCCTCTGCTAAAGTCCACCACCTCGTCCATTCTTCTGAAGTTAGACGATAAAGGGCATAACATGGTCAAAAATGCACTGAACCAAATCTCCACAACCCCCGGGATCACAGGCTATACTACTCCCAGATTTTGGCCCGCATCGATCGAACCTAGTGGACACACGCATGGACATTCTCATGGTCACAGTCATTCGGTTAGCCACTCAGACGACCACTTGCATGATCATTCGCACAATCATTCGCATGAGCATTCGCATGAGCATTCACATGACTGCTCGCACAATCACCCTAATGAAGTTACTAAGAAAGCACATCTACTGGTGGGCTACATTCATGTCCAGTATACCGATGGCGAAAATTCTACTATTATAAAGAAAAGGGTGGAGAAAATATTCGAGACTATCGGCATCAAAGCTTGGATTCAAGTCGAACCTCAGGATTCGCCATGTTGGTGCAGAACATCTTCGCAGAATATGATACCCTAGGTTGTTCAAAGCAAATAAACTTATACATAATTCTACAAGCTCTCTCCAGCGTTCATACTTTCATGACATCGTTGCTCGTACCCTATCGTATACTTCTAGCAGTTTGGACTTTTGAGCATTGGTTTTCGTCCAGTAGTTTCTATACTTTCCTATAAGATTGACGATGACGTCGTTTTTTGTTCTAGTGCCCGCGCATATCTGTCGCAGTTCTTCCTCCATTTCTCTTCTTTGGAAAGGTTTGGCGAACGAGTCTTCAAGACCAATAGCCTCAAATCCATGAACCAATGCAACTCCCAGAGTCGTTGGTTGCAAATAAGTTTCTTTTCCTGCCTTTTCGCCTCGAATATAGTTTCGTATCTGAATCTTTTCAATATGTTCTGCTATCGTTGCGTCGGTTCCAATCCCATTGGCATCCATAAGCATAATCAATTCACTTTCAGTCATGGGCTTGGGTGGTGATGTACTACCGGTACGCATCTCACACTTTTCAAGCTTGCAGTTTTGATTTATCTCTAACCGGGGCAACTGTTTGGTCGTTTCCCACTTGGCCCATGGAAACACGTTCAGGAAATTCCTCTCTAGGACAACAAGACCACTGGCAGTAAACTTCTCTCCGCCCCAATCTAACGTCAAGGTCGTTGATTGACCTTTGGCATCCTCAGAACAACATGCCAAAAAATGTCTTACCACGTATTCATAAATTTTCCTTTCCGTGGGTGTAACGTTCGCCTGTGGGCCAAGACTTATGACTGGGTGGATGGGGGGATGTGCTTTATCATCATGAGAGCCACTGCGGGGCCATTTGAATTTGTTTGACCCAGGAGTGTCCGATATTAAGTTCTCTGCATATTCTGCCCACGCAGATCTCGAACTGTTATCCTGGTCGGCTTGCGCCTGGTTACTTATAAGGGTCTTTAAATCCATTTTCTCTGGGAAAGTGTCTGTCTCAGTCCTTGGGTATGACAAGAACCCTTTTTGGTATAGTTTCTCTGCCGCATCAAGTGATTGTTTTGCATTTATCTTGAAGAACCTCGCGCAGTTCTTCTGTAATTCAACGGTGGTTAACGGAAGGGGACGATACTTTGAGGTCGGCTTTGACCGCAGATCCACAACCTTGGCTAGGTTGCCTGCTGTCTCGATGCAGGCCTCGTAGATAGCCAAAACGCTCAGTCGATCAAAGAGATGCCCTCGATCCCACTGGAAGGCCGTGGTACCTTCATCGCTAGCCACTTGCAACTGGATGTACCAAAACTCTTCTGGCACAAAATTTCGTATCCTCTCGAACCTGTCAACTACAAATCCCAGGGTAGGAAATTGACAGGTCCCATATGAAATCACAGTTGGAGCGTCCTTTTTTCTATTCGTTCCAGGCCCATTAGCAGGCCTTGGGCCACCGTTCGCATGCCCAACCTTGTTCCTCATCGTTTCTGTCAGTAGCCTGGTGAAAGTAACACCCGCTCGCAAATCGATCTCCATTCTCGTACCCACCGCGTTGACGCTCCGCATATCCAACCTCTGGGGGTTCCTTGCGGCTTGAATAATATGCCTTCTCTCCAGATGCGAGAACACCGCCCGGTAAACCACTGCCTCTGTAAGTCTACGGTTGCCTCTGTTGGCCTCGCGAAAGATCTCCCAACCTATGTACTCTCCCTCACGATCGCAATCTGTCCATATCATCAAAAAGTCTGCATTTCGGGCTTCCTTCTTGATATTCTCTGCGATTTTCCTCTGGTTCTTGTCGAACACTTCGTTTATCGGCGCATCAAACAGCTCTTGCACGTTACATTTCCCCCATCCGTACCGGTCGCTCTGGAAATCAACCCCACAGAGGTGACCAGCGACGCTGGTCATCGTGACCTGACAGCCACCGGCCTGGGAGGCGAATGGGAACCCATCATAGTGGAAATCATAGTTCTTCACATACATGTACGAAGAGTCACGTGCAGTGGACCTTCCTCCACCCAGAATCTGTGAAACAGCCTTAGCGATTGAGTTCTTCTCGGCCACACATAGTACCCTCATCTAACTGTCTGCTCCACGAATGTAGGTCCAACCATTTTCTTGTCTGTCTGCTCTTTCTTCTCATTGGTATGTCTTTTCTTGATATAGTTTGGCGTTCAGCCCTCAACGCGCTATCACCGAACCTCACCACTCCTCGGGAGGACAGAGGGTATAAAGGTCTAGCTTATGGGACACATTACCTCTACTTCACTTTGCAGTTTCTGGTCTGAGTGAAAATATAGGAAGTCGGTTCATCTCGTCAGGGTGCAACTTTTACGGGAACTTTTGTACCCTCTTGCTGAAAGGAAATCAGCCTAGTACAGATATGAAGCAGACGGAGAGTATTTGGTTCTAGACATGTACCCATTGGACCTTCAAAAACAAGTGTTGTGGATCATATTTCACCATTGCTGCCACCGAAATTTAGCCGCTCACACATCCTTCCCCCCTGTTTCCCCGTGGCTCCACGACCAAGCATGCCACTGGACGTTTCAAATAGTAGCAAGTGCTCTCAAGATAGTGACAGGTTCAGGTACCCGTTGTTGTTATATGATATGGTGATCTGGGCGGCTAATTCCGGGGCTCGCTCTGTTTGGCACTTCTAACGAGTTTGGTGATTTTTTTCACTACAGAGAAGTTCTTTGGCCGTGAAGAAACTTCGTCAACTCATCACATTGGAGAAAGAGCTGATTACTGGCTCGCAAGAATCGAGGGTTGATTTCTGAACGCTGAATGTGTACAGGAAAACTTTACGGATAAGCAAAGTTCAGTTGTAAATTGTATGCCTGAACCTGATTTTACCGGAAGAAGAAAATTGATCTTAACTCAACTTATATGTTCAAAAAATCACAGGAACCAAGTATCAGAGTCAATTTAGCGAGAGAACGATTTTGAAAGCGCAGTTTTATTGAAAACAGCGATTAGAATAGATGAGATCACCGGTAACAAACGCTGAGAAGAAAGTATGGGAGACAATAAATAATTTTCAAGGGCAGCTGGACTCCACTTTCAAATCAAACCAAATTGTGCACGATTTTGCCCTTTTGAAGGGTTTTCTGTCTTTTGTAGACTCCAAACTGACCCGCATGGTCGTTGAGTCGTTAAGAGAACAGCAGACGGCGCACGCGGACGCGGGTGAACATGCTGAGGTTCTTGATGACAAGACGGTGCCTCTGGTTCTCAGATTATATTGGGAGAAAATCAGTTATCCCATTTTTAAGTGGTTCCAGGTATGGAGGAAAATGCTTCTACCTAATGGCCCGAAAGAGCAGCCCAAGTACGTGGAGTTCAGAAAGATGAACGCCAAGCTCACAAAATTTTTCAAATCTACCCATAAATTTTACTACAGTGTCCTGGAAGACCTGGCTGCGCACTACGACTTTTCGAATGTGCTACCAGCGGAAATCATCCGCGAACTGAATCTTGACCACAAGGGTTCTGAGCAGCGAGTTGTTCTCGACTCTCGCAGCAACTTTACTATATTTATTGTGAGATCGCTGCATAATTGTTTGCTATATCTGGGAGCAGCGCAGCGGTACAAAGTTGTGGGCGAGAAGATGAATAACAAGTATCAGATTCAGGACTTCCAGAAAGCAATGAGGTATCTGGACTTGGCATGTATGATACTGCCATCCATTGGTGAGGCCCATCTGCAAAAAGGCCTTATCTATGTGCAGACCGATAACCTTGGAACAGCAGTGTACCACTTTACTAGGAGTGCACTTGCTAGAATTCCAAGTCGTGCCGCTCAAACTAATCTGGCGACCATAATGTGCGACAGAAATAGTCAGCTATACCAAAAGCTGAACAAAATACTTCTTGACTTAAGCCGTCAAGTATCCGACAGAAGCAGGATTGTCAACAGGGAGGTAATTGAGTATTACTTCTTGGCCCTGTTTGGTATGAACTTTTCTCCTCAAAGTTGGTCAAATCCAATGAAGGAAGGCCATTTGCTAAATGGTTTGGAAATCAGCACACTCGAAAGGGTATTAATTGACACCATCAAAACAAGGTATATCAAGAATATTGAGGTCCTGTTCGAAGAATTGATCACTGTCATTGGTGGCTTTGACTTGCTATTGATCAACTGCCGTAAGGGAACAGACTCTTTCGATCCAAGAACTACCAACTTGAAGGACCTGAAAAAAAGTCATTTATCTTACCTTTCTTTCACATTCGATTTCATTTCACACATTCTACAGATAGTAAAAGAGGCGTGGAGTCATAATCTGGAAGACTATCATTATATCGCGATGTTTAGAGTAGTGGAATGCTGGCTAAAATCGAATCGAGCCGCGTTACAGTACTCCCATCGTGACGAGAATTTCTGCAAAGCTTTAGCACTGCTACTCAATGATATTATAAAGAGTGATATGTTTGATATACAGGGGATTTCCGCCAGTAAACCTGAGAGGTCTTATTTCTTCGAAGAAGACGTTCGCTTGAAGGAGTTTGCGAGTGTGAAGAACGCTTTAACTGATTTTGACGATACAAGAATCTATTCGATGAAGGACTCTCCAGCTAGATTGATGGGATTTGTCCCTGTGGAAGAGAGACTTGATGTTCGCGAAGAAACTCGTCTAAGACTCAAAGCTGTTGTTGCATCAGGTCAGAAATTCTTGGTGAAGAATAATTGTGGTGTGATTTGGAACGCACTCAAGATGACCTACGAATTTTCAAGGCCTTTGAAGCCAGCTACATCAAAGCCAATTCCTGTGGTGGTCCAAAAAGTTGAAATTAAGTCAGCAAAAGCAGAGAAGAAATTTAACATTGTTCAGCGACCAAAAAAACTGACAGTTGCTGAATTAGAAGGCCAATTGGAACGCACCCGCCAGGGTGCCAAGTTACCCAAATGGGGTTACAGTGGGTCGTCTGCTCCAATGGCTCCGGAAGGTTTTAAAATCAAGCCAAGCTCGGATTTGACAGAAAGTGTTTCATCTGCTCAAGCAATTGTATCTGAAGATTCATTTGTGTTTAGCAGTTCTTCTAGTACGCTTTCATCGTATTCTCCTAGCTCGGACGAAAAACAGCTAAACGAGGTTGAGTCGCAAAAAGTCGTAATTGAAAAGCAGCGCTTGGTATCAGGCTCATTGGGCGGAGAAAGTTCTTCCAATGATGCGGGAGAACCTGTTCCTCAGGTTCCCTCACGATCCCACCCACCTGCTCCTTCGGCTTCGGCTCTCCCCTCCAATACGATATATGCTCCCGTTCAGCCGCTTGGTCATGGAGCACCGTCTTTCACACAGCCCATGATGTATCCGTATCATGTCATGCCTCCGTATAGCCAGCCACCGCCGTTAGTGCCACAGCCGGCTCACGGGTTTATACAAAACTACCCCACCAACAACTGGGCTTCAATGGGATATTATCAACAAGCTCAGCACCCTTTAGTCAGCCAAGCTCAGCAACCTCCATATCAGTTCACTGGTCAACCTCACAATGTGACCGCCGGAGAAACCTCGCAATACCCTTATATTGCCAGGCCCTGAATGACACAGTTGTACCTTCACGCATCGTATATATTACAGTTACTAAAGTTTATGTATTGTCTGTTGACTAGTGCGGTTTTGCTGAAGTTGCAACCTCAGGAGTTTGAGCGCGACGGCTTTTTCCTCATCGCGTTCCGCTTTGCTTCCTTAGTCTTTGCCTTGATCTCTTCCAGCTTGGCCATCTTCTTTTTCGGGTCAGAGACAAAGTCTGGCTTAATGACACCGTAGTGGCAGTCCAAATTCAATCTTTCGCAGTTGTAGCAGTTCGGTCTTTCCTCGCTGCACTTCTTCTTTCTCAGACGGCAGATCCAGCAACCGGTACGAGAACGCGAGCCCATGGAAGTTTTCTGTCTCGAGCCTTTGTAGCTTGACTTTGTTGAACCTTCATCATCGTCCTCGTCCTCATCATCGTGATAAGAAGCGTAATTTTCGTCTGCATCGTCATTGGCAATGTCGTCCTCGTTGTAAGACTTGCTTTTCGTTCTTGCATGTGTCTTATTAGATTTCTTTCTCTTTGGTTCTGTCGCTGTCACCTTTCGGTTGATCCTCTTCCCGTTCTTGTTCCATGTAACGCCTCTATCCACGTTCTCGCCGTGAGAGTCGCTCTTTCGCAGCCTGTCTGAGGATGCGTCAGCATTCCGTTTCTTGTCTGCAGCATCGAACTCGTCGTCTTCATCGTCATCACCATCAAGCACCGCATGCTCGTCATCTTCAGCCGAATGCTCTCTGTGATGAATTCGTACTACAGGTCTCGGATGGCCCTTGGAGAATGATGACGATCCCGGTCGGCTACTAAACTGCTGCGGTTTGTCGGCAAAATGGAACGGAGAAGACCGCATATTGGATAAAACGGCCGCCGCTGTAGCCGTGCCAATGTCTTCATCAAGTTTTGGAGTTGCAATCCGCGGGTTGACCAGTAGTCTCGACCTCACCCCGTCAAGCTTCGAGTTGATGAACTTTGGCGGTGGGGGCGGTACGTAGTGGTCGTCGTCCCCGGTGGACTTGGAACGCTGCCTGCGTCCCGGCTCGGTAGCTTCAGAGAAACTGCCTCTGCTCATCACACGGCCGCACGAGCTGCCGATTGACAGTGCAGACCGGGGCGCCTGTGGGGATATGAGCCCGTCGTGGATGGAAAACTCTCCGTCCTTCTTGACGCTGCTCTTAACCGGCGAGTCCGACAGTGAGTACACCTCGGCGCCCTGCCGCGACTTGATCCACGACGACAGGTTGTCCTTTTCCTCGTCCAGCTTCACGTGAGGGTCTGTCACGGACCGGTCCTTGTCGAAGTAAAAGCTGTGCGGCGCAATCCCGCCGTCGTCGCTGCCACCGCTCTCGTCCCCAGAAGGGCCGGCCACCTGGGAAGCCGCCGAGGACCTCGAGTCCGACGTGCTGAAGATCCGCCTGCGGTTGATGATCGATATCGGCGAGTTCTCGTCCACGTGACCCGCGCCGCCCGCGGGTCCCTGGTCTCTCCCGCCCTCACCCCCGGACTGCGAACCGCCTGGGGGCTCTGTACCGGCCTGCTCGCCGACCGAGCTCGACCGGGGGCCGTTCAAATCGCCGCCCTGCTCCTCAGCCGCCGCCACATCGGCGGCTACAGGCGCCTCGGCGGCGGCGCAGCCGCCGACGACTCCCTTCGCGGGCGAACCGGGCGCTGTCTGCACCGGTGTGTTGTTGGGTACCACAGGTGCTCTTTCCGCCCCAGCCGGCTGCTCTCCACCACCCTGGGCCTCCCGGATCGCGCAACCGCCCAGCACCCCTCCCACACCACTTGTCCTCTCACCACCCACTTCCTTCTTTTTCGCCTCTCCAAAGCTATCAGTCATACTGTCACACCTATCTAACGTGCTCTAGCCCTCTAACAACCTCTCCAGGCCTGCTCCTCAAACCCTGTTGGCCTCTCCAGTGGTGTTCGCCCAACGATCCTTCCTCCCGTCGTTGTTTTCTGTATGTGAAAATGTAGGTAGTTACCCGTACTTGGCATTTCTATCAGGGTAACTCCATTTTTGAAAAAGTATACCAATATACATATGATGTGCAAGCGATGAGCTGGGGAATAGCGGTGGTGGAATGGGCAATGGCGATGGAAGAGGCATTGGAATTGGATGAGAAGTACCCTGAGAGCCTGCGGGATCAGTTTTGTATCCCCACCCTGCGGTCTATGGGACTTCAGGGACCGGAATTGGACCAGGAAGTGGTATACATGTGTGGTAACTCGCTGGGGCTAATGCCCCGGAGAACGCGGACTGCTGTGGAGAAAGAGCTGGATGCTTGGTCTATGCGCGGTGTGGAAGCGCATTTTAGGCATCCGGGGACTGCAGAGGGGTGTACTTCGTGGGTGGACGTGGATTTGCCGGTTGTGCCTCTGCTGGAGCCTGTAGTGGGAGCGCAGGAGGGCGAGGTTGCGGTTATGAACAGTCTGACGGCGAATCTGAACAGTCTGCTGGTGGCGTTCTACCGGCCGGCAGGCAAGCGGACGCGGATTCTGTTCGAGAAGGCTGCGTTCCCGTCGGACTACTATGCGCTGTATGCGCAGTGCGAGCTGCACGGCCTGGATCCTGAGGAGACGCTGGTGCAGGTGGAGCCGCGGGCCGGGGAGGCAGGTATCAGGACCCAGGACGTGCTTGAGGCGATCGAGCAGCACAGCGACTCGCTGGCGCTCGTCTGCCTGCCCGGGATCCAATACTACACGGGCCAGATGTTCGAGATGGAGACGATCACGAAGTTTGCCCACCGGTTCCCGGGGGTCGTGGTCGGGTGGGACCTGGCGCATGCTGTCGGGAACGTTGAGCTGCGCCTGCACGACTGGGGGGTCGACTTTGCGTGCTGGTGCTCCTACAAGTACCTGAACTCCGGGCCCGGCGCCATTGGCGGGCTCTTTGTGCACGCGGACCACGCTGCCAAGCAGCTGCCCCGTCTGGCAGGGTGGTGGGGCAACAATGCGTCCCGCCGGTTCCAGATGCTCGAGAAATGGGAGCCCATCCCGGGAGCGCTTGGCTTCCGGCAGTCGAACCCGAGCGTTCTGGACGTCGTGGCGCTCAGAAGCTCGCTCGAGCTGTTCGCTGAGTTCGGCGGGATGCCCAAGGTCCGTGCCAGGTCCCTCAAGCTCACTGGTTACCTGCTCAAGCTGCTGAAGGAGTCGCCCTTCTACTCTGACGACGAGTCCCAGGTCGGGTTCAAAGTCATCACGCCGGTATCCCGCGAAACCGACCACGGCTCGCAGCTGTCCTTGCGGTTCTATCCGCTCGACAGCGACATCATGCAGCAGGTGTCGAGCTACGCCAACCAGAGAGGGCTGATCGGTGACGAGCGCAGGCCGAACGTTATCAGGCTCGCCCCGGCACCGCTCTACAACACGTTCAAGGACGTGTTTTGTGCGGTTGAACTACTTAACGAGGCATTGGCCACTGTAACGACAAGAAGTTAGCGAGTATAGCAGTTTATAGATCCTCAAGGCGGTGCAATCCTGTCTTGAATTAAAGCTCATCTCGTTGTCTGCGACTGGGAATGCACACAAAACAGGCTCCCTTATAAGGCTAGTTTAGAAAAATTTGTGTAAGAAACAGGTAAACAAAGCATCAAAAGGAGGCTTTAGCTTGTTAGGAGGGTTGTAGGAGTGGCTAGATGACGATGACATTGAGCAGGTCGCTACAGGTGGAGACCATCGAGAAAAGAGGCCACCGGAGTTACCATTCGTCGTCCATATCGGAGTCAAATACCGAGAGCCCCAGGTTATCAGACGGTGAGTGCACTTCGTCTACTCCCACGTCAATTGACGATACTGCTGCTTTGCAGCACGGAATTCGAGCGGTTAAGATTTCGAACGAGCAAGAAGAGGAGGAACCAGTGGACTATTTTGGGCCAAAGGAAAAAAACCAAGAGGAAGTGGGAAGGGTACGAGATAACGGTCAGGAAGGATATGATGATTCGACCCCGAAGGCAAGTGAATTGAAGGCTGATGATCAGGAAGATCGGGAAGATCGGGAAAGCGTCCTCGACAACAGCAGTCTCATACAAACAGATTCGTACATCCAAGATCTCAACGACGACCATATACTTCTGAATAGGAAAGTGAGTAGAGTTTCTGCCCGGAGAACGAGGACGCAGGACAGCATACGGAAGAGCATTCCGTTCCAGGCGTCCAAGCACTCGCAGATCCTGCCAGTTGAGGACAATGATCCGAATGCCGCAAACTCCGGCCATCTGCTGAATGGCTCGATGACTTCGCTACCGGCACGGCTACCCAGGGGTAAGGAGAGCCATCCAAGAAAACAGTCATCGACTTCGTTCTCATCCGTACCTGCGGAAGTTCATTCCGCTGCAAAAGGACCTCCGAATAGGTCTGAATCCAAGAATATAGAGGTGAAAAAACAGAAAAAAGTGTTGATAAAGAAGAAGGAGATGCGAAAGAAGAGGCTTTCTTTTCCCCAGGATGATGATCGCGTTTTGATAGGTAATAAGGTCAGTGAAGGTCACGTCAACTTTATCATTGCATACAACATGCTGACAGGGATAAGAGTTGCTGTCTCCCGCTGTTCCGGTATCATGAAACCGCTCACCCCGTTAGACTTCAAATGCACAAAGAAACTGGCGTTCGATTACCACGGAAACGAATTGACGCCCTCGTCACAGTACGCCTTCAAGTTCAAGGATTATAGTCCCGAGGTGTTCAGAGAGCTTCGTGCCATGTTTGGGCTAGATCCCGCTGACTATTTGGTTTCGTTGACTTCTCGTTATGTGTTGAGTGAGCTGAACTCACCGGGGAAGAGCGGATCTTTCTTCTACTTTTCAAGAGATTACAAGTACATCATCAAAACAATTCACCATGCGGAACATGTACACCTCAGGAAGCATTTACATGCATACTATACGCATATCAAGGCAAATCCCGACACTTTAATCTGCCAGTTCTATGGATTGCATAGAGTTAAAATGCCCATTTCCTTCCAAAACAAGGTCAAACATCGAAAGATATATTTTCTGGTCATGAACAATCTTTTCCCGCCACATTTAGAGATGCATACAACCTTCGATCTCAAGGGCTCCACTTGGGGTCGGGTCACGAAGGTAGACCCTGAAAAGGCCAAGGACGATAGTTACAGGCCTGTACTTAAGGACGTCAACTGGCTAGAGCGAGAGGAACGTATAGAGTTCGGGCCGCTGAAAAAGAAGAAGTTTTTAGAACAGCTGAAGAAAGACGTTCAGTTACTCGCAAAGCTAAACACAATGGATTACTCGCTACTGCTAGGTATACATGACATGAACAAGGCACGAGAAGAGGAAGAAACGGACCTTCCGGACGGTCCACTAGCTCCTACCACACCTACAGGGCTCTCTGACGGTACAAGTGGGGGGCTTCCCACAGCCTCCGTCATACCGCACCATTTCAAAGAGTTTGAAGGTGGGATTCGAAGCTCAGACATTTTCAACAACGATACCGACTTGGTTTATTATGTGGGGATAATAGACTGTCTGACAAACTATTCTTTTCTGAAAAAATTGGAAACTTTCTGGAGAAGTTTGGGACACGACCTGAAAGTAGTTAGTGCCGTCCCGCCAAAGGACTACGCCAACCGGTTCTACGAATTCATCGCTGACTCTGTAAACGCCCTTCCGCCCACCAGGTACAAGGATAATCCTGATCAGCAGGCTTACAAAGATTAGCTACGTGCATATATAATATACTAGTAATATCAGAGGATCAACTTGATATTTCAACTTTCTTTTCTCACATCTTTTTTATTGTTTTGTTTCCATGCGAGATCTTTTGTTGTCATCGTGCCAAGCATTTTTCTCTATCAAACGTGTCAAATATAAATAAACAAGACTTTGCACTGCCACGCAACCTTTTACACAAATAACCAATTGCCATCAACAATGAACCAGAACTACTATCAGCAGGGCCCCCCTCAGCAGGGCCCTCCTCATCAACAAGGCTACTACCAACAGGGTCCACCGCAACAGGGCCCTCCACAACAGGGTTACTACCAACAAGGTCCTCCACAGCAGGGCTACTACCAGCAACCACAGCAGCCCGTTTATGCCCAACAGGCTCCTCAAAAAAAGGAGGGTAGCTGTTTGGACACTTGCTTGAAACTCCTGTGCTGCTGCTGCTTACTTGAGATGATCTGCGGTGATTAAAGAGTAAACCACAAGTACATACAATCTAGCCACTATATAGAGTGCTTATAAACGCTCACAAGAAGACATAAACGTATAGCATGTCTAATACGTCTTTTTACAGTATTCCATTATACTTTTGTTTAGTCAGTATAGTCACTATTTTGTTGTAACGTATTTCGAAAATGCTCGTGTAGCTCAGTGGTTAGAGCTTCGTGCTTATAGATGAACCCGGTTTCGGATCATTCTGTCCTACAGGCCTTTCAAAGCAGGCCGGTTAAGCAACGCGACCGTCGTGGGTTCGAACCCCACCTCGAGCACTTTCCCATATTTTTTGTCATTTTTTTTCATTGAATGATGAACTGGTTTACAAACTATTTTTTTAACCGGTTTCGTCCAGTAATATGTTTCTAAAGTGCCAACCATTAAACTCTGGTCCACTTGAATCCAGTAGGCACTGAAGATTTATATAGCATTAAAGATTCATAACAAAAACTTCGTTCGTTCGAAACTCGAAGGAGGTCTTTCAAAAGTGAAAAATCGCTGCAGACGGAGATGACATTTTCCTTCCAGTAAGCATCTTGAATAAATCACTTCATCGATGAGTACCGCATCCGTTCTTCTCTTCTGATCCTAGTTCTTGTTGATCGCTGTAAGTGAGTTGAAGCTCAACACCCAGATTTAAATGGCTGGAAAGAAGGGAAAATCGGGAGGGAAAAATGCCCAGAATGGGCTCTCCAAAAACGAAATGGTACAAGATGACCGTTTGCAGGCAATTGTGCTAGCAGATTCGTTTGAAACAAGACTCATGCCTCTCACTTCAGTCAAACCTAAATGTTTACTTCCATTGGCAAACGTACCCCTCATTGAATACACATTGGAGTTTCTAGCGACAGCTAACGCAAAAGAAGTGCTGCTGGTGTGCTCATCGCATGCGACTCAGATTAATGATTACATTGAGCAGTCGAAATGGAATTTACCTTGGTCCCCTTTCAAGGTTTCCACTGTGATGTCGCCCGAGGCGCGCTCTGTAGGAGACGCCATGAGGGACTTGGATAATAGAGGTGTCATCACGGGGGACTTTATTCTGGTCAGTGGTGACGTGATAACCAACGTCGAGTTCGACAAGATGTACGAGTTTCACAAGAAGATGCGTGCCAAGGATAAGGACCATATCGTTACCATGTGCCTGAGTAAAGCTTCTCAATTCCACCGCACGCGGTCGTTCGAGCCAGCTGCTTTTATCCTCGATAAGAAGGACGACAGGTGTTTGTACTACCAGCAGGTTCCTACTGCGTTCTCGCATAAGAAGACTGCTCTGGAAATAGATCCGGAATTACTAGAAAACGTCGACGAGTTCACAATCCGTAACGACTTAATTGATTGCCGTATCGATATCTGCTCCCCACTTGTACCAGCTATCTTCCAGGAGAACTTTGACTACCAGACCCTCAGATCAGACTTTGTCAAGGGTGTACTTTCAAGTGATATACTGGGAAAGCACGTTTACGCTTACATCACCGACGAGCACGCCTCAAGGGTTGAAAGTTGGCAAACGTATGACTCGATCTCGCAGGATTTTATCGGAAGATGGTGCTTTCCGCTCACATTGGACGCTAACATAATGCCTGACCAAACTTACTCTTACGAGTCGGCCCACGTCTACAAGGAGAAGGACGTGGTCTTGGCACAGTCTTGTAAGATCGGTAAATGTACGGCAATCGGGTCCAGAACGAAGATCGGCGAGGGAACCGTCATCGAGAACAGTGTCATTGGAAGGAATTGCCGCATTGGTGAGAACATCAGGATCCAGAACAGTTATATCTGGGACGGCGTAGAGATAGGTAACAATAGTACGATCGACCACTGCATTGTTGCCGACAAAGCAGTTCTAGGCCAGGGCGTGACGCTAGACGACGGCTGTATCATCGGGTTTGATGTTAAGATTGATGATAACATGGAAATCCCCAAGGGCACCAGAATCTCAGGCGCACCAGTCAAGAGCATGCATCCTCAAGAGTTTGGTATGTCCGATGAAGAGTCGTCAGACTCTAACAGCGAGGATGACAAAGTCATTGATTCGCTCGCACTCAACCTGGTTGGCCAGCACGGTGTGGGTTACATTTACGAGAGTGATCTATCGGACATGGACGAGGACGCTGTCGACATGGATAAGGTTGCAAACGACCTCTCAAACAGACTGGAGGAAGCATGTTTAAGTGATGACTCGATATCCTCCGCCACAACCAGGACAAAGAAGAGAAGAACCATGTCTGCTAACAGCGCATACACGGATAGAGAAGAGAACGCTTCAGACCTTGAAGAGGAAGAAGATTTCCACGTGGAAGGTATCGCCACTGTCAAGCGGGCCATCGAAAACAACCACGATCTCGATACCGCACTGCTGGAGCTCAACACCCTGAGAATGAGTATGAACGTGACATACCACGAAGTCAGAGATGTCACTGTGATCGCCCTATTCCGCAGAGTACACCATTTCATCGCCACACAGACCCTGGGGCCCAAGGATGCCGTTACAAAGGTCTTTAGCCAATGGGGACTGCTTTTCCGCAGGCAGGCATTCGAGCCGGAAGAATACGTTGATCTCATGGACATTCTCATGAGCCGCGCTACGGAGCAAGGCTTCGAAAAGCCCGACTTTGTACTCTTCAGCGCCCTCAACACGCTTTACGACAACGATATCCTTGACGAGGACATTATATACCAATGGTGGGATGCCGTCTCGCAGGATCCAAAATATGACGAGGTCAAGAGACTTACTGCGAAGTGGGTCGAATGGCTCAGGGAAGCAGACGAGGAATCCACAGAAGAGTCTTCAGAAGACGAGGACGACTCCGACGAAGAGGAATAAAGCCCTTCTAATCAGCATAAACCTATATAAACCAAGTCTCTGTAGAATATCAACCCGTTACCCGGATAAAGACTTTCTCGAAGGTTTCACCAAGTTAGGAGCCTTGACCGAAGCGAAGAATAGATCTACGACGAGATAACGAGAAAGAGAGTAAAATCTGGTTTAAAGCGTGCTAAATCAGTAAGAGTGCCAGGGAGTGAACGAGTGAATAATGCAGACGTTAAAATGTGTTGTGGTTGGAGATGGTGCGGTTGGTAAGACATGTCTGCTAATATCCTACACGACGAACCAGTTTCCGGCGGATTACGTGCCCACGGTTTTTGACAACTATGCGGTGACCGTTATGATTGGAGATGAGCCATATACACTGGGTTTATTTGATACAGCGGGACAGGAGGACTACGATAGGCTGAGACCTCTCTCATATCCGTCCACAGACGTGTTCTTGGTGTGTTTCAGTGTCATATCGCCTCCTTCGTTCGAAAATGTAAAGGAGAAGTGGTTCCCAGAGGTGCACCACCACTGTCCGGGGGTTCCTTGTCTGATCGTGGGTACGCAGATAGATTTGAGAGACGACAAAGTTATCATCGAGAAACTGCAAAGACAGAGATTGCGCCCTATCGGTCCAGAACAAGGTGAAAGACTTGCCAGAGAGCTAAGAGCAGTGAAATACGTCGAGTGTTCCGCACTTACGCAGCGTGGGTTGAAGAACGTCTTTGACGAGGCCATTGTGGCCGCGCTAGAACCGCCAGTAATCAAGAAGAGCAAGAAGTGTACTATTTTATAGGTATATGTTTACGATAACAGTTGATCTGCAAAGCAAGGAAGGTTCATTACCAGTCTTAGGGTCGATTTGGTCCTGATGATCCTACTGCTGTTCAATGTTTGACGCTTTTACCCGGCAAGAGATGAAAAATTACAAGACGTCGACCATACAAACGGTTGAGAAGTGGCAAAAGAGGTGAACCAAGCGCTAGGATACAGGCCCATATCTTCTACATTAAGTACCAATGGCTCAGGTTTTCAATAATTCTCGCTCGGATACTCTTTTCCTTGGCGGTGAGAAGATAAGTGGTGATGATATTAGGAATCAAAACGTGCTAGCTGCGATGGCCGTCGCAAACGTGGTCAAATCTTCTTTGGGGCCCGTGGGGTTGGATAAGATGCTGGTCGATGATATTGGTGATTTCACTGTGACCAATGATGGTGCTACCATTCTGTCTTTACTAGATGTGCAGCATCCAGCCGGCAAAATTCTTGTAGAATTGGCTCAACAGCAGGACCGTGAAATCGGTGATGGGACGACAAGTGTGGTAATTATTGCATCGGAACTTTTGAAGAGAGCCAACGAGCTTGTCAAGAACAAGATTCATCCAACTACTATCATCACTGGTTTTAGATTGGCCTTGAGGGAAGCCATAAGATTTATCAACGAGGTTCTTTCTCTAGATGTGTCGACATTAGGCAGGGAAACTCTAGTCAATATTGCCAAGACTAGTATGTCCTCAAAGATCATTGGCTCTGATTCCGAATTCTTTAGTAACATGGTGGTTGATGCGCTTCTGGCTGTCAAGACTCAGAACGGTAAGGGAGAAACTAAATACCCCGTGAAGGCGGTCAACATTCTAAAAGCACACGGAAAGTCTGCCAGAGAGTCTGTTCTAGTTCAGGGGTACGCCTTAAACTGTACAATTGCTTCTCAAGCGATGCCAAAGAGAATCGCGGGTGGTAATGTCAAGATCGCCTGTCTGGACTTGAACTTGCAGAAAGCAAGAATGGCCATGGGTGTTCAAATAAACATTGAAGACCCAGACCAATTGGAAGAAATTCGTAAGCGTGAAGCCGGCATGGTTTTGGAGAGAGTTAGAAAGATTATCGACTCTGGCGCTCAGGTCGTTTTGACCACCAAAGGTATCGACGACTTGTGTTTAAAAGAGTTTGTCGAAGCTAAGATCATGGCTGTGAGACGTTGTAAGAAAGAGGATCTGAGAAGAATTGCTCGTGCTACCGGGGCCACCTTGGTCGGTTCTATGTCTAATCTGGAAGGTGACGAGACTTTTGAGGCGAGCTACCTTGGTACCTGTCAGGAAGTCATCCAGGAAAAGTTTTCTGATGACGAGTGTATTTTAATTAAAGGTACTTCGAAACACTCTTCCTCCTCAATAGTCCTACGTGGTGCCAATGACTACTCTCTAGACGAAATGGAACGTTCGATACACGACTCTCTGTCCGTCGTGAAAAGAACCCTTGAGAGTGGAGCTGTCGTCCCGGGTGGTGGTTGTGTCGAAACAGCATTGAACATATACCTAGACAACTTCGCCACCACAGTCGGCTCCCGTGAGCAACTAGCAATTGCTGAGTTTGCAGGTGCCCTGCTTATCATTCCCAAGACTCTTGCAGTGAATGCCGCCAAGGACTCAAGCGAGTTGATTGCTAAATTGAGATCCTACCACGCGGCCAGTCAGCAGGCCAAACTAGAAGATTACAAGAGAAGAAACTACAGAAACTACGGCCTTGACCTGATCAGAGGTAAAATCGTCGATGAAGTACAATCTGGTGTCCTCGAGCCAACTATCAGTAAAGTAAAATCGCTCAAGTCCGCTCTTGAGGCATGCGTAGCCATCCTAAGGATCGATACCATGATCAACGTCGACCCAGAACCACCCAAGGAGGACCCTCACGACCATATGTAGATTTCACTCGCATCAAGAATAGCATGTATAATATAGAGCTGTGAACAGTAAGCGCTAGACGAATCTATAAAGCCTATCACGAGGCTCTTCTCCGTGTTCAACCTTTTTCAGATTTTCGGCGAACTCGCCCATGAACCATTTTCTTCGATGAGACTCGTATAAAAGAGGCCGGTCGTTTAGCGAGAAACGATTGACAGGGAAGCCAACAATAAACAACAGTCATCGAACCATTCACTGAATCCGAAAGGAACAGGAATAAGCCTTGTTAAGAATTGAAAGGTCTTGGCTTCTTTTAAGAGTCGGTCTTTTGGATAACTTACGGTGCATTGAGTGTCTTGTATCCGTTAGGTTGCACCGGCAAGGTAATCGTTTGTTTGATATATCAGGCGGTTTTCGAGAAAGAGTTTGTTGCTAATCTAGACTTCAAACCATTGTCTTCCTTTAACCGCTCGAGGTCTCAAAACTCTCTGACTGGTTGACATCTGCCAGAATTATTGATTAAATTAGGCTGGAAATTTCATAATGAGCACTGAGGCAGCCGGAAAGGTGAACAAATTCTCTCCTCGAGCTACTTCAAGGCGGAAAGAGAAAGTCGTGGAACTGATTGAAGTAGACGGAAAACGGGTAAGCAGAACCTCCACAGGAAAGCGTAAATTCCATAATAAATCAAAGAATGGGTGCGATAATTGCAAAAGAAGACGAGTTAAGTGCGATGAGGGGAAACCAGTGTGTCAAAAATGTTTGAATATGAACTTGGAATGTGTTTATACCCCAGTACAGCCTAAAAAGAAAAAAGATACTACGGTTGTCAAGTACGTTACAAGGAGTTCTGACGAGTCGGAGGATAAAAAGCACCTAGGGGACGACAAAGACATGAGTTTTAGCAAGGATATTAGTACTGCTAGCAGTAGTCGTGCAAGCAGCCGATCTGGAAGTCACATTCCAGTCTCTACTTCGGATGGAGTCCCCAATTCAGATATGACAAATGCGTACGACAATGTGATGGGGAAAAAGACTATTTCTAACCATGCAAAACTGGCTGGCTCAGATACGCACGAGATGAAGAGGCAACACAGTCACCGTTTAAATTCCCCGACTCGTCTTCTTTCAGGCGGTTCCAAGGGTTCAATGGACGGATTGCTTCTGCCGCCTCTGGTACCAGACACTGCGAATCCACATCAAACGCAGCAGCAACTACAACAGCAGCTGTTGCTTTTACCACAATTGATGACACTCTCCAACTCTGAAAAGTTTGTCGCTTTCGACCTACCCAATAGCCCATCATTACAGCCTGCAGGTATGAACATAACAAATAGCATTGGTAGCATATTTTCTCCAAGTCGGTTCCCCCTGCCACAGGGCCAACAGCACTTCCCGACACAACACAATGGCCAACAACCGACAAACCTTCAGCAGCAATCTCAGCAAGGACCTAATCGACAGTCACCAAAGGTTCCACAACAGCAACAGAGTGGCCAGAATTCGTCCAACCTGGCTAATGCGCCATCTCAAGCTGGAAATTTCCCAGCTAACCCACTCTCATTCCAGGCAGAGTCAATCGCTCAGCTCAATAAAGCTAGTATTAACCTGAAAGCTATGGGACCCTTCCCAACCGCTGGTATTGGGGGTGTCACTTACGATTTTCAAGAATTATTGGGCATTAAGTATAACGCAAACATGCAAGCCGCCAAGGCGACTTCTGCGGAGGAAGCGTTAGCAAACATGCAAGAGCAGCAGGAGCAGGCAAATAAAGACAACGAAGGGTGTAATCACGGTGGTCCTTCGCAGATGCTCGCAACCCCCAATTTGCCAGATAATCCTACCATATCACCAGTTGCTGCAATAACCCCTATGTTGAAGTCAGAGTTGAACGGAAGGGGGGATTCTCCTTCAGCTGCTGCTGTCGCTAGCCGGGAAGGCATCGAGAATTCTATGAACAAAAGCGAGAGGATGGCAAAAAGTCAGACTCAGGATTCGATTTCATCTGCTGGTACTGCAAAATCGGAGCATATTGCTAAACTTATAGACCTTTCTCGTGAAGGCGACCTCAATTTGATAGACCTAAAGTTATTTCATCACTACTGCACTAAGGTGTGGCAGTCTATAACAGCGTCTGGGATCTCCAGCGTGGAGGTTTGGCGTACAGACATTCCAGAACTTGCATTTGAGTATCCATTTTTGATGCATTCCTTATTGGCATTCAGCGCCACGCATTTGTCGCGTACCGAACCAGGGCTTGAGCAATATGTTACCAGGCACCGACTGGATGCGCTCAGGTTGTTGCGAGAAGCGGTTCTGAATATTTCTGAGGACAACACAGACGCACTAGTAGCCAGCGCTCTTATACTGATAATGGATTCCTTGGCCAATGCATCCACAACAAACCCGGCCAACCCGAACTCCATGTCTCCCTCTGCGTGGATATTTCATGTCAAAGGAGCAGCTACTATATTAACAGCCGTATGGCCATTAACCGAGAAATCAAGGTTTTATAACCTGATTTCCGTTGATCTCAGTGACCTCGGAGACGTTGTAAACCAGGAGAATGGAACCATTACCGAACTAGTCTGCTTCGACGAAAGCATAGCAGACTTGTACCCTGTCGAGATCGATTCCCCATATCTAATCACCTTGGCCTATTTGGACAAACTGAATCGTGAAAAGAATCAGTCGGATTTCATTCTCAGAGTATTTGCATTCCCAGCATTGTTGGACAAGACTTTCCTAGCTCTCCTCATGACTGGAGATCCTGGCGCCATGAGGATAATGCGAAGTTACTACAAATTACTCCGAGGGTTTACTACCGAGATGAAGGACAAAGTGTGGTTTTTAGAAGGTGTATCACAAGTCTTGCCACAAGATGTGGACGAATATAGCGGTGGAGGCGGTATGCACATGATGTTGGATTTCCTGGGAGGCGGTCTGCCCTCAATGACTACAACAAATCTTTCTGAGTTCATGTGAAACCGATGGTCATCATCCACCAGGTAACCACAACGTAAGTAGTACTAATGACCATTGTATAATGACCAACTCTTGTATTCACCGTGCACGTGAATGTCGGTATGCGATACGAAGAATCTTCTGGAACTTGAACATCCATTAGCGTAGATCAGGCATATATAGAAAGAAGATGTCTGTTGAAACTTACTGGATGACAGAATCATGATCCTAATTTAACGAGCTTTCATCAATCAAGTAGAAATAAAAATGGTTGTTCATAATCCAAACAATTGGCATTGGGTTGACAAGAATTGTTTCAATTGGGCCCGTGAATACTTCAATGAAAAGGTAACTGGATTAAATACTGGTGAGAATGATGGGAAGTACGCTGAAATCGCCTCCATATCATCTTTCGAAGGCGACTGTGAAGTCAACCAGCGCAAGGGAAAAGTGATCTCTTTATTCGACCTAAACATGGTTATGTTGATTAAAGGTAATGTCAAGGGAGAACCCTTTGAAGGAAGCATACAGGTTCCTGAAGTGGCGTTCGATAGCCAGGAATCGGATTATCAGTTTGATGTGTCTGTTTACAAGGAGACAAGTCAGTTGAATGAGATTAAGCCAGTCATCCGTGAAAAACTGCTACCGCAATTAAGATCGATCTTCCAGAAATTCGGCCACGACCTTCTTGTGACACACGGCAGTGATATCCAGGTTTCGGAGGAAAGTGTGAACTCAACGTTTACCAAGGCCAACCAGCAAGATAGTTTTAATGGATCAGTCGCAGCCAAAGAATCCAAACCTGCTGTCCAGAAGGCCCATACGGCGGACAAAACTGCCAGCGCTAAGCAGGAGACCAATGGGGCATTTGGTGGTGGCAACACATCGGCAATTCATCTGGAGCCTACTTTCAACGTACCTGCAGAAGAGCTATACCGTACGTTTGTCGATAAACAGCGTATAATGGCTTGGAGCAGGTCCTTTGCAAGTAGAAGTGGCGGAAACGGCCCTGCACTAGCCGTTGGTGACACTTTCGAACTATTCGGGGGAAACGTTACCAGTGAATTAATAGAAGCACAAGAGAACAAGAAGTTGGTCTTTTCCTGGAGACTAAGCGACTGGCGCGATAAAGTGAACTCGAAATTATCAATGGAATTTCATGAGTCGAAGGAATATCATGAAACTAAGCTACAGGTGACCTGGAGCGGAATACCTGTTGGTGAAGAAGACCGCGTTCGCGGAAACTTTGAGGAGTACTATGTCAGATCAATTAAAATAACTTTTGGGTTCGGTGCCGTCCTCTGATGGGTTCTGATCAACTGTCAGAATAAAATGTCATACGATAAATACAGGTAAATAAATACACCAAAGCCAATTCCTAGTTGCTCAGGAAGCGATTTTAACCAAAAACGAAAAAACATCAACATTGCAAGTTTCTATATATCAATTGTATCAATTGTATCTTTTGCCCTTATAGTTCTCAATTGTGCACCGCTTGTACATCCTTCTTTTCTTCGATTACTGGCGCTTCTACAGTGGCAGAGCTGTTCCATTCCTCTAGTTCCTTTTGATGCTCTCTTTCAATAGCAAACTTGACAGCCTCTAACACGTTATCGCAGATGTGCTTTGGCTTATATCTGGGAATGGCGCCATCTTGATAAACACCAGTTTTGACCAAGATGGAGTACCAAGAAGAGTCGTGGGAGTTAGCGAATCTAATGTCGGACTCCGGTGTGTCGCCAACGAAGTAAACTGTAGATGCAGGAGGCAGCTCCAAAGTCAATTTGGAGCCGTTCTCGATGGTTATGCCCTTCTCACCAAATGGATCGTTCTCAAGTTCTTCTGAGTCGGAGTCAGACACGAAGGGAGAGTCGTCATTTTCGGCTTTGTCGAACGAGCTCCTCGAATCCTCCAACTTCAATTGTTCAACGTGCTCAGACAAAGTTTCTCTTCTCCAGTTCGAAAGCACTTTCTCGGCGAAACGGAAAGTACCTCTCTGGGGCTTACCGAATCTAGTCACCTCCAACTCCTTACCAGTGTGTTCCTGGTACAAGGCAGCAATGGACACCTGCAGGGCACCCATACCGTAACGATTTAGACCGTAGTCGGTCGCCCAAACGAAGTCTGAGTGAGCGAAGTATAGGCCCGGTCCCTTGTCAGCGGTGGGACAGATAGTTCCCATGACACCGTTCTCGCTGAGCAGCAGTTCCAAGATGATTTGCTGATCGGCAGCCCAGTTTCTCGAGTCGGCAAACACCAAGATGGCATCAATGTTAACCTTGGAAAAGTCCACATCACGGGCGATCGCCTTCTCTTCGTCACTCAGTTGGTAGTATGGAGTAACACTTGGGTTCCACTTCATGATGTCCAGCGGGATATACACATTTTTGAACCCGTAGTCTTCTGCCACCTTTCTACAAGAATCCAGCACACCACCAACGACCAGTACGTTCTTGTACACTGGGACCAAGTCCTTCATTGGGGTGTGACCCTGGATGACCTGGTCTTCCGTTACCGTTATGCCGAGTCTCTTGGACAAATCCTTACATCTAGCCTTCTCAGAACGCCCACCACCGTTGGTGATGAAGATGTAGGGCACCTTTATGTTGTACTTGTTGTGTCCGTTCAACATACGCAATGCTTCTGGACCCTGGGGGATAGTCTCCGGACCCCTGACGAGGACACCATCGATATCAAATGCAAATGCATACGATGCAATACGCTCGTGGTCGATCACCTTCCGCTGCTCCCTGACTGCGATAGAGCTCTTTCTACTAGAGAAAGACCCGCTCGTCACAACAGAGGCCTTCCTATCGCTATTGTCTAGGGGAGTCATAGGTGCCGCGCCGTTGATCCACTGGTCGCTAAGAGAAAGCGAAGAGACTCTCTTCTTCCTCGATACAGGCGTGAAATTTTCTGGCTTGTCGTTATCCAAGAATGATTTCGTCCTGGGCTTCCCATTGCTCTGCGAGTTGTCCTTCTTGGTGCTTTCGTGCTCTGGAACCGCGCTCTTAGGGTCTTCGTCCTCCGGACTGCTCCCCGAGGGAAACGCTACCGGCGAGTTTTCACCATTTTCATGCGAACTGTGGGCACTAGCCTTGGTCGTTTTCGCCGTCTTCCCAAATATCTTTTCTGCTGGTTTTCTGCCGAACTCGCTTAATTTCTCAGTGATCTTGTCAGCCATTGTTATATTTATATCTTTTGTTGTATCAGATTACTATACTCTGTAAGACCCTTTCTATCAAGAACTACACCTCCATAATCCTGCCAAGACTGCAAGTAATCACACTCTGTTTATATACAAAATACTATATTGGAAGAAGAAAGCCCCTTGATTGCTGGAAAACTCTCAAACGGGTAGGCTACCGTTTCGGCCTGCAACAAATATGCTACCTACAAAAGCCTAATTACTACAAGAAAACAACTACGCAGGGAGTAGGCGCAATACGACAGGCGTCAATCAGTAAACTGCGTGTGCGCTCCTAGCAGGTATAACGCAGCCTGCTCCTTACCAGCTAACAGCACCATCTTGGATACTTGCTTCTTTGTTGTTTACTATGTGTTTCATAGCAAACGAAGTTTCGTGAGGTCCGTCTGATCAGAAAAGCCTCTTTGCTTCTTTGTGTTTCGATGGAACAAAACCACCATCCGCGGTGACGCCATTCAGGGTGCTTTTTGTCCCATCCGGTTCCCCACATTTGTCCCTCATGGGCCAAATGTGGGCCAAAGTGGGACAAGCCGGGCGACGGGAAAGAAAATGAGGGGGTGAGAAAAGTCCGAAACTCCGAAGTGGGGTAGGTCTGCATGATTTAGGGGAGCTGAGAGCTATATAAACGGCTGGGAATGCTGGGTCTCCGACCGCCCCTCCCTGTTTTGCTTTAACTACATTTGGCCAGTTTCAGTGTTGCTAGTGGCTGAAATCTGTAGATAGAAATACGCACGCACAGGAGTTTTTCGTTTTGCATATATGGGTATTGTAGGTCGGTTTTTTGGTTGTTTGCGTCTAAGGTAAGAGGTTGATGACCAGGTCCGAATTCAAGAATACCACGATGTCAGGGTCACCGTCCGGTAACAGCAGAACTAGCAGCAGTAATAACATGAACTCGCGTGTGAACAAGCATGTGGGGCAGCTGCCGGAGAACCTGCGGCTGAATGGCAAAACGCCGAGCGGCAAGCCGCGGCTGTTTGTGTGCCAGATCTGCACGCGGGCGTTCGCCCGGCAGGAGCATCTGACCAGGCACGAGCGGTCGCACACGAAGGAAAAGCCGTACAGCTGCGGGATCTGCAACCGGAACTTTAGCCGGCGGGATCTGCTGCTGAGGCACGCGCACAAGGTCCACGGCGGTAACGCGGGGGACTCGATAATTAGACACAACAAGAGCAAGGTGGCCAAGAAGAGACAGAGTACGACGACCACGCGGCCCAGCCGGCTCTCGGAGCGGCCGGAGCAGCAGCAGCAGCAGCAGCAGCAGCAGTTGCGGTCGAATGGGGTTCTTAAGCGCAGGGCGTCCTTCAGCGCGCAGTCTGAAAACTATATGGCCACTCCGGCTAATGAAGAAAATCACAAGTTCGACCGGGTAAAGTTCTCTACGCCTGAGCTGCTGCCCGTCGATTTTGAGGAGGACAGCCGCAGTGGATGCCCGACGTCTCACGGTGATTCAGGAGCTTCCAATGGCACCATTTTCGACAATGCTTTACCCCATATAAATCTTGACACGCCGCACGACTTCAATTTTCTAGACAGTGTCAACTGGATTAACGACTACAATAACGAGCCAGTAGTCACTTCGGGGACCGGTTCCAAGACCGGTGCTACCAACTCGCCGGACGATGACGACTCACCAGCCTCGCACAATGGCAGTGCGGGTCACAGGCTGTCTTCCAATCTCAACAACCCCTCAAACATAAGGAGCTCTTGGTCGATTAACGAGGCTGATGGTGCATTGCAAATGAAATCTTTATTCAGTGACAGGTCGCCGTCCTATTCGTCGACGGACAACAGTGTTCTTCCGCAAAGTTCTGCCGCCCAGTCCAACCCGCATTTGCCATCCATCACGCCGGGAGCCAGCGACTCCATAAAGATTCAAAACCCGAATAATTCGGGGATAATATCTGAGCAACTCAAACACTTTCAGTTCGAAGACAATATTGGCAAGCTAACAAATTATAGCAAAGATGTCCAGTCCGTGCTTGGCAAGATGGCAAATGAGCCGTTCAGCTATTCAGCTCATGAAGTGAATTTCGATGATATGATGGAGTTCACTACACCCAAGGCCGAGTCTGTTAGGGGCACATTTGACAGCCAGCAAAGTATACCCAGCAATGGATACACGTTTTACGGCTTAGATCCCTTTGCTTTGGCTGACATATCTCGGGCATCGCAAGCTAAAGATATAGAGGTTGACGAACTACCTCCATCTACCATATTTACCCCCGAGCTCATGCAAATGTGCGATCGTGCATCACAATATTACAATGATCATTACAACGGTGGATTGCCTAGCGAGAATCCATCGCTGACCTCCAAGACTCTGACTCTTCCAAGCTGCAATGAGCTCAACACTTACGTGTCCTACTATCAGAAGTACTTTAATTCACACCATCCATCTATCCACCCTGACTTTTTCAGTCTGGACTTGCAAACTTTGAGGAAGTACGTTCATGAGAGTGAGAAGGTCGATGAAGAACTCGACAGTTATCTACAACATTCGAACTTGGCTTGTCTCCCTTTGTTCGTGGCGACAGTGGGGTCTCTATATAAGCCTGGTTGCTCATTGAGGACAATGGAATTGTATGAGATCAGCAGGCGTGTTCTGCACGTTTTTTTGGAGAGAAGAAAATCACAGCAGGGGCACTTACGAGCGGGGGGGTTGACTACTGGTTCGGGACAGCATGTTTGGTTGATACAGTCTCTTACCTTGAGCATAATATTTGCCCTGTTTGCTGATAATCTGGAAAGGATTGATACGATGATGCTAAAGAGACAAGTTTCAGCAGTTTGTTCAATCATAAAGAACAATTTTATGACACTGGTAGCGGTCGGAGATGGTGAGAGATCCAGAGCTGATTTTAATTTTGATAAGAAACCTGATATTGCGCATTTCGACTCGTCATTCGAGTACATCATATTTGAGTCCAAAATCAGATGTACTTTCAATGCCTACAAGTTTTGCCAGTTTTTAAGGACATTTTATCATGTTGATGCCAAACTTTTTCTAAATGAGCAGGACTTGAGATTCATTTGTATTCCTGATGATGAAAATACTTGGTCTTCAGCTTCGCTTCGGGATCCGTTGTGTCCCATGGCTAAGCGAAATGTGGTCAGCTTTGAAAACTATTATCACAGCTTTGCTTTCAACAGCCCCGGAATGAATCCCATCCCCGAGTCGTTGGCATCCATTTTGTTGTACCACGAGTACAATACTAGCACTTCTTCTGCTTTTCATATTTTTCTGACCAAGATCGATACTAAAAAACTGGAAATTAACCTCCATCACTCGTATTCCAACTCTAATATACCAAGCAGTGACAAACTTGACTACGCTTCGGTTTTGAAGAGCGATAGCGTCATTTTGCGCAATTGTCTAATGTCAATATTCTTTTTCTCCCGAATTGACACGACGTTTGGTTCCAAAATTTGGAATGGCCACGTCAAAGAGCTTTTTGCCACTTTTCTGCATTCTAAATCGCAGAATTTACTGACTAAGGGATCTTACAGCCTACTCACCGATTTTCTAGTTGCATTAAATTACTCTATCAAGAACATTGCTAATATTCTGAAACCGATAAAGTCTCTTCCTGGAATTTATCTCGACAAACAAATCCTGTCAATGTTCAATCTACAAGCATACCATAATGATTTTTTGATCCTGATCAAGTTCATCAAAGACTTTGAATACAGTCCGAATTTTAAGCTACTTTGCATTTTCACGGAGTTGAAGAAGCTGGCAAATCGTCTATTACTGCCGTATTTCTCCAAGCTCTACCCATTGGAGTTCGCCAAGTTTGAGGATGTATCCAGTGCCAATGATTATTTCCAGCAACACCCTATGCCCAACTCAACTCCGATCTACTCGACTATCAATGTAGATAAGTTGGAGAAGCTAATAAACAATGTGCTGGTCTATTCTTTCAACGATGCCTCCTTCTTGAAAATGTCTGACCAGCCGATCGCCGAGTTCTCGTTCAATAACAGCTATCCAACGTATAACCCTCTGGCATCCTCCGTGACATCAACACATTCGTCCCTCATCACTTCCACTGGATCAACTGAGGTTAGCTCAGAGGCTAGCCATCCGATCAGCCACCTTTTCAACAATGACTCAGGTAATAATTATCGAGAAGTTGTGACCTCAGATTCAGCTGATAATCTGCTTGGCGCCAATAGCTTAAGTCATCCCGATCCAGGTAAAGACAAACAGAGGTTTGACGAAAGGTATAGACTTTCAGAGAAGTATATTGTAATCGCTAAGTGTTTCTTTATGCATGTCAAGGAAAGTTACGCTCACTGTCACATTCTTGACAAGATGACGAATAATTTCAGAGAATTAGAGATGTGTTTGGAAAGAGAAAGGTCCAATTCAATATTTGCTACAGAAGTTCATGGTCAAGATGCTGCTCCGCAGGGGTTTGAACACAACTTTGGGGCACCCTCTAATGCGAATGACATTCAAGCCAATAATACCAATGGCTCTACGGGTGCTTCAAGCCACTTCCTCCGCTCTGAGGCATGATTAATAGTGAACAGACGCCTTGCAAATTGTTCCGCTGAGCACTTATCTATGATTGAGAGACCATTCATCGTTTTATAAAGACTGTATTATTAACTCTATGATCTTACTTTAATTTAAAGCTCCGAAGTTCCTTTTAAACATCAATCTAAGGATCACAGTCAGCTTTCGAACCCTGTACTTCCATTAATTATGGTTTGAATAAGCCATTCTTTGGACTCCACATGGAACTCTAAGTTCCTTTCTGACGAGCCCTGATACTTGATTTCCAGTTCATCTCTTAAATAGTTCAGCAATTCGCTCGAAATTCCGTTGTTTTTATTCACGTAGATAACCACCTTTAAAAAAGTCGTATCTCTTAAGAGATCGTCGAGCGTATCCCATAAAAACTGCATCTCATCAAATGACGTGGGAGTAATCTTACCCTTCAGGTGATATAGATCCGAGACACCCAAGCATGCCAATGTGAACCTGATGAAATGATCCAGTTCTGATTGTCCATAAACTATGACTTTGTAATCTGACATGACACTTTTCATGGCATCAAGCTGTGCTTGAAGCGGCAGCCCTTGTGCAAGTTTGAGGTGGAATTGAAAAATATCATTTGATTTAATCACACCGCTTTTGGTGCAAGTATCAAAAGCCAGTCGATAACTGTCACCAGAAGGCAAAAGGTAGCGACTCATAGACTCTTTGCAGACCCGACCTTTCTGTAAACACTCTCGAATAAACTTCCAATGTAGTGTTGGCCATCCCAGGGCCAAGGCCTCCAAATATTTAAGGCTTCGCAGATGTCTTGTGGTGACTAAACATGCAAAGCGGTACTTCTTGATAGCGAAGTCCTCTCTCCACGAAAGTCTGAGAGTATATTTATCCGCGTGGCTTCCTCTCTTAGTCGGACCTTCAAAGGTAAACAGTTCTGAAAAACCCAGATCAAGAATTTCACCACCCTCCGATTCTATAACATCGGAAAGCTCTTGCCTATCTTCGCTAAGCCCGGTCAATACAAAGATGCAGCTCTCAAAGATTTTACCACCCTCGAGTCTCTTAGCTCGACCCAAGATTCGCAGGGATTCTGGAACCGCGCTTGAGCGTTCAAAAACAGTGCCATCATCTTTCAAGCCGGCCCCGTTGTCTTCATCCGACTCCTCCTTATACGTGGGTCGATTTGAGCGCTCGGCTCTACTCTCGTTATTGGCTTTCGAAGGTGACAGAGTTGCGGTAGCACTTTTCCTCCCGCGAATTGGACGCTGTAACCCTTCAAAAGCTTTAGCCTTTGTATGTGATCCACTCTCGAGTATAATCTTTGGCCTTTCAGTCCATTCCTTCAAATCTAAATTGATTACGGATAGCGGCATGGCAATTACTTTTTGTCCTAATGAACCTGATTTTTTCTTCCTTCTTAAATGAACAGTGTCGTAACCTCTAATGCACCTAATGACGTCCGTGCCATGATTTCGACACTCTAAAGCTATGACCTTATGCTTCTTCCCTCGTAAATTTACCGTTTCTCCAACTCTGAGGTCTAGATAATGCATATCGTCTACTTTGGTTAGTGATTTTCCGGTTTCAAAATAGACCCAGCAGCTGTCCGACTGATCATTCTGTGACAATACCCGTCCGGGATAATAATTAAAGTCTAAACTGTACTGACACCAAACTGAGTTTTCAAACTTGATGTCTTCTTTTGACAAGTACTCGTCGTCCCGTTCCCGGACGGTTGTAGGCAATTCGGTCTGGGGTTGCACGCTGGTGTCATTTTTTGATTCCAAATAAACTTTCGCCTCTTCTTTACCATCTAATGAAACGCATGGAGCACGAGACTGCTCCTCTTCATTAGAGTCAGAATCTCTTCCCGGTATCGAACCCTTGCGTGGCTTTTTTTTCGGCGGAGGTCTTCTGCTTTGGCTCTCTTCCTCGGAAGTTAGCCCCTCGGAAGTTAGCCCTCCAGTCGTTTTGCCATATCTTCTCCTTCTTTTAGTGCTTATGTGGTCCTCATCAGTCTCTCCAACATTGCTAGAAAATTCATTGTGTCTCCCTTGCGTCAGCTCATCCTCTATCTCAGGCAACTCTTGGGTAAGATCTGGTTCACTCAAAACAACAACTGCGTCTTTGACCTCATGATTGGATACCAGGCGATCTCCCCCGCTCTGACTTAAAATCTGTCCTGCTTTGCCAGGATCTTTTGGATGCTGTGTCTCTTGAGTACCATCGGCTTGAGTTACTGTTTCAACGTTAGATCTTTCTTTCTCTGGTGGGCTGGGAGAAGAATTGCAACGTAATTTGTCTTTCGATTTCGATGGTGAACTTGTTTCCGGCACTTCCAGTATCGGTTCAAAATTGATCTTTGGGAACCCTTTGGGAGTCTCTAAGCTAGTTGTAAAAGCGTGTTCGGGAGACTGTATGACTTGAGTTGAAGAAGATATTTCACCGCCGAGAATTTGCGATTTTCCCTCACTTTTAGCCTGAGAAGATACGTCCCGAGTTGCGTAAGAAGAAATTACTTGAGTCTGCGATTGAAAGTTTCTTCCTGTGAAAGAGCGGTCGTCAATTTTTTTGTTTTGAGAAGTGATGTCTTTGACTTGTCTTCGGCTTTCGGCAGACTTGATAACTTGAGTGGACTCGTTACTGTTGAAGACACCATTTCTGCCGGGTCGGAAGACCCACATTTCCGGAAGATTATCCTCAGTTGTATCGTCTATGCGTGAGTTATCTAGCATGTTTCCCTCAACTGAGAGATCATCCTCTTTATTCGCGGCTGATACAGTCGGTAGGGCAAGGAGAGGCGAAGATTCTGACATGTTGTTGTCAGGCCTTTCTCTATCTGTCTCTCTGCTACGCGACATAATAAGCCTTTCATGTGAACTAGCTTCTATTAATTGGTCGGGAGGAATTTCAGGAGCAGAATCATTTTCAGTATCAGGCCCAAAAGTCGGTATCCCTTGTGATCGGAGTGGCACGGCTTTTGACCCATGAGACATAACGGCTAGTGGTCGCTCCTTCTCATCTATGTTAGGAGCTGCTCGCAACTGTGCACTTGGATGTAAAGACACTGAAGGCTGTTGAACGATCTTTGTGTTCGTAAATCGTTTGTCCTTCGGGCTTCCGTTGATATCTGCCAAGTAAAAAGCCGATTCCTCCGATTCCTTCGACTCATTGTACTTCTGTAGACTCTTATGTGAATGACCACCATTGGATAGTACTATGGGCCTACCAGGCGTGTAGCTTTCTCTACGTATGCTTCTCGGAAAGCTCTTTTTTCTTTCAGAAACGGGAGTATCTTGTAGTTCTGAAGCCTCGTACTTCTGCAGGAGCCCCTCTCTTTGAGGCGATCTATTGTCCTTGAAGAACTTAATTATTCTGTCGAGATTAGGCGTCCTTTTGTTAGTTCGCGGTAGGGCGTTATCCTGATCCTGAATTATATTGCTAGAGCCGTCCTGCGTTGGTCCCCACTCCGTTGCTTGCTCCGTAAGCAATCTACTTGCCATTGGTGTGGTCGGCAAGGGGGAATTCAAGACAGATGAGTTACCACTTTCATCGCTCAAGTGACCTGCACCTATTGAATTTCGAGCTTCAGGAAAGACGTTGCCCGCAACCGGCGTTTCCTGAATCACTTGGTCTGGACTATCAATGAACTCGTTAGTCTGTGACAAGTCACTAGACATTCCATTCAACAGTTGTGGCCTAGTTGCTGTGTACTTTGCAGATTACATTGTGTCCGGTAGTTAAACTTCGCGCGCGGTCCAGTCTATTTCCCTTGAGACTTCAAGTTATACTGATCTTTCAACGGAATTCTGCAGACGGTGCGTCGTCAAGCAACCGAAAGATCAAGCGCTTGTCATACCAGAAGCTCACAAAGGCCTTGCTGCTTGGACTATTAGTCAAAATTGAAACATCCTGGCCATGAAAATGTGCACTGTCCCATTCAAAGCTAAATCAGGCGCAGAACGATCCTCACGCTCGAGAAAGCTAGAGCTTTTCCAACTCCACAGTCACGATGCTTGACAAAAGGGCCCCAGTTGCCGTCATTGGCTCTTATAACCTTCACAACTCGCGCGGGTCCAGTCTTTCCGCGTGTTCTCCTTTCATTTCAAACCGTATACGAGACATTATCTTGAGATTCTGCCTCCCAGGCACAAGGTAGTTCTTATACACCGGAGCTTGGAGATCTCATTCTAAGAGAAGCAACCTCTAATCGCCATTAAGCCGTTGTCTATCACAGAATTGCGCACAACACCCGCAAAATCTCAACTCTTCCTGTTAGACATTATGAACTCAGAGTCTTGACCAAGCATAACTTCCTCCCGGACCGACCTGATTTGATGCCAACCAATGAAGACCTACCCTCTTAAGATGTGCCCACATCCTACAAACTCTGCCAGCAGACAGGAAGCACATAACAGCAGACAGGAAGCACATAACAGCAACACAGAATCCTATATCCATACACTTACAGTCTCAACAAATCAAACAGCACAACCTACCTGTTTGTGAAAGTGATGGTTATAACAGTAGAACGTCAAATAGCCGCCCAAATAATCCTGGAGATTGCCCGGACACAACCAAGGTAACCGGACAGGTGAATATTAATCATGACTCACGGGTCTTCTCGCTCAATTCGAGATGCAAGAGCCCTGGATGGTGAAGTTTAAGATAGTTCCAAGGTTTTAAGGTTGGTCTAGGTGGAGCTATAAGCTGGCTGGTTGGTAACCCTGCAGTCTGTATTGGATAAATACAGAAATTTAGGCACCCGTTTCGCTCGGAGTCTTAGCGTTGTGTCGCATTATTCTGAAGTAGGCCGTGGAAAAGTCTGGCCTCATTTAAGTCATCTCAATCATCACTCCATTAATTACTTCATGGAAAGGAAGGATTATTCAACCAAGAACAAAAAAACGTTTCAGTTCGATCCGCTGGACATCACTGAGTCACTCGGGTATAAGACGTACAGAAAAAACGGCCGTAATTCGTGGTCCAAGGAAGACGATAACGAGTTGCGCACACTTATGAATTGCGCATTGGTGAAACTTGGGTTCACTAATGGTACAGATGACATCAAGTGTATACAGGAGTCCGAGAAAGTGTGCAAGAGAGTGCCGTGGGAGGATATCGCTGAACAGTTCAAGAACAGCTCGAGAAAGCCTAAGGAGCTCAAGAAGCGGTGGACATCTTCTTTGGACCCAAACTTAAAACGGGGAAAGTGGTCTTCTGAGGAAGATGAGCAACTGCTGAAGGCTTATGCCAAACATGGGCCTCACTGGCTCGATGTTGCGGAAGAGATTTTGGGGAGGACTGAAGATCAGTGTGCCAAGCGATATGTTGAGATTTTGGGCCCCAGTAGTGAAGGAAGACTGAGAAATTGGACGTTGGAAGAAGATCTTAGTCTGGTTAGCAAAGTTAAGAGTTATGGAACCAAATGGAGGCGTATATCCTCTGAGCTAGAATCAAGACCAAGTCTCACATGCAGAAACAGATGGAGGAAAATCATTACTTCAGTCGTGAGAGGTCAAGCTCCCCCTGAGATTGTGAAGGCCGTCAAAGAAAACCGAGATATAGACTCGCTGATCAATTCCATGCGAAATGGGGTGAAAGATAAAGGTCCAAGCGCTGACGAGAAACCAGAAGAATGCCCCGATTCGAAAGTGAAAGGAGTTGGAAGTGAATTACCAGATGCTACAGGGTTTACTGATAGCGGCCATGACGACCTGACGTTACCGATGGGCTCGAGCAACGGCGTTAAAGTCGAGGTTGACACATCAAAGAGCGTTTTCGCTCATCCTCTGCCGATGCCCCCAGCAGTTAGCCCTTCCACCGGATTAGATCGTGATGTCGGTCCAGCGAAATTTGAAGAGGACTCTAAATCAGAGCTTCGCGACATGGTTTTTCGTGACCGGCTGCCCAATGATTCGCACCTTACAAGAGAGTCAACAATCTCTTACGATGTTATATCTAGAAGTTCAGGCGATGGAAAACAAACTGTGGCCACGCCTAAAGGTTTAACACCGCTTGCAGAAAGGATGAGCAATATATCCCCTCAAATTGATCGTGGTAGCAGTCCTGCCCATCTGGGTGCTCACCCCTCGTTTTCACCCGTTTATTCCCGAGAGCCTGAGCTACATCACAGCAATTCAAGAGAACAGCGGATACCGGGTGCGGCTTTCAATCCTCTATCAAATTCCCCACAAGTCATGAGCAGAAGCGCTGTCGAGGGCCCGGGAGAAACTGAATGGAAGTTCACATTAAAGGACGGGCAGGGGCTGTCAATAACCAGCGGCTCAATCAGTAACACGGATCTTGTCAAAGAATTGGTCGAACAGGCTAAAAAGTTCTCGCTCAAGATTTCCCTTCATCAGCATATTCATCACCACTATGGGGGACAGGCTGATCAAAATTGCATTAATTCCAATGGTCAAGAAAATATGACTAACGTTCGTCCCAACTCGATCGGCCCGCCGGGTCCTGGCGTTGGACCCCCCAGCGGACACGAATTTTTTACTAGCAGTCATTACTATAAAGCATCGTTTGGCTCTGTCGATAACAATAGCGATTTTTTCGCGCAGGAGGCCAACTACAACATCTTTGGCCTTGAGCCATCACCACAACCTGATATGTCCCACATTGACGGGAATGCTACCTTTCCGCATAGCGGTCAGATAGCGCACCAAAATCATTCACCAGTCGGATACTCAAGCAGGCCTAACACGACTAGTCCCACTACATCACACAGCACAGGGAACAACGACGACCTTCCTGAAATTGCAAGTCACCGTGGCTCGCATTTCAACTACCTTCCTTCCACCGTACGCCCGCAACTAGGATCATCGGATTCTACGCGGTCAACAGATATCAGCAGACTGCTGAACCCTAGTCCAGGCTCAAGTAAGAAGAAAAGAAAGAGAAGAAGGAGTCTACAGTCTGAGACCAGCCTCAATTCTGGAGGTAAAAATTCCGTGAAACCCTCCCCATCTAGCAACACATCGAAAGGCAATAGATCGGTTGATTCAGCCGCTATCAATAGCGGACTGCACGACGAGGAGGGGCTTGATTTCTGGGAGAGTCTACGGTCTTTGGCTGGCAAACCGCAAGAAGAAGAGGAGATTCCCCATTCTCACTATCCATACGGCGATGAAGAGTACGACATTCTGTACAGTCTCTTCGACGATAAAGCCGAGAACGTCGATCTGGGATCGGTGGAAAACAAAGAAGCGATCGATCGCCCGGTTCCAGATAAGGACCATATCATACCCTTCAATCCCAGCTGAGCCGGATTTTTAAGTTACAACGTACACAGGTCATAATATCAAGAGCATTCACGTAGCGAATCACCATCTTCTATATAGTAGCACTATTTCCTTATAAAATGCGACGACGAACCGCAAGTCGCCACGCTGTAGTCGTATACCGACTCGCCAAGGTTTAAATACTTGGTAGAGTACTCCCTAACGGTTGCATTCTGTATCGTATCCAACTTAGGTGTCAATCCCGTATTCCTCTTGATGCCAGCCAGGCAGGTCGATACGAGTATCAGATCGATGGACAGATGAACAGCTTTACCGAACTGGAAGCCGTACAGGTTAGTAACAAAGAACCGGTATCATGGAAGTCGAACTGAGAACATACAAAAGTCATTCCGAAGACTTGAAGGCTAAGAAAGGTCTTGCTTATTGCATGAATCTTGACTATGCTGGTTGAGTTAACGGACCTCTCTTAAAAACCTGTCAGCTGACCGCTGCAAAGAGGCGTACTGAGAAATTGAGATAGAAGGACATCGAGAGACGAGACAGTCAGAAGAGAATTTGAAGTTCCTGGTTCTTATCGGTAACGTCCAAGTATTCAGTAGACCTGTAAGATGTTAAGGTCAGGTTTGAAGGTTTTTTCTCGGGTAAGCACACGATCTTACTTTGCTACTCGAGTAGTTTACAATGCGCCCAAACTGGTGCTAAAAGATAAGAATAGACCATTGAGGGTGGACAGAGAACTTCCAGACCCTAACAAGGGCAAGACAAAGCAAAAGGTGCAGTTTGTGGGATTTTCTGTTATGATTGCTGCCGCTTTGACACTCATCTTTAACTATGAAAAAACAGAATCCCCCGTCATCTCTAACACACTGTACCATCTCCGCAGATCGCCAGCTACAGCACAGCTGCTTGGGGAGAACATTGAGTTCGAGGGGTTAATACCATGGGTCCATGGAGAATTGAACCAAGTCGCAGGGAAAGTTAACATCAGATTTAACATAAAAGGCGAGAAGAACTCCGGGGTAGTTAAGTTAGTCGCTGATAGAGAATCTCCTTTGGACGAATTCTTGATTCATGAGTGGAGTTTAACTGTCAAGGACCAGAAAATCGATCTTTTGTCCGAAGAAGGTGTTAAGACCTTGTGAAAAAAGCCACTCCGTTTACCATGTATATAATGTTGCGATATGTAGACTAAGGTTTCTATCAAACGTGAAAGCCTTCTAATAATACTACACCGGGGCAGATCCCGAACATATCCTGATCTTGGACCGAGTGGAAATGATGTGTGCCTTGCCCATTGCGCTTCGAGGAACTAAAGCTTCTTCGGCCTCAAGCTGTCAATAAATTCTCGTTTATTCTCAGAATAGTTTGTAAATTCATTTTCATATTGGTCCTCCTCCGCTATCTCATTGGTGTTCATTATGTCATAATTGTTCTTCAGCAAATAAACGTCGTCCTGCTTCTCTAATTTTTCGTCATCTTTGGCGGATTCGCTCATAGCATGTTCATGCTTAGGCGTTGCAAACACATTCTCCGATGGCGCAGAAACCTTTAAGCCAGAATTCATAGACGACGCACGGGTGTGGAAAGATGATGTTGAATGATCGTTAATATGCAGATGGTTCAAGCTAGATGAGGATGCTCGTCTTGGGTAATACGAACCGTAGTCTTGGTTGTTTAGATTTTTGATAAGATGTTCGTTACTTGACTGGCGTTCTTTGTCGTCAGTTTGATCGAAAATGCCCTGCTTCTCGCTGGCTACCACCGGTACCATTTGGTCATACATACTCACTTGTCTCTTAGCTATCTGTTGTGAAGAGGTTAGCGAGGTGTTTGAACTGTTTACCGTGCTAGTCCCATCATTCGGTGATAAGTTCGCCTGTAGTGAGTTGATTTTTCTTCTATAAGCCGGAACATAATGCTTGCTTTTCCTTCTAGGAGGATTCTCTTGTTGCTTTCCTTTGGATCCCTTTCTGCTTCCAGACAGCTTCTCTTCGTGGCTCGCAGATCCCTCAGAGGAGCCAGAACCGACCGCATGCTGCATCGCCGCCTTTTGTTCGTCAAACATCTCGGAATCGTCGTTACTAATATCGTTCGCTACCCCGTTCTTCTCTTCCCACGCGTGAGAATGATGCAGAGCGCCAACATTGTGGAAACTTATTGACGCGTTGTCATCCCTAATGACTTCTTCCAACTCTTTATCCTGTTCCGCTTCCCTCTTATATCTTCTTTGCAAACGCGTCCAGAAAATTGCAGCAACTAGCACCCCAAGGCCAATCGGAATACCTACAGCACATCCCACTGCTGTCGATACCGTCCCCATATTTCTGTCAAAACCCTACTTAAATTTCTTGGAGTTTCCGGATTTCAGGACCACAGACCAATTTGTCTCTATGTTTTTTCACTCTTCTCGAGCGTGTGATGTTATTAAGCGAATGGCAGGTCAATAGTGCAGCCAATCCTGATGGTTTGGGCTACAGCGATAGAAGGTAATTGAATGAGGAGCACTTTTCTAAAGCTCCTTCGTCTAATATTCCTCGAAAGGTCACCAGCTGGAGAAAGAACTCATTTTAGGACTCCTTTCTCTTTTTTTTTTTCGCATGCTTGGCATTAAGTCACGTGGTTCGGGGCAATTGTCTAGCCCGTCTTATCAGCTAGCTATCTATTAATACCGGGGCATGTCGTGAGGTGAGTTCACTCATATGTTGTGCGTATCATGCAACATAGCCTGCGTTCTCTCGAGCAATACGCCACTACTGCCGGCAGGAGCAGCTGGCCTTGTCTTGGCGTGTTTTCTGTTGTGAGCCGCGGGATCTGTTGATCTTGTACTTTTTCGTCTTCTCACGAGGCCTGGTTTCTTTTCTGCTCCTCGGAGCTTGGCAAGCAGGACATCGACCGCATTCTCCTGTTCTTGTAGAGGCGAGTTTGTAGTTGGCACTGGTTTCTGGCGTGTCTCGATCATGCTCTTCCTCTGCTCGTAAATTCGCTGACTCTCCTCTCTCTCGATGTTCTCTTTGGCACATTTCTTGAAGTTAAGAGAGAATTCGATGAAATGCTGGAAAAAGCTGTTCTTGGCTTCTGGACTGTTGAAGTCTTCCCCAAACAGTCTCATTAACTTGCTTAGATCCATGTTGATCAGTTTGAATTGATCGTGAAGTAAATCACTTTTGGCTTTGGCCCTCCTAATCTTGTATGTAATCTTTTCGACCACACGATCTTTTGGATGAAGCCTTGTGGGGTCGGATAGCTTCCCCTCTTTCAAAATATGCACTACCTCGTCTATCTTTGAGCGGAAGTCGTTACATTCCTGTTCGAGGTGATCGAGCGAAACTTTGCCGAGGTCTTCCACCTTGCCCAGGTCGTCGGTAAAGTTGTAAAGATCTGGGTATTTCACCCTTAGGATTCTTTCTAGGAAATGGAGGAACGACGTATTCTTATCTGCACTAGATTTGACAAATGCAAGCTTATTCAGAGAGCTCAAACGAATACCCTCTGCAGGTCTCTTGTTCATATAGTTGCCAATTTCCACGATGATGTACAGTACACTTTTGAATCGCGTACCATGTTTTAATCTTTGAATGACATCGTCTATCTTCTGGAGTCTGTATACGAAATCATAGTAATCCCTTTCATAAGTCGTCAATGTGAACAAGCAGAACGAACGCTCATACCAGTAAAATTGCAGATTGTAGCAAAGCTCAAGAAAGATTCGGTCCGGGCGATCCAATTCGGCGGGGTCTTTGGAAGGCCCCTCTTCGCTGAGGTAGTCTGTGACATATGGATCAAACGCTCTACGCAGAGACTGTGGAATATTGATTAGATCTTCTTTCCTGAAGAAATCTAATGCAGTCGAATTTTGTATAATCTCGTTGTCGCACCGCAGAACTTTGAGGACGAACTCCTCCGTCGAATATTGAGAGAACATATGCAAATTAATCCCAAACTGCTGCGCTATGTCTCTTGGTAAAAAGGATTTAGTGACTGCCTTTTCTTTAGTATGATTGCTGTTGATTCGTTTGACAGCTCGTTCCCTCACTTTAAAACTTTCTTCTATCTGAGAGAAAACGCCATCTTTCTTTAACTCTTTGATAGTTTCGTTCTTTTGATTTTCGTCCGCCCACAATGTTTCCTGAATGTCGCTGAGCTTCTCCCAATGAATTTGTTTTAATGGTTCCTTCGGTTTGGCAATAGATGACACTGGCGCCTGGAAGGATGCTGGTAAAGGAGGGGGCGGCGGTGCCGAGTTATTCTGAGAGCTGGGAGAATTATTGCTGGCAGCTGTTAAGCTTGCAGGTAATGGAGGTGGCGGTGGAGCTGGAGGCAGATTGTTGTTTTGATTTTCTCGAACAGCTGTAGATGGCGTGATAGGTGAGGTCTTAGTTTGAATAGCAGAGTTACCGGCCGCACTTGAATCACGCGGGAGCGCCGGAAGTGCTGGAAGTGCTGGAAGTACCTTAAGTTCGGAATTATTAGGTTTGATTGTTATCACTCTAGAGGGTATGCCTTTACCGTCATGGTCTGTTGACCTCCTGGAGGGCTCACAAAGCAATGTTGATGTTGACCCATTGCCGCTCACACTCTGTGAGTCTTCTGTAAAAGAAAAGGAGACATCTGGGCCACTATATCCTTCTTCAGTTTGAGGAATTCCACAAGTCCGACTGGTTGCCGCCAGATCTGATGTATCAGCAATATAAGACGACAGAGATTGGATCCTTTGACTTTTCAGCAACGATTTTGCTCTGACCGGCTTAGCTTTTTGCAACTCAGTTGATGGTTTCAAGTTGTCGAAAACTGACATATTTATTCGCTTCGCTCCCTTGAGTTGTTGATGCGATAGGGCGTGGTCGAACTTTTTCTTTTCATTTTTCCTCATCTCTTTAGACTCTTCAAGCTTTTTCGATAGTTCAGTTATTTCTTCGTCCTTAGTCTTTGTAACAAGCTTTGCATTTTTCAGTTCTGTAACAAGCTTCTCTTTGCTTACATCCTTGAACTCCCTCAATTCACTCAGCTCTTTTCGCAAGTCTGCGATCGTATTTTCAAGCTCTATCATTTCCGCCATAGCTCTTCTACCAACCTCTTCCGACTCGAGATTATCCAAAAACTTGTTAATGGAATCCTGAACTAGTGATGCTGGTTCAGTATTCACGGCTTGACAAAAATTCTCAATCAGATATTCAAGAATCGAGCCAAGAGACCTAAACAGTTTAATGGATTCTGAAGTGGTTCGAGTCGACAGTATTTTATTGAGAGATTCAAAGAGATGTACCAGATCCTGTTCAATTAGCGTACCTTTTGTACGACTCAACAGGAAATGAAAAGCTGGCTGGTATGCTAAACCATCGAGCGAGTTGGCGGGCGATACCGCTTCCATAAGTTCTGTTTCCCAGTCCATGTATGTGGCAATTTGCTTAAATGTATCCTCAATTTTCAGATGCTTCATCATTCGAAACCACTGATGTATTCCGCATTCCCTAAGGTTTTGCATGACGGAGACCTTTTGATCTTTAGTCGGGAGTGCCTGGATGATAGAATTAATCACCAGAAGGGAGGTAGTCATGAAATCGGCCCTAAACTTTTCCGGCTTGAGACCACCCAGAAATGAGGAGTCCTTAAATTCAGAGGGATCAGAAGCCAAGGTATTTGTCATGTAATTGAACCAACCTTGAAAACACGGATTCAAATGGTGCAGCACTTTCTCGTACCCATAATCTTCATCGACATAAGTCAACATGAGTAACATTTCGACAGAAACCAGCCTGCTCTTCAGTCTAGTCACCTCATCACATAGATGGTGACAAAAGAATTCTAACAGTTGCGGCCTGTTGAGAATATCCGACCTACCCTGCTTGTGATTTAACAATGTCTTGAAACATCGAAGGTAAACATAGTAGTCTTCACTCCCTATAAGGCCTGAGTTCTGTAACAGAATCTCAACATTTTTTCGCAGCAGGAACTCCTGTGCAAAATCGCTATTTCGGAGATGTTTCTCCAGCTGATGGAGCAGCTTGCAGCGGTCGGTAGACTTGCCTTTGAGCAGGCAATCCAGCTCTTCCAACAACTGTTCTTTCCCAAATACGTGATTCAGAGATTCTGTAGAACCCCTGCCCGATCGGCTGGAGCGCAATGCGCATATAAGGGCCCACTTCTTATCCCTTGACATATGTGTCAGATTTTTCCTGGCCTCCCCCCAGAAATACGTCCCATCACTGAGCAGTCTGTCAAACTCGGCCTCCACAGAACCATCCTCTGGTGCATTCCGGGCGCTACTCCACGCCCTGCGTTCCGGGCCCTTTGTTTCGATCTCGCTTGTCGAGAAGTTTCTGCTACCTATGGCTGACATTCCTCTCTCACTTTGAAGCGCGCGCCCAGCCAAGAGCAGTCCCCGACGCACCACATCAGTAGCTCCCATATCACCGGCACTCCTAAGCGTCTTCCTCCTTCCAAGCCCTGCGGGATCATCCTCCATCGAACGCGATCGTCTCTGGTAATCATGAGGATCCACCCATCGTTCACTAAAATATGCCTGGTGCACAGTGTCCATTATGATTTCAGATCAAGCGCTAGGATGAATTTCAGAATCTTATAGCTGCCCCTTGTTACTTATAGTGTTCTTGTGATCTAATCAAAATAGACGCCAAAGCAGTAGAAAGGTGGTGACCTTGCCGTACCTGATCTATCCTTCCACCAAAACAAACAGTGATGACCTGTGGCTGTCCGGCTGACCGGGTCTGCCGGACAGAAATACACAGTTCGGACTTACCATGGTTAAAGCGGACAAATTTTATGTCCGGTTTGGCAGGTTACATTCCGGACAATTGCTTTCTTCGGGGTCCCGCCATTAAGTCCGAAGTTTGATTATGTGGGGAAATTTGGGGAGCCTCATCGCCTATCGATGAAACCCTTCACGGGGATAGAATAACAACCGCCAAGGTCACTTATAAAAGAAGAGACAGGTGGCAAACACACTCTCTCCTGATCATTCTTCAGTTTAACAAGAATAAAATGACTGAAAGATTGGCAGAAATTAAAGATCATCTCACAGGGGAGTTTCGTAGCGGTGTGCGCAAGCAGAGGCCCGATGATGTCGTAATCGTAAGTGCACATAGGTCTGCGATTAGTAAAGGTTTCAAAGGCTCCTTCAAGGACCTGAACACTGATTACTTGGTGCTACAATTTTTGAATGAGTTCTTCGATCGACTGCCCCCAAGCATATCGGATCATAAAGAGTTGATAGGCGAGGTCACGTGCGGAAATGTGTTGAACATGGGCGCTGGCGCTACGGAACACCGTGCGGCTTGTCTGGCTGCTGGTATTCCGTTCACTACTCCGTTTGTGGCTGTTAACAGACAGTGTTCCTCCGGGCTGACTGCTGTGAATGATGTGGCCAATAAGATCAAGGTTGGGCAGATTGACGTAGGCCTGGCCCTAGGGGTCGAGTCTATGTCGAAAAACTACGGCGCAGTCAATCCGTTAGGGTCTATTTCGGATGAGCTGAAGCAGGATCCCAAAGCCAAGAAATGTTTGATTCCGATGGGGTTCACTAACGAAAACGTGGCTCACAAGTTTGTTATCACTAGACAGATGCAAGACGAGTTTGCTGCGCAGTCGTACAGAAAGGCTGACGAAGCGTCTCGTAAGGGCTACTTCCAAGACGAAATTTTGCCCATCACACTGCCAGACGGGAAGAAGGTCGAGAAGGACGAGGGACCGCGTGCAAACGTCACAGCACAGACCCTGGGGACCTTGAAGCCTGCTTTCATAAAGGATAAGGGCACTACTACCGCCGGCAACTCATCACAGATTTCAGATGGTGTGGCTGGTGTTCTGCTTGCAAGGAGGTCCGTCGCAGAAAAACTAGACCTGCCCATTTTGGGCCGCTACGTCGCCTTCCAGACAGTTGGGGTTCCTCCCGAGCTTATGGGTGTGGGTCCTGCCTACGCAATCCCAAGGGTGCTCAAGGACGTAGACCTGAATATCGAGGACATCGACGTTTTTGAAATTAACGAGGCTTTCGCCGCACAGGCACTGTATTGTGTCCACAAACTGCAAATTGACGCTGAGAAAGTCAACCCCCGCGGAGGCGCTATAGCATTAGGTCACCCGCTAGGCTGCACAGGAGCCAGACAGGTTGCCACGATTTTACGCGAGTTAAAAAAGGACCAGGTTGGTGTCGTAAGCATGTGCATCGGCACAGGAATGGGTGCCGCTGCCGTATTGATTAAAGAGTAAAATACATGAAGCTCAAGCAAAAGTGGCATAGAACTCCCGCTCTCGTTGGTCTGTCTGCTTGAAGGCGGGCGTGGCGAGTAAGTTTGCCCTATATACCAGATAGTTTAGTTGTGAAATTATGGGTATCCTTTGCGATGACATATCACGCGCTTTAATGTTGAAATTTTTAGTCACCATTTGCAGCGTATCCTCCTTCGGGGGATCTCTAGTGGAGTCGTTCATTCTGTAATGCAGCTTGACGGGCGAATTGGGATAATCATGCGGCACATTTAGAGTGAAATTTGCCCTGAGCCGGTCGGGAACCCGAATGTCGAGAGCCAGTCCATATGAAGTCACAAACTGACCCTTCTTAAACAGCTTGAAAGTTTTGTTGCCTAGGAGATGAAAGCATTGATTGACCTCTTCCTGACGTCGTTGAGCATCCTTAGGATTGAACTTACCATTTTTTCCCAAACCCTCATTACGGCCATTTTTCCTACTATTTCTACCCGAATTAGCTTTTTTCTGAGAAGCTTTATTTCCCCCAGAGCTAGAGCTCTTTGTCGTGCGTTTTATTGTCGTATTGTCTAGCGACATCACTGTGAACTTCGTTTTGATTACTGGTAACCTCATCGATCAACTGTAGTAAAGCTTTATCCTGGCCGGAACCTACATAATGTTACCCGACCTCGTGATACGAGCATCATAAAGATGGGTTACACCCACCGCTGCTGTTTCTTCAGCCATTCATGATTAAATCGAGCCTGCTGCATGTCATCCTAAGCACCTACAGTTTCTTCTGATGCGAGTAAAATATCCGAGATTGTATTCTCGAGGGTATTTGTGTTTTACCCAAATCAGGTAAATTGGCTACCTATGTAAATCTAAGGCTGCTCTTGAAATAACCCAATTAGAAAAATATTGAAAAATTCTTAAAAAGTCTTCTGTAAAGAGTAGTTCGAGTAATGTAGCTGTATTTTTGTGCAGAGGATGCTGTACGACAGAATAATTTGGTTCTTTTAGTTACCTGAACCTATTGCCATCAAGACCATCTGCACTCTGGATGTTGGAACTATTCATCAACCTTTATTGATGCTTTCTGGTATAAAAGGAATGGAATAGTATATTTCTAAAGTCTTGCAATTGACGATGGAATAAAAATAACGCTACTTCGATGCTTTCTTCTATCCTTGCGGCTTTGTACGCTTCTTCTTTGGTACAGGGCTCTGTCATCCCCAAATTGAATGATTTGGCCAAGATTGGCACCCAGGAAGGCCTATTTCCATTCTTGGCCGGTGATGCTCCATACTTCTCTTATCCAGGCGATTATGGCATTCCCGTCGAAGCGCCAGAAGGCTGTCAAATGACTCAAGTCCAGCTTATTGCAAGGCATGGCGAGAGATATCCCTCAACTAGCAGAGGGAGTAAGCTGCTTAAGACATGGTATAAAATTTCAAATTATACTAGCACATACAATGGTTCTTTATCTTTTCTCAATGACGATTATGAGTTTTTTATTCAGGACCTGGATAACTTGGAGCAGGAAACTACTTTACAGAACTCTGTGAACCCTTTCAATCCGTACACTGGTGAGATGGATGCTAAGATGCACGCCCTTCAATTTCAAGACCTGTACGCCGACTTGTTGGAGAATAACACTGAGTTCACGGCGTTCACTACAAACTCTAAAAGAGTTTACGACACTGCCTCATACTTCATTGAAGCGTTGGGCCCTGACTTCAACGTTTCTTTGGAGGTTATTGATGAGGAGCCTTCTGCTGGTGCCAATACCATTAGTGCCGGCTATTCTTGTCCTGCTTGGGATGAAGATGCCTACAGCAATATCACTGATTCCTACTCAAATGGTTATCTAAAAGATATCGCAAAGAGACTCAACAGAGAAAACCCAGGCTTAAATTTGACCTCCTCTGACTCTTTTATGCTATTCAGTTGGTGTGCCTTTGAGATCAGCGCTCGTGGTTACAGTGATATCTGCGACGTTTTCACTCAAGAAGAGTTGATCAAGTACTCCTATTATGATGATTTGTCGAATTACTACTCGGATGGACCCGGTTATCCATTGATCAAAGATGTGGGCTCTAACCTCTTCAACGCGACTGTTAAACTTTTAAAACAAAGTGACGAACTGGACCAAAAAGTATGGCTAAGTTTCACACATGATACCGATATTTTGAACTATCTCACCACTATCGGACTATTTGACGATGGTCGCCCATTGAACTCCTCTTATGTTCCCTTCCTTGGCCATGTATTCCACAAATCCTGGCAAACACCCATGGGTGCCAGAGTTTACACTCAAAAATACCAGTGCTCGAACTCATCCTACGTTAGATATGTTGTTAATGATGCAGTCATTCCACTCGAAACTTGCTCTTTTGGACCTGGCTTCTCATGCCCAGAGGATGACTTCTACGCTTATGCTGAGAATAGATTACAAGACTTGGACTTTGTTAGTGCTTGCAATGTCACATCTGTCAGCAACACCACTCAGTTGACTTACTACTGGGACTTCAACACTACAACATACAATGCTACTTTGTTAAATCAATGAGCAGATCAGAATACCTTTTAGATCAAAGCTTACTCGAAATGGCTATACTTTATGACACCTTTAACGCCCATTAATACGCAAGCGATATACATCGATACACTCATGATACCAAGCATTCGTAATTTTTATTGTATAAAGCTCTATCAATTCATTGTCTATCAAAATACGTAATGCTAAAAAGCCGCAGATTTCATGCTCATTGTAGCCTATAGGCTGTTCAATTTGCCACGGAAGTCCTCAATATTTGAGTATCCCTTCTTATCCATAATTGCTTTCAATTCCTTCTCTAGCTTGTCAAAAATAGAAACTCCTTCCTTGTAAAGCTCAGTGCCAACTTGCAGCATTGAAGCGCCACACAAAAGGTGTTCAAATGCATCCTGTCCCGTCTTGATACCACCAGTCCCAATGATTTTAATCGACGGGTTCAAACGGGTGTAGAATGCACGCACATTGGCCAAAGCAGTAGGCTTGACGTACTCACCTCCAAGGCCACCAAATCCATCTTTTGGCTTGATCACAACGCTCTCACTCTCAACATCAATGTAGAGACCATTTCCTACACTGTTAATACAGTTGACATATGATAATGGATACTGGTTCAAAATGCCTGCCATAGCATCAAAATGAGCGAAGTCAAAAAATGGAGGCAACTTTACGCCTAGGGGCTTCTTGAAAAATTCAAAGACTTTTGTTAAAATTTCTCTTGTAAGTTCGAAGTCATAAGCAACCTGGGGCTTGCCTGGAACGTTTGGACAGGACAGATTCAATTCAGTGATACCGTTGAAATCACTGTCCTGAACTTTCTTGAGTAATTTCAGGTTCTCTTCGACACTCATGCCCGCAATAGAAAAAAAGGCGGTTTTGCTGTTTGGCAAACGCTTCTGGCGAGCCAGAACGTAGTCTAGGTAATAATCGATACCCTCGTTAGGAAGACCCATCGAGTTGATGCTTCCCAAAGGAACAGAAAAATAACGTGGTTCTGGGTTCCCTGCTCTCTGGGAACTTGTTGCACTCTTGGTGATAAAACTGCCAGCATTGGAGTTATCAATTTCGTCCAGTTCCTTTACATTCATACATTGAACGCCTGAAGCGTTCATGAATGGATTCTCGAAGGCATGACCACAGAAATTTGTTCTCAAAGAAGCAGACATCCTGACTGATGAATTGTGAACGTGGAAAGTTGAATATCTTCAATCCCAGAAATCTGTAAGCCTTATTATATGCGTAGAGGGTATTCATGCTTTAGCTCATCACCCCATCCTCGCGAGAACATCAACAAAATTTTTCTTGCATGCGGCTGGAACAAATGAGGTACAACCAAGGCTAGTCACTGTAATGCACCTTGATAGTAGCGGCTCATAAAGACTTCATTGTGGGACTGGTACAGATCTGCTATTTACAAGGAGAACTTAGGATGTTTTCAGGTATTAATGTACGACCTATACAGTTCTTTTCCGATAGTTCTTACCAGGTGAGGGGCTGGATTAAATTGTGAATCTAAAGTCAGGCTTGACGTGAGACCCGTCGTTACCAAATTCTTGAAACCAATCCATAGTCCCGTTCGAAATTTTCTTGTTCAGTCTTGCCAAGTATATTCTTAGCAAAAAGATGAACAGCACTGCTAGCCCGATGAATGCACAGTTACATCCCATTGCGATAGCATAACGGGGTGCACCATCTTCGGGATATAAGTACGCATTCCAAATAGAAGTCGAGTTCGCCAGACAGTTCATAATCGACAGGGAAATGGCTCTTTTCAATGGCGGCCTGGGAACACATATTGACATGCACGAGATAATCAATATAAATGGACAGTAGAGACCAGTGGGCATTAAGCACATTGCAATGTAGCGCGCTACTGTATTGAGTGATGACACAGCAATTATGAAGGCGACAAACGCCAAAATCAGTGGCGAGACTATGTGCCAGAACCTTTCCCCAGTCCGGTCTGAATGCCAAGACCAGATAAAAGTCGTAACAACCGCAATACAGTAGGGTGGTGCTGTTAAACATAAAGTGATCATTTTATCAAATTGCAAGGTTTTCACAACTGAAGGGAAGAAGTTTGTAACACCACAAGCTGCGACCAAGAACGAAAAGCAACCAGTGAGAAGCCAGACCTTGATGTCTGAGAGAGCTAAGTTCAGAGCGAATACAAACGAGTTATGGCCGTCTTCTCCCTCACCAAGGACTGCCTTATCATCGTCCGAGTCACCGACATCCATCTTTAGTTTCCACATTACCAGATCTTTTTCCTGTTGGGACAAAAATTTGGTGTTTGAAGGGTTGTCAGGCAGAATAAAGTACGCTAAGGGGACAGTTGCCACCGTTATTGCACCTTCAATGATAAAACACCAGCGCCATGCTCTGAGACCCTTGACGTTATCCATGCCCTTGATGATCCCCATGGAGATTAGGGCGCTGAACGCGCCACTTATTAACGAGCCTGAGTATAGAATGGAATTTCTGAGCCCCAGTTCCTTCTTAGTGTACCAGCAAGACAGATAATATAGACAGCATCCGAAAAAACCAGACTCCACAAATCCCAAAAGGACTCTTACAGCTATAAGACCACCGTAACTCTGTACAGCACCCGTCGCCGTTGATATTATACCCCAGGTAGTCATGATTACAGAAATGAACAGAGAAGGTTTGCCCAAACGGTTGAGGATGATGTTGCAAGGGATCTGCATGGTGATATAACCGACGAAAAGTACAGATATGGCCGTTTGGTACTGAGTCGAAGTCAGATTCAATTCTTCTTCAAGCCCACCTAGTCTCGCTGAAGCAATGTTGGTCCTGTCCAGGTAGTTGCAGATGTAGATCCAGCATACCATGATCAGGATCCTGAGGTCGATTTTCCTTGTCGTCTTCTTGTTCAAGATCTCGAGATCCTCTCTTGAAAGATCTTTAAGTGAATCTGGGACACTCAACCGACTCTCAAATATCGAAACCGGGTCTTCGCTCACTCCGAATCCATCAGCTAATGGAGAACCCGCCCTGAAGTCTTTCTCGCTGCCGACTTCGACGATATCAGCTTCCTTTACTAGATTAGAGTCGCCTCTCTTCACATCCTCGACATACGTGACAGTGGAATCCGGTTTCTCGATATTTTGAATCATTTCTACGGTATTGTGTTCCCGTTACTCTGACCTCCACCATTAGCACAATACTACCACTCCATGGCCAAATCACACTCTTTTATATTGCCAATTAGCACCCGTGAGAATTAACAACAAGCCCTCAACCCCGCTCAATTTCCAACTAACCTTGCCTCCACGTCTCCGAACAATCCAACCAGGAGTCCGGCTGCTCGCATCCAGAATAACCTCTAGTAGGTGCAAGCTGAAGAGTGAAAGTTTCGTGCTTGGCCGGAGATAAAACTTCCGCCGCTCCTACTGGTATCTCCGAGTAGCTTGAAATTTTCCGAGTTGACCAGGAAACAGCCGTTCCTCCAAGAAACCTTTCAAGACGCCTCACGCTGAAAAAAGTAGGAGGGCCAGAGAACATGAAAGGTGATGAGTGCCCTACGTCGTCCTTTTTGGGGAACTCTTTGAGTAGTGTAGCGACCGAATGACCCAAACTGCGGGGCTTGGCATGCTTGTCTTTTAGATTGTCCGACCAGTTGAATTGCGCCTTGCCAAGGCAAATACGCCTTAGCTGAATGCGCTTCATGTGGCAAGTATGCACCTGCAAGGGGCCACCTGGGTAAATTTATGAGGGGCCTACGACGTGTTAATGCACCAAGGGGCAAGAACCCATAATGGCGAGCCCACCATTTTCCCCACTTACAGAGGACAAACTGTGAGACAAGACTTTGCCGTGCAATTATCCTCAAGCTCGTAAACCCTTGTACCGCTAAACTGCTCTGCCCTGTCGTTCAAGTGATTGTGGAAGGAGCAATGGGTGAGAGTCACCATGCTGGCCCTTGATTTCCGGGGTAGCTTTTTTCAGTGGTGATAGCTCAGTTTAGAATGGTAAATCCAGTCGCTAGGCATGTACAAAATGATGGCCAATTTTGTGTATATGATGAACGACATGTAGGATCTCTTAATCCGGCCTGTGTAAGGATGCTCGATAATCCTGCGTCTCTCTGTGCTTCATCCGCCACGCTAATCTAGATTACAGTCTCATTTGAGTCATAAGCCTAGGAAAGTTTTTACTTCAGGATCTATGGAAACAAACTTCTTACGGGGGGTATTCATGTGATTTGTTCTCCAGCAAGAGGAACAACTAGTTAACATTTGTTTTTCCTTGTCCTTTGAAGCCTCGAATCACCTGGCTATTCCTCAGGAAGCATGTCCGTAACACGCAAATTCAAGCTCACTTGTTCCGATACTCTTTCAGCGTTGAAAGAGATTGGCGCCTTTTTGACTTGAACATCAACTTGAAAGGCCTCATTGTCCCCTGAACTTTGCCATTTTACTACGGTAGCTTTAAATCGAATCATCATGCGCTTCGTCTTTCAGTTCATGAAAAGATTGCTAAACCAAAGCTCTTAAGGTTGTCGAACACTAGTACTTTGGTTTGGCATAGTTTGGTGGAGGACTTTCGAGGTCATTTCCATGCCATCTTGGTGCAATTTCAACGCTCAGTATTATATGTAACGCTGGCACCCAAACAACTTACTGAAAACTTGACGGATATATTCTAATCACGCGCGCCTTGATTCTCTATCTGGCATCACTGCTAAGCGATAACGCTGCTGAATGGTCAGTGGCTAGTGCTTACAGATGTTTGATCACGGAAAACCACGAGACAGAGCTGATCTTTCAGCTTAGTATTTCAGCCGCCATTGCCAGCCAATACCGTATTCAGGCTTGATAGCTCGGAATAGCAAGCAGCATCTTCGATTCAAAAAGGCATAAAGGTGTTTCTCATTCTCGGTTTGGTTTGTCTCTGAGATTAATAGAGGACGAAGAGAGCGGCTTGAGTACCAATCTTAGGCTGTTAAATGGAAGATGAAGGGTTGTAACACGTATACCACATTAGAATACTATACACCCAAATAAGTGTTATGATACTGAAGGAAAGTGTTGATCGCTAAAATCAGAGTTCACACCTAGTTTATCGGTCATAAAGGGCGTATGTGATAGAAGGACAAACCAATCTTGCTTCTCGCTGCTCACTGTGGCTAGTCTGTGTCAGGATGACGAGTAAAATGTTTAGACTTCATACATTTGGAATGAACTATCAGCCAGATCTTTAACTTCTGGGTGCGAAGGTTTTTGTATGATCTGCTCTTATAGATTCAAATCATGACCTTATGAAAGACCAAGATGCGCTCGCGCAGGTAGCGAAAGAGTGTTTAGTCTTGAAAGATAGGGATTGAATCTTCACGAACGACACATCTGGTGTAAAATGGGCCGACATCGTATACACCTCGCGAACATAAGTAGGAATGTAATGAGATTGTGTTCGCTCAGAGTTGATACTAAAGACTAGACTATTACTGCGTCTTTGGTAATCGTACCATCGAAAAACAAACAGTCTGCCAGTTTGGATCACGAGAAACCTGTTCGAAACAAGTGAATTATTCCAGCAGCTTCAAAGATACTTTGATTGAATTGCCGTCGTGTTTTATCCATTCCTGTCAATTTTCGTTTATTATTTTGATTCTCATATCAGAGCTAGAGAACTTACAGCTTGAATTGCAAGTAACTCCTCTAAAAATGTTCTGAACTCACTTTGAGGACCGACGATAGGTTTGCCTCTATTCTGCTCTTTCCACCTCATTCTTATTGGGGAGCATCTACGGGTTTTAAAATTGGCAGATTTCGTCGATCTGTGCGACAGGCCGAGCTGCTTTCTTCGTGTCAGTCAATCCATCCGCTCGACCACTTTCTGAAGTTCCTTTGGACTGTGCGTGGCACCAGCCACCATAAGATATTCAGGGCATGATGCGTTCGGCCATGCGACGTTAAGAAGCGGCGTAGAACAGATGAGCTCTTTCCTTCAGAAATGAGGAGCCACATGCAATGCACACTTCTAGTTTGACCAGTCGGAGATCAAAGCATCAATTGGCACATGAGACCCATCACGAGGAAGATCTATCGTTTTTTACTATAGACCTAGTTTCATCGTATGCCAATAGGTGATCTACTACTACCAAGAGTTTTCGGGCACATGTTGCAGGGCGGTGCTCTACGGAGCGTTCCCAGTCATCGTTGCAAGTTATGACAGAGTGATTGCGACCAATCGTTTTCTTTGTTCGGGTTTTTATCGAGCCCAGACAGTGCCTCGCGTTTCTTATCGATGTCCCATTCATCTCCCAGGATTATACGAGCTTTTTTTTTGTTGACGATAGGAGTGTTTTGGTCAGGCCTTCCAGGGTCCCGAAGATGGATCGGGCCTGGGAGTCATTGGCCAGAACGGCTAGTCTTTGTTGACATTGGCGATGAAAAGGCACATGATTGTCTTATCTGGCTGAAAATATTTCAAAACGCGCCGCGCCGCAGGGTTTTGTTCTAGATAACATGAAAATTCCAAGAACATAACTCATACATACAGGTGTCGCATACAGGTGTTGTATTGTAGGGCTGTGCAGACCCTGTTTGCACTTATCGAGTAGTCGTGATAAGGCAATTTGAGGATTGATTCCAGCATGGTTGGCATTCAACTGAAAAAAAAAAAAAAAAAAATGATGTTCCCCTCTTATCATACAGGAAGCAGCAATAGTCCTGTTCGGTATGGAGTTTGAGTATGTCGGAATAAATCTTATAAAAAGATGAAAGCATTAAATACTACTTCAATTTCTGTCAGACAATAAAGTATCCATATACTAGTCTTGAGAGAGAGTATGATCGTCCAACAGAACTCTACAGTATCGGGCTCGAGCAACGACGACTCGAAAGATGTATACCCTATGCAATCGAGAGAAAAAAGCCCTCTGGGCTCGAAGCCATTCGACAACACGGAAGTTGTCGATGTTGAGGCAGGAGAAGAGTCTTACAGAGGTGACAGTGAAGCATTGTATGTGTCAGATGGAAAGGGAGAGGGTATACGGTTGAAAAAAGATTTGTCCGCTAGACATGTTTCTATGATCGCAATTGGTGGTTCGCTGGGAACAGGGTTGCTGATCGGTACCGGTACTTCTTTAGCTACTGCAGGACCAGTCGCTGTGCTGATCGCATATTCTTTTGTTGGTCTATTGGTTTTTTTCGTCATGGCTGCTCTAGGTGAGATGGCCACTTTCATTCCTCTAGATGGTTTCACAAGTTACGCCTCGCGTTACTGTGACCCAGCACTGGGATTTGCTGTCGGCTACACATATCTTTTCAAATATCTGATAATTACACCTAACCAGCTGACAGCTGCGTCGTTGGTCATTCAGTACTGGTTGCCCAGGGAGAAGGTAAATCCAGGTGTCTGGATTACGGTGTTTTTGATTGTTATTCTAGCTATCAACACCTTTGGAGTCAAATACTTCGGTGAATTCGAATTCTGGTTATCTAGTTTCAAAGTCGTCGTGATGCTGGGGCTAATCTTGTTGATGTTCATCATCATGTTAGGCGGTGGACCATCTCACGACAGAATTGGTTTCCGTTACTGGAAAAATCCAGGTGCATTCAAGCCATACTCAGAAGCCATCGATGGCTCCCTTGGTAAGTTTGTCTCTTTTGTCTCCGTCTTTGTCTACGCATTGTTCGCATACCTAGGTGTCGAATTGACTGGTATTGTGGCTGCTGAAGCTCAAAACCCAAGAAGAAATATTCCAAGAGCCATCAAACTGACGTTGTACCGTATCATTGTTTTCTATGTGGTATCGATCTTCTTGCTTGGAATGGTCGTTTCTTACAATGATCCAGCGCTAATAGCTGCAAAGAAGAAGTCAACTTCTGCCGCTGCATCACCTTTTGTTGTCGCTATTAACACAGCTGGTATTAAAGTTCTACCTCATATCTTCAACGCCTGTGTGTTGGCATTCGTGTTCAGCGCTTGCAATTCCGACTTGTACGTTGCTTCGAGAAGTTTGTACAGTTTGGCAGTGGATGGTAAGGCCCCCAAGATATTTGCGAAGACCAACAGATGGGGTATTCCTCATTACTCGCTAGGTCTGGCAACCGCCTTCTGTTGTTTGGCTTACATGACAGTATCTTCATCTTCTTCCCAGATTTTCTCTTACTTTGTTAATGTTACCTCGATCTTTGGCCTATTGAGTTGGGTCTCAATTTTGATCACATACATCCACTTCGATAAAGCTGTAAAGGCTCAAGGTTACTCCAAGGAAACATTTGCATACAAAGCCCCATTCCAACCCTATGCCTCTTACATTGCCCTATTCTTCTGCGTTCTGATCGGCCTAATCAAGAACTTTACTGTGTTCTTGGGCCATCACTTTGATTACAAAAATTTCATCACAGGCTATATTGGTATTCCTGTCTACATCATATCATATTTCGGCTATAAGTGGATAAAGAAGACCCACATCATCAAGCCTGAAGATGTGGATCTGGTCACTTTCAAAGAAGCTGTTGATTTAGAGCAAGAGGAATATGAGCTCAAAGAACAAGAAAAAAAGAAGCGTATGGAAACGCACGGTAAGGATTTGGAGTGGTTTTATGATAAGTTTATTGGTAAAATCTTTTAAGGTTGAGGTGCTCTTACTAATTTGGTTAGTATCCATTTTAACTTTGAAAGGTACACCGAGGGACCAATTATTAAAATGGCTTTTGGCTGGAGGTGATTGAGTATGGCTTCAATCATCCTTGTATATTTAGATTATTATTAGATACACGACCATATAATGAAATTACTTAATTGTAAAAGCGAAAATGGTATAAAAACTCTATCGAATCAAAGTGCGCCTCTGTTTCATTACCTAGGTTATCAAGTAAATCTACAGGATAGAAGTAATTGCGTCAACTTTAAAAAACGTGTATAAAGCTTTGCCAAACAGATACTATAAATTCAGGAACCTCTGCCATATGATCTCTTCAAGTTCATATATTGATAATAAAGCAGCTCAGCCATCCTCTATCTCAGAAGAGAGGAGCCATGAAAATTTGAATAAGCAGCCATAGAGCCACATTGGGATATTGTGATGGCCGACGAAGAAAATGGCTACGCAAATTTCAGAACTCGCTAACAGAGAATCCCGCAAGTTAATGAAGTTTTCAAAGTCACGAAGCCCCACTCTTTGGCGCTTTTATGGCTTTTGCACGCAGCCCCAACTATCACTACATCTTATTGCCGCTTTGCATAGGCCCTTCAATCAAGTCGAAGGAATCCTCATATAATTTGCATGAAATCAACCATTCCACCTCTCGACGATCTGCTTATATTCATGTTTCTTGGCCTCGTCAAATTGTATAAGCTTTCCCTCTCCATGCTCTTGATAGTAAGCACAGTAATAAAAACCCATACAAAACTCAGTTATGGCCCATGGCCGCCTTTCAAAATCGGGTATCACGGCCGCTTGCAGTTCTACGGGGGTCCGATATACTTCCTCTAGAGCTGCAGAGCTGTCAAAAACTGATCTAAGTGACTCCCGGCGCTGGTACTCCCATTCCCATGAGTCAAATTTGCAGGTTCGTAATCCACCATTCAGCCACAGAATGGATCCATCTTTATCGGTGTGAGAAAGCTGCACCGAACACACCCGATACTCATCATTCTCTGCCCTTTCGATTTTCCCAACACTTGAAGCATCCACAGCATGAAAGCTGAAGGGAACACCCCGAATCAATTGGGATATCCAAAACCATTCCTTGTCACCATGGAAATATTCCTTTATAGAGGAGAACTGTAAAGCGATGGATGTTAGCAGACCAAATAGATGTCTCTTCTTATCGTATACTACTAAGCCACTTTCCATAAAATGCTTATAGCCCTCATCTAACATATTCTGCAATGTCTTTTTGGCAATTGGATCTTGAATGCCATAGTAACTATGTGCATGGCGCGAGCTTGCAGAAGTAAGTAGCCCGTCCACGATTCTTTTCAATGTTCTACGTTGTCCGTTATTTAGCCGCCGACCTGTTAGTGTCCTATCTTTGAAAAAGACCGTCCCAAACTCTTTGAATTGATTAGTATCATAGTACGCCTCCAGTGAAGAAAAGGGCACAGTATCGGCATCCAAAAGTATGGGCGCTTCGAATGAACAAAATAGAAGAGCGAGCCATTTGTTGCTGAATCTTTTGAACTGCTGAATATGAGCAGGATTGAGTAGACTCGCCACGTCCAGAATCCATAATTCCTGAGGAGGATACCCATCCGAGGGTGAGTTACGAGCTGCTTCGAAGAGTTCCCCAACTTTATCGCTTGATAAATCACCTTTATGTACAAGCTGGATGGGTAATGAATTTCCAAGATATCGAAGAACACGAATGAGCTTGACGGTATCGGACACTTGTCTATCACCGATACTTATGGCTATACCTTTTGAACTGGCCTGAATCATAGATGTGTACCAGTTATTCCAGAAAGAAGTCGTGTTGTCGTAAGCCACTGGCTCTACGTGATGGAAAGAATTATCGGTAAGTGAAAAGTGAGGTGTCGATGAGCGGTAAACCTCATAATTCCACCTAATCCAAGTTGGCCATAATTCCGGTTGGCCGTTGATCGCACTTTTAAGGTTCAAATACGGAAACAACTTTTCTTGTATCGCATTCATTGGATCAGGATCGGATAATTTCTTTTGCATCAAGCATCCTTCGAATTCCTTCAGCTTTAGGACGCTGTCAATGACATCGTCTCCAGCTTTCCAAAGAAATGGAACGAAAGTGGGCCAATAGAACAACCTTTTCTTGAAATGAGTTAAATGTTGGATGCAGGGCTCTTCTAGAATTCTGTTTGTCGGCTCTTTATTCGATCTTCCTACCAAAAAGAGCAGCGCAGTCAGGAGGAGGCTAACTGACAAAACCAAAAACCTGCTTTTTATGGGAAGGTGCAGGCGTACCATAAATGGGATCTGGTGAGAGCCCTCAGTTGCGTATTTCAATCTTCGTTGTAGATCAAAACCCTAGAGCGAGATCTACGTATTTCGAAGAAATTCAGGCTTGCGCCTTGATGCACCCACGAGGTACTTACAATGTACCAACGCACGTAGGGCTGGGACCCACAACTTGCCATCAAATGCACAAATTTAAGCCTGAGCTTGATGTTTGTTGAGACGAACTCCCTTTCGAAAACCGACGGGCAGTTTGCACAGTTAGTTATATATCACTAGGTCTAAAATCTTGCTGAATTTCCACATGCCGAACAAGTCTTCGAAGTGCATTCTCCTACCCATGAACACCTAAAACTGATCAGTCTTCATCATCAAGTTGCCGTGGGAGGAGCTGTAGGCGAGAGTGCCATACTGGATCTTGATTCTCGACCTAGCATGGTGCAGTGTTGGTAATTTGAAAAGTGACTTTATGTACTACAGCGACCCTTCGTGAACATCGGAAGATTGGATTTAGAATAATTTATTTCATACACGAGCAGGCAGTGTATTTATCGAATATCACCAACCCATCTTTCGAACCCCCAATACACGAGTACTATACAAATTATTACTGTCTCCGAGAAGAGGTGACTACTATTGCATACATTCTCACAAACTGCTTATTCTACAAGCACAAGGTGTTGCAGCATTATTCAGCCCCCACAACGTAACTTGCTTCCTGACAAGATTCATTCACTGTCGACTTCAACTTCCCCGGATCAAGTTGCCCCGATCGCTATGAGGCGGGCTCGGTCGACAGTGCTCCGTTAGTAAACAGATAATGTCATGAGTCGAAGGGCCTAACTATAATAAAGCAGTGGATCATATTGTCAGGATTGCGTATTTAAGGATTAAGGCGTGCACCATCTTCTATTAAGTTGGAGATGCCATCCTCCGGTTGAAGCTGGCAAGTACCAGTTTCATTCATCTCCAAATTTGAGCGAAAAATTGCACTTTTAGATGACAGGAGAACCTTTTGATTTTACTGATCATTCACACAGGCGTTACAACCCTCTAACTGATTCATGGGTCCTCGTTTCACCCCATAGGGCTAGAAGGCCCTGGTTAGGACAACATGAGGCTCCATCTAAGAATGATGCGCCAGAATACGATGAAAAATGTTATTTGTGTCCAGGTAATACGAGAGCTTCAGGTTCATCAAACCTAGTTTACAGCAACACGTACATCTTCACCAATGATTTCGCAGCTATCAAGTGCGAACAACCCGAGCTTGTTGAGAGCTCAAAGGATACCTTGAAAGATAGATTATGCAAGACTAAATCGATAAGAGGTAGCTGTTTTGTCATTTGTTTCAGTCCGATGCATAACCTGACCATACCGCAAATGAAATTGATCGATCTGGTTGAAGTTGTTGGGGCCTGGCAAGGGCTGTATTCTAGTCTGGCCAAGGAAGCCAAAGAAGATGATAAGCCATACAAATATCTTCAGATTTTTGAAAACAAAGGTACCGCTATGGGGTGTTCGAATTTACATCCTCACGGTCAGGCATGGTGCCTGGAGGCGATTCCTCATGAAGTTGATAAAGAACTGAGATCTTGCAAGAAGTATCGGAAACAATACGGTAAGGATTTACTGGGTGACTACATCGAATTAGAGCTTCAGGAGAAAAGCCGTTTGGTTTCGGAAAATGAAGACTTTATTGTGGTGGTGCCTTATTGGGCCGTCTGGCCTTTCGAGACAATGGTCATTTCAAAATCAAAGATTTCATCAGTAAGTAAACTGAATGAGACCGAGAAAATAAACTTGGCTTCAATAATCAAAGAACTCACAACCAAATATGATAACTTGTTCGAAACGAGCTTTCCCTATTCCATGGGTATTCATCAAGCTCCACTGAATGCTGAAGGGGATTTGCTGAATGACAGCTGGTTTCACATGCACTTTTATCCACCCTTGCTTCGTTCTGCTACGGTGAGGAAGTTTCTTGTTGGGTTTGAGCTTTTGGCTGAACCTCAAAGAGACTTAACCGCTGAGCAGGCTGCTGCCAGGTTAAGGGATTTGGATGGCAAAGTTCATTACCTGGAAAAGTTGTGAGTAGATTTCAATTATTTTCCATCAAATGTGTAAATGATATTCATAAAAAATAGATAAGATGAATTTTGCTGCCTTCTATAAAATCGGATCTGGTGGGATGAAGATGTACTGAACGTTGATTTCGCCAATAATCCTAAGCGTGTAAGTGAACCGATTAGAAAAAATAGCTAGGCATCACATCAGAATGCCCGTCAGCATTTCATTGTGTTCTCCTCTACTCGATCCTTCTAAGTATTTGACCCTCCGACTATTCGAGCTTCAACGGGCGTAGAGATAGAATTCAATATACCTAAGATCAGCACTAAGATAATGTTACAACATAATATTATATGCACAATTCATACAAGCAACTTCCGGCTGTGGATTTGGATACAATTATTGAATTTTCTATTTCAGCATCGGTAATTCCGGGGTACCTTAATTTGTAAAATCTATCGATCAAAGCCTGCTTGACCTTCTCCACATTTCCACCTAAACCACCTGGAACTAGACTAACTGTACACCCTCCAAACCCAGCACCGGTCAGTCTAGAGCCATAGGCACCACTGGATCTTGCGATGGCACAAATTTGCTCAATTTCCGGACAAGAGCAATTGTATAACTTGTTGCAGGAATCTTGCGACTCATTCATCAATTCGCCAAACTTGATGAAAAATTCCTCGTCTGAATCAAGCTGCAATGGACAAGCTAACAGCCGTAACGCTTTCAAGACTCTTAAAGCTTCTGAGTAGACATGCTTAGCCCTTTGATAAAGCTTCAATGTTTCGAATCTCACAGGATAAATTGACAAATAATTCCTGGCCAATTCTTCCTTTGAAATGTTCATAGCAGCGGCCGCCTCATCGATGGTGTAACCCTTGCTTCTGTATGTGAAAGTCTCTTCAACCAAATTCAAAACTCTTGACAGATATTCCACGCCTGTATCAATGGAGCCATCCCATGGAGGAGCATTCAGATATTTTGCATGGTAGACGTCCATAAAATCTCTCAAGTTACCCTTTGCTGAGTCCACGTTATCTGGTATTGTGTAATCCTTCTTCAAGGACACACCATATTTTGCTGCTAAAACGCTAGCGGCAATTGTGACTTCTACGACTCTCATATTGTAGTTGGTAGGCGCAGTTTCGTACCTGTGGGCAACAACCAAAGTGTTCGCGATGACAAACGTTACTTCATGGTCTTTTAACCTAGGGAATTTGAATGCTGTGGCTTTTAATTCCGGCTTGAACTCAACATAAAGCACATGGTCTGCCTTTCCGCACACAGATACCGCCTGGTCCATTCCACCGTTATTGACACCGAGATAGTGTTCTGCTACAACCGTAATCCTGGTCAGGTCCTGCTGGGACATGTGGTAACTCTCGCCCATGTTGGCCCTCACAACCGCCAACGCTGTGGCACACACAAAGGCTGCTGACGACGACAAACCGCCGGCCGTCGGGACGTTCCCTTGACAAAACACCTGTAGTCCTACTAAAGGTCCATTAGCAAATTCATCTGGCGCTATTTCCTTTAGAAACGAGTGAGCAACATGCAGTCCGCACTTAAAGTAGTTTGACCAGTCGGATATCGAAGCGTCAATTGGCACAAAAGACTCATCATTAGGAAGAAATACCGTTCTGTCTTCGAACTTGGGATCGTCGTTTGCTAGGAGGATATAGTTGGCTTCCTCCACGATCTTAACAGCACACAGCATATCCACATCGATTGCCATGGGCAGCACAGAAAAATCGCAGTAATCTATGTGTTCCCCGACCAAGTTTACTCTGCCCGGTGACCTGGAGATAAAGTCTGGCCATGTCTCATACGTGTTCTGAAATTTAGCTGCCACCAAGAGACACCTTTCCCTCTCGCATGCTGGCAGATACGGATCTGATGAAATGCTGACGACAGGAATCGACATATCAGTTTTTTTAGGAAGCCTCTCTACTTTTAGTCGATCTTGATGATTTAGTACTTCAGTCTTTGCTCGCTACCATGCCAATTCCAGAGATAAAAGGATACACTTAACTCAATGGCAACACATCAACACTAACAGCTCTGCTGGTAAGGATTTTCTCAACCCTGTTATAATTATTTGCAGGTTCCCAGGGAGAATTACCGTCTGCTTGCAGAACAAACTCTCGAACATGGAAAACGCGGAGTGGTCCTTCGAACTAAGCCATACACAAGTGCACCAGTTGCCTGTTCATAGCTTCTACTCCCACCTGTCATATCGCCGTTATGCTTGGCACCCGTAGCCTTGCGCCGTGTCCCATACATAGCACTCGGAGCGCATTCTTCCGAACGAGGGCCCACCGGGGACCTGCACTCCGGTCGGTGTGAAGAGCACCGACCTTTAGAAGAAGTGATGCTTAGGATCTTCTTATACCAGGAATTGGACACTCATTAATAATGGGTTGAGTTTTTTAGCCTATAAGAGGATGGTTAGACCGCAGAATGGAGTGTCTTTATGAGTGTGGGCGACTGACAGTCATACGGCTGAGCTGAACACTGATAATTGACAAGAATGACTCAGGAAAATGGATTAACAAAGAGATTAGTTTTGGTTACTGGTGGTGCAGGGTACATCGGATCTCATGCGGTTGCAGAGTTGATCGAGAATGGGTACGAATGCGTGGTGGTGGATAATTTGTGCAATTCATCGTACGAATCGGTGGCCCGATTGCAGGTTTTGACCAAGCACCGTATTCCCTTTTGTAAGGTGGATTTATGTGATCGTGAGGGAATGGAGAGGGTTTTTCAAAAGTACGAGTTTGATTCTGTTATACACTTTGCGGGTCTGAAAGCGGTGGGTGAGTCCACTAAGCTTCCTCTATCGTACTTTCACAACAACATTCTGGGAACATTGGTTCTGCTGGAGCTGATGGAAAAGTATCGCGTTGAAAAACTGGTCTTTTCCTCTTCTGCAACTGTGTATGGCGATGCTACGAGGATCCCTAATATGATTCCAATCCCAGAGGAATGTCCCTTGGACCCAACAAATCCATACGGACACACAAAGATCACGATTGAAAAGATTCTGCAGGATCTGTTTGCCAGCAATAAGGGTACATGGAAGTTTGCCATCCTGCGTTATTTCAACCCAATTGGTGCACATCCCTCTGGGTTGATTGGCGAGGATCCTTTGGGGATTCCAAATAACTTGCTTCCCTACATGGCGCAGGTTGCTGTGGGTAGGCGGAAGAAGCTTTATGTTTTTGGTGACGATTACGAAACCAGAGATGGGACTCCAATCAGAGACTACATTCATGTTGTAGACCTTGCAAAGGGCCATATCGCGGCACTAAAGTACCTTGATGCGCATAGCACCGACGGGCTGTGTCGTGAATGGAATCTGGGCTCTGGTACAGGCTCTACTGTGTTTGAGGTGTACCGTGCTTTTTGCAAGGCTTCCGGTAAGCATATTCCCTATGAAGTGACCAGCAGGAGAGCAGGCGACGTCATTAATTTGACCGCCAAACCGGACAGGGCTCAACGAGAGCTGAAATGGCGCACCGAGCTTGATGTGGGTGCCGCTTGCACGGACTTGTGGAAATGGGCTACCGAAAATCCTTTTGGTTACCAACTAAAAGGAGTTAGCGCCAAGTTCGCACAAATAGAAGGTGACTATGAATCAAGGTTCGTCACCATAGGTGCTGGCAGTTGTTTTGAAGCCACCGTAGCTAATCTAGGAGCGACACTAGTCGACCTGAAAATCAACGGTCAATCTGTGGTATTGGGGTACTCGAAAGCTGACAACTATATCACTGATCCAGGTAATTACATTGGTGCAACCGTCGGTCGCTATGCAAATCGGGTCAAAGAGGGCACTTTCGCCCTTCAAGATGGTCTCCACAAGTTAACGACTAATAGTTGTGGCAACACCAACCATAGTAGCGTAAGTGCCTACCACACAAAGAGATTTCTGGGGCCCCTGGTAAGACACCCCACCAAGGATGTCTATAAAGCCGTATTCTTCCTCCTGGATGACCACTCACTAACGAATGAATTCCCAGGCGACTTGCAAGTCAGCGTCACGTACACATTGAATGTTGCAGAAAAATCATTGAAGCTGAATTACCAAGCTCAACTGGTCAATGGTGAAGCTACTCCGATAAATCTTACGAACCACACCTACTTTAACCTCAACAAGGTCAACAACGAGCAATCCATAAGTGGTACGGAGATCAAGCTTTACACCAACAAGTCCTTGGAAGTCAGTAGAGATACAATGGTTCCTACTGGCAACGTTATAGAAAGGGAGATTGCAACGTTCGACTCTACGAAACCCACCATTTTGCGCGAGGATAGTCCATCTTATGATTACTGCTTTGTATGTGATGATGAGAGGAAACTGAAATCTCCAGACTCGGTAAGTCAAAACGAACTATTTCCGGTCTTAAAAGCCTATCATCCGGAATCTAACATGTCATTGATAGTTTCTACTACTGAGCCAACAGTCCATTTCTACACTGGAGATAGCCTTTCTGGGAAATTTGAGAAAAGATCCGGATTTGCTGTTGAGCAGGGAAGATATATTGATGCTATAAACCGTGGTAAATGGAAGGACGGTGTCTTGCTCGTGAGTGGTGGAGATCTTTACACTTCGGAAACGCTTTATCGTTTCCAAAATTAAGTCAACTTTTCTCTCATTTAATTATTGTATTGGTTCCCAGGTTTTTTTACTCGTATTCGCGATACTGTGAGTTCATGCGCGTCCCATGCGCATCGGCAGATTAGTGTGGGGCTTTGTTCTAAGGTGACCAAGCCAAGGAAAATTGTATAAACAGGAAATTACTATATAAAAGGTTAATCCAAAGCTCGTTTAAATTATCCGACAAGTGCTGTTTTGATTACGCTGAGGTTTGACCATGATTAGATAGTCTCCCCGATGAATGGAGTGTTTTTCCAGCTTTCGTGATCATTATGCATACCTGACGAATACTTGATGAATACTTCATGAATACTTGATGAACACTTAGCCTATTCACCAGTTCATTCAGTAGGAGCCCGAATTATAAATCTTGGCGTAAGAACGAGAATTTATCAATACCTATCTATAGATGATCTTTGCAGCTTAACAGTGCCATGTAGAGTCATGTGAAGCTTGGTATCGATCCAAAGGTAGGAACGGTCGTAGGAGTATTATTTTCAAGATCTTTGGTTCGACTTTTCGACGATTTTAATTGATACCTTGACTCCCGGTTGAACAAAATTTGTTAATTATAACTGTCAATTATCAGGCCTGTGTCAGTCTACAGGACTATCGAATGAACTAGGCAGAGGACAGCTTTAACAGATAGGTACTTTGGGATGGATAGAGCATGTGATTCTTGTCGTTTCAAGAAGCTCAAATGTTCCAAAACACGGCCTAAATGTAAGAAGTGTCTAATAAACCGATGGGACTGTTACTATTCTCCCAAGATAAAAAGATCACCCCTTACTAGGGTACATCTTACTGACGTCGAAACAAAGTTGGATAATCTGGAGCAATTGTTTCATGATCTTTTTCCTGGGGCAGATCTAGATGAGATTCTGAACCTTGAGATTTCTGATAAATCTAAGAACCTACTGGAAAGATTATGGGTTTTCAACAAGGATAGGGAAGCAGCTTTTAATAAAGGACAGGACTCAACACCTGCATTTCAATTTGATTCATCTGCACAGGAACAAAGATGGATCATAGATAGTAGTTACGGGGGCAGTTGTATCCCTCTTAACAACTTGCCCAGAGATCCGCTGATGGGGTTTGATTGGAATGAGGAAGAGAACTCTTCTCTGGGAGATAACTGTACGGGACTTTATGATACGGAACTGAATAACAGGGGCTACTACGGCCCTGGCTCCGCAAGCTCTGCGCTGAAATCTGTGGGAATCAATCTCAATTTGTTTCCTTCCCCAGCAACACGATTTGTTGAGAGACCACCAAGTTTTGATCCATTGTTACTAGGTTCTGACCTTGTTCTTTCCAAACTGATGGATAGTTATTTTCTGAATTTCCATCCATACTTCCCGGTCGTCAATCGGCAAAGTTTCATGGAATCGTATCGCGATCAGTCTAAGGGACGCTATTCACATCAATGGCAAATTCTTATTAATAGTATCTTAGCGATAGGTGCATGGTGCCTGAATGAGGAATTCAAGGATATTGATGTGTTTTACTATGAGAATGCGAAGTCCCATCTTGGAAAGGAAATTTTTGAAACAGGATCGATTACTTTGGTGGTGGCATTGAACCTGATGTCCATGTATGCTAAATGGCGTCAGAAACCCAACAGCAGTTACTTGTATCATGGCCACGCGTTAAGAACAGCGGTATCATTAGGTCTTCACAAGGAACTGTCGCCTGCGGCTACGGACATAAAAATCAAGGAACAGAGGCGAAGGATCTGGTGTTCCCTTTGCACTCAAGAGTATCACATGGCACTTGCAGATGGCAGGCCTTTGCAGTATTCGTTCCTTAATGAAGACGTCAGCATATCGCCGCCTTCTTCTATGAATGAGGAGGATCAATGGACCACTGAGCCTTCCGTACATCTTTATTCAATTGGAAGCATGAGGTTATACAAGGTCTTTGATAGACTTTGGCTAAGTAAGAAAAAAATTTCGAAATCGAGTATCAACTGCTTGAAGCTACGTGATGGACTTCGAGAGTCTTTCAACGACCTACCGAAATATTTACAAACCAACATCTCCTCTGATGTTCTTTCCAGATTTTATAAAGAAAACCCGTGGTTACCGTTTGTAAGGTACTCTCTTCGTTGGCAAGAACTCTGGTTGCTCATTCTAGCGTTAAGGGAATTGCTTGAATACAGCGAGGTTGAAGATAAAGAGAAAAAAGAGAGTAGCAATGCTTTTCAAAGGTGCCGACACCTAATGCAGGCCACCGCACAAGATACAGTCACGAGCGTTACTGCTTTTATCAACAACAATTCTTTGACTCCATTCTTTGCTTGGAATTGTACATTTTACCTGTGCAATGCCGCCATAGTCCCCTTAGTAACTTGTATCTCTGAGTCATCTGCTGAAGAGAGGGAAAATTGGGATTCACAGCTGCAGAGTATCATGGATGCCTTAGAGACACTCAAAGAGTATAAAACTCCGTCTTTTGAAAAGCTTCTTCAAACAGCCAACCAATTATGTGATTCACTGCGCATTGTACATCAGGATACTTTTTCTACCACTGACACTATTGATGCAGAATGTTGAACGCAGGATTTAAATGGATAAGTTACTGACAACTTTCATTGGGCCTCATATTATTCAGTAGAGAATAACTACTGACCAAAAGTTCATCTGAATTCTTGAATTACCCTCTAATTTTTCTGTAATATAACCGTTGTCCTGGCAATGTCCACGTCGAGCAGTATGCCTGAAAATCAACTGCCCTTGACGGCAACTCTTGTTGAAGTTGAGGGAGAAGACATTTCCTACCAAAAAAGTGCGATTAACGAGGAGAATTTTATCTGCTGCACTGAAATTTGTGCAATTACAGAAAGAAAGTGATGACCTATTTTGTGGAATAGGCTTTCTTCAATTAAGGTTTTAAGTTTAGTAGGACACACGCTGGCGATATGACTTTTAAGTTTGATAAGCAACATTCAGAGTGATGGCTGAAAACCGAGCCTGGTTATAGGTATAGATATCTCCTCTTGTCCTCGAAAAACTAAATCGTTAATCCTAAACCATCGTGGCCCTAAGATCTGCAAAGCTTAAGACAGCGGCGTAGCGCTGTTTCTGTGGGAAGGTCTCATAAGAGTGTTTCAGTGCCATCCCGCAGCCAATGCACACATTCACAGATTTGGCTTGTTTGATCACATCGTTCCTACGCCTCAAAGATATTGTAAAGCGCCAAGAATATAGTGACTTTGGCTCGACAATAGTCCGAAAAGAAGAATATTCGTCATCTGTCGTAGAATCTGGGGTGCAACAGAAAGTGGACAAGGAGTAGTTCTTCTTCCTCGAGGATCGTAATGCATTTAATTCCTGGGCTTTGGCTTTTCAATCAATAGTAGCATCGCTATGCTAGCGATAGATATGTCACCAAAGTTTCGTGCTTTTCTGCATGCTTGGCACTCTCTCAATCGCCGAAAGGTGACTTATCATGGAATCATTCGATAACTTGAAGCTTTAGACTTCGATAAAGTTCACTGTCACATTTCATGGAGTATATGATCCTCTCGCGAAACATTACTTCATTGTGTATTATCTGTTACCTATATTGGTAAATTTGGCTACGAATACAAGAGTTGGAAATCGTACATCATTTCAGTCTACGTAGGGTGTAATCATGCACCGTAGTACATCTCAAAGTTCAAACAAACAGCTTCCATCTGTTGGCTTAGAAACGATGATAGCCTCTGCCAGCTTCTCTTCGGAGATGTCTGGATACTTCACTTTGTAAAAGTTTTTAACTAACGCTTGCTTGACCCTTTCAACGTCCCCGTTAGGTCCTCCTGGAACGAGGCTTACTGTGCTACCGCCAAACCCTGCACCGGTAAGCCTTGATCCGTAAGCACCGTTGGATAGAGCGATAGAGCAAATTTGATTGGTTTCGGGGCAGGAACAATTATAAAGCTCATCACAGGAAGCCTGGGATTCGTTCATAAGTTGTCCAAAACTTCTGAAAAACTCCTCGTCGGTATTATATTGAGTTTCCCTTTTCATCAAAGTCAGGGCTCTAAACACTCTAAGCGCCTCGGAGTAGACATGTTTAGCTCTTTGGTATAATTTTAGAGTCTTGAACCGTACAGGGAAAATAGACAGGTACTCGCGTTCAAATTCCTCATTGGTTATTTCAAGGGCAGCTGCAGCTTCGCCCGCCGTGTAGCCCTCAGGCTTTGGTCCCAAAGTTTCTTCGACCAAATTTAGCATCTTCGTCAGATAAGTGATCCCTAGATTTATGTCTCCATCCCAGGGGGTATCTGCAGACTCATACTTTTCATTGTAAGCATTTAAGAAGTCTCTCAAATTGCCTCTGGATTTATTCTCGTCTGTTCTGTGGTCTTTTGTCAATGAAACATCGTACTTAGCTGCCAGAATGTTGGCGGCAATTGTGACCTCCACAACTCTCAAGTTATAATTTGTAGGCGCGGTCTCCTGCTTGTTCGATACGACCAGAGTATTAGCGATCACGAATTTAACCTCGTAGCGCCATAGTTTCGGAAACTTAAATGCCGTAGCTTTTAATTCCGGTTTAAACTCAACGTAAAGAGCGTGGTCTGCCTTTCCACAGACAGACGCCGCCTGGTCCATGCCGCCATTGTTGAGACCAAGGTAATGTTCTGCTACAACCGTAATCCTGGTCAAATCCTGCTGGGACATGTGGTAACTCTCGCCCATGTTAGCCCTTACAACCGCCAACGCTGTGGCACAAACAAAGGCTGCTGACGACGACAAACCGCCGCCCGTCGGGACGTTACCTTGGTAAAACAGCTTTAGTCCCGCCAAAGGCCCACTAGTAAACTTCTCGGGCGCTAATTCTTTCAGAAATGAGTGAGCAACATGTAATCCACACTTGAAGTAATTTGACCAATCGGAGATCGAAGCATCAATTGGCACAAAAGACCCATCACGAGTAAGATCAATCGTTCTTTCCTTGAACTTAGCGTCATCGTTTGTCAATGAAACGATGCCAGATTCCTTTGCAACCTTGACGGCACACAAAACATCGACATCGATAGCCATGGGCAACACAGAAAAATCACAATAATCGATGTGCTCCCCGATTAAATTCACACGGCCTGGAGACCGTGATATAAAGTCTGGTTTAATGTTGTATTTTCGCTCGAATTTGGTCGCCAGCTCTGAGCACCTAAGTACAAGAGGCTCCCTAGTTGATAAATCTGCTTCAGATGAAGCATGAATCACTGGAATAGACATAATTTCACTATTGGATGTTTAATGATGTCTTTTGCTTGATGTAACGGACGGAAACCACCCGCACAAGAGGACCCAGTACGTAACTAGCGTAACATCTTTGGGCAGCTAAATATGACAGAAGGGATCTCTAGGATTAACATCTTCCATTTCATACTCTGATACTCTCGGAAGAGTGAGGTCCGTTCATTATTGTGCATTCGATTTCGGCGCTCTGTGCCCCGCGTCGTGCTTCAGCCGTGCGAGACCAGAAAGAATCAAAGTTGGATAATCTGGAGCAGTTATTCTACGAACTGATTGCTGGGGCAGATCTAGATATGACCCTAAGCTTTGAGATTTCTGAGAGCAGTGAGGCCACTGTTTAGAATGAGGGTGCATTATCGGCAACCTAGAAAAGTATCCGGCCGATCCTTTAAGACATGCTTACAAACCTGGGCAGTCTTAAGTCAGCCAAAATGAACTCTTTTTTGGAGGTCGCTCTGCGGACAGTTATGGAACTCTTCGAGATTTCAAACAAACAGCGTCTGGGAGCCTGATCGATTCGTGAGGGATACAATCTTGACTTAATTGAGACCATATTTAGTGAGCTCTAGGGAAGAGAGCTAGCCACATTGGTACCGACAGTATGGCCTTGCGATGTAGGAGGAGTTTTGTCGGCGGTGTCAACACCTATTTCAAGACTGTCTATAGCCGGCTAACGAGTCTGAACGATTTTGGACTACTGTTCAATCCCTTGAATAATTTATCATACAAGTAGTTTGACGCGGTTTGAGTGCAATAAAAGGTTGATTAAAGGCCCGCTGCATCAATCGTTTCCTGCAAGTATTCACTATATGAGACATCAGACGCTGCCCAAGTCTCGCGACACGCAGAGTTTTCTTAATCACCACACGCCCGGCTGCAAGTATTAGGGTCTCCATCTAGTCCGTGCGAATGAAGTGGGACTAGTTCTAATATGGATGATGTATTTGGGCGTCGGGTACCTCTGCCGTTTCCCTTACCTCCACCAGATGGCAATTGCTGGATCCCGCTGTAACTTTTACGTGTATGATACAACACGCAGTCTGTAACTCTACGGCACGGACCCGGAAGGCACGGTAACAGGTTCCGCATTCTGAGAGCTTTGCAAGGCAATGTGTGGCGTGCTAATGTATTGATTGCTGCAGCATGAGCTCAGAAAACCAAAATGCCTTCAGGAATCTCTGGTCCACGAACTCATGGCTAACCACAGCATTCTAGCAGGATTAGAGAATTATGCTCTTGGCAATTTAGTGAGTGCTTTGTTAATGGCCCAGGGGTCGTGGAATTGCAGCAGCGTGCCCCAGCAAGACGCTTTTCTTAGTTAAGCCTGGTAAACATGTTTGGCGCCGAGAATCAGCTGAAAAAGTGTCAGAACCTTATCTTGATAAGCGTTACGGAGATCTGGACAAGGCAGGCGACAAGGCAGGCGAGATGGTATTTGGTTCGGATCTTACTTATCCCAAATACAGTTGAAGTAATGAAGCCTGTGACATTCACATGGAAACGCTACCTTCGAGGGTAATTCATGCGCCTACTGGCTACTGTAGGATGGAACTATATCGTCTGCCTCTCGTTGCCTTGGCTCTGAAGATGGCCTGTGAGTTCGCTTGTCTCACTTATTGAAAAACCAGACAAAGATGTAAAGTAGCCATCAAGTAAGCCACGCGCAAACCATACTTCACGATTGTGTCAAAACTGAAATTTATTGCACGTCCATTATTCAGCTTATGGCTCCACTTTCATGATCTACGCCGTTCGAATGATAACTTTGATCGTCTCTTACAGTGTAATTCAAGAGAAAAAAGGACCCTAGCCGAGGCAATTTATGACTCAGAGGTTTCTTCGTTTGAAAAAACATCATCATCAGGTCACTGAAGTCCCCTTCTACAAGAATAATTCAGCGGGGGCTGCTTTTTCCATAGTATCTCCCTTACACTTCAGAAGGTAAGGCACACCATCCAACATCTCCCACACTGCCTCTATGCTTCTAACTTCTCTTCTAGTATCTGTATTGATTCCATTCAAAGTATTGTGTGATGGCATTGATGAAGAAGAAGACAATTATCGGCACGTAGAGGGGAGAATTGAGGATGCTGTACCTTGGGGTAAGAGTCTTCTTCGATCATCTTTTGGGGGATTGTTTGCGTATAGTTCTGGTAAAGTTGTGACTGAAGCTGTGCAGGTGTTTGGCCTTTGCACTAAAGATCACCAAGATCCTAATGTTAACTGCCAGCGAGCACTTGAGTGGACAGCTCGGACATTTGCAGGAGTCGTTTTTGGTGCCCTTGCATACGAACATGGTATGCTGAAGGGAGATATATCATTGCATAGTGGCTCAGCTGAAAATATTCTTAGTAGTGGCAGCTTGAGGTCTTCCGGTGGTGCTTTTGTTTCTTGCGTTAAAGAAATGATCAGGCCGTTGCTCATTTTCCCTTATGTAAGAGCACATCAGACTATGTCATTACCATGGCGCTTGGTGAATGAATTGAAGGAGGTCTTGTCCTTCCTGCTACCTGCTTCGTAAGCAACGCAATTTTGGTTAGCAGAATTTAAGGATATCTCTATCAGGGGCAGATGAATGCAAAGTATAGCGCATTATGGGCAATCGGATACAGGTGTAGAATTACTAGGATCAGGTACGACCGGCTAGGCTGATATACAAGAAGGCTTCATGAGACTCAATAACACATGGATAGTGTCAAATCACGGTGGTTCCGTTTTGTCCGTCTTTCAAAGTCCCGTATATCCTTCCTGTCAGCGGCCTCTGTGACGCCGAAAAACAGTCAGATGCTGGGTCAAAGTTTTATTCAGTGGGTCCCTTTTCATGTGTCATTCAGCCAGTTTGCGAAGAGCTTAACAAGCATCTACTGAAATTTCATCGCCATAACACGAACAGCAGAGCAATGCTTGTTAGAGGCCGCAAATCAAGTATAGGTTTGCTCCTAAGGTAAACTTTAACTTGCGTACTCGTTGGTATTAGGCAGAAACTTCTCATGATGATGAGGTTGTCATGGGCGCAGAATTGCGGGTCGTTTGGCTCTCTCGCTTTCCTCAGAATAAGAGGTGCCGAATAGGACACCATCAAAAAACTCGTAAGAGTTCACTATTGATCCCCGTTCTCATATAACGGTTGCATGGTGAATTGAAATTCAATAGAGGAAGAGCGGCTTGAACAGTATTGATGATTCGCAATTATTACGCTCGGTAGCATCGCCCTTGGTGTAAAACCTACTTGGCTGGAAGGCTTCCTTGAACAAAAGGGTTAGTGGCGTTACCTTGCTGATGCAGAAAACGCTTACTCATGGTGCCTGCCTACTTGGCAGCTGAGGGTCTGAAAAGTAGGACTAAGCAGGTAGAAGTAAGAGTTTTGGTTCTACATGCATCAAAAACAGTCATAGTTCTTGCACGAATTACATGTATTCAAGAATTGTAGGGTTCTGGTAATTTTCGTAACGAGCGTTGAACTCTCAAGAGATAGACTAAACTAGGTTTGGAGTTTAATAAAGAGAGCGGTCGTAAGAACAACAATGCACTTCTTCACATAAAAGATCTACTAATTCATGCCCAGAACGCACTATGGATCGAATTAACAGAACCAATACTGTCCCAGCCCATTTATGATTTATGACTCTGTATCATTAAAAATGTGCATCATGCGTATAACTTTCATGAGTCCAACCATCTTGGCGTGAATGACAAATGAGATCTCTTGCTGAAGTGCTTTCAGCCTATCTATTCTCGAAAGTAACACCTTGAGCTCTCTCATTGACAGTTAGTTTGAAAACGTCTCCTCTTGCATAGTGTCCGACAACGTCGAGATCAAATCTGGCTTCAACAATAGTTTCCGTGTCGATTTCGGCAGAGATCAGTCCTTCCTTTCCAACCAAAGGCCCTGCGATGATCTCACCATATGGGTTGACGATCACACTCCCGCCATCTATGCAGTTGTCTGTTGCACTTGGCCAACCGTGTAGTTTTCTTGTTCCCTTTTCATCGATCACTTCACCTAACCCAGCTGAAGTTGCATCAGGTACAAACTGCACTGCGCTAACAAGGAAAAGGCGCCCCTCATAAGCAATGCTTTGCATAGCAGTTCGCCAAATTGGCCTTGAGTCAACAGTGGGAGCGCACCAAATTTCGACACCTTTTGCGTACATGGCCTGCCTCAAGAGAGGCATGTGGTTCTCCCAGCAAATAGCCCCACCTAGTTTTCCTACTTTGGAATCCACCACAGTCAACGTGGAGCCGTCTCCCTGACCCCATATCAAACGTTCCGATGCGGTTGGTTGTAGCTTTCGATGCTTACCCACCAGTCCCAATTGCGGGTCGATATACAGAGATGTGCAATACAGAGTGGTGCCATCCCGTTCAATGCAACCAATTACTATGGTTGCGTTGGTCCTGTTTGCCAAACCTTCAAGCGCCTTGACTTCAGGGCAATCGTCCCCTCTTCCCACTTTGATCGCCTGCTTGAAATAGGCTGCAAACTCATCTCTTCCATTTTGCAATCGATACCCCAAGTAGGTTCCAAATGACGCTCCTTTTGGATATCCCCCTAAGGTTGCCTCCGGTATAACCACCAGTGAGCTGCCTGTTTTCTTTATCTCTGCTTCGAAAGAGAGGACTTTCTTTAACGTCTGAGCAGTGCCTTCTGGTGAAGACCCGATCTGGAGAGCTGCTACTGTGTGCTTGACCATGGTTGAGTCCTTTAGCGCCTTCACCTAAATGACAAAGAGATGCTGCTCATGAGAAGGGGTGGGTTACATGTTGAATAAATATAAGCGAGAAGAAGTGTCTGTGAGTGACTAATCGCACGAGGCTGTGGACAAACTAGCAACCCAAGAACTGCCAATTGTTGAGATATTAGATGGCTCTCGAACCATTGCTGGTACATATCAGAATACAATCGAATTGAGAAACGAGATTTGCGCGATCCAATCCGCGACCAAATTTGGATAAGAGGGCGTCCGCATGAACGAAAGAGGATAATCGCAGGTCTTGAAGAGGTAGTTGGTTTCGCAAAAGGGAAGAAATAGACAGCGTAAAAGGACCAGCCTTAGAAAGACCTTTGGTAATTCCGAGCATCATTGAATAAGTAAACGTTCCCTCGAGCCTTGAATTACTGCAGCAAGTTTTTTATGTCTAGACATTTTTATGTGTCATTGGTTAATATTCTTTTTCTGTTTACTTCGGACTGCTGCGTACGAGAGTTTCCGACGTCGATTTGATTCCAGTAAGCCGTTAAGCTCTCTTCATACGTTTTCACAGCGATTCTAGTGAATTTATACGGCTCAACCCAAGAAGCGGCACTTTGTGGAGGACTACTGGTTGGTCCATTTGCCTCACTTGGTTCAGAGAATTCGGCTGTTCCTTCCCGCGCATCTTGGCTTCTACTTACCCAATCGTAGTAGGGCTCACGGATCTTTCTTCTGAAATACGATGCACACGCTTCCCCATCATAAAAAAAGTAAGGCGTTGCAGATCTAGAGTTTTTATAGAATATGGGATTAAGCCGACGAGCAAGAGCATCCCATTTCTCAATATCAACTCCAGGTCTTATGACTGCAAGTTCCTTCAAAAAAACCATACGGTTTTCGGTTGTGAACCCCACATCCCAGGATTTATAATATGTCATTAATCCAATAAATGACATCAGAGGGATGCAGAAGGCGAGGGTTCCGATTACGCCAGCCTTTGAACGCGCTACAAAACACAAAAGAGAACCGATAACGAGTAATTCGATGGCTAAAATTGAGGAGAGCAGCTTATAATTGAGAAGAATGTAAGAACATTTCGAAAAGATGTCACGAGGTAATAAATCTGGATCTGAGGTACTTCTGAGGAGGTTCTCATCTACCTCATTTTTCTGGGTCATAGTCGTATCGGGTTCGTATGTTCTCGCAATAAGTTGAAGAAAGATACAGCCGTTCAGAAAACGACCCCAGATGTTCAGACATGTAAATGGTTCTAAGCACTATTAAGGAACAGCACTGGGGAAGCATAAGAACAAATGAAGAGAATACATCGTGTATAGTGACGAATACATCTTGAATACAATCATTATATACAGAATACGAACGCGAATACACTTCAAGATTAAGAAATCGGAGACGCGTAAAACTTGAATTCAACTCTGTCAGCTTTAACACTTCATGTATACAGCATGTTTATTGAAGAGAATAAATCAACTGGACCCAATCGGTTCTCATGTATAATCTCAGAACTGGAAAAAAGTGCAACTACAAACATTTGAATAGCGGCGCCACAAGCAGGGGTATTAGCACTAGAAGCAACTCCCTTGAAAAGTTTGATAGTGTTGATACTCTTGTCTCTGATAGCCCTGAGAATGTTTTAGTAGATCCATTGGACCCGCAAGACTTTTCCGATAGTGATCCAACCGACAAGATATCCAGAGATGACCAACGACATGAAAAACGTTCCCCAGATGAACGTGTGGACCATGTTCGTTCACCACCAGATAATACACAGACTGAACAGCGTTCGAAAACTGATCAGATTAAAATAATTCAATGCGTCAGCAGTGTTCCTGGTCCAGCCACACTACCAGAAGTAGATCACAGAGTGTCAATTCCTCAAGAACCAAACAAGAACTCAATAATTGTTAGCCAAAATCTATCCGTAAGGCCACTAGAAAAATTCGGTACGTTAACAATACAGCAAATAATAACCTTGCCACCAAACAACTTAGCATGCGGTCCGAAGCACCATAATATGTCTCTCCAAGCTGACCAGCCTTACAATTCTACTTCTTTTGATTCTGCAGAGGACAGCGAGGGGGAAACAAGTCTACCGTCGCCCAATGGATGTGACGAAGGTGGCACTCAAAGCTCGGAGAGGGCATTTGAAAGTAAGTATAAGTTCGGGTTTGACGAATTCTCCATGAATCCTTTCGATAAACCAGATATTGCACCAGCTGCTGGACTGAACTCACACGATACTAGAAAGCTTGAGACATGGCTCAAGGCATCTCCTTATCGTATCTGGGTAACCAAGTATGCTGCCTCTGAGCCTTATGCCATCTGCAAGTATGACAATTGCAGGCACGTCTTTACACTCAAAGGTGATCCAACATCTTCCAATATCATCGTGCATCTTAAAAGAAATCATAGGGAGGATTTTGAGTTGTTCCATGAAAAGCTTAAAGGAGTTCGACCGCAGCTAAGTGAGTGCGGAGGGCTTGACTCCATTGACGGGAAGCCATTCGAGTTCCGACCTGAGCTGATAAACTTTATGTGCGCAAACGAGCTCAGAATAAATCTTTTGAATCTGTTCATTGAGACAATGATTCCTTTTAGTTCAGCGGAAGCTCCTGCGTTCAGGAAACTTCTGAAGTGTTCTGGTGCCCGAAGTCATAGTTACTTTTCTTCGAGGAAGGGATTGATATCTATGTTGGAGAAATATGAGGAGCAATTCACTCTCCAGATGGGAGACGCGCTGAGAAAGTCTTTTAATTTCAATGTTCTGTTAGATATGTGGACTTCCTCTAATCAAAAGAGCTATCTAGCCATTCTTGTATCGTTTTGCCCTAATTTGCGCAGAGGTAAAGAAAGGTTGACAATCCAAGATGTCACTGCCAATGGAACTCCAAATGTCCACATTGTTGATTTTGTGGATTTAAGCCAAGAAGGGCATACAGGTAGTTATCTAAAGGAGGCTTTGTTGAGATCGTTAGGGAAACTTTCGATTGCAAACAAAGTAAGCAGCGTTACTGTCGACAGTGGTTCCAATAACATCTCGATGCTTGAGGATCTGGATAATGACATTAGAGGTGGGCTAGGAGTTAATGCGGAGAGGGGACTAGTAAAAATAAGATGCATGAATCACCTGCTCAGCCGTGTTTCCCAAGATATACTGATCGGATTCGAGAAATCTGAGAGTTCACTGTTGTCCAGAATTGATCAACTGACCGTTGTCTTGGAGAGAAATGTCTTTATCAAAAATAAGATGAGGGGGTTCACCGCGAATTCAATTTCAAGGTATAGCGGTACTCGGTTTGTATCCCGCTACAGACAACTCTCTGTATTTTTAAAGCTTACGAGTCCTTTGAAGGATTTTTACTTTGAGAATCGATCGGATAGCAAATACCAGCTGACTGCAGACGATCTTTCCCTCTTCTGCTACGAGCCTTCTGAGTTGGGGGCTCTCAGAGTATTTCTATGTCTAACTCGAATTTTTGATGAGTACACAATGCTGTTACAAGATGACACGCTCAACACTCTACCGAATGCCATTGAATACTACCTTCAAATCAACGATTTTTTCAAGTCCTGTGAAGAGGTAACGAATGGTTCAACAGACAAAGATCATCTACGAACTTTAGGTCTCAACACGAGACTTTTGTCTTCTGTGGAACCAGACGTGCTAACTAATTTACTTGCTATCGTGGAGAAGGCATATCCCAAGTTTCAAGAATATTTGAGCTTTGCTCTTAACGAGCCTGGATACTGGGTGGCCCATATTTTGCAACCGTTTTGTAAAACGGACATCATCAAGAGCGCTTTTCAAGAAGAGAAACAGCTACAGCTCCTAGAACTTTGTAGGGAGTACGTGGAATATCATTCATCTCATTCCAGCGATGGACCAAAAGAAAACAGGAACCGTCAGGCATTAGAAGGTTCAGCAGGTGTCGCCGTGAATGCACACCGAAAGACCTATAAGATTTGCAAACAATTGCGTAGACATGCTCACAAGTATCGTGTTAATCCAAGGAACTCAAAAACTGAGTGGGAGGTTTACCTGAAAGAACCAGTTCAAAATGATGTGAAGTACCTTGACTACTGGATTGCAAATCAGGATAGATATCCATGTCTGTTTGAACTGGCTCTTTCTTTCTATCATACAAAGCTATCGACGGCGAATGTAGAAAGGTTCTTTTCTGTTAGCAAGAGAGTGTTAGAAAATAGGCTCTCATTGTCAAGCTCTAACGTGAAACGGACAATGATCCTCCGTAACAGACTGAAGTGTTTCGGGATGGGTCAGCATTTACCAAAAGTTGATGATATCTCGGTAGAGCAGTGGATTCAGGATGAAGAGACCGAATTAAGGACAGAACGCGCCAACAGATGTCCAGTTGAAGCGGCAGAATCGACCTTGTCCACACCATATTACTCAGACAGTGACTTAAGTGATGATGAGGGATGACTCTTTGCTTCACTACGGGGTAGAACATTAGTTTTCAATCTAAGCGCCAACTCGCCTGTGTCGCAAGTCTGTGTTGGTCAAAGAAGGTGCTAAATTAGACAATTCCCAAGCATACCGTTACTGTGAAGAAGATGTAACCTGTTTTTAGTCTGCGGCTGATTGACGATTATGTTAGCTTGAAGGCTGAGTTTTCGCACCGCATTTAACATGTAGCGCGTTTAACATTATGTGAGGTTTCTCCAGTATGTGCCAAAACCGTAAAAAACCTTATTTGAAGACAAGTAAGGTGGGTTTCTTTCGAGAACGAGTATGCTTTGCCTGTCACTATTTTTCTCTAATTAGAGCTTTCTTCATACACCACATTCTCATCCGGCTAATGCATATTGCCTAATGTCGGACAATCAGTATTAATAGTACAATGGTAGAAAACAATAATGGGATCATCGACTTTCTAATAAAAGTAAAACTCAGTCCAAAAGATAGGATTGCGGTTGGGGAATTGGGCTTTGTCGAAAGGTTTCTGACTTTATGGATATTTCTATCAATGTTGAACGGGGTATTACTGGGACACTATGTGCCGGCGGTAAAAGAAAAACTTGGCTCGTCGAAACTCGCAGATGTTAACACACCTATGGCAGTGGGGCTTATATGGATGATGTACCCAATTTTATGTAAGGTTAGATATGGAATGTTGCACAAGATCCTGGCCAAGGCCAAAAATTGGAAAGCTATTGGGTACTCAATAATGCTGAATTGGATTATAGCGCCTTCGATAATGGTTGTATTGGGATGGGCCACTTTGCCTGACCTAGTGGAGTGCCGTAGCGGTCTCGTGCTTGTCGGAACCGCTCGTTGCATAGCAATGGTATTTGTATGGAACAGGTTAGCAAGCGGTGATGAAGAATTTTGGGCTATTATCGTTGCTATAAAATCTATGTTACAAATTGGTCTTTATGGACCTCTTTCTTACTTGTATGTTGTGATCTTTTCAAGGGGAACTCACATGGGAATAAATATGTGGCCAGTTATCCAAAGTGTGCTGGTGTTTCGGGGCCTCCCTCTGAATGCAGCAATAATAACTAGAGTTGTGGTACGAAAAATATCTCCAAAGTTTTATGAAACGAAGTTTCTCAAAATTGTAGGTCCTACCTCATTACTGTCTCTTTTGTTTGCGACTACCATGATGTTTGCAATGCAGGGACGTGAAATCGTTACGAATATCAGGACGGTCCTGAGAGTTATTGTGCCACTCTTGGTGTATTTCACATTAATGTCCTTTACTGTGCTGGCATTTTGTTACTTCATTTGCGTACCTTACAAGCTGACTGTCACGCAGAGCTTTACAGCAGCCTCTAATAACTTTGAGCTTGCAATTGCCGTGACTGCAAGTGTTTACGGTGAAGCTAGTAAGGAGGCAATGGCTGCAACGATTGGACCCTTAGTCGAAGTTCCAGTTCTCCTGGCATTTGTGCACGTCTTGCTCTTTATCAAAGGTAACTGGTATGATCGTAAAACTGAGCTCTGTGATTGAGGATTAACATGAAACCCTATGATTTAAGCGAATTATCCATGCATTAAGTACTAGGTGGACATGATTCCAAACCAGAAGGGTAGATGCATCTTATTTGGCAAGTACTGGCGCTCGTGAAAGCAGTTCTTGTCACTGTTTCGCGTCATGTAAAGCAGCTTTTTTCTCGATATTGATCAGTTAGCTAGCCGCCTTTGAACTTGAACATACATTTGCTTAGAACATGCAATCCACAGATAGAGGTGTGCTTCTTGGTAGTTTAATGAAGTGGCATGCACCCTGTGATGTTTATTGATGGGGAGAACAGAGGCCAACGCACACAATGAGATCTGGATGACTCGAGAGCGGTAAACATATCGACTCGGGCGAATCGGACTCTTACCAATAGTAAATCTTGCGTTAGCCAGTATCAAACAGCCAACAAGGGAACCTTCAATCGTGGAAGCCTTGCACGTACGAGCCGGAGAGCCTCCAAATCGGCCGTCCCTGCGGCCAGAGCCACTAAGAGTAGTTTATCAATACGTAGAAGAATGGCATCTACCATTTAGTTGGCATGGCAAAATGTCGTAGAATGCGGTACGCGCCCCAGAGGTTCAAATATTGCGTGAAGGTTCTCAGTTTTGGCCATACCGCGGCAAACTCGGGTCTTTCGGGTATGAAATTAGTACAGAGCATATTCAAAGCAGCTTTTAGTACGTTGGACTTGTCATTGACTCTCAAAGAGGTGTGTGTCTTGAGTTGTAGGCTAAACTTGATGCTCAGAATTGATGTTTTGTTGAGTGGACTATGTATTAAGTGTGAGATAGAAGGAGAAGAGAAGCGAGAAAACTAAGAATCATGGAACAAAATAAACAAAGAGAATAGTAGCCAGAACAGCTATAAGAGAGCAATTGAAGGACTGGAAGGTGGCGCAAGATTGAGCATAATCCACAAGAGACCCGTATGATCAGTTTCAGGCCTATAGTTTGCCTCTTTACTGCGTTAAATGCGTTCAGCCACATTCCGATGTGAATTGGCAGCCTGGCTCTCCAAATGAGCCTGTGTCTACTCAATGGATGGCAGGGAGCCAGAAGATTGGATGTTCCGTGTGTTCTGAACTTTTGAAGCACGAGAAAGAGCGAGGAAGTGCATATACCGCCGACGTTACTCCAAATAGGCGGAAAAGAAGACAGCTCTGAGACTACAGTGACCTTGCAGACCATCAGCAAGACAAGATGTATGTATACAGTCACCTTGGAACGGTTTGCTGGCTTTCAATGGTTTTAGAAGCCAAGCGGCAGTGACAAGCGATCTGTCATTTGAACTAAGTGCTAGAGAAACAACAAGATAAGGAAAAACAGGGGATGGCAGCACAACAGCCTCTGGGGTAGTACCAGAGTGACCAAGTATGTCGATGTGTGTGGTCTCAAAGAAGGTACTCAGCACGCGCTGTACTACAACTCAAGGTACTGACAAGGTCGGAGCAAGAACAAATCGAGCCGAGAGTCAATCGATCTGCGAAAGCATGAAGCATGCGCGACTGCGTGCTAGCAGACTGTCTAGGAGCTTACTTTCAGAGAGGTTTGTCGCATTGACGTTTTTGCCACGACGCTAATCGAAGGGAATGTCACAAGAAGTAACGACTGGATGGAATTTGAAGGATGGTATAAAGCCCTCTACAGTTGCAGAGCCGTTTGCTAGTGATCAGCATTGCCACACACTTAACGCCATCTGAATAAAAGTAAAGCCTGCCCCGTTGCATGTGTGTTGAAGTTCTTTCCATCATAGCGACTATCCCATAGCGCTTTCAACACTGCGCGAGTTCGCGTCACAAGCACGACCTGAAGGCGACTATATAAGATGCCCACTGCCGTCCGCACGACCAAGCTGAGAGCGTACAAGTGCTGGCCCGCCTGTTTAGCTTGGCTGAACACACCAACGCCCTGGGCGCCCGCTTTAGATGCTGTGTTTGTGAGACGCGTTACGAAACGCGTCGCGTAAAGAATTGAAAATTTACATAAGAAAATGAGAAGCACCAGAGAGACATACAAGTGGGTTTCTAGGCAGTCTACTGGCCCTGGAACGTGAAGCAAGTGGATGCTTGTTTGTTTACGACTATCTGACCAAGTCTGGCGACTTGGGTTCTAGTGGAATGAAGTTAGATAGAGATAGAACTATCTAGAGGCACAATTGACAGTCAAGATGTTATAGACTACAGAATAAGAACGGGGAAGAATGCGATACTTCAAATAGTCTACTGGTCGAGGCTTAGGTCCAATGTGAGGACAGCCGAACTTAGGAGAATTGAGGAATTGCGAAGTGCCCGTAGTCATTCACTTGTCTAGCCACGGAAAAGGGTCTGAGGAACACACTGCTGCTGCAACAAAGCAAAGATGAAATGGAGCTGTATCGGAAGGATCCGCTCAGGTGCCATCACATCTGCTCTGTGCAAAGGCAGACGGCCCAAGTTTTTTGTGTGAGAGCGGCATCTTGGAGACGCTGTCCAATTAGCAGCCAGCGAGAAACTGTGAAATTTACAAGTGCAAACTGACCAACTCAAGTGAACTTCGAGGCAGAAAAGGCCAAGAACTCGGGGTATTTGTTCACCATAAGCATGTGGGGGTGGTTTATATCACCGAGAGAAAGAGCCGACAATTGGAGAGTTTCATTGAGACGACTAGAAACAATTAAAGCTTTGAACTAGATCTCGCTCTGTCAATGGAGTTACGAGCATGACCATAATCTGACATTGCCTGACACTGATGTTCACAGAGGGGAAACCCATAGTGCCCGACCCTTGATGGAACAGAACGTTGGGAGAACATATTACCTGAAGTAATGGGCCCGAGAATGAAATGGCTTCGCAGGCGAAAGGAGTACGTGCGTTGCTGTTGAGGTCAGTAGCAGTTGCGTTGCTGTGCGGCAGAGATACCTGCCACGGTGTCGATATGCGTTACAGTTGGTATTGAGACTCGACAACGTACAGGAAAGAAGCCAGGAGAGATAAGCTTGGTTCAACCCAAATAACAAAGCAATAG